>JAUPFV010000005.1:67895087-70369775 GCA_036936605.1 Limnanthes douglasii subsp. nivea
CTCATCCTGATGTAAGCAGGCATCAAATTCTCACAAAGTCTTATATACAGAAAAAAAAAATGGGCTTTGCCTTCGGTGCAACTGCTTTCTATGTGTTGGGTATTATGATTAAGTTGGACATAGGCAAGCTTCTACCCATATATCAGATATCTGAGATACTGAATAGAAAAAGTGAGTAACTATAGTTACAGCAAATAACTTCTTACATCTGTTTCTATCACTGTCTGGAATGTTGATCGGCTAGCATAGTTAATAGCCTTGAGCAAACAAAACAAAAACATTACCTACAGATCAAACTCCTAAGGGTCCAGAACTCGAAATTCAAGATCTTTGACAGTGGCAATTGGATAGAGCAGCTTAAGGTGCAAGTTCAAAACAAATTACCATAATTAATGTAGTAAGTATATAGTTTAAGGTGCAAGTTCAAAACAAACTACCATAATTAATGTAGTAAGTATATCATTATAGGTTAAAAGCATATAAAAATTGATCAATGACAGGAGTACTTTATTCCCATAGACATCTTGTCATTCAAAATCAACTTGAAGATGAGCAGAGTGTCTCCCGCTTGACATATGCGTGGTTGTCATTCTGCGAATACGATTGCCTCTGCCAGTAGCACAACAATAACTATATAGCTTTACTCAGGCAAAGGAACAGATTTGGTCTTTGGGGCAGAGCCTGCCCGGAATGGTATAGACCAACATTGGGCATTTGGTCTAGAGGTATGATTCTCACTCTGGGTGCTAGAGGTCCCGAGCTCGATTCTCAAAATGCCCCTTATACTTTTAGTTCTCTACAGCAAAGTTATTGTAAAGTGTAATTTGTTTTATAAGCTTAAAAATTAAACATAACAAGAAGTTTAAGTAAGAAACAAAGCTGGAAAAGAAAGAGTTAATCTGCATGCCGTTCATTAATTTCTAGCCAGTGCCCACATGTTCATGCCTTGAGTCTAAGATTGGATCCGGTCTAAATAAATAAATAAAGAAAGATCATAAAATAAAGATGAAAAAGCTAAAATCATACCTGGGTTTGTAAACAAAGCTAAAATGGGTAGCACATAAAAGAATAACAGAACAAAGATGAGAATATGTAGATTGCTAGGATATTCTCTATTACTTGAAGAAAAAAATAAAACTTCAGCCACTTTTCCCTGCCTGGTTTCCAAATCTGTAATCAACCAGATTAACTACAATGATCAAGTAACCATTCTTTTCTAGGAACATCATGTCTCAGCACACGCGCACGCAAAAGGTTCTCATTATCTTCTAAACAGTATCCATGCAGCGCAACCAAATGACAGTGACGAACTTTAGCTAACACCGCGATCTCGGATTCACACTCCTTCAAACCCTTACAATCTAAAACCGAAGATTACATTCTTGTTAGTGCGATTTGGTTCCGTCCTGTAATTCACCTGTGTAAACAGTACCTAAACCACCTATCCCTAATATATTATCGTCACTCAAATTATTAGTCACACTCTTTCGAACATGAATGGAAAATCCCACACTACCAGCCTCGACAATGGTCGATCCACTACCATTGAGACTGTAATGTTCACTTTCGCGACCAACTTGAACACCCTGCAGCAGTAATTTTCATGCCATCTTGGTCACCGGAATGTTGAGGATGTATCACAATGGCATGCGGGGATTGTACTCTACCTGACCACTTCTGTTTCTTGACAAACCAGCAGCAAAAACCAACTCCAATAAAAAACACCACAGAAACGACCACAGAAGCAACAATGTTAGCAGTGTCTCCTCCGGGAGCAGTAGGTGACCAACCACCAGGTTCAGGGGGAGACTGTCCCGGTCCAGCATCCTTTCCTAAATCAGGGTTACCTTCCGTATTCAAAACCACATTTTGCCTAAAAACGGGAACAGGGCCATAGAGCCGATTATTTGAAACATCAAAACTCCTTAAATTAACCAAAAGAGTGAGCTCTTTTGGTATAGAGCCGGTAAGATCATTTCCGGCAAGATTAAGTACTTGTAAATAAGTTAATTGTGCAAAATGCGGAGATATAGTACCCGAAATTCTCATATTCTTAAAATTAACTACAGTTATATTCCCTCCTAAACAAAATATCCCTAACCATGAGTTACAAGGATCGTTAGATTTCCAATTTTCTGCAAATTTCACAGGATAACCTAACCGTTCTACAATCGACAACAGAACACCAATTCGAGGATCACAAGCTACACCAGGATCATTCAAACAAAAGCTGTTAGACCCATCATTCATATCTACTTGAACTTTCAAAGCATCGAACTTCGGGGTCGGTCCTTGAAGGAAATTATTCGTAAAATTCACTACAGATAAAGATGGTAAACTAGTTACAGAAGGAGGAACAATACCAGTGAGCTGATTATCCCTCACACTAAAATCGTAAAGCGAACTCAAACTGGAAAAGTCGGGAATCGGACCAGAAAACTGGTTTCCATGTAACCACACCTGCTGTAACGAAGTCATATTTTTTAAAACCTCAATTGTTCCATTGAGTTTCGAGTCGCCTTGCTGGCCGTTTAACCATAGAGATTGTATGTTTGAACCTGAGAAACTCGCCGGTAATTCTCCTGTTAAGAAATTCATTGATAAATGCAGATAGACTAAAACGGGAAACGTCTCGCCATCGAAAAACGCCGGAATGACGCCGGAAATGTTACAGCTGTTCGCCGAAAAGGTCTGTAAACCACTGGCGTCTTTAACACTGTCTGGTATTTGCCAAGAAGCGAACGGATTCTTGTCAAGGAACACGTGTTGAAGAGAATTCATACCGGTGAAGAAACCAGAAGGGAACGAAGTGAATTGGTTATCGTGAAGATTCAATTCCTGTAACGAACCCAATCCGGCGAGACTGGGTAACGGACCGGAGATAGCGTTTCCCATCAATTCCAGCTTTAACAAAGAAGAAAGATTCTTAAGATCAGGAGGAAGAGTACCACCGATGTTCTTGTTACCGATTTGAATCACGGTCACCCGATTACTCTTATCGCACTGAACGTGACTCCAGTTACACGGATCCGAACTAGACCAATCAAGACCTACCGGAAGCTTGAGGTTTAACTTAAGAGCTTGCATGGAGGCCGCATCAGGGCTTGAGTAAGAGTCGACTAAAATGATTAAAAAAAGATGAAAAGTGAAGAAATGGAGAAACCCCATATATGTTTGCCATGAAGCCAAACTCTGCATTTCTGTATTTTAAAACTGCATCGAAATGTAGATCTTTTATGTTGCTGCTATATACCAATTCGTCTAGCAAAGTCTATATTTTAGCCACAATTTTAGTGATACAGCAGAATGTCGTTTACAACACAAAATACAAACATGTTATAAAAGGACAAAACACGGGGCAATATGTCAATATCAACAACCTTTAATCGCTTCTTATAAACAAATATTAATTCAACATATACTTATACCACAAGCTAACACGTGCACATCCCAATTACTATAAAATTTCGTTTTTTTAACTACTTTGTTTATTGCAGTGGTATTTATTTTCAGAATCTAAACAAACCTTAAAATGCATTAAAAATGCTAAACCATTCGATTAAATTAAATACCCATACAATAATAATAGCATACGAACAAAACATAAAAAATAAGAAAAAAGAACTAAATATCATTCTACAGATAAAGGTTTTTAGGTGAAGTCTTCCCTTTATTTTTTATTTTCTACGTCTTATTTTCTATTTCAACTGCAATTTATAAAGGATTTATAAAGGAGTTAGACTATAAATTAAATACATTTGTTAGATTTTCATTATATTTATTTTTAACATCTAAATTTTAAAATTTTCAAAATAGTTTTTTACAAATTTTATTTAACAAATTATTATTATCACAAAATTAAAAAAATTAAAACCCTACTACAAATTTATCTCTAAATCTTAAGAATTTATCATCCGACACTAAAAATTTACCACGCAACACTTGAATTTCTAATATAAACTAAGCAAACACCTAATTTTTATGAAAGACGAATAAGTATGCTGCTATTTGGATGACTTTAGGGACGAAGAAAATTTGTATCTAATGGACGTAATTATTATAACTTTAGTTTATGTTTTGATAAAATATGTGTGATTCATGCGATGTTGTCGCATGCATGCGAAAGCATTTATGCTGGTCGTGGACATGTATGCGACAAGTTATTTTCTCATCGCAATTTTACATGCGACCAATTATTATCTCAACGCATAGCTAATGCGACCAAGTGTAATATTTCCGTATTTAGTGTGCGGTTTATTCAATATTATGTTTATTTGACATATTGTTAATTGTTTCATGACGAATCAGGGCAACACCATATATGATGGCTAAATACACCAAAATTTTCACAATCGATAGGTTTTTACTAAGTCAGAAATGAATGCTTTTATAGAGGGAAATCGAAGAAGATTGAATTTGTCATCATTATCGTACTCTATGGCAGCGGGAAATAGGAAAGAACTCCTAAGTTACAATACCAATGCGATAGGTACAATGTTTTCATATTAAAATCAAAGCCGAAAACTTTAAGAAAACGAAAGTGTACAACAAAGAAATACAATTGTCCATTTGAATTAAAAGGGCATCCCGTTGACATACTAGATATGTAATGCCGTTTGGAAGTTATAAACGGAAAACACAATCATGAACCTTATGTTTGCTTAGACGGTCATTCCTACGCTTGTAGCCTCAAACTGGATGAAGAGACACTAGTTTGTAATTTGTATTTCCTTAGATCGCGTCTTAGGGAGATACATAGTGGTTTGAAACATAATAACCCGGAGAATCTTTCTGACATGCGTGCAATATACAATTGTCGCCAAAAACATCGGGATGTTGATCACGGTTGACAAACTCAAATGCAATATTTGTTGGCCAAATTGAAGAAACATGGTTACTCCACGTGGAAGCAGTTAGGTAACGAATCGCAAATGATTAACGATTTATTTTTCGTGCATTCTATCAGTATAAAATTGTTGCGTACATTCCCACATGTGCTTGTCGTGGATTCTACGTACAAAATAAAGAGGTATAAGATGTCATTGCTCGATATTTTTGGAGTAACTTTGGTTCCAATCACATATATCGTAACTTATGTGTTTATGAATGGGAAGAAGATACAAAACTATATATGGGCTTTGACTGTTCTTCGTATTTTGACGATGGATAATATGTGTCTATTTCTGAGTGTTATTGTTACCGATCGAGAGTTAGCTCGCATGAGAGCTATCGAGGAAATATTTCCAAGCACAAGTAACTTGCTATGCAAGTTTCATATAAGCAAGAACATTCAAGGGACGATTTAAAAGTTGATACCCGATGCGGTTTCGAAGCAATTTATTGACTTTTATGGTTCCGTTGTCGATGCAAACACGGTAGAAGCTTACGACAAAAATGTAGCTAAATTGCATGAAATATTTGTCGCTTACCCCAAATGTATCTAATATGTTATATCGGCATGGATAACGAAATATGGCGACAAGTTTCTCAATCATCAAACGAACAAGATCAAACACTATGACAATAGAACAACAAATAGCTAAAATTGCTTTCGTTATCATTCTTTTTTTTATTACAAAAAATCAATGCCGCAATTATCTATTTTCTTTGTAGGTGCGAGAGAGATCACTCGAATCTTAAAAAATACCTTGGTACCGACCAATGCAATTTTGAACTCTTTGGGAAAAAAGTTCACAAGCTCTTAACAAAGCAGCATGTTGGAATTCTTGAATCTTTCGAGGGAAGTAAGTTTCGTACTCAACCTGGTTTTGCAAATACTTTGACCTCGCAATTAGTCGGTTACGTATCCCATGCGGGCTTAAAATAAGTGGCATGCGCTATTATATATTCTAAAAATATATATGTAGATCGGGTAGCATATGATGGATGTGTCGTTAGGAACATACACGGGTCACCTTGAGCATGTAAAATAACTCTAATAGCAAAAGAAGGTATATATACCTAGAAAAGATGTGTATGTATTTTGGAGACGACTATAAATTATTCATAGATATACCACTTCACATGAAGATTTCTTACAAAAAAAAACCATATATCGTAAATAGTTCCATTCGTAGTTTCGTCCATGAACAACAAGTTCATATTATCAATAGGGTTATGCAACTCTTAAAGATCAAAACTAGTTACGCCTAAAAGCCTAAAAAACTAGTTAGAGCTAAAGGTAGGCCAAAGCAGTGTGGAAAAATCGACTAAACGGAACCCTAGTCCGTAGGAATATCCCATTGAACAAACTGCAAGTGCTAGAACGCCCGCAAATACATTAGGTAGCACACTCATGAAAATGTTGGGGAGCACGACTGCCTCAAAATTTCCTTAGTTTGTAGTACACAAACCTCTACTCGCAAAAGAGAAAGTTGTTCGGCCCAAGAAAATTACTAAAGAAGGAAAATTAACTTTATACCCCGAGTGCATCCTGGTGTTTTTACATCTTTATATCACTAACTTGGTATAAATTATTCAGACAGATAATGTAGTTATCGATTTGTATCGCATTCGATATACGGTACAGAGGATAATTAGTAAACTGTTAGACGCGATTTGTTGAAAGAATTGAATGGACATTGTGATTTGTGGTTGGAGGTTTTCGATTCATCTGATATTTTAGATGATATGATATGTAGGTTTTATTAATTCAAACCTTAACCTTCTAGCCGTTATTGGATGATATTTCCTAGAATTAGGTTAGTCATAACAATAAGATACCAGTGTCTATTATACCATGTCTCTCAAAAAGAGTCTTTAACTTATCTATCAATTTGTGGGAGTCCACATGTTAGTTCTTCAAAAATTATAGAGATCGGAATTGCCTTCTTACATGGTATCCATTTCGTTAATGTAAGTATATCACTTTTATTACATCAAGATTCTGCATAGGGTACCCACATCACCGACGAAGCAAGTTAATGGACGCATCCGTACTATGGTAGATTCAATAAATTTACCCAAATTATGTTTCTTTACCGATCTCATCGAAGATGATTATTGATCTCATGTTACTTTACGTTTTCAAACTTATTTTTTACTACAACTTATGTCACTAGTTAATTATGTAATATCTAAATTTCACTATACTTTTTATTTTAGTTTTTATTTGTCTTCACGCGTACTTTTTTTCATTTATCTTCCCGCCTATTTATGTTTTCCACCAATTAAATATATTTCATATCAATTATTAATTCCTACCAAATTAGATTTCCTGCTAAATTAGTATTCCCGTCAATGTAGGATTTCTTTTTAAAAGTTACTTAAATCATATCCTAATATTTCATCCACAAAATATTCTTGAGTATAAAAAACAAAAGAGTTCTTAGGTATGAAATGGACCGTTGACGTAGACTATCACTCGCTTCAAGTCGTGAAGTGTGTTCAAATAACAATTTTTGATGAGATCATGAATGCTCTTTTTGATGAATTTTTGTGTAGGATGTGCTATAACTATGAACGACTGTGAGCTTCATATTCAACTCTGTGCAGTCATGTAGAAGTCAGATTCATGTAAGATCTTGTAAAATCTGAACCAATGCGTCGTGTGTTCGACATATCTTACGAAATAAGGAAACATGCATTTGATGTATGGAAGTTGAAAGTTACCGATTTCATTACAATAGATATGCTAGTATATGAGGAGAAGAGCACTTCTGAAAAAGCGGATGCGATTGCAAATTGCTCACCTGTGTATTTTAACCTAGGATATGATTTCGACTAATAACGTTTATTGTACTATGTATTGTTCTTGTAAATCTTAACTTATTTTGAGATTTTTTTATTATATTATGTCTGCAAATATAACATTATCAATAATAATAATAATTAATTGAATTTTGTTTTATTAAAACTATAGTATTTCGCACCAAATGTTCAAAATTATGGAGTTGCGCCGCACGCCATATGCGACTATAGGTATACGATTTGGCACTGGAAAGAAAAAAACAAGAGCGTTATTTTTGCACGCCATGTACGAAAACTTGTCCCTGAGTTACGCGTATGACGGTACTGTTGTTTTTTGGCTTATAAAAAACAACAAACACCTAGTGCGATGCCTTTACATGTTAATCTCACATATAATGCGACTGTGTAATATAATGTTGTTAACATTGATTAGTCCGGATTTTATTGCCACTCATTATGAGAACTGGACAGGGGTAATTCGGGGAGCATCCACCCACTGATGCATCCGAACATAACTAATGTATTAAAAAACCTAATCACTTCATGATTAAGCTAATTGCCTACCTGTTTAACATTAATGGGTCTTTGAACTTGACCCGAATCCATAAGTCGACCCGAAAGCCCATATGGCCCACAATTAAGGGTACAAATACCCAACCACTTTCATTAAATGAGGGTAATGAAAATTAAATACAACCAAGCAGCACAATTCTCTTACTACAATCTATCCAAACATTAAATACCCTTAAAATACCATAAAACTCTAGACAAAATTACCCTCATCCAAAAATAAACCACACCAAATTGGCGACCACAGTGGGAGAGAAAGGTGCCTGAATCAAGCATTCAAAACCATCAGGAAAAACCTGTTCGGATGAATCCGGACGAGCAAGATGTGCCATCAGCTTTGGCAGAAGTGGTGGGTGAGAATGATGAATACACAATTGAGGAACGAGATAGGTTAAAGGTTGAAATAGAAGCTCTGAGAGCTATCAAGAGGGCAAAAATGGGCATAAAATAAAAGTCTAAGGCGTCAGCGGCTCATCACACTGACAATCCAAGAGAGCATGAGCCATCTAGAACTCATGTAAGTGCAAAAAAGACCCATACTAGCTCAAAAAAGTCTCACCGGTCAAAACCGGTGGAGAGTTCAGATTCAAACTCAGAGTCTTCTAGTAGTTCCTCAAGTGAAGATGGAGTTGAAAAGTCCTTGTCATCCAGTAGTGATGAGGGCCGTTCTAAAAAGAAGCAAAAGTTGGTCAAAAAGTACTTAAGAAAAAGGGATAGGCATGGAAAGTTAAAGAGGCATATAAGCAAAGGATCGTCTCATAGCCGGAGACATATAGATCGGATGCTGGTGGACCCTTTTGCTTTTCATGATGAGCCAGGTATCTTTGCAACTCCAAACGAAGATATTGTTTTTAGTCGTGGTCGAAATTGGAGACAGTCTTCTTTGTCCTCCAAAATACTGTCCGGAAACCTTCCCAAGAGGTTTGACAGTACAAAAATGGAAAAATATGATGGAAGTAAAGATCCGGATAACCACTTGGAACAATTCAAGAATTTTATGATGAATTTCGATGACGACGACAAATTACTTTGTAGGGCATTCTCCCAATCTTTTACAGCGAGTGCTCTGAAGTGGTATAATAGCTTGCCTCAGGGCTGTATAAGAAACTTTGACACCTTTGGGTGGCTTTTCGTAGATAGTTTGTTGGAACTAAAGAGGTAAAGGGCAATGGAGACAAAATTATCCATTGTGCCCAAGAACAAAATGAATCCTTGAAAGAATACATAAGTCGTTTTGTAAATACTAAGAACGGTTTGGCTGATTGCTTTGAACAAGTAGCAATAGCCTCTCTAAGGCAAGGTTTGAACCCTGGAAACTTGGCTGATTCAGTGACTAGGAAAAAAGCCATGACATGGGGAGGGTTACTGAATCAGGTAGGAAAACAGATCAATGTGGATGAAACAAAGAAAACTAGGGTGCACAGGCAGGTGAGATCTGCTCCAGCTGCACCAAATCCAAACCAAAACCAGTCCGGGAACAAGGCTAAGGAGACCGGGCAAGGTCATAACAGATCCAAAGCTCAATCTCATCCAGCTGCACCATCCCAGAGCCAACAATCCAGGAATAAACAAGGGCCTTGCCTCCAGCCGGAGTGGTTTGCTGAGTTGAAAGAAAATGTGGCCACTATTTACGACAAAACAAAAGACGAAGTACATTTGAGGAAACCGGTTGCATTACAGTCCCTCAGGGAGAGTCGTAATAATTGTTTTTGCCAATATCACCATGATACTGGCCATACTACTGAGGATTGTATTGCCTTGAAGCAAGAAGTCCAAAATTTGATCGAAATAGGGAAGTTGGGGGCGTATGTTAAAAGAAGAGGTGGAAACAGGACTGATAATGCTCACCGGGCTGGTCCGAATAATGCAGGAACATCGGCTCCGGAGGGGGCTATGGTGATAATTGAGAGGTTTGATGTGGAGTCAAAGTATTTGGACCCTGATCCTACCCGGAATAAAGTGGGTGTTATCACAGAGCATTGCAAGACGGTGTCCAGACTCATTCGCTTTTTTGAGTCACTTACAATATTCGGGGGAGACACCATGACAGCACCAACTGCGTCTTCAAGAAAGAGACATGTTCATACTCTGGCTACCCAGCTTGAAGGTAGCATGGCTTCCTATCATTAACAAATCCCTTTTCCTTTCATTGCTGGTCCACATGAAGATGTTGTTGTCATGGGAGCATCCATCAGTGGCAACGATATAAGACGAATTTTGGTGGATACTGGAAGTTCAGCCAATATTCTCTTTTTAACTTCCTATAAAAAGATGAAGAATCCAGCAGTAATTCAACGTTCGAACAGGTCAATTGTGGGTTTCACTGGAAGCTCAGCAGATGTGATCGGGGAATTCGAAGAGGAGGTTTTGTTGGGCAAAGGCCCTTTTAAAAAAATAGTTAGAATACTTTTTATTGTGGTAGATTGTCCTACTTGCTATAATGCTATTCTAGGGAGATCTTGCCTTTCCAGGATGCATGTTGTGGCTTCTACAGTCCACCCGTGTTTGAAATATATTGTGCAACGACAAGTAGGAGTTGTTCGGAGCAGCCAAAAGGTGGCAAGAGAATGTTATGCAACTGCTCTGGCTCCCCGGATGCTGGGGGCAGGCTGGATTAATGAGGAATAGCAGTTTGAGGGGCCCTCTGGGGGAGAGGGTGAAATAGATGACCCCAGAGATACCCATGGCGTTTTAATACCAATTGAAGAAGTTGAAACTCACTCTCTAGCTGAAGGAAAAATTGTCAAGATAGGATCCAGAATGACTTCGGAGTTGAAAGGTAAAATGTTAAAATTCTTGAAAGACCACCAACATGTTTTCGCTTGGTGAAATGTTGATGTTACCTGAGTACCAGCAGATATCATATCACACAAATTGGCCATCCGAAAAGACGTAGCACCTGTGGTACAGAAAAGAAGAGCCTTTTCTAAGGAAAAGGTTGATGTTATAGTACAAGAGGTTGACCGGCTAACTAAAATGGAGCACATAAAGGAATCTCAATACCCTTTATGGACAGCCAATCCAGTCTTGGTAAAAAATAAAAATGGCAAGTGGCGTATGTGCATTGATTTCACCGATCTTAATAGATCTTGCCCAAAAGATTTGTATTCAGTCCCCCGAATTGATCAGTTAGTGGACTCCACATCTGGAAACAAACTATTGTCTTTTATGGATGCCTTCTCCGGGTATAATCATATTCAAGTATATCCAAAGGATCAAGAGCACACTACATTTGTTACTGATAGGGGCCTCCGTTGTTACAAGGTAATGTCGTTTGGGCTAAAGAATGATGGGGCTACTTATCAAAGGTTAGTAAACAAGGCTTTTGCTGATCAGATTGGAAGAAACATGGAGGTTTACATTGACGATATGATGGTAAAAAGTGTGGATGAATAATTACACTTAGCAGACCTTCAAGAAACTTTTACTAACTTAGTAAGAGTGAATTTGAAATTAAACCCAGAAAAGTGTGTCTTTGGAGTACAGTCCGGGAAATTCTTAGGATATGTGATTAGTGAGCAAGGCATACAGCCTGATCCGGACCAACTTAATGATTTACTACAAATGGAGTCTCCTCGGAATATTAAGGAAGTACAACGATTGACTGGGAGACTGGCTGCACTAAACCGTTTCATTTCAAGGTCTTCGGACAGGTGTGCCCCGTTTTTCCAGACTTTGAAAGGTGCAAAGAACTTTTATTGGTCTTCACAATGTGATGAGGCCTTCGGAGAGATTAAGAAGCATTTGTCCTCCCCCAAGGTATTGTTTAAACCTGTTGACGGAGAGACCCTCTATGTATATTTAGCTGTCTCTGATTGTGCAATAAGTTCAGTATTGGTAAGAGAGGTGGACAATTATCCCCGTCCGGTGTATTATATCAGCAAGAGTTTGATTGATGCAGAAAAACGTTATTTGAAACTTGAAAAGTTGGCACTAGCCCTGGTAATTGCTGCAAGGAAGATGAAGCCTTATTTTCAGGCTCATCCTATTATTGTTCGAACGTCTTTTCCCTTACAAAATGTTATCCAAAAGGTCGACGTTTCAAGTAGAATGACCAAATGGTCAGTGAAATTGGGAGACTACGATATTGATTTTTTTCCCCGGACATCAGTCAAAGCCCAAGCAGTGGCAGATTATTTAGTTGAATTTCATTCAGATAGAGATACTGAACAAGAAACCGGAGTAAAAGATTTCAAATCAATCCGGATAAGGAGGAGGAAGAAAGTTTGAATATACAGATAAATCAACCTCAAGATTGGAGATTTCATATCCTTCAATATCTCTCAGATGGCATCTTACCTCCGGAAAAAACAGCAGCAAGAAAAGTAAAATACAAGGCTCGTGGTTTTCTCATCCTAAGAGATATTCTGTATAAAAAAATCTTATAGAAAACCTCTCCTCCGATGTTTGGGGGTTGATGAATCTCAAGTAGTGCTCTCTGAATTACATGATGGTGAGGGATCAGCACACTGTGGATTCAGGGCCCTAACAAGAAGATTTTTGTTAGCTGGGTACTTCTGGCCCTCCATAATGCAAGATGCTAAGGAATTGGTAAAAAAGTGTGACCCATGCCAACGATATAGTAATGAGGTTTATACCCCAGCTGTCCCTTTGGAGTCAATTTCTGAGCCAATACCCTTTGCTCGTTGGGGGCTAGATTTGGTGGGACCTCTACCTGTGGCGTCCGGAGGGTGCAGAACCATAATTGTAGCTATTGATTACTTCTCAAAGTGGGTTGAAGCAGCCCCATTGGCAGGAACTACCTCCAAAGTTGTTATCAAATTTATTTTATCTAATATTTGCTGCAGATTTGGAGTTCCACAAAAGATAACCACAGATAATGGGCCACAATTTGACAACAAGGAAATGGAGAGTTTCTGCTCTTCTAGAGACATCCAGCATTGTTTTTCTTCTCATTTCCACCCACAAGCAAATGGTCAAGTTGAAGTGGATAACAGGACCATCCTCTCCGATCTTAAAAAAAATTAGAGGGAGCTGCTGGAAAATGGCCAAGCTATCTACAAGAAGTATTATGGGCCTACCTGACCACTCCCGGGGCTGCAACACAATAAACTCCCTTTGCCGTAGTATATAGGATGGATGCCATAGCCCCCATAGAAGCCACTCTCCCTTCATTTCGAGTTCACAATTTTTTCGAACATGCTAACGAAGTGGCAATCAGAGGTCAGCTTGATTTAATAGAAGAAATAAGAGTTAAGGCTCACCTTAGAGCCGCACACTATCAGGGTTTGATGAGAAGCACGTTTGCTTCGAAAGTTAAAAGAAGAGATTTTCAGCCAGGGGATAAGGTGTTGAGGAAAGTCTTCTTACACACTAAAGAGAAGCAGTTCGGCAAACTAGCCCCAACTTGGGAAGGACCCTATGTGGTCATTGAAAGGCTTAAACCTGGGACATAATGGCTTGGAGACAAGGATGGAAGGGTTTTGAATCACCCCTGGAACGTCGAACACCTCCGGTTGTATTTGGAATAAAAGTTATGTAAATATTTACTTGTTTAAAAGTCCATGTAAATATTTGGGGGCATACTCTTTCCTACCCTGGTGGCGCGGGGAGGTTTTAATGAGGTGTCCGGTCTTTTTAATACAATTCGATGCCTTCTTAAAAGATTCAGAGTGTTTCAAGTTAGTGTTTTCTTTAAAAATCCATATCACAGATTAAATTAAATTGGTAGAGTGATGACTACTTAAACATTTGTCATCGGAGAATTTAAACACTCTCACTTTAAAATACCTATAAACTAACTAAGGGTTGTTTAAACATTAGCCACCAAAGCTGGAAAACTATGAAGCAATGCAGAGTTTGTGCAGAGTAAAAATTTCCCATTAAAATATACGAAGTGCCTTGGCCATCCAAGGACTTTGAGTTTAAACAACAAGGATTATTCAGACACAAACCGGACACGGTTACAAAAAATGCCTTGGCCTTCCAAGGACTTTGGTTCAATTACAAAAAACAAAAATAGTTGATAATTTAAGACTGGGTTTTCTTGGATGGCCCAACCTCACTTGGTTTATTCTTCTTATCATCATCTTCTCCATCCGGACTCTCCCCGATCAATTCCTCTTTATCGGTCGTATCGTCCCAGCCGCTGGAGTAATTATGCCTATCACCCTCAGCCATCGTATGGGAGGTAAGGTCTTCGAACTCAACGTACCTCCATAAGTCTCTTAGCGTCCTCTTTGGAAATTTATCATGAAAGAGCAGGACTATGTCTGATTTCACCTCAGCATACCTGTCCTCCTGAGACTTTGTTATCTTGGTGGTATAAGCATCCATCTTAGCCTGGATTGTTTTCTCCTGTTCCCTTAGCAGGTCAGTTTTTTCTTGCTCAGCCTTGGATACTCTAGTTTCAAGAGAGATCTTGTCACTAGTTAAAGCCTGAATGGTGCTATCTTTGGCATTCACCTCTTCCTTTGATAAAAGGAGTTCTCTATCCAAGACAGACTACTTTAGTTGGAGTTCTTTGACAGCTACTTCCGAAGCGGCTAACTTGTTGGCCAAGTCCTCCTGACTCTTCTTCAGCTCCTCGTTCTCTTTCCTCAATGCCTCAGTATTCTGATTGGCTCTAAGAAGGTCGCCGGACAGTTTCTCCTTGTCAGAATTGAGGGAATTGATGATAGTTGTTTGGTTGCGCACTTGTTTTTCCAAGATAAGCATTGGCTGGACATTTCTTAATAAAGAGTGAGCAATAACATCTCTCTCACTCGAGACAGAAAAAGACTTACCGTTGAATGTGACAAGTTTTGAGGAACTTGGGGCGAGATAGGGCCCGACGAAATCATCTTCAGGGAGGTTGTTGAAGTAAAGGTCAATCCCTTCAAGCCCGCAGATATCGACACTATCAATACTGATATCTCCTCCTGCACCCCCTCCGGTTTGAAAATCACCAGGAATCTCTTCTGCTTGTGTAGGGTCAGTAGGGTCAACAGGAGGCAGTGCCTCCGGAGCCTGGAGAGAAACCTCGTCCCCCTTAGAAGTCTTTTTCTTCTTGGCTTCCCGGTCTCCTTCTTCTACTCCATGTTTTCAGACCCTTTTGGAGATCTTTTGAAGTTTCGGAGATCCAGCTGCTTCCTTGGTGCTCTCATGCTCCACCACTTGCAATAAGGCATCATCAATTTACCCTTGATCTTGTCCCACTGGATTTGTTGGGACAGGTTCTTCCACTTCGGTAGGGTTAGCTTCTTCCACACCTTGCTTCCCCTTAACTTTTTTGCCTTTCATCTTGCTAGGGGCTTTAGCTCTGCCCGACAAGGTCAACTTCCCATCTTTCCCCTCTGTCTTCCGGAGAATCACTCCCGGAGGGGGAGGAGTGGTTAATTCTTCCCAAGTCAGGTCTCTCCGGTCAGTAGTATTCCACATATAAGACCTGGTTAAATTGTATCCGGTGAAGCAGTTGTGGAACCGGTTTCCCCAATTCTCAGCAGCCCAAGCATTTAGCTTGGAACAGGTGGTTTGCCCGGCCTCTAGGTGATCATTGAAATCCTTGGGCAGCACTACCAAAAAGTGAAAAACAAAGAATTAGACAAGAAAAAGTTTTATAAGTAAAAGTAAAAGTATTTGGTGAGATTGTTACCATCACTCCGCCATCTACTGGTAAGCATGCTTGGGTTAGTACCAGCTTTAATTTTCTTTCCATTCTCCCAGGCACCGCTGATGAAGAGAAATTGGGTCTTCCAGCCTTTATCTGACTCAAGTAGGTCATCCACTGCCTTGTAGTTGTCACCCATATTATAGTGGTAGAAAGGGATGACATGATTTTTGCAGAGGCTTGCAACAGCAACAAATTGCTCCATCGGAAGAGGAATTCCGGAGATCCTTGAAGCTATGATGCATGCCATGAGGGTGAACCACCCATTAGGACTTAGCTGACTTGGGCACAGCTTTATCAGGTGGAAATATCTGACTATTTCCAGGTCCAAGGGAAACCTAATTCCCCATTTGAATAGCTCAATATAAAAGACAATTTCGTTGAGCTTACAATCCATGGGCGTCTCCGGGTCGATTGGGATCCTAACTTTAACGTTCTCCGGAATTCCCCACTTCGTCCTCATCCGGCCAAGTCCAGATGTGTGGATGAAAGAGTATTTTATTTTCTGCATGGCCATCAGATATTTAACACTTACTTTGAGGAAACAAGCCCCCGCCTTTCCCACTAGACACTCCGGAAGGTCCGGATGTTTTAAACACATTTTTTCTTTGCTTTTACTCTTCTTAATAATAGTAGTTTCGCTTGTTTGCCCGGAGACGTCAGTCTCGAAAGGGGATTCCTCGATGTTGTCTTCCATTAAATCCTCCATTATCATGGAAGGGTTGTCAGTTGTTTTAGGAAGAGAAGAGCTAACAGTTAGCTCACCAGGCCCTCCGGATTGCTGAGCATCCACTCCCTCATCTGGTCTGGAGTCCGGTTGGGGCTTGGACCCGGAGGTCTCTTTTCGAAGACTTGAGCTTGTAGCCTCCGGACCAGACAGCATGTCTCTGGATATTTTAAGGGGAGCTTCTGACTCCATGGTTTTACTTTTTGCCCCGGATTTCGAAGGCGTGGATTTTGGTTTAGGCTGTGTGACAGCAGCCTGCCCTTTTACCAGACGACCCCTTCGTCTGTCCACCAGTTTCTCCGGGGAATTATCAGCATTTGACCCCATAACTATGAATGGGGAGGGTTTTCTAAAACTTGTGACTGTCCGTTTTGGTTCAACAGTAGGGTCTGACTCCTGAACTGATGAGCCCAAAGCGATTGGAGAGGGGATGGATTGGAACAATCTTCTAGGTCTAGCACTCTTGGTTGAAGAAGAACCTCGGTCAGGCTCTGAACTTGGTGTTTCTGGTTTATCAACAGGGGAAACAGAACTGATGCATCCACCCACTGATGAGTCCAGATTTTATTGCGACTCATTATGAGAACTGAACAGGGGTAATTCAGGCAGCATCCACCCACTGATGCGTCCGAACAGAACTAATGTATTAAAAAACCTAATCACTTCATGATTAAGATAATTGCCTACCTGTTTAACATAATGGGTCTTTGAACTTGGCCCGAATCCATAAGTCGACCCGAAATCCCATATGGCCCCCAATTAAGGGTATAAATACCCAACCACTTTGATTAAATGAGGGTAATGAAAATTAACTACAACCAAGCAGTACAATTCTCTCATTACAATCTATCCAAACATTAAATACCCTTAAAATACCATAAAACTCTAGACAAAATTACCCTCATCCAAAAATAAACCACACCAAACATTATTATAAATTTTGTTGTGTGTTTCTATCTTAAAGTGTGTAGTTTTACTCCTTTGTTGTTGTTATGTTTTTGTGTTCAATTATGATGTTCAACCATAAATCTTAAGATAAAACGTTAACTTATTAATAAAATAATTATTCAAATATCCAAAGTCATAAACATTAACTTATTTTAAAAAAATCAAACATAAAAAGTCATAAAATCATAAGCCATAAACATGTCAAGTGATACGTCGCGATACAAGTCACCAAAACCTAATGAAAAATATAAATTAAGTAATACAAACACGCAAGTCAATAGAACTAATAAATGACCTCTAAATCTCTCGGCGATACTGACAACCTCATCCAACGCATCGACATATTTCCTCGGCATCATCGTTGCTAAACGTGGCCGATATGTGTCTATCTGATCATATCCCTCAGAATCAACACTGTGAGTGTGTACTCGAGGTCCTCCACCAACATACTTATCATCACCTACCATAGATGGGTTGGACACTATATACCATAATTTAGTCCTAACCCAAACATGGTACATCGGGTCCCTACCATTTTTCCCATCCTCGAATGTGGCACCTAAAGTTGTGAAAATATGGTATTGTTAATTTTCCCAAATCAAAAGATCCCACTGAAAGTTTTGGTTAGATGTTTTACCAACTTATCTGGTAGCGGTAGGACGTATGTGACACAGTAGCATCTGGATGTGGCCTATCTGATGGGTCACGTGGTCTGGATCGTAAGGCATGACTATGTCAAACGGCTACACGATATGCTCAATCAAATTGACCGGTTGAAACAAGCGTACATCTCGTGTATAACCGTACATATAAACGTCACCTGGAAGACAATAAATAGTTAAAACATATAGAAGTTAAAGAAAGTTAGTATAGATTAATAAAATATAATGAAAATTACATCAAATACGATGTACATAAATATGGTGTGTTTTAAACCAACGCAAACAACCTGAGAAGAACTCACTTTATATGCAACGTAGCGGTAGATATTCGGTGAGACTAAAGCAAGCACGTTGTACAAGGGAGCACTGAAAAACCTAAAGTGATAAAACATTCATGCCTCAAATAGCCAAGTAAACCTGCATATACCACTAGTGTCGTGTATAAAACTATGGCCAAGCGAGTGGTAAAGCTATACCAAAACCAACTGATCCTAATTATACATACCTATTGTATGATACTTGTTTACAAACTGTAGGTTATCAAGAAAAATATTATTGCCAGTTTTGTTGGCGCATATAATGGCTCCTAAAATGTATAGTATATACACTCGAGTAGTTTGATTACACATGATATCGGTGTCACTACTATCTTAATATCGTACAGATGAAAATGTCGCACGCAAGCAATGCAAGACCACACCACTCTCGTCCGAAGGCTTCATTTTAGCTCAGATGATCGTATACCTAGCATCCTATCATACGTCCTCAACTTCTTAATCTCATCATTAAAAGTAAGAACTTTGAAAGTGCTACCTATAACCATAACCGACAAGCCGATGATGATATGGACGTTGTCGAGAATGGCAGTCATCTCACAAAATGAGAAATTGAATGAAGATGTCTCATCATGCCAACGCTTGAGAAACACCTCTAACAAATAAACATTTGTATAAGAACGAGATAGACGACCCAACATTATTGCTTTTATACCCTAGTATTCATAACCCTAGTCCATACCCTAATCGAACTCATCCCGATGTGTTGCCTGCGTAGACGACCCAACATCACTCCTGCCAGCTGCAACCCACCCAACATGTTGACTAGTATCATCAGCTGCACCACTATGATGCAATCATCGTTTAGTACGTTATCCAGGAGACTCTTTGGTAGGGACCACATGTCTGGCCAACGGTTCATCAAAGGGTCATATCATGACCACTTTATTTAGTAGCAGTCATCTTTGTTTGTATCATTTCTGAAAAACAAAATACATCGGTTTAATATAGTAATTAATAAACTAGTACAAACACATTTTTTGGATAAATACAAAATAATAAATTTTAAAGTACATACAAATCATGTAAGTGCAGACAGAAGCATCAACCCAATGAAAAAAACATGTAATGAAAAAAGAAATCTAATCTCATGTAATTTGCATAAACAATCAGAAATTTTGTAAATTTTTCGTATATATCATGAAATTCTCGTTTGGTATGTCACATGAATTCTTACGATAGAGCATAGTCCTTGCCACACAACATGTGTGAAAACATCAGGTCTGGTCGCACATGTCGTGCAACGAACATTTACCCATCAGTCCCAATTCAAAAACCCTTAAACATTCAATCTATAACCATCCAACTCCAAATTAAACGAAAAAAATATAGATCTACAACTCACAGTTAATACTAGCCTATCAAATCAACAAAACAACTTAAACCAAACAAAAATAAATTTGTTAAAAAACATAAATTCAAACATAAATATCTACTAAAGTATACAATGAAATCGAATAAAAACTAAACTACTAAGCTTGACATACCTTGTTATTGTTGTAAGGTTGGATTAAAAAACAAGGTTTTTTTTTATTTTAGGTTGCTTGAGAAGTTTTTAGAGGTTTAGAGAGAAAAAAGGGAAAACGTTTGTGAAAGATCTAACCATTTTTATTTATACTTTGTTTTTCTGAAAGGGTAAAATGGTTAAAAATTTGGTTCGAGATCTAACAAAAGTGTTCGAGATCCAACGATATAAGATCCAACAAAATATGTTCAATTTCTAGCCTGACTATTTATAAAAAAAATCATTACTTTTTTCCTATAAAAAAAAACCACTAATATCCTTATATAAACACAAGCTTAAAAATCATTTGTTTTTCAACTGATGACTACAAATACTACTTTTACTATCTTTCCTTCTCCATCTCATCTGTCTCCATTAAAGGTTTGCGTTGTATCTTTTTCTTCTAACTTTTGTTTATGGATCTTTTTTATCATGGTCGTTTTTCTAATCAAGCCTACAAACGTTGGCTTTTTATATAAAAAAAATTGTCGGCTCTTTAATACATAGGAATTTTTCCTTCTCCAAACTTTACCATTGATGCAGTCCTCGCTGTTGTGGTTGATGTCTCCTTTTCGATACGCATTGTTTTCATTGTCGTTAATCCTAACAAAATAGGGGTGAAGTACTGAGAGTCGGTTTTACAATGATTTACAAGGGATTCCACTTGGAAGAGCTACTGTTTCCAGTTTTTATTAGAAGGCATATAACTCGAGACATATAGAAGCCGGTATCATCATGGATCAGGCCAACCTATTGCAGAAAACCGTTGTGAAGATGGTTTCTTTTTCTAAAGACCAAGTCGAACTCAAAATATTCGGGGAAGTCAAACTCAAAATATTCGGGGACACATCTGTGCCAACATTTGTATCATGAATTTAGATAACTTTTTTCTTCGTCTGAATTTTGATAAATTATTTTATACTTCTCAATTAGAATTGAATTTTTAAATAAATTCGATATCCATTGAATATGAAGATGATACCTAAAACCTCGTTACACAATACTTCTTGTCTTCACGGATTTAGATTCTTTTGTTTCTCCTGATATCATGCGCTTTGCTACACATATTTAAATTATTTTTCTGGCTTAAGAATCCAACACGGTTTGAATGGGTAGAAAAATATAAATTAGAAGGTGAATGAAGAATAAAACGTAGAAGCATGTTTTGATTTTTCTTATTTCAATATTTCAAATCAAAAGAAATAACATAAATTATAGAGGAAATAGGTGTTCCTTTATTGTATTCAGTTCAACCTGTCTGTGATTTCACGATAAATATTTCGAAAATATTTTATTTTTATATTTTATCTTCTTATTCAAATATATCTATCAAACACATGTAAACACATTATATTAAAGTTTAATTGTAAAACAATTTACTAAATTGTACTAGATCATCAAACATCCTTCATTTGTGGAAAGGAGATTTGAGTCTTAATTAGTCAAGCTCACATGAATCAAAAATTATAATGTCAGCAGTGCTTAACACAAATCACACTAGTATAGCAAAATTATAGACAACCATACTAAAATTATGCAAGCAATTGAGAAACAATGTAAAGACCTTAATGTACGATAAACGAACGAAAAGATTGATACACCTAAAGAGAGGAATCTCTTTTTTTTGTATAAAAACCTGTAAAATTATATAAATAAAAATCAGTGCACAAGGTGTTTATGGGCCAGTGGCCCGGGCCTTTTATGGCTTAGAGTACAAGGAGAACATAGATTACAAGGATGTCACCTAGACTATTGATTACAGTTTAGAATAGACAAGCTGCTAAGGGGTGGGGATCTTAGTCCCGTGGAAATAGGATCGGAGATCCCTAATCAAACTAGAAGCTACCGATGAGTTTGGAGTCGACTTGTCGTTGAAAATCCGAGCATTTCGTTCTCTCCAAATGTGGTATATTGTTGAACAGAAAGTTGTTTCCCAAAGGGGGTTGTTTGGTTTGGGTAAAGGGGCCATGAACTTGTTGTTTCAATCCATGTATCCCACGATATGGGGAAGGAGGGAATGAGGGGCTTTTGGCAGATGTTCTCCCAAATAGATGAGGAGTATGGGCATAGGATGAGGAGATGTTCCAGCGATTCTGGGTGAGATGAGCAAAGGACACAAGTGGGGTCGGTGGTAAGTCCCCAGGTGATTAACTTGTCACGAGTTGTCATCTTTTCCTTGAACTTCCATCCAAGAGATAAAGGAATGGCGAGGGATGGAGTGTTTGTTCCATAAGAGGGGTCCCCAACGGACTTTTGGTTTTGATGGTCGGATGGCGGCGTAAGTGTTGCGGATGGTGAATTGGGCTTTAGATTTGTTTGGGATCCAGATAAAAGTGTCTTCGTTATTCTGCGAGGGAGGGAGATTATTTAGCGCATCTTGGATCTCAGTCAGATTGGTACGCAAGCACTGATTTTGAGCTCGGATTTGGGTGGGTTATTTCTATTGACCATTTTCAATAAGGTCGGAGACTCGGTAGATGTTGCGGAGACGGGATAGGTTTACAATGCTTGGATCGTAGCGAGTCACCAGCGAGGTAAAAAAAAGCCATGGATCGTGCCAGATGGATGTGTTATTTGCGTTTCCTACGATAACCTTGTAAAGGTGCGATGTTTGGTGTCTGAGGTTCGGGATTTTTCTCCAGATCCAACTAGAGTTGGTGGGGGGAGGGAGAGTCTAGAAGTTTTTCGTTTTTATCTTTTCCTTCGCGATCCATTGATACCAGATAGAGTTTTTGTTTTGGGCAACGATGGACCATAAGAGCTTAAGGGCGGCCGCCTGATTCCAGAGTTTTAAGTCTGGAATCCCAAGGCCACCCTCATCCAAGGGCAAAGTCAGCTTTTCCCAAGCCACTTTAGCCCTAGATATCTTCATTTCCGAGCTAGGTCAAAGGAAACGTCGCATGATTTGTGAGAGCTCTTTTAGAATCTTAGCATGGAGGATGAAGATGGAGGACCAGTAGACCTGGCTTACAAAAAGGACTGATTTGATGAGTTAGAGGCAGCCATCATAGGAGAGGTGTTTCGTAGTCCAGGAATTTATTCGGTTGGTAGCTGAAATAAATAGAGGGCGACAATCATGGTAAGATAGCCTCGAGGTAATAAGGGGGACTCCGAGGTAGCGCTTAGGGAGAGAGACTTCTTGGAAACCGAGAAGGCGAATAATTTCGTCTTTTGTTGTTGGGGAGGTGCTAGAGAAGAAGATGTGACTCTTTACAGGGTTAAGGCGGAGACCCGAGAGATTTGCGAATTCATCAAGGCCTTCGCGGATAAGTTTTATTGATTAGGTGTTTGATCTGAAGAAAATTATTAAGTCGTCGGCAAAGCAGAGATTAATGATTCAAAAGGAGTGGCACTTCCAATGGAAACCGAAGTCCGGTGCTTTACGTTTTTCCTAAAGGATACTGGATAGTACCTGCATAACGATGACAAAAATGTAAGGGGATAAAGGGTCTCCTTGGCGGAGACCCTTCTTCCCCTCAAAGTAGCTCGAAGGATTGTCATTTATACAAACGGCAAAGGAGGGGAATTCAATGTAACGAATTATCCAACCTATCATTTTAATTGGAAAGTCCATGGTGTAAAGGGCATCAAGGACGATCTCGCATCTGATATTATCAAAAGCTTTCATGAGGTCAATCTTTAGAGTGCAACAGGGACCTTTCATGTTGTATTGATAACCATGCTTAAGGTCTTGGGAGAGAAGGATGTTATCGGTGATTGATTGTCCAGGGTGGCAGGGACAAAGGCAGATTCGGAAAAATTAATAAGGTAGGTAAGCGATGTTTTTATCCCGTTGGCAAAGACTTTGGAAATTATCTTTTAGATCACGTCGCAACAGGATATGGGTCTGAAGTCCGAGGGATTGGAGGGGGGAAGTTTTGGGGATGAGGGCAATAAGCGTTTTCTTCCAGTCAGGGTTCATTTTACCGTGGTGGAAGAAATGCTTAACCCCTTCACAGATATCCAAGCCAACAATATCCCAACAAGTTTTGAAAAAACCAGCACTAAAGCCGTCCGGGCCAGGGGCCTTATCATTATTGATGTCAAAAAGGGTGGATTTAATTTCACTGTTGGTTATAGGTCTAATCATTCTGGATTTGTCAGAGAGAGAGACTTGGGATTTGAGGATGGTCCTGAGTCTGCTTAGGCCGTCGTAGCCCTCAGGGCTATGAGTTCCAAGCAGATTTCTGAAGTGGGTGAGGAATATGATGGAGATTATCTTAGCGTTGGTGCTAGTCTGTCCCTCAGTTGTGGTGATCGAGAAGATTTTGCTACGAGCTTTACGAGCTTTTATACTATTGTGGAAGAATTTAGAGTTTTTATCCTCAAGCTTGAGCCAAGTTTCTCTGGATTTTTTCTTGAGGAATGATTCTTCCGTTCTACTATAGAAAATCTAGGTTTCAACGGCTTCTATTTCCTTAGTGAGGAGGGAAATATCCGAAGGATCAGCGCCAATGTTGGATTGGGTGCGGGCTAGGGCCTTTTGGGCTTCATCCACTCTATAGCTAATATTGCTAAATTCTCTCGTGTTAAGGGCTTCAAGAGAAGGGGCCATGCAGGATAGTTTACGGACTAAGGACTTCATGGGGTTTTTTAGGCTAGGTTGACTCCAGCTGCTATATATAATTTTGAAGAAGCTAGGGTGCATGTGCCACATGTTAAAATATTTGAAAGGTTTGGGTGAAGGGATGGTGGGATGGTTAGGTAGAGGATAATGGGAGTATGGTCGGAGCTACGAGGGAGGTCAAAGTGAGCATACGAGTTTGGGAATAAATCTTCCCAGAGGTTGTTTATAAGAGCTCTATCAATTTTGGAGGAGATGGGATTTTCTAAGCGGTGGTTAAACCAGGAATATTGAAAACTCGATGATCGAAGATCTTCCAGGTTACAATAACGGCAATAATTATTGAAATCGGAGATATGGATTCGAATGAAGTGCGTTCAAGGGGGGATCTGATAGCATTGAAATCCCCTAGGACAATCCAGGGGAGGGCGTTAGCGGAGTTTGAGAGGGTACAAAGGTCTCTCCAAAGGGGAAGACGGTCAAATGGTTCATTAAAGCCATAAATAGCGGTGACAAGGAATAAGACTTTTTTTTTGAGGTCCTGGTCAACTTCATATGCATGAGTTGAGGGGATTCTATTTCAATGGAGATGTTATAGACACTAGGGTTCCGAGAAATCCAGATGCGGTCGTAGTGATGGCAAGTGTGGTTGGTTACACACTGCCACCAAGGGAGCATGCGGCGCATAATAAAGTCAATGTTATCAGAGCTGACTTTGGTTTCTATGAGGCATATGACATTTATACTATTAGAGAAAACAAAATTCTTGACGTTTTTTTACGCATAGGATCATTAAGACCACGCACATTCCAACATGCAATTCGCATTACAATTATATAAGAGTTAAGATTCATGAATATATGAAATCAAATGAGGAGGAGGTCAGCCTTGTACATACTCGAGAGGTCATTTGTTGCTGGTAGCGTTGTTTTTGGAGAGGTAATTTCCGTTAGGGAGGGTTCTCTGTTCATGTGCCTGATTCTCCCAGTTGCTGAACTGTTGATGGCGATGATTTGGTTCTTTATCCATCCTGCTTCGCTTGTCAAGGGATGCAGATTGTCATAGCTGGGTAGGGGGCAGAGTCACTTTCACTGGATTCTGAGAGTACCGTTCCTGTTGTGCCTTGATCATACGTGGGTTCCTTACCTGCCGACGGTGGAGCGGAGGAGGGACTGTCTCAGATATGTGCTTGCAGGCAGCAGCAACGTGACCGAAGGACAGTGAGAGAAAATTGTTGGCAGGCCTTGGAACTCAACTTGGAGGGAGTGTTTTTTTCCCAGGCAGCTAATGGTGATTGAAGTTGGGAATGAGGCAGACGCCTACATGATTATGCAGATCCCAACGTAGCTTAGGCGGGATCGATTTGCGGTTTGGCTGTCCACGTAAAGAGGTGTACCCAGGGCGCTACCAAGGATGCTGAGTCCCTTCTCCATCCACAGTTCATGAGGCATACCATGGAATTTTATCCACAAGGGGATGGCTTTGAGCGCTTCCCTTTCTAAGGATTACATGGGGTCCCAACGCCTTCGAAAGACCGGGTGGCTGCCGAAGAACCCGGGGGCTCGCTCCAGGACTTCAATTGCATTATCGGCTGAGGAGAATTGAAAGAAGTAGTGTCCATAGGGAGTTAGTTTGCATTCTTGGAGACCTAGCGAACCCCAAATTTGCCTAGCCATATATTGGATATGAATGGTGGCCCTTCGATTGGGCAGGAAGTAACCGGAGAGACATTTGGCCCAGTCTTCTTTCCTTCTCGAGAGGGTGTCTTAAGGGAAAATAAGTATCCCTTTTGTCATAGTTGATGTTGTTTGTCTTTTGGATAGCCATTGGGGCAGAGAAGTCATTGGAGGAGGCCACTACTTTAGCCATAAGAGAAAGGAGGAAGTGGGTGCTGGTTGATGCATGTTGACCATGGGGGCAGATTCATGGAGAAGTTTCAGGGGGATGTTATTGTTGCGGTTCTGGGATGGGTAAGGTGAGGAGTGAAAGTTTGTGGTGGGGCGGATTCCTAGGGAACGGATAGTTTTGGTGTACATGAGAGAATTTGGCCTTTGTTATTTCGGCCAGGGAAGGACTCAGGGAAGGTGGATGGGATGGGAATCGGGTTGAGGGGAGGGAAGTTAATGGACAGTTCTCCAGAGGTGTGAATAACGGTTGAACCAGCAAGGTTGAAAGAGGAGACGGCTTGCGTAGTTTGTTGGAAGGTGTAGCTTTGGATGGTTTGGATGGCGGTTGTTAAGATGTTGGAAGGGGTCAAGGAGTGGGAGGTTTGGTGAGAGGTGGTGAAAGTGTTGAAAAGATGTTTGTTTGAAACAAGGGTGTTAGGGTTAGGGTTTGGGGCAGTAGAATCAAATTGCATGGTGTTGCTCACGATTAATATAGTGTCAATAGGGTTTTCGGGAGTTAGGGTTGGTTGAAGGAGTCCCGATGGGGAGAGACGAGGGTCATAATGCATGAGGAGGTCTCTTACGGGGTAGTGTATGTTGCATGCAGCAACAGGGACGCTACATGCAGAGATAGGGTTTTTATGGGAGGTTGACGCAAATAAGGGTAGTTGACCAGATGAGGGTTGGTTGAGGCGCGGGATGGTGGCGGAAGCATTGCGATGATGCTTAGTGGAGGAGACCGGTGAGGGACTCGAGGGGGTTGCGGCGGAGTCGATAGCGGAGATGGCATGCTGAAGGTGAGTATTTTGGGAGAGGACTTTAAAGAGTTGATTCTCCTCAGAGGGGGTGCATTTTGAGGGGTCCTCTTCCTCATCAGAGAGAAAAATGGGAGTGGGGTTGGTTTGAGGCAGGGTTGAGGGAGAGATTTTGGTGGAGGGGGCGATGAGTGGACTGAGAGAGGAAGGCCAAGCATGGCAGAGCAACAAGGAGGATATATAGTAGAGGGCGAAGATGCTTTTGTTTCCAGGGAGAGGGAGGTGTTGGGGCTGCTTGGTCGAGAGTCCTCCGACAAAGAAGAGGAGGAGAAAGAGAGTGGGATTCCATACGGTGAAGGGTTATTTTCCGGCTATGAGGGAGAGTGGCTGCTGTTTTTTTGTGGGAACGCTGGGTGCGGGTTTCAACCATGGTGGAGGTAAGCAAGTTAGGGTTAGATTTAAGTGTGAGAGGGTTGAGGGGTTGTTGTTCTGAAGGAAGGTTTAAATAGATGGGAACGACTTGAGGGTTGATGGAGAGTTGTGGAGTGAGAGAGGCGGAAGGTGTAATGTGCGTTTAATGAGAAGAGATGAGGTGTAGCGCATACATGGGGGATAGATAGGGTTTTCGTGTTGGTTAATCTCAAGCATTAAATGAGATAATAAATAATAAGGAACACGATTTGGGGAGGAAGAGAGCGAACGTGAGCTGCAATTCGAATTTACAAAGCAGCCAATCAAAGAGAAGTACAATTTGGCGCTCGATACTCCTTTGCAAGTTGTAGCGCAAAGGACAAAGAGTTTTTTGCAGTTGACATTAATGTTAATTAACTGTCTGGGGGAGTGATTTTTCTATGTCGGGCTGAGAGATAGAGGGGGCAGAGAGAATATTTGTTGGGCAAAGATAGATAAAGGAAGGAAAACATGATTTTTCTCTAGACATGAAGAGAAGGGCTGGCGGGAGGTTGAAACGGTGGTCAGAGGAGATAGTTACAAGGGTAGGGGACAAAAATAGGTGTATGTAGGTTTTTTCGGAGGAGGTTGAGGAGTAGTTAGTTTCATATGAGTGGTAGTGGTCGGTGTTTGCAAGGTCAGGGGAGATGGGGATGACCGGGGTAGACATGGTGGTTGGCCTAGGGAGCGAGGGAAGGTAGATTTTCAACCGGGAGGGGGCTCCTTTTTTCTGATAGACTACTTTGAGGGTTGCGCTGGTCATGAAAGGGATGGTAGAGCGATGACGGTTGGTATTGACGAGACTAGAGGAGGCAGCAGGGTTAGACATGGTGGTCTTCCCGGAGAGCGAGCGGGAGAGGCCTGTCGAGTGAGGGAATGCCAGGGCAGAGAGTTTTTTCTGGGTGATGCAAGGCGAACAGCGGCGGAGGGGTGGGGGAGAGAGAAGGTGGGCTAGGGCTTCGACTGATTATCTTCCCCGTGGCAGACGAAAGCGAACAGGGGGAGAAAGGGATGGAGGAGAGAGAAGGTAGGCTAGGGCTTCGACGGGTTATCTTCCCCATGGCAGACAGAAGCGACTTGAAGAGGGGTGAGACAGCATTGCTACAGGAGGATGTCCTTGATCGCGAACTCTTTAGCAGCAACAGAGAGAGGATGAGAGGTGCTCTATGCGAGGAGATTTTCATTGGTGGTGGGTCATCGGAGACGATCGGCCTCTGTATGAGTATTTCGAGAGAGGAAATAGTTGACACCGTGAGTTTCTGGAGCCTCTCCTCATCAACAGGTGAAACTGTCGGCGATGAGAAATGAAGCACGATCAGGAGAATTATTGTAGAGAACTAGAGTATGTGCAGGAGATCTTGGTATAAAATTGGAGAAGATGAAGTTTTTCTAGAGAGTTTCTCTCTCTAAAGAGAGGAATCTGGAAGATAATGATGAATAAAAATGTAGCTGAAGTGATGGAGGATATGATGCTCACTAATTTCTTCGAAGAACCCATTTTTACAAAGTGGAAACAAAAGTTTTTTGTTTTTGTTTTTTTTCTGACTGATTCTAGAAGGAATAGTCAAGGATCCTACTCTTCTAAAAAGAACAAAAATAGTTTTTGAAGACGGTTCAAATCGAGAAAGAGAGAAAGTGTAGCTGAAAGTCTAACTAAGGCCATGAACACTACTGTAATTTTTTTTAACAAGAGCAGATATGGTGTTCCAACGCAACATTAAATACACTTGATCAATTATGACTTAGTCGGGGTTTGGGAGCATAGGTAGTGGGTCAGAGGATAATGCTTTGGGGGTTCGATTGAGAAAAATGTTCAGGTTTTGAAGCAAAATAGCCTATTTGATAGTCTACAGAGTCCTTTAGTGCGAATTAGATTTTGATATTGTTCGAGGGTTTTATTTTCCGATTTCATTCTGGAGTTTGCAAAAAAGAGATAGGATTTTGAACCTCGGTTAACTTTGGATATCGTAATTGAGTACCAATTATTTTTCCACCGTAGTCGTCCTTTTATGAATATAAAATGTAAAGAAATTGAATGCATGTATACGGTTCTCGTGAAAAAAAGAAACAATGGAAAAAGACTAGATAAACACGAAGAAAAAGATATATATGTAAAAAATACCTATTAAAAATATTTTTTCCTTCCAAAAAAATGTAAGATGCCTTATTTAGCAGTGGTGGTGGACTTTTTTTCCTGTTGGGCCTTTGAACCTTGAAAATTAGTATGTTTGAGACTAATCCACTCAACTAACTTACTAAGTAAAAACACATTTACTTACCATTACACAAAATAAATGTTACACGTCTGTTGGGTTTATATTACAAAGTAAATATTGGTTCAATATCTCACTGGTTCGACTTGCGGGTCGAATAAATCCTACCCTCATCATATATAGCTTAGAAATTTTTGAACATCGATCGACCAAGCCAGTTGATTGGTTACCACTAGCACCATGGCAGTATGATGAAGACCGTTTGATATCGGCATAGACGATCGATTGGTTACCACTGGCACCATACCTAAAGAAGCTAACATTTGGGCACGACCACCATCTTGCATTATTGATTCAAGTATTGTTTCAGATATGTTGCATTAGTCCTTTGTTCATATGTAAAAAGGACTATATGGTTTACTCTCTTATACCTAAGCAAAATCTGAAGCAGATTCAAGCTTAAAGAAGATCTCTGAGATTCAATCTAATGTTTTAACAAACCCAACAACATGTTATATTTTAATTGTACTCTTGTTACCTTCAAAAAAATTCTTCAATAAAAGTTTTGACCGGCGAAAGGTTTTTAATAAGGCAGAACAAGGTTAACACGAATCAATACGGACACATCTCCAAGTGTTTATCCGGTTAAGGTAAGTTGAATTCATCAAAAAAGATAACATTAGTATATCATAAGACTCTTATGAGTCGAGCAAAAATCTAGGTTGTGTTACGTTGAACATCAAGATAACAATAAAACATGCATAGATTCAACCATCTTGGAAAAGTAAATAGATAAGCATCCCATGTATTTTATAAAATTTTAGCCCTTCCTCGACTATCTCACAAATACTAAAGATTACTGATAATGATGGAATTGGTTCAACCCAATTACCTGGCCCGTTAAGGAATAATTTCATTATGCTATAACATAAGACAAAAAAGAAAAAGAGAAAAATAACGGAGATATGTACTGAAAACACGATTAGTTGCACGAAAATATAATTAATATCATGTAATACTACTCATCATATTTCACCGTACCAGAAAATATATAAAATATGTTGTAATATATATATATATATATATAATTGACAAAAAAATAATATATTTCCATTAAACTTAATACATATGTATATAAAAGTTTAATACTTTGATAAATAACATATCCTTTATAAATAAAATGTAAATATGTCAAAATCAAGCTTAAAATATTATTTTAAAAATAAAAATAAAATATTGAATAAAAAATCTATCATTCGTTTATTTATAAACACCGATACCATCACTATCTATGTAGCATTATGCTTTAACTACTTTTTATAAATAAATAAAGGTTGATAATAATAAAAATTAGTATATTAAAATATTCAACATGTATATGGATTTCCAAATTAGTAATATAGTTTAAGTCTAGTAGTTTAAGTCTACAGAGATATGGTCGTTTTCATTGTTTAAGTTTATTAGTCTATGATTGAGATTAAGAATCAAACAACGATAGAATTAATAGTAGGGAAATGACACACTAAGTACCTTTTAACCAAACCTATTACAACCTAGTACCCAAAAATGGGTTAATGCTCACTTAATACCCATCTCATTAAACATATCCACTTCTAATACCTTTTCTTTTTTTAATACCAAGATTACCCTCAACCTAGTATATAAGGTTGATTTGTGAAAAATTAGGGTTTTTTGTTACAGCCCCCATTCTATTTTTGAATTTTGAAATTCAAAACAGAATCCACTCTTACTCTTCTCTCTCCTCTTCTTCTCTCTTTCTCCTCTTCTTCTCTATCTCCACCGGCGAACCATACAACCACCGTCGAACTAGTCTTAATCACCGGCGTTCGATCCCGCCGGTGATGGACCTTATACCGGGGTAGCTGACGGACGCATCCTCAAATGGCAAGGCGATTCTATTGGCTGGACTGATTTTGCTTTCACTACTCCTCATAGGTATATCTTCGTTTTCAATACGGATGATTGAAATAAACTATTGTTTGTTGTTATACTTTGCTGTGTTACTGTAACTAACACATTGTTGCTCAAGGAACATTGTCTAGCACTAAAATTTGAATTTTAGTTGGTCGTAATAGACGTAGCCGATGCTTTAATCTAGCAGTTTGATGGAGCTGAAGGGAATGCTAGTGTGGCCGAGCTTGAGCATATGAGCTCAGCAGTAGCTTGACGATAACAACTTTTTAGAACTCTGCTGTGCTCGAATTGACCTTTAGTTATTGGACTGGAATTTCGTCCTCTCACTCTAGATAGCCTGGTTAGAGAAAATGTATTCAGCCAGCTTGCTACGTAAATATTAGTTTCCTCATATGAGCACTCTTTTATTTCATAGTTTTGTTTTGTGGTCCAGCTGCAATTTATTGAAGTGCGGGGATGCCTGCTTGTGAGATTAGTTATTCATAACTTGCAATCTTAGTAACCACGACTTGTAGTGTCGACTCATAGTTCGATAAACTATTAGAAAGCCAAGGGATATCGAATAATCTAAGTTATTTTTATATGATGTAAACATTTTTATTGATTAGCTTCTAAATGCCTAAAAGATGATGATCAAGGTGTTATGGGTATTCAATTATGAAAAAGCTAATTCAACTCAAAGTGGTGGGCAGCTTCGTCGTAAAACGGAAATCGGAATCATGATCCATATTTTGAATGATATCATTATCATATTATTTATTCAATGCATACTAATTGGTAAAGGTATATATACACAGGAAAGAATGTGTTCGGCCGTTTGCACCAGAGATGGAACATGTTTGTGGGAGACCATTAGGACTCCACTTTGATAAGAAGACAGGGGATCTCTATATCGCAGACGCGTACTTCGGCCTTCTAGTTGTAGGTCCTCTGGGTGGGTTATCCAAACAGGTAGTCACTGATATTTATATGGATACACATTGCGATTTGTCGCCTGCAATTGTATGTCTAATGTTGCTAGATCACTGCATAGACCCTGATAGGTTTGATGTGTTTGTAGATTAAACCTGACAGCATACACCCTGATATCTTAGTTATGGCATGTTGTTATATGTGTTGATAAATAGACCATGACTCTTATAGTTTAGGTACGTGATATTGCTATATGTTTCAAACTATTTCCTCTTGCTGCATACACCCTTATATGTTAGCTATAATAGGTTGATATATGTGTTTGAAACCAGACCAATAGTCCATATACCCTGATAGTTTAGGTATGACAGTTTGCTATTTGTGTTGAAAAATATCTTGCAACTTATATAGGTATTGTGGCTACTTTTTGAAATAAGTTTCCATTTTCGATCTTAACAATAGATTCACTAGCGTAGCTAATGTATATTAATGGCAAGAAATCGTTTAGTTTCTGTTTCTGGTCGAATCAAAGCATCGATACCGACTCTGATTACATTCCGGTAAGAAATTGCAGTTTTCCAGCTCTGTTTTATCTATTGCAATTTTAGTGCATATCTGATTGCTAGACACTATATTATTTATCAGTTGCGATTTATGCCTTGTATACAGTGCTAGATACAGCATGAGACATTGCTAGATACAACATGAGACATTGCTAGATACAACATGAGCTTTCGAGGCATTTATGGGTAGTTTTTTTCGAGGGAGCTTCAAGCTGTGTTGGGTACTGCAAACTGGGAGATGCAAAATGGAGATGGAAAAGGGAGTAACTGAAGAAGTGTCGTTTTCATTCCTTTCGTTACCATAGTTCATGTACCTTCTTTAAGTTATTGCATTGTATATATAAACTGACTCACTGTTTCAATCCAATTAAGCTGTTGTGATTCAATTCAACATTTTGATTATGTCATAGTCAGTCCCGTTGTGGTCGATGTTTCAAATCGGGGCATAATAGGAGGTCATGTGATGCTCCGTTCTAAACATTATTTACCGACTTTTTTGTAACATTTTACATCTCAAAGATAAGCACTCCTTATCTTTCGACTTATGTTTTGTACACTTTTAACATTTACATGTTCCATGTCTGTTTCTTTCTGACTATGATATCTATTCACGTATACATTGCTATCTATGCTTTTATACTCTGATAGCCACTCTATTCAACATTGATAGATTCTGGATTTTGCATCTAACAATTCTTACAACAGCAGCCACATACCTACGATACACGACGTTACAGCATTCTAATCGACACAACACCATTCTAACCAACACAACTATAACCTAAATATGTTATGAAAACCTGCACTTAATAGAAAGGTTCTTTTTTACTTGTATAATCATAGAGAAAAATTGTTTCATGTTTTCAGTGTTTTATGCAATAGGAAGAGTGGCACTTGTTGATTCAGGATTCTGGTGGATTAAAAAAAAAATCTGATAGATACGATATTTGACATTGCTAGATAAGTGAAAACTAGTCTGATAGAACATGATATATAACATTGATAGATCCTGGAGTATACATCTGATAGACACGATATTTGACATTGCTAGATACGTGAACCCTTTCTGATAGACACGATATTTGACATTGCTAGATACGATACTTGATTATAAGTCCGATAGATATGATTCACATCCATCTGACAGCTTAGTTATAGGTACAGTTTCAACTTAAAGATAAAGTTAAATGTAGCAAGTAAAGAACAATAAAACAGCTCCAAGATAATTTACTCCAAATACTCCAAACCCAATTCACCGGATCAATAGCATAACAAAACCCAACACCACCGAAGACACTTCTTCAATCCACATACGCTGTCCGATTCTAGACACGGTAGCGAGTTATCACACCCACGCTGCAAACCTAGACCAGTGCTGTTCCTCCGTCATCCCTGAAATCTCAGCACCGAGACCCTGCATCCCTGGTAATATGCAGTTCTAATTTGTCACGGACTAAATAGTGTAATCTTGTGTTTTTTGTTTAATAATGTGTATACAAATTCTCATCACAGATTGTAATGTAAACTTAAGCTTTTTCCAGATCAATAGTACTACAAGACACATGATCCATTTCAAATTGGTAGTAATTTCATACATAATCTAACCTCGAATTCAAGTATACTGAAAACAAATTACAACCTTTAAATACCCCCAAGTGATTTTACCTACCATAACATAAAAAAGAAAATTGAAGCTTGAGAGTTCATTAATGTAATGTAAAGTTGTCTATGATGATGACGTTTTCTTTTGTGGCAAGGGTAAGGCCTTCGTAGAGCGCGCATTTACCTTCATCTGTTGAAGAAGACGCTGGGCTTCTTTGGCTTCATCTGGATGTATTCGGCTTGGGCCTGTCGTTTTTGTATCCGCTTGATTTACTGTCGTATTGCGTGCGCGCATCTTCATCTGTTCAAGAAGCTGCTGGGCTTCTTTAAGTTCATCATAACTCCCACCACTTTCCCGTGTCTTCTTTGGAACCTGTTTCGTCTTTAACTGTTCAAGAAGCTGTTTTGCTTCTTTTAGTTCATCTCGACAACTTTGTCCGTGGCTATCCCATGCATCGATTACTCGCTGCTGAAACTCGATAGCAAGTTCGTAGCTGCAATGTCCAACACAAACCCTTTTATCTTCACATTCATAGCATATGTAAAGGGAAAACAATCTTATCCAAAGTCATTCGACTTCCACGTTTCTACCGGAGTATTACACATCATACAGCATGGACTATCTCACTTAGTTCGAAAACCAACACATCTACTGCCTGCGAATCGAACACATACCTGATTTGGTTTGAAGGCGACTGTTCCGTTCGACGGAAAATTCGTCGCAGTTGGATGCTCGTCGGAGGTGGTTCCAGATATCGAACCAGAGACAGAGACAGTGGTTGTGCGCCGGTAGGTGCCTGAAATTTAGGAACAGAGACAAAATCGGAGACAGAGACAGTGGTTAGTTGTCGCCGGTTGACGTCAGAACTATCGGAGGAGTGACAGAGATTGTGCTTACTAGTCGCCGGTAGTTCGCCGGTAGGGAGCAACAAAATCGGAACAGAAACAGAGAATCGTGGTTCGCCGGTACGTAACCTCTCAAAAATGGCTTTTGGTTTCGCTCTCGTAAAACGTGTTTCTCTCTCCTCAAATTTGGAAATGTGAAAGTTGGGGGAAATTGGAACCTAAAAGTCTGATTGGAAGGTGGAAAAAAGTGGGTTTCAACAAAATAACCCCTTTTATACTCTAGAGGGTATAATTGTCCATATTATGGCTCTAGGTAGTTTTTGAAACTAGTCCAAAAACGGGCACCATCTTGGTATTTGATAGTTGAGAAGGTATTTAGGGGTACTTTTCTCTTAATAGTAAGATCGGAAAATAAAAAAGAAACGTTAATATTAAGATCGAAATCCGTATAAGTTCGAGTAAATTAGTACATGATTTTTGTAATGTAAGTGTATCTATTTTTTTTTATAAAAGTTAAGATTTTAATTGATCTTCTATGTATAAAATTACATTTAGTGTATAATATGATGTTTTTAATTTTTGATTGCGTCAAATAAATATTTGAATAAACTTTTGTTCACGAACAAAATAATTTTAACTGAGTATTTGAAATATTCTGGATCTTAGCAGATTAGTAAAATATTTGATGTAATATATAATTTGTGGTAAAAAAACAAGAATAATGAGTAGAAAAAAAATTGTTTGATATACCAAAGGTAAATTAGTACAAGTAAATTAAATAAATAAAATTTTAATATCCATACTACATCATCAAATAATTAAGAACCGGATGAAGTATAAATATTTTTTGGTTCAATCATTTGATATTATTTTATTTCATATTAAATAATAGTCTTATAACATAGTCAAAAATAAAATGATTCATTTAAAGGCTTGTCGTGGAATGAATGATAAAATTGATATATAGAAGGTTATTGGTTGTGTGTTTTGGTGTGGATAATTTTTGTCTCAGGGTAATTTTGTGAGGAGTTTTGTATTGTTTCAAAGATATTTAATGTTTGGGTAGTATGTAGTGAGAGATTAGAGCTCCCTGGTTGTATTAAATGTTCATTACCCTCATTAATGAAAGTGGTTGGGTATTTATACCCTTAATTATGGCCACATGGGCTTTCGGGTCATACTTATGAATTCAGGTCGAGTTCAATGACCCATTGGCTTTTAAGCAGGTATGTATTTAGCTTAGTCATAAAGTAATTTAGTTTTTAATACATTAGTCCTGTTCGGATGGTTCAGTGGGTGGTTTTTGTCCGAATTGCCTATGTCCGGTTCCCACAGTGAGTGGTGAGTAGCCCCTTTTTTAGGTTATGTTCGAAGGCCTTTGACAAGACCTAAAATATAGTTCATGTGCACCCGTAACCACGTCCGGACAGATTTTGAATTGTGTAACGACTTTATCCGGACTAATGAAACTCTCAGAAGCTGAACGGTTTTGACAGAGATCGTGGGACACGTGTCCTTCTCTGATTCGCCTCACTGATCGTTTTTCTCCTAGAATGGCGCTCCCACTTACTTCAAAAAGTAACCTCTTAATTAATGTTGGTGACATCAGTGCCGTCCTTAATCATTACACCTATCTTTTCGTATTCTCTTAGGTATCAAAGCTTCTTTTGTTCTTTTAGTATAAATTAGTCCACTTTTCACTGTTTTACTATCTTCATTATCTCTACTCTGTTAATCTTCAAAGCTTGTACCTCTCAAAAAACCCTTCTTTTGGTGCGAGTTTATGTTCACAGCAAGAAACGCCCTAGTAAAAGGTGGGTGGCTCAACTTGTCGGAGTTAGAAAAAGCTCAAAAAGCCTAATGAGAAAGGCGCATTGCTGCAAGCCTCCCTGTTTCTCCTATTGACAAGTCTGATACACCAAGTTCAGAGCCTGACCGGGGTTCGTCTTCTGCCAAACGTTCTAAACCCAGAAGGTTATTTCATCCCAACCTTTCTCCAATCGCTTCAGGCTCATCGGTCCAAGAATCAGAGCCCGTTGTTGAACCAGAGCAGGCGGTTACAAGCTTTAAAAGACCTTTCCACTTCATTGTCATGGGATCGGATGCTGATATCTCCCCAGAGAAGCTGGTAGATCGATGAAGGGGTCGATTGGTGAAAGGGCAGGCTGCTACTGCACAACCTAAACCTCCAAAATCCATGCCTTCTAAGTCTGGGGCTAAGAGTAAAACTACAGGGTCAGAAGCACCCATTAAAATCCCCAAGGACAAACTGTCCGGTCCGGACGCAATCGGTTCAAGTCTTCGGAAAGAGACCTCCGAATCTGAGCCCCAGTCGGACTCTAGACCACAAGAGGAAAGCAATCCCAACCATCTGGCGGGCCTACTGAGCCAACCACTAACTCTTCTCTCCCAAAAATAGCTAACAATACTTCCATGGTAATGGAAGATATAATGGAGGACAGCATTGAAGAAGCCCATTTTGAGACCGATGTCTTTGGGCAAACAAGTGAGACTGCTATCATTAAGAAGAGTAAAGGCAAAGAGAAGTTGTGTTTAAAGCATCCGGATCTGCCAGAGTTCCTTGTAGGAAAAGTGGGACCTTGCTTTTACAAAGTAAGTGTAAGGTACCTGCTGGCTATGCAGAAGATTAATTATGCTTTTATTCACACAACCGAACTAGGACGGATGCGGACAAAGTGGGGGATCCATGAGAACATTAAAGTGAGGATACTGGTGGATCCGGAGACACCGATGGATTGCAAGCTGAGTGAGATAGTTTTCTTCACTGAGCTATTCAACTGGGGGTTTAGGCTTCCCTTAGATCCGGAGATCGTTAGATACTTCCATCTCATAAAGCTCTGCCCAAGACAATTGAGCCCTAACGCTTGGTATACGCTCATAGCTTGTATTATGGCCTTCAGGCTCTCTGGAATCCCTCTTCCGATGGAGCAGTTTGCTGCAGTGGCCAGCCTTTGTAGGAACCACCACATCCCCTTCTATCATTTTAACATGGGCGATAATTATAAGGAGGTGGATGACTTACTTGAGTCGGAGAAAAGCTGGAAGACTCAATTTTTGTTCATTAGTGGTGCCTGGGAGAATGGGAGGAAAATTAAAGCTGGTGTCAACCCAAGCATGCTTACCAGCAGATGGCGAAGCGATGGTAAAAACCTCTTCATATACTTCCACCTTTACTTATAACAAATTTGTTTGTCTAATTTCTCTTCTTTTGTTTTTGGTAGTGCTGCCTAAGGATTTCAACGATTACTTAGAGGCTGGGCAGACTACTTGTGTCAAGCTAAATGCTTGGACTGCTGAGAAATGGGGAAACCGCTTCCACAACTGTTTTAACGGAGGCAATTTAACAAGATCCCATCTTTGGAATACAACCGACCGGAGGGACTTGTCTTGGGAGGAATTAACCACTTCACCCCCTCCGGGGGTGATTCTGCGGAAGATAAAAGGAAAAGATAAAAAATTAGTCTTGCCGGGCAGAGTTAAAGCCCCAAGCAAGATGAAGGGCAAGGAGGGAAAAGGCGAGCAAGCTGTGGTTGAGGCCAATCCTACTGAGGTGGAGGAAGTTGTCCCAACAAACCCAGAGGGGAAAGACCAAGGACAGATTATTGTTGCTTTATTATAAGTGGTGGAGCATGAAAGCACCAGGGAAGTGGTTAGATCTCCAAAACCCCCAAAGGTTCCCAAGAAAGACAGAAAACGGGGAGCAGAAGGCATAGAGAGGGAGGCCAAGAAAAAGAAAACCTTCAAGGGAGATGAAGTTTCTCTCCGGCCTCCGGAGCCTCTTCCTCCAGTTGACCCAACTGACCCCACTCAAGCAGAAGAAATCCCCAGTGACTTTCACACCGGAGAGGGTGCCGGAGGGGACATTAATATTAATGGTGTCGACATCACTAGCTTCAAGGGATTGGTCTTTACTTTGAAGAATTTGCCAAAGATGATTTTGCTGGACCCTACCTCCCCCAAAACTCTTCAAACATCGTCACTTTCAATGGCAGGTCGTTTTCTGTTTCAAGTGAAAGAGACATTGTCACCCACTCCTTACTGAGCAATATCCAGCCAGTGCTTGCCTTGGAGAAGCAAGTGCGAAATCAGTAGGCCATCATCAACACACTCAACTCCGATAAAGAGAAATTATCTAGCGACCTACTTAGTGCCAACTAAAATGTTGAGGCATTGAAGAAATAAAATGAGGAGTTGAAGAAAAGTGAGGAGGACTTGGCCACCAGGCTGGCCACTTCGGAGGGAGTTGTCAAAGAACTCCAATTGAAGCAATATGATCTGGAGAGAAACCTCTCTTCTTCAAAAGAGGAGGTAAAGGCCAAAGACAGCATCATTCAGACGCTAACCAATGACAAGATTTCGCTTGAAAACACTGTGTCCAAGGCTGAACATGAAAAAGCTGACTTGTTAAAGGAGCAAGAGAAAACAATCCAAGCTAGGATTGATGCTTATACCAACGAGGTGATAGACTCTCAGGAGGAAAGGTATGCCGAAGTCAAGTCAGATATGGTCCTGCTCTTTCATGAGAAATTTCCGAAGAGGACACTGGGAGATTTATGGAAGCTTGTAGAGTATGAAGACCGCCCATTCCACACGATGGCTGATGGTGACAAGCATAACTACTCCAATGGCGGGGATGACACAACCAATGAAGAGGAAAAGACTAGGGAGAGTCCGGATGAAGAAAATGATGACCCAAAGAAGAAGAAGAAGCCAAGTGAGGCTGAGCCATCTAAGAAAGCTCAGTCTTAAAGTATCAACTATCTTTTTAATTTTTTGTGATTGAACCAAAGTCCTTGGATGGCCAAGGCATTTTTTGTAACCATGTTTGGCCCTTGTCCGGATAAACCTTTCTGTTTTGAAAATTCAAAGTCCTTGGATGGCCAAGGCATTTCGTATATTTTAATGGGTAGTTTTATTTTACACAACTCTTGCATTGTTTCATAGTTTTTCAACTTTGGTGGCTAATGTTTAAACAACCCTTAGTTATTTTAAAAGTATTTTAAAGTGAGAGTGTTTAAATTCTCCGATGACAAATGTTTAAGTAGTCATCACTCCACCAATTCAATCCGGTCTGCCATTGATAAAAAAATTCAAAGAAAACTATTAATTAAAATACTCTGAATCTTTTAAGAAGGCATCAAATTTTATAAAAAAGCCCGGACACCTCATTAAAACCTCCCTGCGCCGCCAGGGTAGGAAAGAGTATGCCCCAAATATTTACATTAACTTTTAAACAAGTAAATATTTACATAGTTTTCATTCCAAGTACAACCGGAGGTGCTCAATGTTCCAAGGGTGATTCAAAATCCTTCCATACTTATCTTGGAGCCGGTATGTCCCAGGCTTAAGCTTTTCACTGATCACATAGGGTCCTTCCCAAGTTGGAGCTAACTTGCCAAACTGCTTCTCCTTGGTATGTATGAAGACTTTCCTCAATACTTTATCCCCTGGTTGAAAATTCCTTCTCTTAATTTTAGAAGCAAACCTGCTTCTCATCAAACCCTGATAGTGTATGGCCCTGAGGTGAGCCTTAACTCTTCTTTCCTCCATCAAGTCAAGATGGCCTCTGATTGCCACTTCATTAGCGTGATCGGAAAAATTATGAACTCAAAATTAAAGAAGAGTAGCCTTTAAGGGAGCTATGGCATCCATCCCATATACTAAGGCAAAGGGAGACTCTTGTGTTGCAGCCCCGGGAGTGGTCCGGTATGCCCACAATACTTCTTGTAGATAACTCGGCTATTTCCCAGCAGCTCCCTCTAAATTCTTTTTAAGGCCGGACAAGATGGTCCTGTTAGCCACTTCAACTTGACCATTTTCCTGTGGGTGGAAAGAAGAAGAGAAGCAGTGTTTGATGCCTCTAGAGGCGCAGAAATTCTCCATTTCCTTGTTGTCGAATTGTGGCCCATTGTCTGTGGTTATCTTTTGTGGAACCCCAAATCTGCAACAAATGTTAGATAGGATGAATTTTATAACGGCTTTCGAAGTGATGCCTGCCAATGGAGTTGCTTCTATCCACTTGGAAAAACAATCAATAGCATAATTATAGTTCTGCATCCTCCGGATGCCATGGGTAGAGGTCCTAGTAAATCCAGCCCTAATCGAGCAAAAGGTATTAGCTCATAAACTGACTTCAAAGGGACAGCTGGGGTATGAATTTCATTGCTGTATATTTGGCATGGATCACACTTCTACACCAACTCCTTCGCGTCTTACATTATGGAGGGCCAGTAGTACCCAGCTAACAAAACTCTTCTTGTTAGAGCCCTGAATCCACAGTGTACTGAACCCTCACCATCATGTAATTCAGAGAGCACTACTTGGGACTCCTCAAATCCTAAGAATCGTAACTAAAGGATTTTATTATAAAGAACATCTCTTAGGATGACAAAACCACGAGCCTTGTATTTTATTTTCCTTGACATTGCTTTTTCCGGAGGCAGGATGCCATCTGAGAGATATTGAAGGAGAGGAAATCTCCAATCTTGGGGTTGTTTCATTTGTATATTCAAACTTTCTTCCTTATCTGAATCGACTTGAATAGATGGGCACTCTTGCACATATATCCAAGGGTAGGACTCAGAGTAGGCTATGGTCGCCAAGGAGTCTGCTAGCGTATTTTCCGTCCGGGGTATGTGCTCATAGGTGATGCTTTTGAAATTGAGTGCCACTTCTTTGAGAATGAACAGATATTTAATCAGTTGCTCTTTTTTTTTCTTCGAATTGACCTTGTGCGTGATGGATAAGAAGCTGAGAGCCACTCATTAACATGGCCCTTTTGGCTCCACACATGAGAGCTAACTTCAAACCAGTTATAGCAGCTTCATATTCGGACTCATTATTGGAAGCTTTGAAGGCAAAACATATAGCTTCGTACATCCTGTCACCATACAGAGAGGTTAAACATATCCCAGCACCACAACCCATGGTACTTGATCCACCATCAGTTCGGATAACCCATACTTTTTTATCTTTTACATCGGTTGATTGCTTAGTATCCCTGTCTGAATGGAATTCAACTAAGAAATCAGCCACAGTTTGGGCTTTGACTGCTGTTAGAGGGGCAAAATTAATATCGTAGTCTCCCAGCTCTACTGACCACTTGGTCATTCTACTTGAAATGTCTTCCTTTTGAAGAAAAAATTTTAAGGGAAAAGAAGTTCGGACAATGATAGAATGAGCCTGAAAATAGGGCCTCATTTTCCTCGCAGCAATCACCAGGGCTAGTGCTAATTTTTTAAGCTTCAAATACAGTTTTTCTGCATCTATCAAGCTTTTGCTGATATAGTACACCAGACGAGGGTAATTATCCACCTCTCTTAACAACACTGCACTTATATCACAATCAGAAACTGCTGAGTACACATAGAGGGACTTTCCATCAAGAGGTTTAAACAAAGTCTTGGGAGAAGACAAGTGTTTCTTAATATCATCGAAGGCCTCATCGTACTGTGGAGACCAGTTAAAGTCTTTTGCACCTTTCAAAGTTTGAAAAAACGGGGCGCACCTGTCTGACGACCTTGAAATAAAACTGTTTAGTGGAGCCAGCCTCCCGGTCAATCGTTATACTTCTTTAATATTTCGAGGAGGCTCCATTTGTAGTAAAGCATTAAGTTGGTCTGGATCAGGCTGTATCCCTTTCTCACTTATCACATACCCTAAGAATTTTCCGGACTGTACTCCGAACACACACTTCTCTGAATTCAATTTTAAATTTACTTTTATTAAATTGGCAAAATTTTATCGGAGATCTGCCAAGTGTAGTTCTTCGTCCACACTCTTTACCATCATGTCATCGATACAAACTTCCATATTTCTTCCAATCTGATCAGCAAAAGCCTTGTTTACCAACCTCTGATAAGTAGCCCCAACATTTTTTAACCCAAATGGCATCACCTTGTAACAATTGAGGCCTTATCAGTGACGAATGTAGTATATTCTTGATCCTTCAGATCTACTTGAATCTGATTATACCCAGAGAAACCATCCATAAAGGACAACAGCTTGTTTCCAGATGTGGAGTCCACCAACTGATCAATTCGGGGGACTGGATATAAATCTTTTGGGCACGCTCTATTGAGATCTGTGAAATCGATGCACATACGCCACCTACCATTTTTATTCTTTACCAACACCGGATTGGCTGTCCATAAAGGGTATTGAGATTCCTTTATGTGCCCCATTTTGGTTAACCGGTCAACCTCTTGAACTATGACATCAGTTTTGTCCTTTAAAAAGCTCTCCTTTTTTGTACAGCAGGTGCTATATCTCTCTGGATGGATAGTTGGTGTGATATGATGTCTGTTGGTACTCCGGTTACATCAGCATTGCACCAAGCAAAGATATGCTGATGGTCTTTAAAAAAATCTAACATTCTATTCTTTAAATCCGATGTCATCTTGGACCCTATCTTGACACTTTTTCCCTCAGCCAGAGAGTGAGTTTCGACTTCTTCAATTGGAATCAAAACATCAGGGGCCTCTCTAGGGTCATCAATTTCACCCTCTCCCCTAGAGGGTCCCTCAAACTACTATTCCTCATTGATCCGGACTGCCCCCAACGTTCGAGGGGCCAGTGCTGTTGCATAACACTCTCTTGCCACTTTTTGACTGCTTCGAACAACTCCCACTTGTCCTTGTACATCATATTTCAAACATTGGTGGACTGTTAAAGCTACAGCATGCATCCTCGAGAGCCAAGATCTCCCCAAAATGGCATTATAACAAGTGGGACAATCCACCACAATAAAAAGTATTCTAACCATCTTTTTAAAAGGTCTCTTGCCCAACAAAACCGCCTCCTCGAATTCCCCGATCACATCTGCTGAGCTTCCACTAAACCCATTATTGACCTGTTCGAACGCTGAATCACCGCCGAATTTTTCATTTTTTTGTAGGAAGCCAAAAAGAAAATTTTGGTTGAACTTCCGGTGTCTATTAGAATTCGTCTTATGTCATTGCCCACAATGGATGCTCCTATGACAACAGCATCCTCATGGGGACCATCAATATCCCTCAAGTCATCCTCATCGAAAACAATAAAAGGAAATGGAATTTGTGACTGATAGGAAGTCATACCTCCTTCCAATTGGGTAGCTAAAGTATGAACATGCCTTTTTCTTGAGGAAGCAGTTGGTGCAGTCATGGTGTCTCCCCCGAATATTGTAAGCGACTCAAAAAAGCTGATAAGTCCGAACACCGTCTTGCAACGTTCTGTGATAACACCCACTTTATTCCGAGTTGGATCAGGGTCTAAATATCCCGATTCTACATCAAACCTTTCGATTATTACCATAGCCCCATCCGGAGCCGATGTGCCTGCATTGTTTGGACCAGTCCAATGAACGTTATCAGGCCTGTTTCCGCTTCTTCTTTTAACATAAGCTCCCAACTTTCCTCTTTCAATCAAATTCTGCACTTCTTGCTTCAACACAATACAATCTTTGGTGTTATGGCCAATATCATGGTGATATTGACAAAAGCAATTATTACGGTTCTCCCTAGGAGACTGTAATGCAGTCGGCCTTCTCAAATGTACTTCGTCTTTTGTTTTGTCATAAATGGTGGCTACGTTTTCTTCAACTCAGCAAACCACTCCGCTTGAACCCAAGGCCCCCGCTTATTTCGAGACTGCTGGCTCTGGGCAGGTGCAGCTGGATGGGATTGAGCCTTGGCTCTGTTATGACCCTGTCCGACCTCCTTGACCCTATTCCCGGACTGGTTTTGGTTTTGATTTGACGCAGCTGGAGCAGACCTAACCTGCATGTGCACTTTTGTTTTCTTTGTTTCATCCACATTAATCTGTTTACCAACTTGATTCAGCAGACCTCCCCATTTCATGGCCTTTTTCCTGGTTACTGAATCAGCCAAGTTTCCAGGGTTTAAGCCTTGCCTCAAATAAGCTATTGCTACTTGTTCAAAGCAATCAGCTAATTCATTTTTGTTGTTTACGAAATGACTTATGTACTCCTTCAAAGATTCATTTGGTTCTTGGGCACAATAGATAATAGTGTCTTTATTGCCCTTTACTTTTTTACTTCCAACGAACTGCCTTCGGAAAGCCACCCAAAAAGTGTCAAAATTCCTGATGCAGCCTTGTGTCAAACTATTGTACCACTTCAAAGCACTCCCTGTAGAAGACTGGGAGAATGCTCGACAGAGTAGTTTATCATCATCATCAAAGTTCATCATAAATTTTTTGTATTGCTTCAGATGGTTATCCGGATCTTTGCTACCATCATATTTTTCCATCTTTGTATTGTCGAACCTCTTAGGAAGGTTTCCGGACAGTATTTTAGAGGACAGCGGAGATTGTTTCCAATTACGGACACGACTAAAAACAATATCTTCATTGGGAGTTGCAAAGATACCTGGCTCATCATGGAAGGCAAAATGATCCATTAACAAGCGGTATACGTGTCTCCAGCCATGATTATGACTGTGAGACGATCCTTTACTTAGATGCCTCTTCAACCTTCCATGCATATCCCTCTTTCTTGAGTACTTTTTTACCAACTTTTGTTTCTTTTTAGAACGGCCTTCATCGCTATTGGATGACAAGGATTCTTCAACTCCATCTTCATTTGAGGAGCTACTAGAAGACTTTGAGTCTGAATCTGAGCTCTCCACCAGTTTAGACCGGTGAGACTTTTTTGAACTAGCATGAGTCTTTTTTGCACTCGCATGGGTCTTTGATGGCTCATGCTCTCTTGGATTGTCAGTATGATGAGCTGCTGACGCCTTAGACTTCTCTTTTGTGCCCATCTCTGCCCTCTTGGCAGCCCTCAAAGCTTCTATTTCAACCTATCTCGTTCCTCAATTTTATATTCATCATTTTCCCCCACCACTTCGGCCAAAGCTGGTGGCACTTCTTGCACGTCCGGATTCATCCGAACTGGTTTTTCTTGATGGTTTTGAATGCTAGATTCAGGCACCTTCTCCTCCCACTGTGGTCGCCAATTTGGTGTGGATAATTTTTGTCTGAGGGTAATTTTATCAGGAGTTTTGTATTGTTTCAAAGCTATTTAATGTTTGGGTAGTATGTAGTGAGAGATTAGAGCTCCCTGGTTGTATTAAATGTTCCTTACCCTCATTAATGAAAGTCGTTGGGTATTTATACCCTTAATTATGGGCCACATGAGCTTTCGGGTCACACTTATGAATTCGGGTCGAGTTCAATGACTCATTGGCTTTTAAGCAAGTATGTATTTAGCTTAGTCATAAAGTGATTTAGTTTCTACATTAGTCCTGTTCGGATGGTTCAGTGGGTGGTTTCTGTCCGAATTTCCCATGTCCGGTTCCCACAGTGAGTGGTGAGAAAATTCGGACTCATCATGTTTAATGTGTATAAAATAAACCAAATGAAAATCAAGATTGAATAGAAAAGTTGCAAAATAATTATTTCATAGTATGGTGACCATACTAAATGACATAAAATGTTTGACATGTAATGCAAAAAATATGGTTTGAACAAAATGATATGGTTGATAAAGTTACTTAAATGAACTACGACTAATTTTTACTAGGATAAATAGGATTTGGGTATAGGTCTAAGTTTGTTAATTTTTGTACTAATCTTAAGAAGATATGGGTGTAAAAACAAATTATGTTCTGGTATTATATGAGTTTGTACATAGTTAGACATCTTAAGATGACATAATTGGTAAGAATTATTGTTGAATAGAGAATATTAGATTTTACAGAGAGAGTTCCAAATAGTCAAAGTTGTATTTCACTCCTGAATATTTCATAGGCATAAATAACTTCTTCAACCTCTTTAAATAGACTGAGTTAGTTAGTTAGAGAAATGGTTACATAATGGGATATTTACAATTCAGCCCTTACATTTCTCCTAAAGCCTAATTTAACTCTATATTTACAGAACTTATCAATTTAGTCCCTATCAATTGCACTTTGGCCCCTCAAGAATATCTTTCCTTATCAGTAGCCCCCCTAGTTCTTATACAGACATTTATAAGAACTATCCACTCTTCGAAGATTACTCCTCATTTAAACCCATCCTCTTCATTACGATCAGGCTTGATGACTTGCAATCTTTCTTCGAAGCAACGAATAAGTGTAAATAAACTTTCCTATTCACTTCGAATCTCTCAACTTGAGATATAACTATTCTTTCACTTCGAATTTCGTTACTAAAAACGTGATTTTGCTGTAACTTCGAATTTTCTGACACTTCCTGATAAACTGATTAGACCCTACTTGATAGACTTATGACATTGCACATTTCCTTTACGTTTCACATTCCACCCAATGAGAGCAACTCACTGGTTTTGCCTCTTCAAATTCTCAACGTCTTTCCTTTATACTATAAATAGCCAACTCTTCCTTCATTAATAACTTTTTAGAGAAATCACTTTTAAACCATCTTCAACCTGTTCTTCATCTTCATCCTGCTCTTCAAGCCATCTTCAACCTGTTCTTCATAAACCTTTAAATCACTTCATCCTTTTCATCCACCAAAGCAACCTTTCAGATCAATACCCATTGTATGAGAAGATATCCTAAATACAAAATATCTAAACCCAGAAAACCAGTAAAATCAAAGAAACCTCTCTTCCCTGGTTCTAGCAATCAAGTATTTGGTGCCTACGATTATCTTTGTATTTCACAAAGAGCCAAAGAATACAAGGCTGCTGGGTTGATCTACAACGGACCTCATTCTTCTCTTACCACTTTTAAATATGGTAATTTCGATCCCAATCTTGCCACTTCGTCTTCATCCTTAGCTTCTAATCCAGAAATCAATCCAGAAACTTTTCCATCTCGAAATCAACCTACTTATCCACTGCTAAGACCTCATCGAAAATCTAAAGGAGTTACCTTAGACAAACCATCAACTGACAAAGAACCACAAACCAAATCACGTGCCCTCACATTCGAAGCACCTAAAAATATTAAACCCAACTTACTTCCTCCTCAATTCGAAGCTATCAAAGTTAAACGTGCCAAAAAAATCAACATTTCTAGCAATGGGTGAAGAAGCAGAAACCTCTTCTCCTCCTCCCCCACAAGAAGTGGTTGACACTACACCAGAAAGTAGTCAACCAATTCTTGTGACTCAAGCTGAAACTCAAATTCGAAGTCGTATCGATGAGGCCACCGGTGAGGACAACAACAAAGAGAATGATTCTGAAGCTACTAAATCTGATGCCGAAGAGGAATCGGAGGATGACGGGGTGATCCCTTCGAAGAAAGTTCGAGGAAAGAGACCTCTCATTACACTCCCCGAGGATGTTGCTGCTTTGGTACAAGAAAATCTTCGATCACTTTCTCCTCGGTACATTCTTGCCCTAAAGAATGTACCTTATACTTACTACCTCGAATCAGAGAAAGAGGAACTCAGAAAGGTCTGGGGATTAACAGATAAGATGATTCTTCGACTACCAGTGGAAGGAGAGACACCCCTGAGCTGCCAAAAGGACGAACTGGTAGTGTATCCTGAGCTCTTCAACTGGGGACTTCGATTTCCCCTCGATCCCATGATTGTACGGTACTTCGAAATCCTCAAGTTGTGCCCAACACAAGTTACCCCAAACCAACTATTCACTTTATTCTCCGCCATCATGGTGTCGAGGCTAGGAGGCATCCCCCTCGAAATTGAGGACTTCATCTAAGTAACCAAGGTCTCAAACGGGCCAGTCCTACCATTTTACTACCTTACACTGGAGGATGATCTGAAGATTATCGATGACCTCCTCGAAGCTGACAAACTTTGGAAACAAAGGTTCGTCTTTCTATCAGGCGCTTGGGAAAATGGGAAAGAAATTTCCGATAAGAACCCCTCAAAGCTAACTCTCACCTGGAGAGACAGTAGTAAGTAAATTATTACTGTGTTGTTAACATTTCTAAGTTATTAAACCTAGCCAGATTAATGAAGCTCTCTTGTTTAACTGCTTGTTCTCTTTTCAGAAATTCCGAGGCGGTTCAAAGGTCGTCGAGAAGCTGCAAAGGACATCTTCCAAAAAATGGCTGAATGGGCAGATAAGGCCTGGGGAAATGGCTTTCACTCAGCCTTTTTACCTATCAACTTCGTCAACAGCCATCTGTGACGCATCACTCTGGGAGCTGACTTCCCTGAAGATCCGATGACCCCTCCAGATCCCATTATAGCAGTTCAAAGAATACTTGCACCAGATGGGAAAACCTATCTTCCCACCAGGAACCGAAGTGACAGCCATCTTCCATTAAAGAAGAAAGGAAAATTAACCCACAAGAAGGCCAGTACAAGCAAGGCTAACCCTTCCAAGACTTCGAAGCATGCAGTGAAAAGAAAAGTGCCCTCCTCCCAACTTCCCCCAATATCCGAGGAGGATGAACCTGTTCTGAAAAAGAAAAAGGACAATTCTCCAAAGAAGAAAAAGAACAAGTCTAGTACGCCAAAGAAAAAGAACGAGGTTGACATACTCGAGGAGGTACTGGCGTCCGAAGTGCACGGGAAAACTTTTATTGAAGAAAACCCTGAAGGAGGACTGACACTATGAGATAATCAAGTAGACGACTATCTTAACCTCGAAGATTTCAATTCGAGCGGGGACTTCGCATTTACTGGTAATGGCCCCCAACCTACCAATATTATTCCATCAACTTCTACTGGGGCTGCTGTGGCTTCGACATCTAACGCCATCGTTCCTGTTCATCGCCATCCATCAATCTTTTCTAATTCAGACAAATCCGATGAGGTAACTTCAATCCTTCGTCCTTTTGATAATTTAAGTGCTGCAGCCAACAAATTATGTGAAGAAGTAAAAAATTCACACACACAATTGGAGCTTCTTGCACAAGAATTGATCAAGAGCAAAAAAGAAACAGAGTCTGTAAAGACTTCGAAAAATGAGGCACTTCAGAAATTCGAAGCTGAGAAAGACAAGCTTCTTAAGGAACACAAAGAAAAAGTCGAAGCTCTGGAGACTTCTCATCGACAAGCTATTGAAGACCTAAATTCTCAACACTCCACTGTTATCTCCGATGCAAAGAAAAAATCTACTGATGCTGAAAAACTTGTTAAAGAACTCCAAGAAAAATTAAGTAACTGTCAAAATCAAATGACGACTCTTCGAACAGAATTCGAAGAAGAAAAGAAAGCTGCTGTTAAAAAAGCCGAAGCTGCTGTTGGTTCTGTGATGCTTAATGGAATCAGAAAGGCTGAAATTGATACAGCTAACAATCTTCTTCGAGAAATCCACGCTGCCTATCCAAGGCTAAACTTAACAGAATTTTGGAAACAAGTCCCCGAGAAAGATCGCCCAAAAGAGGCATTCGAAGTACCTTCAAGCTCTTCGGAAGAAAGCGATGCCACTGACGAGTCATCAGAAGAAGAAGATGCCTAATGGATTAAACATGTCATGCTTTGTTTTTTGTGTATTTTGTTAAGTAATTCTCCCCCTTTTTGTAGACTTTGTGTTTTATCCGATGAACAACACCCCTTTTTTTTTAAACATTTTAAACTTCTGGTGTACTTATTTGAACTTGTCGTTTCTAAAATTAGATGTATTTATAAATCGAGGCCCCTCGAAAATTAGATGCGCTCATAAGACGTGGCATCTCGAAAATTAGATGCACTCATAAGGCGTGGCACCTCGAAAATCAGATGCACTCATAAGACGTGGCACCTCGAAAATTTGATGCACTCATAAGACGTGGCACCTCGAAAATTTGGTTGTTTCTTCAAAGCTATTGCTTCGGAAAATTATTCTTGGTCAACTTTCAAAGATGATCAATCTTCGCCAAGTCACCAAAATAATAAATCACTCATCATAATAAACAACCAATGGCCAAAAGAAATTTTATTAAAAAATTCAATATTAACCAGACACCTCGTTAAAACCTTTCTGGGCCAACAGATAAGGAAAGAGTATGTCTGTTTTACAAAGATTCGAAGTTCAGTTTTACTCACAGTACAATTTCAAGTGCTCTATATTCCAAGGATGTTTGAGCATCCTCCCCTCTCGATCAGACAACCTGTAGGAACCTGGCTTGACCTTCATTCTCACTTCGTAAGGACCTTCCCAATTCGGAGCCAATTTTCCGAGGTGCTTGTCCCTAGTATGAAGAAATACTTTTCGTAACACTCGATCGCCAATTTTGAATTCTCTCCTCTTAAGTTTAGCATCGTACCTACTTCTCATTAATGTTTGATAATGGACCACATTCAAATGCGCTTTGACCCTTTTTTCCTCTAACAAATCAAGCTCAACTCTTCTAGCTTTATCGTTATCCACATCGGAATATCGTAGCAGTCTGTAGGAAGGCAATGTAGATTCAGCAGGGCACACAGCGTCCATTCCATATACCAAAGAAAAAGGAGTCTCTTTTGTAGCCTCTCTAGGGGTTGTTCTATATGCCCACAACATTTCTTGAAGATAATTTGGCTATTTCCCTGCTGCTCCTGCCAAATTTTTCTTCAAGCCATCCAAAATAGATCTATTCGTAACTTCCACCTGTCCATTTGCTTGGGGGTGTAAAGGAGTAGAAAAACATTGCTGTATTCTTTTCGAAGAGAAAAAAGAGTCTATTTCCTTGTTATTAAATTGAGGACCGTTGTCAGTCGTTATTTTTCGAGGAACTCCAAAACGGTAGCAGATGTTACTCTGAATAAACTTGATTACATCCTTAGCTTTTGTCCCAGCTAAAGGTTCTGCTTCTGCCCACTTCGAAAAATAATCAACCGCAACTATAATCATCTGTCTTCCACCAGAAGCCATGGGTAATGGTCCTACTAAATCAATCCCCCACCTATCGAAAGGAACCGCCTCTGAGATTGTCATTAGGGGTACTGCTGGTTTATGTATTAAATTTGCATACCTTTGGCAAGTATCACAACTTCGAACTAACAACTTGGCGTCCTGCAAAATGGTAGGCCAATAATACCCTGCCAACAATACCCTACGCGTTAAAGCTTTGAATCCACAATGAGCTGATCCATCCCCATCATGCAGCTCAGATAGAATGTTTTGAGACTCTTGTTTGCTTAAACATCATAGCAAAGGTTTCGATGCAGACCTTTTGTACAATACCCCATCCAATACCACATAGCCAAGAGCTTTATACTTTATTTTTTTGAGCAAGTGTTTATCAGGGGGTAATATTCCCTTTGAAATAAAGTTTAACAAGTTAAACCTCCAATCTCCTCGAGTGCACATCGGATCATTTACTACCTCACTAACAACTTCACACTGCTCAGAATTTAATATGATCGAGGGCGATGGTTGTGTCATGATCCATGGATATTCTTCAGAGTAAGCCATTGTTGCCAAAGAATCAGCCATTGTGTTGCTACCTCTTCGAATATGCTCCACTTCGACATTTTCAAATTGTGCCATCATTCCTCGTAGCTCTTGTAAGTACAAAATCAAACGTTCCTTTTTGGCTTCTGATACTCCCTTAACATGGTTAACTACCAACTGCGAATCTGTTTCCAAGCGCACAAATATTGCTCCACAAATCTTTGCTAACCGTAATCCTGCTAGCACAGCTTCATATTCAGCTTCATTGTTCGAAGCATGAAATCCAAATTTTATAGCTTGAAACATAAACTCCCCTGTTGGTGCCACCAATTCAACTCCTGCACTCGACCCTTTATTACTGGATCCCCCATCAGTTCGTATCGTCCACGTCGGATTCTCGTTCACTTTTTCGCCATCTTCCTCTTCGGATCTACTCGAGTGGAACTCAACCAAAAAGTCTGCTAAGACTTGGGCTTTGATAGCTGTTCGAGGAGAAAATAGCACATCGAAATCTCCTAACTCTACAGACCACTTAGTCATCCTTCCTGAAATGTCTGGCTTCTGCAACACATTTTTTAATGGATATGAAGTTCGAACCACAATCGTATGTGCCTGGAAGTAAGGGCGCATTTTTCTCGCTGCCACTATTATACACAGTGCCAATTTTTCGAGCTTCAAATAACGTTTCTCAGCATCAACCAAATTTTTGCTGACATGTTCTTCTATTTCTTCATTTACCACCACAGAACTCGGGGTTGACCTCGGATCATCAATTCCCTCATCTGTGCCACCAGAAGACAACCCCCCAAACTACTAATTCTTCATCGGATCATCAGTATTTTTGCCTCGTAATCTAAACGCAGAAGCGTAACACTCTCTTGCCACCTTTTGATCACTTCGAACGACACCGACTCGATCCTCGATCACATACTTCAAACATTGGTGAACCGTAGAGACTACAGCATACATTTTAGCCAGCCACGACCTTCCAAAAATAGCATTGTAGCTCGATGGGCAATCCACCACCACAAAAATCACTTGTACTTTCTTTTTGAAAGGCCCATTTCCCAAAGAAATCTGTCCCTCGAACTCCCCTATCACATTTGCTGTTGCGCCAGTAAACCCAATGATAGTTCTCTCTGACCTTTCTATTCGAGGTGGATCGGTTAATCTATCATAAGCTGACTTGAAAAGTACATTAGCAGAGCTTCCGGTATCAATCAATACTCGTCGAATCTCCACCCCGCACACCTCTGCTCCTATGACCACTGCATCTTCATGTGGCCCAGTAATCCCCCTCAAATCATCCCCATAAAAAATTATAAAGGGCACATTCTTCTTGTTACTTAGGTGTGTCGATGCTCCTCCTTCAACTTGACGCGTTAAATTCACTATATGCCTCTTCCTCGAATTATTAGTGTTGTTAGTCATTGAATCTCCCCCAAATATTGTCAGTGACTCAAAGAAGGTACACAAATCTCGAACACGTCCCTGACGCATCGGCTCATCTATTGACATTAACAATAGTCGACTAGGGTCTGGGTCGACATATTCCGAGGCCACATCAAACTCGTCACCTGCAGCATCTAAAATCATCAGTGCAGTTTCCTGCTTAGAATTAGGATTACCAATTTTCGGAGCTGCAGCTTTAGCATTCTTCCTGACATATTCCAGCAACTTCCCATTTTCTATCAAAATCTGCATCTCCTTCTTTAGAGCAATGCAATCATTTGTATCATGGCCAATATCATCATGATACGTGCAGAACTTATTATTGCACTCCTCTCTTGGCCTGTTAATTGCTGGTGGCTTTCTAAAATTTATTGTTCCCCTTGTTTTCTCATATATCGAAGCCACACTTTCAGTCAGATCCGCATAATAATCTGGCCTTACCCATACATTCGATCTGGACCTAAACTGTTGCTGATTATTAGAATTGTGCTGGTTATATCCCCCTTGATACGAGCTTGAAGCTCCTCGGTTAGAAACATTTTGATTATTCTTCGGACGCGATGAGTTATTATTCGAAGTGTTAGCTTGTCCATTCCCTTTCTGAATAGTACTGCCTCCTCCTCGAACCCGCGTCGATTCTTCGACCTTAATCTGATCCTCAACCTGAGCCATGAGAGCTCCAAATGTTAACGCCCTACGCCTCGTAGTCTCATCGGCTAAATCTCCTGGCAACAGTCCTTGTCTAAATGCCGCCATAGCCACACTTTCTTCACAATCATCTAGTTCAGCTTTGGTTGATACGAATCTCTTAGTATAATCCTTCAGCTTCTCTCCCACAGCCTGCTTGCATTGTATTATTGTATCCCCATTAGCTCTTATTTCTTTGCTTCCCACAAACTGTCTTCGGAAAGCGGTATAGAAGCCTCTAAAATTTGCAATTGACTCCTTAGGAATCTTGTTGAACCATTTCAACGCAGTTCCCTTAAACGTCTGAGAGAATGCTCTACACACCAATTTATCGTCGTCTTCGAAATTAGTCATGTAGTTTTTAAATTGTTCCATATGGTCATCGGGATCTTGAGTCCCATCAAACTTATCAACTTTAGAAATATCAAACCGCCTCGGAAGCGGCACAGATCTGATCTCCCTGATCAATGGTGAGTCCCTCCAGTCGACTCCTTGAACATACTGGTCTTCGTTTCTCATCCCCACAGTAGCATATAAACTTGACTCACCTTCATACTTTCGAGGCGAATATTTCCGAGGCGAATATTTCCGAGGTGAATATACTCGCCTATCTTTCTTTTTCCTCCCTTCCTTATACACCTTAGCTGCCCGGAATTCACGTTCTGCTCCTCTTGAATGGCATCGAGAATATTCATACCTCGGTGTTTCATCTGACTCCGAATTTTCGGAATCCTCTTCATCACTAGAATTCAAATACTGTCGCTTCTGCAGTTTTCCTTTCCTTTGTATCCCATTGTACTCCTTTTTTCGCTCAAAATGTGCTTTGCGCTGTTCATATTGAACGTCGCCATCGTCCATCGACTGATCCGACTGATTATCTTGATCGTCTCTTGCTATTTTAGACCTAAGTCTAGTGCTATCATTACTTTCCTTCTTTTTCACCAATTCATCAAGCTCTGCCACCTTCCTAATCATCTCATTCATTTTTCCTTCGAAATCAAATTGGTTTGCTTGAGTTGGAATCGATTTACCTGCTTCTTGTAGATCGGATTTCAATGTTTCCATAGCCTTTCGAACGGATGGATTTTCACCTTCTGCTGGATCCATCTTCAATCAGCGAAGAACTAAACAAGAATACTTTAGAAAAACTCGAACGTAAAACTTTTAGAAAACGAAAACTTGAGACTTCGATTTTTGATGTGTTGATCAAGGTATCTTCGCCCCCTCTTTCTAGCGCCAATTTGGTAAGAATTATTGTTGAATAGAGAATATTAGATTTCACAGAGAGAGTTCCAAATAGTCAAAGTTGTATTTCACTCCTGAATATTTCATAGGCATAAATAACTTCTTCCACCTCTTTAAATAGACTGAGTGAGTTAGTTAGAGAAATGGTTACATAATGGGATATTTACAATTCAGCCCTTACATTTCTCCTAAAGCCTAATTTAACTCTATATTTACAGAACTTATCAATTTAGTCCCTATCAATTGCACTTTGGCCCCTCAAGAATATCTTTCCTTATCAATAATAACATAAAATGATTATGAATCAACTAATCAAAGGATAAAGTAAAGTAGATTATTGTGTGTATGAATTTTACCAATTTAACATATAAGAATCTAAAAATTAAGCCAATATAATAAATGGATTGAAGTTATGAGCATTCAAATTGATATGATAAAAAACAATAACATGAAAGTTGGTTGAGTTGTCACTAATTTTTTTTATGGAAAAATATATTTACAAAGCCAATACGAATATTATTAGGAGTATTCTTAATCATAAAGTCATACTCGTTGCATAAAGATGTTCAAAATTAGAATGTCATGGCTATACTAAAATAATTATCCAATAGATATACAATTAAAAAAAAATTGTTCAATTTAAGCTATTTTTACATCAATTACATATGAAGCTTACTTTCCTGAATAAAAGTGTAAAATATTATGATCAATCGAAAATGAGAGGTTTTGAAGTAAATGAGAAGGATAAAGGATAAAGTTATGATGTTACACATAGATTTTTTATGGCCTCAAGCAAACCCTAAAGACATTGTACAACAATATATATATTTTTTACTATGAAGTGGATTATAAAAGAGTCAAAGTTGAAGAGAGTCGTATATTAAAGATGCATTATTCGAAGATAATGCGCTTTCAATTTAGATTAATGATTTAATGATTAATAGATTGGATAACGATATATACGTTGATTTATAGGCTATATTCAAAATAATCTTGAAGCATAAAATCTTAGGTTGTTGATGGAAAAATCTAAATTATAGTTAAATACGGAAGATCTTTAAGTTCTTTGGTATTAAGCTTTTAGTAAAGAGTAGTGAGAAAAAGGAGGTGTATACTTGTATTTAATATTTTGGAAAAACTCCAACCCTATTAATGAAGTTGGTTGAGATATTTATACTATATTTGGATATCCATGAGCCTTTTGGGTCGGATATTCTTATTCAGGTCCATTTTATGAGCCCCCAAGCCCATACTTCAAGGTACTAGGCATATATCTCAGCCACCAATTCACTTAGGTAATTGCTTAGCCATCGAGTTTTGATCATTAGGTCTGAATTACCCCTCTAAAAAAATCTGAATTCCCACAATGGACCTCTGAAGATATCTGATCCTATCATATAGCCCCCTTAGCTCTTTCCAAAGTATTTCAGGAGAGCTAATACTATACAAGATTTCCGAATTGAATCCAAAGTGGGTTATTAAAAATATTTTTCTTGAACGGTTACAATTTTAAATGGTTAGTTTTCTCACGACACGTGTCACACATCTATTGGAGAAACCGAACGATTTCTTCTTTGGAAACAGCTTTTATTTCTAAAAAGATAACTAATGGCTATATTTAATAGTCCACCCTAATTATCATCATTAGTTTATCTTTCCTAGTAAAACACGTGAGTAGCCTTCTTTACAAGTTAAATCTCCATTATTTCTATCATTAGAGTAAGAAATAAAGGATTTTCACAGTTTTAGAGAGATAAAAACTCTGACTTTCATTTATAATAACCTTTAATTCTTCTTGTTTCTTATTAAAGTTCTGCATGTTCACATCGAGGAATGTACTTATTAGAGGAGGCTCGCTTAACTTTTCAGATTTGGAGAAATAATAGAGGCAAGCTAGAATTGCTGCCGGTAAACCCGCTTCTCCGGTGACTTAAATTTTATAACTAGATAGTAGTTTCTAATCTGGTAAACAAAATTTCGTTTCTAAACTTAGACCTTCTAATCAATCTCTCATAATTGTTAATCAACCTGCTCAGCCAATTGAAACTTCTACAAAACGAGCATTAGCAATCGTAAACCCAGATCAACTTTCGTTACCATGGGATCAGACATCCGATAAAATATCTCTCGAAGACTTACCAAACTTTATAAGACTAAAACAAAGCCTTCTACATCGGAGAAAGAAACTGAGAAACCATCTTTCCACTGACGCCAATAATTTTTCCCAACATCAATTAATTGAAGGGGAAAAAATACTTTGACTCTTCCATCTGCTTCCTCTGCTGAGTTTCTTCATACTGAGAGAGATAATCCTGAAAACCCGGTTGGTGAAATAGCATAAATAGGTCCACAGATGATGGAAGAAAAAATTGATGATAGCGGTGAAGATATACCTTTGGAGACATCAGAATGTACTGGGGATACTCGAAAATAAAATCGAGAACAAAGAAAGAAAGCCCCTCTTGTGGATCCAAACCACTTCCAGAATGGTTGGTTGGGAAGGTCGGACCTAACTTTACTAAAGTTAATGTCAAGTATTTGCTGGATATGCAAAGAATATCTTACGTGTATACTCATATAACTAATCTAGGTAAATTTCAGAGCAAATTGGGGTCCCCTGAATCAATCAAAGTCAGGAATACAATCCCTGAGGAAACCCCAATGGACTGCAAAGAGAGAGAATTGGTGGTGTATCCCAAAGTGCTCAATTGGGGTCTTAAGTTCCCTTTGGACCCAGAGATTGTAAGATATTTTCATTTAGTGAAGTTATGTCCGAGCCAACTTAGCCCCAACGCTTGGTTTGCATTTATTGCCTGTAATATGGTTTTAAGACTTTCAAAGATTTTGATGCCCATGGAACAATTTGCTGTTGTGGCTAGTTTATGTCAGAATGTTAACATTATATTTTATTAATTTAATATGGAAATGAAAACAAAGTAGTCAATGATTTGTTGGAGCTGATCAACCCTGAAGAGCCCAGTTTCTATTTATTGGTAGTGTCTGGGAGAATGGGAAAAAAATTACATTTAAGGGTAATCTGAATACGCTTACAAAATATTGGAAGTCTTCATGTAAGCATATATCCTTTTTATATAAAAAAATTCTTTTGTCAAGTTTAAACATCGAATTTCGTTTATAGTTTTTTCAAAGATATTCTCACAACATCTTGAAGAAGAAAAAGTTAGTTTTACCAAGTTACATCAGTGGGAAGCTGAGAAGTGGTTGAACAATTTTCATAACTATTTCACTGCAGGAAATATGGTGAGAGCTCATATATGGAGGATAAATACGATATGTGAGCTCTCATGGGAACAACTCACTACGCCTCCCCCGCATGCTGAAATGTTTAAGAGGATTGAGGAAGCTGATTGCAAGTTGTTCCTACCAGCCAGAAACAGAGCTCTTGGTCACCTTGATAATATTATGAAGCATAATAAGGAAAGGAAAAAGGAAAAGAAGGAGACTTCATCTCAAGTTATTTATGAGGTGGAAATTATGGGACTTCCAGATGAAATGGATGCATCACTCTTGGAAACTGTAGCACTTAATGCGGGGGAAATTAAAGATTCCTCAAAATCCCCAACAGTTAAGAAACTGAGAGGTAAAAAAAGGAGCACAAAGGGTCTTGACAAGAGATCGGAAAAAAAGAAGAAAGTTTATGATGGTTCGGAGATCATACTCAAATCTGAAGCCCTTCCCTCTGATATTCCTACAAGGGTTCCTCCACAAGAAGAATTACTTGTCGACCCTTCTTCCCCAAAGTTTCATGTTGCTGACCAACCTTCCGTTGAAGGTGATGTTAATTTAGATGACCTCAGAAACTTATATTTAAGTGAATTCAAAAATGATGATTTTGATAAGGCTTTTCCTCAAACCACTACCATGGTCAATGTTGTGATACATGATGGTGAGTCTTTTGATTTGTCTAGTGAGCATGATACCTTAGGGTATAATATTATGGGCTACATAAGGCCAATTGTTTATTTGGAGAGGCAGATTAGATCTCAAGTCAAGGATATTACTTGCCTTCATAATGAAAACCAAACTCTGCAAAACGTCATCGGTTCGGAGAAAGAAAAATTGGAAAGTCTGAATAAGGAGGTGAAAAATCTTAAGGATGAAAGAAATCTCCTCTTTGAAAGAACAATAGGAAAAAGACAATGTTAACTTCCAAAACCTATCGGAAGAAAAGAAACAAGTGCAAAATCTTATGAAGAAAAGAGAAAATGAAATCACCGATCTTAAATCGAATAAGGCAAAAGATATATTTGATGCCATGAATGCATATGTTGATGGTGTATTGAAGTCTATAGATCAAAGAGAATAATCCACCAAATTGGATATGGTATTGCTATTTCATGAAACCTTTCCCAAAAGGTCCTTTGAGAAGTTGTGGGAATTTGTGCCATACGAGGAAATCATTTTTCACACTATGGCAAAGGGTGATAAACTATGTATTTATTTAGATGGTTTTGAGTATGATAACAATGTTGAAGAAGATTCAGATAATGATGAACAAGAAAAAGAAAAGGACGAAGGAAAAGTTGAGAAGAAGACCGAAGGGAACGAGCCATAAGGTTAATCATTCCTATTAAGTTTGTATTTGGAACCAAAATCCTTGAAATGTGCAAGGTATTTTGTTTTTTTATCAGATTTTATAGTAACCCTGTTTGCACAAGTCGTTGTTGTATACAATGTATTTTTATAATGTAGATCAAATGTCTTGTACGACCCTATCAGTTGTTTATGCCATCTTTACTTTTATCCACTTTGTATTTTTCCATATTTTTTATACTTTCATTAATATCCGATCTCACTTAAAGATGATAAATCTAAAGGAACATATTAAATCTGATCAAACCATTCAAAGGTATTTTCTTTAGAGGCAGTAAACATTTAATCAGTCTTAAATTTACCAGAGCCATTCAAAGGTAATCTATTTGAAGGAAATAAGTCTTTAATAAGACTTTAATAAATCTGAACCATTCAAAGGTAACTTATTTAAAGTCAATAAGTCTTTAATAATCCTTTAATCCATCCGAGCCATTCAAAAGTAATCAATTTGAAGGCAATAAATCTTTAATAAGCCTTTAATCCATTCGAGTCATTTAAAGGTAATTCATTTGAAAGCAATAAGTCTTTAATAAACCTTTAATCCATCCGAGTCATTCAAATGAAATCTATTTTAAGGCAATAAGTCTTTAATAAGTCTTTAATTCATCCAAGTCATTCAAAGGTAAACCATTTGAAGGTAATAAGTCTTTAATAGGCTTTTAATTCATCTGATTACAGTCAAAACACTTTTTGTTAAAAAAGGAAAAAGATAGTATATATATTGAAATTTAGACACCTCATTAAAACCTCCCTGCACCACCAGGGTAGGAAAGAGTATGCCCCTAAATATTTTCATTGAAGTGAAGCAAAGTAAATATTTACAAGATGAGGTCATTCTAAATATAACATGATTTTATCAACATTCCAAGGGTGCTTCAAACGGTTGCCTTCTTTGTATAGAGTCTTGCATATTCTTTGCTTAACTTTTTTATATACGATGTATGGTATTTCCAAGTTCGAAGCTAGTTTCCCGAACTTTTTGTCCTTAATGTGCAAGAACATTTTTCTCAATACTTTATCTCCAATTTGAAAATATTTTCTTTTTACTTTAAATACTACCCCGCTTCTCATCAAGCCTTGGTAATATACAGTTCTTAGATGAGCTTTCACTTTTTTTTCTTTAATTAAATCCAAGTGAGCCCTGATAGCCACCTCATTATGCTCTTCAGAATAATTTTAAACTCTTAAATAAATAAGGATAGCTTTATAGGCGTAATCGAATCCATCCCATAAACTAGAGCGAAATGAGACTCTTGAGTAGTTGTGTGAGGAGTAGTTCGGTATGGCCATAGTACCTCTTGTAAGTAGTTTGGTCATTTCCCAGTTGCTCTTTCTAAATTATTTTTCAAACCCGTTTAAAATTGTTTGATTTGCTACTTCAATTTGTCCATTGGTTTGAGGATGAAAAGGAAGATGTAAAAAATGTTGAACTCCTGTTGATGTACAAAAAATTTCCATACCTTTGTTGTCAAATTGAGGACCATTATCAGTAGTGATGCGCTTCGGGATGCCAAATCGGCAACATATGTTAGAGAGAATAAACTTTATAACTGCTTTAGACGTTGTTACACACAAAGGTGCAACTTCCAATCACTTGGAGAAATAATTTATTACACTATTATTGTTTGACAACCCTCAGAAGCCATCGGAAGGGGTCTGACCAGGTCCAGTGCCCATCTATCAAAGGGTATTGGTTCATATATGGATTCTATGGGGACTTCTGAAAAAATGGATCACGTTTCCATACTTTTGACAAGGGTCACACCTCTTCACCAAATATTTAGTGTCTGTCATAATGGTAGACTAATAGTATCTTGCTAAAAATACTCTTCTAGTTAAAACTTTGTAGCCACAATGTGCTGACCCTTCACCATCATGTAGTTTTGATAAAACACTTTGAGATTCATTGGGTCCGAGGCAACGAAAGATAGGCATGCTGAAAGATTTTTTTTTATAGAGAATCCCCCTTAAAACTAAAAATCCACGAGCTTTATACTTGGTCTTTTTGGCAAAAACCTTGTCTACCATAATAGGTCACACCTCTTCACCAAATCTTTAGCGTCTCCCATAATGGTAAGCCAATAGTATCTTTCTAACAGCCTTATAGTTAAAACGTTTTAGCCACAATGTATTGACCATTCACCATCATGTAGTTCTGATAAAACACTTTGAGATTTATTGGGTCTGAGGCAACGCAAAAGAGGCATGTTCAACGATTTGAAAATATCTTTTGTTCACTTTAGATGCTAACCTGCTCTTCATCAGGCCTTGGTAATGTACAGTTCTTAAATGAGCTTTCACCTTTTTTTCTTTAATTAAATCCAAGTGAGCCATGGTAGCCACCTTATTATGCTCTTTAGAATAATTTTGAACTCTAAAAGAAAGAAGGATAGCTTCTATATGTGTATTCACATCTATCCTATAAACTAGAGCGAAATGAGACTCTTGAGTAGGTGCGTGAGGAGTAGTTCGTCATGCCCATAGTACCTCTTTTAAGTACCTTGACCATTTCTGAGCTGCTCCTTCTAAAATATTTTTTAAACCCGTTCAAAATTGTTCGATTTGCTACTTCAACGTGTCAATTTTCTTGAGGATGAAAATGAGAATGGAAACAATGTTGAACTCGAGTTGATGTACAAAATGTTTCCATACCTTTGTTATCAAATTGAGTACCATTATCAGTAGTGATGTGTTTGGGGATGCCAAATCGGCAACATGCGTTAAAGCGGATAAAATTTATAACTGCTTTAGACGTTGTTACACACAAAGGTGCAGCTTATAATCACGTGGAGAAATAATTTATTGCACTATTATGGGTTGGCAGCCCCCATAAGCCATCGGAAGGGGTCCAACCAGGTCCAGTCCCCATCTATCAAAGGGTATTCGTTCAGATACGGATTCCATGTGGACTTCTGACAAATGGATCACGTTTCTATACTTTTGACAAGGGTCACACTTTTTCACCAAATCTTTAGTGTCTGCCATAATGGTAGGCCAATAGTATCTTGTTAAAAATACTCTTCTAGTTAAAAATCTGTAGCCACAATGTGCTGACCCTTCACCATCATGTAGTTTTGCTAAAATAATTTGATATTCATTGGGTCCGAGGCAACGCAAGAGAGGCATGCTGAAATATTTTTTTATAGAGAACCCCCTTTACAACTAAAAATCCACGAGCTTTATACTTGGTGTTTTTGGAAAAAACCTTGTCTACCATAATAGGTCACACCTCTTCACCAAATTTTTAGTGTCTCCCATAATCGTAGGCCAATAGTATCTTTCTAACAGTCTTCTAGTTAAAACTTTGTAGCCACAATGTGTTGACCCTTCACTATCATGTAGTTCTGATAAAACACTTTGAGAGTTATTGGGTCTGAGGAAACGCAGAAGAGGTATGTTGAACGATTTGAAAATATATTCTGTTTACTTTAGAGGCTAACCTGCTCTTCATCAGGCCTTGGTAATGTACAGTTCTTAGATGAGCTTTCACCTATTTTTCTTTAATTAAATCCAAGTGAGCCATGCTAGTCACCTTATTATGCTCTTTGGAATAATTTTGAACTCTAAAAGAAAGAAGGATAACTTCTATATGCGTATTCGTATCTATCCTATAAACTAGAGCGAAATGAGACTCTTGAATAGGTGCATGAGGAGTAGTTCGGCATACCCATAGTACCTCTTTTAAGTACCTTGACCATTTCTGAGCTGCTCCTTCTAAATTATTTTTTAAACCCGTTCAAAATTGTTCGATTTGCTACTTCAACGTGTCCATTTTCTTGAGGATGAAAAGGAGAATGGAAACAATGTTGAACTCGTGTTGATGTACAAAATGTTTACATACCTTTGTTATAAAATTGAGGACCATTATCAATAGTGATGTGTTTGGGGATGCCAAATCGGCAACATGTGTTAGAGCGAATAAAATTTATAACTACTTTAGACGTTGTTACACACAAAGGTGCAACTTATAATCACTTGGAGAAATAATCTATTACACTATTATGGGTTGGCACCCCTCAGAAGCCATTGGAAGGGGTCCAACCAGGTCCAGTCCCCATCTATCAAAGGGTATTGGTTCAGATATGGATTCCATGGGGACTGTGACAAATGGATCACATTTCTATACTTTTGACAAGGGTCACACGTTTTCACCAAATCTTTAGTGTCTGTCATAATGGTAGGCCAATAATATCTTGCTAAAAATACTCTTCTAGTTAAAAATCTGTAGCCACAATGTGCTGACCCTTCACCATCATGTAGTTTTGATAAAACACTTTGAGATTCATTGGGTCTCAGGCAACGCAAAAGAGGCATGCTGAAAGATTTTTTTTATAGAGAACCCCCTTTACAACTAAAAATCCACGAGCTTTATACTTGGTCTTTTTGGCAAAAACCTTGTCTACCATAATGGGTCACATCTCTTCATCAAATCACCAGGATCTGCCACAATGGTAGGCCAATAGTATCTTGCTAAAAATACTCTTTAAATTAAAACTTTGTAGCCACAATGTACTGGCCCTTCACCATCATGTAGTTCTGATAAAATATTTTGAGATTCATTAGTTCTGAGGTAACGCACAAGAGGCATGTTGAACTTTTTTTTATAGAGAGCCCCCCTTAAAACTAAAAATCCACGAGCTTTATACTTGGTTTTTTTTACAAAAACCTTGTCTAAAGGTAAAAATCGATTAATGATAAACTCTTGAATCTCATTTCTCTAATCTTTAGAGAGTGTGTTTGATATGTGTAGGATTTTTTCCATATCACCTTTTATTTTGGTGGTTATGGAGGGACACTCTTGCACAAAGATCCAAGGATATGATTCGGAGTAAGCTATAGTGGCTAAGGAATCAACCATAAAAATTTTCAATCTTGAAACATGTTCATATTCGACACGTTTAAAAATAATTAAAACTTATTTTAATACCTCTAGATACTTTATCAAGTGATCTTTATTGGTTTCGGATTGCCATATAGCTTGATGGATGATTAACTGAGAATCACTTATCAATCAGACTCTTTTGGCACCGCATATCTGAGCTAGCCTTAGTCCAGTTATTGTTGCCTCATATTGTGATTCATTGTATGATGCTCTGAAGCCAAAACGTATAGTTTGATGCACGAAATCACCATATGGGGAGATTAGATAAATTCCAGGTCCATATCCCATTGTACTAGATCCACCATCCGTTTGGACCACCCATTATTTTTTTCTCATACTGATTTGAGCTTCTTCCTAAGGCCTCTTAGAGTGAAATTTTACTAAAACACCAGCTACAACTTGAGCTTTGATCGCAATCCGAGGTGTAAAATTGATATAAAAATATCCAAGCTCAACTGACCACGTGGTCATTCTTCCGGATATATCAACCTTCTATAACACATTTTTTAATGGGAAATAAGTTCGAACTTTAATAGAATATGGTTGGAAGTAAGGTCTCATCTTTCGAGCTGCTATTACCAATGTTAAGGCTAATTTCTCCAATTTTAAGTATTTTTTCTCAACTTCCAACTAACACTTGCTTATATAATAAGCAGGGCATGGGTAATTATCGAATTCTCGCAACAATACAGGACTTATAACATATTCCAATAATGTTAAATACATGTAAATCCTTTCCCTATCAATATGTCATAATTGGGAGACCAATTAAATATTTAACATTTCTTAAGACTTGGAAAAACTGAGCACATTTACCAGACGATCTTGAAATAAATCAGTTCAACGCTGCCAATCTTCTAGTCAAAATTTGAGATTCTTTAGCATTTACCTAATCTGGGTTAGCCTGAATTCCTCTCTCATTGATAATATAACCCAAAAATTTACAATGTCGAACCCCAAAGGTACACTTCTCAGCATTTAACTTCAAATTGATGACTTTCAAGTTAGAAAAGGTTTCTTAAAGGTAGGATATGCGATCTTCCTCCTCGGGGATTTTAAACATCATATCGTTGATAAACACTTGTACATTTCTTCTGATATTGGTAAACTTTTTATTCACCAGCCGTTGATAAGTGGAACCAGCATTCTTCAGCCCAAAAAGTATTACTTTATAACAAAAAAGCCCCCTATCGGTGATGAATGTAGTTTGATCTTGATCATTTTGATCCATCTGTATTTGATTATATCAAGAAAAAGAATCCATAAGTGATAACAACTTGTTCTCTGAGGTAGAATCTACTAGTTGATCTACCCGGGGTACTAGAAACAGATCTTTGGGCAAGCTCTATTGAGATCTGTGAAGTCAATACACATATGTCATTTTCTATTTATCTTCTTGACTAGAACTGGGTTAGTTATCTGAATAAGGTATTGAGATTATTTAATATGTCCCATCTTGGTTAGCCGATCTACTTCTTGAATTATTGCTTTGGATTTTTCTCTAAAAAAAACTATTCTTTTTTTGTACCACTGGCCCAACATCAGATCAAACATAATTTGTGACTAATCAAACTAGTTGGCACTCCGGTTACATCCTTATTACACCACGCAAATACATGTTGATTATCAGATAAAAAGGATAACAATTTTTCTTTTAACTTTAACGGTATTTTAGATCCAACCTTGACACTTTTACCTTCTGTCATGCGATGAATTTCAAATTCTTTAACTGGGATCAACATACTAGGAGCCTCCATTGAGTCATATATCTCATTTGATTCGGAAGAAGACTTTGCTGATTGTTATTTTTTGATAATTTTCACTGCTTCTAACAACTTTGGAGCGAGAGCAGTGACATAACATTCACGAGCTACCTTTTGGATACTTCGGACAACGCCCACCTAACCTCCACAACATACTTAAGACATTGGTGAACTGTGGAAGCCACAACATGTATCTTAAATGGCTAAGATCTTCCAAATATAGCGTTGTGAGACGTTGGACAATCAACTATTACAAACAAAACCCTCACTATCTTCTTAAATGGCCCTTTCCCCAACAAGAACTCTCATTCAAACTCTCTGATTACATCAGTTGAGATAATAGTGAATCCTACTATGGTCCGGTTAGAGCACTGGATGATCGAAGGATTCTTCATTTTCATATACGTTGATAAGAACAAAATATTTGCCGAACTACCCGTATCAATCAGGATTCGACGTATGTCATTACCCTTAATGGATGTCCTTATTACTACAACATCTTTGTGTGGGCCTATATCGTCCTCATCAAAGACAATTAATAGAGCCAGACTCTGATACAGATATGTAGACATTTTCCCTCTAATTCAGTGGTTAGACTATCGACATGCCTTTTCTTGAACAAACTTGAAAGCGTTGTCACGGTATCCCTCCCCCCCCCCCAAAAAAAAGGGTTAAAGATTCAAAACAGCTGCACAAATTGGATACAGTGGCTATTCTTTCTACTATCATCCCAACTTGATTCTGGTCTGGAGAAGGATCCAAGTACTTCAATTTCACATCAAACATTTCTAACTTACCATAACATCTTCTTGTCTAAACCTCCCCATATTATACCCTGAAGCATTTGGTGGAGTTTCTTATGTTGTACTTGCACTAGGCTGAGAGTGAGTATTGATTGGCATGTTGCCCCCTTGATTTTTAATAAAAACTGATAGATTCCCTTTTTCAAGTAAGGTATGTACCTCATGTTTTAAAGCAATATAGTCTTGAGTACCGTGACCCACATTGTTGTGATATTTACAAAAACGTGTACTCCGAATTTCCTTTGGATATTAAATTTGTGTTAGCTTTCTATAATGTATAGTCTTCATAGTTCTCTCATAAATAGTGGACACATTTTCATTTAGTTTAGTAAACCATTCAGGTTGGACCCATTGACGTATTGAATACTATATCGAGGTATTGAAGTTGTTGGAGCATACCTATTATGGCTTGGTATTCTACTGGTTTCTTCTACTCTGATTTGTTTTCCGACTTGGTTCAATAACCCTTCCTAAGTCATAGCTTTCATTCGAGTTACCAAATTGGCCAACTCCTCATGCATTAAACTTTGTCTTAATGAATCGATGGTTAGTTGCTCAAAACAATCAGCCAATCCATTCTTCGTATTTACAAAACAACTGATGTAGTCTTTTAATGATTTATTTGGCTCTTGTGCATAGTGGATGATAATGTCACCATTTTCTTTAAGTTCTTTACTACCCATAAAATTCCTTTTGAGTGGAATCTAGAACACATCAAAGCTTTTAATAGACCCTTGTGGTAAACTGTTATATTATTATAGAGCACTCCCTTTAAAGGTTTGCGAGAAAACCCGACATAAAAGTTTATTATCATCATCAAAATTCATCATAAAATTCTTAAATTATTCAAGATGATTATCAGGATCTTTGCTTCCATCATAGTTTTCCATTTTAGGACTATCAAACCACCTAGGAAGATGTTCAGGAAGATTCCTTGAAGACAAAGAAGACTGTCTCTAGTTGTGAATTCGTCTAAACATGTGATCTTCATCCGGAGTGGAAAATATACCGGGTTCGGATTGGCAGACGCTTCACAAAAAAGGATAAACTCGTCGATCATGTCTTCTTTGAGCAAAACTTTCTTAGCGTACGACATAATGTTCTTGTTTATATAATAAGTGCATAACATATGAGTGACATCCAGAAATACGTCTTTAATAACGTGCATCAATGCAAACTCTCTTTCGGTGACGATAATATTAGGCAATGCGCAAATATTATTCGTCATCACGGTCCTTAGAACACTTAATGCCCACGTGTAATTCACTTACTTCTAAGAGATCAAAAAACAAAAGCGATAAAAAATGTTTACCTCATCGATGTTTGACCAATAATTTCTAGCAAAGGCATCTTGTACCTTGCAGTATTGTACATGCTATCCATTGTAAGAACTTAAGGAAATATGCTCAAATCCTTGATGCTTGTAAGATGCACAAAAGACAACTCGAGGATCTCGTTTGTTTCTTCGTTTGTTTGCTCCCAAACAAAGTACTCATGCTCTTTTAATTTACCGAACAAGTATTGTATTTAGGTTTTGCCTGTTTTATCGACTAAATAGTATTTTTGACGCATCTTATAAATCGTACGCATATAAGATACATTTTTAGGGTTTTTTACCTTCAAACCACGGTATATCTCTCTTGGTTGAGAACCGATTTCATGAGTTTACGAACAAACTCCTCTTCGTCCGCTTTTAGTCTAGTGGCTCGAGAATGACCATCCAAGTGTAAAAATGGTTTGTGGTTGTGTTTACCATTAATCACTATCAATCTTCAATAACCGGGTACTTCTTCGACCGGACTTGCCTTTAACATGAAGGGACAACCATATTTTTTCAATGAACATTGTCGGTGCTTCTTCACAAACCCTGATTTGGGGTTAGGTTTGTAAACACTTTGCCTCTCGCACTTAAAATAAATTCTTGGATTTTTCTCATTTTTACTATCGTCGTTATCTTTAACAATAATAATTATGAATCTTAACTTCTTGCTTTCGGATTCAACCCAAACGTTCAAAATCAGATTTGGTGTAATATCTTTAGGTAGTAAAAGTGGTTGTGTGATCGGCCATTGAACATAGTGGTTGTTCAGGATCCTACGAAATGCATGAAAGTAAGTTACCACATGTAATATCTTTAGGTAATAAAAATGGTTGTGTGATCGGCCATTGAACATAGTGGTTGTTCATGATTCTACGAAATGCATGAAAGTAAGTTACCACAATACTCTACTTTATTCAATTAACAACTAAGTAGTGGATGCATGATCATGCTCACAGTATGGAAACTTCTTACACAAAATTAAATGGACTTGGTAAGAACACAATAATGCAAATTCTTGCACAAAATTAAATGGATTTGGTAAGAACAAGGCCCGCGATCTACGTAAATCTACGGAGCCACCATCCACGATTTTGCACATTGAAGGCAGAATTAGTGCGTTGAGTTGTACATCGCGATGCGCAATTAATGCGGAAAACATCATCGAAGTAAAAAAAAAACCCTATGTAAATGTACCTTAATTTTTGTTTGTAGAGGATCCGTTAGTTGTTCCTCATCCTGCGAAAAAAATCATCAATACTGCAACTAAAATCGTCGTTTATGTCGCTTAAATCCATGTATTGGAACATAATCTATGAATTTTAAGATGTTCTTGGATTAAAGGTTGGTATTTGAGAGTAGGTAACGGTAATTGCTGAGGTAGAAAAAAAGGAATATTTAAACTGAAATTTAGTTAGTCGTGTAAGTATGGAATCTTTTATTGATAAACCTACATTTTTCTATATGAATTAAGCATATGTATTTGTATTTGTACTTGTTAAAATCTTTCCTTATTTACAGATTTTAATTTGATAGTGTATATGCGATTACCCACTCTTTATAATTTTCCTTGTTTTTCTCACATTATCTAACAAATAAAATAACTACCATAATATTAGTTGTAAAAAGTCATAATCTAAAATTAAAAAGTCGCAAAATCCTCTCCATATTTATCTAAAATATAAAGAGACTTGCCCCCAAGGGGGTAGCCGAGTTGGTTGAGTATGGCATTCTTATAACCAAAAGGTCATGAGTTCGAGTCCCTCTACATACGCTTTCTCGGTTGAGCCTGTCACCTTGTGTGGTTTACCTTCTGGCGTTGGTTTGCAGGCTATCGCGTCAGACTGAGGGTTTACCTAAAAAGTCATAATCTAAAATTATAAAGTCGCAAAATCCTCTCTATATTTATCTAAAATATAAAGAGACCGTAAAAAGTCATCATCTAAAATTATAAAGTAGCAAAATCTTAAATTTTGCTAGGTATATTTATAGTAGCGGTTACATAATATGTGAAACTTATTTTTTTATTTTTTTATTTTTCTTCCATTATTTTAGAAATTAGAGCATTTAAAGTAAATTTAACTATTATATATGACTTTTTTCTTTCCAACCGATACACTAAAAGACTATCTATATTTATTAGCTTAAATTAAAATAGTTATATTAGTAGTAGCAGTTATACAATAGTGTTTTTCTCCTAATTGGCAACTAACTTAAATATACATTAACTCAATACTATCTATATTTACCTAAAAAAAATAAAGTATTTGTTGGGATGCTCTTTAGATATAAATTATTTATTCGTAATATTAGTTCAATATAATCCATATTTTTAACTAAAAAATAGGGTATCGGTTGGATGAAGTCCAATTTAAACGGTTTTCTTAGTTTATGCGTAACCGCCCATTCACAAGCCCTCCTGTAGTGTAAACTCCTACACCCTCTCTCTATGGCTGAAGCAGAAGCCGCAATCCTCCATGGGTACGAGCTCCGTCTCCTCCGCTGCACCCTATCTTCTCCACCGTGCGATACCCCGTCTCCATCCAATCCTCATATCGAACCCCGCAATCGCCTCAGTCCCCTCCACTCATCCATCGATGGGATCCTCACCTTCATCGAGACTGGAGACTACCTCGGTGCACTCTCCTCCGATGCCGCTCGGCTCGTATTTGGCTTGACCGAGTTCGAATATAGCGATTCGGTCGAGTCAGCTGACTTCGTTTACTCGGAGCTGGTTGATCGAGTCGAATCGTTCGTGGTTGATGATTTGATAGACGAAGAGGAGAAAGCTTGCAGGGTGGTTATGGTGATGTGCGTATCAATTGCCGCGTTTTTCTGGTTTACCCAGACTAATTTCACAGGGTGAGTGTAGTTTACTTTTTAACTTTTTAACTTTGAATTTTTTAGTATTCAGATAGTTATAGTTCTGGACTTGGAAGTTTGGTTAAAATTAGAGATTATATTTATGGTTTGAAGCCAAATAAATTTGAGTTCTAATGAATTTGAATTTAAGTTTGGTATATGTTCTTGTAAATTTGAATTTATCATGCTGTATATGAAGTATGAGCTGTACTTCTGATTAGTCCTAGCTAATGATTGAGCAGCTTGAAACTTCGTAGATGATGAAAAATAGTTTCAGCTGACGTTTCTTTTGTAAATTAGTATCAGATAGTATCAGCAACTACTTTCGTTCTAAAGTTATATTATGAGCCAAGCTTGAATTGTGAAAAAAGAATTTGATCCAGACACAATTTTTGAGCTTTGAGCATAATTTTTTTGGCTCAGCCAACATCCAGTTCCCAGCTGTTTGGCTTGGCTCGTTTCGTGTCCTACATATAAAGGCTTTTTATGTACGGAAAGTCTGTTCCTTCAGGGTGGATTTTAATCAAAAGAGATTTAGCCTAAATGCCTAATCTATAACTATTATAAATTGTAGACCCTGTGAGGAGTTGCGAAAGAGTCCAGTACCATTCAGAGTATCAGAAAGTAATGAACTGGTCGAGTGGGAGAATTGGGCCCGTAATCAGCTAATGTCTGCTGGCTCTGATTTGCTTGGAAAGTTCTCGAATCTTCAGGTGTGCTTTTTCCTTCTGACATATAAACTTATACAATTTCGCTGTTTCTACTTCTGTATCATTTATACAGAGTTTTTAGTTATAAAAGATTACCTTTTTGACGGGATAGAACAACTAGCTTTCAGTAACTTGTATTAATTTTTTAGCCCCGGATTAGTTCAAACTTAGAAATTCTAGTGGAGTAAGAGAATCAGCGTCAATTTAGATTCTTACGTTGTCATAGGTTCATGCCTGCTAAAACAAATACTGGGTCTATCAATGGACTTGACATGATAGTCATGTCGATGATACTAGCTGATGTTTGTGGTTTTGTGCATGTACTGGTCTAGGTTTGCTTGCAGTTATGGACTCAAGCATTCGCTGATTGATTGTTACAATAGGATTACTATTGAGCTTCTTTTTTACTGAGTCATATCTAGATAATAATAGTCCCCATGTGTTCACTAGAACTTTACTCTATCCCTCGATTCCGGCTTACATGCTCAACGAATTCGTGAATGCCTAGACTAGTAATGCCTTCGCTGATTCCAGCATATGTTAATCTGTATATCTCTCTATATGTCTTCTAAGGAATGCTATATACCGTGTAGACTAGGTATCATAGTGTAAAGTTTTTATATGTAGTTTTGCTTTGTGTGATTTGTGATCTTATTTGACACATGATTTTGTGTTTTGTAGTATATAGTTCTTGCTAAAATGTTGCTCATGCGGATAAAAGATTTGTTATTTGGAACAACAGTCTCAACCATATATAGCATAGGAAGTGTTCCATGGTGGCTGGCTAGACTTCTACTTATTCATCAGAGAATTCTGGATCACAGAGCTTCCCAATTATTTGATTTATTGCATGTTTTTATGGCTGAAGCTGTACATCATTTCGGCTCTATGGAAAAAGTAAGAAGTTACTGGGATGCCAAGCTGGAGGAGCAAGAGGTTTCTTCCATTGTGTCAATGATCCACCTAGAAGCAGGAGTAATAGAATACATATATGGCAGAGTTGATTCTTGCAAGTGAGTTACTATGCAAGCTTTTAAAATGCTTTTGCTTATTTAGTTCTAAATAATTAGTTATTGGATTTCGATATATATTCTTAACCTTAATTTATATAAATTTTGAGTAGATAATGTCTTGAGCGCACAGAATAGAAAAAAGGATTATTGTGGTCTCCCATTGGGAATGTTTGTCTCTAGCGTTCATAATATTCTTGACTCTTGAATCTTGATCCATATAATCTTTTCATAATTATATCGATGTCATTATTGATGATTACCCATGTCGTTGGTAAACATAATATCTACAAGTTTCTATCTCGCGTACCCTATCAGAGGCTAAAAAGGTAAAGATGATACCAAATGTGACAAACATGTACCCTTCATGAACCTAAGTAGCTAAGGGGATGTGTTATGAGGTTATAATCTATGCTTTGCATGTTTGTCTCATATGATATGTCCTTGAAGTTGAATGCTTTATTAGAACATGTCTAGCAAGGATATCCGCGGTTATCTAGGTTGAGGCCTGACTTAGTTAATTTTACAAGCAGCTCTAAGTCGTTATTATATGGTTAGTAATGTTTCTCATTTTTAAGCTGTAGTTGTGCATTTCTTGGTACATTTAGGGTTTATGTGTTACCATGCAAAATGTAACCGCCAATCGTCCCCGTCTGGCAAGATATGTTCTGTATCAGCCAGGTAATGGTCTAGGTCATGGATAGTCCTGGCCTAGACCCAAATAAACTCTTTCACTATTATCTTTAGGTATTTATTACCCTAATAAGTTTTAGAGTTTTTCTTATCATGCTTCAACCTTCTCGTACGGTTTCTCTATATGTTTCAAAAGAGCTACGAACTCGAATTTTGAGTTCAAGAAGTCTAGAATGCTCATATCAACTATTTCTAATAACAAGTGAAAATTGACGAACACTATGAATATCTTTGTCTTCCTTAATTTTAGATCGAATATAATAAAAAGTTATATGATTTCATTTTATATTACCTTTTATTATAAAAGTATAGATCTTTCTCTTACTATTGTTTACTTTAACTGTCTAAAAGTGTTTCATAATGCAAACTACTAAAATATAGAAATGAATGAAGGATATTTTTTTACGATACACTGCTCTGAGGTGTTCATAAGCATAGTTTCATTGAGACTTAATGAGTATAGATTAACACACTTTGTAGATATTAATGTCTGCGTGTCAGCTCTTCTTATTATTACCTCCATTGTTACTAAATTCTTGAGGTGCAAGTGCAACTGTGCAACAATGAGGATGACTTAGTCTCGAGTCCTGCATATATACTAATGAGCAGTGGCTTTAGGAGAAACAAATTGTAATTTAAATTGCTTCATCTTAATCTTGGGTTGGGAAAAAGCTCTAATGCTTGACGTGCGATCATGAGGATGTATAGGATCCAAGTTATATGGTCTTAGCTGAGGCTTTTATGACTAGGACGTGCGAAATGCAAAATAGTACTTGAGAGCGGTGCTATAGAAATTACTGAGAAAAAGGCTTAGATAATAAAAGAACAAAATAACAACTATCTTAAAAAACTGGCTTGTCAGATTTTGACACCTCAGTTTGTAGAAAGATGCTGTAAAGCAGAATACGTGAATTTAATATCAATCACTTATTTATCATACTTTGTCTAAAGAAAACTTAAAATTTAATGCTAACAAAATCTTGGACGATTGGTGATATGATCACTAATATTCAATTTCGTAGGTACTTGCTTGTGCGGCTATCTTATAATTCAGGTCTAGAGTTTCTTAACTTTTAACTTAACTAAAGTCAACAAACATATATTGATCTGCATTGGGCTTAGATTTGATCAAGTTGTGACTGTTGGAATTGAGGTGCATTCACTACGTCAATCATTATAATACATTACACAGCTCTTGAGTGTATCTATTTTATAATAATAGTGTTGTTAATTCAATTAAAGATGTCTTGCATTCTTTTAGCTCTTTAAGCTTTCCAGGAGATATAAAGACTTTATCTACCACTTCCTTTTTATTTATCAGTGCAAAAATGTGTTCAAAATTTGTGGGTGGTAATAATGATGCCATTGGCAAATTACTAGGGAAGGATTAATAACATTTAATTTCTTACCCAGTCTAAAGTTCATTTTGGTTAATGTGTCCATCAGGCTGCATTTTGAGTCAGCAGAAAGGGCAGCTGGCCTTCAACTCTCTGTCACCGGAGTTAAGGGTTTCCGTACTGTTCATCAGGTAAACTTTAAAAACCTATCCTCTGTGGATTCGGGTTTCTCTCTTCTAAGTTTCAATTACTTTTTTGACGTAGGAAGAACCAAAACAACAACTGGTTTTGGTTGCCAAGACAAGCTCATCAAGCAGCGTCGCTAATCGCTCTCCTAGAGGCACCAGTGTCCAGAGTCATGAATCTGCATTTCATGAAGAGCTTGACATATACATAACCCCAAAATTGCTAGATGGAAGTGATGAGTCGTGTGCAGAAGGACAGTGCAATAATGATGCGGGAGTTGCTTCTCTAAAGCCAATTGAACAAGCAGTGATCCTGGCACAATGCCTTCTAATTGAAAACAGAAGCCGGCATGATGGAATGCAAAGTAAGTTGCTCCATGGGACAATGGCCGGGGGGGCATTGAGGTGTCGTGTATGAGTCTTTGTATTATTTGATTTAGTATGTTTTTGACGGCATTCAAGTCTAAGGCAGCATGATATTCTTTGGTTAGGTATGCTAACAATATTTGTTCTTTTTGGGTTCATTGATTTTGACTGCTGGAAATCTATTTCAGGATGGGAAATGGCTCCTTACATAGAGGCAATAGATTCACAGGAGTCGACATACTATTCTGTAAGCAGGCAAATGATCATTAATATATAAGTAGTATTCATATGAAATAATATGAAACGGTTCCGATGATTAATAATTTCTAACTACTGATGCTAATATAATATAGTAAAGTGTTTGATAGTTGTTGTGTTTGTATAGACAACTGTAATTTATAACCCATTTCAAATAAGAATTTCTCTTAATCTTTCAGCTGCAGAGTTACTGTGATGTTATGCGCGTTAGATGGGAGTCCACTCGAAGTCGAACAAAGGGCCGTGCATTGGAGATGATGAATAAATTGGTAAGAGGTCCATAAAAGCTCTATTTCCTTAGTCTTTTAGCCTTGTATTGCCCATGTGTTTATTTTAATTCTGTTCTTTCCCTTCCATTTTTGAGTGACAACCCAAAGAGATTTTGGGTTTTCTATTGATGGTTAATTTTGTGGATTCAAAATAACTGTAGTGACTGTACCCTCAATCTTTTCATTTTTCACTTCAGAAAGTTACTTAGTAGCTTTCAGAGCCCTGATTGGTTACTATGGTTTCTCTGAAAGTATTGTCTATTATGTTTCAGATCGAGAGTGTTTCTAAATCTGCTTTCGAAGTCTCAAAAAGGATCCCTCTCTATTACTCTACCTATAATCCTACTCTACCTGCTCTCCGCAAGTAAGATTCGTCTGTTCCTACTCTTTGAACTGTGGAAGATTTTTCATTTTCTATACTTTGTCTTATTTATTGCTTTTTTCTTCTTCCTCTTTAATAGGGAGTATGGTGAACTTTTAGTGAGCTGCGGACTAACTGGGGAAGCAATTACAGTTTTTGAAAGCCTAGAATTGTGGGACAATTTAATATACTGCAACTGGTATGTCTGTGGTTTCTCAAGTTAATTTTTTGGATGAATTATTACTTTCTTATCGACTTTAGACTTAGTTATATTTTTTGCTGCATAAAAGACTCCGCTTAGATGTTGTATGTTATGCAGCTTGTTGGGAAAGAAAGCAGCTGCTGTAAGTCTCATTAAGGCACGCCTCTCTGAAAGCCCGAATGATCCTAAGTTATGGTATGTTAGCTCTATTTAGTTTCTTCTTTTGGGCTATTTCGTCCTTGTCCTTAATTTTTCCTTTTAAATTTGTATGTCTGCTTCTGATTAATCCTCTGTAGTCTGCTTAATATTTCTTAATTAGAGATAAAGATCCCATTGTTTCTTTTGCACTTTAGGTATAAAGAAATTTCTCATTCATTTAATAGAAGCAGTGTTCTACAAGTATGTTTAGTAGTTGTATAATGCATAGTTTATTAGGAGATCAGAGGTAGCTTGGCTAGAAATAATTGCTCTCTAGGATGGGCTCCTGAGCTTTCATTGTTTTATTTCTTGTCTAAACGAATGTACTAATTTACCTCAGGCATAAGTTGGTCGGGTGTTTTTGTAATCTTTTGTAATGAGTAAAAGAATTGACGAAGAATTCAGCTAACCACAAATGTGACTAAATAGTCTTTGATTCTAGGTGTTCACTTGGTGATGTTACAAAAGAAATTGCATGCTATGAAAAAGCCTTGGAAGTTTCAGGAAATAAGTCCATTCGTGCTAAGGTTATATCTTGGGTTTACAACAGGCCGGAATATCATTTCATTTATAGTTTTGGATTGTGATTCTATTACTTTATTTCAGAGTGCACTTGCTCGCAGCGCTTATAACAGAGGTGATTATGAGGCGTCAAAAACTCTCTGGTATGTTTATGTATATCTTTAGTCTCATGATCTTATAAGTACATATATGGTTGGCTTATCGTTTGTTTTCCTGCGTTTAAATATTTATTAAAGGCTGTCTGCGTTGGCCTTGAATTCATTGTACCCGAATGGTTGGTTTGCTCTTGGTTCTGCTGCGTTGAAGGTATGGTAGTGCATGTGTATTATTATGGTCATTGACCTATCAAATCAATATTTTGTACTGATATGTGTGCAGTCAGATATCACATGTATTAATTCCTATGTTTTGTATGGTTTTTAAAGTTTCTCTTTTAATTTACTGCTACTATTTTACAGGTTAGGGATGTGGATACAGCTCTTGACGCATTTATTCGTGCAGTTCATCTTGATCCTGACAACGGAAAAGCTTTGAACAATATTGCTTGCTTGTATGCTCTTTTCTATTTAGCACATCTTTTGATCTCTTCACTCCAAATTACTTATCTGCTAATGGCGGCGGATTGGTGAATTTCTTTCCCGGGACCTGCTTTATTGTCATACCTTTCTTATTTTAGTTTTTTCTTTGGTAATACTAGCCGCCAATATCTTGCCACTCTTTTTGTATCTTTTACAATAAGATAAGGGCCATTTTGTGACACCCTGGGGAGGATCATTAACACACACTTATCTATCGTTATAAGTAGGAAAAAAATTGCTTTTGCTTCGTACAAGAAGTGGTAAAGTTATCTATATTCTGGGAAAGAAGTGATTTTGACAATAGAGGAGAACAAAAAATATTTTGCGTGTATTTTATGTTTTAGTTGATTTTGACAATAAAGGAGAATAAAAAATATTTTGCGTGTATTTTATGTTTTAGTTTTATACGAGAGTATTGACTACATAAAATTGTGGTAAAAAAGTGCAATCTTATTATCTTTTACGGTAGTGGTTATATTATCTTGAAATTAATAAGAGTAACCTATGCCACATATTAGGGCCAGCTTTATTAGTTTAACAAACAGTTTAGGTTCCAGCAGCCATGATATTAACTTTGTGTTCTTCTTTATAAGTATATATTTATCAATCTCATTAACAATATATTAACTTATTATCTTGTTTCAGACATATGATCAAGAAGAGGAGCAAAGAGTCTTTCGTTGCATTCAAGGAAGCCCTGAAATTGAAGTTGTCCTTTCTCTTCTTTTATTATTTGTTTTGGTGTTTTTCTTAGCTATATGCTCAAAATACTTATCCTAACCTAAAACATGATTTTTCGACAGACGAGACAGCTGGCAGATGTGGGAAAATTACAGCCATGTGGCCATGGATGTGGGCAATATTCGCCAGGTAACTTGCAATCTAGTGTATACATGTTTGTGTTTCTTGCTTTTTGCCAGATTCTTTATTTTTTGTGCCTTAGTTCCTTAAGTAAAAGGTATGCTTCAATCATATTAGAAGTCCATCCGAAACTGAAGCATGACTTCAAGTGTGAAGTTCAATATAAATCTATCATCAGCCATTATATGTGTGACATTGCTTTTCTCATAGTCAATAGCTCAAGGTGACTACTTGTTTGTGATTAAAAGTATTTTCTTCTGGTTCCATTTAACTTCTACTAATTTCCTATCCTATGATGCTGATTGCATGCAGTTTGTGCTTTCGTTTAAAAGTTTATATGTCATTTTCTGACATCTCAACTAGATGTTTGAAAATTGTATGACATACGACTATACAACTTAAAATTGATGCCATGGAAGTTGTAACTTCTTACTTAAACTATCGTTGGTTAACACATATATAGAATTGTACGTTGGAAGTGCCCCAAATTTAAAAAAGGCATACCAAAAAGTAATTTCTATCATTAGTTTCCATGCAAATTGATTTGTTTTTACTTAATAATAATTCTCAGTTGAGTAATTAATAGATCGACCTTTTTTCTGCTTGTCCTCCCTATGCATACTTGCCATTTGTAGGGACATCTAGGTTTCTTGCCTTGTTCTACATTTCGTGAATTCGTTTGACAATATAAGAGAGTTGTGTAAGTTTATGCATGATGTGCCATTTGGCGGATGCATGCTTGCTTGATTTTTTTTTTAATCTTAGAGCACTCTATTGGCTTTTGAATGTAAACCATCACTCGTTAACAGGTGCATTGAATAGCATGTTGGAATTGTCTAGATTCTAAAGATCACACCAAAAAGTAATTTTTTCAATGTCTGCAGGCTTTGGAAGCTACAGAGAAGGTGTTGAACATGACGAAAAACAAAAAAATTGATGTTGTGTTGTTAGAGAGAATAATGCTAGATCTGGAGAGAAGTTCAGAAATAACTTCTGCAACAAGTGATCCTCCAAGTACTGACAATGGTTTTCGTGACAATACATCTGAATATTCTGAAGATCCTTCAGAAATAACTTTTCTAATGATTGATCCTTCAAGCACTGACAATGGCTCTCCTGCTGATTTATCTGAATATTCTGAAGATAGATCGGGCAATATGAGACAGTCGGTGATGAAATCGCAGAATGAGTTCTTGGTGGAACTTCTTGGGAAAATTTTACAGCAGGTTTGTTAAAAAACAATGATATATCTTGTTTTTCCTATTTCATCTGTTTGAATACGCAAGTTTCTCATAAATTCAGAGTTAGTTCTTCATGTATGTCTATATGGATACACAAGCACTGTAATACTGCATGAATGTGTCTATCCACAAACACTCTGTTCCTCTGTAGATATATGTCTATATCCATTCAAAAGCTCTCTAATACTGAATGAATGTGTATCTTATAGTTTTCTGCTTATAACATTGTTATGTTCTATACTTGAATCAAATGTAAAATTCTTCGGTTACATCGGTTTTTCAAATTTGTAGAATAGAAGTGTATATAATGTGATAGATAAAGTACCGAGTGATGTTATAGGTTGGCAACTACAAAATATATGGCTAAGATGGACACATGTTGCAAGTTTGAACTTAGCATGTACTCCAATTACTTAATCATTCACATTGCCACTTTTTATCAGTACTTTATTTTATCATTACTCAGCTACATTAGTTTTTTATGAAATGGAGAGACATTAGATAGCGGCTCTTCTAATTTAGTTTCTACTTATGAGTGTTTACAGTGGACAAAATTCTAAATTTGACTTCTTGCCATATTCCATGATGTCACTTTCTGACACAGATAATCAAAGTGGAAAGCACAGCAGAAATATGGGGCTTGTATGCAAGGTGGCAGAAAATCAAAGGAGATCTGACAATGTGTTCTGAAGCACTCTTAAAGCAAGTTCGGTCCTATCAGGTATTTTAAACAACTGGTGTATCTTCCAGCTGAGTTATTACGGTGCTCCTTCCATGTTTTTGTAATGTATTTGGAAGAAACGTGAATGTGATAATTTTTCCACTAAGAACACATTGGTACTCAAACTATGTGTATATTATCTGCATCCACACGACAGTTGCAAAATTTTGTTTATCTGTTTTTTATGTCTAATATACTTAAACTTATAATTATTTCACCCACCAAAATCATTTTAACAAATTTTAGTGAGGATGAAGGTTTTTATGCCATTGAAGTAGCTACTTTGGTATTATGAACTTTGTTTGAAATATATTTATATTATCCTTTTTTTGGAAAGATAGTGTCTTGATAGACCTGTTACTGTCCAATTATTAATCACGGATATTTAGGATTGTACAATTCATGACAAGTCTTGCATACATTCGAGTCAATAAGATTACGATTATAATCCCGTTTCTCTCGTATTTGTCGTTGGACATTGTATTGTTTAGAGCTTACCCAATGTTTCGTTTCAATCTCCCGCAGGGATCTGATTTATGGAAAGACGTGGAACGGTTCAAGAAGTTTGCTCGTGCCTCTGTGGAACTTAGTAAAGTATACATGGAGTTGGCTTCCTCGACAGGCAGCCGTCGAGAGCTTTTTAGCGCTGAGATGAACCTGAAGAACGCAGTTAAACAGGCAAGGCATAGTGCAATTTTAGTATTAGAGAAGAGATTGTCTTTGTTTGAACTTATTATTGCTTATGTCTTTTGAAAAGGTGAAACATTTGAGGTGGCATTCTTTGACTGATGAACTTTGTGATTGAAAATCCAGGCTTCAGCGAGCTTCTCCGAGACACAAGAATTGAGAGATCTAGAAGCTTGTCTGGATCAAGTGAGGACCAAACTTCAATCCTTCGAACTGTCTACCTAAAGTTACCCTTGGAGCTTCTTGTTTACTTTTTCGCTCCATTGCATGTTGTATTTTATTTTGTATTTTCCTTTCTTATAATAAAGCTACGATGCTCATTTTTTTTAGGAAACTATATATATATAGCTATTATACTTAATTTATGATATGAGCTTCATTTAATTGATCAAGAAGTTAGTATTATGGATCTTTTAACCTTTTTTCTTGTTAGGTTTTATTAATTAGTTATTTGTATATTGACAATATATACGATTTTCTTAGAGAGAATCTGAGCAGAAATTGTGCATTTGATAGTTGGAGGGACGGTTTATTCAAAGTATATAGAAGGGGAATTGACGATAAATTGAGCATCTGGTAGTTGGAGTGCGATCTGGAGCTGCTGCATTGAGTTTTTAATTATCGTGTAGAGTTTTTATTCAGATTAGATTTTTCACAAAATCAACCTTATATACTAGGTTGAGGGTAATTTTGGTATTAAAAAAAAGGTATTAGAAGTGGATATGTTTAATGAGATGGGTATTAAGTGAGCATTAACCCATTTTTGGGTACTAGGTTGTAATAAGTTTGGCTAAAAGGTACTTAGTGTGTCAATAATAGGTGGCTCAACTATTTTGAAGGAACTAGTGTTACTCATCTCTCTAAAACCTGCTCGGATCATTCTTCTCTTTTAATCTCTATTTTATCAAGCTTAACCAAAATGAAGTCCTCATTCAAGTTTCTTGACATGTAGTGTTTGCATAAATATTGTTATAAGTTTGCGGAGGACTGTTGGGGGATTGAAACTACTGGTTCCCCTATTCAAAGGTTTTGGTTTAAACTTAAGCACCTTAAAGCTAGCCTGAAAGTGTGGATAGAACTGTTTTTGGGAACATTTTTGACCCTGTGAAGCAGGTGGAGGCTGATATTTCTATTCTAGAGGCTAATCGTCAAAATACTAATTCTCCTCATGATAGAGATATTCTGGATAAAGCTAAGGAAAAGCATCTCTTTCTTCTTGCAAGGGAAGAAGAGTTTTGGGCTCAGAAATCTCATCTAAACTGGTCTAGAGTTGGTGAAAGAAATACCTCATTCTTTCAGAATTATATGAAGAAAAGAATTGAGAGATCTAAAATCTCTAGAATTTGGGATGGTTCTGTTTGGATTGAGGACCCTAATGGTATTGGCGAATCAGCTGTTAATCATATAAAAACCCTTATCTCTGATCTCCCAAATCCTTGGAGCTCAAACATCTTGAGAGATTGTATACCTAAGCTGATGTCTGAAATCTATGTTATCATTCAAATTTTGAGTCCCAATTCTGCTGCTGCGACAGAGGGGTTTAATGGGAAGTTCTTTAAGTATTGCTGGCCCATTATCAAGGAAGACTTATGTGAGGCTATAAAGGATATTTTTAAGGATGACTCTTGTCCTAAAGGAATTTATTCTACTGTTTTATTCCTTATTCCTACAGTGGATTCACCTAAACTTGGAAGGAGTTCATGCCTATTAGTCTGGCTACCTATTTTAGCAGAATTGTATCTAAACTTATCAATTCAAGACTCTCTATCCTCCTTCCTAATATGATTTCCTCTGAGTAAGGGGCTTTTTTTCAAAAATAGAAGCATTCATGATAGCATCATGATTGCTCAGGAAATTTCTGGGGATCTTTCTATGAAGTCTAAAGGAGGTAATATTCTTCTAAAGGTAGACATGGACAAGGCTTTCGACAGGTTGGACCGTACATTTCTCCTAAGTGTATTGGTGCTTTTGGGTTCATGGCTGATTTTATTAGAATGATTGAGAGCATTATTGCTAACTACCGCTTATCTATTCTAATTAATGGTGAGCTAAGGTTTTTTTTTTAAGTTTAATAAGGGAAAGAGACAAGGTGACCCATTATCACCAAGTCTCTTTATCCTAGCTCAAGAATATCTTCTAAGGAACCTAAAGATTTTATCCACTGTTATGATAACTATTAACTAAAATAGCAGAGGGAACCTAAAGGTACCTTGCTTGTGTTTTGCTGACGACATCTTGGTCTTCTGTAATGGATCTTCAGCCTCTGTCTCCAACATCCTGAAAGTTTTTAGACATTATGAGGATATTGTTGGACATATCTCTCATATGTGAACATATCTCTCATATAAGACTTTTCTTTTAATTCTTTTTCAGATTGCCTTTGGGCCCTCAGAGCTTCAATTTCGGCCCTCAGCTGATCACGCTCCTCTTCCATGAATTATCTTTTCGCGGTGTTGTAATTGACATGAGATATAGTAGTATGCTCATTATGATCCCGTATTCCCTCATTATCATGAGGTGGGACTTCTCGCATATTGAGCTTCATTCCTCAACTTTCGAAGTTCAGACTACAATTACAGTTTTGAGTAAAGTTATTCTGGCACCTCACACCTCCCATTGTGGTCGCCAATTTGGTGATGGAAAATATCTGAGTTAGGGGTAAATACTAAAGATCTTTAAGTTGCTTGGTATTACGATTTTAGTAGATAGTAGTGAGAGAAATGAGGTGTATACTTGTATTTAATATTTTGGAAAAAGTTCAACCCTCTTAATGAAATTGGTTAGGATATTTATACTATATTTGAATATCCATGGGCCTTTGGGGGCGGATCTTCTTATTCGGGTCCATTTTATGATCCCCTAAGCCCATACTTCAAGGTACTGTTTAGTCATCGAGTTTTGATCATTATGTCCGAATTACCCCTCTAATAAAAATGTGAAATACTATAATGGACCTCCGAAGATATCTAATTCTATCATATAGCCCCCTTAGTTATTTATGAAGTATTTTAGGAGAGCTAAATATTATACATGAATTCCGAACTGAATTAGATTGGGTTATTTAAAAACCTTTTATTGAAAGGTTATAACTTTAAACGGTTAGTAAGTGACCACCATAAAAATAGATAGCTTACAGTGTGACCACTGTGATATAAAAGGTTCTAATGTGCTTACCACTGTGACCACAATAATGTAAGTGAATATTTCCAGTTAAAGATAAAAAAACAAAAAAATGGAGAAAGATGGCATTGTTTAAAAAAGAAAAGAAATAAAAATAAAAATTCTAAACAATTATAGGGAGGAGAGGAAAAAATAACATTTCATTCATCAAGAAAGAGACATCATAAAGATTTATAAGTACACATTTATATGTTACATCATTACATTCAGGGTACCAACACCTAGGATTACATTCACTGATGATGATTTGCAAGGTATTATGAGTCCTCACAATGATGTCTTAATCGTTATTTTTAACACAATCAGCTCCACTAATGTCCTCTATAAATTGGGCACAAAAAAATATTTGATTTACTCATAAAACAATAGCAAAGACAACTTAATAAGTTTGACGGGTCATTTATACTAATTGTGTAAAGGAAATAGAACTGCATGCTACAATAAAAAAACAATCAAACATAAAAAACAATCAGAAACTTGTTTACGATCATTGATGCTTCAAGTTCTTATAATGTCATTATAAGACCCACTTAGCTTCATAAAATGAAGTTAATCGGGTCATACTTTTGTTATTTATTTTGTTCAGTGTTTGAACCATCTGTGATATATGTATTGTGATTCATAACATAAAATGATATATTGAGGTGATTTACCGGTCATTATATAAATCTGGTCGAAAGGATTGATGGTTGTTAGATTTTGACAACTTACTATGATAAAGTATAGAGAACTAGGAGCTTTAAAATTTTAGATTTAATATTAATTTATTTACTTGGTAATTTAAGCAATTGAATATTATTCTTTCACCAAATATTAGTAATAAAAAATGTATGAAATTTTGATAACTTTCTTTCATTATCATTTGTTTATTTTTTATAATGAATTAGAATTCTTTTTTAAATATATGGAAAAAATACATTTATATATATAATATTGTTTCCATTCTACTTTTAATAAAAAAGAATACTAGAAGACTTGTATTAAATCCTATATGTTCATAAATAATTTTCTCTAAATGCCAATCAAAATAAAATACAAAATATAATATATAAAAATATTAAGAAATAACATTATTAGAACTAAAATTTATTTATAAAATCCTAAGATAATCTGCATTTACCATAGAAATAATAAATCTCACTAGTTTTTATGATTTAAAAGGAATTAGGAGAACAAAATAGTTAATGGTTATAGTCATAGTAAGTTAAAACTTTTTATCTAACCTTGAAAACAGAATAGGTACACAACAACTACAAAAATTTATTCGTGTATAAGATTTTTTTAATATTCTTAATGTAACTTCCGGATATGAATAATGAAAAAACTATAAAATGAGAAAAGTACCCCTAAATACCCACTCAAGTATCAAATACCAAAATGGTACCCGTTTTTAGACTAGTTTCATAAACTACCTAGAGCTAAATTATGGACAATTATACCCTCGAGGGTATAAAAGGGGTTGTTTTCTTGAAACCCACTTTTTTTACACCTTCTAATCAGACTTTTAGGTTCCAATTCCCCCCACTTTCACATTTCTAAATTTGAGGAGAGAGAAACACGTGAAACGAGAGGGAACCCAAAAGTTTTTTTTGAAACCAAACCTAACCTTCGACAACATTCCGGCGAAGCCAAACCAAACTATGTTCTGATATCTCAACCAACCAATTCCACCGTCTTTGTTCCGATATCTCGAGCAACCACCGGCGACCGTCGAGCTGGAACGAAGTTTCCTCCGGTACGAACGAAACCGTCGACCAGTGACTCTGTTCTTCCTTATTTCTTCGAACCGAATAAGGTACTGTATACATACTGTCTCTGTTTTTGCTTAATTCCGTCGAACCGATCCGTCTACATATTGTCTGTGTTCGATGTTAGGTGTTAGAATCAACCAATGTCGCCGGAATATTTTTAGAATAGTAGGTTGTTTATATTGATAGTCATGTTGTCTGACGTTTAACCCTCCGGTAGGCAGTAAGGGTATTTCGTACTGATGATCGACCGGACGACGTTAGGTTATAGTTGTGTTGGTTAGAATGGTGTTGTGTCGATTAGAATGCTGTAACGTCGTGTATCGTAGGTATGTGGCTGCTGTTGTAAGCATTGTGAGTTTACGTAGGGTTGGTCAATATCTAGCAATATGGGCTGCATTATCTATCAGTAGTTAGTTTACCTGTCCGACGTCATGGATTTGAACCTGGCCTGGTTGAATCGCGAACGTGTTACATCAGCTATCACAGCTATAGGCCTGCTGTTCCAAATGTTGTGAGTGTACTTTGGTATCAGCAACATCTAGCAATGTATCGTGTATTATATATCGGGGTATGATAATAGTTTACCTGTTAGACAGCACGTCTAGGGGAGAATTATAAGATTCTGGTCAGTTCTACCAATCTTCATAATGCAGTTGCTGCTTAGTGTGTCATGGTTTTAGTTACCATGTTATTACTAACTAGCTTATTATGTGAACGTTAACAGGTAAAAATGACGAAAACAGGAGTATTCTACCGCTCGGGGTTGGTTGGCATAATCAACGTACTGAGACGGGATATAATCAAAGCTGAACACATCGAGGCTGCTCGTGAAACCCCTTTCTACACCTTCCTCAAAACCTCGTACGACTTGAGGAACGAGGTTCTGAAGCTTAAAAAGTTCCACCACTTGATCGAGGCGATCTGTGGTTTATACGACGTCAGATGGAAGGCTTTCAAGATTGGACAAAAGCATGTAAGGCTGACGAAGAAAGATGTTAAGGCGATCTTTGGCCTCCGACGTTGTAACGAAGAGATGCCGATGAGCAAATCAGGTGGATTTATCGCTCGGTACGCCGATAGAGCCGAGTTAGAATCGATTCTGATGAAGAAATATTTTTTGAGTCCAAGGACGAGGAGAAGCGGGCCAACGAACGACAAATCAGTTTCCAACGCGTTGATAAAGGTAAATAGAGCCTTTTAGAATGTAGTTGTTTTGTAGTTTATGCTGCAGGCTTAGGTTGATGATACAAAAACCTGCATGTGTATATATATATAGCGTAGTATTGCATTATATCTATCAGTGAGTTGGCAGTGTAGTATTACGTTGTTGTTTGGTTTTATGCATATAGCAATGTATGGAATCATATCTATCAAATGTCTTATTAGGTGTGGATGCCTTTAATTGTTATTTCTGTATTGTTGGTATGATTTTGGATATTTTTGTAGGAAGCAATCGAGAAAGCAGTCGGCGAAGGAGGGGAGGATGAAGCGAAGGATGTGGCTCGGCTCCTGATACTTTTCATATGCTCGACACTGTTCTTTTCAGTGTCGGGCGACGTAGTCGGGTGGACAGCAATCTTCTACGTAAAGAATCTCGACAAGATAAACGACTATGACTGGTCTGGAGCCATCTTGGATAAGCTTCACAAATCGCTGGACAAATGTATTAAGGCCGGCCATCTTTCAAGAGTTATCGGATGCGTTGCTCTGCTTTTTGTAAGTATAGTGTGTTATGATCAGCATGTCTGTTACGAAAATGTTTTTTTTAATGGTTAGTTATGTTATGTGCAGCCGTTTCTTATGGAGAATATTTTGATAAACCTCGACATACCAAGGCCAAACATAATCCCTAGATGTTACAAGTGGTGGGGGCTAGAGGGCAAGGAGTCGACATTCGAAATGATCCAGATGGTCAGTGAGCTCAGGGACGACAAGGTATGTAACCCACCTATCAATGTCAATGTTGTGGTATGAAACAAAGCGCATATGTTGATGATACAAAAACCTGCATGTTTATGTACACATCTAGCGTAGTAGTATATTATATCTATCAGTGATTTGGCAGTATAATATTACGTTGGTGTTTGGTTTATGCATATAGCAATGTCTGCGATCATATCTATCAATGCATTACGTACAAATCGTCGCCGTGAATATTATAAGTAATGATTATAATATTGTGTTGCTCAATGTATATTATACTATATTTCCTAGGTTGTCGGCGGGGAGTTGGTGTTTACAGCATCGGAATGTTTTGTTTATGGAGTAAATGATTCGCGGAGACAGTGTGAAGGGGCTGGCGAAACAAGCGAACAGAGGAGTAGAAAAAGAAAGAAATCTGTTGCGAACAGAAATACAAGAAGGAAGGTAGATGACGGAGCTGGTAGTAAGAAGAGAAGACGTTCGATGATTGAGGTTGAAGATGATGTTATGTTGGGGGAGTTCATTGTGGAGAGGAAGGCAACAGTTGGTAAAAACAAAGGGGAGAGGTTGAAAAACCAAAAAAACGTAGGTCTAGTATGATTCCTAGTTTTGGAGTGCTGTCGCAGTCGGTTTTTCGTGACAGCAAAAAACTGAAAAAAAGAAGCCGGTTGCGCCGGTTGAAAGTTGAAAACAAGAGGCTTAAAACATGCCTTGAGGAAAGAAACAAAGAGGTTAGTGCTAGCATGTTTTCTAAGTACTAATAACATCTGTATGTTTGTTAAAATGAAGTTGTCTATCAACAAAGTATGCTGTATCTATCATTGTTAAAAATAATATAACAATTTCGTATGCTCGTTTGATTCAGGTGGAAAAGTTGAAAAAACATTTGGAGGACCTGAAACAAAAGCTGGAGATGGGAGGTGAAAGAGTGGATGGTGAGGATCAACAACTGTTGTTGACCTTATCCATGCCATTTTGCCGCGTTGATGAGGATGCTACTGAAACCGTAGATGCAAACGTTACTGAGAAGGTGGTTAAGGAAACACTGGTTTACAAAAGATCTCGGAGGCATGTAGTAACCGACACAGAAAAAGCAACAGAAGGAGAGGGCGTTGATGGGGAGAAAAAAATAGAAGAACAACAGGAGCTTGAAAAAGCTGAGCAAAAAGAAAGGGACGTATCGGAGGAGGAGAAGGAAGAAGTTGATGGAGGGGGTGTTCAATCCGAAACACGTGTTGAAACAGTGGAAGAGAGTACTACACAGGAAGCTGTTGTTGTTGATGTGTCTAGGAAGCCGAAAGGGACTACAACAACTGGTTGTGACGCTGGTAATGGGAAACGGGATGTGGCAGAAGAATTATCACCCCTAACTCATGCTGTCGGTGTGCAAAATGTAGTTTTGGTACCTGCACAGGGACCCGGAGTTGGAAACAACGAGGTCGAACAACAGCAGCTGACGGTGGACAGAATTGATTTGTTGGACGAAGGTTCCAACGAAGGAACGAAAACAATAGAACGACAGTTGGAGGATTCGCCAAAAACCGTAGATGAAGGACAGAATGCAGAGAAAGGTGAGGACAAAGGACAAGATGACATAGTAGTAGCAACTACATTGTTGGAGATAGCAGCAACAGAACTACAGGTTCCAGAACCTGTCTCTCACAATGTGGTAGAAAATGTTGCTGAAGATGTAAGTGGATGTTAAATAGCTTAGTTGTATTTGAATATCATCTATCATTGATAGTTAATCTAACAATTTATGGTTTCCAATGTTATGTTTTTAGGAAGTCGAAACAGCGGAGCCTGAAGACACACGACACTCTAGCTTAGTTGTATTCACTGGCATTGGAACAACAGCAAAGTGCGAACAACTATCGCCAGCTGTGTCTCCATTAAAGGTGATACAAATTTTAAACAGAGGAGATCAATCCGCAGAGAAGATTGAAAAAGTGTCACAGGTTGAGCCATCTTCGTACGCAACACCACAACAACAGAAAGCAGCATCGAAGGATCTGATTGTCCAATCGGTTACACCGTTGGCTGACGATAGCTTTGTAGACTGCACCCAATCATTTTACGCAGAAGTTGACAAGGCTGTTGAAACTTCAAACGAGAAGAGACGTACACTGGACTCCATCGAGGAAGAACAAACAGACGTTGACGTAAGTAGATATTTGGTATTATCAATAAACATTTAAAAAGTAATGTTAATAGTGTACTATGCTGCTTTTTTTTAGGTGTTCGTTGATGAAATGCCTGGGTTCAACTTACTTACTCCGACGCAGGTTCAACAACAGCAAACTGAAGTTGTAGTTTGGCCGTTCCCGACAGAGACAACAGAACTGATCGATGCAAGTGAGTACGAGAAGGTGCTGAAACTCAAACAGGTAGAACAACAAGAAGATCCAGAAGTATGGTACTTGCCAACATCAGAGTTCTCGTACAGGCTTTCCATTAGTGTGACAGAGGTAATGGAACTGCCTAACGAAACTCAAGTTGACTTCAAGGTAAAAAGCTAGTATGATGTATCTATCGTAGTTTACTTGTTAGTCTAGCAACGTGTCTATATACGTCTATCAATATTAAATGCAGCATATATCAATGTGTCAACCAATAAACCGTTGGTTATTATTTTCAGTAATCCTTGTCACTCAACTGATTTGAGATTGTAATTTTGTTTTGATAGGTAATAGATGCTTGGATATACAAGCTGTTAAAGGATTCAGATTGGAAAGTCCCTCTTAAAGGGTTTGATAATAAGTATTCATTTCCTGTCAACGCCATTCAAATAACTGGCATTGCAACTGTAAGTTCCCAGTGGATTATTGGTTTTATATTAGGTACATCTACTTCCTGTATTAATGACTTAAATTTACAGGGGACACTGGCTAAAAAGGGAGATATGTCTGTCATTGTGGACAAGGTTTTTGAGACAATGAAACCAGAAACATATGTTGCATTTGTCCCCCTATGTACCGTAAACACGGACGGCGTGAACCACTGGACGCTCCTGGTTATGGACATGGAGAATGGGGCTGCCAGAAGCTACAACCCATTGTTGCCTTGGAGCAAATACATTCCCGATAAGACAAAAAACACAGCCGATGCTCTGGTAAGTAATTTAAATTCCAAGTAAACTATTTTGGTTGCTTGTCTAGCAATTTCGATTAATATATCTATCAAAGTGTATAGTAATTCATATCAATGACTGCTACTGTATCTATCAATGCAGCTCACCTATTGCATGAAGAAAAAATATATACCGCATGTAAAAGGTGGGTACAAAATTAAGACCATGTTAAATATCCCACAGCAGAAGAAGGACAGCTATGACTGCGGTGTATTTGTTTGTAAATACGTAGAAGATATCATCACAAGAGGGGTTGTTGCACGGGAATATGGTGAGGAAATGCCGGCAGAAACAAGAGCTAAAATATTTAAACATTTCTTGAATGATCGTAACACAAACAAACGTTGGTAGTATGTAATTTATTTTTTGGTACCCATTTGTATTTTTCGGATAGATTAGCAATGAGTGAATTAGACAACTAATATGATTTCTGTTGGTAGTAGAAAACTCAAGTGTAAATGCACATTTTCACATCAATGTTACATCATTCAGTGTTGAATCTACTAATTTAGATATGTTGTATCCTTCATAGTAGTTTTCAAATCGTTAGCAAAGTTTTTATTATTACCTATCAGGCTTGAACCAAACATCTACCAATGTCTAATTGGTTAAATATCAGAATAATAATCAGGTGGTGTATGTAGATCTATAAGAAATGCTTTTTTAAGCAGGTGTATACTCAAGTAAATATGTAGGCCAAATATATTTATAAACTACCTTGGCATATACACCATTATTTGCATGAATCAATTCCATCTATGGGCAGTATATCTCTACTATTTCTACATATCAGAGATGTAATAAAAAACTACCAATAATGCATATATAAAAAGAAATAGCAATGTCTACCAGTTTATCTATCTGGGTTTAAGGAAGCATCTATCTGGGTTTAAGCAAGCAAATATCGTAGTGCAAAACATATCGTACTACATATCTGTAAGCATAATTATCTACTAGAAATGCATGACCACATGTTAAAAATTTTGGTTACGAACCATATAGTATAGTTTTACATATCGTTCAGACAAAATAGCTAGACCAAATAGGTTTTAAATTTTAAATATAATTTATCTACCATTGAAAATTACTCGTAAATATCATATAACAGGTTACTGATGCGCGAAATATATATATATATATATATATATATATATATATATATATATGGACTGCACAATATGGTTATTGGTAGATAAATGCAATTAATTTTTTTGAAAGGACTTTTAACCACACCAATTACTCATTAGAAGTTAAAGTGTTAAAACCATTGGTTAGATTGAACTTGAAAAGACAATGGGTAGATGAACTTGAATGATTACATTCATTTAATATACGTGTGTCATTAAATTTGTGAAAGAAAGTATGGTTGCTTAATGGGACTCAGCATTGGGTGCTGTGTTTTGCTATAAATAGAGGGTCATATGTGAACCTATTCCACACACACTTTCCTCCAAAGCAAAAAAAAACCAGAACCTCTACCCTAAGTTCAAACCACTGCTCCTTCTAAAATGGCACCTTCCTCACCTTTCTCACCACATAACTCCGGCGACGACGGGTGGTCCTCTGACCACTACGCATGTAACAAGGCATACAAGCGTACCACAACATCGGAGTACTCCGATGACGAAGAAGATGACTGGTCGGTCTGGTCTGAGGACCAAGAAGACCCTTATGGATCATGGGATTCTTGGTCCATGGACGACAATTATCTTCATGAAGATGAAAAACTGCCAAAAAGGAAGAGACGTAGGAGCAGCAGCAAGTGGGAAGAAGAAGACGACGATGATTCTGAAGAAGCAGACGACGAGGCCTCTGACGAAGAAGAAGATGAGGAAGATGAAGAAGAAGAAGAAGAAGAAGAAGAAGAAGAAGAGGGATCTGATGGAGAGGACTCTGACTAGGTTAGAACATGGAGATGTAGTTTCATGGCACTTTAGGTTTATGTTTTGTTGTTTTCATCTGTTTGTTTATGGTTTTTTTGGACTGTTAGTGTGACCAACCCTGTGCAGTAGACTCTTTTTTTGACAGGGTTGGATGATTTATGGTTTATGGCACTTTCCGAATCTCTGTAGCAGTGCATGATTTTAATGTTAACGTTTCATTGCATTTTCCCTTCTCTAGTTTAAACTGTTATGATATGGTATGATATGGTGCAGTTGAAGGTAGCAGTTTTACTTGCAGTTATTTCACAGAATCGCAATCTATGAACACTAAGATATCAGAGTTATGGTAACATTACAAGAACAGTTTATGTAGACCTAATGTATAAGATGTAAACATAGATAGCAAGGTTGAATAGGTTGAATACACAACAGAGTGTTAACAAATGTAAGTAAAGTATCAGATGTTAAATACGAAACATAAAACATATTTTGATGTATCTGTTAGATGCAAAATCCAAAAACTATCAATGTTGAATAGAGTGGATATCAGCGGGTAGCAGCATAGATAGCAATGTAGACGAGAATAGATATCAGAGTCTGTAACAAACAGATATGGTACGTGTCAATTTTATAAGGGTACAAAACATAAGTCGAGATACAAGGAGTGCTTATCTTTGAGATGAATCAGGCATGAAAGATTTGAAGTACATCTATAACAAATATAAGTGAAGTATCAGATGGATGTAAACCAAAAAAGAAAACATACTTTGATGTATCTGTTAGATGCAAAATCCAGAAACTATCAATGTTCAATAGAGTGGATATCAGAGGGTAGCAGCATATATAGCAATGTAGACATGAATAGATATCAGAGTCTGTAACAAACAGATATGGTAAAGTATCAGAGGGTAGTGCTTATCAGAGTCTGTAACAAACAGATAAGTCGAGATACAAGTAGTGCTTATCTTTGAGATGAATCAGGTATGAAAGATTTGAAGCACATCTTTAACAAATGTAAGCAAAGTATCAGATGGATGTAAACCAAAACAAAAAACATACTTTGATGTATCTGTTAGATGCAAAATCTAGAAACTATCAATGTTGAATATAGTGGCTATCAGAGGGTAGCAGCATAGATATCAATGTAGATGTGAATAGATATCAGAGTCAGAAAGAAACAGACATGGAACATGTCAATGTTAAAAGTGTACAAAATATAAGTCGAAAGATAAGGAGTGCTTATCTTTGAGATGTAAAGTGTTACAAAAAAAGTCGGTAAATAATGTTTAGAACGGAGCATCACATGACCTCCTATTATGCCCCGATTTGAAACATCGACCACAACGGGACTGGCTGCTGGAAACTTCGCCTCTTGATGGAATACGCTTCTTCCTCGGACGGCCGGGTCGTCTTTTAACGTTAGGGGGCAGCACCAAGGGCTCTCCATCACAATCTGCACTACTGGATTCACCAAACTCTGTTATAGCCGGTATGTTAAATGAATAGCTGGACAGGTAATTTTGGGTAGTGAAAAACGGCTCAACCAACGTCATAGGATCCTCGTTTAGAGATGCAATTGCAGCCAACGCATGAGCGCATGGGAAACATTCTTGCTGCCAAGAGCCGCATGTGCATTTGAAATCCAGTATGTTGACCACCATGACTGGGTCCGATAAAACCTCAAAATAAGCGGCAGAAGACTTGCGAACTAACCATGTCCGACCGCATTGTACATTCTCTTTGAACCTATTGTCAAACTCGGGGCACAAATGTGTGTTCCAACTTTGGCCCTCTCCTAAACGTCGAGACATTTGAGTCATCAGAAGAGCTCTAATCCGGTCGATTAATTCAACTATAGGCAGATGGCACAACTTTTTAATCTGGCCATTGAACGATTCAACAGCGGTTGATGTCATCGCCCCATACCGTTTGCCTTTGACATATGCCTGAGCCCACTTTTCTGGTGCCAGATTTCTTACAAAGTTGCCAATACGCTTACCGCCTTCGAGCAAAAACTGACCATAACGTTCATTAAAAAGTTCCACCGTAAGGGCATAAGCACAGCTCTTAAACATCACTAGCATATTTTGTTTGTAGACTCTGTTAGTGTGTTCAAGAGCTTTAGTCAAGTTCTGGATAAGATGGAAGATGCAATAAGCGTGGTAGTCAGTAGGATAAAGAGTTGCGACATCGCTAATAATACCAGCATGGAGGTCTGAAATGAAAGTTATTTGGCGCCCTAAGAGATGAGGTTTTAAACTTTCCAAAAACCAAAACCAGTTGTCCGAGTCTTCACTACCAAATATATCAAAAGCTACGGGGAAGAGACCAGAAACGGAAAAGATATAGCTTGAAAACAGAACTACATTAACAAAACGATGTTGAGGTCGACTGTGTAATAGTAAACATAAAACAGTCTATGTAAACTAATCTATCAGACAGATCCTCCCAAGCTAGCAATCAGTAATAACTAAAATACCAGGGTATATAATCTAAACTATCAGACAGTCTTATTAAATCGCAAACTATGTAAACATATTTATCAGACTGAATGTATATTGAAACATGTACTGACCGTTGTTTCCATCTTTTGCCACTGCTGAAAGCAACACGCCACCATGCTTCCCTGTTAGGTGGGTTCCGTCAACGTACAGTAGAGGGCGGCACGAATGGAAACCCTGAAGACACGCCCCAAACGCTATAAAACAGCGACGGAAAACATTGTCGGGAGCCAAATCCAGATGACAGTCCGTAGTGATGTCACGACTCTTTAGCCTCTTGAAGTATGGTTTTAGCAATCCGAAAGAGGTATTGTTATCTCCAAATACAACGCGACGGGCCTTCTCCAACGCATTCCAAGATAGACGATATGAAACGTCTAAACCGTAGTCTTGCTTGATGGTGGACTGTATAGTCTTAGCTGTTACGGAATGGCTGTTCCGTAGAGAATCGTGAATTTCATCAGCAATCAAATCGGACGACAGATGCCTGCTTTTCTTCTTTGTGAATACGGGACTGCACGTGTGGGTACTGAAAAATCTTTTAATTGTCATCAAACCGGTCTTAGAATCAACAGAAGCGTAAAGCCTCCATTTGCAGCCATCCGAATCTTTGTTTACACAATAAATAGTGATCTTGTTAAATGTATTGTGCATGTACCTAAACGCAAAACCGTTCTCTAATGCGTAACGGGATAAGGATAACCTCAGACCTTGAGCACCGTCTGGAAATGACTATCCAACACCGATGATAGCTTCTACTCATCCCGTTGTAGCTAGATGTCTTTTTTGGGGGGTTGTAATGGCCAAACAGCTACTGCTTTCACCGCTAGTTTGTTGCATGTGAGAGGGTTCTTCGAACAGTTGAACGGGTTGTTTACGTTTAATGGCGGAGCCTTTATCAGCAACATGTTCTTCGATAAGAAAACTAACACTCTTCAGACGCTCAACATCGAGGTAACATTCCAACCCAATAAAATCGGTCTCCTTATTAAAAATACAATTATTCTGAGCACCGCAAGAGTACGTAATGCTGTAGTTGCCTCTAACAAGCCCTTGCCATGTTTGCTCAACGTACTGTTGAAAAGACTCGAAGTTTTCGAATTCGGACAGCGGAACAATACCTGTTTTCGTACCAAATTTGAAAATGCAAACTTTTGGTTTCGACATTGTGTACCCTGAATTATAGGAGTTTTGGTTAGTTTGTTTAACGTTGGTGTAGAACAACTGAATGTGTTACTGATATATAAACATATCTAGCAATAAATCGTAACTAACATATCAGGGAATATGCATCGTGGTCTATTTTTCAACACACATAGCAAACTGCCATACCTAAACTATCAGGGTATATGGACTATTGGTCTGTTTTCCAACACACATATCAACCTATTATAACTAACATATCAGGGTGTCTACAACAAGAGGAAATGGTTGGAAACATCTAGCAATATCACGTACCTAAACTATAAGGGTATATGGAGTCATGGTCTATTTATCAACACATATAGCAACCTGTCATAACTAATATATCAGGGTGTATGCAGTCAGGTTTAATCTACAAACACATCTAACATATCAGGGTGTATGCAGTGATCTAGCAACCTCAAACATACAATTGCAGGCGACAAATCGCAAAGTGTAACCATATAAATATCAGGGTTCAAAACAGAGGTGGAAAAATGAAATTTCTCACCGGAATGTGATCGGAGCCGGTTTGGATGCTTTGAATCGTGCAGAAGCAGATAGTAATAAGTTTCCTGCCATTAACGTACATTATATGAGAGTCTAGAATCGATTTCGAAAATGGAAAACGATTTTGAAACTTAAAACTCAGCTCACTTACTGACCTGAAAGATGTAAGGTCGGGCTACGATTTTGAAACTTAAAACAGTGGTTAGGAGGTTGCAAACCGGTGGTCTAGGAGGCTGAGATACGGTGCAAAATCGGAGGTAGGAGGCTGAGACGGTGCAAAATCGGAGCTAGGAGACTGTGGATGTATCTGACGCCGTCGAACGGGAATTCTGAAATTCGCCGATGACCTGAACACTCTCCGAAGGCGATTATATGGATCGCCGGTGGTTACGTAGGGTAAATGGTGGTTCAATAGTGTCGCCGGAGGTGGTGTGATCAGCCGTGGTTTTTTGAAATGAAGAGACGTTCTTGAAAAATGGGTTGTTTGTTAGGTTAGGAGAGAGGAGAGAGAAAAGAGCTAATAAATTCAAAATTCAAAATTCAAAATTCAAAAGTAATTAAGAAGGTGCTGAAGCCAAAAGGGGCCCTTTTTCACAAAATCGACCTTATATACTAGGTTGAGGGTAATCTTGGTATTAAAAAAAAGGTATTAGAAGTGGATATGTTTAATGAGATGGGTATTAAGTGAGCATTAACCCATTTTTGGGTACTAGGTTGTAATAGGTTTGGCTAAAAGGTACTTAGTGTGTCAATAATAGGTGGCTCAACTATTTTGAAGGAACTAGTGTTACTCATCTCTCTAAAACCTGCTCGGATCATTCTTCTCTTTTAATCTCTATTTTATCAAGCTTAACCAAAATGAAGTCCTCATTCAAGTTTCTTGACATGTAGTGCTTGCATAAATATTGTTATAAGTTTGCGGAGGACTGTTGGGGGATTGAAACTACTGGTTCCCCTATTCAAAGGTTTTGGTTTAAACTTAAGCACCTTAAAGCTAGCCTGAAAGTGTGGATAGAACTGTTTTTGGGAACATTTTTGACCCTGTGAAGCAGGTGTAGGCTGATATTTCTATTATAGAGGCTAATCGTCAAAATACTAATGCTCCTCATGATAGAGATATTCTGGATAAAGCTAAGGAAAAGCATCTCTTTCTTCTTGCAAGGAAAGAAGAGTTTTGGGCTCAGAAATCTCATCTAAACTGGTCTAGAGTTGGTGAAAGAAATACCTAATTCTTTCAGAATTATATGAAGAAAAGAATTGAGAGATCTAAAATCTCTAGAATTTGGGATGGTTCTGTTTGGATTGAGGACCCTAATGGTATTGGCGAATCAGCTGTTAATCATATAAAAACCCTTATCTCTGATCTCCCAAATCCTTGGAGCTCAAACATCTTGAGAGATTGTATACCTAAGCTGATGTCTGAAATCTATGTTATCATTCAAATTTTGAGTCCTAATTCTGCTGCTGCGACGGAGGGGTTTAATGGGAAGTTCTTTAAGTATTACTGGCCCATTATCAAGGAAGACTTATGTGAGGCTATAAAGGATATTTTTAAGGATGACTCTTGTCCTAAAGGAATTTATTCTACTGTTTTATGCCTTATTCCTACAGTGGATTCACCTAAACTTGGAAGGAGTTCATGCCTATTAGTCTGGCTACCTATTTTAGCAGAATTGTATCTAAACTTATCAATTCAAGACTCTCTATCCTCCTTCCTAATATGATTTCCTCTGATTAAGGGGCTTTTTTTCAAAAATAGAAGCATTCATGATAGCATCATGATTGCTCAGGAAATTTCTGGGGATCTTTCTATGAAGTCTAAAGGAGGTAATATTCTTCTAAAGGTAGACATGGACAAGGCTTTCGACAGGTTGGACCGTACATTTCTCCTAAGTGTATTGGTGCTTTTGGGTTCATGGCTGATTTTATTAGAATGATTGAGAGCATTATTGCTAACTACCGCTTATCTATTCTAATTAATGGTGAGCTAAGGTTTTTTTTTAAAAGTTTAATAAGGGAAAGAGACAAGGTGACCCATTGTCACCAAGTCTCTTTATCCTAGCTCAAGAATATCTTCTAAGGAACCTAAAGATTTTATCCACTGTTATGATAACTATTAACTAAAATAGCAGAGGGAACCTAAAGGTACCTTGCTTATGTTTTGCTGACGACATCTTGGTCTTCTGTAATGGATCTTCAGCCTCTGTCTCCAACATCCTGAAAGTTTTTAGACATTATGAGGATATTGTTGGACATATCTCTCATATGTGAACATATCTCTCATATAAGACTTTTCTTTTAATTCTTTTTCAGATTGCCTTTGGGCCCTCAGAGCTTCAATTTCGGCCCTCAGCTGATCACGCTCCTCTTCCATGAATTATCTTTTCGCGGTGTTGTAATTGACATGAGATATAGTAGTATGCTCATTATGATCCCGTATTCCCTCATTATCATGAGGTGGGACTTCTCGTATATTTAGCTTCATTCCTCAACTTTCGAAGTTCAGACTGCAATTACAGTTTTGAGTAAAGTTATTCTGGCACCTCACACATCCCATTGTGGTCGCCAATTTGGTGATGGAAAATATCTGATTTAGGGGTAAATACTAAAGATCTTTAAGTTGCTTGGTATTACGATTTTAGTAGATAGTAGTGAGAGAAATGAGGTGTATACTTGTATTTAATATTTTGGAAAAAGTCCAACCCTCTTAATGAAATTGGTTGGGATATTTATACTATATTTGAATATCCATGGGCCTTTGGGGTCGGATCTTCTTATTCGGGTCCATTTTATGATCCCCTAAGCCCATACTTCAAGGTACTGTTTAGTCATCGAGTTTTGATCATTATGTCCGAATTACCCCTCTAATAAAAATGTGAATTACCATAATAGACCTCCGAAGATATCTGATTCTATCATATAGCCCCCTTAGCTCTTTATGAAGTATTTTAGGAGAGCTAAATATTATACATGAATTCCAAATTGAATTAGATTGGGTTATTTAAAAACCTTTTATTGAAAGGTTATAACTTTAAACGGTTAGTAAGTGACCACCATAAAAATAGATAGCTTACAGTGTGAACACTGTGATATAAAAGGTTCTAATGTGCTTACCACTGTGACCACAATAATGTAAGTGAATATTTCCAGTTAAAGATAAAAAAACAAAAAAAATGGAGAAAGATGGCATTGTTCTAAAAAGAAAAGAAATAAAAATAAAAATTCTAAACAATTATAGGGAGGAGAGGAAAAAATAATATTTCATTCATCAAGAAAGAGACATCATAAAGATTTATAAGTACACATTTATATGTTACATCATTACATTCAGGGTACCAACACCTAGGATTACATTCACTGATGATGATTTGCAAGGTATTATGAGTCCTCACAATGATGTCTTAATCGTTATTTTCAACACAATCAGCTCCACTAATGTCCTCTATAAATTGGGCACAAAAAAATATTGGATTTACTCATAAAACAATAGCAAAGACAACTTAATAAGTTTGACGGGTCATTTATACTAATTGTGTAAAGGAAATAGAACTGCATGCTACAATAAAAAAGCAATCAAACATAAAAAACAATCAGAAACTTGTTTACGGTCATTAATGCTTCAAGTTCTTATAATGTCATTATAAGACCCACTTAGCTTCATAAAATGAAGTTAATCGGGTCATCCTTTTGTTATTTATTTTGTTCAGTGTTTGAACCATCTCTGATATATGTGTTGTGATTCATAACATAAAATGATATATTGAGGTGATTTACCGGTCATTATATAAATCTGGTCGAAAGGATTGATGGTTGTTAGATTTTGACAACTTACTATGATAAAGTATAGAGAACTAGGAGCTTTAGAATTTTAGATTTAATATTAATTTATTTAATTGGTAATTTAAGCAATTGAATATTATTCTTTCACCAAATATTAGTAATGAAAAATGTATGAAATTTTGATAACTTTCTTTCATTATCATTTGTTTATTTTTTTTATAATGAATTAGAATTCTTTTTTAAATATATGAAAAAAATATATTTATTTATATATATATATAATATTGTTTCCATTCTACTTTTAATAAAAAAGAATACTAGAAGACTTGTATTAAATCCTATATGTTCATAAATAATTTTCTCTAAATGCCAATCAAAATAAAATACAAAATATAATATATAAAAATATTAAGAAATAACATTATTAGAACTAAAATTTATTTATAAAATCCTAAGATAATCTGCATTTACCATAGAAATAATAAATCTCACTAGTTTTTTATGATATAAAAGGAATTAGGAGAACAAAATAGTTAATGGTTATAGTTCATAGTAAGTTAAAACTTTTTATCTAACCTTGAAAATAGAATAGGTATACAACAACTACAAAAATTTATTCGTGTATAAGATTTTTGTAGTATTCTTAGTGTAACTTCCGGATATGAATAATGAAAAAACTATAAAATAACTAAGAATAAACTTATCACAAATAAAATATTATTTACTTGATTGGTATTTCAAGTGTTGTATTATGTTAAATATGTATTTACGATGTACTATGCACTAGGTTTGTAAGTGGTCAAGTCAAATAAATTAAACAACGCTAAAAATCTATAAATCAAGAGACTGTGTGATAAACGAAAGTTCAGTTTATAATATTTAAAGTTTGAATAAATATAAAACACTTTAGTTTATTTATAAACTCGTTTTACACTATAATAAATAAGGTAAATTATAATAGTCGTATACAATTAAATGAATAAATCTGAGTTAACCACTAATTAAGTATAAATAACTTTCCACCATAAATTCTGATTTTCTATATGATCAAAATAATTAAGTTTTAACTTTTTTTTTTACTTTCAAGAAACACTTTGACTCTTGATAACTAATTAGTATGAATAAATTCTTTTTTTTACTAACTTAGGTTAAAATTTACATGTTATGGGGAATACAACCGATCTCAACACTAGTATGATATTGTCCGCTTTGGCACCCGAAGGCCCTCACGGCTTTGTATTTGGTCCACTACCAAAAGGCCTCACACTAGTTGAGATATGTTCTCACTTATATACCATTGATCCTTCCCATGTTTTACCGATGTGGGATGTGGAACTTTGGTCGCTACCCTAACAAATCCTCCTCTCGAACAAAGTACCACTTTAGCCTCCTCTCAATTGACATCCATCCGCTCACTCTAATCAGGTTGGGGCTGCCTGATCTCTAGAGACTTTACAGCGGCGGATCTATCTGATCTCGACCATCCTGCCTTGTTCCTTAGCGCCACTCCAAACAAGTACCACCGTCTTGATACACTCCAATCAAGCCACACTGCTTGATGAGCAACGGGCACTCCAAACGAGGATCTCTCCAATCAAGCCACAAGGATCTCTCCAATCAAGCCACAATGCTTGATGAGCCTCAAATCAAGCGAGGATCTCTCCAATCAAGCCACAAGGATCTCTCCAATCAAGCCACAATGCTTGATGAGCCTCAAATCAAGCCACACTGCTTGATAAAGCCACGGGCACTCCAAACAAGGATCTTGAGCATGGCTACTAATTCATCATGTTCGACTAATGAGAATTTCACCCACATCACCCACCACATCGCGTACTGTCTGGGCCTGGAGCTCTGATACCACATGTTGGGAATATGGGGTCCGGTCCGCATATTCCTCCTCCGTATATAAGTAAGAACACAACCGGTCTCAACACTAGTATGATATTGTCCGCTTTGGCACCCGAAGGCCCTCACGGCTTTGCATTTGGTCCACTACCAAAAGGCCTCATACTAGTTGAGATATGTTCTCACTTATATACCATTGATCCTTCCCATGTTTTACCGATGTGGGATGTGGAACTTTGGTCGCTACCCTAACAGTATTGACCAACGGTTAGCGAACACCTACGAGATGTCGTGGGGGTAATATGAACTCTAACTCTTGCTTTATTTCGAGAACAAAGTTAACAGGAAAAACATAAAGTAAACAATCGCACAACAAGATATTTAACGTGGTTCGGATCGTGCAATAATCTTACATCGACAGACAACATACACTTCTCTTATAAATAAGTAGGTTACAAAAAGACTTTCAAACACAAAAAAAATCGATCACTCTTTTGTAACAAAAGATGACGAAATTCGATCACTCTTTGTAACAAAAGATGACGTGATTCACGTAACCTATCTTCAGTGTTTATCTCTCGCTTCCCTTATATCTCAAAAGATTTAGAGCTAGTTTCTCTCTCTAAATATAAACAGCTCATACCGCGTCTCGCCACACATTACAAAGGTATATCTTCTTCTATTTATAGATTCAGCTATGATAAATATTAATCCATTAATTAAGCAATCTAATTCATATGAAATCTTATTAATATAAAATACCAGATTAATAGGAAATATAATTAATATAGAAAACCAAATTAATATAATATTTAACTAATATATAAATTTAATTAATATTGAATATCCAAATAATAGAGGAAATTTAATTAATATAAATTTTTAATTAATGTAGAAATCTAATTAATATAGCAGACTGATTTATAAAAGAAGATTATGATCAGTTTACTTTTAGCATACATTTAACAATTCTCCACCTAGGCTTATAGTAACTTCAATGTCTGTTGTCCCGATGCTTCAACTACTCACTGGAGCCAAATTGTTCATATGTACGTATGAAGTGATCAATTCACACGCAGTCCGTGACTTCTATCGAGGAAACACTTCCTCCTAATATACCAGTCTCCCGACCTTCTACATCAAGAAAGCGGTAGTAACATCCATCTAATTTATCTAAAGATCAAACCGAGCAATCCTTGACAAATGCTCCACAGTTTGAACATTCTAAACCTTTGACCCATAAAACTTCAGATCAAGACCCTAACCCATCAATGGTTGAACTTCTTTTACAAACATTAAACCTGAACCTAGATTGAAAAAACAACTTCCATAGAGGTATTCATATCTCTACCTTTATGTTTAAACTTTATCTCAACTCCAACTCCACCTCCGGCATCTATTACATCTCCATGACGACCGAAGGTTCAGAGGCTCCTATTGACGATGTTAGTTGTCCAAAACAACTCATTCACTCAATCTCTTGTTCTGTCCAGCTTTCAGAAGCATAACCCTTACTCCGGGTAAGCTACATCTCATCTTCTCATACATTTCATGCTTCGAGGTACTCTTCAAGATTTTGTGCCTATGTATACCAAATTTTAAACAATAATTATGAATGGCCGATTCACCAATACCATGTTATTTTCAGTCATAAACCTCTTCAAGTACTTTATAAGTTGAATCTCCACTAGATTCGACAAGACTCAAGCCTCCAACCAAATCTCATTAGATTCATTCCCCACACTAGACACTTTTTTTATACTTCCCTCGTGGAATCAATTACTATGATTGCGTTTGAGTTTACTCCAAGATCTACGATATTCGTCTTACACTTTATATTCTTAACCAACAATGAATATTGATATTGGATCCCCACGCTCATTGCACCACCTGTTAGGGAACCCATCAATATCTGAAATAAGATCCAACACAACCCTAACAAGACTCGTTAGGTCGAATCTTACCCAGTTAGCCAAAGTAGTGACCAACAGTTAGCGAACACTTGCGAGACTCCGTAGAAGGTAATACGAGCTTTGAATCTTACTTTATTTCAAGAACAAAGTTAAGAAGAAAAATAAAAAGTAAACAATCTCACAACAAATGATTTACGTACTTTGGATCGTGATTAAATCCTACATCTACATGCAACAAACACTTCTTTTATAATTAAGTAGGTTACATAATTACTTTCAAACACAAAGGATTCTATCACTCTTTATAACAAAAGATAAAGTTATTTACAACTTCAATACTTATAAAGCATGAAATGGTTTGTCGGTCTTTGGTTATAGTTTTGTGAAAACAATTTGCGCAAATATATACACATTTAATTTACTAGTCTTCTTTATATCTTTGATTATATGTCTTTGCGAGCTTTTAAAATTTTACATGTATGATCTCGAGTTTCTTAACTATTTCAATTGTATCATGAGAAGAGATTAATAAATTTTAATCTACATGTCAATAAAATTTGACCAAGGCTGATAATGTTTCTAGCACTAGCGGGTACCCAACCCTAGTTAATCAAATGGATTAGGGTAACCAAGATTCTTTTTATGGATGAGATGTGTCATGAGTTTTAAAGTATATTATACATCAGGTTTAGGTTAGGTTACTAGGTTTTAAATTTTTATGATATCTCATCTCAAACTCTTCCACCTAATACCTTTTATTTAACATTAATTAATACATAATATATTAATAGTTATATTTCATAAACCTCTAAGTTATATTCTAATCTCATTGGATTCATATCTTAATGTTTGTGATTTTTTAATAGACTTATAGTGATTCACATATCTTAAATTTTTATATTAAACCATCTTTGATTTAACAAATTTAATGATTTAAATTGAATAATTTAAAAAAATTAAATCTGCAAATTTATTAATAGATATGCATATAAATCTTCATATTAAAATAACATCTACTTAAATATTTGATACTAACTATTCTTTATAAATTTTGTTACTTAATATAATATTTGCTACTAAATTTGAAAGTTTATATACTATTTTTAAAGACATTAACAATTTAGGTGTATCAACTATACTACATGATAAAAAAAATATGATAGGTAAAAAAATGACTAATAAGGTGTTTTGTTAAATGAATAATGACTCATAAGGTTTTTGTTAAGGATAAGCCAATATTAAGCATGTTTGTCTTGTTCTTCTTTATTCTTTTTCGTTTGATATTTTTTTTAGTTTCAGGAGTTTATTGTATTTCAAGTATATCGTTTATTATATTTGTTGCACCATTATTTTATATTTATGAGAAAAATATATATATGAAACCTTCAAAACAAAACTTATTTCTCTTATTTAACAAAACAAAACTCATTTTTTATCTAGATTCTTCCGGCATTCACATTTTGTTTTAGGACTAATTATTATCATTAAAAAAGAGTACATAATCATATTGATAATGTTAAGGATTCAATTATAAAATAAAAAAAAATAAGATTCATATTATTTTTCTTTTTTTCTTAACTATATCCACCATATGATATTTAAGATTTTAAAGAATATTATGATTGTGTTCAATCACCTCACCATTTAACATTAATAAATTTTCAAACATCAATGTACTTTTAAGAGCCATAACAAGATCATTTGTTGAACCCATATTATGTTAATTACATGAACATGAGGAAAATAAAAAAAACAATCTTTATGTCTAACTGTCCTGAATTTTAGAAAAATTAACTCATTAAACGGGAAACATCCAGATGGCTTGATTAATCAAAAGCCCATGTCTCCACTATGGCTCTCCTCTAAACTCCAACATCAGTCTTTCATAAGGATACAGTCTTGGGGTCCACATAATAAAAACAATATATAATATTTGTACTTGATTACATGCAGCTAACAACATGGATTTCATAATTTTGAATTAAATATATAAAAAAATTTAGTTAGCACAGTTCACAAATCACTTAGTACTCAACGGTCATTTTCCTTAAAAAATGTATGACATAAGTAGACAAAGTTTGAGAAATATTACATTGAAGTCAAATTCTACTGTAGTTTTGCATGTTGCTATTTTAGTTCGTGCATGGACTTTATCTCTAAAATAAATTTGAACTAATTTTTTTTTTTATAGATATAGAGTAGATGATAATGTAGGGTGCCCAAGATATATACAGACTACCTATGAATTAGTACATTTAACAAAAAAATATTAAAAGATACTAACTAACTATCTATCAATTTGCTATATGAAGGAACATATGAATAAACAATAATATCATTGAGGTGGTGAGAAATTATCAAGTAAGTAAAATGATGATAAGAAATCACAAGATGCTATGGATAAAAAGTAAGTAAAATGATGATAAGAAAAAACAAGATGCTATGGTGAAAAATGCTCAAAACCAGGTGCAACATTAAGTTGATAAACAAAATTGAAAATCCCATGGTGAGTGTGAAATGGGAGTAATTAATTAAATTTACTTATTTATGCCGGAATATATTGTATAAAGACTTTAAAGAATGGTTTATATTTTATAATTATTGATAACTAACACGCTGTGTCAAGTACAAAACTTAATTACATAATCAGAATTAATTGATGCAATCACAATATCATTTGGATGACTTATAGTTAGCTTGCACATAAAAGAGTAGACATTACAAGCATGTTCATCTAAATAGTAACTTAATACAACATACAAAAATTTACAGAAAGTGATATGTTACGTCAGTGCATGATTAGTAAATATGGCTAATGTCAGCCTAACGTCATATATTTACTAGGTAGTCTGATTTTTGTTTGAAACTAGTAAAAAATACAATATATATATATATATATATATATAAACTTACACTGGAAATTTTTATATAATTTCTTGGAAAAAAATAGTTCAAACTTACAGAAAGGCACGGTGAGACATATTAGCCACTGACACTGGAAATCCTCGTGTGATATTATTATTGTTAAGCCTTTTGAAATCAACCAAAGTATTTATTACTAAACAATTATACACCAAAACATACAAGCACAAACTAAGTTTCTCAAGTATCATAAAAATGTAGAATTTGGTCCAAAAATATATTATCATAAAGATCAAAGGTTTAACACTTCAAAATCCTGCCAATTTAAACAGACATTTTTCATGTTCTGTTGTTGCTCTGTATTAGTTTGGGAAAATAGTTTAAAATGAGAAATTTAGGGAAAAAAATTGCATTGTTAGTTACACTATCTAAATATTTTTTTAAAGTTTTTTTATGCTTGAAAAAAGTGAAACAATAAATTTTTGGCTAGGAGTACCTCTTCACTTGCGATTATAATTAAATATAGAAAAAAACTCATACTTATAACAATGATATATTACTGCGATGAACATATAAAGATTTTTTAGTGTCCATTAATTCTTGCTCTATAAAATAAATATAATATTCATATTATGAGCTGCTTCTTAAATAATAGAAGCAAATCCAAGATCATATTGTAGGTAAAATAACAAAAAGTTTGAAAATTTCTCATACTTACTTACCTTCAAAGTTTGTTCTTTTTTAATAAAGAAACTCAATTATAAAAAAGAGCCAAGATAAAACCAAATAAAAAACTTGTTCATTTTTTTCCATTTTTGCAATTAAAAAACCCGAATAGATAAAGAAGAACAATAAAATTTAAAACAAAAGGTTTAAAAAGAAAAATAAGTTTTTTGAAAATAGGGTTATTTTTTACATAGATAAGGCAAAGAGTAACATAAAGGTGTAAATTCATAGTTTTTAACATGCTAATAGAATGAGAATTCTCAATATATTATTTTCTACTCACCCAATGACTATAGAACAAATAGAAGAAGAAGATCGACGATTTATAGTATAAATGGTATAAAAGATATTTCATATAAAAAATACCTTAACGGTGTAGTGGTTATTTTTTTAAATAGTTTTATATCTTAGTAATCATATACGCTTGTTATTATTGGATACATTTTGCCATTGATAAATGAATGATCATCAGTTTTCGTTTCGCGAATACCCAAATCTGATGGGTTTGGGCAGGAAATAAATATTTTTACTTGAAAGGTATCTGAATTTGATGAGTTTGGGAAAATAAAGACTTGATGATTTACGAGTTTAGCTATATATACACACATCCTAATCAATTGAAATCTTAAATATTGGTCATGGAATATCTTAAACGGACTCAACCCCGTTCATCGATTTGTAGATTTGTTATAAGCAAATTTTGTTTGTCGTAGCAAGGCCTCTTACTCTACTCTGACGTATTATTACTAATTAAACTTACTAAAGTGTACTTGGATTTTGAATAACGCACATAAATTTAAGGATGGTGTGAAGTATCAAATTCAATTAAGTTATGAGTTTTTTCCATAAAGTCTTCCATTAATAGTTGAGAAACTTAGCATCCCAGTTTGAAAAAAATACTTTTATATATTTTATAAAACTTCACAACATGTTAATAAAATCAATATATGTGTGGTATAAGAATTTTCATTGCAAGTAATAAATTAAACCATCCTAAAGAACATGTCAACTACGATTTTTTTTATCTTTGTATGTCCTTGGAAATCCAAGTAAAATCTATAATGATATGTTTCTGAGGCCTATTAGTTCTTGACAAAAATCTGTATAATCCAATGTTACTATTTGTCATCTTTGTATCATGACATATTTAACAACGAAGTATCATTATGTTCAAATCTCAAATCATTTTTTGCCAATAAAAATGATCGCGCACCAATATAAGTATTTTTTTTTCAAACGGAAAACTACGACTACGAGATTTTTGAATGATTAGGTCGAAAGTCAAATCTTGTGGAACACCTAACTATTTTCATTGTATATATCGTCTCTATATAGAAAAAATTATTTTAGGTTCTTTCGAGCATGTCTTCTATAGTGTACAATCATTTTAGTTTAGGAACTAAGTTGTTGTTGTTTAGTTATCTTATATCGTTGGTCGTTGTTATTTGAGTCTCGACCATAACAAAATTACAGGCATAAATTAACCCATATGTTTTTTCTAACAACACATCTACAAGCTACCGAATTGAAGCATATTCACCAAGTATTTATTAGAGTTTCCTCAATAATGTTTTAAAGTTTCACCTTTTAATCCCTTATAGACAGGAAGTCTAGATGCGTTTTTTCGGACGATATTTACCTCGTTTGAATGATACGAATATTGTAGAGTTTTAAACGTGAAGCAAGACATGAACATTTTTCTAAAAAAATTCAAATGTGCATAGACTTGTACCGATTGTGCGTTTTAAGCTCAAATGAGTAGTCTCCACCCTATAACATACGATTAAATCAATTATAATTTTAACATCTAATATCAAATTCTAAATTTTGTAAACGAGAATAAAATTCCGCGATTGCTAGTTTGGTTGCCAAAATGTTTATGCTTGCTCGTGTGGATATCAAGATTTTTTCTACATATATGGTTATCTATTGTTTTATGACATAATCGATAGTCATCGGTAAAAAAGAGTAGACATAGTGTAACTCGACAAGATTTTTGTTATACGCTTCAAGCGTCGCCAATTTGGCAGACGCTTCACAAAAAAAGATAAACTCGTCGATCATGTCCTCTTTGAGCAAAACTTTCTTAGCGTACGACATAATGTTCTTGTTTATATAATAAGTGCATAACATATGAGTGACATCCAGAAATACGTCTTTAATAACGTGCATCAATGCAAACTCTCTTTCGGTGACGATAATATTAGGCAATGCGCAAATATTATTCGTCATCACGGTCCTTAGAACACTTAATGCCCACGTGTAATTCACTTACTTTTTAGAGCTCAAAAAAAATCAAAAGAGATAAAAAATGTTTACCTCATCGATTTTTGACCAATAATTTCTAGCAAAGACATCTTGTACCTTGTAGTATTGTACATGCTATCCATTGTAAGAACTTAAGGAAATATGCGCAAATCTTTGATGCTTGTAAGATGCACAAAAGACAAGTCGAGGATCTCGTTTGTTTTTTCGTTTGTTTGCTCCCTAACGAAGTACTCATGCTCTTTTAATTTACCGAACAAGTATTGTATTTGAGTTTTGCCTATTTTATAGACTAAATAGTATTTTTGACGCATCTTATAAATCGTACGCATACAAGATACATTATTAGGGTTTTTACCTTAAAACCACAGTATATTTCTCTTGGTTGAGAACCGATTTCGTGAGTTTACGAACAAACTCCTTTTCGTCCGCTTTTAGTCTAGTGGCTCGAGAATGGCCATCCAAGTGTAAAAATGGTTTGTGGTTGTGTTTACCATTAACCACTATCAATCTTTAATAACCGGGTACTTCTTCGACCAGACTTGCCTTTAACATGAAGGGACAACCATATTGTTTCAATGAACATTGCCGGTGCTTCTTCACAAACCCTGGTTTGGGGTTAGGTTTGTAAACACTTTGCCTCTCGCACTTAAAATAAATTCTTGGTGTTTTCTCATTTTTACTACCGTCGTTATCTTTAACAATAATAATTATGAATCATAACTTTTTGCTTTCGGATTCAACCCAAGCGTTCAAAATCAGATTTGGTGTAATATCTTTAGGTAGTAAAAGTGGTTGTGTGATCGGCCATTGAACATGATTGCTGTTCAGGATCCTACAAAATGCATGAAAGTAAGTTACCACATATAATATCTTTAGGTAGTAAAAATGGTTGTGTGATCGGCCATTGAACATAGTGGTTGTTCATGATTCCACGAAATGCACGAAAGTAAGTTACCACAATACTCTACTTCATTCAATTAACAACTAAGTAGTGGATGCATGATCATGCTCACAGTAATGCAATTCTTGCACAATATTAAATGGATTTGGTAAGAACAAGGCCCACAATCTACGTAAATCTACGAAGCCACCATCCGCGATTTTGCACATTGAACGCAGAAGTAGTGCGTTGAGTTGTACATTGCGATACACGATTAATGCAGAAAACATCATCGAAGTAAAAAAACCCATGTAAATGTACCTTAGTTTTTGTTTGTAGAGGATCCGTTAATTATTCCTCATTTAGTATTGAGTCTTTTATTGGTAAACCTATATTTTTCTATATGAATTAAAACCATGTAAGCTATATGGGGTATGTATTTGTATTTGTACTTGTTAAAATCTTTTTTTTTTTTTTTTAAATAACCTTATAATTAGGCTTAGCCATTTTTGAAATGTATAAGAGCATCCCAACACATACACTATTTTATAGTTAATAGTAAATTTAGCAATTATATAAGATTTTTTTCTTTCAAACATATTTATTAGCGTAAAACTTATTTGTTATTTTTTTTACATTATTTAGAAATTAGTAACAATTTTAAATATAAACTCTCTCTTAGAACAAACTCGAAATATATAAATTTACATTAGTTCAATATAATCCATATTTAACTAAAAACTACAGTATCCATTCCTTAGTTTATGCGTAACCGCCCCTTCACAAGCCCTCCTGTAGTGTAAACCCCTAAACCCTCTCTCTATGGCTGAAGCAGAAGCCGCAATCCTCCATGGGTACGAGCTCCGTCTCCTCCGCTGCACCCTATCTTCTCCACCGTGCGATACTCCGTCTCCATCCAATCCTCATATCGAACCCCGCCATCGCCTCAGTCCCCTCCACTCATCCATCGATGGGATCCTCACCTTCATCGAGACTGGAGACTACCTCGGTGCACTCTCCTCCGATGCCGCTCGGCTCGTATTTGGTTTGACCGAGTTCGAATATAGCGATTCGGTCGAGTCAGCTGACTTCGTTTACTCGGAGCTGGTTGATCGAGTCGAATCGTTCGTGGTTGATGATTTGATAGACGAAGAGGAGAAAGCTTGCAGGGTGGTTATGGTGATGTGCGTATCAATTGCCGCGTTTTTCTGGTTTACCCAGACTAATTTCACAGGGTGAGTGTAGTTTACTTTTTAACTTTTTAACTTTGAATTTTTTAGTATTCAGATAGTTATAGTTCTGGACTTGGAAGTTTGGTTAAAATTAGAGATTATATTTATGGTTTGAAGCCAAATAAATTTGAGTTCTAATGAATTTGAATTTAAGTTTGGTATATGTTCTTGTAAATTTGAATTTATCATGCTGTATATGAAGTATGAGCTGTACTTCTGATTAGTCCTAGCTAATGATTGAGCAGCTTGAAACTTCGTAGATGATGAAAAATAGTTTAAGCTGACGTTTCTTTTGTAAATTAGTATGATCAGATAGTATCAACAACTACTTTCCTTCTAAAGTTATATTATGAGCCAAGCTTGAATAGTGAAAAAAGAATTTGATCTAGACACAATTTTTGAGCTTTGAGCATAATTTTTTTGGCTGAGCCAGCATCCAGTTCCCAGCTGTTTGGCTTGGCTCGTTTCGTGTCCTACATATAAAGGCTTTTTATGTAGGGAAAGTCTGTTCTTTCAGGGTGGATTTTAATCAAAAGAGATTTAGCCGAAATGCCTAATCTATAACGATTTTAAATTGTAGACCCTGTGAGGAGTTGCGAAAGAGTCCAGTACCATTCAGAGTATCAGAAAGTAATGAACTGGTCGAGTGGGAGAATTGGGCCCGTAATCAGCTAATGTCTGCTGGCTCTGATTTGCTTGGAAAGTTCTCGAATCTTCAGGTGTGCTGTTTCCTTCTGACATATAAACTTATACAATTTCGCTGTTTCTACTTCTGTATCATTTATACAGAGTTTTTAGTTATAAAAAATTACCTTTTTGACGGGATAGAAACTTGTATTAATTTTTTAGCCCTGGATTAGTTCAAACTTAGAAATTCTAGTGGAGTAAGAGAATCAGCGTCAATTTAGATTCTTACGTTGTCATAGGTTCATGCCTGCTAAAAAAAATACTGGGTCTATCAATGGACTTGACATGATAGTCATGTCGATGATACTAGCTGATGTTTGTGGTTTTGTGCATCTACTGGTCTAGGTTTGCTTGCAGTTATGGACTCAAGCATTCGCTGATTGATTGTTACAATAGGATTACTATTGAGCTTCTTTTTTACTGAGTCATATCTAGATAATAATAGTCCCCAAGTGTTCACTAGAACTTTACTCTATCCCTCGATTCCGGCTTACATGCTCAACGAATTCGTGAATGCCTAGACTAGTATTGCCTTCTCTGATTCCAGCATATGTTAATCTGTATATCTCTCTATATGTCTTCTAAGGAATGCTATATACCGTGTAGACTAGGTATCATAGTGTAAAGTTTTTATATGTAGTTTTGCTTTGTGTGATTTGTGATCTTATTTGACACATGATTTTGTGTTTTGTAGTATATAGTTCTTGCTAAAATGTTGCTCATGCGGATAAAAGATTTGTTATTTGGAACAACAGTCTCAACCATATATAGCATAGGAAGTGTTCCATGGTGGCTGGCTAGACTTCTACTTATTCATCAGAGAATTCTGGATCACAGAGCTTCCCAATTATTTGATTTATTGCATGTTTTTATGGCTGAAGCTGTACATCATTTCGGCTCTATGGAAAAAGTAAGAAGTTATTGGGATGCCAAGCTGGAGGAGCAAGAGGTTTCTTCCATTGTGTCAATGATCCACCTAGAAGCAGGAGTAATAGAATACATATATGGCAGAGTTGATTCTTGCAAGTGAGTTACTATGCAAGCTTTTAAAATGCTTTTGCTTATTTAGTTCTAAATAATTAGTTATTGGATTTCGATATATATTCTTAACCTTAATTTATATAAATTTTGAGTAGATAATGTCTTGAGCGCACAGAATAGAAAAAGGGATTATTGTGGTCTCCCATTGGGAATGTCTGTCTCTAGCGTTCATAATATTCTTGACTCTTGAATCTTGATCCTTATAATCTTTTCATAATTATACCGATGTCATTATTGATGATTACCCATGTCGTTGGTAAACATAATATCTACAAGTTTCTATCTTACGTACCCTATCAGAGGCTAAAAAGGTAAAGATGATACCAAATGTGACAAACATGTACCCTTCATGAACCTAAGTAGCTAAGGGGATGTGTTATGAGGTTATAATCTATGCTTTGCATGTTTGTCTCATATGATATGTCCTTGAAGTTGAATGCTTTATTAGAACATGTCTAGCATGGATTTCCGTGGTTATCTAGGTTGAGGCCTGACTTAGTTAATTTTACAAGCAGCTCTAAGTCGTTATTATATGGTTAGTAATGTTTCTCATTTTTAAGGTGTAGTTGTGCATTTCTTGGTACATTTAGGGTTTATGTGTTACCATGCAAAATGTAACCGCCAATCGTCCCCGTCTGGCAAGATATGTTCTGTATCAGCCAGGTAATGGTCTAGGTCATGGATAGTCCTGGCCTAGACCCAAATAAACTCTTTCACTATTATCTTTAGGTATTTATTACCCTAATAAGTTTTAGAGTTTTTCTTATCATGCTTCAACCTTCTCGTACGGTTTCTCTATATGTTTCAAAAGAGCTACGAACTCGAATTTTGAGTTCAAGAAGTCTAGAATGCTCATACCAACTATTTCTAATAACAAGTGAAAATTGATGAACACTATGAATATCTTTGTCTTCCTTAATTTTAGATCGAATATAATAAAAAGTTATATGATTTCATTTTATATTACCTTTTATTATAAAAGTATAGATCTTTCTCTTACTATTGTTTACTTTAACTGTCTAAAAGTGTTTCATAATGCAAACTACTAAAATATAGAAATGAATGAAGGATATTTTTTTACGATACACTGCTCTGAGGTGTTCATAAGCATAGTTTCATTGAGACTTAATGAGTATAGATAGAACACACTTTGTAGATATTAATGTCTGCGTGTCAGCTCTTCTTATTATTACCTCCATTGTTACTAAATTCTTGAGGTGCAAGTGCAACTGTGCAACAATGAGGATGACTTAGTCTCGAGTCCTGCATATATACTAATGAGCAGTGGCTTTAGGAGAAACAAATTGTAATTTAAATTGCTTCATCTTAATCTTGGGTTGGGAAAAAGCTCTAATGCTTGACGTGCGATCATGAGGATGTATAGGATCCAAGTTATATGGTCTTAGCTGAGGCTTTTATGACTAGGACGTGCGAAATGCAAAATAGTACTTGAGAGCGGTGCTATAGAAATTACTGAGAAAAAGGCTTAGATAATGGAAGAACAAAATAACAACTATCTTAAAAAACTGGCTTGTCAGATTTTGACACCTCAGTTTGTAGAAAGATGCTGTAAAGCAGAATACGTGAATTTAATATCAATCACTTAAAAATCATACTTTGTCTAAAGAAAACTTAAAATTTAATGCTAACAAAATCTTGGACGATTGGTGATATGATCACTAATTTTCAATATCGTAGGTACTTGCTTGTGCGGCTATCTTATAATTCAGGTCTAGAGTTTCTTAACTTTTAACTTAACTAAAGTCAACAAACATATATTGATCTGCATTGGGCTTAGATTTGATCAAGTTGTGACTGTTGGAATTGAGGTGCATTCACTACGTCAATCATTATAATACATTACACAGCTCTTGAGTGTATCTATTTTATATTAATAGTGTTGTTACTTCAATTAAAGATGTCTTGCATTCTTTTAGCTCTTTAAGCTTTCCAGGAGATATAAAGACTTTATCTACCACTTCCTTTTTATTTATCAGTGCAAAAATGTGTTCAAAATTTGTGGGTGGTAATAATGATGCCATTGGCAAATTACTAGGGAAGGATTAATAACATTTAATTTCTTACCCAGTCTAAAGTTCATTTTGGTTAATGTGTCCATCAGGCTGCATTTTGAGTCAGCAGAAAGGGCAGCTGGCCTTCAACTCTCTGTCACCGGAGTTAAGGGTTTCCGTACTGTTCATCAGGTAAACTTTAAAAACCTATCCTCTGTGGATTCGGGTTTCTCTCTTCTAAGTTTCAATTACTTTTTTGACGTAGGAAGAACCAAAACAACAACTGGTTTTGGTTGCCAAGACAAGCTCATCAAGCAGCGTCGCTAATCGCTCTCCTAGAGGCACCAGTGTCCAGAGTCATGAATCTGCATTTCATGAAGAGCTTGACATATACATAACCCCAAAATTGCTAGATGGAAGTGATGAGTCGGGTGTAGAAGGACAGTGCAATAATGATGCGGGAGTTGCTTCTCTAAAGCCAATTGAACAAGCAGTGATCCTGGCACAATGCCTTCTAATTGAAAACAGAAGCCGGCATGATGGAATGCAAAGTAAGTTGCTCCATAGGACAATGGCCGGGGGGCCATTGAGGTGTCGTGTATGAGTCTTTGTATTATTTGATTTAGTATGTTTTTGACGGCATTCAAGTCTAAGGCAGCATGATATTCTTTGGTTAGGTATGCTAACAATATTTGTTCTTTTTGGGTTCATTGATTTTGACTGCTGGAAATCTATTTCAGGATGGGAAATGGCTCCTTACATAGAGGCAATAGATTCACAGGAGTCGACATACTATTCTGTAAGCAGGCAAATGATCATTAATATATAAGTAGTATTCATATGAAATAATATGAAACGGTTCCGATGATTAATAATTTCTAACTACTGATGCTAATATAATATAGTAAATTGTTTGATAGTTGTTGTGTTTGTATAGACAACTGTAATTTATAACCCATTTCAAATAAGAATTTCTCTTAATCTTTCAGCTGCAGAGTTACTGTGATGTTATGCGCGTTAGATGGGAGTCCACTCGAAGTCGAACAAAGGGCCGTGCATTGGAGATGATGAATAAATTGGTAAGAGGTCCATAAAAGCTCTATTTCCTTAGTCTTTTAGCCTTGTATTGCCCATGTGTTTATTTTAATTTTGTTCTTTCCCTTCCATTTTTGAGTGACAACCCAAAGAGATTTTGGGTTTTCTTTTGATGGTTAATTTTGTGGATTCAAAATAACTGTACTGACTATACCCTCAAATCTTTTCATTTTTCACTTCAGAAAGTTACTTAGTAGCTTTCAGAGCCCTGATTGGTTACTATGGTTTCTCTGAAAGTATTGTCTATTGTGTTTCAGATCGAGAGTGTTTCTAAATCTGCTTTCGAAGTCTCAAAAAGGATCCCTCTCTATTACTCTACCTATAATCCTACTCTACCTGCTCTCCGCAAGTAAGATTCGTCTGTTCCTACTCTTTGAACTGTGGAAGATTCTTCATTTTCTATACTTTGTCTTATTTATTGCTTTTTTCTTCTTCCTCTTTAATAGGGAGTATGGTGAACTTTTAGTGAGCTGCGGACTAACTGGGGAAGCAATTACAGTTTTTGAAAGCCTAGAATTGTGGGACAATTTAATATACTGCAACTGGTATGTCTGTGGTTTCTCAAATTAATTTTTTGGATGAATTATTACTTTCTTATCGACTTTAGAGTTAGTTATATTTTTTGCTGCATAAAAGACTCAGCTTAGATGTTGTATGTTATACAGCTTGTTGGGAAAGAAAGCAGCTGCTGTAAGTCTCATTAAGACACGCCTCTCTGAAAGCCCGAATGATCCTAAGTTATGGTATGTTAGCTCTATTTAGTTTCTTCTTTTGGGCTATTTCGTCCTTGTCCTTAGTTTTTCCTTTTAAATTTGTATGTCTGCTTCTGATTAATCCTCTGTAGTCTGCTTAATATTTCTTAATTAGAGATAAAGATCCCATGCTTTCTTTTGCACTTTAGGTATAAAGAAATTTCTCATTAATTTAATAGAAGCAGTGTTCTACCAGTATGTTTAGTAGTTGTATAATGCATAGTTTATTAGGAGATCAGAGGTAGCTTGGCTAGAAATAATTGCTCTCTAGGATGGGCTCCTGAGCTTTCATTGTTTTATTTCTTGTCTAAACGAATGTACTAATCTACCTCAGGCATAAGTTGGTCGGGTGTTTTTGTAATCTTTTGTAATAAGTAAAAGAATTGATGAAGAATTCAGCTAACTACAAATCTGACTGAATAGTCTTTGATTCTAGGTGTTCACTTGGTGATGTTACAAAAGATGATGCATGCTATGAAAAAGCCTTGGAAGTTTCAGGGAATAAGTCCGTTCGTGCTAAGGTTATATCTTGAGTTTACAACAGGCCGGAATACCATTTCATTTATAGTTTTGGATTGTGATTCTATTACTTTATTTCAGAGTGCACTTGCTCGCAGCGCTTATAACAGAGGTGATTATGAGGCGTCAAAAACTCTCTGGTATGTTTATGTATATCTTTAGTCTCATGATCTTATAAGTACATATATGGTTGGCTTATCGTTTGTTTTCCTGCGTTTAAATATTTATTAAAGGCTGTCTGCGTTGGCCTTGAATTCATTGTACCCGAATGGTTGGTTTGCTCTTGGTGCTGCTGCGTTGAAGGTAAGGTAGTGCATGTGTATTATTATGGTCATTGACCTATCAAATCAATATTTTGTACTGATATGTGTGCAGTCAGATATCACATGTATTAATTCCTATGTATTGTATGGTTTTTTAAGTTTCTATTTTAATTTACTGCTACTATTTTACAGGCTAGGGATGTGGATACAGCTCTTGACGCATTTATTCGTGCGGTTCATCTTGATCCTGACAACGGAGAAGCTTTGAACAATATTGCTTGCTTGTACGCTCTTTTCTATTTAGCACATCTTTTGATCTCTTCACTCCAAATTACTTATCTGCTAATGGCGGCAGATTGGTGAATTTGTTTCTCGGGACCTGCTTTATTGTCATACCTTTCTTATTTTAGTTTTTTCTTTGGTAATACTAGCCGCCAATATCTTGCCACTCTTTTTGTATCTTTTACAATAAGATAAGGGCCATTTTGTGACACCCTGGGGAGGATCATTAACACACTTATCTATCGTTATAAGTAGGAAAAAAATTGCTTTTGCTTCGTACAAGAAGTGGTAAAGTTATCTATATTCTGGGAAAGAAGTGATTTTGACAATAGAGGAGAATAAAAAATATTTTGCAGTGTATTTTAAGTTTTAGTTTTATTCGGAGTATTGACCACATAAAATTGTGGTAAAAAAGTGGAATCTTATTATCTTTTACGGTAGTGGTTATTTTATCTTAAAATTAATAAGAGTAACCTATGCCACATATTAGGGCCAGCTTTATTAGTTTAACAAACAGCTTAGGTTCCAGCAGCCATGATATTAACTTTGTGTTCTTCTTTATAAGTATATATTTATCAATCTCATTAACAATATATTAACTTATTATCTTGTTTCAGACATATGATCAAGAAGAGGAGCAAAGAGTCTTTCGTTGCATTCAAGGAAGCTCTGAAATTGAAGTTGTCCTTTCTCTTCTTTTATTATTTATTTTGGTGTTTTTCTTAGTTATATGCTCAAAATACTTATCCTAACCTAAAACATGATTTTTTCGACAGACGAGACAGCTGGCAGATGTGGGAAAATTACAGCCATGTGGCCATGGATGTGGGCAATATTCGCCAGGTAACTTGCAATCTAGTGTATACATGTTTGTGTTTCTTGCTTTTTTGCCAGATTCTTTATTTTTTGTGCCTTAGTTCCTTAAGTAAAAGGTATGCTTCAATCATATTAGAAGTCCATCCGAAACTGAAGCATGATTTCCAAGTGTGAAGTTCACTATAAATCTATCATGAGCCATCATATGTGTGACATTGCTTTTCTCATAGTCAATAGCTCAAGGTGACTACTTGTTTGTGATTAAAAGTATTTTCTTCTGGTTCCATTTGTTTTTAACTTCTACTAATTTCCTATCCTATGATGCTGATTGCATGCAGTTTGTGCTTTCTTTTAAAAGTTTATATGTCATTTTCCGACATCTCAACTAGATGTTTGAAAATTGTATGACATACGACTATACAACTTAAAATTGATGCGATGGAAGTTGTAACTTCTTACTTAAACTATTGTTGGTTAATACATGTATAGAATTGCACGTTGGAAGTGACCCCAATTTTAAAAAGGCATACCAAAAAGTAATTTCTATCATTAGTTTTCATTCAAATTGATTTGATTTTACTTAATAATAATTCTTAGTTGAGTGATTAATAGATTGACCTTTTTTCTGCTTGTCCTCCCTATGCATACTTGCCATTTGTAGGGACATCTAGGTTTCTTGCCTTGTTCTACATTTCATGAATTCGTTTGACAATATAAGAGAGTTGTGTAAGTTTATGCATGGTGTGCCATTTGGCGGATGCTTGCTTGCTTGATTTTTTTTTTAATCTTAGAGCACTCTATTGGCTTTTGAATGTAAACCATCACTCGTTAAGACGTGCATTGAATAGCATGTTGGAATTGTCTAGATTCTAAAGGGCACACCAAAAAGTAATTTTTTCAATGTCTGCAGGCTTTGGAAGCTACAGAGAAGGTGTTGAACATGACGAAAAACAAAAAAATTGATGTTGTGTTGTTAGAGAGAATAATGCTAGATCTGGAGAGAAGTTCAGAAATAACTTCTGCAACAAGTGATCTTCCAAGTACTGACAACGGTTTTCGTGACAATACATCTGAATATTCTGAAGATCCTTCAGAAATAACTTCTCCTTCAAGTACTGACAATGGCTCTCCTGCTGATTCATCTGAATATTCTGAAGATAGATCGGGCAATATGAGACAGTCGGTGATGAAATCGCAAAATGATTTTTTGGTGGAACTTCTTGGGAAAATTTTACAGCAGGTTTGTTAAAAAAACAATGATATATCTTGTTTTTCCTATTTCATCTGTTTGAATACGCAAGTTTCTCACATATTCAGAGTTAATTCTTCATGTATGTCTGTATGGATACACAAGCACTCTAATACTGCATGAATGTGTCTATCCACAAGCACTCTGTTCCTCTGTAGATGTATGTCTATATCCATTCAAAAGCTCTCTAATAGTGCATGAATGTGTATCTTATAGTTTTCTACTTATAACATTGTCATATTCTATACTTGAATCAAATGTAAAATTCTTCGGTTACATCGGTTTTTCAAATTTGTAGAATAGAAGTGTATATAATGTGATAGATAAAGTACCGAGTGATGTTATAGGTTGGCAACTACAAAATATATGGCTAAGATGGACACATGTTGCAAGTTTGAACTTAGCATGTACTCCAATTACTTAATCATTCACATTGCCACTTTTTATCAGTACTTTATTTTATCATTACTCAGCTACATTAGTTTTTTATGAAATGGAGAGACATTAGATAGCGGCTCTTCTAATTTAGTTTCTACTTATGAGTGTTTACAGTGGACAAAATTCTAAATTTGACTTCTTGCCATATTCCATGATGTCACTTTCTGACACAGATAATCAAAGTGGAAAGCACAGCAGAAATATGGGGCTTGTATGCAAGGTGGCAGAAAATCAAAGGAGATCTGACAATGTGTTCTGAAGCACTCTTAAAGCAAGTTCGGTCCTATCAGGTATTTTAAACAACTGGTGTATCTTCCAGCTGAGTTATTACGGTGCTCCTTCCATGTTTTTGTAATGTATTTGGAAGAAACGTGAATGTGATAATTTTTCCGCTAAGAACACATTGGTACTCAAACTATGTGTATATTATCTGCATCCACACGGCAGTTGCAAAATTTTGTTTATCTGTTTTTTATGTCTAATATACTTAAACTTATAATTATTTCACCCACCAAAATCATTTTAACAAATTTTAGTGAGGATGAAGGTTTTTATGCCATTGAAGTAGCTACTTTGGTATTATGAACTTTGTTTGAAATATATTTATATTATCCTTTTTTTGGAAAGATAGTGTCTTGATAGACCTGTTACTGTCCAATTATTAATCATGGATATTTAGGATTGTACAATTCATGACAAGTCTTGCATACATTCGAGTCAATAAGATTACGATTATAATCCCGTTTCTCTCGTATTTGTCGTTGGACATTGTATTGTTTAGAGCTTACCCAATGTTTCGTTTCAATCTCCCGCAGGGATCTGATTTATGGAAAGACGTGGAACGGTTCAAGAAGTTTGCTCGTGCCTCTGTGGAACTTAGTAAAGTATACATGGAGTTGGCTTCCTCGACAGGCAGCCGTCGAGAGCTTTTTAGCGCTGAGATGAACCTGAAGAACGCAGTTAAACAGGCAAGGCATAGTGCAATTTTAGTATTAGAAGAGATTGTCTTTGTTTGAACTTATTATTGCTTATGTCTTTTGAAAAGGTGAAACATTTGAGGTGGCATTCTTTGACTGATGAACTTTGTGATTGAAAATCCAGGCTTCAGCGAGCTTCTCCGAGACACAAGAATTGAGAGATCTAGAAGCTTGTCTGGATCAAGTGAGGACCAAACTTCAATCCTTCGAACTGTCTACCTAAAGTTACCCTTGGAGCTCCTTGTTTACTTTTTCGCTCCATTGCATCATGTATTTTATTTTGTATTTTCCTTTCTTATAATAAAGCTACGATGCTCATTTTTTTTTAGGAAACTATATATATATAGCTATTATACTTAATTTATGATATGAGCTTCATTTAACTGATCAAGAAGTTAGTATTATGGATCTTTTAACCTTTTTTCTTGTTAGGTTTTATTAATTAGTTATTTGTATATTGACAATATATACGATTTTCTTAGAGTGAATCTGAGCAGAAATTGTGCATTTGATAGTTGGATGGACGGTTTATTCAGAGTATATAGAAGGGGAATTGACGATAAATTGAGCATCTGGTAGTTGGAGTGCGATCTGGAGCTGCTGCATTGAGTTTTTAATCATCGTGTGGAGTTTTTATTCAGATTAGATTTTTATTTATAATATGAACTTTTAATTTATAATATATTGCAAAGTAAGAAATACTTTATTTACATCATTAATTCTTGTTGAGCCCACGACATTGATTAATTAAGAGCAAAAAAAATACATTACTTACATCATAAATATTTATTAAATCCTTTTTTAGTTTGATTATATTTAATATTTTAGATATGTAAAACGTTTAACCTGTAATATAAAAAGTAATTCCAATAGTCTGTGAAATTTAAATTGTGGCTTTGAACAGTACATCGTCCGACAACTATCGCGTTTCGTGACAAATAGTCCATTGACTTTCAAATGTTTGTTGACAGTCTCTGGACTATCGCGTTTGGATAAAGTTAGTCCACCAGATCCTCCAATCCATGAGAGGCCGCCATCTGTCACCGTAGTCCCCAGATTTTTGTATGACCACTAGTCTTTTGAGTTTAATTTTCTGTAATATTCTACATTTTGGGTTTGACCTAAACTCAAGGGACTAGTGGTGATACAAAAATCTGGGGGCTATGGTGACAGGTGGCAGCCTCTCATGGATTAGAGGATCTGGTGGACTAACTTTATCCAAACGCGATAGTCCAGGGACTGTCAACGGACATTTGAAAGTCCAAGGACTATCTGCCACCAAACTCGATAGTCGAGGGACGATTTACTGTTCAATGCCTTTAAATTGTCATCTTGTCATGAATGGATTTGTGGGTAATTTGGTCGAATGATTCGGTTTTAAATCTGAGGACCAGTAATTTCTTTACTTTTCAAGGACATGGAGAAATACAAAATGTAAGTCCAGTGGTAAATGATCAACTTTTTGAATTTGACATGAAGAGACAAAAAGACCGTACCCTAATGTTTCGTTTTGGATGCGAACCCGATCTTTTAAGTTTTGAATTTCCAACAACTAGTCTTGGGAGTTATTTGTTTGAGCATATAATTCTGCCTTACTCGCCTTTTGTCAAACCTAATTAATTTTTAGTTGAACTGTTGTGATTGATTGGGAATCGTTAAGGATTTACGTGCGAGGTGTTTTACCAAAGCTAGGAAATACGACGTTAGATCGATTCGCGGTTATCCAAATGGTGTTTAACGTAAGAAATTTACTGTAGTTACTTTTGGGTTGCTTGATCAACGCAGTTAAGTGCATTATTTAACACATCGATTTGGTGATGCCTGCACAATCGCAATTGTATTGGATAACAAAAGTTAGTTACAAAGTCTCCAAGAATCCTCCAAAAAAATGAAACCAAATTCTAAAAATCACTTTTCTCTTGGCTGTTTCTTCTTCGTTTGATCCGTCAGATGGAGGAAGGTGAGTGCTCCCCACCACATCATTGATCTGCTGATCATGATTCACACTTTCGTGTCTTGAAAAACACTTGCCATGATCAGCTAAATATCAGGAACAATCCGGTGTATGAATCTGTTACAAGTTGTGAAAAAGGGTTAGTTACCAAGAGATCTTTCGTTGACCTTTTTATATCAAATACTGAGAAAATAAAACACAAGAATGTATCAGTATCCAGAGATAAAGATCAGATTAATATCCATTTTGAGGTTGAGGATTTGACTAAACTAAGGGAGAATGCTAACCACACACTAGTTGGAAAATTTGCTAGTGGGAGACCAAGTTATAGTATTGTTAAAGTTTTCTTGGATTCTTTTAGGTTTAAGGTGGACTAGAATGTCACTAGCTGGGATTACAAACACATCTTCATCGAGTTTAGTTTGATTGAAGACCTATAGAGAATATGGAGGAGGAACATCTGGCAAATAAGAGAGAAAACTATGGACTCCTTGAATGGTCTCCTAATTTTAATCATAATATCGAGAATCCTGCTACCCCTGTCTTTGTAGACCTCCCAAACCTTCCCGAGTTTATGTATAACGAATCCACTATTCTTAAAATAACAAAGACCATTGGGTTTCCTCTTAACATATGAGTGCCTCTTAAGAATAGGGCAAGGCATAATTTCTATAGAATATGGGTGATCTTGGATGTTTCTAAACCACTTCCTAAAGGAATTGGTATCTCCTTTGGGACTTATAGTTTCTGGAAGGATTTGGTTTACGATAAATACCTTGAGTATTGCAAAGTTTGCTCTCACCTGGGCCATTCTGAGAAGGGATGCAAAAAACTTAACCAAAGGAAAACTGTTGAGCATAAAGAGGCCTCAAATCCTTTAAATCTTGATTATTTGTTGCCTACATTCAAGATAAAAGTCACTGATCAAAAGATTAGATCAATTATTGTGGATAATAGAAATGATGATGCTGTGGTATTAAATCACATCTCTGACACAAAAAAAAAGCATGGAGAATACAGTTCAGAATCAGGTACCTTTGGGAGTGGACAAAAATGAAGTCATTGAGGCTTTACATATGCTGGATATGGGTTCTCTGAATCATGATGAAGCTTCTGCTGTGAACTCTCTGTTAAAAATATCATCTCCAACTAAATTAACTACTGGCAGCCTTCCTGTCTCTCATGTCAACAGAAAAGATCCAAGTAAGCCTAGTTTTAAAAAAGCAGATCAGAAGAAAATGAAGAAAGTCAAAATTGTCAATTATAAAGGAATCATATCATCCAAGTTTGTGCAACACAGAAATGTATCCAAAACATCTTCCAAATATTCTAAATGATTATATCTATTCTAAATTGGAACGTGCGTGGTATTGGTAGCAAGTAATCTCAAGTCAGAATCAAGTCCATAAAGAGATCTAAGAAGCTTGATTTTTTAGTTCTCTAGGAGCCTATGGTGAATGTCTTAAAGCTAGAGCCTATTGCTAGAAAACTGGATTTTTATTCTCTAACAATATAAGTAACAAGATATGGGTCATGTGGAAGGGGGACTTTCAGGTTGATGTAATTTTCAATGATGACCAGTTTTTGCATCTTAACATCAAGAGCAACTCTATGTCCAAGTCTTTCAAGGTTACTGTGATTTATGCTAAGTGCACCAGGAGTTTAAGGAGGCTTCTTTGGGACAACTTAAGGAATATAGAAGAAGAGGAGAGTGAATGGATAGTTCTTGGGGACTTTAATATTATTGTTAACCCTAAGGAGAAGCTACAATGCATCACTAATTGCACTCCCAGCATGGACGACTTCAACAATTTTATGTTGGACCGTAATCTGATTGATGCTGTTTTTCAGGTAATAGGTATACTTGGTCCAATGGTAGGCAGTGAAAGAGGCTGGATAGGGTCCTCATTAATAACAGGTGGCTCAACTATTTTGAAGGCACTAGTGTTACTCATCTCTCTAAAACTTGCTCGGATCATTCTTTTATTTTAATCTCTATTTTATCAAGCTTAACCAAAATGAAGTCCTCATTCAAGTTTCTTAACATGTAGTACTTGCATAAATATTTTTATAAGTTTGTGGAGGACTGTTGGGGGATTGAAACTACTGGTTCCCTATTCAAAGGTTTTGGTTTAAACTTAAGCACCTTAAAGCTAGCCTGAAAGTGTGGATAGAACTGTTTTTGGGAACATTTTTGACCCTGTGAAGCAGGTGGAGGATGATATTTCTATTCTAGAGGCTAATCGTCAAAATACTAATTCTCCTCATGATATAGATCTTCTGGATAAAGCTAAGGAAAAGCATCTCTTTCTTCTTACAAGGGAAGAAGAGTTTTGGGCTCAGAAATCTTATCTAAACTGGTCTAGTGTTGGTGAAAGAAATACCTTATTCTTTCACAATTATGTGAAGAAATGAATTCAGAGATCTAAAATCTCTAGAATTTGGGATGGTTCTGTTTGGATTGAGGACCCTACTGGTATTGGCGAATCAGTTGTTAATCATATAAAAACCCTTATCTCTGATCTCCCAAATCCTTGGAGCTCAAAAATCTTGAGAGATTGTATACCTAAGCTGATGTCTGAAATCTATGTTATCATTCAAATTTTGAGTCCTAATTCTGTTGTTGGGACGGAGGGGTTTAATGGGAAGTTCTTTAAGTATTACTGGCCCATTATCAAGGAAGACTTATGTGAGGCTATAAATGATATTTTTAAGGATGACTCTTGTCCTAAAGGAATTTATTCTACTGTTTTATGCCTTATTCCTAAAGTGGATTTACCTAAACTTGGAAGGAGTTCAGGCCTATTAGTCTCGCTACCTATTTTAGCAGAATTGTATCTAAACTTATCAATTCAAGACTCTCTATCCTCCTTCCTAATATGATTTCCTCTGAGTAAGGGGCTTTTTTTCAAAAATAGAAGCATTCATGATAGCATCATGATTGCTCAGGAAATTTTTGGGGATCATTCTATGAAGTCTAGAAGAAGTAATATTCTTCTAAAGTTAGACATGGACAAGGCTTTCGACAGGTTGGACCGTACATTTCTCCTAAGTGTATTGGTGCTTTTGGGTTCATGGCTGATTTTATTAGAATGATTGAGAGAAATATTGCTAACTACCGCTTCTCTATTCTAACTAATGGTGAGCTAAGGTGACCCATTGTCACCAAGTCTCTTTATCCTAGCTCAAGAATATTTTCTAAGGAACATAAAGATTTTATCCACTGTTATGATAACTATTAACTAAAATAGCAGAAGGAACTTAAAGGTACCTTGCTTATGTTTTGCTGTCGACATCTTGGTCTTCTGTAATGGCTCTTCAGCCTCTGTCTCCAACATCCTGAAAGTTTTTAGATATTATGAGGATATTTTTGGGTAACTAGTTAATATTGAAAAGTCGAGATTCATTACATCAGTGAAGACCTCTCCTCATCAGATCAGAAGGCTGGAGCTCCTGTTGAGATTCAAGCATTCTCATATGCCTTTTAATTACCTGGGCTCTATGATAAGTAATAATTTGAGGGTCAGCAACTTTGAAAATCTCGTTGTTAAAACCATAAATAAAATCTTTGAATGTGATCATAAATTCTTATCTTTTGGGGGAGAGATTGACAATCATTCAATCGGTCTTAGCTACTTATCCCATCTTCACCATTCAACATTCTACAATCCCTAAATCAGTCATCAAAAAGTTGAAGATTCTTTATAATAGATTCTTATGGGGTTCAAAAGATAATAAAACTACTATCAACTGTTATAAATGGTCTAAACTATGTAAGGCCTATGATGAAGGGGGGGGGGGGGGGGTTAAATCTGAGAAGAATTGAAGATTTGATGGAGGTTTTTTCTTTCAAACTTTGGTTTAAACTGAGAAGTCAGAATTCTCCGTGGGCCAAGTTAATTAAATCTATCTACTTCAACAATCAACATCCTTTATTGGTTCCTTTATCTTCTAAAAGCTCTTATGTTTGGAAGAAAATTTGGAAATTTAGGGATAGGGCTGATATTTTGTTATTTGGCAAGCTAAGGCTGGTAATCCGGATCTCCTTATGAACAATTGGTGTACTACAGTGCCTCTTATCAATCTTTCAGGTATTGTGGACAGATCCACCTATGTTGGCTCTTTGGTAAAAAACTATTGGGATTGGGACAATGATAGTTGTAATATTCCCTTGTTGATGAATCTTTTGGACCCAGATCAAATCCAAAACGTTCTTAAAGTTTCCCTGAACAATGCTAGTTAGGATTCTCTTAAGTGGGCACTCAGTGAGAATGGGCTCTTTGATACTAAAGCTACTGGGAAAGAAATTTGCAGGATAATAAATCTAACCTTTATGGGAAGACTTGGAATAGAGTAACTTCTAGGAAATTTTCATTCCTCCTCTGGAGAGTCCTCAAGAACCGGTTGCCTCTTGATTCCATCCTGCAAAAAAGAAATATTTAGTTAGCCTCTAAATGTCAGAATTGTAACAATGCTGAATCTGTAAAGCATGTCCTTCACTCACTTAGTGAGGACATGGTATGGGTCCTCAAATAAGGAAGTACACATTCGTTCTATTCTTCCATCAATTATTACTTGGGTGCTCTAGCTTTCCAAGAATAAGAAGAAGATGGAAGGTAAAAAACTGGCCTCAATTGACTTGATCAAGCACATTATTTACATTCTGTCTCGATCAAGCCAATTTATTGAAGAGGAAGTTATGGGACAAAGATTCCTCAATTGGACCCTCAATTGGGTATATAAATCATCTCAAAATGCCTATAGTTTCGGTTTCACTATCCTGGGTTGCACCTAAGCTGGGTCGTTACAAACTAAACACAGATGGGGCGTGTAATGAGTTTGAGGAATGCTTTGGAGGAGGTCTAGTCAGAGGTAATTCTGGTAAAATTCTCTTTGGTTTTGGTCGTGTTTATGGCAAAGGCAACCCGATTGTGGCTGAAGCCAGAACCATGATGGAGGGTCTTATTCTGTGTTACGATAAATGCATAAACATTCTGGACATACAAACATAATCGCGAGTCCATGCTGAAATATTTCTCTCAGGAAGAAATCTATGGTATCTTAAAGGTATTATTAGTTGTTGCCTCAAGCTTGTTTCGTCAAATATGAAGATCATTCATATCTTCAGAGAACAGAATGAGGCAACAGATTGGTTAGCTACCTCGACTAGCAAATCGATGGAAACTTTGATTTCAACGAAATTGAGGCTCCTGTTAGACTAAAAGCCATAGATTTTATTGAAGGATTGGGGTTGTGTTATCTGAGAACAAACCCCAATTCTTAGAAATCGAAGACTTAAAGCTTGTTGAAGAGAAAATCATACCTGATTTCATCAAAATTCTTTCTCGGTTGCGTTTCAATCATTTTCTTCTGTTTCGGGTTCATCAGGATGAAATTTCCTAAGGTTTTTGAAGATGATGAAAGATAAATTTGATCTAGGTATTCTAATTTTGGATGGATCTGAACTATAAGAGTTGTGAAGAGTGCTGATGGAGGCTTGATCGAAAAGAAGTGAATGTGTTAGGGTCGGTTTTCTGAAATTGAGGATTTTGTATTATTGATGTTCTTTAAGCTGTGTACAGCGTGTACTTTGCCATTTGTGAAATATAAGTCTCAATATTTGAAAAAAAAACAATCATTCATGATCAAGATGAAGAATGTTCCTCTTATCAAATGCAACACGTCATTGTTGTTGAGTTGTTTTTCATATATTCATATTCTCATTTAAATCACAATTTCTCTCACGATTTGGGTTTGCAAAAATTATTTATCTTTCGTTGTTTTATGAAAGTATCAAGAAAATTTTATGGAAACATGCAAGAGTTGTGTGGAAAGGGCCAATAAGTTACCATTTGATGGACATGCTTAGTATAGATTTCTATGTATATAAATTGATTATATGTTGCATATTGGAATAGTACCTACGTTTCTTTATGGAAAGACAATACCGGACGAAAAAGGTTTTCCGTTGAGCAAGGTTGTCCTAAGGAAGTGAGAAAATCTTATCATGCATTGTTTTCCCTGAAGAATTTCATCGTGTTTTGTATTGGCCTAAAGCAGATAAATACTATAAGGTGCCTCTTTTTGATGTACATATGTCGGTGGGCTCAGCCACAACTATTATTGTTCTCATCGACTAATAAAACAGAGGTGGCCGATCATTATAAGTTAGTCCCCGTTATCGAGGTAATGTTTTTTTAATCATAATGAGCACGATATTCTCGACCTTAGTTTATATAAATAAAATCGTACTTCGAAAAATGGGAGAAATCGAAGCATCATTTAGTGGAGGGGAATAACATAAAACAATGTTTATTGATCCCAAAGTCATGTTGAGAGACAAGTTAAAAGAGTTAGAGAAACGCATGACTATTTACTAAGTTATTACGTGAGAACAAGGATGTCCGAAGGTTGGGGGTTCGTCGAGAAGCGGCTCATTCATGTTATACAAGGTAATGAGTAGACCATAAAAAACCTACAATCGCCAAATGAAGTAGCGGTTCAAAGCTGAAAGCTCACAAATTGTGCACCCTGCTTTGTGAGGAAACCATCAAACAAAACAATAATGTTTCTCGGTCGTATGCCGTGTGTGTAGAGGTAGAGATTTTTCCTCTTGCAACATGTTCTTTAAAAAAGAAAATGATCACGCATTCGGCAAATGTTGGTGTATTTACACCAACATATTATGGAGATTGATAAGTATGTATTAGATCTTGCAGCTTGACATGTAAAGCTTGGCCTTGAGGTTTGTTAAGTACTACATCTTCTATGTGAATATATAACAATTAAAGTGATTTCAGAGAGAAGAGAGAAAAAGACAAGTCCTTTTTTTGAAATAAACGAACTAAAAGAGATTGTGGATAAAATTTGCCAATCAATCTCTTATTTCTCAAATACCCCTCCTATTTATAGGAAAATGGATGAATAAGGTAATCCGTTACAATAACAAGTTGCACTCTCAGCCCTTAATATTCACATTTTATGCTAGATTTATCCTCTAACTATAATATATTCAAATAATAAACTTGTTTTCGTAATTGATTTCACTCTTTGATTATTTACATCTTTATCAGTAGTCCCATAGTCTCTGTGAAGATTTCTGAAGAAGAACTAGCTTAATTATGGCCTTGATTCCGCTAAATACTCATACAACTTTAAATAAAAAATTTATCTTTCCTCGGAAATCTATTTTCCCTTTTCTTAATCACCTTGAAAACTTTCGATGATCACCTCAAAAACTTGCCTCGAAAATTTGTGTGATTTTCCGAAATCACCTCGAAAACTTTCATGGATTTATTTACTAATGATTAGCCTAAAATATACTAGAACCCTACGTAAGCTCCATAGTACACATGTTATTCAATTCTGACACTCTACATGTGTCAACCTACTTTAGGCTAGGTATTTATTACCTGTCGATTCATATTTCGACCTATAAGCGCGTGTCAAGCTTTCAAATTATTTCTATAAAAAACTCAATTTATTTTTCACCACTTCTTTTATAAATACCCTTTCAACTCCAATTTTACTTATCACGTATAAATTCTAGAGATAGAGAAAGAAAGTCACCTGAAAGATTTTACTCCACCGTCATCATCACTGTATTAATGTTTTCTCAATCATATCCCAATTTCTATGATTCCCATTTATTTTTTTCATGCCTGATTTGAAAAGGTGTTATCGCATTATTTTATGAAAAATCTGAATTCCAGCCATCTTCGGTATCTACGACTACTTGAACATCTCTGAAAGGGCTGCCGAATACCGAGCAACATGTGTGATTGACAACTCCCTAGAACTATCTACCTATACCACTTTATACGGATCCTTCAACCTCGATCAAAGTTCTCTTGGAAAGCGAAACCCTTCCGTTCTAGCTCCTGAAGCCTGCTTACAACAATCTCCTCAAATCACAAAAGAGAAATATCCTCGAAACCAAACAGAAGCAACTTCTCATAACACTTCCACTCCTCCTCGAATCAACTAGACACAAACGACTCGAATACATTAAGGAATATCTTCAAAACAAATATAACCCTCTCGAAAAAGTGCATTTGTAGCAATGGGAGATTCCGAAGATGTTAACACTTTACAAAATCCTACACAATCTCTTTCATAGAAGGAAAGGGCTGTGACCAACAAAGAGTCACATACAAGTTCTTTGGAATCCAACAAAAAACCAATACAAGTGCCCATGACAATTCGAAAATTGCTGCTACCAATACTGCCCCTCTCAACTTCGAGACGAGAACTCCGAGGAGATTGCTGAGTCAGAATCTATGATAGAGACTGACTCTATTCAAAATCCAAAAAGCACTCCTCCCTTAGACTCCGAGGATAATATTTCAAAGAAACCAGCTCCAAAAAATAAGAAAAATAACAATGAAAAAGTCACTCTGCCTGAGGACATGGCTGCAATCCTAAATGTAAATCTCAATGACGTCCTTCCCGAATACCTTATTGCACTAAAAAAAACATGCAATATGAGTATTACAATCAATATGAGGTTGGGAATCTCAAGAAGTAATTGGGTAGATAGCGTCACTCTTTGGCTACTAGTGATAGCAGAGACTTTACTCTCTTGTGAAGAAAATGAACTCCTAGTCTACCGTGAGATCATAAAATGGGGCCTTCAATTTCCGTTGGACTCAGCCAGAGTAGACTATTTCAAGATTATTGACCTGTTTCTGACATAAGCAAGTCCAAACCTATGGTTCATATTTCTATCTAGTATAATAGCCTCAAGACTTTCCTAAATACCCCTTCCAATTGAATAGTTCATCGCGTAGACTAGCCTCTCAAAATATATCGTGCTGTCCTTTCTATTACCTCACGCTCGGAAACTCCTCCAAACTGATTGACGATCTCCTCGAAGCTGAAAAATTTCAGAAACATATATATTTTTATCTCAGGCGCTTGGGAGAATGGAAAAGAGATCTGACTAAGAATCCTTCGAGGCCAAACCTCAAATGGAAAGGTACCAGTAAGTGACAACTTATTCTTTTTCCAACTGTAATTTTGTTTCAAATATTTTATTTCTTATTGCTCTTTGTATAAATTTTGAGATGGTACAAAATCCACCAAGCTGTTGCTAAGGACACACTCGCCAAACTAACCAAATGGGAAGAGAAAATGGTGTAACAAATTTCACAAGGCATTCGTGCCTCTGAACTTTATCTTGAGCCATTTATGGAAGATCTTCTCGGACTCTGTCATCCCAGCTGACAAACTAATGGAGCCCTCAAATGCAGGAGATGTTGTGAAGAGGCTAGCTAATCCCGACGCACGCATTAACTTTCCTGTTTGAAACAGGGCACAAAAAAACAACCGAAGAGAAAATACCCTCAAAAAAATAAAAAAATGCTAACAAAGCTAACCCCCTCCCCTAACACTGAAGATGCCCTAATTGAGTTAAAAAAACTAATGCTTCTAAGAAAAAGAAACGCTCTTCAAAAAATTCACCAATAACCTTGATAAAAAATGTGATTGAACCGTATTCTCCCATTCCGACCCTCGCTACCGAGGAGGTAGAAATTATAAAATGAAGGTATCCAAATTGAGAACTATAAAAACGAAGAAGTGATTGCCGAAGAAGAAATTCAAGAGCTCTACATGGACACAGATCCTCAACTCCAAGTAGTTCAAAATTACATCATTGTAATTGGACACCAGATTTTCGAAGCTACCGCGAATCGTGCATTAACATTGGTTACCAATCCATCTAACTTACTTCAACAACATAATGCACCTCCACGTCGGGTTCTTCCTCAGCTACTCATGCTCTATATGATAAATTTCCTCCTCATCCTACATGTGAGCCTTATCAAGAAGTTTCAGATATGTTTCTACCTTTCTCAAGCCCCAAAAGCGCTTCCAATAAAACTATGTGAGGAAGTCAAGTCTGCTTAAGACCAACTAAAAAACCTGGAAATGGATGTAATCTGGTGGAAAAAATAAACCGCTCATACAAAAAAATGGGCAAATATCTGTAATCGAACATCATTGAGAAATTTCAAGAGTTTCAAGCCGATAGGTTGGAATTCCACAGTAGATGCATTCAAATAAAATGACGCATGACCTCGATTCATAACGAAAAGGTGGAAAAACTTATGTTAAAGCATGAGACGGAGTTGGAAAATCTTAAGTTGAAACACCATGCTGAATTAACCGAAAAGCATTTGAAGCAAGCTAATTTGAAATAGCTAGTCGAAGAGGAAAAACGTGCTGCAATCAAGGCTATGGTGGATAATAGTGCAATGGGCAGTATTATTGCCAGGAAAATCTCCAAAGAACAAACAAAAATCTCATTGCTTCGTGCAATTCATCATGTCTTTTCGAATGCAAACTTTACATATATTAGAGCTCAATCCCAATATCTAGACGCCCTAAAGAAGCCTGTGTCACTATTACAAGTGAGTCATAGGAATTCAAATCAGAGGAGAGTTAAGATAGCAAATCAAGAGCTTCTGATTAAGATGGAAAATCCTCGGAAGGCAGCTCAGATAGCACCTCTAATGATGACGAGGGTAAATAGAAAATCTTGTTTTTTATGAAAATTATCGTTTTAGAAATTATTGTTTTGTTGTAAGCGACTATCATATATCATCGTCGGAATTTGTGTCCATATTCACATTGTTGTGTAGGTGTTTGTATCTTGTTCAAGTACTAAACATGTATTGCTTCTTGTTGGTTTTGTTAAATGCTAAGTATGACTCTCGTTATTCTTAATCTTCATTTTAGTATGTTTACAATATGCAACCATAGTACTACTAAAATGGTTTAAATGAACATTAGCACCTCAAATTTTATCATCACACAAATTAACACTTTGCACGATGCTTTTAATGGACGTTAGCATCTCGGATTTTATCATAACTTAAATTAACATTTCGAAAAATACTTTTAATGAACTTTAACATCTCAATTTTTATCATAACTCACATTAACACTTCGAACAATGTTTTTAATTAACGTTAGAACATTGAATTTTATATGTTCAAATTACCCCAAATATGATCAATCATTGTGTTGTTTCTAAGATACGTTTATCATTACCTAAGAAAATTTTGGCTAAGAAAAATAAATTGTATTCATAATACTAGATATATATGTGGCACCTCATTAAAACCTTCCCGAGCCATCAAGAGAGGAAAAATTATACCATTGTATAAACTATACATGTAATATCATAAACATACCAAAAATTACTCCCAATACAATCTTAAATTCTTAACGTTCCAAGGATGCTGCAAAAGTTTCCCCTCTTTATCTTGGAGCCGATACGTACGTGGTTTAATTTTTTTGACCACTGAATAAGGTCCTTCCCAGTTTGGAGCCTTTTTTTCCTAGTCTTTTATCCTTTATATGCAAGAAAACCTTTCTCAAAACTTTGTCCCTTACCTTGAAATCTCTTCGTCTCACCTTTGAATTGTAGCGACTCTTCATCAAAGTTTGATAGTGTGTCGAATTCAAATGCGCCCTAAAACTTTTTTCTTCAATTAGGTCAAACTCTATTTTTTTCGTTTCCTCATTAGTATCCTCAGAATAATGGAATACTATATAAGAAGGTAAAGTTGAATCTGAAGGACTCAAATCATCCATTCCACATCCTAAGGCAAAATGAGTTTCTTGAGTTGCTTTTTTGGTATTGTTCTATAAGCCCATAATACATCTTGTAAATAACTATGCCATTTCTTAGTAGCACATGTCAAGTTTTTCTTCGATCATTCCAAAATTTACATGTTAGTCACTTCCACCTGGCTATTTGTTTGGGGATGAAAATGTGTTGAGAAACACTGTATGATTATCCCCCTCGAATTACAAAAAGAAGTCATTTCTCTATTATTAAACTGAGCTTCGTTGCCTATAGTAATCTTCCGAGGAACTCCAAATCGACAACAAATATTAGTCATAATGAATTTTATAACATTTTTAGCTCTTGTCCCTGAAAATGGTTCAGCCTAAGCCCACTTCAAAGAATAATCTGCTTCCACAGTAATCATTTTTTGTTCTTCGGAAGCCATGGGCAATGTCCCTTCTAGATCTATTCCTCATCTATCAAAGGGAACCGCTTCATAAATTGAGATTAGTGGTATTACTGGTTTAAGAACAGAATTTACAGACAAGTTTCACAGCTTCATACCAAATTTTTAGCATCACTCATTACTGAAGACTAATAGTATCATGTCAACAAAACCCTTTCTCTACAATACAGTTCAGATTAAACTTCTTGGGATTCATTCTTACCCAAACATCGTAAGAATGGCCTACTCCATCTAATACTCTAAACCATGAGCTTCATATCTTAAGCTAACTTTATATCTTGAGGTAATGTACCTTTAAGTAAAAATTCTGTTATTCTAAATCGGCAATCACCTAAAAATTTTCATGTACTGACAAACACCTCCTCAAAATATTTGCACTGTTCTAACTTTGACCAAATTGACGGAATTTATTGTAATAATATCCAATGATACTCCTATGTATATGCAATAGTTGTCAAATTATTCAGCAACTGTGTTTTCTCTTTGATTGATGTGTTTAACAAACACTTCGTCAAACAAAAGAGTTTATCCTCAAAGATCACGAAGATATAAAACAAGTTGGTATTTCTTAGCCTCAGATATCCCCGTCATTTGATTCGATACCAACTATGAATCTGTCTCCAAACAAACCTTTTTTGCCCTACAAATGCCCGCAAGTTTAAGAGCAGCTAAAGAAACTTTATACTCAGCTTCGTTATTCGACGTACGATATCCAAACTCAATGGCCTAATATATAGCTTCTCTAGAATAAGAAATCAACTGTACTCCCGCACTTGATCCCGATATACTAGAATCTCCATTTGTTCGAAACACTCATATTGAGTCCACTGGTAACAATTCTCTAACAGTTTCTTATCGGATCGGCTCAAATGAAATTTAACCAAAAACTCTACTAGAGCCTGAGCTTTAATAGCTGTTCAATGAGCAAAGTTTATGTCAAAATCCCCTAACTCAATCAACGACTTAGTCATTTTTCCAGAGATATCCCGTCATTGTAATACATTTTTCAATGGAAGAGAAGTTTGGACAATAATTATATGAGCTTGAAAATAGGGGCATATTTTTCTAGCAGCTACCAACAAGGCCAGTGCCAGCTTCTCAAGCCTTAACTATATTTTTTCCAATGCCAATAAACTTTCACTCACATAATAAACTGACTGAAATTCCCCACATTCTTCTCTTATCAACACAACACTGACGACGATACAACTACATACACAAATAGATTTTCCTATTTGACGCTTGAACATAATTTCAGGTGATAACAAATGCTCTTTAATCTTTAAAAATTACACTTCACATTTTGGTGTCCAAATGAATTCCTTTGGTCGACACAAAACTTGGAAAAAAGAGCATATTTGTCAGAGAATCGAGAGATGAATCTATTTAGAGCATCCAACCATGCTGTCAAAATTTGCACTTCTTTGATTGTCTGAGGTGAGGTCAGTGATACCAAAGCCTTTAGTTGGTCAGGATCGACTTCTATTCCATTTTTACTTATGAAATATCCTAAGAAATTTCCTGAAGTAACACCGAGGGTGCATTTTTCTAGATTTAACTTCAATTGAATAGCCATAAGATTCAAAAACGTTTCTTTCAAATCTCGTAAATATTCATTATTTTTTGAATTCTTGACTAACATATCATCAACATAACTTCTATATTCCTTGAAATTTGAGAAACAAAGGCCTTGATTTCTAATCTTTGATATGTCACCTTAATATTCTTAAGACCAAAAGGCATAACCCAATAACAATGCAATCATCGATCAGTAATAAAATTAGTAATTTCTCGATCCTTCATATTCATATGGATCTGATTATAACATGTGAATGCATCCATGAAAGAAATAATTTTATCCCTGATGTTGAATCAACAAGCTTATTAATTCTTGACACATGAAATGGATCTTTAGGACACGTGTGATTTAAATCCGTAAAGTCAACACATATTTTATATTTTTCATTCTCCTTTTTTACTAACACTCGATTTGCCGTCCATAATGGATATTGTGCCTCATGTATATGCTCGACCTTGGATAAATGATCCACTTCAGCCACAATTGCGTCAAATTTCTCTACAGAAAAAGTTATTCTCTTTTGAATGATGGGCTTGTTTTTGGATTTAAGGCCAGACATATACTACATCCTCAGTTTTCTAAGAAAAAACATCAAGGTTGTCAGAAAAATACTTTAGCAATTGATAACGTAAATTATGTGATAATAATGTCCATATTCGTAAACTTTTTCCGTTTGGGAACATATACTCCTCAACATTTTCTCCCACTACTATAGGGCCCGAGGGAAACCCTCAGATCATCTACACCTTCCTCATCTGAAGTCAACCCTTTTATTTGTTATTCAGTCATTTGATCACCAAAAACGACCCTTTTAGAATGCAAAGTTGTTGCATAACGTTCTCTTGACACTTTTGGTCACTTTGAACTAATCTGAAGCGATTACCAATTACATATGTCAAATACTGGTGGACCGTTGAAACGAAAATATACATCATTGACAACCTCGGCCTCCTGAAAATTATATTGTAGTTGGTCGGATATTCCACCACCATAAACAAGACTTGAACTTTTTTTCGAAAGGACCTCTTCCTAATAAAACATCTCCCTAAAATTCCCCAATGACCTGTGTTATTAACCTTGTGAAACCAATCATGGTGCACCCGGATCGAAGAATTACATGTGGGATTCTCATCTTATCATACGTTGATTTGAACAACACATTCACTGAACCTCTTGTATTAATTAATATTCGTCGGATCTCTGTTCCCGTTATTTCCGTGCCGATCATTACTGTATCTTCATGGGTTCTATCTATGTCTCTTATATCGTCCTCGTCAAACAAAATAAAAGGTGTTATATTCTTCCTATAAAGATGGGTAGACATTTTACATTCTATTTGAGTTGCCGAACTTACTACATGTTTTTTTCTTAAACTATTTGTATTTTCGGCCATAATATCTCCTCCAAAGCCAAAATTTTAAAATATTCTCATAAACTACAAACCCTCCCTTGAGCTGTTGGATTGTTCTAAGCCAATTCCACCTTCCGATTTGTGTCTGAATCCAGATTTTCTAAAGTTGCATCGAAGGATTCATATTTTTCTAAATTTGAATCCACGATCATTAGTATATTTTCTTTCTTTGATGGTGCGTTCACATTATGTTCCGCAGATGTACTTGGATTACTCATACCATTATTTTTCCATTTTAAAAAAGTCGTCAATTTTCCATTTTCTATCAAAATTTGAATTCTCTGTGTCTTTGAGCTCGTCCATTTTCTCATCTCTTGCCCTATATATTGGAGGAGGTATATTAGTGTTCACCCACGCACGAGGTGGTACCTAGGAATTCGAGGAGCTTTCCTGATATCCTTGGCCAATAGGTGCATGTCTTGAATTTCTTTGAGTGGAACTTGACCCACTTCGAACTCTTGTTGACTTTTCCATATTAATTTTTCTTCAACTTGAGAAATTAAAGCTCCAAATGTCAATGTTATTCTCCTCATAGTCTCGTTTTCTAAATCACCTGGAAGTAATCCTTTCCTAAAAGATGTCATTACAACAATTTTTTCACAATCTTCCAACTTTGTCTTCATTAACACAAAATGTCTAGTATAATATTTTAAATTCGCCCATATTGTCTGTTTGTATTGTATTATAATATCTCCATTAGCTCACATCTCTTTAATTTCCACGAATTATCTTCAGAATGAAATGTAAAGAATCATAAAGCTGATTATTGATCTCCTTATAATTTTACTATACCACTTTAGTGCGTTGCCCTTGGTAGTTTACAAAAATGCTCTGTATACCAACCTATTATCATCTTCGAAGTTCATCATAAAAAAATTAAACTGCTTAATATGATCATCAGGATCCTGTGTTCCATCAATTGTTTCAACCTTCAAAATATCAAAACGCTTAGGAAGAGGTATCGATCTAATCTTAGAAAACAAAGGAGAATTCCTCCAATCTACTCCTTGCATATATTGATTGGCTCCAGTTGTTCCCAAAACAACATACAGATTTTGGACTGCAGTATTAACATACTGGTTGGATGTGTTACCCTTGTACAATAGGTTGCCCCTCATTCTTGGATCTATTCTATTTACGTGATTTTTGATGTCGACTTCCCTCTCCCCTTGAAAAATGCAAATGTCTTCCTTGTTTAAATGAATCACCTTAGGAATTTAAACTGGATAATTCACTATCATTGGTCAAAATATACTGATGTTTATCTTTATTTTCCTTTCGCGAAGAATAATGTTCTCTGCCTGACTAGAAATGTGTTTTTTTACGGTCACTTCAAACTTGAGGAGCATTGTAAGATTCATGAGACGTATTCTCCAATTCCTTTTTCTCATCAACTTGTCGTACCTCAGATTTCAGCGTACCCGATTGAATTTGTTGCTCTCTTTGATCAATCTCATCATTCAAAACAACTATCATTTTTGGTAACTGATTCATCTGATCCTCTACATTAGATTGCTCACGCTGTTTGTTTCCCTGACTATCAAACCGATTTCCTTCTCTAAGCAAACCTGACTTAAGAACTTTGTTTTTCATTAGAACCGTGGGATCATTTCTAATTTCTGGTTCTATGGTAACCTCAATCGATAATTTCAATCATAAATTTTATAGTTTTAGATTTGTTATTTAGGTACCTCACTCAACTCCCACTGTTGTTGCCAATGTTAAGTATTAAATCTTCTGTGTAAAAATAGAAATATTTAAGTGATTTTAGATAAAGAAAATGACAAGTTGTTTTAGTTAAATAAACAGTTTAAAAGAGATTGTGGATAAAAAAATGTCAATCAATCCTTTATTTCTCAAATACCACTCTTATTTATAAGATGGAAAAGGGTATGCATAACAGAATCAGTTACAAGCTATAACAAATTGCACTCTCAGCGTGTAATATTCACATAGTATGTTAAATATATCCTCTAACTATATTAGACTCAAATAATAACCATTTTCATAATTTCTTTTACTCCTTGATTATTACATTCTTATCAAGGTTAAATCATTATTGTTCCTCATTATGCCATTGATATAAATGACTTTTTTTAATAAAATATAAATTATGGCATGCCATATTCAACGCTTTTAGCATGGTGGAAAGACTCCAACAAGATAGTACATCGGTGATACTTGATCTTCGGTCGTTACTATCGATGTTGGCCAAAACCTTATACCACATGTCTTTAGTAGACGGGCTCAGAGTTGTTTCGAACAAGAGTTAGTCGCAAATACCATTCGCAATCTGTACCAAAATAGAGTGGAAAAGCTGAAAGATTTATCAAATAAATATATTCTCAAAAACAGAATCCTTTAATTACAGAGACATCTTGCATTAGTTATTTGTTTAACACGAAGATTCGAGCAAGTTTTTTAAGATTCGACATAAGTGTTCATTGAGGAGAAGTTGCTCCGTGAGGCTGAACTCAGGGAACTACGATAAACACCTTGAATTAAATTTGACTAGGAAAAAGATAAATGACTTATGTGGGTCATGCACCAAACCTGACTGGATCAGGTCTAGATTCATAGTGGGAGTTAATACCTTCTGACTAATAGACATCATGTGTTGAGTGGTCCTCAACAAAAGTATAAAAAACTTTTTATTTGTGTGTGACGTGGATTTTTTTTTGAGAACTAACAGGAATTTGTTCATTCTTACCTCTGAGGATTTTGGATATGTATGAGAAGTTTTCTTCGGAACACACTATAAAAAAGTGAAAGTTTTCTAGATAATAGTGGAAAACCCGTTCTTTTAGAACCATGGGTCGAGGAATAATAATGTTATTACATTTTTTCTTTTTTATTGATTTTGTTTAATACAAATATGCAAGATGTATTTTACATATGATAATGATAACTTCAGCTTAGGGATGGTAACAGGGCGGATCAGGTGCGAGTACCTATATATCCACTACCCACCCCGCAGTAAAAAACCGATACCCGAACCCGCCCTGAAATCCGACGAATGTTTTTTTATTCATACCAAATCCGAATTCGTGGGTTTGGGTTACCCACACAGATACCCGCAAACTACCCGCAGAATAAATCCAATGTAAATACCGAACCGAACCCAAACCCGAACCGAACATAAACCAAATTATAAATATAAAAATAAAATTCTAACAATAAATTGAAAAAATACTACCATAAATTATGAACTTCATCGTCTTGATCCTCTTACTATTACAAAACAACATAAAATATAAAATAAACGTATAAACTTAAAAACAAACATTCTTCAAATATTTAAAATTAAAAAAATAAATGTATTTCTTAGTTTCCACCTTTAAAGCTCTAATAATCGACCATCCATTGCAAAAACTTTAATTATTCCTGTTTAACAATAAATTTTATTATACATAATATTAATAAATGCACCGTAAATCTCACAAGTTTATATAATAAGTAGTTAAGTATATTACTTACCGTGACAACCGAATAGTCCAAACCGTCATCATCAAAAATAGTTGAATACCCATTCGAATGCATAATCGAACCATCTAATAAAAGATAAAATAAAGTATCATTTATAGAATATATTCAATTAGAATATATCAATATAGTTAAAGGAAGAAAATATATTAGCGTCTGCTTTCATTTCTGCTGCCCATAACCAACTTTGTGCACACATTAACGTTCCAATATATTTTCATGAAGTTTGCTGCAATGCAGACTCACCAAACGACCACTCGTACTAAAAGTCGACTCTGATGCTACCATATATACGAGAAGATCTAAAATATCTTTTACAATTGCTTGCAAAGTTGGATACTTTAATCCGTTTGACTTCCACCAACCAAGAATATCAAAATCAAGTTTGTTTGGTAAAACATCTTCCTCCAAATAAATATGTAACTCGGATTTACTTAGTGTCAATTTATTTTTCTCTCTTTGACACACAAAAACATCATAATCCGATAGTGGATCAAAAGCATAACCACCAAACTCCCCGATACTCGAATCATAACCGAAATCATAAGATTTATCTCTATTCTTACATTAAATTTTTCCAAGCAAATCATAACGACATTTCTTAATTTTGTCTATTGCATTTAAAGTATCAGATCCATAAACAGTGGGAAATGCAAATTCTAACAAAGTTAGCTTATATCGAGGATCTAGCACCGCCGCAACCCCCAAAATTTTATTAATAATATCTCAATATTTGTCAAACTTTTGCATCATTTTTATGTCATTTCTCTAACTACTATATTGGGAGATTTAGACCAATCAGACAATGCATTTTTCATCCCCCACACTTTACCAAAAAATAAATTCGTAGCTGGAAATTTAGAACCGGAAAATATTTTTGTCACATCATAAAATAATTTAAACTTTGAACACACTTCATGTGCAAACTCCCAATCATTAGAACTTTGTAAAGTATTATAGTTTGCTTCACCTCTTTTCTTTGCACGAGCAAACACATCTTTATAGAGCAAAGCAGTTTCTAACATCAAATATATTGAATTACACCTAGTTGGACAATCAAGGCCTACTTTTTAGAAACTTGTATATTTAACTGTTTTGCAGCACTTCTAAGGCTCTCTTCCTTCTTAGGTGCAGCCGACCAAAATTGGAAAATATCTCAAAGCCTCTCTATTGCGCTTTTTATTACATCTAAACCATCTTTGACAATCAAATTCAAAATATGCGCACAACATCGCATATGCAACACATTTCCACCTGACAAAAGTGAAGAAGAATCTAACCTCTCTAGCAATAAAACTACATGGCATCATTGGTTGAGCAATTATCTACAGGTAATAGCAGAAATTTTTCGGTCTATATTCAAATCAATCGAAGTGTCGTATAGTAGGTCACATAGAACAAATATTTTGTACGGGCATGAAACATAAACAAACCTAAATTAAAATAAGGTAATATATCTAAATTAGATGTTAAGAAAATATTAAACATATAACCTTCAACGATATTAAAAAATTCAATTGTGAAATTCAGTCATACCTCAATATACGACTTTGTAAGGTCCATGAATCATCAATGAAATGTGTCGTTATCGCCATAAACTCTTTTTTTGGTTGCTTGAAGTCCACATGTCAGTGGTGATTGCAATCCTGCTTGAATTTTCTTCTATGAGCTTTAGGGGTGTGCAAAAACTGAAAAAATTCAAACTGAAATGGATCGGTTTGGTCGGGTTTTTAAAACTAATTTTCAGGTTTGGTTTTAATTTTTCAAACCAACTTAATTTCGGTTGGTTTTCGGTTCGTCCAGTTTAACCGACCGAACAGGCCGAGCCGACTGAATTTACTACATATATTATATATATATATATATTATATATATATATATTATGTTTTTATGACATGTAAATACACGTCCCTTCTGCCCCAGTGGTTATACAAAACTATCTAAAATCCTTTTACCCGAGTCCTTTTACGTGACTGAGGGTGCATTTTGGGGCTGCAAGCTTGAACTTATTTTCTTATTTTTTTTTATTTTCCTATATATTACGTTTTATTATTAGGTGTATTTTAAAAGTGTATTTTTATATGTTATGACTCTTAACTGTTGGGAATTTTAAAAAAATTCAGTTAAAATTTATTATTTTTTTATATTAATATTTAAAATTATTTAATCATTTTTTTATTATCTAGCACCATAACAAATGATAAACAATTTGCACTGAACTAAACCGAATTGACCAAACCGCACCGAACTGACCTGACCGAATCGCACCGACGTTAAACCGAAAACCGAACCGAAACCGAAAAACCGAAACAAAAAAACCGAACTTTTTTTAACTAAATCGGTTTAATAATATACAAACCGAATTATTTTGGTTTGGTTTAAAAATTTATAAAAAAAACCAACCGGACCGACCAAATCTCACCCCTAATTAGCTTCATCGTCTTGATCCACTAATTATTATATATTTTGATAATGTCGTTTTAATCGTATTTCGAGAAACTATTTTGAAAGCCGGTTGAAGTCCCGTTGATCATCATGTAGTATGATTATCTCTTCTAGTAATTCCCTCCCTCGTTCTTGCCTAAAAGTATAACTTTCTAGTTTTCTTTTTCCATCCGCTCCCACAAAACTAATAATTATAGCATTTTGCTTTAATGTCTCTCTTGGTCGTGTTTTATATTTGTTGTAATGGTTCTTCAAATGAGATGTTCCATTTCTTGTTTCACCACCAAAAACGACATCACAACACATACAAATAGCCTTCTAAATTCTATTACGAGACTCTCGTTTATAGTGTTTCCAAGCTTCACTCTTAACACCTTTTTTGGAAGCGTCATCATTTTCTTCTTCAATATCAACCGGAATATTACTACTTGTTCTCGTAGTAGCAGGTATGGATGGTGTCGGAGAATTGACATTTAGCAAAGGAGATTTGATAACACCCTCAGAACTGGCAACGATATTGTTGTTGATGGGTGCGTGAGAATCAATTTCATTCAAGAACACATTTGAATATACATTAAAAAATATAAAAACAAATTATATATTAATTATTAATTATAACAAATAAATAAACGAATAAAAGTAAAAAAATTATATATTTATTAGCAAGTTTAAACTACTATATTTTATTTTTTATTTTCTTAACGGTTACTAATTTATTATATAATTTATACTGCATATATAATTCAATCAAAAAATTAAAAAACAGACAATTTATATAACAATTTCAATAACAAAATTAAAAATATATATTATAAAAATTGAAATCTACATGTATATTCAAAATAAATAATATATGATATTAGAAATAAATAATATATACCATAAAAATCTGTATCAAATCTATAGAATATATTAAAAATAAAATTTAAAATCTATATCGAATATATAGATATATTCAAAAATAAATGTGTATATATTCATAATTAAATGTTATATTATGATAAAAATATGTTGCATATATAATTTTAGGATTTTTATTACTTTTGTGTATATAATATAATGTATATATAATTCAAACAAACAGAAAAAATTGTTAGAATAGAGAATGATTTTTATTATTTTTGTCGGAAAAAATAAACACTTTATATACACTGTATAAATAAACAGAAAAAATTGTTGTAAAACAAAACCATTTTTATTATTTTTATTGGAAAATATGAATGATTTTTAGAAAAAAATAAAAACCAGACACTCCCAAGAAATCATAGAAAAAAAGAAGAAAAAAAAATCACCGAAGTAGAAAAAGAAACCTGAAAATTAGAAAGAAAACGAGCGACAACCAAAAACGTGGAGCAACAATCGTTGGAGGTCGGTACAGTGACGGTTCTATGTGAGAAAATCAAACGGAGAGAAACATCAATTAAAAGTGAGAGAAATTAGACATTCATAGTTTTTTTTCTCTTAGGTTAGGAATATTATTGGGCTAGATTACATAAAGATTGTAATTAATAATATTTATAACGGACTAAAATAAATAGTAATAATATAAATAATATTTATATTTATATAAATGAAAGGTATATTTACGGGATAGTAAAAATAAAAACCATAACCTTCCCCGTTTTTTTTTATTTTTCGGGTAACCCATCCCGTCGGATCGGGTACCCACAGTTTGAGTTTAAATTGTCATCCCTACTTCAGCTTTCATTATTGTATATCTGTTGTTAGAATATACATGAAGTAATTTAATTTTGTTTTTACATTTGGAATCAGATCCTGTAACATATTTCTTACTTATTATATATGATGTTATTGTTAATAAACAAATACAGATAAAAGAAGAAGTAGTCGACAATAAGCGGCTAGGGTTTCTGATTATTAGAAAGTGTGTATTATATAGAGTCTAAATCTATTATTTATAGATAAACTATATTGGCTAATGGGCTTAGGCCTTATATCTCTAACACCCTCTCTCAAACTCACAATTCTTATTCTTGCATTGTGAGTTTGTTACACAAAATAAAATAAAATAAAATAAAACAAAATTGAAACATCAACGAATCAAAACAAAGCATCAAAACCAAAATCGAAACATCAAAAACCAAAAATCAAACTCCAATCTTGAAGCTCCAATCTTCAAGCTCCAATCGTCAAGCTCCAATCGTCAAACTCCAATCTCCAAACTTCAAAACTCAAAACTAATCCAAACGAAATCCAAACACCAAACGAATCTAAACGAAGTCAAGCAAAGCCAAAACAAAACCAAACAAGTCCAAACGAATCCAAACGAAGCTGAACCAAGCCAAACGAAGCCAGAGTAAAGTCAATCAGATCTAAACAGATCCAAACGAATCCAAAACAAAGTCAAACAAGTCCAAACGAAGTCAAAACGAATCCAAATGAAGCCAAACTAATCCAAACGAAACCAAACTAATCCAAACGAAACCAAACGAAACCAAACGAATCCAAACAAAGCTAAACAAATCCAAAACAAAGCTAAACAAATCCAAAACAAAGCTAAACAAATCCAAACGAATCCAAAGCAAGCCAAACCAAGCCACTCCCAAGGGGGTAGCCGAGTTGGTTGAGTATGGCATTCTTATAACCAAAAGGTCATGAGTTCGAGTCCCTCTACATACGCTTTCTCGGCTGAGCCTGTCACCTTGTGTGGTTTACCTTCTGGCATTGGTTTGCAGGCTATTGCGTCAGACTGAGGGTTTACCCTGTGTGCACTCATTGCACTTTGAGTAGCGGTTGCGGGTTCCCTCCGAAAAAAAAGCCAAACCAAGCCAAACGAATCCACACGAAGCCAAAACGAATCCAAACAACTTCAAACGAAGCTAAACGAAATCTATAAATGAAGAACGATATCTAAACACCAAAACGAAATCCAGACGAAATCTCAATGCCAAATACCCAAACAAATCCAATCTCAAATCCAAATACCAAACTAATATCCAAAAAACCAAACTAAATTCAATTTCCAATTTCTAATTGCCAATTTTAAATTTCCAAAATCAAAATCAATTTGAATTCACGATTTTACCAACAAGACTGCTGCACTGTTCCAGTTGCGATCTCTCCCAAACCGTAGCGCCGAATCATAATCCGACCAGTCATATTGAGGGGTTAGATGTCCCGAACATGTTCTCCAAAATTCAGTAAAAGCAGACATCGTTTGCCTTTCGATCGGACCGTTTTATTGTAGCTGCACACAACAGATCCGAAAACCGAAAACTATATCTGGTATATCTGCAAAAATTCTGGCGGACAGCTAAAACAACTGCCCGCCGGCACAGCGGAAGACACGAAAAATTCAAGATCTAAGCCAAAGCTCTGATACCATGTTAATAAACAAATACAGATAAAAGAAGAAGTAGTCGCCAATAAGCGGCTAGGGTTTCTGATTATTAGAAAGTGTGTATTACATAGAGTCTAAATCTATTATTTATAGATAAACTATATGGTTAATGGGCTTAGGCCTTATATCTCTAACAGTTATATGAACATTTATTATTCATATTCAAAATATAGTATGTTTATTTGACCATAATGCATAATTCTCGTATGCTATACATATTTTATGGTTTTGAATTTTGGATTTAATATATTATTTTCATTTCATATAATATTAAATGTATATAGTATGATTAGCTTATGTTTGTTTGTCTTAATTTCTTGGCATGTATAAAGGTTATAATAATTAGTTATAAATACTATGACCATAAAGATTGTATATGAACATAGATTAAAGAAATATGTTAAATGATTTAAAATTTCTTGATATAAAAAGAATAACTAGGATATAAAGATTTTATTATGACCATAATATCTCCATGTATTTAAAATTTCTTAAAAAATCACATGTGAAACTAGACATAAATTTGTATTATTAATTATGTTTCTTAATGCAACGAGAGGAATTAAAAAATGAATATGATTTAATAGTTTCATCCTATAGTTTTGAATCTAATTTAAGTAGGACTTTAGCCAACATGTAGGCTTTATGTCGTTAGATTCATATTTTATGCACAATTTGCATTGGTAAATTATGATTAAGTTTAAGTATCAAATTTTGATTTATAAGCATATATATATATTCCAACAATTTGAATTATAAATATTTATGATGTCAATAATGACATTCCTGATTTAAAGGGTGATAATTATAAGGTGTTGAAAGAAAGAGTTCGTTTACAATTGGGATGAATGGATATCAATTATGCCATTTGGAAATACGAACCACCTAGCATATCTGAGACTAGTAGTCCAACTGCAGTTGATCTTTATGAAAAGTGGGAATAATATAATTGTCTCTCAATTATGTTCATAAAGACCAAAATTTGTGATAACATTCGGTGTTCAGTCAATTAGCATACTAATGTTAAAGATCTCCTTAAATCCATTGATAAACAATTTATAAATGCTGAAAATACTCTTGCTAGCACCTTAATTATGTAACTTTCATTCTTGATGCACAAGGGGTTTAAAGGTGTATGTGATTATATCATGCGCATGAGGGATATTGCGGCCCAAATTAAGAGCTTGGAAGTTACCATGTCTGAATCTTTCCTAGTATATTTCATTTCGTGTACTCTTCCTTTATAATATGCCCCCTTTAAAAGATATCTTATAACACACATAAGGATAAATGGTCAATTAATAAACTTATTACCATGTATGTTCAAGAGGAGGGGAGATTGAAGATGGAAGGTGATGAAAAAATAAACCTTACTACAAGTTCTTCTTTAAAATGGATCACATTAAGGGAAATGAAAGCTTTCATTTGACCAAGTTATAAAGAAGAAGTCTACATGTTTCTTTTATTAAAAAGAAAGGACACATGAAGAAATACTGCATTATGTTTAAGACTTGGTTTAAGAAGAAAGGTAATTTTCTAGTATTTGTTTATGAGTCTAATATGATTAATACTAATTTTAATACATGGTGTATTATTTTGGTACTACAATCCATGTTTTGAATACCTATCAGGGTATGACAAACCTAAGAAAACCAATGGGGAGTGAACACTACATCTATTCAGGCAGTTAGATGGGTTCACATGTGGAAGTTGTTGGGACATGCATTTTAACTTTAAGTAGTGGTTTTAATTTGCAATGAGAAAATACATTTTATGTATTAGGTTTTAATAGAAAATTGATTTCGTTTCTAGACTTGTACCTTTAGGAATTTCCTTTAATTTTTTAGATTCTCGTTTTAACATTCTCATAAATTCAGAAATTATTGGTTATGATATTTTGTCTGATGGTTTATATCGTCTTTCTTTGTAAAACAATATCACTCATAATACTAATTATGGGTTAAACATATATATATATTCTCAATAAGGATTCTTCAATTTAATGGCACCAGAGATTTGGACATATCAACATTGATAAAGTTAAAAGATTGGTAAAGGATGTGGTACTTAGTACTTTAGACTTTAATAATTTTGATACTTGTGTTGGTTGCACTAAGAGAAAACAATATAACAAACAGAAAATTAATGCGAAAAGAAGTTCAAACATATAAGAGATCATACATACAGATATTTGTTATCCAACATGAACACTAATGACCCGAAATATTTTATCACTTTCATAAATGATTATTCATGATGTATGTATCTTTACATATTTTGTTCTAAAGATGAAGCGTGGATTGCTTTTAAATTGTTTAAAGGTGAAGTAGAGAAAGAATGTGATAAGCACATTAAGATTGTGAAACCAGATAGAGGTGGAGACTACTATATAAGATACACCGAGAACGGATAAACACTAGGTCCATTTTTAAGATTTCCTCAAGACCATGTGATTGTTGCTCAATACATCATGTCTGGTTCTCCATACCAGAATGGTGTGGCAGAAAGAATAAATCGAACTTTAATAGACATGATGGGAAGTATGAGAAGTAACGTTAAACTTCCATCATAAAAATATGGGTAAAAGCTCTTAAGACGGCATCGTACGTATTAAATCGGGTTCGTGCCAAAATTGTCTAAAAATACCGTTTGAGTTATTTAAATGATGGAAACAGAGTTTGCAATATGTACGCATTCATGAATGCCCGTTTGAGGTGAGAGTGTACAACCCACAAGAAAATAAGCTAGACCCAATGACCATTAGTGGACATTTCATAATATATGCTGAAAAATCTAAGTGTTATAGACTCTTTATCCATCTCATAGCACTAGAAGTGTGAAATCAAGAAATGCTAAATTTCTTGAAATTAATTTGATTAGTGGGAGTGATCAATTTCAAGATATTTTTCCTGAAAATAAATAATATCAACTTCCACATATTGTTGCAAGTGACAAGTTTATTTTGATTCACGCACCTCAAGCTAAATTATGTGTTAGACAACCAACTATTGAGTTTCCACAAGTTGACAATAATCTAATAGATCATCATGATAATGAGGAACAAACTTTTTATCGTGCAAATAAACAACTTCCATTAAGGAGATCAATTGTAGTAAGAAAATTAACTATTTCTAGTGATTATTTAGTGTATCTACAAGGTCTAATTATAATATTGGAGTCGATGATGACATCATGCCATTTTAACAAGCCATAAGTTGTACAAATATAAACTTATAGATGAATTCCATGAAAGATGAGATAGACTCAACGATATCAAATCGAGTTTTGGCTCTCGCCGAGTTTCCCAATGATGTAAAAGCTATTGGTTGCAAGTGGGTCGTTAAAACAAATAAAGACTCGAATGGAAACATCGAGAGACATAAGGTTAGACTCTTTGTGAAAGGGTTCACTCAAGGGAAGGAATCGAATACACATAGACTTGCTCTCTTGTATCAAAGAAATATTATTTTCGAGTTGTTATGGCATAAGTAGCTCATTTTGATTTTGAACTACATCAAAATGGATGTGAAAATGGTATGTCTCAATGGTGATTCAGAGAAAGAGGTTTACATGAAACAACATAAAGGATTCTTCTCTAAAGAGGTTGAACATCTAGTTTGTAAGCTTCATAAATTCATATACGGGGTGAAACAAGCTTCCCGACAATGGTATATGACATTTCATAAATTTATTACTTCATTTGGATTTGAAAAAATGTTATGGATCAATTTATATACCTTAAGGTTAGTGGGAGCAAGATTTGTTTCCTTGTATTATATGTGGATGATATTTTGCTAGCAACCAATGATAACAGATTTCTACATGAGGTAAAACAATTTCTTTCAAGTAACTCTCATATGAAAGATATGGGAGAGGCATCTCATATCATTGGCATAAAGATCCACAAAGATAGATCTCAGTGCATTTTGGGTTTGTCTCAATAATCCTATATCAACAAAGTATTAAAAATATTTAGTATGAAATATTGTTCACCGAGTGTAGCACCTATTGTGAAAGCCTTTCACGAACACGACCCGAAACCCGAAATTCACAGCCCTAGTGAAAAGTGATCGGTTCAGCTTTGACCAATGCCCCATGAAATGGAACAAATGAAAATTACTCCATATGCTTTATTTGTTAGTAGTATTATGTATGCTCAGGCTTGTACCAAAACCAACATTTCATATTTCATTGAAGTATTAGGAAGATATCAGAGCATCTAAGCATTCACCACTAGAAGATTGCGAAGAAAGTTGAGGTACCTTAAGGGTATTATGGATTACATGCTTATGTATACACGAAAAAAACAATCTTGAAGTTGTGTGCTACTCCGATTCTGAATTTGGAGGTTACAATGATTCACGAATCACTATCATAAAGGAGTGCCAAACAGACCTTGATGGCCACTTCTATAATAGAGGCTGAGTTTTTTTCTTGTTTTAAGGCTACTTCACATGGTGTGTGGCTGAAATGCTTCATATATGGGCTAAGAATATGTTGTAACAATTCACTGAATGTCTTTATGACTAAGAATAACAAAAGTAGAAGTCGAAGTAAACACATCGACATAAAGTATATAGCCGTGAAAGAACGTGTGCAGGAAAGAATGTGTTATTTAACCCATTACCACTTAATTGATGATAACTCACAACTTGACTAAAGGCATGCATATTAATTATTTCTCTCGATAACTCACCACTTGGTTCCATCATGTAGTACGTTCATTTTGTATTTTTTAAAATTTTCATTTATCTTAATTATTTCTCATTTAATATTATGTACGTACATAATTTGGTTAGTTTATGGAGAAATATTATTAAAGTTTGACCTTGAGTAAATATATGGTTTACTTATTAAGTTAAGTATGAGTGGTGAAAGACTAAATATATTGTGATACATGGAAGATCGATTCTTGCTTTAAAAAACTGATTACTCGCTATGGAAGGTATATGAAGTTTCTCTCGATAAATATATCGAGTGGGAGAATGTAAGAATTGTTTTACATATGTGATCCATCTAATGATAAATTAAAAATTATCAAGATAACTTCCCATAACTACTTCCCACCTTTAAAAAATTACCCACTCATCCTATCAAATAACTACTTTTATGATGGCTACATAACTACTTTTATGATGGCTACAGTAGTATAAATAGAAATAGGCTAAATCTGAAAATAGATCACCAAATTAACTCCCATATAAATTATATACACCATCTAAAAATAAAATGAGATTTAGGAACCGAAATTCAAAATGATCTTTTCATTAAGCATACAAATGATAATTTAATCAATCAAATAGCCATCGTTGGAGGTATACATAATCGATCCCGTTTATCGCTTTCGCTTTCATTATTGTATATTGTTAGAACAGAGATAATTTAAATATTTTTTTACAAAATGATAATTTTTTCAACCATAGATTTATTAACGCACTGGATATTGTTCGCAACATGTTTATAATATACCTATTATTTGTGTACTTTTCTCTAAATATTTTGCAGGTGAAATATTTATAAATTTTGAGACGAATCTTATAATTATGATGTTAGTTAGGGTTTTGGCTTACTTATTTAATTTTTTATTATCAACATATGTGTCTTACCCTGCCATAAGTGCATAGCATGTTTATGTTCCATAATTGAATCAAATGTAGAAATCTTTCTAATTACATCGGTTTCACAAAGGCTTTAGTGCGCTTCTTCGAGACACAATAATTGAAAAATCTAGAAGCGTGCCTTAATGTATGTTATTCTTTCACTTCATAACATGAATGGTTTAATATTTTCTTATTAATATAAAAAAAAACAATAAATGTTTTGAAAATATAAACAAAAATAAGTTTGATGGGTGAATTACTTCCGTAATTAGTTAATATAATCTTCTAGAAAAATAACATTTAATATGATCCAAAAAAATCTCTCCCATATGTATATATACATTCTTATGACCAAAAGGTCATGAGTTCGAGTCCCTCTACATACGCTTTCTCGGCTGAATCTGTCACCTTGTGTGGTTTACCTTCTAGTGTTGGTTTGCAGGCTATCGCGTCAGACTGAAGGTTTACCCTATGCGCACTCATTGCACTATGAGTAGCGGCTGCAGGTTCCTTTTGAAAAAAAATAAAAAAAATACATATGCGTATTTTTATAAACTTGTATAACATATTTGTTATAGTTGATTTATGGTACGAGTTTTATTAGTTTTTTCTTATTTTTATTTTGATTAAATGAATAAAAGAACTAGTGTTATGTATATTTTAAATAAATTATTTTCCACATAATTATTAGAAAATAGATTTAATTTTAAACATTTAAGTGAAATTTTGTTTATAAGTTGATGATTTTTATTTATTCAATACGAGTCGGTTATTATATTAGTTTGTTGAATATGTTACTATTGTCTGTCAAACTAATAATATTTTGAACTTACAACATAATAATGAAATTTGTTACTTGTTATGCCAATTTTTAGCACTAGTTTTAAATAACTTTCTATAGGTTTCGATATAATGAAATATAAGGTGTTAATCAGGTGCGGAAGATAATTGTGCTGAATTTAGATTTATTTTGTTAAAGTTTGCAATAAAAAATATATTTAATAAGAAATTTATATGTTGGTCCAAAGGCTTAGAATCAAGCTTTATAAGTTAAAGAATAAATATAAGATTTATAAAAGATTCTATGTATTAATGAAGGAGTGAATAGAGTTCAAAAATCTAATGTGATGACTGTAAATATAAGGATTCATCCTCTTATTGAATGGTGAATATTCATTATTTTTATTTGACTTTTTATTACTATTATTTCTCATCATATTAGCTTTCTTTCTATATATTTATCTACCAATTTTAGGTGAGCCAACATTAGCGGCGAACACATCGGGAGCTCTCTTTGAACTAGTATTCGAAAGTAACATTCAAAATTAGACTACTCGCGTCTATAGCGAAATTTAATATAATGACTAGTCAAGGAATATGTAGTAACCCATCTTCCCTTTTGTTACGAGGGGCAGGATCACAAGGTCTGTTTGGACCTACTTTTACATGGACCATCTAGAAAGAAAAAGATGTTTCTTGTATGACAAGCTCCCAAGCTGCAAGTATAGAAGGACTTTTTAGTGAATGATGCTCAAGTGACCGTAGTAACTGCACCCTCAAGGGAAGGGGTCTCAGGTGACTAGGGACGAGGCCTGAGGTACACATTGAGGCACCAGGTGAGGATGCTACCGAGGTAATGCTTACGAGCCATTAACACTCGTTGGACCAGACTAAGTTCGAAGATCCTTAAAAATGAAACTCTGGAGATGAGCTCATAGAATTTCAGATTCCGCGAGTTAAATTGAGAAATTAAACTTCCATAGATATCCGCGATGCCACCAAAAAGTCCAAGACTTCAAGAGGTGTTGACGGATTTTCAATGCTCGTAGGGACCCAATAAAAGATCAGAGCAAGGTCGAGCAAAATGCTCTGCAAAAGAGTTCGAGTCTTCCGCCCAAGGCCTTAGCCCAAAACGATGAGATCGTGGGAAGCGAGTAGGACACGCACCTCACAAATCCCAAAACTTGCAATGAGTAATCACTTATGGGATAAAATCCCACCCAATCGCTGGAGGAAAAATCCAAGGTAGGAACCTGCGTCCGATAACACATGATTGAATTATTACAAGAATTCATATTCAGTTCTGGAAAAAGTTTTGGAGGAAGCTTCTCCAGCATATAGTTATAACAGGTTAGTATATCATTTGGTCCCCAAAATTACGGAGTACAAAAGTTTCAAAACTAGTAAGTCAAAAATATTTGACGAGTACGGAGATATGAAGCGTCATATCGAGCATTTTATGAGAATAATAACACATTTTCCCAAGACCGATCGTATATGGTTTTGTGTGTTTGCTATAACCTTCAGGGGTGTTGTTTTCTCTTGGTTCAGCCGGTTAGCCATGCAAACCATACAATAATTTGAAATCAATACGAAAAGTATGAAAGATTACACATATTGTTTTGTATGCACCAAAAAGAGCATTGAGAAACACCGCAAGGAAGTAGTTATTGCATCCTTCAAGAATGGGCTTCTTTTGGGATTCCCTATATCTGAAGAGGTGTTGAGAAAAAAAATTGGACTTTAGGTGCGTTGTTAGAGCATGTTGAAGCACAAGTCTACATTGAGGAATTTGTGCACCATTGAAAGCTTTTAGACGGTGCACTCAGTCTGCCCAGCCTACGCGGTCATCTTGGAGGCAAGTCGTGGCATTAGAGAACATTTTCTATAACAGTTAATAACTAACCGTCACCCATCGCCAGCCAATGCTCGGAACAGTACTGTTTAGTCTAGGGTATGACCCCAAGGTAGTTACAGACCACAACAGTCGGGCTATAATAAACAAGGCAATAGACGTCTATCAAAGGAGGTGGATAAGGCTTGATGGCTATACGAAACTAACTGAAAGTGTGGCATTGATTTATCATAAAGCAAGAGGTCGAGTTCAATTTAGGGCTTTGTCTGTAATTTTTAAGCTTTGAGAGTATATAAATAGTAATTTCTGCAAGTAGCACGATGATATTGGATACCATACAAAAGATTGCATTTTATTAAGAGAGGAAATTTAAAGATTAATAGATAATGGAAAGCTACGACAATATGTGAAAAAACACTGGCAAGGCATCGGGGAAGGCAAAGGCTATGGCGGGCCCGTTGGGGCAAGTGTATCAAGAATACCAGAAGGGATTCTAGATCTAGAGTGTAATAACGGAAGTTCCGAGCACACGATAGCTAGTTGTCGTTGTGGCTCAAGTCATCACGAGAATCAAACCATCTCCGGAGGTGAACTCTTGGGTTCTAACCACAAGTGTCATGTTGTGTGGGTTACTCTGGTGGGGAAGATGCCCCTAGTAGAGTAGTAGCTCATGAGGGTCGGGGTAGGAGGAAAATATGAAAGAGCTATTCCCTTGTCACCGTTGTTTTATTTTCTTTGTTCTCGGCCATCAGAAGTTAACTTTCCGAGTTTTCTCTTGGGAATGAGGAATGATTACTTTCTTTGTTACTATCTAATTATTGTTTGAACTTATACTCCTTGGATTTACACGATAAACTAACTATTGTTTCAGAAAGAATGTTTTAAAATATTATGCACTTATTTAATTTAAGTAATGTTTTATTTAAAATTTTGATTGTTTTTTGTGCAAGTTGTTAATTCTAAAGTCCAAAATAAAAGTCTATTTCGAGCTTCAGGCTCGAGAGTTTTGCGTAAATTTGAACTCCCCGTATCTCCTAAGAATTTTGTACACCATATGTGTCTATTTCAAGCTTCGAGCTAGAGGGGTTTAGGTAAAACCAAACTTCCCATATTCATAAGAAATTTCTCACAACATATGGGTATAGTTCAAGCTATGAGGTCAAGGGGTTTAGGCAAATTCGAACTCCCACATTGGCTAAGAAATTTTGCATAACATATGGGTCTATTTTGAGCTTTGAGCTCGAGATATTTGGGTAAAACCAAACTCCGCACGTCACCTAAGAAACTTCCCACAACAAATGAGTCTATTTTAAGTCCAAGCTCGAGGGGTTTGGGTAAAAACAAACTTCATTTGTTTCCTAAAAATAAAAACAATAATAACTATTGGAACACAAAGTGAAATCTTACATGTCCCAAATGAATTTCTTGATCAATTCATCAGAAAACATTTACATGAGAATTAGACGTGGATGGGCTATGTACTATAAAAAAAACACTATCAACTCAAGAATTTTCGATGGTTCAAAAAAAATATAATCTAAACATAACGTATGTGGATTCTGCTTTGATGACAAGGCAGGTCACTCTAAATCATTCGACCTCGTGAACAACTCTGGTAGCAGGAGTAGCAGGGGAGATATCACCATTGGTTTGGGACTCCAGACCCGTAGGGTTCTCAGGGTCCGGAGTCAACCTAATTCACCATCTCAACTTCTTCTATCTATTTTTTGTAGGTTAGACACAAATCATGGATCGAAATCTGATAACATCCTTGGAGGGTGACTCGTTTTGGATACATGTTCCCAAAAGGGTCTGAGTTTGACATTAGGGAAATACCGATGGAATTTCACAAACATTCCTTCCCGGATCTCGTCTCCTTTGTTCGTCGCACACCTAACGAATTCCTAAACATCTTTATTGTGATCGTATTTAATCTTTTTTACCTCATCTTCCTGATTGAAAACTTTGGCCTTAAGATCGATAATGATCTGGTAAGTTAGATTGCGATTGTGGAGTTCGAAATTTCTACATTCGAGCGTCGAGTTCAGTACGTCACCTCGCTTTCTTAAAATTTTCACCGTCAATTATGCGTTTGATAAGCTTCTTCATTAGGGAGTATAAGTTAAGGAGGTTACCCCATATGCTCTATAGATTTCTTGAACTATGGTGTTGTTTAAGGCATACAAGTATAAGGTAATATTTTACAACGAGGAAAATACAAACCTAACAATTGAATATTAGATAAACGAAACTACCTCATTGTGTAAAGATAACTGTCAAGCCAACACATCGGGAGTATTTTTTTGGGTGGCTATCGAAGTACGTGACAAGGTGTTTGCATATCAGGCGGAAACCTTAGATAGGACTTGAAACTCAACCGCAACTTCGGGCGCTTTGCCTTTTGGGTCGGAGCTGTTGGAGGGTTCATGGGAACCATGGGCAACTCTGACATTGGCCGAGAAACTTTCCTCGTCAATATTTTCTACTTTTACACACTAGAGGCCACCGTTGGAAAGATTTTCTGGCAGGACATACCAGCTCATCCATTTTGATCCATCAGAAGATTCCAATCATCCATAATGCTTTATTTTCTTCCCTAAATGATCATATATTTCTATTTGGGGAGATCGTATGTTTTGATTTTTCCTAAATGGGGAAATTTGAGGGTTATCTCTATGACTTCTTTGAGCTCCGAGAGGTCGCCCTCCTTGACACCCCGCTATTGTTAAGAATGTACCAAAATTTCAAATTCATTAGGCTGTCGACGGTAAAACAGTTATGAAATTCAAAGATTTTTTTGCCCAATCACTCAGTTTTAAGAGTTATTTTTTCCCGGTTCGGTGTCATGTTAAAAATAACTTCATATATTCTATAAGAAAACCACATAAATATAAATAATAAGTATGTAGGAAAAATATAAAGAAACATCACAAGTTGATGTCATGGTGTCAGAGTAAGTTAGTTACATTTGTTACTCCTTGAATTTTTGACAAAGCTCGGGTTTTTTAAACTTACAGGAATCTCAGTCTACCACGCACCTCAAACAAAGACAAACCACCTCCTCTGTTCATGGTCAGAATCTGGCAGATCATTCACCACCTTGAGCTCTTTCGACCGAAATGTAGTAGGGTAGGTCAGATTATTTTAGATGATGCAGTTGGAAATTAGTTGCTCCATCGTTAGTGAAATCTCTAACAGCGTTGAAGCATTTATGAATTACATCAGGGTCCTCAAAGTATTTTGAATGGTCTGGCTAAGACAAGTTGAATGCACTACAAAACTCCATAAGTTGGGGTAAAAAGGGAACCGAAAGTCGCAACCAAAATTATAGATGAAGAAGACTAGCTCGTTGGACTTTGTGAAGAAAGAGATCTTTTTTAACATGTAGTTGAAGCTTGATGTTGTCTGGAATTTTCCATCGGTCCCTTAACTAGGGATTTTACTGGGTCAAGGTACCTATAAGAAATTTTCTCGAGGATTACATGATAAGGAGACCGGATGTCAAAAGTCAAGGCCAACTGTTCGGCTCGATGGGGGCTCTCTAAGGGGTTTGAAGCTTGGTCATCAAAGTGATCTTCAAACGCTTTCGAGTTAAGAGCCTTATATGGAGGAATCCATGCTTAGAAATTCAAAATATTTTCGAAGTAACTCTGTTTGGGGTGTGACTCATGGAAAGTATATCCAAATATGGGAAGATCGATCAACGGGACATGCGATGGACAAAAAAAGTTATAATTAGATGTGACAAAGAATTTCTCTCTCTACTTGATAAAATTCTCTCTCTAAGAATGAAAAATGAAAAGAATAGAAAGTGGACCACTACGGCTCTATGTGGTACCCTTTATTTATAATACGAAGTACCATAATTGCATTGACGTTGATGAACTCAGAAAATTATTAGGTTTGTTCAGATGCAGAAATGTTCGTAGGATGGTGTATGTCTAAGAAATGTTCGTATCAAATAGTTTTTGTAAGTGAATCAATATTTTGTAAAGAGATAAAAGGAATAAATGTAGCAATAATTGACTAATCATTGGTCATTTCCCCCAAGGGAATTTCCTTAATATAGCACATGAGGTGCATACTAAAATTACATGACTACCCCTGCTAAAGTGGATTTCTTACCCCGCTCCTTTACTCTTTACAAACAAGTTCTAAGGGTATATCATTTAACCCTTCTATCTCTTATGTTTGCTTTACTTTAGTCCTTACACACTAAATACATCAATCTAGTATTTATATTTAATATAATAAACCTTATTAATTTTTATATTTTTCTTCCCTTATTAGTAGCCCCCCAGTCATTGTGAAGATATCTGAATGAGGACTGACTGATGAATGCCAAATTTCTCAGACTTTTTGACATCTCCTCGGATTTTTATTACCACATGCTTTGACCGGATGACTTAGTTACTTGTGTTACATAAATAAATTTGTTTTGGCAGGTCCCTCAGATTATATGGTATGGGACTTGTTCGAATTTATGACCTCATCTCTGGTCATGATGACCTCACCTAAGTCATCATTTCCTTTAAATCTGCGTGCCTTTGCCTAGCCGTTATGATATCACAAATAAATTGGACAATGAAGTCACTTTTGGCCATGTGTCGCTTATCAACCACTGCATGCCGACGCGCTATTTGAAACGGTTTGTGACAGTGGTAACGTGTCAAAGAAACATTTGAAAACAACTCTTCATCTTCTGCTCTTTAACACTCATAGTTCTACTATAAATATTCATCTCTCTCTTTAGTTCTAAGTTTACACATTTTGTTTCTGCTTAACCTTGCGTGGAGAATGCCTCTTCTAGAGATAGAAATGAATAATCTTCAAATTGAATTATTTTCCAGTCTTTCATTTCTGAAGAGTTTATCAATCTCGAAAGATATCAACTTTGGAGGTGGTTCAATATCTCAAAACAAAGTTGTTGCGCGTAGAACTTCCGGTGGTAGAGGGTATCCAACGCATGTAGACATCTTTAAGACAAGCTTTCGCGAAAATTGGTCCCCTCTCCGGAAACACATTTCCCTTGTTGCTCAGCCCCCCGGTCAAGCTTATTCAAGAAGTGACAAGGTTGATCCTTCTTTATCTAAACATACTCGCAAATCTTCTCATTTCTTGAAGATAGGCAATGAAAAAGAAAAGTCTCCTCAAGTACATAAAGGAGAACATGCTAAGAGGAATAGATCCCCAGACCCACCTACAAATTCTATCAGAGTTAAAATTTTTGTCTTCTACTGCAACTCCTCAGGTAACTCCTCAGGGGCCCCCTCAAACGAAATCCGAAGTCAGCCCCGAAAATATTCTTTGAGGAATGTTGTTTGGAACAAGTTTTAAAATCCATCCCTGAAATCCAAGAGAAAAAACTAATTGATGAATCTGACAGTAATCAGGAGAAGAACAATGTGGTTGTGGTTAAAGCACAACCCCTACAAGTTGACCTCGTGGTGCTTCTTTCCCTCAGACCATCTGTGTCGAGTCAGGGGATATCTTCTCCTCCTCAGGAAATTATAATTGAGCCTCTTTCTCAGCGAGGAGAAACTTTCTCGGTGAAAAAGGATAAGAAAAAAAAAGGTGTGCCTCAAACCTGCCCTCGAATATAGATGAAATTTTAGGGGATAATCATCGTGATATTAAAGCAAAGCATCTACTTACCCTTTACAAGGTGAAATACAAATATTTTCACCCGACCGATGAGGTAAAACTCAAAGACCGATGGGTAATCTCCGAAAATGTCACTATCTGATTTCCCATTGTTGGAGAGATGTCATTGCCCATTCGCAATATGAACTAATTCTTTACACCAAACTTCTGAATTGAGGCCTTCACCTTCCTCTCGATCCTGATCTAGTGGAGTACTTCAATCTTATTGGACTTTTCCCCTCTCAAGCTAGTCCTAACATACGGTATACACTCATGGCCTGCATCATGGCCTCTAGAAATTAATAAGACAACATATTTCATAGAGCAACTTATCTCCATCTCAGGTGTAGCTAAGAACTCTCATCACCCATTTTATTCTCTTGGTTTTTCAAGGAAATAAAAGGTGATCAAAGATTTTTTAGAAGCTGATAAGAAATGTAAGCAACAATTTATTGTTATATATGGGTTGTAGAGACAGGTTTTGAAGATTCTGAAGACCTTCTCTGTCGGTTAACTCTGAAGTGGTCTGGGCAAGGTATGTATCTTCATACTTTATTCTGTTTTACTTATTAAAATTGGTTAACTTAAATTATTTTTTTAAATATCTATGAAGGGAGTTGCTAAACCCTTTAAATATTATGCAAAATTTGCAAATAAAACATTAGAGAAGTTATGTATCTGGGCGGGTGATAACTGGAGCCATAAGTTTCATCGGAGCTTTATGCCAATGAACATGGTTAGAAGTAATCTTCGAAGATGCGATCTCGTTCAGAAAAAAAATCCATGTCCGACCTCATCATATCCCCCGGAGGAAGCTATTCTCAAACGCTTGACATGCTTAAACAATATGGTTTTTATTCCCACTCGGGCTTAGGCTCCCAGTCATCAAGATGTTGAGAAACCCAAAGAGTAAAATGAACAGACCGAGGAAGGCGCAGGCTCGGAGAACGATGTACACGAAGAGCAGAGGATTGAAGTCCAAAGAAACAAACGAAACGAAACGAAAGAGGAAAGGCCAACAAAGGTCCAACAAGAAAAACAAGTTTAAATTCGGGTGCGCCCTCAGGCTAGTGTCCTTTGTATGTGCGTTGCTAGTCTATGAGAGACCTATCTTTAGATCATGAAAAATATGACACGTGGAAGGATTTGGCAGGCTCCATAAGGATGCTAGAATGTCTCTGAGAATCATGGAGTTATAACTACAACCGAAGTTTACATATTATCTTAGGAAACAATCATAATAAGAATTTCATAGAGATAAATCATCGGGAACACTTTATGCACGTGCCACAAATTTATAAATAGAGTATGTCCTCAGGTCAGAACACAAGAGACACATGGAAAAAATGTGCAGACCTAGCATTGGAAAACACAAAATCTTAGCTCCAAAATCTTTTCAAATTCCTCTCGGTGAAAAACTTTGAGGCGTCCGCTTTGGAAATGTTTATGGATCCCATGCTCTAAGATGAACCAGCTCGACTAAACTGGAGTCATGCACGCTTTAAGCGGAGAAATTCTCATTTCATGGTAAACTCGAGATTAACCTAATACCTTGAAAAGAATTAGTTCGACCATCAAGAGAGTCCCCAAAACATCCACTTTGGACGTGAGAACCTTACCAAATTGACATCTTCGAACCTTACTGGGAGGTTTACGGTCGACCAGTTTGATTTGAATAAGAAGGCTAATGATAAATAAAATTATATGTTGACCCAAAATCTTAGTTTAAAACCGATTTTTAGGCCTTAAAAGTTGTAGAATAAGAATAAACCTTATAAAGGATTCCATATATTAATGGGCAAATAAAGCTCAAAAGCCTACTTGGATCAATATAATTATATATAAGTCACTCTTTTAATGAATGATGAACATTCATTATTTTTATTTGGCATTTTATAGTTTTCTTTGTATATTTACCCATTAGTTTTACGTGAGCCAATTTCGAGCTCATGGATGATTCTGGTCCGGTTAGTTTAAGGATTCGTATAATTTTTTTTGTAGAATATATATATATACGAATCTAATTATACTGGTAATTATATCGTTATTAGAAAAAATTGTAACTGAACAGAAATATTGTCTTATAATTTGAGAACAAAATGAGCAAATATTTGTAGTCTAGTGTGGTTGTAAATGAGATCTTATTTAAATATATATTCAATAAAAAAAGTTAGTGCTAGATTTTCCAAAGGTTGGAAACCATACATAATATTAAGATTCAAAATCCAAAAGCCGGTTTTAATTAAAATATATTTGAGATAACTTCTATTTATTCGTTATTTTGTGGTAGTGGTTGCTTATTTTAGTGATTTTCAAAAATATATATTTATATTATATTTAGAAGATATATTCTTACATGACCAATACAATAAATTATGATATAGTGAAATGAAAAAATATTATTTTAATTTATTTTTGTAGTCATATCTTAATTTTTAAACTTAAATATTATTACTGTTATTCAGAATTCTCTGTGATGTTATAATTTTATCTATCACATTATTAAAAAAAATTGTTCTTATTTGATTGTTTTATTTTATTTTATTTTTTCATTTTTATTTCGAATAACATTTATCAGTGTTAATTATGAAGTTTCGAATAACTCGTGATTTCTTAAATTGTTAAAAAAATTTAAAAAATTTGGTTAAAAATTGAATTTTATTTTCGACAACTTAACATATATTTTCTGTACCATTTTGTTTTTAATTTGATAGAGTGACTTAAACTTTTTAAAATTATTATATATATATATATATAGTATCATGTTATCACTCGATTTATGTTTAGTATTTGATGTAGCCCAGAAAGTCCAAACAAAAGCCTTTTTTAATTTGATTTTATTTTATTCAAATATCTTATGTATTTAAATTAAATTAATTCAAATAACTCATAACGAGACCGAAATAAAAGAAGAAGCAACGATAAAACCTTAATTCAAGGGTAACATAATGAAACCCTAATCTAAGGGTAACAAAGATTGAAATTTTCAGATATAAAAATATATTATTCGAAAAACTTAAAATAAATTAAGGCATACGAGGCTTTATATAAGAGCTTCTAAAAACACTAAATTATAATACAAGGAAGTAAAATAAATATTTTAATATAACATAAAATCAAATCAAATCAAATCTTAATATAATTAGATTTGATTTAAATACATAAGATATTTGAATAAAATCAAATCAAATTAAAAAGGCTTTTGTTTGGGTTTTCTAGGCTACATCATCCTATCCTGGTTGACAATAATTTGTCCTCGAATTCACAGCACTATCACCATCAAGAATCCAAATTATTTATTTTATTTTATTCAATCGTTACATTGGGAATTATAATTGTTGACCTTATCAGAATAAGATAATTTTTTCTCGAGTGTTCCTTATTCGAAGTCACATTGAAACCATCTGGTTGATGAAAAATAATAATTTCGAAAACCTTTTCATAGCCTGAAGACAACATCCCCATGTCTAGTTGATGAAAAAAATGGTTTTGAATTTTTTTTCATAGCATGAGACAACATCTCGATAAGCATTTTTTACCTTGATTCGACGATTGGTAGCCAATTTAAACTCCTTCAGTAACCGGTCAAAACGATCGTCATTGAAACGATTGGTATGCCCCCTCATACTCAAACGATCTTCCCGATCTTTCATGACCATGTGTGTTGTTCTCTTATTTAAACCTTGAATCAGAATAGTCAGTCTTTAAAAACATGCTTCCCCATAGCAGAAACTGACGCTCTGATACCAAACTGAAGACAAGACGGAAATAGAAGAAGAAGCAACGATATGTGAAACCCTAATTCAAGGGTAACATGATGAAACCCTAATTTAAGGGTAACAAAAATTGAAATTTTTAGATATAAAAATATATTATTGCAAAAACTTAAAATAACTTAAGGCATATGAGGCTTTATATAAGAGTTTCTCAAAATCCTAAATTATAATACAAGACGTGGACTAGACTGATGCAGGAAATGTCCGGACCATGAATGTCAAACGCATCTTTATATACTAATATAATCGCAGGTTTTGGCCAAAATATGAATCACATGCAATACAACCTCTTGTTACGAAAGATAATATGTAAATGAAAAAGAAAATATGAAAAATGTAAATTAATCAAAATTTAAATATAGTCATTGTAAAGTTTTTTAAATTATAGTAATACAGACTTATAACCAACGCATCAGCATTTGAAGTAATGTTCATTGAAGATGAAGACAATTGGAGATCAAGTATCGAGCATACCTTGCAGAAAACACTCTGCTAAAAGACATAGCCAAGACCATGTGCATTAAAAGCTGAGCGGCCTTATATGTATGTTGCAGGGTTCATTATACAATCACAGTCTTACAAAAACCCTACTTTGTTTTCTCGAGCTAAAAACTACCTTTGTATTCAAATATGCTCACTCTAGCTAAATTATTTTATAAAAAAGAGTTTTCCTAGCTAGATATTATTAGACAACCATCTTGGTAAAAGCTAAAGACACTGTCAAGCGTTATGATACCTGACAACATTTTGCTAATTTCATAAAGATCTTAGTTGTTCCTCTGGAGACCATATTAGAGAAAATTATATTTGACATGTGGGGATTCAACATCGTAGGTACATTGCCGAAAGCCTCATGAGGAAGACAATACCTCATGGTAGCATTAGACTATTTCTCATAGTGGGCGGAAGCAGAACTTTTGGTAAAATTAGGAAAATGAAGTTATTAGCTTCTTGAAGATCAACATACGTTGCAGATATAAAGTACCAATGGTCATCACTATCAATAACTGCCTACATTTCCAGAACATTCACCTGAGCTTTTTCTTCTGAACACAAGGTATACCATAAAACTTCTCTAATCCGCTCACCCACATGCAAACAGTCAAATGTAGGTTAAAATGTAATAATTTTGGAAGACATCAAAAGAATTTTAGAAGTCCTAGTCGGTAAATGGCCAATAACTACAGTTGTCGAGACATCATTCACTCTAGTTTATAAGATGGAAGTCGTACTCCCGACATGAATTAGCATACATTTAATCCAAATATTTAACTATGATGAAATAATAAATACCCAAAACAGAAGATCTGAGCATAAATTAATCAGTGAAAAGTGAATGGGAGTTCACTTACAAGCATAATACTACAAAACCCTCATTAGGAATAAATATACTTCCAAAGTCCACTTTCAATTTTTCGAAGCTTCTAACAAAGTTATGAGACGTGCATGCATCCGCACCAAAGAGAAGACGCTCGGAAAACTCGGACCAAACTGGAAGGGACCATACACGATAGCAATCGTGGTTAAGTCTGAAATATACAACATGCTGGATGTGAAAGACAACATCTTCAGCATCCTTAATAAGCATAGAGAACCTGAAGCTTTACATACTATAAAATATCATATAGCTTCAGCGTAAATTTCTACTCTTTTTTGTACACTATTTTCTACCTCAATAGCGTGAGAAAGTTTTTAATAAAGTAGCTGGCATTAATAATTTTTTTTACCAATTTTATCTAAATGTTCAAATGATCTAAACGTAATCCTTAACATCTCAAAAAGTTTTCATGCCTCTTCAAACAATCTAGCATTTGGATGACTACTAACATAGTTCCACACACTAAAAAATTAACATACTCCCACAAACAATATATTGTTTGGATGGTTCTACACGTAATCTCACATACTAAATAGTCAACATATTCTTGGAAAGAATCTCTTTATTTGGAACTAATCATCCTACATAGATTAAAAAACCCGTTACAAGTCATACAAGTTTCAGTAAATAAAATCAAATAAGGACAAACACAAACCCAAAAAAAAACACTTTAAAATTATAATCTTTCTACGATTCTTTCAAGAAAAACTAAAAAGATAATGATAATAATATAAAATATAAAAATTAAATCTCGTTTAAAGTTCATATTTATTGAATAAAACCTTCAACTGAAACTTAAGTATGATAAAATTTCGTGTTTATAAAATGAAACCTTAACAGAAACTTTAGTATGGAAGGTTAATGTCATATTATTCAGAATGTAAGTTCTTGAATATAAAATCAAAGACCTATTAAAACTCTTGGTTTCTGTCTATAAATTCAAACAAACTCTCATCCTTAAATTCATTATATTCCTAGAAAAAATACTCTTATTCTTAAAATCATTGTATTCCTAGAAAAAAATATCTCTTATCTTACCGTCTAATGTCTCTTTCTTTGGGAATATATTTTTCCTTTTTCTTTAGTATCTTCTCCCTATCTGACCTCTATGTTCAAACTAATTTTATTCTATTTTGTTCTCCCATAATCTCTCTCAAAAAAACTTGCAACCTCTTTTCCACCGCCACTAAACCTTCGGCTAACCTCTTAAATATTCATTCTCTAATCACTGCTATTGATTAAAAGACTTCATTCCTTCACAGAAAAAATATCTAAAAACAAATTTAACTCGCCACTGCTTTCAGCCTATTAGGTTCGTAATTAGATTGTAACAGTTATATAGGTTTCTTCTATAATTATTATCATTTCGCATACTTAGCTTGAGTGAATAATAAAGCTGAACACTAAACTTATTTAATGTCTTCTCTCATTTCTAATTCAACACTTTTAAAGCCAAAAGCTACTGGGCCAAACGAGGTCTAAAATACAGGCCATTTACCTGACAAGTTGATGTACTTAAATATGCACGGGTTTGTACGATAGTTCTATACAACGAGTAGAACTTCTTTAGGTTGCCAATCAAAACATTTGAAAGCATGTGTAGAAAACATTGGACGAGAAGCAGAGGTGTAACATATAGGTCAGTTGGAATTTACTTGTGGAACTTTGATACAAACACAAAGATGAAGGAAGTAGTCTGGGTTCATTAAATTATTCGCTACCCAGGAAAAAGGTATCTCCCATTTTGGTTCAATCCCTTGAATCCGGATAATCTTGAGTTCACAAGTTTTACGTGTGAAGCTTGGCTTAACTTGTTTATCTGAATCTTCTGCTTTATCTATTACGCCCAGCATGTCTTTATAACTTTTCTTTTCTACCTCTTTCCCCTCGACTCTACTTGATTCCGGGTGAATCAAGGGTCTGTCTCCAGAAACCGCAGGCAGGAGACTTTTAATGGCGTCAAGCAATGTAAAGCATTTACCTGTATTTACAATCGCGTGAACAATTAGCCTGTAGCAAGACCAGCCTAATAATAAGATAACACATGGCATATACACGTAACCCTTATTTATTTTATGACCTACTAAATCCTAGTCAATCCAGAGTTTAATAACTTCAGCTCAAGTTACCTTCTTCTTTGTGAAACTCAACAGGCTGATTTATGTAAGAGACCTTGTCCCAGCTATCAATCATGGGAAAATCTTCATAGTCATCAAAATCTTCACTAACACTCCAAAGATACAATCGAACTGGAATTCTACCTGACAAGATTTTAGGCCAATAAGTATAGACACGAGAAAGAACAAAGTTATTATGATAAACACGTTGCTCAAACGAAATATTCATCAGATGACGGATAAATACATGTCCACCAACGTACATAGGCGCTTTGTAATTATGCATCCTCACGAGTTGCACATATACATAGGCAATAGGAACATTATCAGAATAACTAGGAGCAGACCTATCACATACAACAAAGTAATGCAGAATACCTATTTTAGTATTAATTTTCTAGTTTTGCTTAAAGAGGCCAGTTATTTCACTCTTTCGGTGGAAATTTTGCAAACCTGTCTTAACATGTCCAGCCACATCTGTCTCAGCTAAGGTTGCTCCCGTTCCCTTTGAGTACTCGTCTTCAACTCCACCAAGTTTAAGTTTCGATGATACCCTTGTGTAGCTGTCCAGATTACCTGTTACAGTATCAGTGTTTAGACAGGATGCTAAAGCCACTTGCACAGTAGCACTATCAGCCAAAAACCTATAAAATGATTACAGCAATATAAAAACATAAGCTTTCAAAAGATTGCATGGCAAGCCAGAGTTTAACCGCGTATATGTGAAGCCTCATTAGGTGCAATACATATCTGTAAGCTAAGCTACCCTATATATGTTTTGATGTACTGGATGGCCAATCAAGCCTTACAACACCAAATATAACCACCCAAGTTTCAGGCTTTGAGAGTTAAATAGATGTGGAGAATGGTAACTAAAAACTGGAATTATATGTAAAGCCAAGCAAATTTGGTAGATCAAGTCAAGTTCAGATGCTAAGGTTGTGACTTGTCTAAGTAAGTAGGAGTAAATAATATATATTCTTTTAACAAATTGGTGTAGCTAGCCTGTTCCTGTGTTGCATTCTCATAACTTATTACCTATCTTGAATCGTAAACAACTTTATTAGCCACTCCATGTTTAGCAAGCAAATTATATCTATTAGATATGTTACTAAAATGTGTTTTACTGGCTTCACAGCAAAGAAGATTATATTACATTTTAAACTGACAGCAGCATACAATTTTATCAACTATACTTTATCGAAGTCAAGAAGCCATACAAATATATCCCGACTCCTAGAGTTATTATAGCATACCATAAAAATATATCCCGACTCCTAGAGTGATGATAGCATACCAGTCATGACAGCACGCCAGAGCTCCAACTGATCAGATTGGGACATATTCATGATATTTTTGCAATTGCCATTGATTATATAGGCTGCCTGTAACACAATCATATAAGAAACAACCTTCACTGAATTTTTTTATCATATAGTGAAAATGCTACAGCAAATTAGCAGGTATGCAACTAGAAAATAACTAATGCACCATTAACGAGATGAGAAATATAAAAAAACATGCAAATTTGAGTTTACTACGAATAAACAAGTAACTACTAGTTATGTAATTACTGTAGCAAGTCTATAAAGGGTTACCAATACTTAAGTAACGATGTTACTTCGAAGATCACTATTCTGTACCCAACAATCTAAAATGGCAAATCTTTGAATGTGCCAAGCACCATCAATTAGTAGCCAGATAGGAATTGGTGATGGTAAAAACTGATCGGAGGGTAGTTTTGGAAGTAATTTAAGTTGTGTAGTATTAAATTCAGGGAGGAGAGTAGAGAGAGAATAGAGATGCTTGTATTTGATATCTAGAGAGAATATCCAACTCATTTAATGCTGTTTGTCGTACTATTTATAGTCTTTTTGGATCCATGGCCATTCGGATCGGGTCAGCCTTGTGAGCCCCCAGACTCAAAATTAAGTGAACCAGGCACTTAGTTAAGTCACTAGGCATACTGCTTACTCATCATGATTTAGTTTTTAGGTCTGAATTGCCCTTCTAAGAAAAATCCGACCCTCTTTACCATTCTCACCTCCAATATAATCTGACCCTATCAGGAATGACAAGTTGCCCATGGGAAAGAACTTGAGCATATTTGTTCTCAAACTATGTGATCCCACAGCACACCCAAAATACACAGTGCTGCCATTTAAATGACTTCTAGTATAAACGTGCCTCAGACAGGACGGTCTTAAAAATCATATAACCGAAATACAGTGCTTAACCTTTCAAGAAATGAAAACAATCTTGCATAACACAACATGCTTAAGTGATTCTTCTTCAGAGAGAATGTTAAACAATATAAACTAACCTCTTTTAATGAATTAATGTAGTTCCACTTCACAGCATCTTCACCTTCACAGGGCGTCAGCATGTTTCCAGGATACCCTCTAAAGTGTACCTGCAACCGATTGTTTTTCAAATGTTTCCAATAAAATGAACCGTATGAAAGCCAATATAACGATGCCTAAAAAAAACAACTCTTAGGTACCATAAAAAGTAAAAGAAACATGGATCGAAGGAAGCAATCCTACAAAAAAGTGATAACAGATACATGCCTCCAGTTTCCTTTGTCTAAACCTTTAGGTTTGCATCTTTTTCCAACCCTGTTTCTACCTCCTAACATTTGTAACTAAGATATTAATGACTCCAGATCATCAGAAACAAGTTATAGAAAACTACAACATCAATTTTCTCATAGATCTTGTATATATATATATATATATATATATATATATATATATATATATATATATATATATATATATATATATATATACATAATCAATTCTTTAGAATAGGTAATCTTTGCATTTTCTCCACATGTCCATTAGAGCATATTCAAGCAACTTCAATATGCAGTTAATAAACGTTAAGTTCATATAGCGATTTCAGGTCACAAAGCTACAGAACACCTTGAGCTAAGTTAACTATCTGAAAATGTTCTTCATAGATCAAAACAGGAAAAGAGTTCTTTTATTTCAAACTGTAACAGTTATACCGTCAGGTTCCAAGGTCGTTCTGGTTCTGCACATAAAAGATCAAACAGAACTCCAGTAGGTATATACCTGCAATGAAATGGAAACAATTGAAGAAAGTGAAACATAAAGATATCTACAAGTTCCAAATAGTTACAGCACAGCAACAAAGCAGAAACTCTTGGTTTGGCTGACAGCAGAAACTTTAAGCATCATGCTTTGAGTCTAAAAAGTGGGTACACCTCTTTATTTAACAGGAAAATGTACATCCAATTTCCTGCAACACAGAATCTCTATGAATTCAGCCTTCTATATACCACATTTTCTAACAATTCTTCTGGAAATAGTGTGAGGGTGATGCTATCAACTCTTCTCCACCAAAACTGGAAATAGTGTGAGGATGGTGCTATCAATTGTTTTTGCCCCTATTGACACCCTTAGCAGCCTTAACTTTCTTGAATCATTGAAACAACAGAAACCCTAAAAAGTTCCGGGCCAAACTAAGCCAAGTTTCTTACTATGGAGAACGTTCTCATGGCAACCGTCACACACAACATGCCTTTTACTTCGCTTCAACAATCAATTTAAATACATACTACAAAATGTTCCAAAGCTACAAAAATATCTACCCAGACACTCTCCCCAAGTTTAGACTCTCTCTATAAGCATTAAAAATCTACTATACAAAAAAGTCAAATCCACTTACATCTACAGAAACAATTGACTCAACTAAATTAAAAAACGTATCACATCAATATAAGTTTGAAGAGAAATCCGTGTAGAGAGAAAGAGTACCATTTTAAGGGCAACCCTTTGTACTCGAACCAAAGGGTATCCACCCCAGGTGGAAGTGCAGTACTGAAATACGGCCTCACAAGAGAAACTAGCAGAGGAAGGTATCCAATACGAGGAGCTAAGATCTAAGAAACTCAAAGATATTATGAATAATCTTCAATGATCAAATGAAAACCCAAACTGTAATACTCGAAACAAAGGATCATAAGTTGCGAAGGAGACGTACGACTGCAGGAGGAGGAGGAGGGAGAGTTGTAACTTCGGATTCGTGAAGATGAATCTGGAGAGGAATTGCTCCCTCCCAAACCGACTTGCTTGCTTCCATTAATCTAGCTTTGAAGTTTTCTGGCACTGAGAAGGAGGTGTGTTGATCGCAAAAGAAAAGAAAGAAGAATCTTTTGACTCCGGTCCATCCGGTTCAGGCTCAACCGGAATAGCTACCCACCAAAACACTGGCCGGTTCTATATTACTTTTTAAGATATAAATTTAATTTGTGTTACAATTCATCGCATTTATTAAGTTCGAAAAATATGAAGTTTTCGGGGAGGAATCTGAAAAACAAATGAATTTGAATATAGGGTTGATTTACAAAACAAAGATGAATAAATTGACAAAAAATATAAAAAAAGTTTGGATAAGAAAAGTAAAAACAAAATGAGTTGATCAAATTAAGAAGGTTTATGTCAGAATGAAATTGAGTAACTTGGAAATATAGATTTAAAAAAAGAGAAGCAGATTTTTGTTCAGCAATAACAATAAAGTCATGAATGAAGCAAATAGACCAACAAGTCTTGTTAGACTTAATCAAACCTATGAAAGAGTCCAATAAAAATGGTGTAATTGCACGGTTCAAAATAAGGAGGAGTTTATATATATTATTTTACTTTTATACTTACAGTCCAATATCATACATAACCCGAATTATAACGCATAAAGTTACGTTTCAAAAGTTGATCTTATTAATCTTGAGTTCTTCTTTAATAATTTGTTCCATCTTCTACAATCTCTTATAGTTGTTTGTCCACTTTATGGTGTGCAAATAGAAATTTTTCATTATCCAACTTTGGGTTCGACGCTCTTCTACTAGGTGTTACACACTGCGTCATGCTTTCGAAGCTTTTTAAAAAAATGTGCAATGTCATTCCATGATTCCCAAAGATGTGTGTACCTCTCACCGTCTCAGAATAAGTGATTACTCATATCTTGGGCCTTACCACATTTGCCGCAAAGAATCGGCATTGTGACACTTCACCTCATAAAATTAACAATTTTCGAAATCATATTACTTATGGCATGCCATAGTAATACTCGTACTTTTTCTAAACACGTGAACACCCAAAATTTTTCCCACTTGAATATTGCCTCTTTGTTTGGAGGATCAACAAATTATAAACTGATTTTATAAAAAATACTGATGATGGATCCAGTTTCCATTTGTACTAATCCCCATCACAATGTTGAATTATACTCACTCCATTAATCAAAACATCCTATCCTTCCAAGATGTTTTTACACATCCTCAAATTCGACGACTTAACTATACAGTCCAGCAATCTTTCTTTAATATACTTTTGTTTGAGAACCTTCACTCATAACTCATTGTAATTTTATAGGATCGCTCACCATAGTTTAGCTAAGAATATTTTATTTTTTGAGCCCTTAAATCCTAGCCCCTTTTCTTTTTTTTAGTCTCCACATCTTGTCCCATTAAATATTCATGTCCTCATTTAATGAACCACAAACGAAAGCTCTAATATCTAATCGACTTTATTTCACACATGCATCGACAACTTTAGTGTTTGCATTATATAATTTGAGATCGCGCTCAAAACTAATAGTGCCAAATTTACCGACCTATTAGAGAGAGATCATGCGCTTTCATATTCAGTAACCCTCATCTTCATAGTAATTTGTCGACAGAACCCCTTTCAGAGACGAACTACAGAAATCGGCTTACCTAGATATATTCTCAAGGATTCACAAAGACCAAATCCACTTATATACGCCAAATTATGTTTGCGACGCTATTGTATATTCCCGGAAAATACTATTATCAATTTCTCATCATTTACCAATTGATACATCAGAAAACATAGGTAATAATATTAGATCATTTACAAAGAAGACGTGAGAGACCATGCAACTTATCTATTTAGTCGGATAAGACTACATTTGTCACTACTACAAAAATCTTGAGTGATAAGAGATAATCGTTTGATACATATGATAAAAAGGTAAGGATCCAATGTATCTCATTTTCTATAGCTCGATGCGGTGGGAAAGGCTTGAGTTATTCTTCATTCCACGTCATTTGCATCGAATTGAAGTTCATGAAGGTAATGATAAGCCTTATTCACATCATTGGGATCCCAAATCGAGTGATAGTATTCTCGATAAACCGCCAGCTGAATTTGTCATGCGCTTTGACTAAGCCGATCTTAACTGTCATATATCATCAAATACTGAAACCAAAAAATCTCCTCATAGTCCACAATAGTCAGATATGCATCCCTTAGTTTCTTACCAAGTATGAAAATGGCACAATTTTAGGACCTTTGAAGCGAGAGTTGAATTCTTGAAGTTCTGTAAGAAGTAATCTCTTTTGCCGATGAATATCACAAAACACTTCATCTTTCCATAATCGGATATGACCTTGAGTGAAAGATATAATTTCTCATAAGTCTAACTTAGAGGTGTTCCATTTCTGTCTAATAAAGTCCTAAATTCATTGGTTAAACACCAAGTGACTCAAAGATGAAGTGTTAAAGACCTTGAAGTTGATGACTAACATTGTGATCTCTTTGCATATCTATTTCATGATGACTAACATTGGGCCTTACAAAACTTGTTGATCTATTTACTTCATTCACAACTTTATTGTTGTTGGTCAACAAAGCATATGCTTCTTTTTCCTTAAACATATGTAAAGTCACCACGAATATATTGCATATCAGAATACATTGATTTACTCTTTTTATACTAAAGTTATTTCCAAATTACTCATTTTTATTCTTGACATACACGAAGTTTCCTCAAAGTGACCAACTTCTATTTTTTAACTTTTCCGACCCAAACCTTTCTCATGTTTTTTTTAACCCATTTATGCATTTTTTGTTTTGTAAATCAGCCCCTCTAATATCTACAACTACTGGAGGTTCCGCTGTTAAAAAAAATTATTTTTCAAACTCAATAAATGTGATGATATTGTGCCCTGAGAGGACAACACTGGGTACACCGAAACACAATGGAGATCTAGAGAGAATGAACTGAACCATTATTGATAAGGTAAAATATATGCAAGAAATGTTTAAGCTTTGTAAGAAATTTTGGGTTGAAGTAGTTATTTATGTTGTGTACTTGATCAATAAATATCCATCAACAACTCTTACTTTTGATATTAATGAGTGAGTACATAAAGAAAAGTATCCTAGATATTCACATATTAAAGTTTTTAGGTACAAAATATACATGCATGTTCCAAATGAACAAAGATCCAAACTTGATTTGAAGACTAATCTGTGGGGGTTTATTGGATATGTGAATATTGAGGTAGTTTATGGTGATATATAGGATGTTGCATCCTATGGTAATCTACCAGATCATTTTAATAATGATGATTTTAATAAGAACTTATTTAAGGAAGAAATTCATAATAAATAAGTTCGTGAGCAAATGGAACAACCTACCCTTCACATGGAGGATGCACATGTTCGAAGGTTAACTAAAACGAGAAAATCTTCAACAAGGTATCCAAGCTTAAAATTAATTCTAGTCATTGAAGATGAAGATCCAGAGAAGAAATAAGATAAATGTTTTATCTTATAAGGTTCCTTCCAGAGTTGGGGATGAATAAAAATAAGTATGTAGTATTATGTGATAATCAGAATGTTATGGATTTGAACAAGAATTTACTGTATCACCCACGCACCAAGCATATTGATGTGAGATGTCTTGGTTATGGGATATGATCGAGACAAATGATATAAAGTTAAAAAAAGTTCACACCGATAGGAATAATGCAGACATGTTGACTAAAGTCATTCCCGGAAGAAAGGTTGAGCTTTTAGTAAGCTTTCCAGAATAAGGTTCAAGTGATCACCTTATGATCGTATCTTCCCTATGATGGGCTGAAGGGAGAGATTATGATAAAAATAAAGATGTGTATTTTATGTAAGAAAATAAATGAAAAGAGACTTAATAAAATTTAATATTATTCTCTTGTTTGAATGATTCACAAAGTGCTATGGTAAGAAGCTATATATATATATAGACTACATCTATAACTAATTATGACTAATTATGACCATTATCAATACAGTCAGACCATTATCTTAATGGACCATAATTAATACATTAAAAATGTAACGCCTAAATATATGATTGTAACTAATGTAACAATCAATCTATCTTAATGTCTACAGTTACTTTATAATAAATAAATACAAATCTAATTTAATATTCCCCCTCAAGTTGGAGAGTGTAAATCAAGGACTCCCAGCTTGCGACGCAAAAAATAAAATTGATCTTTCCCGAGTGCTTTTGTAAATATGTCTGTCAATTGCATCTTTGTAGAGATATAGCATGGCCGAATTATCTTAGCCTGAATTTTTTCTCGAATGATATGACAATCAATCTCAATATGCTTAGTACGCTCATGAAAAACTGGATTAGCAGCAATATGTAAAGCTGCTTGATTATCACAAAACAATTATGATGGTTTATCCAAGTCAACCTTCAAATCTGTAAGTATATATTTCAACCAGGTTAATTCCAAACAAGTATTTGCCATTGCTCTATACTCTGCTTCTGTAGATGATCGTGAAACATTAGTTTGTTTCTTTGATTTCCATGATATGAGTGATGATCCAAGAAAAACACAATATCCAGAAATGGAACGTCTTGACATACGACATCCACCCCAATCTGAATCACAAAAGGCCGTGAGTGTAAGATTGTTTTCTGATGGAAATAAAAGACTATGACCCGGTGATTTCTTGATGTAACGGAGGACTCTTAACGCTGCTTCCCAGTGTGGCTTTCTAGGTGCTCCCATAAATTGGCTCAATGTACGCACCGAATACACAATATCAGGCCTGTTTATTGTCAAATATATTAACCTGCCAACTAGTCCGCGATATCTAGTTGAATCATGAAGTAGCTCACCGTCTTCGTCGGTTAATTTTAAGTTCTACTCCATTGGAAAATTTTCGGGTTTTACTCATGATAATCTCGTGTCTTGTAAAATATCTAATGCATATTTTCTTTGAGACATAAAGATTCCTTTTTTAGATCGAGAAAATTCAATACCTAGAAAATACTTTAAATCGCCAAGATCTTTAATGTGAAAATATTGGAGTAGATGATTCTTCAACAATTTGATTTCATGTAAATCATTCCCAGTCAATAGGATATCATCAACATAGATGAGAATAGCAGTGAACTTGTTACCTTGAGATTTAGTAAAAAGTGAGTAATCTACTTTTGATTGTATGTAACCTGTAGTTTTGACAGTAGCTGAGAAAGTGGATAACCAATTTCGGGATGCTTGTTTTAAACCGTAAATAGACTTCCGAAGCCGACATACCAAACTCTCCCACTGTCGGCGGAGACCAGGAGGTGGAGACAGATATACCTCTTCATCTAGATTTCCATGAAGAAAGGCATTGTGAACATCAAGTTGATGAGTATACCAATTTTTGGAGGCTGCAATAGTCAACAAACATCGAAGGGTCGTAAGTTTAGCAGTTGGAGAAAAAGTCTCTTGATAGTCAATACCTTCAACTTGGGTGTAACCTTTAGCCACCAAACAAGCTTTATATCGCTCAATAGTTCCATCAGAGTTGTATTTCATCTTATAAACCCAACGAAATCCGATAGGTTTGTGCCTTGGAGGAAGAGAAACCATCTGCCAAGTGTTGTTATGCTATAGAGCCTGAAGTTCAGTGGACATGGCTTGGCGCCAGAGTGGATCATAATTAGCATGTTCAAAAGATGAAGGCTCTTTTTGTGATGTTAACAAAGCTAGGAAAGCACGATGGTTAGGGGAAAATCGTAAATTTGAAATGTGAGAGGAGAGAGGATACCTTGTAGATTGACGAGAACTCGATTGCGTTGAAGATTGATTGATCTCGGTAGACATGTCGTAGTCTTGGTGCCATGTAGGAGGTTGAATATGGCAGTTGGAACGAAGAACCGAGATATCATTAGGAACGGTAGTAGAATGAGGTATGGTTGAGAGAGATGAGGTAGTTGAAGATGTTGGTGGAGTAGAAAGTGTTGGTGGAGCAGAAGGTGATGACGGAGTGATGAGTGAGGGTGCTGGATTCATAGCTGATTCTGTAGATGTAGGAGATTTAGAGGTTGAAGGTGTGAGATTTTTGGGATTGGATGGAGATGAAAGATATAATGGCTGAGGCTCTGAGTCATAAGATATAGGATTGGGAACTGTAACTGATGAGTTAGGTGTTTGATTGAAAGATGGAGATGATGATTGGTTTGGAAAAGGAAAGTTAGAAGCGGGATGGAAGGGAAATATATTTTCCTCAAAGTGGACATTACGACTTATGGAAACTTTATAAGTATGTAAATCAAGAACTTTGTAGCCTTTTTTCCATGTGAATATCCCAAAAAACACAAATGGATGCACGAGAGTCAAATTTATGTTTGGGATGAATATTAGTTACATAACATGCATAACCAAAAACGCGTAAGTGCGTGAGTGAGGGAGACCGATTATATAAGACCTCGAATGGGGACTTATTTGATAGTAAAGGAGTAGGAATGCGATTGATTAAATAAACAACTGTTAAAATACAATCCCCCCCAAAATTTAAGTGGTACATTTGATTGAAACATGAGAGAACGAGCAACATTTAAAATATGTCTATGTTTTCGTTCGACAACTCCGTTTTGTTGTGGGGTGTAAACACTTGAATTTTGAAGTTCAATTCCTTTATTTTGAAAAAAAATACGAAGATGAAGAAATTCAGTATTATTATCCACTCGTATTGTTTGAACATCCTTTGAAATTGGGTTTTGACGAATTGCACAAAATAAGTTAATAAATATTGTGTTATTGATTTATGGTGCATAAGAAATGTCCATGTGCATCGATTAAAATCGTTAACAATTCTAAGAAAATAACGTGAACCTGTATATGAAGGAACTTTGTGAGGACCCCATACGTCACAATGTAATAAAGAGAAATGAAATTTTGTATTTATTGAGCTTTTTGGAAAATGTAAGCGTGTTTGTTTTGCTTGTGGGTAAATTGTGCAATTATTTCCTAACTCCTTGTGAATACCTGGAATTAAATGTGAAAGTAACTTAAAACGAGACAAAGATGGATGGCCTAGGCGTAAGTGCCATAGGTCAGATAACTGAGAAACCGTACATATAGTCGATTTATTTGTTGATGGATGCATATAGTATAGACCACCACGTTGTCTACCTGAGCCAATCATCTTCCCCGAAACCAAGTCCTGCAAAATACAATAGTCACGAAAGAAAATGATGCAACAATTATGTTCTTTGGTCAGTTTGCTAGCTGAAATTATATTTAAATTAAAGGAGGGTACACACAAGACATTTTTAAGGGTTAATTTCAAATTAAAATTAATTGTGCCAGTGTGAGTGATTTGCGGTGCTGCACCATTTGGTAAATTAACATTAGTAATAGTGGAAGGCTTGGAATTGATTAAGATTGATATATGAGAGACAATATGATATGTGGCGCCAGTATCTAAAATCCAAGGACTTGTACTACTAGAATTAACAGACACAATAGTAGATGAAATCAAACCTGTTGCAGATGCATATGCATCAACATTACCAGAATTATTGTGATCCAGTGTACTGATTGCTTGTGCTAATTTTTGTATTTGTTCGGCAGTAAACCCTAGAACGATGCTATTAGTGTTGAAACTCTTTGAGGTACTGGTATGGATTTCCGATGGGAAAGTGTAAGAATAGTGAGCCATGGTGATAAAAAAATATGATTTTTTTAAATTGTGGATTTTTTTTATAAGAATGATAAAATAAAGACAATTAGGAATTTTGCTATGATACCATGATAAAAATAAAGGTGTGTATTTTATGTAAGAAAATAAATGAAAAGAGACTTAATAAAATTTAATATTATTCACTTGTTTGAATGATTCACAAAGTGCTACGGTAAGAAGCTATATATACATGGACTACATCTATAACTAATTATGACCATAATCAATACAGTCATAACATTATCTTAATGGACCATAATTAATACAGTAAGACCATTAACGCCTAAATATATGATTGTAACTAGTGTAAAAATCAATCAATCTTAATGTCTACAGTTACTTTAGAATAAATAAATACAAATCTAATTTAATAGATTGTTAGGGTTCAACCTGATTTAGGATCAACTCTATATCTTAGGTTTTATTACCAAATGGTTATATATGAGGGTAAATATAAGTTTAAGATTAGGTAATATAAGAGGCCACACAAAAAATAATATAAGAGAGAGAATATTCTAATTTATTGGTGCAAACACAATTAAAATATCTGATTGAGGGGAAAACTGTGTTTGTTTTTGCTTATTTTTTGACAAAATGTTTGGGATATCTAAGGTTGTAAGGTGGATAGTTGAATTGTGATTTGGTGCTATGGTTTGGGAGAAATATTTATTGGAAAAATGATCGTTTTTGGTGATATTCTTCATTTTTGCTTCTCTTGTTGTTAATATAGTGTGCTTGTAATTTTGGTGGATTATATATCTTATGAGACTTATTTGGAGGTACGTTTACCATCAAATTATCATAATAATATAAGTAGTTATCCTCATAAGTTTCATATTTTTTTACTCTTCGTATTGAATGGGGGTTTCCTCGTAAAATAATTAATTTGTTTTCTTGTTGGGGTTTTCCTCGTAAAATAATCAATTTGTTTTCTTGTTGATTATATTTGTGTGGTTAGTTTTGTGGTTTTTGTTGATAATTAACTGGTGAACAATTGGTGGTGAATCAGATTCATTATTTAGTTTATTGTCTTGAAGATTGTTCTTGTGGGTGATTCATATACTAATCATTGGGTTATATAATTGGGTTTATATTTTTATTTTCGAAAATATTTTTCCTCACTTTAAAAAAAACATTTATCATTTTACTCGCTCGCGCATTTTTTATATATAAAAAAATCATTATATATATTATATCAAATCAAGTAACCGGAAAATCTAACCAATTTCCACTTTAAATCGAAAAAGTAATTACTTAAAAGTAATAAATTTGCATCTATATCAAACTTTTTAACATGTTCATACTTTTGTTTGATAATTATTGATCTTTTAAGTTTGTTTTTCTTCGTTTTAGTTGTCTTTCGTTGAATGATTCGTTTTATTTTATTATATTATATATCTATATTTTGGTGAAATGAAATTTTATTTATGATAATATATAATTAGATATGGATTTTTTTGTTAAATGTCATGAATATCCATATGAATCATGCAAAGACGATAATAATTATCGCAGAATCATATATGTACAAATCAAAGATAATAAGCTTATTGATATATTTCACAAAAATAATTATTAAGCTTCCATTTACATACAACATATGATAATATAATATAATGAACATATATTAACATCAAATAACAATAACACGAGAATTACTCAAACTGAAACATAATTTTATCGAAAGTTATCTTCTTTTTGTTGATACTTATCAATCATCGTGACTTCCTCTTTATGTTCATTGAGATGGTCATTCAGATCCTCAAATAGGTTTTTGCTTCTTAATTTTTTAGTCATACAATAACAAGAATCGCTCAAACTTCACTTATCGTGCATCTTATAAAGGGTTGAAAACTCGATAAGTTCTTATCCTTATTAGATATGTCCACCTAGAACTGATGGTTTCACGGCTGGGTGAGACTGGCACATGATGATATGATTTTTCTCATATTTAATATAGTACATTTCATTAAATCAAAAACTAATATCTTATAAGTACTCACCATTTTTTATAGTTTCTTGATGAATTTCATCAGATATAAGTCTTTGGTGATACTTCATTCTAATTTATTTTATAATTTAATTGCATCAATGATGTTTCTTCAATATATATACTAAAATAAATGATAATGTAATCTATGCAACCAAACGTTTTTCTATACGTGTTAGATAACGTAATCTAGAGTAACGACTGTTTTCTTCATACATCTCAGAGAAAATTTGTATACCAAAATGTAATATTTTGTTTCATATATGAACCAACATGATCTTTGCACTAGTTTGATATTGTCTATTTTGGATCTGAAAACCCGCACAATTTTACTTTTCCTTAAATCTCAAATAATTTTCATGTGCTCATTCTAAACATCTTACATTATATCATCTATAGAGTTAAACCACATATCTACTTGTCTTAAGCATATCTAATTGAATTTCATCTGTACACTCTAACCATTTACCCGGTATTATCTATTGAGCTTAACCACCAATATCTTCTATTAAAGCGTGATTAATATTTTATGTTTGATAACCAAGAATTTTACCAACATCGCACTACATTTAGGCTTTTATCCAGAATACTATTTTTGTATATATTGGCATGAATATATGAGTCAAACCAATCTTAGCACGAGTCTGATATTGTTCCCTTTGGGTCCAACGGTAAGTAAAATTTTACTTTTGCTCAACTTCCAAAATATATCATAATATTATAGATATATCCATATTTATATATGCATGATATTTCCCATGTTTAGCCGATATGATATTTTGGTCATATTTTAACAGTGATATTATTCATAAGTTATAATACGATGTGATATATCCCCTATATGGAGTGCAAAGACGACCCCAAGTAAAGCTCTAAAAACGAGATCTTATTTATTTTATCAAAAGAAAAGCAGCCTAAAAACACACATTTGGAATGAGGATAAAATCCTTTCACTCATACATATGGAAAAATATCCCCAACTTGGTCATTTTTCCAAGCCTCTGCAAAACCCGACCCTTATTTTGGGAATTCGGCCAAGCCCTTTTCAATAGGAATCACACACAAGCGCGACATTTTATACTTATCATTTTAATATACCCAACTTGGTCATTTGTCCACGCCTCCTCCCCAATAGGGATCGCACACGAACACCTCTCATATTTGGCAAAACCTTCACATGAGGGGTCGTCCACGATTGCATCCCCTTATGTTTGGCTATTTAACTAAGCCTCTCCAAAAGGGATTGCACATGAACGAGATCCACCATGTTTGGCCATTTGACCAAGCCTCTTCATGAGGGGTCACACACGAGTGACTTGTCATATTTGGTTAATTGGCTAAGCTTTCTCAAGAAGGATCGTGCACGAGCGTGATCCCTCATGCTTGGCCTTTTAGCCAAGCTTATCCACCAGTGTACGGATCCACTCGACCCCTGTCTTGGGTTTATGTTTAGTCGGATTCAACATGTGGTATTATCCCTTCCTTGGAGAAACATTCCTACGAATGTTGCGTGTGACATTGTACATAAAATCATTTGACATAGTAAAGAGAGACAACTAAAATGACATACTTAATTTTTGTAAAACAAAAAATACAATATAAAATGTTGAACCAATGATGTAACAATTAAGTGAGAACCAAGTCGGAGATGTCTTTAATAATAGTTTAGCTAGGAAAGTCAAAATAATCAAGCCTTAAGACTTTTAAGAGTCTGATATGGCTGGTATAATTACTTTGACATAATCGACGATGCCTCGATAAAAATAATAAATAAATACAGACCTACGATAACCGACAAAATAAAAAAGTAAACTTTATCAAAAGACAAAGAAAAATACAAAGATTATACTGTCTGAATATTATATTCGATCATTGTATAGTCTTTAAGTTTCACTACACTCTAACTCAGGAACTATGGAGACTCCTGAAAAAGCTATATTTTGTATATAATATCAAGATAATAAATTGTATTTATGATTTAATTATACGTGATATTATTACATATTTATTATTTAAAATATATAGTATAATGGGAACAAAGAAGTCTATATAGTAGACATATTTAAAATAAGGAGAGAGTGAAAGGCCTTGTAGAATTAATATAAATAAAAGTATAAACTCTTATTATAAAGGATCAGATTTTTATACAAAAATATTTCATACTATTTTTCCCTTTTGTCTCTCTTTATATTTTACATTATTTTCCCTTTTGTCTTTCTTTTTTCCTTTCTAAACAATTATGGTGTTTGATTATGGGTTTACCTCATCAATAACCTTATTGAATTCTCCAAAAAAAAACACCATTATATAAAGACTAACAAGTAAAAAGGTTAGAGTACAGTCTAGAATGAATGGTGAGATCATTTAATCAAAGTTATTGTAATAGAAAAGTACCCAATAAGATTAAGTGTTTTTGTTGAAAGTTATTGGTGTTAATATTCCATTATTATTATTTTTTATCTTAATCATACTATATTATCTCATTTATCTTATTATATGAGTTTTTACCTTACCATTTTGATTTCATTGTCGGGAAAATAGTTCAGCCTTATATCTTAATCAACACTCCCGATGTTTGAAGAATAAATATAAAATATGGAAGAATGTCTGCTTTCGGGATATAAGTTCTTATGGTCAATCACCGTCCGCACAAAAGGCAATATTAGGATAGGACAATGTCCCCAACATTGATGGATGATCTTTTGTGTAGGTCTACACTCAAAGATATGATGGCCCCACCCATTTCCCACATCGTCGATGACACGTCCTTTATCTTATTCAGTGACAATGTTTCACGAAAAATGAACCTTGGAAAGACGGTTTTGTTAGAAGACTTCCTTAAAGCGAATCTGGTATGTTTCCCCAAAATAAAATCTAAAATTCTGAATACCTTCTTTATGAATAGAGACTTGAAGGATGTAACTCTCCCACATAGAGACGTGATGCTAACAATGGTTATTGTCTAGATTTGGAGCGACAGATAAGTTTGGACAAATTTGCACGAAGACATGATTGGTTCACCTCTTATAAGAGCACAAAAATATATTAGCATGGGATAGCACATCGGTAAGATGTATTCTTGAATCTATTTTCACTTAACGACTAATAATAGATCCTCAACTGAAGCCCGTACAACATAAAAACATCATTTTTCCTCTAAAACTTCAAAGGCGGTTGTAGAAGAAGTCGACTGGGTATTGATCGTCTGCCACGTATGAGAAATAATATACCTAGAGTGGGTAGCCAACCACGTTCTTATAAAAAAATAATAGAGTGTGAAGGATGTCCATCAACTTCACATGTCTCATTCAGGTGTGACTCAAAGATTATTTCCCATTGCTTTAAATATATCAGCTTGTTAATACAACCGCAAACCATAAAATATTATCCTCTATCGATGCGTATTCTGGATACAACCTGATAAAATGGATCCGACAGATAAATAAATAGGTCACCAAAAACTGCGGGTTCCACTACTACATGGTAATACCATTCAGACTAAAAAATACGAGATCAACTTACCAAATGATGGTGAACGGAATGGTTAAAGAGAAACTAGGATGCAATATTGAGTTGTACATTGCTAGTCAAAATCAAAGTCATAAGCACCCACATGGAGGATCTATGAGATGTCTTATCCATGCTAAGAAAGCACAACATGAAGCTTAACCACGTGGAGTGTTTATTTAGCCTCAAATCTGGGAAATTTCATGCTTCATCATCCACAAAAGAGAAATTGATGTTGAACTAAACTAAATTTTTGCATTACACAAAATGAGTCGATCACATATGGCAAAGCAAGTTTAAAGATTGAACCATAGGGTCCCAACTTTAAATTATTTCATCTCGTGGGCAGCTGATATGTGCCTAAAATTTTTTAAAGTCTTGAGAGGAACATGAAATTTTGATAAAACAAGGAATATGACATCTCATTTTGAGAGTTGAATATCTATCGAGCATTACTAGTGGAAAATAATATAATAATTGCATTGTAGCCATTCTAATGATACTCAAAAGATAAAATATAATATACTTTATCTACTATGTTAACAAATACCTTCTACGGGTAGAAACAAGGTACTTCATGGCATAAACAATTGTGCTATCACTAGCAATAGTGGTTAGAAATTTACGACAATAATTCTAATCTTATTTAGTCCAAGTACCTACGACTTTTCCTATCATATTGGTCTTGAGCACACTCGAAACCTCGGGGGACTTAGATAAATGGAAGATCGAGTTGGAAGATTTTGCAATATTTTTCATACCAAGAAGTACGATAAAAAAAATTAGGTATTGGTCGACTTTGTATCTAAATGAGTAAGGGATATACCCACGGGTGGACCAAAGTGCAGACCTGGAATGGTTGATGTATGTAGATAAATTATCCAACGGGAGGGGATGCGGAGGATCAGTATACATCATATCACATATGGTAAGAGATAATGTTTGTCGTTGATTTCAGATTTAAGGAATCAAATATCATGACCGAATATGAAGTTATGACAGTAGGATTGAAAGTGGTTAAAGAATTCGCCACCAAAAATATCAGAATACATAGAGATTCACAACTAGTGATAAACAATCCTCGAGTAGTACAAAACCCGGGAGGATAGGATGCGATAATACTTGGAAAATTAAAAACGTCAGAGAGCTCTTCAGGAAAGTGATATTCAAGCAAATCAGTCAAGATTATAACACGATTTCCAACTACCTCTCTTTAAAGGGAAGTTTGAGGAAAACCCCAGAAAATGATAATTTCATGGCAAGAAGAGTCATGCTTAGCGGAGAAGGAAAGTGAGAGTATTTCTACAATTTTCAAAGAAGTAAACACATGGATGACCAAGATAATAGAGTATTTGATCGGAAATATTAAGCCATCTAACAAAGTAGAAACAAAAAGGTTAATGTTGCAAGCCATGAGGTATATGATCATGGATGGGTAGTTTATCCTATCAATGTCAGCTCATGCCATTGTTAAAGTGTTTAGGCATGTATGAATTCCTACTATTATATCAACAATACACCTTCAATCATTTGGTGGATACCTCAATGCTTGCACTTTGGCCCATAAAGCTTTAACTTTAAGATACTATTGGCCTGATATGCATAATTATGCAAAACATTAGTTAGAAAATGTAATAACTGTCAATAATGGTCCAAGTTTCTGCATCAGATAGGACATGGACATGATAGCTCCACTTTCTACTGGACCACGAGATTTTAGGTTTGTAATCATCACGATCAACTATTTTACAAAATTGGTAGAACTGGAAGCCCCAAACCAAACGAGAGAGGAGAAGATCATGAAGTTCATATGGAAGCACATAGTCTGCAAATTTAGTGTCCGGAGAATCCTTATCTCCGACAACGGATTAAAATTTAATAATGAGAAGATGAGAGAGAATCATACATTGAGTACGAGATCCACCATCGTTTCTCATCACCTTACCACTTGTAAGAAAATAGACATGTGGAGGTTACCGACCACACGATAATGGACAGCTTGAAAAAAATCATGGGAAGCGCAAATGGTAATTTCCCTAAGATGCTACCACATATATTGGGGACTTATTGAATGACCTCGCAAAACCTAACTGGTGACACCTAATTTCACCTTACTTATGGAGTAAAATACGTCGTACCCATGGAAATAAGTGCATCGACCGCCCATATCCTTTGATATAATGAGAACACAAATGAAGAAGGGAACCAAGCTGATCTGAACGTGCTGGAGCAACACCGTGACGAGGCCCGCATAAAGGAGTTCACTGTGAAGCAGAAAACCACGCGGTGGTACAACTCAAAATTCGAGCCTATACCCATCAAAGTAAGAGAGTTGGTGATTTGGTTTATAATTTTAGAAATAAATCAACCCAGGGCATGAAATTTAGGGTTAAAATGGGAAGACACATACCGGGTAATCGAACGAAACTGATAAGGTACATATTGGTTGAAATATATGAAAGAAAGGAATTTCCATAACCATATAAGATTGAAAATTTGTGGTTGTCTTACGATTCAAAATATTTATGACTTAGTGTAATCGACCGATTCGAGATTTAATATCTATCTATATATTAGTTATCAAGGAAAAGAATTTACACCATTTATTTTATATAATTTCACACCTCAGCCCCCTGCATGGCCCACAATTAGGGCTGTCAAAAAAATCCGAAAAATCTGATATCCGACCGAAATATTCGATATCGAATCCGAATAAAACGGATAATATCCGTATTCGAAAGAAAACGGATAATATTCGTATCCGAATTCGTATTCGAAAATAGAGGATATGGATATAGTCATATCCGTATTCGAAATATCCGATATCCGAATTTTATAAATAAATATATATAATTTTTTTATATTTAAGCATATTTTTAGCTATCCCACATTGTAAAAAGCAAAACAAATTACTAACAAAGTTGGCTATAAATATATAGGGTTATTACTTTAAAAAATGTATCTTATCCCACATCTAAAGTTGGAAAAAAGAGTTGCTACAAAGCTGTTTATAAAACACATGGTTGCTTTTTATAACAAGTATATCTTTTTTGGTGTTGGGACTCTTATCCCATATTTAAAATGTGGAAAAGAAATGTTACCAAATATTCTATAAAAGACATGGTAGCTTTTCAAAATAAATATATTTTTCTTTGTCTTATCCCACATCTAAAATGGGAGTATGAATTTCTACTAAGGTACTTTTAAATGTAGTCAATCCAATAGTGCAATTAGTTAAAAAAATTAGTAGAAATTCGGATTCGGATATTATCCGTATCCGGATAATATCCGTCGGATACGGATTCGGATGTTGTTTTTTATAAAACTTCGGATTCGAATTCGGATTCGGATAGTGATTTCGGATTTTGGATTCGGATATAGACAGATTCGTCTCCGAAATATCCGTTTGACAGCCCTACCCACAATAAGGTAGAAGCTAGACCAGTAACTTGCTGGATATCCATATCAAGAAATTGGTAGAATATGAGTGAGCTTATACGAAATAATGGTAACTAAGCAGAGAAGTCAATTTATTTTATTAAAGGCATGTCACTTAAAGCTCGCAAACTTAGTCAAAGTTAGAAATTCATTTCTTCGGTTAAATGCATATAAGTTAAATCTCGCCAACTTAGTCAACTTATAAATATACTTCTTCAGTTAAAAGAAATTCACATAAAGCTCAAAAATTTATCCAAGCTATAAAATCATTTCTGATGTTAAACGCATGTCACTAAATATTCGCCAACTTAACCAACTCAAAAATCTTTTTTTCGGCTAATAGCATAACACTTACACCTCACGAACTTAGCCAACTCATAAATCCATTACCAAAGTTGATGGAAGGTCATTTAAATCTCTCCAACTTAGCCAAGTCATAAATCTATTTTGTCGCTTAAATGTATATTGGTCACTTAAAGCTCGTCAACTTAGCCGTCTCAGAAGTCTATATCTTCGGTTAAAGATATGTCACTTAAATCTTACTTACTTTCCAACTCATAAAATTAATTTCTTTAGTTAATGGGTGGTCACTTAAATTTTGCCAACTTAACCAATTCTAAAAAGAAATCCATCTCTTCTATGGTGGAGATGGTTGGGGAAAACAAAGAATACACTCTTAAAGAGCGAGACAAGTTGAGAGCAGAAATAGAGGCGTTAAGGGCCATAAAACAAGCAGAAAAGGGTATAAGAGAGAGATCAGGGCGTCAGCTATTCATCATACTGACAACCCCAGGGAGAATGATCCATCAGCAAAGACTCATCTGAGTTCAAAAAAGACCCATGCTAGTTCTAAGAAGACTCATCGGTCTATGCCAGTTGAAAGTTCAGATTCTGAGTCCTCCCGCAACTCTTCAAACGAGGCTGAGCTTGAGGAGTCTTTGTCAACAAGAAGTGATGAATGGAGGTCCAGAAAGTAAATGAAACTAATTAAAAATATTCAAGAAATAGAGATAGGCATGGGAGGCTTAAAAGGTATCTGGACAAAGGGTCATCTCACAGCCACACGCATGTTGATCAGTTGTTGGTCGATCATTTTGCTTTTCAGACCGAACCAGGTATTTTTGCAACACCTAATGAAGACACAATCTTCACCCGTAATAGGAATCGGAGACAGTCACCTTTGTCTGCCAAAATACTGACTAGAAACCTACCCAAAAGGTTTGACAACTCCAAAATGTAGAAGTATGATGGAAGTAAGGATCCGGACAACCATCTGGTGCAGTTCAAAAACTTCATGATGAATTTTGAAGATGATGAGGAACTTTTGTGCAGAGCCTTCTCCCAATCTTTTAAGGGAATTTATCTTAAGTGGTATAATAGCTTACCCCAAGGGTGTATAAGAAACTTTGATACTTTTTGGGTAGTCTTCCGAAGGCAATTTGTTGAGAGTAAGGAGGTGAAGCGAAATAGAGATATCATTATCCATTGTGCCCAAGAACCAAATGAGTCCTTAAAAGACTACATAAGTCGGTTCGTGAATACCAAGAACGGGTTAGCAGATTGCTTCGAACATGTGGCAATTGCTTCCTTGAGACAAGGTTTGAACCCTGGGAATCTAGCTGATTCGGTGACCAGGAAGAAATCCATGACTTGGGGTGGCTTATTGAATCAGGTGGGAAAGCAAATTAATGTGGATAAAACCAATAAAATCAGGGTGCACCGTCAAGTGAGGTCCACCACAACAGCTCAGAACCAGTCCGGATATAAGGCTAAGGAGACCGGACAATGGTCCAACAAGGCTAAACAAACTCAGTCCAACCATAATCAATCTCAGAGCCAGCATTCAAGGAATAAAAGAGGTCCTTGGGTTCAACCGGAGTGGTTTGTAGAATTGAAAGAGAATATAGCCACAATATATGACAAGACCAACGAGGAAGTCCATTTCCGGAAACCAGCAACACTACAGTCTCCTAGAGAGAGTCGAAATACTTGTTTTGCCAATATCATAATGATATATGCCATAATACTCAAGACTGCATAGCCCTGAAACAAGAAGTATATAATCTTATTGAAAGAGGCAAACTGGGAGCTTATGTCAAAAGAAGAAGTGAAAAGAGGCCTGACAATGCTCCTCGGACATGCCCTACAAACAATGTGGGAACATCTGCTCAAGAAGGGGCAATGATGATCCTCAAAAGATCTAATATTGATTACGAGTATCTGGATCCTGACGGTATCCAGACTAATCAGTTTTTTTGAGTCACTCACAATCTTTGGAGGATATACCATGACAACTCCCACTTCTTTATCAAGAAAGAAGTATGTACATAGTCTGGCTACTCAGTTGGAAGGGGGCATATCTTCTCAGCAGTGCCAAACCCTTTTTCCATTTATAGTTTTTGATGAGGATGCTTCAAGAAATATTGATGGGCCTCACGAGGATGTTGTGGTAATAGGAGCATCTATTAGGGGTAATGACATCCGACGAATTTTGATAGACACATGAAGTTCATCAAACATTCTTTTCTTGAGCTCCTACAAGCAGATGAAGCATCCGACCATTCAATGGTCAAACAGAACCATTGTGGGCTTCACAGGAAGCTCTGCAGGTGTAATCGGGGAGTTTGAGGGAGAGGTGTTGTTGGGCAAAAGGCCTTTTAAAAAGTTGGTTAGGGTATTATTTGTTGTGGTAGATTCCCCCGCATGCTATAATGCTATCTTTGGGAGGTCCTGGCTCTCTAGAATGCATGTTGTGGCCTCAATTGTCCACCAGTGTTTGAAGTATGCCGTTCAAGGGCAAATGGGTGTTGTCCGAAGTAGGCGGAAGATAGCAAGGGAGCGCTATGCAACTGCACTTGCTCCTAAATATTTGGGAGCAGTTACTGGGGCCTTCTGAGGGAGAAGGTGAGATTAATGAACCCAAAGAGGCTCCTAGTGTTATAATACCGGTTGAAGAGATTGAAAATCACTCCCTGACAGAGTATAGAAGTATCAAGATTGGCTCCAAGATGGCGCCAGAGTTGAAAAAGAAATTGTTGTCTTTTTTATTGAACAATCAACATGTATTTTCTTGGTGCAATGGTGATGTAACCGGAGTACCTGCAAACGTTATCTCACACGAGCTATCAATCCAGAGTGATGTTGCATCCGTTGTGCAGAAAAGGAGAGCTTTTTCTAAGGACAAAGCTGATATAATAGTCCAAGAATTTGATCGGCTTACCAAGATGGGACACATAAAGGAATCCTAGTATCCTTTATGAAGTGCCAATCCGGTGTTGGTCAAGAAAAAGAACGGGAAATGGCGTATGTGTATTGATTTTACTGACCTCAACAGGGTTTGCCCAAAAGATCTTTATCCAGTCCTCCGGATAGATCAGTTGGTAGACTCAACGTCTGGAAACAAGTTGATGTCCTTCACAGATGCTTTCTCTGGGTACAACCAGATATAGGTGGATCTGAAGGACCAAGATCATACTACCTTTATAACAGATAGAGGTCTCCATTGTTACAAGGTGATGCCTTTTGGGTTAAAAAATGATGGGGCTACTTATCATAGGTTGGTGAACAAAGCATTCGCTAGTCAGATTGGCAGAAATATGGAGGTATACATAGATGACATGATGGTTAAAAGATTGGAGGAGGATTTGCACATAATTGACCTTCAAGAAACATTTGCTAATTTTGGCAATTGTGAATTTGAAACTGAATCCAAAAAAATATGTCTTTAGGGTTCGATCCGGAAATATTTTGGGGTATGTGATAAGTGAGAAAGGGATACAGTCTGATCCGGATCAGCTTAATGCTCTACTAGAAATGGATCCTCCTCGGAATATTAAAGAAGTCCAGAGACTCACTGGAGGGTTGGCTGCCTTGAATTGTTTTATTTCAAGGTCTTCGGACAAGTGTTTTCCGTTTTTCCAAACCTTGAAGACTGCTAAATATTTTAATTGGTCTCCGCAGTGCAGCCAAGCTTTTGTTGAAATAAAGAAACACTCATCCTCACCAAATACTCTTTTTAAACCCATTCAAGGAGAAACACTCTTTGTATACTTGGTTGTGTCATAATGTGCTATAAGCGCAGTATTGGTGAGAGAAGTGGACAACTACCCTCGTCCGGTGTACTACATCAACAAAAGTTTAATAGATGCTGAGAAGAGGTACTTGAAGCTTGAAAAGTTGGCATTAGCCTTAGTAATTGCAACAAGAAAGATGAGGTCGTATTTTCAATCTCATTCCATCGTTGTTCGGACATCTTTCCCATTGAAGAATGTTCTTTAAAAGGCAGACATATCTAACAGAATGACCAAGTGGTCAGTGGAGTTGGGTGATTATAACATTGATTTCTTCTCACGAACGGCTATCAAGGCTCAATCAGTAGCTGATTTCTTGGTAGAATTCCATTCGGACATAAAATCGAAACAAACTTCAGAAGAGAAAACTAAGAAAGAATGGGTAGTCTGAACTAATGGTGGTTCAAGCACAATAGGGTGTGCACCTGGAATTCGCTTAACCTCTCCATATGGCGATAAGATGTACGATGCTATATGCTTTGGGTTCAGGGCTTCCAACAATGAGTCTGAATATGAAGCAACTATAGCTGGTATTAAATTAGCTTTCCTATGTGGGGCTAAGAGAGTTTGGTTGATGAGTGACTCTCAGCTTCTTATCCATCAAGCTCAAGTTCAGTCTGAGGCAAAAAAAAGCAACTGATCAAATACTTACTCATCCTGAAAGAGGTGGCAGCCAATTTCAAAAGTATTTGCTATGAGCATATTCCTAGGTCAGAGAATGCACTGGCAGATTCTTTGGCAACCATATCATATTCTGAGTCTTACCCTTGGATTCACATACAAGAATGCGCATCCATATAATTTAGTCAAAACAAGCAAGAGGAGGAAAGTTTGAGTATACAGGTGATTCAACCTAAAGATTGAAGGTTTTCCCTTCTTCAATATATTTCTCATAGGGTTTTTCCTCCGGGTAAAGCTATGGCAAGAAAAATTAAACACAGGGCTCGTGGTTTTCTGATAATAAGGGAAGTTCTCTATAAAAAAATCTTTCAGTAGACCTCTATTGCGTTGTTTGGGGGTTGAAGAATCTCAAATCGTTTTATCCGAACTACATGATGGATAAGGATCAATATATTGTGGGTACATGGCACTAACCCGAAAAGTATTGTTGGATGGGTACTATTGGCCATCCATAATGGCAGACGCTAAAGAAATGGTAAAAAACTGTGATCCATGTCAAAGGTATGGCAATGAAATTCATGTGCCAGCAGTATCAATGGAGTCTATTTCTGAGCTAGTACTTTTTGCTCGTTGGGGATTGGATTTCGTTGGACCTTTGCCTATGACGTCCGGAGGGTGCAGAACTATTATAGTTGGTATTGATTACTTCTCAAAATGGATAGAAGCAGATCCTTTGGCAGGTACCACTTTGAAGGCTGTCATTAATTTTATCTTATCCAATATATGTTGCAGATTTGGGATCCCTCAAAAGATTACCACAGACAATTGGCCACATTTTGATAATAAAGATATGAAGAGTTTTTGTGCTTTTAGAGGAATTCAGCATTGTTTTCTCCTCCTTTCCATCCCCAAGCAAATGACCAGGTTGAAGTTGCCAACAAGACTATTCTGTCCGGATTAAAAAAGATTCTAGAAGGAGTTGCAGGGAAGTGGCCAAGTTATTTGCAAGAAGTATTGTGGGCGTACCGAACTACTCCCCGAGATGCTACACAGGAATCTCCTTTTGCTTTGGTGTATGGGATAGATGCAATTACCCCCCATAGAAGCTATCCTACCATCATACAGGGTCCACAACTATTCTGAACAATCTAATGAGATAACAATTAGGAATCAATTAGACTTAATTGAAGAAAGAAGGGTTAAAGCTCACTTAAGAACAGCTCACTACCAAGGCTTGATGAGGAGTAGATTTGCTTCCAAAATCAAGAGAAGAGATTTTCAACCACGAGATAAGGTGTTAAGAAAAGTTTTCTTAAACACCAAGGAGAAGCAGTTCGGTAAGTTGGCTCCGAACTGGAAAGGCTCCTGTGAGGTCTCTGAAAAACTTAAGCCTGGGACATATAGGCTTCAGGACAAAGAAGGAAGAGTTTTGAAGCACCCATGGAATATTGAACATCTCAGGTTATTTAGAATATTTTTTTTGTGTAAATATTTACTTGTTAGATATCAATGTAAATATTAGGGGGCATACTCTTTCCTACCCTGGTGGCGCGGGGAGGTTTTAATGAGGTGTCCGGTTTTTTATTTATAATATGTGATGCTTCTTAAAATATTCTGAGTGGTTTACTACAATTCAATTCAAGTACAAATCACTTGTTCAACGCCTAGAATCTTTAGTAGATCGGATAAATCGGGTTAAGTGATGACTATTAAATACACGTCATCAAAGATATTAAACACTCTCACTATAATACTTCTGAAATGCTAGGGGCTACTTAAACATTGACCATGAAAAGTTTAAAAGAAAGAAAGTATTAAGTAAAAAAAGGCTTGATAGATTAAACCTATTCGGACTCGAACCGAACAAGAAAGCAAAATATGCCTTAGCCATCCAAGGACTTTAGGTGTTTAAACATTACAAAATATGCCTTGGCCATCCAACGAATTTAATTGTTCAAAAAAGACAAAAAATAATATAAGACCTTAGGGCTTGTTCCCTTCGGACGTTCCTTCATCACATTTACCTTTTTAAGGACTTTTGATTTCGACACTTGAACTCTCACCAGTTCCCTCTTTATCATCAGTAGTAGAATCGATTCCACTGAAGTAGTTGTGCTTGTCGCCATCTGCCATGGTGTGAACTGGAAGTTCTTCATATTCCACATATTTCCATAAGGGACCAAGGGTCCTCTTCGGAAAAGTCTCATGAAAGAGCAGCACCATGTCAGACTTGACTTGATCATCTCTTTTCTCCAAGGAGTCTATCACCTCATTGGTATATTTATCAATACCTGCTTGGATAGCTTGCTCCTACTGGTTCTTTAAGTCTTCTTTCTCATTGATCAGTTCTGAAACAAAGTTTCCAACTTAGTCTTCTCATCAAATAAGTTTTGAATGCACCATCCTTGGTTTTCACTTCCTATTTTAGAATTGTGAAGTCCTTTTCTAAGTTAGAATACTTAGTCTGGAGCTCAGTCTTGGCTGCCTCCGATGTGGCTAATTTAGCTGCTCAATCCTCCTTATCCTTCTTCAATGCCTCCATCTCTTTCTTCAGTTCCTCTATGCATTGGTTAGCATTTAAGAGGTTGGTTGACAGGGATTACTTGTTAGTGGTGAGGGAGTTGATGAAATTTGGTTTGGCTTTTCACCTGCCTTTTCCAGATCAAGTATGGGTCCGATGTGACCGAGGAGGGAGCGGTTCAGGACTTCCTGCTCTCCGAAAATAGAGAAAGACTTACCATTAAAGGTCACCATATTGGCAGAGCTGGAGGGCCGATAGGGACCTACGAAGTCATCCTTCTCAGAATCATTGAATTATAAATCAATATCCTGAAGGGCAATAATGTCTACTTCTTTATTCCCTCCCCCGAAAATCTCTCAGGACTGCAAATCTGTTGGGATTATTTCTTGCAACAGGGGCTGGTGGAGGTTGGATCTCCGAAGGGCGAAGAATTATTTCTTCTCCCTTGGTGACCTTCTTCTTCTTAGTATCTTTCTCATCGATGATGGCCCTCTTTTTTATGTCTTTCTTAAGAGGCTTTGGTGGGTTCTGCGACTCTCCAGCCTCCTTCATTTTCTCAACCTCTACTACCTTGAGCAGGGCAGCATCAATTCCCCCTTGGTTCCCCGAACCAGTCCCTTCTGCTTGACCCAACACTGTTACAACTTTCTTCTTCTTATTCTTCATCTTGTTGGGCGCCTTTGCTCTGGAGGGTAAGAATAATTTTCCATCATTGGCCTCTGTCCTCTTGAGAATTACACCAGGAGGAGAAAGGGTAGTCAGCTCTTCCCATGTTAGGTCTCTCCGGCCGGTGGTGTTCCTTAGATGGGACCTCACAAGATTGTCTGATGTGAAGCAGTTATGGAAGGTATTCCCCTAATTCTCTGCAGCCCATGCGTTGAGTTTTGCACAGGTTTTCTGCCCATCCTCCAAGTGTCCAGCGAACTCCTTCGGTAGCACTGAAAAGTCAAAACAAGTTAATCAGAATGAAAAGACGTATAATTTAAAAAAACATGAAAGACAAAGATAGGAATGTAACTTACCAGTACTTTTCCACATGCTGGTCAGCATGCTAGGATTGGTGTTGGCCTTAATCTTCTTGCCGTCCTCCCATGTCCCATTAACAAACAGAAATTGTGTCCTACAGTTCTTTTCAGACTCCAACAAGTCATCTACCACTTTGAAGTTGTTCCCCATATTGTGATGGTAGAATAGAATCTGATGATTCTTGCATAAGTTTGCCACAGCAGCAAACTGCTCCATTGGGAGTGAGATTTTTGACAACCTTGATGCATTATGCAAGCAATGAGAGAATACCAGGCATTGGGGCTTAGCTGGCTAGGGCAGAGTTTAACTAGGTGGAAGTATTTGACAATTTCTGGGTCCAATGGAAACCGTAGTCCCCAGTTTAGCACTTTGGTGAAAATAACCACCTCGTTAAGCTTGCAATCCATGGGAGTATCCGGAGTGATAGGTATCATTACCTTCACTGACTCCAGAATCCCCCATTTTGTCTATATCCGGCTCAATTCAGCAGTGTGGGTGTAGATGAAGTTTATGTGTTGTAGAGCCAACAGGTAATTGACACTAACGTATTTGAAGCAAGGGCCTACCTTGCCCTCTAGGTAATCCAAAAGCTCCGGATGAGTCATACAGACTTTAACCTTGCTTCTACCCTTCTAATCAGAAACAACATCCCCCGTTTGACCTGATACCTCGGTTTCAAATGGAGCTTCCTCAATACTATCTTGCATTATTTTTTCCATCATTATGGAAGGTTTATCAGTTGCCTTAAATGGGGCGGGGGGATCAGTTCTGGTACCGAAGGCTGTTCGGATGATTGAGCATTTGATGTCTCTAAACGCCTGATGTCCGGTTGAGGTTGGGATCCAAAGGGCTTGGCCCTTGGGGCTTCTTTAGATGCCTCAGATCCGGAGGGCTTTGGCAGTGAAGGTGTGGATTAAGTTTTAGTTTGGTGGGTCGTCTGGCGAGGGGTTATCTTCTCCGGAGACTTCTCAGCATCAGAACCCATAGCAATGAAGGGGGAAGGTTTTCTGATACTTGAAACAGCCTTTTTGTTAGGCACAGAAGGTTGAGACTCTTGAACAGAAGAGCCTGAGGGAAGGGATGACAAGTTTGGCTGAATGAGAGCGGTCTGGGCCTAGGGTTTTTGGAAGAAGAATACCCTTGATCGACGTCCTGGGTTGGTTGACTGGTTTTCTCACTTGGAGAAACTGGAAGGCCAACAACAACCCCTCGTACTTGGCTATTATGCCAAGCTTACCAGATACTTGGCCATTTGGCAAAGACTTCTAACGAGAGGTTGTGTACGAGTGCGATCTCAAATACTTAGCAATTTATCCAAGACTCCCCAAGGGTGGTCGCACACGAGCGCGACCCTTTATGATTGGACGTTTGGTCAACCCTTCTGTTTATCTAGTTATGTGAATTTTTACCTCACCAAGTTACAACAATAATTAATAACAATGTAGCTAAAATCTCATAAAAATCAAACATATTTGGTCAAATTAGTAACAATTGATTCTTTGGCAATAAAAAAATATGGCCGAATCTGACTGAATTAGTTGAGTTTGCGGTGATGTGAAATTGTCCATGCACTAGATTTTTATGTTTGGTATTTTGATTAAATAGAATATAATTAATGTGAATGTTTATTTGGAATATAAACCTTGAAAAAATAAATATTTTAAAACTATATGAATATTATCATACACAAATACTCTAAAATTGATTTACTTACATAAAAAATGATTTCCACAACCGAACACAATCTCTTTAATTGGGTTAGAATGTGGTTGCAAACTATGAAAGGGTATGTTAGAAAATCATACTAGCAAAAATTATATTGTAACATTGATACTAGTCGTTACCACTAATTTGATTTTAGGTAATATCATAAAAAAATCTCCAATCTGAATGAATATTAATATGATATAGTTGAATGATTTTTTATAACACCTATTCTAAATGGTAGACATCCAAGTATAAATCTATGTTGTCTTTGATTTTCTTATTCAAATATATCATCATGGTCACTCATTCTTCCTTAATAATGTTTAACACTTTAGATGTAATCCAGTAACCCAGTGTCCGTCTGACACAACTTTCTTAATATGCAAAATACAATGATGTAAAAAGTTTAAAGTATGACTCGTATATGAAAACATATTATTAGGAGTACCATTTGGTACTTTTTTGTTTTTAATATGAGGATTTTTTGTAATTTTTTAAAATTTCTTATGAACTAGCTTAGTTTGTGTCGTGCTAGTAATTCTATCGGGCATACTAGTATTAAATATTTTCTCAATGATATGTTCAAAGTAAAGTCTTTAACATTTGGTGGAGCGGTTTGGTTTGGTGATTCCAAACGACTGGATGGCGAAGGATGATTCATAGGTCATCTAGGATTATGGTGATTCTAATAATAACTCCAAAAGATAGGGGCACGATATCAATGGGTTCTACTAAGGAAATGATTCCTCATATGAGGAATATTGTGTCTGATTTCTTGGAATCATTGAGTGAGAGGATAACAAAGCACCAATATGAGTTCCAAATACAAGAAAATGCGCAATACATACAAAAGCAATAGAATTGACTCGAGGGCGTGGTGATTAGGCTCCTTATGGATGGACAGACCTCGAAAGATTATTTTGACCACGAGATTCTATTATTCACTGTGCTATTTGAAGCTAGAGTCTGTTTACCGCTGCCTTGAGTTTCCCCAGCCTCTTAGCTGAAACAAGTCTTTTAGCTCAAACGTCTTATCATAAGCTCGGGCTAGCCTCCCCATTTAACTGTGCATATATATGACAATGTGATAAGTTTGTTAATGAGATAATAGGATATGCCTCTTAAATTGTTTTTATATGTTCTCCCATAATGAAAAGATTGGTGAACCTCCTTCGAGATGATTGATCCCAAATATAGAGGCGGGTGCTCACCTCTGAAACTTGGCTTAGGAGCCCTACACATGGTGTTCGAGCATAAAAGATGCTACCAACGTTTAATGTTTAGGCATGAGCCACTATGCATGTTTGGTGTTCCATATGAGATTGGTTATGTATTTTTTATCTTTGTGCATGAGAGCTGTTATGCATGTTTAATTTTCGGGAATGGGGGTCGTAATACTCAATTTATACTATTACTTTGGTGTAAATTATGATGATGTGATACACATATTACTTAACACAATTTGATGTTATGACTTGGGGCCTATTGTCCAATTAACATTATAATATATAAATATATGAGCATGCATAATAAGATGAAATCAAAATATATTTATTATAAAGTACCTCATTAAAAACTACATGAATCACAGAAGTATAAAAGAGCGCACAACAATGCAAAAGAGATTATAGGATAGCCAAAACTTACAACTTGTTAAAACTTTAAAGATGTACTAGTAAATAGTATGAGTAAAATTATATTTTAAAAGCATATAATATTAGAAAACATATAGTTTCAAACATTCCACATTCTAATGGTAGGGAGATGATGTCTCTTTATATCAACCAGTTTATAAGTACACGATCTTATCCTAGTTGTTATAGTGTATTTTCTTTCCCAGTTTGGCCTAGCTTTCTGAGGATTTTATATGTTTTGTTAAGAAAAATCCTTCTAAGGACCTTATCATAAATTTGAAATTCATGAAAATAAATCTTAAACATGTTGCACATTAGCGTTTGGTAGTGTTATATTATGAGGCACGTTTTAATATGCTTCTCATCTACAAGGTCCATCTCGGTAGTGTGGCTACTCCCATTAGTTCCTTCATCATAATTCAATATTTGAAATGAAGTCATGCATATTTCTGTCAGTATCACAACCTTCATCATACAGATCATGGTGAATGATTTTTTCCTTGTTGTGCTTCTTGAGGTAGTTTGAAAACCCTTTGTTTTTATTACATAAATTTAGTTCAATTATCTATATAACCCTCGAGGGTAGGATATATCCCAACTAAAATAGTTTGCTTAGTCACCTCATCTTGTCTATTTTCATGGGGGTAAAAAGACGGTGAGAAGTTTTGTTGCATTTTTTATGTTTGACAAAATAAAGGTGATTCCTCGTTCTGGAATTCAATCTAATTATTGGGGGTTAGGAAAATATGGACCTCAAACATGAAAAACAATATTAGTTTGGATGAATTTTACAATTTCTTGGGCTCGAATCCTCACTAGTGGCTCGGCCTTCACTCATTTAGAAAAGTAGTTAACTGATACTAAAATGAATCGTCATCCTCTCTAATATTTTCACTAGGGACCCCATGATGTTTAAACTCCATTTATCGAAGTGATTTGCTTTTAAAATATAAACTCCATAGATACCATAGAGGCATGAATTAAGTTCGAAAATTGATGGCATATATTTAGCATTGCACAAATAACTTGGCATCATTATATATTTAAGCTAATATTAATATCTTTGTATGGAGGGTTCTGTACCCGCAATAGATAACTCCTCTTATTTTGTTAAATTATTTGAGTATAAAGGTTGATTCGTCCAAGCACAAGCATCAAAGAAGGGGTCTTGAGATCTCACAGTGTTAGATAATATTGCCAACTAGTGTATATCAAACATATCGTATTTCGACACTTATAGCCTCAACTTTGTTGTTTGAGAGCATTCCTTCTATGAGATAAGATCAACTTGAAGTTCACTAATCTGGTGGCTCATCGTCGATAGCCATAGCCTCGTACGATGATTCAGAGGCCTCTTCCTATAACAGTTAGTATATTGAAAGTTTATCTTGGGTGATGACCCATAACTTTGATTAAGAGCTTTCTGTAAAAGAAAGTACATAAGCTATTTTGTTTTAAATATGTGGTAATTTTCCATATAGTATTTATTTCAATCTTGAAACCTCAGCTCGTAGCTTTGCTAGATAGAGGATATGATTCTTGATTTTTGTTTCACCTTATCCAAAATCATGATTCACTGCTATTTATGATTCATTTAGAAGTCTCACACGTTGTGCCTCACAAATTTAGGCTACCCGAGGCCCTACAATGGTTGCATCTTATTGAGCCTTGTTGTTTGGGGTAAGAATCCAGATTAGATGGATTGTTGGAGAGGCTCATTCGATAGAGACATCAGGTGGATACTAGCACTAGAGCCTTAATTGTTTTAGCCTTCTTCAATACGGATTGTTCATATTGATTTCAGACTATCTTTCGATAGGAGATTAGGAAAGATCTTAGAGTATGGACTTTAATAATAGTTCATGGTTCGAACTTGATTTTGATATCTTCCATCTTTAAAAATTATTGTGTTATCATGCCTAAAATGTTAATATTTTGGAGGATGTTCGCAAAGGGAAAAATGTTCAGACCATAATTATGTAGCCTCGAAAGTATAATCTCAATTTCATGGAATTTACTATGAGAGCCAATGCTACCTTCTCCAGCTGTAGAGAACGAGTTTCAGCAACGGTGAAGGATTTTTCGATGTTGTAGGTAGCTCGGCAGGTAAAACTATTTTCTTTAACTAGTACTACACTTACAATATAGTAAAAAACTATCAAGTACAACTCAAGTGTGCCCCTTGGGTTTGGTCACGTGAGTACTTTGGGGATGACAAGTTCTCTTTAGTTTTATGGAATGCCTCATTGTACTCAAATGTCCATTTGAACTAGCAAACACCCTTAAACACTCAGAAAAAATGTGTACTTGTCATAGGATCAGGAGATGAAATGGTTGAGATTAGTCAACCTTTTTGTAAGGATTTGTATATTTTAATATACTATGGTGGCTTCATAAACGTTAGAGTCACTAGCTGAGTTAGGTATGCTTTGATCCCTTTTTAACTTGTCAAGTATTCCACAAAATTCATGATATGGAGTATGAATGTACACTTCTATGGATTGAATTTGAGATTGACTATTTGGAGGTTACCGAAGGTCTTTTACAAGTCTGCAAGGTGATTATAATTTTCTTAACTAGTGACTATCATGTCATTGAAGTAGGTCTGAATGTTCTTCTCAATTTGTGTAGATGAAGCTTTGTTCACTAAACAATGGTATGTCGCACTTACATTCTTTAGATTAAGGCCATTACCTTGTAGAAGTGAAAATAATTCTCGATCATGAAAAACATGTGTTTCTCATCACTATGATGCATGGAAATTTGATTTTAGCCTGAATACACATTTATGAAATATAGCGGTTTGTTTCTCAAACTAGCACCCACCAGTTGGTCAATTCCTGGGACAAGTAAATAATATTTTGAGCATGCTCGATTAAGATTGGTGAAATCTACACACATCTTCCATTTTTTATTTTTCTTCCTCATTAATACAAGATTTACGATCGAGGCATGATATAATACTTCCCTTTTATGGTCAATTTGGTGTATTCATTTGGCATTGATAATGATAGCCTTGGGCAATCTCATGAGAGAACATTATGTGTATTTTTATTATAGACCGAAAACTATTGTCGATAGATAGCTTATAACATGTTATTAAGGAGGATACATTTGTAACATCATGCACAGATCAAGAAAAAACATCTCAAAGCCTCTTATGTGGCTTGCTCAATCCGGGCTGTGCGTCTTATTACGAGTGTGACTTAATCGGTTGGTTCCCCGAGCTCGATTATTTGCAAAGAACTCGCTTGGAACTTTTAAGTTGGCTAAGGCAGTGGGGACCCTAATTAATTCATATGTTCATAGAGAAAAAGAAGTAGCATATCACTCTCTAAAACTTCTTTGGTTGTCGTAAATTACGATGATTATTTATTAACAATGTAGCATATGTATTGATGCATACTGTTTGCACTTCAATGAGCCATGGTCGAGTATTAGTTCAAAGTTTGTCCAAGGGATACATAAGTCTTAGTTCACCAATGATAAGGGCTAGATTTGTATTATAAATGAATCAAACTATTAAAAAAAGATTTGCATGTAATATATATGAACTCTGGCATTATAAAATCCTCATATAAGCTCTTATATATGTATACTGACCGAACCTTAAGCTATAGAACGTCTGAGCACGCGTTCAAATAACGTGTTTTACCTCATTAAAATCATTCAGCATGTGACACAATGTCGATTTACTATATCTTTAGTACAATTGTTACAATTGTGACCTAGCTAAAAATAATAACTTCGACATTGGTGCTTTGGGATCGTATGCTAATCATTCAACATCTTATACTTCTTATTTTTCTATTTATATGTGAATTATATATTTACAGGTACTAGTTAACCCTAGTGACCTATTTTCATAATTTACGAAATATGTGTTAACCCAAAGATACCATGGAGACTTTTCAAAAAATACTATTTTTTTACCATGGTGGAAAATTAAAATTGTGTTTTTCGCAATGTCGAAACCTTGAATTCAAAGCCTCGAACTTTTGTATCCATACTATAAAACTTTATTATCGTTGCAACGCAAAATCCCAGTTGTCGTTGTAGTGTAAAATTTTACCCCTGATGTTGCAACATAAAATCTAAACACTGTCGCTGTATAAAATTTTATTTCTTCCGTTATGTGAAATCCACCCATCGATGGTGTGCAAGATCCCTCATTCGACAATAAAGTTGATTATATTGTTGTAATCAAACACCAAGTAAATAACACGCCTCAAACTTATGCATGTGAGTTTTTTTTCATCAAATAACATGTTACCGCCATCAAAAGGACATCACCAACTGGATTCAATATAAAGATCACAAACATAAAAGATGACACTTATAAATCCATCGTAAAGACAACCAAGATAACACTAAGGAATATAACGATGTTTCCTCCGTCTTTGTGACATGTTACCGTTTATAGATCATCCTCTCTTTATATTTTGATCATTCGTTATTATGTGATCACAAAAAATATCACTAACGGGAGAAACATCTATGAGACAGATGTTTATGGGCCTAATGTGAAGCAAGGTCAATCAATAAGCACGATTTTCGGCATTGTATATGCTATCGAGCTCATTTACATAACCAATATCCTCATTTACATCAACATAACCATGCTTATTTTTGGGTCGCGCCCAATGTCGGAGTCATAATGGGCCTTCTGAATTTTCTTACACCACGAGCGAACCCTCATCTCTATCATGGAGCACCTCCCACCAGTCAACAACGACATTGGCATAATCAACAAGAAATCCCCTCATGAATAATCAGATCTTGGTCGAGCCGATCTGTGGAGATCTTGTGCAAGGTGAATAAAACTTAACATACAATCTTCCAATGTTATTACTTGCACCAAAGAAAATAGTAGGTAGTCCACCCCACAAATTCAATCAATACAAAATGGAAAAATACGATAGAACGACAGATGCCGAGCACCACAATGAACAATTTTGAAATAAGATATTGGATTATAATGAAGACAAAAAATGCACATGACGAACTTTTGTCATGACCTTTCGACGTAAGGCTCTAACACGGTTCTACTCTTTATCTCCAGTATTTATTCACACATTTGAATCTTTCTTAACCATATTCTGAGACCAAGATTTTAGAAACAAATAATCCACAGAGATAAAAATTACATCATCCAAGACAAGTAGGATCCTAATAAAAGCCTCCATTGATAAGGCATAACCAAATCACGGGTTTATACCCACCGGCCATGAAAAGATGACCTCGACTATGATGCGGTAGTCGAAGGATACTAGCTGAAGAATAACCATACATAAGATTATACACAGAGATCGGGATAAGGTACCCTTGACTGCACAACATAATTGGAAAAACATTGACAAAAGGTCCTGACGTCATCCGTGTAAAGGCAGCACTATACTTCGGCCAACGAGAAGAGGTTGTTATGAGAAACAATACCATTAAAATCAGTAATCAACAAGTACTAGGAGAGTACGAACAGAATGTGCATCCATGATCAAGTATAACAGAAATAGAGAATTATTAGGTGATAGCGGAGTGATGTATAATAAATGTAATATATAAATAAGCCAAAACCCTAAAGTAATGTAAGATTTTTCTATCAAAGTAATAATATAATAGTACATTTATTCTTTCGTTTTCCATACCCTATAGCTATCACAAAATTCCCTCACCAGATTTTGGCGCCGTCTATGGAAACCGTACAGCACATAGCTCCCACCAGAGCAATTAATGGTGTTAAATAGGCCAAGAATTAAGAGAGAGAATATGGCAGCCCCCTACATGGAAAGTAAGCAAGGAAACCAAAAAACCATGAAGAATCTAACAAGCAGTGAGGAAATCATGAGAGCTGACCAAGCTGACTATCGGGAGCTTTACGTAATCGCAAATCAGAATGATGACCAATCCGAGATTAAAGGTGAAGAGAATGTTGGTGGAGCTGCACAAAGAGAAAACCCCATGAATTTTGGTATGTCTTCCATCTTTTCTAACATGCAGATCTTGGAGACTCAGATAAAGAAAAGTGTGAGCAACACCAGGATGTGTCCAGCAAGAGAGAGATGGGAAGCCATACATCGTTTCGACTAAATCGCCAATACCTTACATCGTTTAGGCGAGAAGGTCCTCCCTCGGGACGTGATCAGGAAAAGTCCACCTATAGAATGATGGGGACGACCTCTCTTACAATAAAAAAATTCGTACCAATAGAGGTGAGCGTACCAACAAGAGTAAGAGAAAAAAGCAAAGGAAGAAACGAGTGATAAACTCTAACCGGGACGATTTGTTCACTACTAAAGTACTTTGGTATGACAAAGGACCAGAGGTTGTCGAATACGACCAAGTAAGGCTTATTATGGCTGCTTATGTATAGTAGGAGTCTCCTTTTATCAAAAGCAGGAAAGCTTCCCTGAATATTTGACACGTATAAGATGGATTTGTAGGATAGATCGGGGTACCCTTAACATCACTTGGAGAAATTTAGGAACATGATGATGTCATTTAACCCCGATGATATGTTACTTTGCGTAGTATTATCCGTGATATTTAAAAAGAACGCCATAGACTGGTTTAATAGCCTCCAGAATGGATCAATGAAATATTTTGAGGGTCTTTAGGGTTGCATTCAGAAATTGTTTTGTAGAAAACAAGGAGCACAAGCGCGAGGGTGATTCTGTCATGGACTTATATCAGCGAAAAAGGAGAGACATTGGAGAGTTATATTCAAAATTTATACAAGAGATTAACTCCCTATCAGGATGCACTGAAGCGGTGGCTGTAGCGGCATTCAAAAGAAGACTGGACCGAGATATCCCCATCTTCATTAACCTTATAAGGTTCTGAGTAAAAATAATGGATGACATCCGCGTCTAGTCATATCAGTTTATTCGAGTCGATGATTTAAAGATGGCAGATCCCACACCCATTTTTCAACAGAAAATTATGGAGTTTAAACCTTCTGCCACAAAGAAGAAGCGTTATGAGGAAGGAACCAGGTCGAATGTACCTCGTCCCCACACCAGTTGGTTGTGGCCTTCTTATTATGAGAACCCTGCCAGGAAATTCACGCCTCTGATGAAGAACATAGCCACTATCTACAAAAAATAAATAAAAGGAGAGCCAAATAACTACCGAGGGATATGCTACTAGCACTATATAAAAGACCTATCGTTATATCTACACCTACCACAACGATCATGGGCATCCAAAAGATGAGTGCTGGAAGTTGAAAGAGGAGTTCTAAAGGTTGATCAACAGTGGGGGCCTTTTCTATTTCATAAAGCAAATAGAGAGTGATAGAAGAAGAAGAGGTAGCCAATGCAATACCTATTAAGGCACCGGAAAGACCCATAGAAAACAACAATGGTTATATACTATTTTTTACGGGGAAACCTTGTTATGAACTGACCTAACGACACAGAAATGACATCATAATAACCTAGATATTCATATCACAATTTTCAGGAACCAGTAGCCGACCTTAATTTCAATGATGATGACTTGAGGGGTATTATTACAACCCATGAAGACGCCCTAACAATCAATGCTAATATTGAAAATGTTATGGTGACAATAATATTAGTGGATAATGGTAGCTCGACCAACGTTATCTTTAAGACGTGCTACGAGAAGATACTAAGAGTACCGTTTTTAAGACAATGGACAGACAACTAGTCAGCTACGAGGGAAGTCAACTAAATGTGTGGGCGAGGTCAAACTTCTGGTCATAATAAGGCATGACAACACCAAAAATTAATCCAGACTTCATTTATGATCGCCAAGGCCCACAGATCCTACCACTAAATAATAGCGATACCATGGTTACATAAGCTCAAGGCCACGACCTGCTCATTCAGACATTACATCAAGTATCTTATTGAGAATTTAGTGGGAATAGTAAGAACTAACTAGCGGACGACAAGGCAGTGCTATGTCATAAGGTTGGACCCTTCTAAAGTGGCCTAATAGAAATTAATAAGCTTTTGGGTGTATGATCACCGAAAAATAATTGATTAAAATAAATTAGAGGTGGAAGACCCCCCCCCCCCCCCTCCCCACCCCCACCGAAGAAGAAATAGTCACATTAGAAAAGGGCAAAGTCGTCAGAATATGTAATAACCTTGAACAAGATTTTAAAAACAGTTTGATAGTTTTGCTATAGAAAAACGAGGACGTGTTTGCATGGGATGCGGAGAAAGTAACATGAGTAGACCCAAGCATCATCTGTCATTTCCTAGCCATTGATAGTAGTGTCCGACCAATAAGACAATAACGGCGAACCTTCTCTCTCGAAAAGTCAGAGGCAATATTCAAGGAAGTTGACAAGATAGTTAAGTTGGGCCATATCAGGCAGGCGTAATACCCGATATGGATAAATAACCCAATGTTAGTGAAATTTAAAAATGCACAATAACGCATGTGCATTGATTTCATCAATCTCAACTGAGCATGTCTGAAGGATGCCTTTCCTCTCCCTAAGAATTGACCAACTAGTTGATGCCGCCTTTGGTAAAGAATTTCTATCATTCATGGACACATACTCGGGTATAATTAGATATACATGAACCCGGTAGCAAGAAGTATACAACATTTCAAACTAAACAAGGACTTACAGTTATAAGGTCATCTCATTTGAAATCAAAATCGTCAGGTAAACATATCAAAGGCTGATCAACACGATATTCAAAGCATAATTGGGTCAGCATATGGAAACTTGTATTGATTATATGATTGTTAAAAATAATTCTAGAAAGAAACAACTTAAAGTTCTAGGGATGGTCTTCCAAACACTATAAAGGTATGAAGTGAAACTTAACCTTTTAAATGTTCTTTTGATGTACATACTGAAAGTTTTTAGGCTTTATTATTAGCAAGAGGGAGATTAAAGCCGACCCTTCCAAGTTAAATATGAAATTAGCCATGGACCTCCAAGAAACATAAAAGAAGTGTAATGACTAACTGGGCGTTTGGTCGCTCTCTTCCGCTTCATCTCCAGAGCGTCCGATAAAACTCAACCCTTCTTGAAAAATCTAAAGGGGGACAAAGTTGAGTTAGATAGACGAATGCAATAAGGTATTTTAAGCATTAAAAGCATATTTGGCGTCTATAGAAGTGCTAATGGCACCAGATCTGGGAGAGCACCTCTACTTGTACCTATCGGTATCACTCTATGCAGTAAATGGTGTGCTCGTACGAGAAATGATGGGCATAGAACGGTCGGTGTAGTAATTCAGTAAAGGATTAGTCGATGCAGAAACCATATATCTTCATCTAGAAACATTGGCCCTCAGTTTAGTGGTCGCAGCCGAAAATGTGTCCGTACTTTCAGAGTCATACCATCATCTTACGTACCTTATTCTCACTACAGAACTTACTTGAAAACCATACATTTTGGGAAGGGTAACAATGTGGTTGGTGGAATACGAACATATACCTTGGTCTGAAAATTCAATGGCAGATGCTTTAGCCAAAATAACAACTCAATAAGAAAACCCAACCGTCTTTTCCCAAGACTAACTAACGATAATAAAAGAAACTGAAAAATTGGAAGTACGTGCACTCACAACAACAGTCGATTGGAGGGATGAATATATAGCATATCTTAAGAATCATACCTTGTCGTCAGACAAAACGGAAGCAAGGTCATTGCATGTGAATGCATACAAATATACACTTCTAGATGACATGCTATATAGAAAGAGTGCAACTCGCTCATTGCTGCGTTGTGTAAAAAAATAAAAAGCATATGTGATATTTCAAGACATGCATAACAGGGAAGCAGGTGCTCATTGCGATTATAGCAACTTGATAAGGAAATTTCTACTCGTATGGTTTTACTAGCCCAAGCTCTCGACCGACTCACATGTCTTGGTACAAAAATGTCACCATTTCCAATAATTTTCCAACAACCGACATTTACCCAGTAAGCCAATGAGCATTATACCAGCACCGTGTCCCTGCGTCAAATGGGGGATAGACTTAGTAAGACCCCTCCCAGTGGCTACCATTTAAACGGAAACTTCTTATGATGGTAGTTGACTACTTCACTAAATGGGTTGAAGCCAAGGCTTTAGCAAAGAAGGGATTACAGAAGATATGTAACTTCCTTCAAAGTCATATTTTTTCGCGATTCAAAATTCCAATGTTTTTCATGACCGACAAAAGACCTTAATTCCAAAACGAAGTCATGAAAACATTCTGCCAAAGGCATAAAATCACCCAACAATTTTTTTTGCCATACTAACACCATGCCAATAGTTAGGTCGAGGTTACAAACATAACCATCTTAGCAGGAATTAACAAAAAGCTCGAGGGCTAAAAAAGAAAGTGGCCAGACGAACTAGTGAGGTATTATGGGCATATCAGACTACACATTGGTCAATAACTGGAGATACACCTTTATGGTTAGTGTATAAAATGGAGGCACCGCTACCAGTATAGATTGATAAGGATATAAATTATCAATGAGTAAATGTAATTAGAAGAAAATAGTTATCAATGAATCTTTGTAAAGTTAAGAGGATAAATATAATATTAAATATAGATATTAAGGGCCAAGGTGCAATTTATCCAAAGGTGTAACTGATTCTGATATTTATCCTTTTGTTCAATAAATAGGAGAATAGATTATGAAATAAAGGGATTGACATTTCTACTCTTGTACTATCGGTCATCTACTTTTTCTCTCTAAAACTAAATAAGTCATTTTATCTTTCTAAGAACTATTTCTATTATCCTATTTTCACATTGAAAGTCTAACTCTTAACATTGGCGACCGCAGTGGGCGAAATTACAAGGTACCTAGATAGAAAATCTAAAACCAAAGGTAACGAAATGTTTTGTTAATGTTATTGATCAAAATGACAATGAAGCCAAAATCATAGTTGATCCTACAGTGCACGAGGAAATTGAAACTCTTAGATCAGATTTGCATAGAGAAAAACTCAAGGTGATAGTCAAATTCCTGAACAACATGAGTAGTCTGATATTGAAAATTGAATGAATCGAGAGCAACAAATTCAATCAGGAAGGAAAAAAGAATTAGAAAACCTATCCAATGGGTCTTACATAGATCGCAAGTTTGAAGTGGCCAGAATAAACTTATTCCAGTCAAATAGAGAGATCATTCTTCACGAAAGGAAAAGAAAGATAAACATCGATATATTTCGGCCAGTGATAACGAATTTTCTAGTTCGAATTCCGAGGGTAGTTTGTTTAAGCAAATGAGATATTGGCATTCTTTGAAGGGAGAGGGATGTCGATGTTAAAAATTTCACAAAGATTATAGGTCAATGAGGGATAGTAAGCCTTGAAATGCGAGGGTTAATCTTTGGTACAAGGTTAATACGTCCCACCAATACGTTAAGACTACGGACCAGAACTATTATGTAGTTGTGCAAACAATCGGAGCTTACCAACATATAAAATGAGTGAATTGGATGAATTCTCCTTTATTTGCTAAGAAAAGGTCGATAACGCTTCATAGGCACTTTGATATTTCGAAGACAGAAAATTCTGATGGAATGCAAGATCCCAACGATCAAATTGAGATATTCAAAAACTATATCATGAACTTCGAAGATGATGATAAGCTGGTATGCAGAGAATTCCGAGGGGATTTATAACCAAATTTAGGATTTTTTTTACATTGCAGTCCAAAGACAATTCGTGGAGAGCAAAGAGATGCGAGCCAATGGTGATACAATCATACAATGAAAACATGAAACTTTTAGACAAGGTTTTCTTCTTGGGGATCTAGAAAATGAGACTACGAGGAGAAGTTAATTGACATTTAAAGCTCTAATAGCTCAAGTTGAGGAACAAATTAAGGTGGAGGAGTCCACAAGAGTTTGAGATGGATCAAGTTCCACCTAAATAAATTTGAGGCATGCACCTACTGGCCAAGGGTATCAAAGAAACACTTTGAATTCTTAGATACCATATCGTCTGAGGATGAATACTAATCTTCCTCCTCGAACAAGATGAGTGCCTTCTCAACCAGCTAGTTATCAACCTCCTCAGGTAAGGCCCAATCAGTGCATAAGGCCAGAGTATTGCGCAGAGTTAACAGAGAATGTGGTAACCATATTTGAAAAGGCTAAGAATTACGTCAATTTTAGAAAACTAAATCCCATAAATAGGCTAAGGGATGAGCAAAAGAACAAGTTTTGCAAGTACCATAATGATATAGGACATGATACTGCTGATTGCATAGCATTAGAGAAAGAAATTCAGATTTTAATAGAAAATGGAAAGTTAACGACTTTCGTAAAAAGATAGAGCAGTGGAAGGAATAATCCGAGTATGTCAGCACAATAGGGTATTAACGCGAATCCAAAGCATGAGAATATGTTGATAATCATAGGTTATGAATTCGAAAAGTTTGATGCGGCATGAGAGTATCTGGATTCAGACCCAGATCATTTAATCCTAATGGTTGTGGATGAGCCAGTAGTTGAGGGAAGAGTTCGAAGTTTATGTGAGTATTTTGAATCTTTAACAATTGTCGGAGAAGATACAATAACTGGTAATATGAACAGTTCTATAAAGAGGCATGTGGTAAGTTTGGAAACTCAATTAGAAGGTAAAACATATACTCACTTATATAGGAAGAAAAAAACACCCTTTCATATGGTTATACAGTATTAAATGGAGCGTTGTATAAGAAGTCTTTGAATGTACCATTATTGTGATGTTTGGGTAAGAATGAGTCTCAAGAAATTTTATATGAATTACATGATGGAGAAGGTTCAACTCGTTATGAATTTAAGTCTTTGACGAGGAGGGTTTTGTTGGCATGTTATTATTGGCCTTCAATTATGAGCGATGCTAAAACTTTGGTACGAGACTATAATACTTGTCAATGATTTGCTAATTATATACATAACCCGGTATTACCACTTATACCAATTTTCGAAGCGGTTCTTTTTGATAGATGGGAAATAAATCTAGTAATACCACTACTCATGGCCTCTAGAGCACAACAAACAATTATTGTGGCAGTAGACTATTTTTTGAAGTGGGCTGAAGTTGAGCCATTGTCAGGTACAAGAGCTAAAAATGTTATCAAGTTTATTATTAATAATATTTGCTGTCGTTTTGGAGTTCCCCGAAATATTACTATTGATAACGCTCATCAGTTCAACAATAGATAAATGACTTCATTTGCAATTCGAAGGGAATTATATAATGTTTTTCAGCACATTTTCCTTAATAAAATGTACAAGTGGAAGTAACCAACATGTCTATCTTAGAAGGGCTAGATAAAAATTCTATAGGTAATATTGGGAAATGGCCTAGTTATTTACAAGAGGTATTATGGGCTTATAGAACAACACCTAGAGAAGCTACTCAGGAAACTTCTTTTGTCTTAGTATATGTCAGGAAACCATCTTACATAATACTTTGTTATTTTGAGGATTGAAATGCAGAAGCAAGAAGAACATACCTTGATTCAATTGAAGAAAAGAGGGTCAGAGCGCATCTGAATTCGACTCACTATCAAATTTTCATGAGGAGTCGTTATAATTTGAGGGTAAAAAGAAGATATTTTAAGGTGGGAGACAAGGTCCTGAGGAATGTATTTTTGCACACAAAAGATAAGAGGCTAGGGAAAATGGATCCAAACTGGGAAGGTCCTTATTCAGTGATCTAACGAATGAAGACATGTATGTATCATCTCCATGATGAAGAGAGGAGACTTCTACAACACTCATGAAAGCACTGTTCGAAGTATTAATTTAAGTGGTGATAATATTCAAAATGCTAACGTCCATTAAAAGCAGTGTTCGAAGTATTAATTTAAGTTGTAATAATATTTGAAGTGTTAACATTCATTAAAAGTATTGTTTGAAGTATTAATTTAAGTGGTGACAATATTCGAAAAGCTAACGTCCATTAAAAGCATTGTGCGAAGTATAAATTTAAGTGGTGATATTATTTAGAAGTTCCAACATCCATTTAAAGTATTGTTTGAAGTACCAAGTTGTCTGGCGATAAAAATTAGAGTATGGTTCAATATGATAAATTATGCAATATAAAATACGAGGTGATAAACATTTGACGAGGTGATTTTGATTACAAGATATGGAAAAAAAAGGAGATGTTGATACTTAGGCATTTTTAGCCAAACAAAAAGTTAATACAAGTACTCAATGTTCAAGCACTGACGAATGTCAACAATGACCAACAACAAAACAACAGAAAACAACAACAACATAACAATGATCACCACAAACATTGGTGATTCAACAAAAAAAACATTCCAATACAAATACCATTTCCTAATTTTCCTCACTATCATTGAAAGCATTGTCTGAGATTTCTTTTGTGGAGCTCCATTCTTGTTTCGAGGCATCTTCATCATCCTCAGATTCGGTTTTTTCGGATGATTCAGTTATGGCAGTCTCAAAAGCCTCTTTAGGGCATCGTTCTACTGGAATTAATTTCCATAAATATAATAAATTTACCATCGGAAACACTCTATATAATTCACAAAACAAAAAACTTATTGTCTGTTTTTCAGTTATTTTAATATCAACAAGGTTATCCAGTCCACTTTAGTCATCTACTACTTTGATGGCAATGCGTTTTTTTTCTTCGGATTTTGTTTTGAATAATTCTAAATCTTCAAGTGCTTTATTCCTTTCTCCCTAATATTTGTCAAGAAGTTCCTTCAAAGATGAGTACTTTGAATGTTACTCGGTTAGCTCAACCTCATGTTTTCCCTTGAGCTCGTCCAGTTCAGTTTGATGTGTAGATTTCAGTTTATCTTTTTCTTGGTTATTAATCGTGACCAAACGACATTTTGTTTGGATGAATACCCTCAGAAATTCTGATATGTAGCCTTAGAGGGTTTTGGAATAGTTCTTAGAGGTTTCGGTTACAGATGTCTCTCAATTATTGCTATAGAGAGCCTATTTGTTTCACCAAATTACATTTTTTGCAAGATTTTCTAGTTTGTTTTGCGTAGATTCAATATCTTTGTATAATTTCTTGGATGTATCTTTCATGCTAGAGCAAAGTTGAAGTAGTTTCAACACTTCTTTGGAGGGTTCCCCGGCAGGATTATGAGGATAGTTTTCATATACAACAAGAGAATCTGAGGGAGATACTTGAGGAGGGGACAGACCTAGACTTTAAGGCAAGTTAGCTTCCGAAATTGGTGGCCAGTTTATACAATATATTCTTGGATATTTGGAATTTGAGGGTCTATGTTTTGGGATAAATCTTGGATTTTATCCTCACTTATCGCGTCTTCGCCAATCATATTTATATTACTTGATGATCTGTTTCGATTTTTTTTATCTTTCTTTAACTTTCTCGACATGTGAGGTTGAATTTGGAGGAGTTACATCAACATTAATTTCTGGCAATGTTATTTGAGGATTTTTTGAAGAGCTTTTCTTTTTCTTCGAAATAGTAATTTTCTTCTTTTTTCTTAAGAACTCGATGAGAGCTTCTCCTTTGGTTTTTTGGGGAGTACTAGCATCATTGGCTATCCATTTTGGTGTCCTTTGCACGGTTTATTTGGCTTTGGATTTGTGGAGGAGCTAGCTTGAGATTTTTTCTGAGCAAAATGGTTATGCGATCTGTTCCGGAGATGTAGTATGATGCGTGCGTTGGGAGCTGTTAGCCTCTTCATTATATCTCCTGGATTGGGAGGCTTCATTATTTCATTATCTGGGACAACAGAGTCCAGAGTGATCCTTCATAGATGACTATTCACAAAATTCAAAGGTATGAAGGCGATGTGGAATTTGTTGCACCATGCTTCTTCTACTCACTTCGAAAGTTTGGACAACGTTTATTTGGTAGTAGCTTGGTGGATTTTGTATCGCCTAGAATATAATACATAAAGGACTTAAAACATAATTATAGTGCAATAAAAGAAAATAGGGTTATATCACTTACTGGAACTTTTCCATTTGAGGTTTAGCCTCGAAGGATTCCCTTCGGATATCTCTTTCCTATTTTTCTAAGCACCGGAGATAAAGAAAAGTCTCTACTTCCATAATTTTTCAGCTTCAAGGAGATCATAAATTAGTTTGAAGAAGTCTCTAAGTGTTGCATAATAGAAAGGTAGCACCTGATTTTTTGAAAAACTAGTCAACGTAATAACATCGTTTGACTGAAAGGGGTATCTGGCTAAGTCTTGAAGCCATTATAGCGGATAGCAAAGTGAACCATAGATTTGGACTGACTTTCGTTAGACACAAGTCAAGAATATTGAAGTAATCTACTGTGAATGGGTCCAACGGAAACCGAATGCCCTTTTTTATGATCTCGTCATAGACCAGAAGCTCATTTTCCACAAGAGAGTAAAGGTTCTCCTACCTTGGGCTCTAAAGGAGGAGCACTTTCTGTAAATTCGATGTTAGATTTAATCTTTGTTCTTTAGTCTGACTCAGCAGTTTCCTCGGAGGCTTCATCTCGAAGTTAAAGAGGGACAGTGTTGGTAGTAGCAACTTGCGAACTATATCGGGCACTTGTGGTGGTTTGTTGGTTAATCTCCTAAGGAGTTTCATGTGAATTATTTTTCGTCGCATCCATCTCCTTCGAGTGAGGAGAATATATAGGGGTTTGTAAAGTATTGATATCTTCAAAATGTCCCATTGCTACGAATGTGCTTCTACGAGTAGCTTGGATTCTTTTAGACTAGGTTTCTGAAGTTATTCGAGGTGTCTATTTATGGTTCATTCAATGAAGGGTCTGAGTACTAACAGGAGATGCATTTGTCGATGTTTGAGAATATTTCTCTTGTGTTTGTTTGTGGTTGATTTGAAAAAGAGTTGAAACATTAACAGAGTTTGCTTATGTAGGGATTTGAGGTGGTTTCTCTTTCGTTTGTTGAGGGGATTTTTGTGAGATGATTTTAAGGATTAAGTTGAAAGGATTTTGGTTCTTGTGAGAATTTTGACGAGGCTTAAAGGCCCTGTAAACGGTGGTACGAGTAGAAAGCTTTAAGAGATTTATCAATCGTGCATGTTGCTCGATATACAACTTTCCCCTCAGTAATATTGAAGTAGGTGTACATGCCAAAATAGGTTTTTTTACTGGGTTTTGGTTTTTTCATAAACTAAAGTGGAAGAAGATCTTCAAATCAAGCATGAACAAGATGAACAAGGATAAAATAAATTTATGCTTTCAAATGAAGGTGACGGTGGGAGAAAAACCTTTCAAGCAAATTTCTTTTTATCTCGAGAGTTTATGTGTGATGAGAAGAAGGGTGTTGAGAGAATATTTCTAGAAGAACTAGTGGAGAAAGAACTGAAAAAATGAGGTGAAAGGCTAATAGGGGTTATCAGTTGAATATGTGAATCGACAAACGGTTGCTTACTCTAAAGTAGGCTGATTGTTTGAGGGCACTACAGCAGTGCAAGTAACAATATGTGTAACCACTAACTTCTCGTTCAATGAATGGGTTCCTTTGGCGAGGGGGTGACCACCTTTGTTGCCTTGTCCATTATTCCTTCTTCTTCTTCATTGTCAATAACCTATGACTTCTATTCATCTGATACAAGTCCTTTAAACTGAATCAACATTCATCTTCCTCAGCTCAATGATGGTCTATTTTCGTCTCGTTCCAGGTTTGGCTTTATTCTCCATAATACATCCATTTTCCCATCAACAGGGGCCTTGGTGGCCAGCTCATCCAGATGTTTCTCGGCACACTCGAGCTTCAATCTCAACCGAGTCGCTTCCAATTGGATAGTGTTATTTTCAAAGCGAACTTGGTTGCTGGTAATAGAGGACTCTTCAACCTTGACTAGCATCCCAGAATTCTGAGAAATAAGTTGTGTCGTCCGCTTAGAGAGGACTTCATTTTAACCCGTCAGATCTGCCACAACCTTGGTTAACTCATCCTTAACAGAGGTAACAGCACCCTGGAGGTTGCTATATTTTATTTCTCCTTCAACGGCTTTTTATAATATGTTTTGGAAACACTATATCTCTTATTGTAGCATGCAAGGTCAGCAGTGAGGATTTTGACAGATTCAAACGACAAGGGTTCTTACTGAAAGTCCTCCATGATTTTAGCATCAACAGGGTTCATTATTCCATAGGCTAGCACCATTGAGTTATGATAATTCTGCATAAAGAAAATGTTGCAATGTTAAAAATAATAAAAGAGAAAGTACATCGTTATATAAACAGGACATAAAATATAGCTTTACTAATAATTCTAGTTGACACTACACGAGATCCGACATGCTCATGCTGTTATACAGGGTCATTTCAGGACAATACTTTAATTATTGGAACATGAGAGCAAAGGAGTTTGACATGCTAACCGCAAGGGTTTGCTCAGATAGTTCGGGTTGAGAGGATGATTTTATAGCAGAATGACCAACGGAAGCTGCAATGTATGGAGGGTGAGAAGTGATAACGCCTGCACCCGGTAGACGGTTACTTATATCCACTACAAATGAAGCTTAGGCATGGATTTTCAGCTCTTTGGAGAAGGGGGGTATCAGAGATATCTCGATTATGGTTGGTTGAACCAAGCGGAGAGGTCTGCTCTTTACTAGCACCGGTCAAACCACCTCAAATCCTGACTTTAGCGGAAACTGAATGCTCGTGAAAGAAGAGGGGAGTTGAACTAACCACCATAGCTAAGTTATCCAATCCATTGAGGAACTTGTCCCTGACTCCTTCTTGACTATTACTCACATGGGTCATGTTCTTCCTTAGCACCCTATTCTTTCTCACGAACCCTCGTGTGGACCTCTAAGATTCAGTACAACACCTCTAAGGTTATCAGGATACACCATTTCAATCAAGATGGACCCTGCGCCTCTATAGTGACGGGCTCTCCGGTAGAAGTAAGAGTAACATCTCCCTCTTTAGACATTTGTGTCTCCGGTAATGGCCACAACCCAGTTCAAAAGAAATTAGTAGGAGTAAACAGGCGATGGTATTTAAGCTCATGTTGTGTATAAACGGTAACATAAAGATATTTAATGGGTTTGCTTCGCGGTCACCGTAAAGTTTCTTCCATAGCTCCTGATACTTCTCAGAATTTATAGTTTCAACAAAGAAAGAGGAAAAATATTTTAAAATAAAAATAGCAACAACGGTGTTAAAAAAATAGTCCAACTTGAACCGTACATGTGCTCATCTAACGACGCTCTATTTGAAGGTTATTTTTAGCAATAGGATTCTCATAATTCCCAGAAACAAAAATAAAAGAATACTTATAGTGCTTGTCTGAATAAACAAGGGCAACGATTTTACTACGGGTGGATATGTAGTAGTATGGCCCATTGCATCGATAGTAGAAAATAATTCACTTATACTGATTTCCTTATCTAACAGTTTGGAGCTAAGTACAACATTAAGCATGAAACGTCAACCATTGGTCGTTAGTTGCGTAAGATAGATTCGAATATACCTAAAATATTTATTAATTTGGGCAAGATCAAACACCATCATGTATAATAAGTTTTTTTCTCTCTATCATGATAATGATGTTCACCATACCCTAGAAGGGGAGTAATTACAGAGTCATGGAAACCGTAAAGTAATCTAAACATGTGAAGCCATTCAGGGCTTAGATGTTTATATAGTTGTGCCAGGTGGTTGAAATAGTTATCTAAAAAGATTATGTATTCCACTGTATTTACCGGTGGAGCACCTAGAACTGAGTTTATGGAATTTTCGACTTCTTCGACGATCCTTTGTAAGGAATTTCTAGGAGCGGCACAGAGAAGTTGATGTCAGAAGAATGGAAACCCATAATACAAGATTCAAAGGTTTCCATGCAGAGTGCTGGAGAAACTACCGAAGACTAAATAACTAATTAAACATAGATAGAACAACAAAGTAAAGACATGAATGAAAGTATTTCGATACTTACCTTGATGTAATGTAAAGCGTGAGATGATACAGAGGTGATGAGCAATTCACGAATGAAAATTTGACTTGCATATGTCAGTTGGAAAGAAAGAAAAAAATGTAACGTTTGATTCACACTATTGTTTATACTACATAAGGGAAACAAGTTAGCATGGGCTAATATGTGGGTCATGGGCCGAAGAGAAACTGAAAGGACACACCATTTCAATAAAAAAAGAAATGTGAAGCGCCATCTTTAACATGCACGCAACTCAATACGGCGTTTATCAGACGTGTACAAATGATTTACGACACATGGCAACAATAAACTGATAGCGACAGTTGCATGCGTGACGACATAATTAAAAAATACCAAATATGCACTCCACGTGAAAATTGCATGAATATTAAATAAACAAATACCTTGCCGTGGATAAGGAAATAATCCTTTCAAAAGGAAAAATCTTAACCATGGCTCCCATTTACAATGACTAGAGGGGACTCTAGATAAGGCATAACCATATCATCGGCTTATACCCATCGGCCAGGACAATATGACATCGATTATGAAGTGGTAGTCAAAGGATACTAGCTGAAGCGTAACCATAAAACATATTATACATATATATTAGTACGAAGTACCATTGATTGCATAACATAATGAAAAGGTTATCGGCAGAAGGTCTAGACATCATATGTATGATGGCAGAACTATACATCGGCTGACGAGAAGGGGTTATTAGAAGAAACAAGGCCACTAAAATTAGTAATCAAGCAGTGCTAGGAGAGTGAGAACATAACGTGGATCCATGATCAAGTATAACAAAAAATAAAGAATTATTAGGAGATAGTGGAGTGATGTATTACGAATGTAATATATAAAGGAGTTAAGGTCCTAAATTAATGTAAGATTTTTCTATCAAATCAATAAGATAATATCACGTTTGTTCTTCCTGTTTTCCATACTCTATAACTATCATAAAATTCCCTCACCGTTCGCGATTACACTAAGAGGTTTGTTAATGTCAAGAACAACCTCGAGAACTATGACGACTCAATGTCATGTGTTTCATTTTACCAAATAATACTACCGAGTCTTTTAGTTGAACACATCATGAAATGTAAGGCTTTTACTTTTGAGAAACTCTTAGTCTAAGTAGAGCATCAAGTTAAATTATAAGAGTCAATGCGAGTAAGAATGTCGAGAAGGTCGAAGGCCTATCTTTCACACCACCCAACCTAGTTTCAGTTTAGAATCGTCTATATGGCTCAAGTTCAATCAAGTAAACTTACTGAACTGACAATTATCGAGTAATAAGAAGTCATGAGTCATGATACATATGAGCAATATTGATAATAAATATGGTTCCAAACCCCACAAATATAGAACCATACTGAGTCCAAAAATCTAATCAAGATGTTGTAGTCATCACAGTCAAAATTACAGGAGCAGTAGGCCATGGGGAAGAAGGTGCAAACTTAGATGCTCAGCACGATCAAGAAAAATATTGAAGAGGCCGATCACGCAAAGGCCACCACTCATTGAAAATAGAACATATGACCAAGTATTAGCACAATCGTTTTGAATTTAGTGAATAATCCATCTCTGAGTCCGATAAGTATTCATCTTCTCCGAATAGGGATCATCATCGTAAAAAAGAAGAAATCATGATGGTAAGCCCTACTAAAAAACACATTCTTATCGGCATTAAAACTGAGAGCATGAGCAAGGTCAAGTAAACATCATGCCTCCTCGGATAAGCATGGACTTCAAAAAGGTAAAAAAATAACATAAACTGAAGGAAGGATAAGCGTTCGAGAAACTACAGTGTTGATTATCAAGCAAATAATAAAATGGTCATTTAATCCAAACATGGTATTTATGCAGCTAATGAGGAATACCAATATAGTTAGGGACATGATTGGAAGCAATTTTCCTTTTATGTAGAAATTCGATCGGAACATCTGCCAAAATAGTTTGACATACCCGATATGGAAAAAAATCAATGAGAGAAATACAGATAACCACAACGACCAGTTCAAAAACTTTGTAATGAATTACGACGAAGATGATAAGTTGGTGTGCCAAGATTTCTCCCAAAATTTCAAAGATAGCTCTTTGAAATGGTATAATCGGTTTCAATATGGATCTATCAAGAATTTTGGTATGTTCTGGATTACTTTCCAAAGATAGTTTGTAGAAATTAAAAAATATAAGAGGAATTGGCGACACAATAATTCAATTGTACCAGTTGATTGGGAAAGTTGAAATATTACATTAAACACTTTGTACAAACTTAGTATATCTTGGATGATTGCTTTTAAAAAAGTGGCTATAGATTCTTTCAGGCAATGGCTTCTTCCCGTAGAATTAGCTGATAACTTTACTAGGAAAAAAACATATCTTTCGAGGGTTTGTTAGCACAGGTCGAGAAGCAAATCAAGGTGGAATAGTCGAAAGAATTTAAATTGACCCTTTCCCAAGGCAGGTTCCATAAACTAATGCACCAAGCTCTCAATAGTATCAGGCCCACACAGTTATCAAATTTATGTCTGAAGGACACTAATAAAAATTCACCTCGACCTTGGGTAAAACAAAACCCGTGGGTCACGAGTACAGATCCAAGTCAAATTAATGGTTATGACCAGATAACTTTGTAAAGCCAACAGAATGTGTGACTACTATATTTGACAAGACAAGGAACTTTGTTCAATTTAGAAATTCACTCCCAATCAAGAGTCCGAGGGTGAATCGAAATACCATCATTTTGTAAGTAACACAATAATGTGGGCCATGATATAAAATATTTCATTGCGTTTGAAGCAATAAATCTTACCCTTAATTGAAAATGGAAAATTGATCACTTTTTTTAAAGCACAATTCGAGGGTCAGTCAGAAGCTCTAGTTGCTAGTCAAGCCATAGTCAGAAGGGAAGCAATAGAACTTACCCCAAACAGGAAACTACTACAGTTATAACCGGACATTATAATGAGTTTGATGTGAATGGTGGTTGATGAATCTAATGCAAAAGGAAAGGTTATAAACTTATGTATTTTTTTAGTCACTAACTAAATTTGTTAGGGATACGATATCAAGCTTTTCGCATTGTTCACGAAAAAAGCATGTTGTGAGTTTGGTAAATCAATTAAAATGAAAAATGTCTACCTATTTGTACCAAAATATGTGTCATTTATTGTGTTTGATAATGATGATTTAAGAAATGTTGTGGTAATTAGGGTGACAATTGAGCATGCTAAAATCCAAATAATGCTAATTGAGACAGGTAACTCGGTAAAAACTCTATTTATGCCAACGTACAAACTAATAAAAAAACCTACGGTCATACTCCGATCGAACTAAATAATGATAGGATTTACATGGATCACTACAGATGTAATTTTAGAATTTGAATGAGATGTATTACTCGAATGGGGACACTTTAAAAATACAATGAGAGTACTCTTTATAGTGGTGGTTGGCTCGCCTTTGTATAATGCTATCTTTGGTAGATCCTGGTTATCAAGCATGCATGTTGACAATCCATTAGTTTTTTAAATATGTTGTTGAGGGCTAGGTTGGATTTTTTCACAGAAGCTAGAATGTGGTTAGAGAATGCTATGTTATCGTTCTGGCTCTTAAGACGCTCCAAAATGCAGAAACCAAAAAATAATATAAATTATTTGGGTCCACTTTGGAGTCAGACACTGTAGATGATCTAAATGAGACCCGTAGTATGGTATACATTATGAGGATATCGAGGTATATAATTTTCCAAATGGAAAAATGTGAAGATTGTGGCTCAGTTACCACTGATCAAAAGGGAACAAGTACTTTTTTTTATTAAATATTCTGGACATGTTTTCTTGGTGTATGAAGGATGTAACAGGTGTCCATGCAAGTATTATTTTTCACAAGTTAGCAATACGATCCAATGTATGCCTCGTTATCCAAAAACGAAGAGCCTTTTCTATTGAAAAGTCTGAAGAAATTGTTGCATAAGTGGATCGCTTAACTAAAGTAGAGCATATCTGAGAACCTCCATACTCATTGTGGACAGCATACCTAGTACTCATTAAGAAGAAAAATACGAAATAGCGCATGTGCGTCGACTTTACATATTTGAACGGGGTTGTTTGAATGATTTGCAAGGGTCTAACTAGATACTGGTGGATATGAGGGACCAAGACAACACCATATTCATAACATGTAAAGGGCTTCATTTTGACAAATTAATGACATTTGGTTTGAAGAATATTGAGACTACTTATCCACATTTGGTAAATAAGGCATTCAATAGCCAAATCGGAAGAAATATTAGGTTTATATTGATGATATTTTGGAAAAATATGAGAGATAATGATCATTTCTCTGAAGAGGGAACATTTTCTAATATGAAAGTCATAAACTTAAAATTAAACCCAAAAATTGTACATTTGGTGTGCGGTCTGAATATATCTTGGGTTATATCATGAGCGAATACGGAATACAATCCAACCCGGTATAGCTAAATGTATTAATTTCTATAGATCATCTGAGATCCATTAAAGAAGTACAAATTTGAACAAGAAAAATAACAGCTTTAAACATATTTATATCAAGGTCTTCGGATAAGTGCGCACCTTTTTCCAAGTATTAAGAAAGTATAACAGGTTTAATTGGACTTCAGAATGTGACAAAGGATTTATATAAATTAAGGAACATTTATCCTCTTCAAAAACTTTAACTAAACCAACAGTTGAAGAAAGTTGTTTCTTTACATAGTAGTTTCAGATTATGTTGTAAATACTGATGAGTCCGGATTCTGTCAGCACTTCGGACAGGGTCAGTTCGAACAATGTCTACCTAACCGGACATGGGCAGTTCGGACGCCATCATCCATTGGACTGTTCGAACAGAACTAAAGTACTTAAAACCTAATCACTTCTTGACTAAGCTGCCCGTTCTCCTACTTAGAACTAATGGGTCCTTAAACTCGATCCGGGTCCATTAAACACGACCCGAAAGCCCATAAGGCCCAAATATAAGGGTATAAATACCCAACCACCAACATTAAATGAGGGTAATGAAAATTAAATACAACCACACTGCTTAATTCTCTCTCTACACTCTACCCAAACATTAAATACTCACAAACTTCCACAAAACTCTAAACAAAAATTACAAACTTACCCTCAGACGAAAATAAACCATACCAAATACAGTTTCGTTAAATAAGTCGAAGGTTATCAATGTCCTATTTATTATATAAATAAAATCTTACTAGATGTCTAAAAACAATACTTAAAGTTAGAAAATTTAGCTTTGTCTACAGTAATTGCAGCTCGAAAAAATGAGGCCATATTCCCAAGCTCATTCGATTATTGTTCGAACTACCTTTCCACTTAAACATGTAGTAAAAATCCAGACGTGTCAGACCGGATGACTAAATGGTCCATAGAGTTGAAATATTATGATATCAACTTCCTTAGAACAAAAATTAAGACACAAATCTTGGCATATTTTCTGGTTGAGTTTCATTTCGAATAACCGGAGCGTGGGCCAAATATTGATAAGCCTTTAAACGAGTAGATAGTGTGAACTTATGAGGTGTCATACATTTCAGGTTGTAGAGCAAGGGTTTATTTAACGTTCCATTTCAAAAATTCCATGCATCATGCAATACTCTTCTGTTTTAATGCATCAATAACGAGGTAGAATACGATGCAGCATTTCTAGGGTTAAGGATTGCACCAATTAGTGATGCTAAAAAATTTCATGCTTCAGGTCAATCTGACGTAAAAAATGATCACTTGGTAAAATATTTAAAGGCTTTAAGAGAGAGAGACAACATTTTCTTAAACACATTGAGTATAATAAGTTCCCTATGCTGAAAATTTGTTGGTTGATTCCTTAACTACCGTTTCTTATACTGAAGGATATCCATGGGTTTTGATACAGAAGCACCCTTCAATAATTACAAGTTCTAGGCATAAGTTAGGCATCAAAAAATCATTTTGAATCTCGACTACCACAAAGAAGGATTGGAGGTATGAGATTAAAGAATCAATAAGTAAAGAAAATTTGCCAATTGATAAAGCATTGCAAACAAGAATAAGATTCAAAGCACATGGTTTCACAGTCCTTGGGGATATCATCTATAAGAAGTCTATAAGTCGACCACTATTACGATGTCTCGAAACTGATGAAGTAAAAATTATATTATTTGAATTCCACGTTGGGGATGGATTTTCCCATTGTGGCTATAAAACATAAACAATAAGTGTTTTATTAGTTGGGTATTACTAGCTTTCTATCATGACAAATGCTAAAGAATTAGTCCAACGATGTGATCCATGCTAACAATTTGCAAATATAATACATTTACCAGTTGTACCACTTGAATCAATATCCAAAGCATTGCCTTTTGATGGGTAGGGGTTGGACTTAATTGAACCTTTACTATAGCATATGGAGGCCGCCATTGTTATATGGGTAAAAGTAGAGCCTTTATACTAACTACTAGGGTTGTTGTTTTATGAGTATTTAAAGATATCGAACTCAAATGAGGAATATTTTTTGGCTAGATCTAAAATAAAATAAATAATAAATAACTTGCTTAATTTAAAATATTGAGTAAATAAAAAGTAATTAAGAAAAAATTAAATTAAATAAAAACTAAATTAAGAACTTTAAATAATTAATTAAATTTAATCTAAACATAATTCTTTAAAAATCAGGTTATCTTTCAAAGTGTTGAAATTGTGATCATCTCTCAATTCGCCAACAACTAACTAATTATATCTCTAGTCTCCTATCTCTTACAATTGGGTCATACAACCTAAGAACCTAGCTCACATGGCCGTAGTGCACTACTCATTCAACCCAGTGGTATTATTATATTTCGGAAATAGATTTTACCTCTCTGTCTCAACCTAGATCTAACATCAATCAATTGAACACATGAGTAATTGAAGGCATTACAATCAATAATAACACTAAAAATTATATAAAGAATAAATTAAAAATAAAATAAAATTTTAAACAAATATATATATATATATATATATATATATATATATATATATATATATATATATATATATATATATATATATATATATATATATTTGTTTTAAACCCTAGAACAAAAAAATTAGCTCATGCTAATCATGCTCATCGTTTTAACAATTAAAGTAAAGAAAAGAAAATCAAAGAAGAAAAGTAGGTTCTTGTGTTGCTCATCGTTTTAACAATTAAAGTAAAGAAAAAAAAATCAAAGAAGAAAAGTAGGTTCTTGTGTTGACGACCGTCTAGATCTCTTTTGTTTGATGTTTTAGGGTTTTTATTTATAGGAAAGGTTATGGGTATCTATTAACCTTAATCTCTGAAAAAATAAAACAAGTAAGTATAAGTAAAATATTTATTAAATAAAATAAAAGAATTAATTTATTCTTTTAAATTAGATAATAGAATATTATAACTTACCATAAAAGACTAAATATTTTATTCTCCTAAAAATAAAATCATAATTTTTATCAAATAAATCAAAGAATTATATTATTATTATTTTAAATTAAATAATAAAGATATTATAATTTATTATTTCGGAAACTAAAATATTAAGATGGTGATAGTTAATTAATTTCTTTTATTTTTGTCTTTTTTTCTTTAATTCTTTCTCTAATTATCTTCAGTCTTTGGCTTTTATCTTCTTCTTTAATTATAGCTTCTATGTTCAATCTGAACTCCTTTTTTTTTCATTTTTCTCCAATTTGACTAATAAATGAAAAATAACCAAATGCGAGTATGTTTATTCATAATTATTTAGAACTAACAATTAAATTAGTATAAAAGTAATATAAAATCAAGGATAAATATCATTTAATCAAATTACCCCACACTTATTTATTTGCTAGTCTCAAGAAAAAATAAAATATCACTAGTAAAAGTATGATCAAATCATATTATCCTATGGTATAAATTAAGACTAGGTTTCTTAATTTCAAAACAAGCTAATGCATCAAGTGAAAAATTCATAACCACATATTATAAATAGAAATTTGAAGAAATCTAAGAAATCTTCAACATGCCTCGAAAAAATTAAACTTTCATTATATATTATTTACTTTAAAAAAATTAAACATTTCATTAATAAAAATAATATCAATTTTCTTTTTTTTAACAGCTGTCAATTGTATCTTTTTTTTTTATAAATGTAATTTCTTTTTCTATGTGAAAGTCAATGAATCTCAAACGAGTTGGCTTAGGTCATTAGGTGATAAGGCACCCTAAGGACATATAAACTTAGAAAATGAATTATATAAATATTATATATATACACATATGACTTGTGTAATGTCTAGTTAAATTTTCTAATTATTTTATGTAACGAGTTTTAGATCAATCACATCCCTCTCAGTTGGTTTGGAGCATTAGGTGATGAAGCACCCCTAAAGACTTACTAACTCAGACTAATTAAACTACAAAACTAGACAAGCCACATTTGAGAATTAGATTTTATATGCTAAAATCTAGTCAATTCTTTTTTTAACAGTTGTCAATTGTATTTTTTTCCACTTTTTATATAAATATAATTCATTTTTCTATGTGACAGTCAATGAATCACAAACCAGTTGGTTTAAGTCATTACGGGATAAAACACTCATACATGTGACAAGTAAAACAAAATAAAAGAAGTGATAGACACACCAAAACAAAATCTAAAAGCAGATGGTCAACACGCCCAAAAAATTAAAAATTAAAAAGAAATAATAATTATAATAGCTAAATAAAAAAATCGAAAATAAAAATACTATAATAAAAGAAAATAAAATTTACATTGGGTTGCCTCCCAATCATCGCTTCGTTTTAAGTCAGTAACTTAACTTGTTGTCTACTCTTCAGTTCAAGGTGGCTGATAACTATCTTTAGAAATAGTCACTTGTTTATGTTTCCATGACAATCGTTGCAGGTCTGGAACAAGTGACTTCTTTTGCGGTTGCCATTGGTGGTTAGTTGAATATAATTTTGTTTAAACAATTTGTTGAGAGGTGGATCGTTGAAGAGAAAAATAAGTTGAGAATTAGTTTTATATGCTAGAATCATGATATTGAATATCTTGGCTAGAGCTAGATATTATGATAACCATGTTTTCTTCATCTTCAACCTTCTTTACTCGAGGTTGTTGTAGTTGGCTATCACTATGTTATTCTTGATGATTTTGCTTAAATCCATTAGGAAAATTTTCATTAGATTCATCAAACAACATATCATGGTTTTGGTCATCTTGAACTTCTAGATATTGGATTGATGTATACTAGTTCAAGATATTGGATTGATGTATACTTAATTTGTGTAGAATCTTGAAGCTTTGATGGAGAATTCTCGGATTTCTCAACAACGCTTTTAGTAATCTCGATGAATTTATATATTGTATCTTCTAAGTTTTTCAAATGAATCTTTTGATTTGAATCAAAATCTTCAGATTTTTTACATTTGATTCATTCTTTCTAAAATATTCGCTAAATTTATTCACAAAGTCCTCTAGGTTTGACTTTTTCTCCAACCTTATCATATCCTCATGCTCCCAAAATTAATTGGTATTCTCCTATAAAAAGTTTGGTTTTGCCTGCGTCTAGCCTAATAATCATTATTATAGTAGGGTATAGAGTCTTGCTGGAAGTTATACATGTGATCATTCGTTGGGGCGAACTGGTTTATTGTATTGTATGTTTCACACTCATTGAGTGTTGCCACTTTCATCCTCATATGGGCCAATTTTTGTTCAAATGCAGTTAGCGCTAATTCTTGTTCAAGCCCCTCTAACTTAGCTTGCAGCACCGTTATCCATTGCATACCTACTAGCATATTTTTCCTAAAACAAAATTAAATAAAAAACAAAATAAAAAAATTACATTTAAAAAAATAAAAAATAAAAATAAAAATAAAAATCAATCACTATAAAAATGTAAAAATATATCAAACAAACATATATCAAAAATCAAAAATCAAAAAATCAAAAAATCAAAATCAAATAGTAATTAAAACAATAGATATAAATCAAATCAAATCAAATAAAAATTAATTAGCACAAAAATATATCAAACTAATAGATCTAAACAAATAAAGATTTTATTCCCCGGCGGCACCAAAAACTTGGTACGAAAAATCGCAAGTGTACGATTTTCGTTGTAGTTATGATTATATTAAGACTCGAATATCGAACCCAAAAGAATAATTCTATTTTCAAATCTACAATCTAATATAAAAATATATTAATTAAAAGTTAAAGTTCAAATTTAAAAATAAAAATAAAATAAAAATAATCAATATTAAAAATTATTCCAGAGTTACTAAAGATGTATCAATAATTTATAATGTATTTTTATATAATCAAACTTTGCAATTATTCTTTAAAGCCATGCTCTCTTTTGCAATTATTCTTTAAAGCCATGCTCTCTTTAGAGTGTTGTGATCGGTCTCACACAACTAACCTTCTTCTTGTATGGTTGGTTATATTTCTAGTCCCCCACCCCCTCTACCTTCTACAATTATGTCATAAATTCTAAGAACCTAGTTCAGACTTCAATAAGTCATGGCCGTAGTAAACTACGCTATGGAATCTAGTGGTATTATATAGTTCAAAAGTAGATATTACCTCTCGGTCTCAATCTAAATCTATAATCAATCAATTAATCCAGTAGGAAACTGAAAGCATTAGGATTAATATCAACACTAAAGATAAATGTTAAAGTAAATTGATAAAGAAAATTTATAACATTAAAAATTGTATCTACATAGGTTTAATACATAGGTTTAATAACCCTAGAAAAAACGGATTAGCTCCTAGTGAGCATAAACCTAATAACAAAAACAAAACGAATAAAGGAAATTAGACTGTTGACTGCCGCTTGGATCTCCTTCGTTAGGGTTTTATTTATAGGAAGAATTATGAGCTTTTTTATCCACCATAATCTCCTAAAAATAAACAAGAGAGTATCATTATAATATTAAATAAAATAAAAGAATTAATCTATTCTTTTAAATTATATAGTATAATATTATAATTTACTATAGAATACCCAATATTTTATTCTCTTAAAAATAAAATCATAATCTTTATCAAATACAATAAAAAAATTATATTATTATTTTAAATTAAATAACAAAAATATTATAATTTATTTTTAAGGAAACTAAAAAATTTATGTACTGATCTTCAAATTTATTCCTTATCTATTCTATTTCTTTCTTTTATTATTCCTCTAATTATCTTGAAGTTTTTAACTTTTATCCCGCTAAAAAGCATGTTAGTCCCTCATGTTTACCACTTGTATCAACATAGTCCCTTTCGTTCACTTCTGCATAAAACTCATCCCCTTCGTTTTAAATATTTGCACGATTAGTCCCTCCGCATATTCTGAAGGACCAAAAGTGGTACAAAACATGGGATTTGGGGACCAAAAGTGATACAAAACTTAGAATTTAAGTACTGCGTGTCAGTTTTTTAAATGGTTTATATGTGTGGGGCGGCTATATTTGCAAATTTTTATAACGAAGGGGATGGGTTTTATGTAGAAGTGAACGAAATGAACTATGTTGATACAAGTGGTAAACATGGGGGACTAACAGTATTTTTTACCCCTTTTATCGCTTCTTGAATATAGCTTCTATTTACAATTTTAACTCTTTTTTATTCCTTTTTTCTCATTTTTGCTCCCATTTTACTAATGAATCAAAAATAACCAAATATGAATATTTTTATTCATAATTAATTAAAAATAACAATTAAATTAGTATAAAAGTAATATAAAATTAAGGATAAATATCCTTTGATCATTAACTGCATCAAAATCTAATATTAAGTTCATCATATCTAATATCTGTTATAGGTTTGGAATCTCAAGAAGCATTACAACATATAATGGCCCTCAAGAAAATAAAAACATGGAAGCATTTTGTTCCTCCGGAGGAATTCAATGTTGTTTTTCATCATCTTTTCCTCCTTGGATTAATATGCAAGTATAAGTGACAAACATAACCATTTTTAATGGCTTAAGGAAGAATTTAGAGGGGGCGTCCAGAAAATGGCCAAATTATCGAAAATAAGTGTTATGGGCTTACCGAACTACGCCTAAAATGGAAACTCAAGAATCGTTTTTCGCAGTAGTTTATGGAATGGACGCGGTAACACCAGCTAGATCTGCTCTCCAATCCTTCTAAATCTCAAATTACTCCAGAGAGAACAATGATAATGGTAGAAGGGTTGAGCAAGATTTAATTAAGGAAAAAATAACAAGAGAATATTTTAGATCTCTTCATTATCAGACCTTGATGAGAAGCAAGTATGTGTCCCGTATCCAAAGGAGAGAATTCGGAATGGGGGATAAAGTTTTAAAAATAGATTCATACACTTTAAAGATAAAATTCTAGGCAAGCTTTCGGTTATTGAAATCGTGAAACTTGGGACTTATCGACTGGAAGATTGAGAATATAACCCTCTTCGGCAACCATGGAATATTGAGCACTTAAGAATTTATCTGGAATAATTGTACAAAAAAATCTTGTACATTTTTCAATTTTCTCATGTAAATATCTAAGGACATACTATTTCCTGTCACGATGGCTCAGGGAGGTTTTATTGAGGTGCTCAAACCACTTAAATTTTATAACTCATTTTACCCTTTATCATTCTTGTGTTTCTTTTTGATTAATTTGGATATGTTTGGTTTCAAAATCAAAAGGTTCCAATATTACTTAGTCAAGTGTAAAGTTTCTAATATTAGTTGGTCACAATTAAAAACTTACAACATTAGTTGGTAAAGCGTAAAGTTTATAGCACTAGTTGGTCACAATTAAAAGGTTCCAACACTAGTTGGTCACAATTAAAAGGCTCCACACTAGTTAGTCAATATGGTTAAATTCAAAGGAATGATGGTCTCATATGAAGTTTGGATTAATGTATAATTGAGGGTTGATTACCTTCGACTAAGAAGATACTTTCGACTAAGAAGACTCTGATTATACTATTTGATTAATAATAAATTTATTTAAGCATAAGGAATAAAAAAAATATGTCATTCGTTCATGGATTTTGAGTATGATTATTAAAGGCCTTGGCCATGCCAAGGACTTACACAAAAACATCTTAATGTTATTACAAAATTTTCTTGGTAGCTATGAAATACCTTGGGTTTTGATGACGGATAATGATCAACTAGTTCAAAATAATTTGGCCACAATGTTTTTTAGAAAATATAGGGTTGAACAACATTTGTATAGTATGTATAACCCTGAATTATGATTCCAATTCATAGAGTTGGTCTCCATTGATCAGGTGTGAATGATGGAGAAAGGAAAATTGATATTGATTTAGTAGAGGAAAAAATAAATCAAGCATGGATATGAGCTGAACATTATATATGGGGTTAATGAAAAGCATATTTGAAATTAAGAAGTTTAAAGGTATTTAGTTTTAAGAAAAAAATTTCAATGAGAAAAGGAAAAAAGTGCTGGAAAATTAGCACGAAACTCAGATGTATATCTAAAATTGTTGCAAAATGACATATTGGAGTTATTATACTCCTAGATATTGATGGAAATATATTGAAATATCTAACATTTATAGCTGTATAACACTTCGATATAATCAACCCGGTGTACTCTTTTTCCCACCATGGTGGTGCAAAGGGTTCTTTTGTGATTTAATATGATATACAGTTATGAATATAAATATATTTTTCAAAAAATGTTTGTTCATTAAGTTCATACATACTTCAGTTTGTATGAAAGAAGAAAAATATTATGATTAAAAATAAGAAATAGTTAAATTTGAGAAGTATAATATTATTGAATTAATAATTTTGAAATAATAATAGCAAAAGAAAATTTTCTTTGAAAAAGTAAAGTCATTATTGAAAAGTATATAATATAGGAAAGAAGAAAATTTTAGTAAATGTTAATGTTTTAATGGTTTTAAAATATAAAAGTTAATAAGATATAACAAAGTGATTATGCATAGCAAACATGACTATACGTTAAGTTTGTTATTAACAAATATGACGAGGTCACGCAAGATATCGTAAACACCTTGACTATATGTCAATTAGCAAATATGGCTATAATAAGTCAAGTCCATTATATGAAAATATAATATGGTCAACAATGAGCCGCAAACACCTAGACTATATATCAATTATCGAATATAGTTAAAATAAAAGTTCATTATCTAAAGAGATAATGTGACCATGCAAAGGTCTGTAAACATCAATGATATAAATATCATAATCATGTGTTAAAATATAAATAAATTATCTAAATAAGTGACATATCTACACGAATTACATGAGAATAATGAAGAAATATGAGATAAAGATCTGAAAAAACTATTTTTAAATAATTTGAAATAATTCATAATAAATGTATTTAAGTGTTTGTGTTAAAAGAAAATTTAATCAAATATGTATAAAATATCAAAATGACAATATAAGTAAACAAACACTAAATAAATAAATGGGCAATACTTGTGGGATGAGAAAAAGTTTCATTGACAGTTTTATGGAAAAATTTATTTTGTGGCAGAATGTCAGGTTTAGGATGAAAAGACTATCATTTTTTCGTTCCTCTTCATCATCAAATTTGTTGATATATTCGCTCGTTATCATCTGTGTCTTCGTTATTACTCGAAGAAGAATTTGAAGATAATTTTGAAATTTCATCCTATAAAATAATTTTAGATGATGTCCTAAATTTATTCCCGAATTTGTTTTCCAAATTTTCAAGATAAAATCATTTTTGAGTTTATAAAAAACTCTTTTAGTGGTATTCAATATTTTTGCTTTGATAGATTTAGTTATTATTGCAATATCTTTTTTATTAGAATTAAACTCGTCAATCTTGTCTTTTAGTTCTCTTTTTATTTTTTTGGTGTTGATATAATTATTAAATTTTGATAATGAAGATTCATGTGAAGTTTTTGTTAAAAAACAAATATAGATAAAAGAAGAAGTAGTCGTCAATAAGCGGCTAGGTTTCTGATTATTAGAAAGTGTGTATTACATAGAGTCTAAATCTATTATTTATAGATAAACTATATGGGCTAATGGGCTTAAGTCTTATATCTCTAACACCCTCTCTCAAACTCGCAATGCTTATTCTTGCATTGTGAGTTTGTTACACAAAATATAAAAAAACAAAATTGAAACATCAACGAATCAAAACAAAACATCAAAACCAAAATCGAAACGTCAAAACCCAAAAATCAAACTGCAATCTTCAAGCTCCAATCTTCAAAACTCCAATCGTCAAGCTCCAATCTCCAATCTCCAAAACTCAAAACTAATTCAAACGAAATCCAAACACCAAACGAATCTAAACGAAGTCAAGCAAAGCCAAACAAAGCCAAAACAAAACCAAACAAGTCCAAACGAAGCCAAACGAATCCAAACGGAGTCGAACCAAGCCAAATGAAGCCAGAACAAAGCCAAACGAATCCAAAACAAAGCCAAACAAGTCCAAACGAAGTCAAAATGAATCCAAACGAAGCCAAACTAATACAAACGAAACCAAACAAATCCAAACAAAGCCAAACAAAGCCAAACAAATCCAAAACAAAGCTAAACAAATCCAAAACAAAGCTAAACAAATCCAAACGAATCCAAAGCAAGCCAAACCAAGCCAAACGAATCCACACGAAGCCAAAAATGAATCCAAACAACTTCAAACGAAGCTAAACGAAATCTACAAACGAAGAACGACATCTAAACACCAAAACGAAATCCAGACGAAATCTCAATGCCAAATACCCAAACAAATCCAATCTCAAATCCAAATACCAAACTAATATCCAAAAACCAAACTAAATTCAATTTGCAATTTCTAATTGCCAATTTTAAATTTCCAAAATCAAAATCAAAATCAATTTGAATTCACGGTTTTACCAACAAGACTGCTGCACTGTTCCAGTTGCGATTTCTCCCAAACCGTAGCACCGAATCATAATCTGACCGGTCATATTGAAGGGTTGGATGTCCCGAACATGCTCTCCAAAATTCAGTAAAAACAGACATTGTTTGCCTTTCGATCACACCGTTTTATTGGAGCTGCACACAGCAGATCCGAAAACCAAAAAATATATTTATTCTGAAATTGGAAATCACACAAAAGCAGATCCAAAACAATATCAATACATAATCCAAAATTTTCGAACAGATCCAAGATTTCCAAATAAATCCAATTCCAAACCGAAATCCAATGCTACTACGGAATTGAATACCTGGTAGATCTACAAAAATTCCGGCGGACAGCTAAAAACACTGCCCGCCGGCACAGCGGAAGACACGAAAACTTCAAGATCTAAGCCAAAGCTCTGATACCATGTTAAGAAACAAATATAGATAAAAGAAGAAGTAGTCGCCAATAAGCGGCTAGGGTTTCTGATTATTAGAAAGTGTGTATTACATAGAGTCTAAATCTATTATTTATAGATAAACTATATGGGCTAATGGGCTTAGGTCCTATATCTCTAACAGTTTTATCCCTTTTTAAGTAATCATTATATATATTCATAGCCTCGTATTTATTTTTTAGGTTGTTGAACTCTCGTTTAAGTGAATTAAATCCTTCATCAAAGATAAGGGTGAGATTGCTTGAGAGAGTAATTATTTAGTATCATCAGCAAATATGTTCTTATTAGTAAGAAGAACACAATTGTGGTAATTATGAAAAAAAATATGGAGTATAAGTAAATATAAATAAATTGTAAGGTGAGGTATATGTAAATGTAAATTTACTTTAAGGAAAAAATCGGTTTGACGTTTTAAGATGACTGAAATTGTTTCAGAAAAAGTATATAAAGGGGTATAAAGCCATTTAATAGGAGAATGTGTAATTGGAAAAGGAGTTAGTATTTTAGGAACTATTTATTCGAGTTTTGCTTTCTCTAATGTTTTGATAAGGTGCTTGTTTTTTTTATTGAGTATTGCTTTATTGTGGTTGAGCCATATTATCATTTTCAGAGTCTTGAATCCTTTATTTAGATATTTTTAATGTTTCTATAGCTTTTATTTTATGGGGAAATTTTTATTTTGTTATCTTGGATGGGCCTCTGCCTTTAGAAGATGATGTATGTTTTTTTACCAGTTTTTATGTATAGGTGTAGAAATTTATAGTCCATACATGTCTTCAACCTTTAAATTGTTAAGTAAAATTGTTTCCAAGTCCTCTTCATTAGCAGGAACCTCGCTTTATGTAACATAGATAACTTCGTCTTCTATGATTCTTAGCTGGATCGTTTTCCAAAACCTTAAGAAGAATTTTTTTTACTGTAAAGAAAGAATGATAGTTATGTTTCCATATATCGTATGCATCTTCAAATAATATTTATAATGTCAATTTATTGTGAACAATTTGATAGAAATTTTTGGTGAGGATTTCTCAAGCTTTAAAAGGTAAATAATAAAGGGGTTACAGTATATGTATGAAAATTATAAAAGATGGTTTAAAAATGTGTATGTTAGTTTACGTGTTTGCATCTATATTTTCTTAATTTGTCCAAACCTATCTTTAGGGGCAGATATCCACTAAAATAAACTCGTCTTCTAAAAATGATATGAGTCAGGAAGTCGTACTATACATCATAATCTAGTAAGGGTTGCATAATAATAAAAGGTGTGGGATTTTTAAAATATTGGAGCCATAATTACATTAATAAGTTTCCTCCAACCATTAGGGGTAAGCTGGAAATGATAAATTTGTTAAATCTAAAAACTCGGTTATAAGAGGATGAAGAGGAAATCTAAATCCTTATTACATAAGAGTGCTACATATGTAAATTGCATATCCGTTAATTTGATTAGAAATTTCTCATTCTAAGGGTAAATTAATGGTTATATAATCAGAAATATCCCATTGTATCTTATAGAGGCTAATTCAGATTATATATTAGATTCATCGAAAAATTCATAAGGTTTGCGTTGAGATTGAAATAAATGGTTGAGGATGTCATAATTAACTTTTGTATCATTAAAAGCTCGTATAATGGACAATGAATTGTGTCATTTTTTAGAATAGGTTGTTTGTTTGATGTGTGTTTGTTTAAGGAGATTATTTGATGTTACTATTAGTTGATATCATATAATAGAAAAATATAAAAGACAAGGCATCATATGGTAAAAAAAATTAGACGAGCTGATACAAAAGAATAAGAAAGCATAAAGAAGGGTTGAAGTTGATAACATTGAGGAGGTAAATAAAGAGATCTGAAATATGAGAAGTATGACGATCTGATACAAATTATTTATAAAGAATAAACAAGGTGAGAAGGTCCAAGAAGAATCAAGAAGTTTCTAACTCAATTTAGTAATATTACTTAAATGTCCTAGATGGTTAAGCGGTATACTTGTCATAATGTATATATATATAATAACTTATTTTATAGATGCATACCACGTCTCCATATTTACACATGTCAATCATCTGTTTATTATACTCCTTAGGAAATTATATAAATATGATTGTAAACCTTCATTTGAGGGTGATTGATTTTTTACTAATAAATATTTATATTGTTTCTCTTAAGCTCTTAAGTTGTTTAGTTCTTGAAACCTTTGACATTATATAAATAGTATTTTAGGCTAGTTTGTTTGTAGAAATTGTATTATTTGTGTAAAAATTATAGTCTCTAAGAGATAAAGTTAAATGGAGAAAATGAATAGTCTAAGAAATATATATATATATATATATGTGTGTGTGTGTGTGAATGAATAATATTATTTATATTGGCATTCATGCAAGAATCTCGAGCTTCTCGTGTAGAGTTATATTTACAGACTTTATTACATACGTAACTTTGACACTAAATTATTATTTATTACGTAAGTAAGTGGTTATCATATCACATGTTCACTTGCGGTTACATTTTTTATCGTCCAAGCATATTCCCGAATACTTTATACCATGGCTCAGTCACATAACATATAAATGTGACTGCTCGAGCTTTTTTATAATATTAAGTTCGAGCATGTTACATGTCGAGCTCAACATATGATCGGGTTATGTCATGGAAAGAAACTAGCTTGTATAAGTAGCCCTCTATTCATTTTAAAATAACATTAAGGGGTGAATAAAATTAAACTGAGTGTTGCCTTCTTTATATCTTACGTGATTTGAGTTTGTTAAGCCCGAGTGCATGGATTGTTTGTTCGGTTGGGCGAGTATGCCATGTATTCTACAGTTGGCTAAGCATTTAAGACTCTAGCCGAATAGTTTTTTTTTATCTTTGATTCTTTTGGCTCAAAATTTTTCCTCGTGAGCCTTTAAGTAAATGTTTTGTATGCAACACGTAGCTCTTGTCTACTAAGTGACCCCAATTTACTATAGTCAAACTCTTCTTGCTATGGAGATTTTGATTCATGTTGATCTTTTTTTTCCTAATTAAAAACCCTTCCTCGGACAAACATTTTTGATGAAACGGGTACTACTTTTTGAAATAAAAAGAGTACATCTAATAAAAACTCTTCTGATTTATTTTGTTATTTAAACTCTGCCTAAGCGGGTAGCCCCCACGTAGTTTAAGATAAACACAACATGAGTATTATTATCCTAAAATAAAGTGACAATTAAGAAAATAGGTCATACCATTATTTTAGGAGATACCCAAGTCGATGCAAAGGGTTGGAAGGAAAGTGTATCAATGTAGATGCCCAAACCTTGAGAAAACCTTAAAAGGGAAAGGATGTTATGGTTATCTCCAAACATACATAAATAAATATATAGGGATCTAAAACCCTTTAGGTGTCTAAGAATGTAGGAAATATCGAGAGGGACTCACAAACCTTAATATTCCCTAAGCTCTTAATTTTGGTATTGGTTACGATCCTTAATATGTCCAAAATCGTAGGTGATGTCGGGAGAGAATCATAACATTTATTATTCCCAATTTTTTAAGAATTATTGGGAGGGAACTATGGTCCTTATTATTCCCGAACTTGGTCGCATTATCAGGATGGAATCATGGCCTATAATATGGTAATACGTGTGTAAGGAATCATCTACTGAAATGTGCACACTTCTGGACTGATTGACAATCATCAAAAGGGTGTGTGATGTGTGGTGTCTAGGTAGAATCGACTACTGATTTGCACGAACGATACTGTTAGGTGAATATCTTTAGCCTCTGATTTAGTCTTGCCCATCAATGGTCATGATGTGGGGTATTTTATTTATAAAATATAAAAAAATATTATAGTGCGGTTTACTTTCATTATTTGTATATAATGTCAATTATTTTTTTCATTTAAAAAAAACTTATTGTCATTTTCAATCCTCTGAAAATGTCTTGAAGGTCGGTGTCATTTTCTGATTCACAAGTTCCCGCAAGTGAATTATCACTACGAATAATGACTAGATCTTGGGTGTCTCAAGCTGAGAGACAATGAGAGAGAATGATACTCAGTCTCTCAAAGTGATGCATGACTGAATGAAAATACCATTAAGGATATTGCATCACGAAGAGGAGATTTTGTAGGAAAGCGTCATGTTTGAAGCATGTCATGCGGGCAACGAGAAAGTCCATGATGAGTTTTCTACCGAGCATGAAATGATAAAGGTCTATATTAAATGTCTCATCACAGGGGCAATGCCACATGATTTTTTTAATGATGTAACAGTGTGTTTCACGAGTGTGCTCGAGGATGGAGTTTGGCTTCCACTACATATAATTATGTGTGACTTCTTCTGTTTATCCCTAATGTTCCCGAGTCAGTTGATGGAAAATAGTTAAAGGTTGTTGATAAAATATACCATGGTTCAAAACTGAGCTAAAATTCCTTTTCCAATGGAGGAATTTTGGCCATCTCCGGCTTACAGTCGTAGAAAAATAGTATGTACTACTAAAGATTGATACCTAGTTAGTACAAAATGGTAACTAATTTTCTGCACTTCAAAGGCTAAGACAAATATATTTCATCATCTTCAATTGTGCAACACATCCGGGGATCAAACAACTATACTTTGTGATTGGACTTATACTAGTAAGTATTATTTGTTAACGTTATTTTTGCATGGACCAATAAACTTAATTTTTTATTTGTTGACACGGTATCCTCTTTTATTTCACGAAGGAACATTTTTACAAAAGAATATGTTTCGTTGTCATAGTGGCATCACCTTAGTGAAGTGGGAGAAATATCATAGAAAATTAACGACTCTTGAAAACTTTATAACACTTGGGAACTGACCTCGGTATGATGGTACCGGTAATTATGATGTTAGGTACGCCGATAAGATAATGGGTACCATCGCAGTTATGACAGTATTAGAAGATCCGGAGTATGTTGACGTGTCACATGGGTTCCATGGTCAGTGTCTACACGAAGCACAACACATTCTGTTTTAGCAAAGAGGATCAAATTTTGCAAAGGTTCCACTTTTCCAAACCACAACGCAGTGAATTGTAAAGGAAAATGTCATATAGCAGGTGAATCGTTTAAATAAACGAGATTCGTATAAGGAAAACTAGGGACACATAATTGGCTGCATAGTGGTTGTGTCACACCATAGAATATTCCACCCAAAGGTTGAGGTCTGTTGAATAACGATTTTCTAATTATCCTTTGACATAAGTTAGGTCGATAAAAAGCCTCAGAATGCCAAGGGTAGTGGTCTAGAGTGACCAAGAGCCACTAGTAGCCCTGGTGAAGCGCCCTCAAACAAAGATGATGATACTCCTGATAAGGGTGTGATTTATCTGATCCGGCTCTGGTTGGTCAAGTTTGGATGGGTTTGTCCAATTATAAATCTTGTAATGTAAAATAGCACAATTATGTAATATTAAGGGTATATGATGTAATAATGAGCATATAAGTAGGTTTAGTATAACAAAGAGGTATAATAATAATAATATTAAGTGGGTCATACATGAATATTTGGGCCCACTACTTTCACTATATAAAGCAAGATTCTCTTTTAGGGGAAATGTGAACATTAATATTCAACAACCATCTCTTAAAATTTTCTCTCTCTATTTTGTATATTTCTCTCTCTAGACTTGGTTCCAGATGTATCAGATAGAAAATTTAGATCCCGATGTTTTTGGGCAACCATTGGCCACCATAGTAGAAGAAGATTGATACCTAAAGTTGTTTTTTCCTAAATATTTTTTAAAATTGCAAACTTATTGAGCTAGATGCATACAAACTTGCAAGAGGAACCAGCAGACAAACTATTGACCAGTATGATGAGGAGAAACTATAGAATTCAGTATTGGAATCACATAGAAATACTTTTTTGGAAGACATTGCAAGATTAAATATCGAGAAAGAGGCAACAATGGCTTAAAAAAACGCAAGTCGGACATCTGAAGAAAATGATCCCCGAAGGAAATTAAAATATGAGTGGGCATCGATCTCGTGATCATGATGTGGAAGGATTTGAAGTTACTATTCTCCTAGGAAAGACAGAAAATCCATGCGTCATTACGATTCCACGGAGTCTAGTGATTCCTCCGATTATGACTCTTACGAGTCTTCCTCCTCAAAGAGAGAGTGCCGACGCGGAAGGAAAGGAATGAAACAAATCTATATAAATGATACAGACTGATATCAAGCTTCCTACCAATCTAGAGATTTGAAGAAAAAGAGGAACAAACCCGACAAAAGAACATTCGACCCGGTGGATAAAGATAGGGAGGTAGTTATACCCGAAGATTTGTTGAGGTAAAAAAACAAACTTGACCCTTGTGACAAAAATGTGGTGTTGGCAGGATTTAAGCTAGGATTAGAGCTTGGTATTATGAAATAAAACGTTTTAAAGAAGCAAGCCTTCACGTTCAGAGCTCTAATATCACAGGTGGAGTAACATATATTGGTAGAGGAAACTCAAGCGTCGGATTTGGATTCTTTGGCTCAACAGAAGGAGGGTTCACAATCTCCAATGGTGATTTACCAGCAGGTATCTGCGTAAATTCCTCAACCGCAACCAACCCAGACTTACCACCAGGCATCTCATTTATGACCCAAAATATCGAACTAATTACCACAAAAAAGCTAAGGGTGGTTCAGCAGGTAGCGAGCGTTCAGCCAACGATTAAACCAATGTCAAACAAGTGGGTTCAACCCACCCATTTCACTGAGTTGACTGAGTGCATAACCACTATCTTCGGTAAGGCAACAAACCACGTAAAATTTCATAAACCTTTCCTGATCTAGACTCCAAAGTAAAGTATAAGTAACAGGTACTGCAAATATCATGATGATGTCGGGCATGACACAGAAAACTGTATAGCCTTGGAAAAGGAAATTCAAGTGTTAATAGAGAATGGAAAGTTAAACACATTTGTTAAGAAGCATTCCCAACAGAATCTGATGAGGAGGGAAATCGTGGTAGCTCCGAAGCAAGAAAAAACCCTGGTCATTTCGGAGCCCATCGACTCGTTTGACATAGTTTCTGAATATTTGGATCTGAAACGAGATCGGAGGGTGATCAATATGATAGAAGAGTTTGAATCTAAAATGAAAGGACATTGATTTGTGCATATATTTTTTTAAGTCGCTAACTATTTTTTGTGGGGATACTATGGCAAGAGTTATCAATTTTTCTCGTAAAATACATATTGTGATCCTGGCCCCTCAATCGGAGGCCCGAGCCTTATCTTGTCTATATAGAAACTCGTATATATAGGAACCCGTCTCTAATATTATGCTTGGACGATGATTACATGAGAGAAGTTGTAGGGCCGCATGAGGACGCAATGGTAATTATAGCAGAATTGTTGGAGATGAGATTTCGAATGTATTGATTGACACAGGAAGTTCTGCCAATATTTTGTTCATGACAACTTATGAGCAAATAAAGAATGGTCTGACCATCTTTCGGTCTGATAGGCCAATTTTGGGCTTTACTGGGATGACTACTGAGATAGTATGAGAATTTGAATAAATAATAGAGTTAGGTCATGACCTATTAAAAATGATGGGGCGGTGTTGTTTATAGTAGTGGACACTCCAATGTCATATAACACAATTTTTGGCAGGTCCTGGTTATCCTGAATGCATGTGGTGGCGTCGATAGTCCATCACTGCTTAAATACGTAGTGGAAAACAACGTGAGAATGGTGTGGATTAGTCAAAAGACATTAAAGTAGTATTATCGGATGAAACTGGCTCACATACATGATAAATAAATCAACCCAATAAATATTAGCAATTACCAGAGTAGACTTCGAGATCCGATCATATGGATGATCTGAGGAAGACCCCCGATTTTCTGATTTCCGATGAAAACTGCGAAAACCATGTTTTGCTTGGTGGATCGGTTCTAAAAATTGGGTCTATGTTATCTACTAAGGTGAGGGATAAATAAATCTATTTTTTGTCAGCAGAATTACATATGTTTGCGTGGTGTACTAGAGGCGTTATAAGGGTGCCTGAATAGACAATTTTCTATAGTTTCGCTATCCGACGAAATGTTCGCTAGAACATTCAGAAAATGAGGTATTTCTCCTATGAAAAGTCTAAGGCAATCATTGCATAGGTGGATAGTTTATAAAAAAACGAGTCACATCTGTAAATCTCAGTACCCCTTGTGGACTAACTCGGCTTTGGTGAATAAGAAGAATGGTAATTGGAGGATGTGAGTGGATTTTTCTGATATCAACATAGAGTGACCGAATGACCCATTCTTGTCTCTCTGCAACGGCTAATTGGTGGACTCTACTTTGGGAAATAAATTACTATCATTTATGGATGCGTATGAGGGATACAACCATATCGAGTTAGATTTTAAAGTTCAAGAGAGTATTTTTTTCATAACAGGGATGGGTTTTCATTATTATAAAGTTATGTCGTTCGGATTAAATAACGCAGGGGAAACTTATCATAGGTTGTTAAAAAAAAGCATTTGAAGGTCAGATGGGATGTAACGTTGAAGTGTATATTGACGAAATGCTGGTGAAGATCTTTAGGGATGGCGGTCATTTTTTGGACTTAGAAAAGACGTTTAACGACTTGAAAAAAACAAATTTGAAGCCAAATCTGGAAAACTGCACATTCGGAGTCCGACGTATAATTAGCAAAAATGGATAGAGGCCGACCTAGTGAACTTAAACGCTTTGAACACAACGGCACCCCCTCGGTCCATTAAGGAAGTGTAGATATTGACTGGAAAATTGGTCGCTTTGAGCAGGTTTATATCCAAATCATCGGATAAATGTGCCCCGTTTTTCTAAATTCTTAGACAGGTAAATAATTTTAGTTGGACTCAATTATGGTCTAAAGATTTCCTCATAATCAAGGAGTATGTGTCTTCTTCTGTGGTCTTGACTAAACCAAACTCGGGAGAGCAATTATTCATTTGCATCGCAGTGTCTGACTATGCTGTGAATGATGCATTGATTTTTTAGGCTAATAATTATACTTAAGCACTTTATTATGTGATAAAAATCCTCCTAGACGCCGAGAAGGCGTATTTGAAATTGGAAAAATTCGTTCTAGCATTGGTAACTGCGACCCGAAAAATGCAACCCTATTTCGAAGCACATTCCATAGCAAGTCAAACATATTTTATTTTGAAGAATCTTTTGCAAAGACCTGATGTGTCGGGTTGGATGACCAATTGGTCAGTGGCGTAGAAGGATGTCAACACTGATTTTGATCCCTAGACAGCAATTAAGGGTCAAGTTTTAGCATATTTTTTAGTTAAATTTTACTCCAAACTGTCGAACATTGTGATAGATCAAGAGGAGGAAAAGACAGAATGGGTTGTTCAGACTGATTGAGGGGCGAATTCGCATTAAGATATGTGTTCAATTAATTATCCCAATGGGAGTGGGTATGTATCAAGCCATCCATTTCAGTTTTCCAACTTTGAATAATGAAACAAAGTTAGAGGCTGCTTTAGCGGGACTGCAACTTACGTATGTCTGTTAGTTAATCATGCATCCGGAATATCGCAGGCCATGAAAGACTACTTGGTAAATTATTTAGAAGCATTGAAAGCTTTAGCATCAGCGTTCGAGAGTGTCAAATACAAACACCTTCACATGCCTGAAAGCACAGTGGCTGACTCATTAACGACTACAACATATTTTGGTGGTTACCTATGGATACTAACACCAGAGAACCCGTCGATAGTAAAAACCTTGAATATTGTATTCTATTCAGATGCAATATTCAACCAATGAGACAAGGATTAGAGATATGATGTTAGAGAGTTCTCAGTTAACAACAGTTTTCCCGTTGACAAGAAAATGGCTAAAAATGTGTGGTTCAAAGCCCACAATTTCACGGTCCATAATGAAATACTCTACAAAAAAATCCTTAAGCAGACCTTTGCTGCATTGCCTTGGCAACAATGAATCACAATTAGTATTATCCGAGTTGTATAATGGGGAAGGGTCGGCACACTGTATTTTCAAGGTGTTAACAAGAAGAGTTATGTCATCACGTTTTTCCCCTACAATTATTTTTTACTCCAAAGAGTTAGTGAGATGTTGTGATACTTGTCAGCGATCTACTAATTCTGGTGAGGTTAATTTTAGTATAAGGGTAAATTTGTAATCTGTTCGGAGTTTTGTGGAGGTTTATAGGTGTTTAATGTTTTGAGTATAGGGTAGAGGGAGAATTAAGCAACTTGGTTGCAGTTAATTTTTATCACTCACATTTAATGCAGGTGGTTGGGTATTTATACCCTTACATTTGGGCCCTTATGGGCTTTCGGGTCATGTTTAATGGATCCGGGTCATGTTTAAAGACCCATGAGCTCTAAGTAGGAGAGCAAGTAGCTTAGTCAAGAAGTGTTTATGTTTTTTAGTACTTTTGTCATAGTTCGAACAGTCCCATTAGCTAAGTGTTCGAAGTGGTCTGTCCGGTCCGGAGGGCTAGGTCCGATCTGTCCTTGTCCGGTGAGTAGTCATAATTCAGACTCATCAGGAGCCCCTTTTTTAGGTGTTTGTTCAAATACCTTTGTCAAAAACCTGAAAAATAGTCCGATGTCAGGGGTGGTTTTAATCCGGACAGGTATGTTTGTCTTATGGTTTTATCCGGACTAATAAAGCTTCATGAATCCAAACGGTTTTGTGCCAGAGTTCATGGGACACGTGTCGCTTTCTGGTTGGTTGCCTCCGTCGTTTTTTCACCTTGAATTTCGAACCCACCTTCTTCGAAAAGCAACCTCTTAATTAAAGATGGTGACATCAGCGCCGTCTTTAATCATTACCAATCTTTTCGAATTCTCCTAGGAATCAAACTCCTTTTTCAGATTTACTATAAATTTAAACACTTTCTACTGTTTCACCATCACTCTCACATTTACTCTGCAACTTCTTAAAGCTTTTTCTCTCCAAAGCAAAAATTTACCCAGATAGTTTATGTTTACAGCGAGGAACGCTCTGATCAAAGGTGGGTGGCTCAACCTTTCTGAACTTGCAAAGGAGCAAAAGGTTGAAAGAGAAAGACGTATTGCAGCAGGATTACCCGTTTCGCCCATCGACAAGCCAGTGACTTCAGCCACAGAATCTGATCAAGGTTTTTCTTCCTCAAAATGTACTAAGCCGAAAAAGTTATTTCAAACTAATCTCTCCCCCATTATCTCTGGTTCCTCTAGTCAAGGGTCAGGCCTCTAAGAGCACTCTTTCAAAGTCGGGTGCCAAAGACAGCAGCACTGGGTCAGAAGTGCCCATCAGAGCTCCCAAGGACAGACTGTCTGGTCCGGAGGGTAGCAGCCCATGTCTTCGAAGAGAGACCTCTGCCTCAGAGCCCCAGTCGGAGGCCAGAAGCCAAGGGAACACTGAAGCCCAGCAGTCCGGAGACCAAGCTGAGCCAGATCTGAATCCTCCCCTTGCTACTGCTATTGAAAATCCTTCAACAATTATGGAAAAAGTAATGGAGGATTCTGTCGAAGAGGCTCCATTTGAGTCTGAGCCCTCCGGTCAGACCAGTAGTGCTGTTGTTGCCAAAAAAAGACAAAGGCAAAGAGAAGTTGTGCTTGAGGCATTCGGATCTTCCGGAGAGTCTCGAAGGAAGGGTGGGGCCTTGTTTCCACAAGGTCAGTGTCAAGTACCTCCTCGCCTTGCAAAAGATCAACTACGCATTCATCCACACAGCTGAACTGGGTCAGATGCGTACGAAGTGGGGAATACCGGAGAACGTGAAGATCGGGATCCCTATACACCCAGAGACTCCCATGGACTGCAAACTGAGCGAAATTGTCATTTTCACGGAGCTGTTCAATTGGGGGCTCAGACTCCCATTGGACCCAGAAATTGTCAGATACTTTCATCTGATAAAGATCTGTCCGAGCCAGTTGAGCCCCAATGCATGGTACACCCTCTTGTCCTGCATCATGGCTTCGAGGCTCTCCGGGATTCCTCTGCCAATGGAGGAATTTGCTGTTGTGGTCAGTCTTTGCAGAAACCACCACATCCCATTTTACCATTTCAACATGGGGGGATAATTTCAAAGCTGTAGATGATTTGTTAGAGGCGGAGAGGAATTGGAGGACCCAGTTCCTGTTTGTTAGTGGTGCTTGGGAGAATGGAAAGAAGATCAAGTCCGGAGTGAACCCAAGTCTTCTCAGAAGCAGGTGGAGGAGTGACCGTAAGTCTCCTGCTTTATGTTTTTGTCTCTCTCCCTTTTTTTTAGAGTTAGTTTAAACTAATTGGTCTTACTTTTGACTTAGCAGAACTGCCCAAGGAATTCAGTGATTATTTGAAATCCGGGCAGACCACTTGCACCAAGATCAACGCTTGGGCCGCTGAGAAGTGGAGGAATCGGTTCCATGCTGCCTTCACATGAGGTAACTTAGCAAGGTCTCACCTTTGGAACACCACAGGTCGGAGAGACCTAACCTGGGAAGAGCTCACCACCCAGCCTCCTCCGGACGTGGTGCTCAAAAGAACGCATGACCCAGATGGGACACTCTACTTGCCAGGCCGGGCCAAGGCCCCAAGCAAGATGAAAGGTAAAAAGAAAGGCAAGAAGGTGGTGGGTGGAGCTAACCCTGCTGAGGCGGAGGAGGATGCTACGATAAATCCAAAGGGGCCAGTCCACAGCCAAATTGATGCTGCTCTCTTGGAAGTGGTGGAGCAGGAGACTGAAAGGCAAGAAGTGCACTCCCCAAAACCTCCAAGGGCTTCCAAAAGAAATTGTAAACAGGGAGGTGAAAGCAAAGACAGGGAGGCTAAGAAGAAGAAGACCTCTAAGGGTGACGAACTTTCTCTCCGGGCTCCGGAGCCTCCCTCCCAAGCCGATCCTACTGACCCAACACAAGCGGAGGAGATTCCTGGTGACTTCCATACCGATGAGGTCGAAGGGGGAGATCTCAACATTGATGGGGTAGACATTACCGGTCTTGGTGGGCTTGGTGAGTACTTCATCAATCTTCCCAGAGACGATTTTGCTGGGCCTTACCTCCCTCCGAGCACCTCAAATACAATCACTTTCAATGGTAAGACCTTTATTGTTTCAAGTGAAAGGGATGTCATAGCCCACTCTTTATTAAGCAATGTTCAGCATGTACTTGTGTTGGAGAAACAAGTTCGAAATCAGGCAGACATTATCAAAGATATTAAGTCTGACAAAGAGAGGTTGTCCGATGACCTTCGCACTGCCACTTCAAATGCTGCCATTCTAAAGGAAGAAAGCGAGGAGTTGAAGAGAAACCAAGAGGCGAGCACCACAAAAGTCACCACATTAGAGAAAACTGTCACAAAGCTCCGGGAGAAGCTGTCCGGACTGGAGAAAGATCTTGCCACCTCAAAGGGGGAATCCAAGGCCAAAGACCAAATCATCACCAACTTAACCAATGACAAAATTGCTCTTGAGAATACAGTGTCCAAAGCTGCCGAGGAGAAAGCTAGTTTGCTAAGGGAGAAGGAGGCCAATATCCAAGCCAAGATCGATGCCTATGCCAACAACATGATCGATACTCAAGAGCAAATGTATGCCAAGGTAAGATCAGACATGGTCTTGCTCTTCCATGAGAAATTTCCGAAGAGGAACCTAGGGGATTTATGGCTTCATGTAGAGGTTGAAGACCTCCCATATCACACGATGGCCGAAGGCGACTGGATTGGCTTCTCTAGTGCATCTTCGTCTGATGCTGAGGAAAACACCGGGGAGAGCCCAGACAAAGAGAAAGATGATCCCAAGGGGAAGAAGAAGATAGATGAAGCTGAGCCATCTTTAAAGGCTCAGACTTAATTTATGAATTACTTTTTTCTTGTCATGTTATCTAAACTAAAGTCCTTGGAAGGCCAAGGCACTCTTTTTTGTTAATGTGTCCGGTATTTGACCGGATAGGTCCTTCACTCTGATTTGAAAGTCCTTGGAAGGCCAAGGAACTTAAGTTGTTTTAATGAATATCCTTGTTTTGCTCAATTCTCACATTTTTTTATAGTCTGTTCCAATTTTGATGGCTAGAGTTTAAATAGCCCTTGGTTATTTCATAGTGAGAGTGTTTAAATTCTCCGATGACGAATGTTTAAGGGTCATCTTTCTTTTATTTCAATCCGGATGGTGTGACAAAAGACAAAACTAAAACACTTTAGAAATTTTTTTATGAAGGCATCAAATTTTATTTAAAAAGCCGGACACCTCATCAAAACCTCCCCGTGCCACCAGGGAGGAAAGAGTATGCCCCCAAATATTTACATGGATGTTTAAACAAGTAAATATTTACACAAATGCTACTCCAAGTACATATAGAGATGTTCGATATTCCAAGGGTGGGTCAGGATTCTTCAATCCTGGTCTTCTAGCCAATATGTTCCAGGTTTGAGCTTTTCAACAACCACATAAGGTCCTTCCCAAGTTGGGGCCAATTTTCCGAGCATCTTTTCTTTGGTGTGCAAGAAGAATTTCCTCAATACTTTGTCCCCCAGCTGGAAATCTCTTCTTTTAACTTTAGAAGCAAATCTGCTCCTCATCAAACCTTGATAGTGTGCAACTCTAAGGTGGGCTTTAACTCGTCGTTCTTCCACTAGATCGAGCTGGCCTCTGATTGCCACTTCGTTAGCACATTCTGAGAAGTGGTGAACACGAAATGATGGAAGAGTTGCTTCTATGGGAGCTACTGCATCCATCCCATAGACCAAAGCAAAGGGTGACTCCTGAGTTGCAGCCCCAAGTGTTGTCCGGTAGGCCCACAAGACCTCTTGTAAATAACTAGGCCAGTTTTCAGCAGCCCCTTCCAAATTCTTCTTTAAAACAGACAGAATAGTTCGGTTAGCCACTTCAACTTGGCCATTTGCTTGTGGGTGGAAAGGTGAAGAGAAACAATGATGTATACCCCTTGAGGCACAGAAACTCTCCATTTCTCTATTGTCGAACTGTGGCCCATTGTCTGTTGTTATTTTTCGTGGGACACCAAATCTGCAACAGATGTTGGATAGAATGAATTTTATGACATCTTTTGATGTTGTTCCTGCTAGAGGGGCTGCTTCAATCTACTTCGAAAAGTAGTCTATAGCAACAATTATAGTTTTGCGCCCTCCGGATGCCATAGGGAGAGGTCCCACTAAATCCAATCCCCAGCGAGCAAAAGGTATAGGCTCAGAAATTGACTCTAAATGAATAGCTGGGACATGAATTTCATTGTTGTACCTTTGGCATGGGTGACATCTCCTTACCAGCTCCTTAGCATCTTTCATGATAGACGACCAATAGTAGCCGGCCAGTAAAACTCTCCTCGTTAATGCCCTAAATCCACAATGAGTTGATCCCTCACCATCATGCAATTCGGAGAGGACTACCTGAGACTCATCACCCCCCAAACAGCGCAGAAGAGGTTTACTATAAGACTTTTTATATAGAATATTTCTCAGTATGATAAAACCACGAGCCTTATGTTTCAATTTTCTTGCTAGTGATTTATCCGGAGGCACGATGCCGTCGGAGAGGTATTGCAGGAGAGGAAATCTCCAATCCTGAGGTTGTTTTATTTGTACTTCAAAAATTTCTTCTTCTTTACCCATACCAAGTTGAATGGAGGGGCTCTCCAGCACATGGATCCATGGATACGACTCTGTATATGCTATGGTTGCCAATGAATCTGCTAACTCATTTTTTGTCCGGGGTATATGTTCATAAACCACGCTTTTAAACTTGAGTGCTTCATTTTTAAGAAGAAGTAAATATTTCACTAGTTGCTCCTTTTTAGCTTCAGATTGACCTTGGGCATGGTGGATAAGAAGCTGGGAGTCACTTAGTAGCTTGACCCTCTTAGCCCCACAAATATAGGCTAACTTTAATCCAGCTATAGCTGCTTTGTACTCAGACTCATTAATGGAAGCCCTGAAAGCGAAACATATAGCTTGGTACATTTTGTCACCATACGGAGAAGTCAAACACACCCCTGCACCAAAACCCATAGTGCTGGATCCACCATCCGTCCGGACGATCCAGACCTTTTAATCTTTCATCTCAGTAGCCTGCTCTGAATCTCTGTCGGAGTGAAATTCGACCAAGAAATTGGTCACATCTTGGGCCTTAACTGTTGTTTGAGGAGCAAAGTCTATGTCGAAATCCCCAAATTCTACTGAGCACTTTGTCATCCTACTTGAAATGTCTACCTTTTGGAGGACATTCTTCAAGGAAAAAGATGTCCGGACAATGATAGGATGAGCCTGGAAATAAGGCCTCATTTTTCTTGCAGCTATTACCAGGGCTAATGCCAACTTCTCAAGTTTCAGATAACGCCTTTCTGCATCTATCAAACTCTTGCTGATGTAGTATACTGGATGGGGGTAATTATCCACTTCTCTCACCAACACAGCACTGATGGCACAACTTGAAACTGCCAGATATACGAAGAGTGTCTCCCCATCAATTGGTTTAGACAAGGTTTTAGGGGAGGACAGATTCTTCTTGATCTCATCGAAGGCCTTATCACACTGTGAGGTCTAATTAAATCCCTTTGCACCCTTCAGGGTTTGAAAAAATGGGGCGCACTTGTCCGAAGACCTTGAGATGAATCTGTTTAGAGCAGCTAACCTCCCCGTTAGCTGTTGTACTTCTTTAATATTTCGAGGAGGCTCCATGTGAAATAGAGCATTAAGCTGGTCCGGATCGGGCTGTATCCCATGCTCACTTATAATATAGCCTAGAAACTTCCCGGATTGAACTCCGAACACACATTTTTCTGGATTTAACTTTAAATTCACTTTCACTAAGTTGGTAAAAGTTTCTTAGAGATCAGCCAAGTACAATTGCTCATCCATACTTTTTACCATCATATCATCGATGTATACTTCCATATTCCTTCCAATCTGATCAGCAAAAGCTTTGTTTACAAATCTCTGATAAGTAGCCCCAACATTTTTTAATCCAAATGGCATTACCTTGTAACAATGAAGACCTCTGTCAGTGACAAATGTGGTATGCTCTTGATCCTTCGGATCTACTTGGATTTGATTGTATCCGGAGAAAGCATCCATAAAGGATAGTAGCTTGTTCCCAGAGGTAGAGTCTACTAGTTGGTCAATCCGGGGAACTGGATATAAATCTTTTGGGCAAGCTCTATTGAGATCTGTGAAGTCAATGCACATGCGCCACTTGCCATTTTTCTTTTTCACCAGAACCGGATTGGCAGTCCACAAAGGATATTGAGACTCCTTGATATGCCCCATCTTTGTGAGCCTGTCCACCTCTTGTACAATGACATCAACCTTTTCCTTGGAAAAATCCCTTCTCTTTTGAACTACTGGTGCAATGTCTTTCCGGACGGATAGGTGATGTGACATTACATCTGGTGGAACCCCGGTAACATCGGCATTGCACCAAGCAAAAACGTGCTGATGACTCTTCAGAAACTTTAGCATCTCATTTTTCAAACCGGGTGGCATCTTAGACCTTATCTTGACACTTTTCCCTTCTTCTAGACAATGTGTCTCTACCTCTTCGACTGGTATTAACACTCCAGGGGTCTCTCTGGGGTCATAAATTTCACCCTCACCCCAGAAAGACCCTCAAACTGCTATTGTTCGTTGATGCGAACTGCCCCCAGCGTCCGGGGAGCCATAGCTGTAGCATAACATTCCTTTGCAACCTTTTGACTGCTCCGGACAACTCCCACCTGTCCCTGAACAGCATATTTCAAACATTGGTGGACTGTTGAAGCCACTGCATGCATCCTAGAGAGCCAAGACCACCCGAAAATAGCATTATAGCAAGTGGGACAATCCACCACAATAAAAAGTATCCTGACCATCTTCTTGAAAGGGCCCTTGCCCAACAAAACCTCTTCTTCGAACTCCCCGATCACATTTGTTGAGCTGTCAGTAAAGCCCACAATTGATCTGTCCGAACTCTGGATTACGGCTGGATTTTTAATTCTCTTGTAAGTAGTTAAGAACAGGATATTGGCTGAGCTACCAGTATCCACCAAAATTCGTCTTATGTCGTTGCCCCCAATAGATACCCCTATGACAGCAGCATCTTCATGAGGGCCAGCTATGTCTCTTAAATCATCTTCATAAAAAACAATGAAGGGGAAAGGAATTTGTGATTGATAGGAAGTCATGCCTCCTTCTAGCTGGGTGGCCAAAGTATGAACGTGCCTCTTCCTCGAAGAAGTAGTAGGAGCTGTCATAGTATCCCCTCCGAAAATTGTAAGGGACTCAAAGAACTTAATGAGGCTGGAGACTGTCCTAGAACTCTCCTCAATTGCACCCACTCTATTTCGAGTTGGATCAGGATCCAAGTATTCATATTCCACATCAAACCTCTCGATTATAACCATGGCTCCCTCCGGAGCAGCATTACTTGGACCAACCCGGTGAGTATTGTCAGGCATGTTACCTCCTCTTCTTTTGACATAAGCCGCCAGTTTTCCCCTTTCGATCAAGTTCTGAACCTCTTGCTTCAAAGCTATACAATCATCAGTGGTATGGCCAGTGTCATTGTGATACTGGCAGAAAGAGTTATTGCGATGCTCCCTAGGAGATTGCAGTGTGGCGGGTCTTCTATAGTGCACCTCTTCCTTTGTTTTATCATAAATGGTGGCCACACTTTCTTTCAATTCTGCGAACCACTCCGGTTGAACCCAAGGCCCTCTCTTGTTTCTGGATTGCTGACTCTGAGCGGAGCAGCTGGCTGAGACTAAGCTTTAGCCCTACCATGCCCCTGTCCGGTTTCCTTTGCCTTGTTCCCGGACTGATTCTGATTGGGATTTGGTGCCACCGGGGCAGACTTCACCTGCCTGTGCACCCTTGTTTTCTTTGTTTCGTCTACGTTAATCTGTTTTCCAACCTGATTCAACAACCCTCCCCAGGTCATGGCCTTCTTTCTGGTCACTGAATCAGCCAAATTGCCAGGGTTCAAGCCCTGTCTTAAGGATGCTATTGCCACTTGCTCGAAGCAATCAGCCAACCCATTCTTGGTGTTCACAAAATGACTTATATATTCTTTTAAGGACTCGTTTGGTTCCTGAGCACAATGGATTATTGTGTCTCTATTGCCCTTTAGCTCTTTACTCCCAACGAACTGCCTTCGAAAGGCCACCCAAAAAGTATCGAAATTCTTGATACAGCCTTGTGGTAGACTGTTATACCATTTCAGAGCACTCCCCGTAAACGATTGGGAGAATGCTCTGCAAAGTAGCTTATCATCGTCATCAAAGTTCATCATAAAGTTCTTGAATTGCTCTAAATGGTTGTCCGGATCAATACTGTCATCGTACTTTTCCATTTTGGTGCTATCAAACCTCTTGGGGAGGTTTTCGGATAGAATTTTAGAAGACAATGGAGATTACCTCCAATTTCGACCACGACTGAACACAGTATCTTTATTGGGAGTCGCAAAGATACCTGGTTCATCGTGAAAGCGAAAGGATCCATCAGCATCCGGTCTACATGCCTCCGGCTGTGAGATGACCCTTTGCCAATATTCCTCTTCATCCTTCCATGTCTATCCCTTTTTCTCGAATATTTTTTGATCTGCTTTTGCTTATTTTTAGTTCGACCCTCATCACTACTAGAGGATAAGGATTCTTCAACTCCCTCATCCTCCGAAGAGCTATCAAAATATTTTGAGCTTGAGTCAGAACTCTCTACTGGCTTAGACCGGTGAGACTTTTTGGAGCTGGCATGAGTCTTTTTGGTACTCACATGAGTCTTTGAAGGCTCATGCTCTCTGGGGTTATCGGTGTGATGAGCAACCGACGCTTTTGACTTTTCTTTCATGCCCATCTTAGCCTTTTCTGCCCTCAGAGCTTCTATTTCACCTTTTAACCTATCGCGCTCTTCGATAGTGTACTCATCGTTTTCACCCACCACTTCGAGCAAAGCTGGTGGTACTTCCGGGACGTCCGGATTCATTCGGAGTGACTTTTCTTGCTGGTTTCGAATGCTTGATTCAGGCACCTTCTTCTCTCACTGTGGTCGCCAATTTGGTGAGGTTAATTTTAGTATGAGGGTAAATTTGTAATCTGTTCGGAGTTTTGTGGAGGTTTATAGGTGTTTACTGTTTTGAGTAGAGGGTAGAGGGAGAATTAAGCAGCTTTGTTGCAGTTAATTTTTATCACCCACATTTAATGCAGGTGGTTGGGTATTTATACCCTTACATTTGGGCCCTTATGGGCTTTCGGGTCATGTTTAATGGACCCGGGTCATGTTTAAAGACCCATGAGCTCTAAGTAGGAGAGCAAGTAGCTTAGTCAAGAAGTGTTTATGTTTTTTTAGTACTTTTTTCATAGTTCGAACAGTCCCGTTAGCTAAGTGTTCGAAGTGGTCTGTCCGGTCCGGAGGGCTAGGTCCAATCTGTCCCTGTCCGTTGAGTAGTCAGAATTTGGACTCATCAAATTCCATTTACGTTCCAATAGTACCACTCGAGTTTGTTTCTAAGGCTCTGCATATTGATAGGTAGGGGATTGACTTAGTAGGGCCTTTACCAATGACTTTGGGAACAAAACAGATGATAGTAGTCACAATTGACTATTTTTTTTACTGTGTCGAAGCATAGTCGTTATCCGAGATGCAGGCAAAAGATGTAATAAAATTCATCTTGTTAAATATGTGTTTTTGTTTTGGTATCCCCGAGAGATTAACTATGGATAATGGCTCGTATTTTGATAACAAAAAATGAGGGTTTTTTGCTCTTCTCGACGGATACAGTGGTGTTTTTCAGTGTTATTTCACCTGCATGCTAACGGGCATGTCGAAGTGACAAATAAAACAATTCTTGATGGCCTCAAGAAAAAAATGGAAGGAAAAGTTGGGAATTGGCCTAGTTATTTGCAAGAGGTGTTATGGGCATATCGAACCACCCCTCGCACTGGAACTAGGATTCACATTATGCACTAGTTTATGCGATGAATGTTGTGACCCCGTATGAGACTATGCTCCCTTCATATTGGGTGGAAAATTATTTCGTAGAGGGTAATGGTGGGGGAAGATGTGTAGAACTTGATTTGATCAAAGAAAAGAGAAGGCGAGCGTGGATAAATTCCTTACATTATTAGACTTTAATGTGAAACATGTACGCATCAAAAATCAGACAATGAGAATTTAGCATCGGAGATAAGGTCTTGAGGAAATTTTTCCTGCACACCAAATAGAAAAGACTCGATGAATTGGCTTGATTTGGGAAATCTTGTACATTATGACTGAAATGGTGAAGCCGGAGACATACCGATTAAGAGATAAAGAAGAAAGACCACTTCGGCACCCTTGGAATATAACACACTTGAAATTTTACTTAGATTAAAATATTAACATGTTGTGCAATTTTTTTTATTGTTTGCATGTACTGATCGATATCACATTATTTCCTACTCTGGTGGTGCAGAAAGGTTTTAATGAGGTGCTTACTTAGTCGATTTATCAATACAATTGTTTGTCTTTAATTATGTATCTTACAGGATTCGAAGCTAATGTTTATTCATTTTTTATAACTTTAGACTTGAGGAGTCTTCCAATTCCAGTTGGTCAACATATATTTTTTTATATATATTTGGCCAACCTTCCATGAGTCATATTTTTGGAGAATTTATTTTCTTATTTTTTGAACCAAATTACATGTACTTCTGCAACATGAACACAATTTATTTTTAGCAACCAAATTATACGTACTTTTGCAATTGGAACATATTATCTTTTTCCAGACTAATTTTGTAACCAAATTACACGTATTCTCGCAACTGGAACACATTCACGAAAATTTAAAAAATTAAATTTCAACACAAAAATATTTATATTTTTACAACTATAAAAAATTAGTTGTTTCACATCCAATTAACACATATTTATTATATAAAAAATTGGAACTTATTTTTACACACAATTATGCTTATTTAGCGACCAAAGTCTCATATTCGTAATTATTTTCTTCTTATTTGCGTAACACATTTACACATAATTCTGCAACTAAAATATATTAGATTTTTAGCAACCAAATTACAAGTAATTTTATAGTTTCTTTTTTAAAACCAAATTACACATAATTCCATAACTAGAACATAAACGCTTTTTCAATAAATATTTTGGAATCCAATCATACGTAATTACACAACTTAATAAATAAATAAAATAATATATATATATATATATATATATATATATATATATATATATATATATATATATATATATATATATATATATTTCGATCTAGTTTTGTTCATCTTAGAAAAATAAATCTAATTTTATTTTTAGATGTTTATATGGAGCTTTTCTTTCAAATATATTACCTTTAAAAAAGGAGAGAAAAATGGTTAAAGGGTATTTCAAACTACCAGGTTTATCTATGGTGAGGTAAAAAATCACCTAATAGTTGAACTTAAATATAAAATGTAAACAAGATCAAAAAGATAAACGTGTTATGAACTTGATAAACTTTATGAATAATACTTGTATTTATTTCGTAAAGAGGATTACAGTTTCAATGACTCTTTGTTTTCACTATTCGTTTTCTCTCTAACTTTCACCACCATTTTCAAATGAATCATTTGATTCTTAGAGAGTGGTTTTGATGTGATGGAGTCTTAGGTATATGTCTCCCCATTAGTGTAGTATTTTCAGGTATTCTTGATGTTTTAACAGAGCTAATTATGTTCTTGTGGCTGTAACATCTTACGTTGTGTAGTGCTTTATTTATACAGTGTCAGACATGGTTCATGTACTTGTCAAACGTGGCATCCGTACTGTTAGTGGCATGGGATGAGGAGATACTCGGTCACAAGATAATTCGACGCACATCTTGGACTAGCCCAAAATGGGGCCAAATGTTGAGATGTAGTTAGTAATTTGAATCAGATTGGTTCTCGTGGCTGAGCTCATGGTTGAATGCTAGTGGGACTAGTCCTGGCTGGTGCTTGGCTTCATCGGACAAGAATTTGGGCACGCGATGTTGCACGGTGACATTAAAATTCTGGGTTGGCCTTTGGCCAAGCCATTTTGCGCAACCAGGCACGTGTGTGGCTTGGCCTTGAATGCCATGTCATTTGGTCATAAAATATTGAGCAATCATGTCAGCATATGGTTTGTCCTCGAAAATTAATCTATTTGGTTGCGCAAACAGGCTCGTGCATTTTGGCTTCAAATGTCAAGCAACTTGGTCACGCAACGTTATACGATCATTCCATTGTGTGGCTTGGCTTTGAAGGTCATTCCTCATGATCGTGTAATACTATGCGACTATGCCACATGTGGCTTGGCCTCGAAGGCCAAGTCATCTGGTCGCGCAACGTTAAGACGCAAATTTTGGCTTCGGCTTTGTGGCCAAGCCTACGGTCGTGCAGTGTTGTGGGATCAAGCTTAAGATGTAACTTAGTTGTTTTTACTAGGATATTTGTCGGGTCGTATTGTGCGACTAGCCTTGTTTAGCGACTTGGCCTTAACGGTTAAGGCTCTAGTCAGGTCATGTGGCACGATCAAAATATTACGGAGGCTTGTGCATAAAGGCCAAACTTATGTTTTTGAGGTCAGCTCGGGTCATGCTTGGCCATTTGGCTAAGTCGAGGTTATTCTTGTTTCAATGAAGTATATAAGGCTCGAGTTTTATATCTTTAATTGGTTTTATTCATGCCCTGTTTAGATGATATTTCTTATCGTACCAATATGTAAATACTTATTCATCACCGGGTAGTTATCAGTACTTTATCGAACCTTGAGTGTGGTTATTAGTAAATAAATTTATACATAATGATTATTGGTAGGTTACTCTAAAATTTAAAGGTTAATTTTAAAATAAATAAAAATTAATGGTTGATTTTAAAATTTAAAAAAAATTAAATTTAAATTTATGACTTAATGATTAGCTATAAATAAAACAAGTGGGTTTTGAAGTTTACTTATACTCATTAGCAACATAAATTCTATCAACAATAAGCATAAAGACATAAACATTACAAAATTCAACCATTTATTATATTTAACCTCTTAAATTCCATATATTTCAAACCTTAACTTAAAAGAAAATCCTGAAAACACGTATATTTCTATTTTTTTTGAAGACAGACAAAATGAAATCCATGAGTTATAGTGTTTTGAGATTTTTCGAAATCATATTCGTAACCAAATTGTTCTTAATTCTCCAACTAAACACTAGTTATTTTTTTACAACCAAAGTACACGTTAGTCCACAACTGAACAACAATTTATTTTCTTAGACTTATTTCGCAATCAAATTGTGCGTATTCCGTAACTTCAATTATTATTATTTTTAAAAAAGGTTTTTCACCATAAAAATGTTCATATTTTCGCAACTACAAAAAAGTTGGTGTCTCACATAGAACTAAAACTTATTTTTCACAAAACAAGTTTGTATCATATTTCCGCAATTAATTTTCATATTTTCGCAACACATTTGCACGCAATTTCGCAACTTCAATTTTGTTGTCTTTTAAAAAAATCACCATAAAACACACATATTTTTACAACTACAAAAAAAGTTAGTTGTTCCACACTCAATTAACACTAATTTTCACAAAAATAAGTTTGTATTTTGTTTTTTCAAACCATCAAATTTACTTAGCAATCAAAATCCAATTTATGCAACTATTTTTTCTTATTACCGTAACATATTTGCATGTAATTGTAACTGAACAACAATTGTTTTTTCGCAACCTAAATTCTCCAACTAAACAATAGTTTCTTTTTTCACACGGAATTTTACAACGAAAAAATAAAAAAGTAGTAATTATAAATCTAGTTTTGTTCGTATAAAAATACCAAAACAGATGATATGTTCTGATATTTTATAGAACTATGGTTTTAAAACTATGACATTTCAAAAAAAAATTAACAAAAAACAGCTTAAAATATCTTGAATTAAATTAATGATCATCCGTACACTATCGATAAAAATAAAAATTAATATTTTAGGTAGCATATTGTTTTATAAACATTTATATTATATCACAAACATTAAATTTAATTTTTTTTAAAAGAATTTATTTTAGGCTTAATTAGGATCTCCTTCCATAACCAGTACCAAAATTTTAAAACCTACCAAAATCATCATTTAACTGGATGGGATCTTTTCAACCGACAAAAAAACGTGATCCGACGAAAAAACGTGATCCGGTACGTGAGAAGATCTAATCCAACGAGTGAAAAGAGTTCAATCCGCTGGAATAAAAACAAAATAATAAAAGATCAAAAACATTTTATTTTCGGGAGCTGGTTAAATTTTTTGGACGCAAATATAACTAAAAATCTTTATTTTATATATATATATATATATATGGCTAAGTATCAAACCAGCAGTGGCGGCCAGTCCACCGCTCCCGCTACCATACCGCGAATGCAAGGTGGTATTAGAAAAGACACGTGTTCAAAGCCAAGTGACTACGCCGCACGATAGTGAGAACACTTAAGTGAGGCTAACGTGAGCTCATTTCTAAAAAAGAAAAGTACCACCACCAACTTTAGAACGAAAAAGAAAATTAAAACTTTCTACTCTGATTTGTGTCACAAGAGAACGAGTCGATGGTTGTTCTTTCACTATCAAATTCAAACTCAAAAAAAGGAAACAAAAATCGAACTATTCCTTTGATTCCAATCCAGCTTGATCTTCTTCACCAACACTAATCCTAACTAACGAATAAAGAAGACAAAATATCACCGATCGATCGATTCCAGTTAATCTCAAGATTCAGATCTTGACATTTCTTGTTCCAGCGAGGTGAGTTTGTTTTGATTGATGTTTATCGACTTCCGCGAATAGGGAGATGCTAGGTTCCATTCATTTAGGCGTTCTAGCTGCTTGTGTAGTGCTGTTCGTGCCTATGGGAATGGCGGGTTGGCATTTAAGCAGGAATAAGATGCTGTTCTTTGGTGGTGCGTTTTTCATCACACTCGCGGTTTGTGTTCACTTAACTCCATATTTCCCTTCCGTTACCGATATCGTAGCTTCTGTTTCGTCTGTAGTTGTGTATGATCCTCGAAGTTCTTGTATCAATTTGGTTAACCAAGTCGTTTGGGATGTTAGGCCGATAAGCAATGATGATAGAAATGTTTCTAAGTTAGATCTTTACCAGAAGAACTGGGATTGGGTTAAATCTAGGAAAGTTATGGCTTGTGAATTTGAGAAATTGGGTAAATTAGATGCCTCGGATTTGTTAAACGGGTCTTGGGTTGTTGTGGCCGGTGATTCACAATCCCGGCTTGTTGTTTTGTCGTTATTGAATTTGGTTTTGGGTTCGGATTCGAAGCGGATAGATTCGATTAGGGATGATTTGTTTAAGAGACACAGTGACTATAACATTGTGATTGATGAGATTGGCATGAAACTCGATTTCTTATGGGCGCCCTTCGAAACTAATTTAACTGACGTGATCATAGAGTTTAAACGAAAAAAGAAGTACCCGGATGTAATTTTGATGGGTAGTGGCTTATGGCATATGCTTCACATAACAAACGCCACCGATTATGGTGTCCATTTGAAGAACTTGAAGAATTTGGTTGAGTCGTTGTTACCGTTTTCGCCTCAGCTGGGTTCAGATGGGTCATCGATTGGAAACTCTGTCTCGATTCGATCTCCGCATATGTTTTGGATTGGGATGCCAATGTTGATAAACGGGATGTTGAATAGTCAGGAGAAAAAAGAGAAAATGACCGATGCATTGTGGCATGCTTACGATAAAGAACTCGGTGCTTGTAAACTTTTACGCCAAATGGGCGGTCCTCTTGTATTACTAGATATACAGTCGATTACGTGGAACTGTGGGCCACATTGTACAGTCGATGGTATGCATTACGATAAAGCGGTGTATGAAGCTGCTATACATATTATGCTAAATGCATTACTTATCGAATCCCATCAGACACTTTGATGACGCTAAAGCTGTTTCTTTTACACCGCAATATTCTTTCTTTGCCAGGTTTTTCTCTCTTGGCTTCTATACTTACTTTTCCAATTTGTTTCGGTAGCTTGAGTTTTTACAATTTTTTTCTTTCGTCATTTTAGAACTGTGTAGTCGCGATCGTATGTTATAGCTGATTTGACCCTGTATGAATGACAAATGTATGTGTGCTGTTGAGTAATTTTTAGTTCCCACATCTATACAGTATACAGAAGACGTCTAGATGTTTCTTTGCTTATTCGGGTTTACATATTGCTGTTGGTTACACATTTGTGCAATAGTTTTGCTGTTGCTCGGTAACCAATTACCTCAAAAGATTTGGTTAAGAAGATAAGGCTGCGTTTGGTTTGTTAACGTCTGATGTTTTCATTTTGAGTGAAAACAAAGCCTAAGATTTCAGAACAGAGGGTTTCTATGATCTTTTCCAAAACTATATTACCTAGGGGCTTCTTTTGGAATTTCAAACCTGAAAACTTGCACTGTTTTGATTTATATTTTTAACGTCCTTGTAAGAAAAATGTACAGAAATGCCTTCGACAAACTAAGACGATTCAGAACACATAAATCAACATCCTGAAAAAGTTTGGTAATGTTCTCCACCTCGGAAAAGGTTCAGTGCTTTATGGAATGGGTGGATGCATAGGGAAGAGAATAAGTGCAACTTTGACTTTGATGTGCTATTACGTAGTTTTCTGATTATGAAAGAAAATGCTATGAATCAATGGCCATGCCTGATCTGGTTTCTTGACTATATTATCAGGCTAATCTTGATTGAGATTGCAGTAGGAATCAGGATGGATTTAGAGGGGATACATACATTGTCCAGGGCAACTCTATACAGATTGATAATTTGAAATTAGTATACTTAAAAAAATTATTTTGAATAAATATATTTAGATATTAATCCAATATCAAAAAATAATTTTACTATTAATAAAACACATTAAGAATTTATGCTTATTATATAGTTTAATTTGGACAGTAGTATTATAAATATTTATTAATTTAAAAAATCCAAAAACCTCCTTTCTCCTAAATCTATTTCTAGATCTCCCTTGTCCTGCTGATATGTTCTAAGTCCAGGCTTAATCCACTCCAGTTCAAGTACAGGCGATTTAATTCTCTCATTCAAAAAGATCCCTTCTGAAAAATATAAGATCCCTTCTGAAAAATATTGGTCTTCTGAAAAATATTTAGGGTTATTAAATTTGAGTCAAGGATTTTGGAAAGGGTTATTAAATTTGAGTCAAGGATTTTGGAAGATGTGTGGTTATATATACTTAATTCCGGTTTAAGTATATCCAAAATCTTCATTTGATTTTAGTTTGATTTTTTTTTATCAAATTACTTTCGACGTGTCAATTAATCTCGAAATTGCCATTAAGTAAAAAAAACTATTAAGTGTATCCTAAGTATACCCAATTCACCAAATAACTTATTTCGCTATCTATATGTAAACAAACACTCTTCTTTAGTAAATATCATCTAAATAGTCTAGTTTTCTTAAAATCTTTAAAACCAAGTTCAAACTTCAAAATACAATAAAAAAACATTCAACCTCATTCTAAAGAAAAACACAAAATCGATCATGACTCACCCAGAACTAGGGATTAGCGTGGAGGAGTTGATGTCGTCGGAGAAAAGAGATGACGAAATGTCGCCGGAAAATGAGCCATCGTCGTCGGAGAAGCAGCCACCGTCACCGGAGAAAAGAGATGATGAAATGTCGCCGGAAAAGGAGCCATCGTCGCCGGAGAAGCAGCCACTGTCGTCGGAGAAACAACCATTGTCGCCGGAAAAGGTAAAAGTTGGCACGGTAGCTTCAGCACCATCAATTTCGGGCCATGGAACCGATGGTGCGTGGGTCACGCACGACCGGTTTTGGGCCTTAGAACCGGTCGTGTGTGACCTACGCACCACCGGTTCCATGGCCAGGAACCGGTGGTATACGTGGCTCAGTCTGCTCGGTTCTGAGGCCCCTTCACCACCGGTTCAAGGCCACAGAACCGGTGGTGCACTTGTTCGTGTACGGACGGTTCTAGGCCTCTTAACCTTTGGTTCGCGCAAATTTTCCGAAAAAATCAAGGTTTTTTTTTACTTTTTAATTATACCTGATTGCTTATTGTGATTTGTTGTTGTATAACAGGGGACGGATGTCGCCCATGGGACTGAGGAAGCTTTCGCTACTAACTACAATCATTTGTTCTTCACTACTGAGTTCTATACACACGACGCGTTGATTAAATGGGTTACGAAGGCAGGAAAACTCCATGGTATGGTTATCAACATAAGTCGGCGCGACAAAGTAAACAGTAGAAAAAGTCCTAGGATGTATTTCCAGTGTGAGAGGTCGGGAAAATATACTCCAAGAGTAGCCGAAAAAGACCGTAAACGGAAGTCTACAGGAACGAAAAATATTGACTGCCCATTTCAGCTTCTCGGGTTAATGGTGGAACCATATCAATGGAAATTAGAAGTGAAATGTGGTATTCAGAACCACGAGAGTTCAAAACAGCTAGACGGTCATTCTTTTGCTGGTCGTTTGAATGATGAAGAGATGGAATATGTTGAACGAGCGACCTACATTGGTACTAATTCCAGAGATATATTGAATGGTGTTAAGAAGCTAAACGAAGATAATGTTTCTTCTATGCGCACCATCTACAATGCACGACAGAAAAGTAGGGTTTTAAAGAAGGCGGGTAGGTCACAACTCCAGTTCTTGTTGGGGGAGCTTAAGTCACATAATTATTATGAATGACATAAATCTGGTGAAGACGATGGACAAGTCATTACAGATATGTTTTTCGCCCATCCAGTCAGTGTTGACCTTTTGCGGATATTTCCAACAGTTTTGATCATGGATAGTACGCACAAAGTCATACGATATGGTATGCTATTGTTTGAGATAGTGGGTGTGATGTGTACTGGATTGACTTACTGTGCGGCATTTGCCTTCATGTCCGGTAAGAAGTTAGACAACTTCAAATGGGTGTTAGAGTGTTTGAAGTCGTTGATTTTCGTTCACGGAATTGAAGAACCTCGTGTCATCGTGACCGACAGAGATTTAGCGCTGATGAACGCCATAGAAGTGGTATTACCAGAGACAACGCATATGTTATGCCGATGGCACATAGCACAGAATGTTCAGGGGCAAACAAGAAAATATATCCTCAAGAAAAGTGATCATTTGAAATTTGTTTCTGTTTGGAAGAAGATTGGGTATGCAGTATCAGAGATTGAATTTGATCACGCCCGACAAGACATGATATTGGATTACAAAGACTATCCTCTTGCAATTGAATACACTGAACAATCGTGGCTCGATAAATACACGGACAAATTCGTTGTTTGGAAGACGAACAATAACTTTCATTTGGGACATTGCACGACTAACCGCGTCGAGAGTGCTCATTCTAACCTAAAGTGTTACCTACATACAAGCAAATTAAACTTTGAGTTATTTTAGGGGAGGGTTCATTCGCTAGTCGAAATCCAAAATGCTGACATTAGGTCGTCTTTCGAGAAGATTCGTTAAATAGCGTTGCATAAGTTCGCGGACAAACTTTTTGATGAAATTCGAGGCAAGGTTTCTCACATGGCGTTAGAACTATTTTTCGATGAAGTAGAGAAGACCGAAGATAGCAAGATGGTCGTTATCGAAGATGGTTCGGATGTTAAACACTATGACGTTTGTATATGCGCTCCCATGGTATACCTTGCTATCACCAGGTCCGCAAGTGGCGTAAAAACAGAAAAGCTGCATCGTTAGAAGCGTTTCACACCCACTGGACAAGGTTAGAAATAATGCCTCGTTCATTTCGTACGACCAGGGAGATTCTCAAAGATGATTTGCAAAAGCTAGTAATCGATGTTATGGAGACAAAAGATGAAAGCCGTATAAAACACATTTACAAGAAATGGTTTGAAATTGTTTATCCTGAAACATCCTCATTGCTAGAGCCATTGGAGAAGCAGAAACACTGAGGTCGTCCGCAAGTGAAAAGAAAATTAGTTGTCGATACATCATCCACTAAACGGGACAAATGCCAATGGGAACACGTGGATGATGTTGATAAGGCTAGTCTTGACTCAGTCATGAACTTTTTAAAACCACCAAAAGTTAAAAAGGATAAATCAGTTGCTAGTCCAAATATGATTCGGGCAGATGTGCCTAAAGTACCTCGTACTCGCAGTTCTTCCATTGCCTCGCTCGCTAGCAACATCGTACAATTATCCATTGGTGGAGTCAAAGAACTTATATACGACCCGAAAGGTTTTTTGCGTTGGTTTCCGACTCACTTCAATCTTTTTATATCGGGTATAAATGATGTTAAGGCAGATGATCATTGTGGATATAGAGCAGTTTCGTTTGGGTTGTACGTTCATGAAGAAGGTTGGTGAGGTGTTCGGAAGGCAATATACGATGAACTAATGGACAACTATGACGCATACAGCAAGATATATAACGGTAAAGAGGAGTACCTGAAGGTTGCAGAATGTATAAACTACTACGACGCACCAGCATCCCCCAAATATTGGATGACAATGCCGGAAATGGGCATTGCGATTGCAACCAAGTTCGAATGCATTGTTCATTTTGTGTCACTCGTGGGGTCTCACAACTGTAGTAAAAAAAATTACCTTTGCACGGTAAACCCCCCATTATGGCCCAAAGACGTGAAATTGGGTTTGGATTCGTTGATACTAATCACTTTGTCAATGTAACTCATTCGATTTATGGTTTTCTTATTACTTACAATTGTATTACTCATTGTTTGGTTCTAATTCAAGTGTTATTAAACAACTATCAATCTAGCCCTTATTCCCTTGCGCACGCATACAACCTATGTGGCAGAAGTTGAAGAGTGAAGAGGCTACATATTGGGAGCTACCAATAGTTGGTCGCTGTAAAACATACACGGAGCTCGAAGGGAGAAAGCCAGTTTGTTAATTCCCAAAAGTAACTAATCTTGATGAATTTGTTTAGTTGATTTATGTCTTTTGGTTGGATTTATGTTGTTTTAATTGGATTTATGGGTTTTTGTCACTTTATTTCTTTTCGTCGGATTTATGTTGTTTAGAACCTTGTTTACTCTATCATAGCATTTTGTACTATATTTGTTTGACCGTAATTCATGACATTTTCCAACTTGTAACGATTAGCAACTAATCATTTCATAACTTAATATAAAACGTTACAAATAAGCAACAATAACATCGGTAAACATGGGTACATATCTCGAGATTGAACAGATAATTAGTCAAAATCGTAGCCTCCATTGTCGCTGAGAATACGCATTGTTTCCTCTTTTATGGAAATTTGAGAATGAACATTATCTGCCATTTCTAAAGACAAATAGTCTGTGATCATTAAACCAAACGAATCGAATGCCTCATTCCTAACTTCTAGGGGCTCGTTAAACACCAAGAACATTGGTCCACTAGTTATACACCTGTACCTAGTGGCTACCTCCTCACGAGTACGAGATTGAGGCATTTGTTTAGACGTAGACATTTCGCCATACATGAAATACATTATACACAAAACTTCATCGAAAAACTCATCGGTATTATCGTCCGACATTTTAAACTTCACGTGTTTCGCAGCCTTGAGTAGATGAGCATCATCAAACACACTCCAACCCATGAAGAAATACTTCAGCTAGGTTTGAAGAAGAGTTTTGTGTGTTTGGTGTTGTAACTTAGACCTCTTTATATAGAAAAATATAAAATTACTTTGCCGGGAATTATAGAAAAATACAAATTGCGCACCATAGGTACAACCTGCTGTCTACGTATGGTGCACAATGGAGTGTACTGATGGTGCCAAGTCCATAGCACCATCGGTACACCACTCTGTGTACATATGGTGCATTAAGGTTGCACCATAGGTACACAGTGTGAGGCACCATCGGTGCGCCTCACTGTGTACCAATGGTGCCATGCACCGACCGGTACTTGTCATGCCGATCGGTGCATTGTACCATCGATACGCCTTCTATAGTACCCATGGTGCACACACGGTTATACCATTGGTACGCAGTAGTGTGCACCATAGGTACTCTTGACTGCGTACCAATGGTGGACAAAGACTTGTAATGTTTTTTATGTTTTCACTCATTTATCTTGTTTTAGGTTTTTTTTGAGCCGTTAGAACGTTTTTTGTTAATTTTTTAAAAAACACTATTTTTGTTATGGTTTAAAAGTTGGTTGGTTACAATGGTACGAGTTAAGTTTTATGCGGATTCGAAATTGTAATTAAGCATTCAAAGAAAGTTTAACAAATCTAAAGGAAAAGATGGAAATAAAATACTAGATGTCATAATACAATCAAAGATAGTTTAACAAATCCTACAAATGGATAAACAACATCAACGTGAATGAAAAAGATAGATCATAACAAAGCTAAAACAAGTTCAATAATGAGGACAAATAACCAAGGAGAGAAGAGCTGCAAGACTTGATCTCTCCACCTAAGCGCACCCTCTTCCCCCCGGCCTACAGGAAATGTAACAATCGACCGAATAACCTCTAGCAATCTGTCGTCTGTGGTGCTTGGTGGTGGACTAATAGTATGCCAACCATACTCAGCCAAGTACCTCTAGTAGGTGTTCGTCGCCGACTGTCTATAAGTGGCGATGGTAACGGTCAACCGATCCTCAGAAAGCAAGTGCTGACGTCAATCTAGCCATGCACTCTCTCGCTATGTGTACCTCGCTAAATCTCCCTTCTTGTAACCCGGTCGGAGTACAAGTGGGAGTTCGGGTTCATCATGAACCCGTCCGAACAGCCGCATAACTCGATCAGACATGTAACCCTCGACCGTGCTCATCATCCGCAAAGGATAAATGATGGTGCGAATCTCCTGCACGGGGAACTGGACTCTGATATCCTCGTATGGCTAAAAAATGAGTTGTTCCAAAAAAGTAAAACACTTAGAATGGTTTAAAAAATATAACTTAGTATGAATATGTTACTGACTACTAAAATTTAAACACTTACATATGTCTCCTTTTGATCTAAAAGGAGAGTACGAACAACCGATTTGGGGCGGATGTTTTGCCCAATAATCCGCTTGGGTAGCCACTTCACAATCCTAGGTTGCCTCACTACGTGGTCCGCGTTCTCGGAGGCTCTAAACACGGGGAAATGGTCATAAATCCAGCAATCTAGCATGGCTACAAATCCGTACAAGTTATGCTTCGATGTTTTTGAAGCATCATCCAAACCACGGAACATGAATGCCAATGCACTCGTACCCCATGCTATGTCCCACAAACCAGAATCCACATTCGCCAACCCGTACAAATAGTCAGCCTTGACGCTTTTCTAACTAGTATCTGCAAAAATAGTGCAACCAAATAAGAACATCAGGTATGCTCGTGATACATGGCGGATAGTCTCTGCATCAGTCTGCTCGATGTAGCGACCCCTGGTGAAAGTCTCCCGCAGCCACTTCATCTTGAAGCCAACGCCTCTAGTGGACTGTATCTCTGCACGGACCTCATCCACTGTCAACCCTAACATACTAGCATAGTAGCAGTATACCTCAACACGTGGAACCGTGACTACATCCAAAGTCCGGCCAACTATAAGGAGACCTGTAATGCAGTTGACATCATCGAGGGTAATCGTCATTTCCCCGAACGAGAAATGGAACGTATTGGTCTCCTGATGCCAACGCTCAACGAATACCTCATCAAGTACTGAGTGCGTGAAGTATTGAAGTAAGTGAGCTATGAGAGGACCAAAATGAGTCTACGCCAAATGTCGCTGCACCTCTGGCTGAGCATTGAGGTCCCACATACGAAGCACATTATAATGTGCTTGTATGCCTAATGAAGTGCGACCATGTAAATAAAAAACTAAGTCAAACATAAATAATAGTAAAACCTTAGACTAGACGTTTAATAATTTGGTACTTACCTGTCCGATGAATACGTGATATGCCTTGTGCTCCTTGTAGTCAGGAAACAAAGGTATCTTGTTTCATTTCAGAAATGCAAACGTCTTCTGCTGATCTTCCGTGTGTATCGCATCGATATACTCCTCATCGATGGTATTCTACTCAGGGTCCCCAGTAGCATCCACCCTCTCACTAACAGGTGGTGGATGTGTAGTAGTATGCGCAGGGGATGGAGCACTCCGAGCGGGAGGTGGTGGATAACTAGTAGTGGGAGGTGGTGATCGGTGTAAATGCGACATCTCGCGTCGTGAGGAGCCTCCACCTCTACTATCATCCACTGCAATCTCTACGGCTTTTTATTTCCTGTTTCCATGGTTGATTCGGCGCAAAGACCGATCAGACCCTATCCTCTCCTCCTCCTCCCTAAGACGAATAGTCTCAGGGTCCTCTAATGAGTCTCGTTTGCGTTTAGCATCGCGGACCCTCTCATCTTCGACGGCCCATACCGTCTTTAGATTCTTCCCCGGGTGTGGCGCCCGTGATCCCGGGGGATACGCCCTAGAGCGAGGAAGACGTCGCTCCTCAACGGCATCAGACCTACAATAATACAAAAAAATTAACGAAATTAATAACATATGATATAATCCGCAAAATTAAAAAAACAAAACTACAATTTGAAATCGAACTTCCAATTGAAAGAACTTTCTTAAAAATTTCAATTTTTTTTTTAAAAAATTAAAATTAATTTTAAATATTTAATTTCTTAATTTGTTTTAAGTTTCGGCTGTGCACCATAGGTGCACAGCAGCCCGTACCGAGCGGCACAGGCGCTTGTGCCGCTCGGTACACAATGGATGTGCCGCTCGGTACAGAGGGGTTGTACCGAGCGGCACAGCCATTCGCACCGATGGTGCTGCCCTAGACGCACCACCAGCGCGTTCGGCCGGCCATTTTCCAACCGAAAACCGGGCTGGAAAATGGCCCCTAAATCCTAAATTCCACGCTAAACAACCCTAAAATCTACCCTAAATCCATACCTAAACCCTAAATTCATACCTTAATCTAACATTAATCCTAAAATCTAACATAGATCTAAGTAAATTAGAATGTAAAATTAAATTAGGAAACTTACGTAGGTGGTGGTGGTGGGTTTTTGTTCTTCACCATGATGGAGGAGGAGGAGTAGTGGTGGCTCGCTGGAAATTCTTAGAGAGAGGTGGGAGTGTTTTGAGAGAAGAGAGTTTGAGAGTTTAGAGAGAAGTGAGTTTGAGAGTTTAGAGAGAAGTGAGAGAAGTGAGGGAAGTGAGAGAAAGTTGAGGGAAAAATATGTTGGATAAAAGTTAGTAAAAAAAAATTGACTTATATACCTAGAAAATGGTATTTTTAGAAAAAATTAGGTATACTTAGATCACCTTTGGGTATACTCAAAATTCAGTTTACTTAAACCAGAATTGGGTATATATAGCTTGACCCTTTTGGAAGTCATTTTATACTAGGCTATTCAGTTCTCGTTCTTAAGAAGATTGTGTTCGTCCTTCTGAAAAAGAGTTAGGGTTATTCGGAGGTTTTTGAAAAAACTGTAATCAACGATCCAGGAGCACAAATCCTACAATGGAAGCAAAGAAGTTAAATTAGCTACCAGCCAACACCAAACAAAAATTAAGGGAAGAAATAAAATGAGTTCGAATCAATAGTCTATGGAGGATTTCCCACTTTTCAAGAACAACTCAGATCTTGTTTAAGAGAAAACACAATTTCAACAAGCGCAATGGAAATCATACAAAGATGCAGTCAAGCCTCAACAAACCATGAAGGAAATCATTCATGAGCACACAACTTTCTCTACCAAATGAGACTACAGTGTCGTGCATTTCTCCAAAAGAGATAAGTTCATTCTCGTTGATAATGCTAAAATGATTTTAACTGGCGAATTCTCTCAGGGAAGATCTTCCCTGAAAGATATTCAAAGTTTATTATATAGTCTAAAACATTATGATAACTATAGTTTATCCATTTGAGACCAGAGACATGTCTTCATTGAATTAGACCTATTATCTCATCTTAGTATCTTGTGGAAATGACATGTCTGGCCAATAAGCTAGCATTTCATACGCCTGTTAAAATGGCAGCCTGACTTTAACCCTAGGAAGGAACCACATGTGATCCCTATGGGTCACATTCCCTAAATTATATGAGTACTTATACAATATGGATATTATTACAACTATAACTAAAGATTTAGCAAACCTTCTTAATGTATGGATTTCAAATAAAATTATAGCTAACTTTAACTTTTGCCAAGTTTGGATAGAACTTGATCTTTCCAGACCTTTAAAAGATAATATTTGGATTGATTTCGACCAACAAGAGGCCTCTGGTTGGATGTGAAATATGGGAACAAACCAGACTACTGCCCAAGTTGTTTCCATCTTGGCACTCTGCTGACCATTGCAATAAAGGGGAAAATCTTAATGTATCTCAAGAGAATGATATAAGGAAATCACAGAGAAATATATTAAGGACCAGCCTACACCCGGTTGGATTCCTAAAAAATATCAAGTCCATTATAATCAGAAATGAAACCAATAACAAAAATGATATTAATGAAAGCAATTCCAACATTGCCAATATCGTTAATAATAGTAATCAGACTGAAAAACACACTTCACCAGATTCCAAAAGCCATAATATCTCTCCACCAAATATAATTGAACCAATTGATGAATTTAATCTAGATATCATAAAATATTTTCATTCTATTGAGCTTTGATAAGGGGAGGAAAATATAACAAAGAATAGGTTAAATATAATTTTTATAAGGATTAATTTCATGTGATTAAATGTTAAGGACTAAACTAAAGCAAACATAAGGAATAAAGAGGGTCACATGCAATAACTAGTAAGTATGTTTATATTTAGTAAATAATTAAGGTGAGAAGATCCAATTAAGAGAGGGTGAATGTGTAATTATAGAATATACCCATGTACTATATAAAGGACATTCATTTTCGGGAAATGAGCCAATGATGAGACAATTATTACTTCATTTATTCTTTTTGTCTCTTTCTCTAAATACTCATTCAATCTATCTCTATCTGCATACGGATATTTCTGTGACAGATACTCTCATACGAACATTTTTTAGACAGAATAAATAACTAAAAAATAACCGATTTAATCAGTGGCCTCGTCTGTGGAAAAGATGTTCGGTACCTATAATTGTCTTTCTAAAACCATAAAAGTTATCTTTCAACGTTGTGAGAGTAATGTATATGGAAATGTTCAGAGAAATTGGATATGGTACAAGGAATAAAGAGATAGGAGGTTCATCCCGAGATCTTTTTGTCGAAGAGAAAATGGTTGAAGCAAATGAAGGAAACAAAGATGAACGATTAGCTGAAGAGTTTTTAGAAGAATCAATTTTAATAGCTTAAATAATGAGTTGTTGGAGGATATGGAACAACTAAATACTGAAAAGGAAGCAAAGTTAAATTTGTATAAACTCAGATCTAAAATCCGAAGGGAACCAGCAACTAAAAAAGATCGTGTGGAAGAGGTCCCCCGGACAGAAGAAAGACGCCAAGGATGGAGTCGTTATTCCTCAAAGAGAAGAATGAAATCCAAACATCACTACAAATTATCTGATCTTAGTGATTACTCGTCGTACAAATCAGACGAATCTCTCTCCTGAAAGAAATAGTCGACACCTAAAGAGTTATAGGAAAAATTATTTAGGAAGGAAAAGATATGATCATCGGTATTTCATCGCGTTAAGGGCTCAAAGAAGGGAAAACGAGCAAAAGAGAAAAAGACTCGGGTGCAGAATGAAAAAGTTGTAAATATCAATACAAAGGAACAAGAAAATCCACATACGCAAATTCTTTATGGAAACTGTAATCTTGAGTACCGTGTGAGTAATCAGTTTACTAATCCTTCTGAAGAAGTTTTATATGCTCCGATGAATGAAGGTCCTAGGGGGGGGGTGCATATAGAACATGCCATAACTGGAGGCCATCCCCTCTCTCCCCGGAAATACTCTCTCGGCATCTGCCTAAATGGTTTGACATATCGAAGTTAGAAAAGTTTGATGGGATACAAGATCCAGATAGCCACATTGAAAAATTCAAGAATTTTATAATTATCAATGATAATGATGATAATAAAGTTCTGTGTAGAGCTTTCTCTCAAACTTTCAAAAATGTTGCCTCGAAATGGTACAGCCGTTTTCCCGAGGGTTGTATTATATATTTTGATATATTTTGGAATATATTTTGCCAACACTTTGTGGGTAGCAAGAAGTTTAGCACAAATTGTGATACAATAATTTATTGTAAGAAAAAGTTAAGGGAAAGCCTCAAAGAATACACAAATCGTTTTATCAAGACAAAAACCGATATGGAAAATTATGAAGATAAGGTTGCATTGGCAGCTTTTCGGATGGGGTTTCTCCCATGAATTTTGAAGGACAATGTTGCTGAAAAACAAGTTATGATATTTTGGGATATGCTGGATCAAGTACATAAAATAAATTTGGTGGAATAACGTAAGCATCGAAAAGAAGGCATAGATAGAACAAAATCAGTTCCGTCAAGCGTCAGTAGCACATGTGGCTCTTCGGATTAACTCACAACTAGCCAATATTGTCCGAAGCTGAGCACCAGTAACGACCGTTGTTTATGTACCATAGAAAATGAAAGAGTATTCACTAGTTTTAAACAATCAAAACTATGTCCAACCCATTTCGAACATATGGATCAGACCAACATATTTTGTTGAGTTGAATGAGTGTGTGGCAAATATCTTTGAGAAATCACGACCGTACATAAATTTTCGCAAACCTTTTCCGCTGCAGACTCCAAGGGAAAAAAGAAATAACAGTTACTGCAAGTATCATGAGGATATTGGACACAATACAATAGATTGTATGGCGTTTAAGTTGAGCAACCGAGAACAGCTACGTAACTAAAAGACTCCAGGAAGCGAGTGAAAAGGGGAGAGGAAGTAAAGCCGATAGTCTGGTAGGTCCTTCTAAGGTGAATGTAACGAAGTAACTTGACAAAGAGATAAAAGTCTTAATTGAAAATGGGAAGTTAACAACGTTTCTGAAGAAAAATTCTTTGGTTGCTCCAAAACAAGAAGGTGTTCCAAAGCAAGAAGATGCTTTAGTGATATCGAAAACAATTGATGAAGAATATATAGATGCGTTTGACATCTCCACTGAGTATTTAGATCCAAAACTGGGCAGAAAGAGCATCACTATGGTAGAAGAATCGATTATGAGAGGAAAGGTTAGTGAACTATATGTTTTTTTAGTCACTAACAATCTTTGGAGGATATACTATTGTAGGGACATCAAATTATTCTCGAAAGAGGCATATCGTCAGCCTAGCAACTCAGCTGGAAGCATGAGCTTGACCAAATTTATACAAAAATCCGTCTTCAAATCTTTGTTCTGAAGATGATGATATGAGGGATGTAGCTGGTCCACATGAGGATGTGGTAGTTATCGTAGCAGAAATTATGGGGGATGAGATACGAAAATTCTGATTGATACCGGCAGCTCAGCTAACATGATGTTTATGACTACTTATACTCAGATATAAAATCCACCAACAATCCTACGATTAGATCAGACAATAGTATGATTTACTGGGGTAACAACTGAAGTAGTTAGAGAATTTGAAGGAAGAGTCGAGCTGGGTCGGGGACCATTCAAGAAAGTAGTTACGTTTTGTTCGTTGTGGTAGATCTCCCAACATCTTACAATGCAATCTGTGGAAGGTCTTGGTTATCAAAGATGCACGTTGTGCCATCAACTGTTCATCAATATTTGAAGCATATTATGGGGAATAATGTGGGAACGGTTGAAGCAATCAAAAGATGGCGAGAGAATGTTACCAAGCAACTTTGGCCCTTAAGCAAATCAAAAGGATCGAATCAAAGCATGAATAACAATCAGTGGGGATTTCTTTGGGCTCAGATCCCGTTGAAGATCCGAAGGAAGCCCCCGGATTCATGGTCCCAGACGAGGAAGTCGAGGATCATATTTTCTCTCCGGGTAAAAGCCCTTAAAATCGGCACAAAAATGTCTTCAGAGGTAAAAGAAAGTTTAATTATTTTTTATCAACGAAATTAGATTTGTTTGTATGGTGTACATAAGATGTGACAGGGGTTCCAAGGGATATTATTTGTCATAGATTAGCAGTATGAAGTAATGTTTGTCTGATAATTCAGAAGATGAGATCTTTTCTCAAAAAAAATCTGAAGCTATTATGAGAGAGGTAGATCGTTTGACTAAAGTTTGCTTCATATGGTGAGTCATAATATCTTTTATGGACTACTAATCCAGTCCTAGTAAGCAAGTGGCGAATGTGTGTGGATTTCACTGATCCAAATAGAGCATGTCTCAAATATCATTTTCTTGTACCATGAATAGATCAATTAGTGGATTCAACCTCCGGGAATCGATTACTCTCTTTCATGGATGCTTACGCCGGATATAATCAAATCTGAATGGACCCAAAAGATCATGAGAGCACTACCTTTATCACCGGAAGAGGTTTATATTGCTATAAGGTAATGACGTATGGGTTGAAGAATGCTGGAAGAACTTAGCAGCGCTTGGTAAACAAAGATTTTGAGACTCGTATTGGAAGAAATGTTGAAGTATATATCGATTTGTTAGTTAAGAGTACAATGGATGAGAACCATCTGGCAGATTTAGAAAAAACTTTCTTTAACTTGACTAAGATAAATTTGAAACTGAATCAAGAAAAATGTACCTTTGTAGTCTGATCCAGAAAATTCTTAGGGTACATAATCAGTGATCATGAGATAGAGGCTGACCTGATAGAGTTAAATTCTCTGAGCACCATGGCACCACCTAAAATGATAAAAAGGTACAAATTTTAACGGGAAGATTGGGAGCTTTGAACAAATTCATTTCACGGTCGTCAGACAAGTGTGCCCTATTTTTTTAAGTGTTGAGAATACCCAATTATTTTTACTAGAACCAAGAATGCACAAAGGATTTTCAATGAATCAAAGAGTACATTTCTTTTCACAAAATTTTGACAAAACCAACTCCGGGGGAAAATTATATGTTTATCTAGCGGTATCAAATTATGTTGTGAGTGCTATTTTGATCTGATAGGTAGATAACTCTCCAAATCCAGTGTAGTACGTTAGTAAAAGTCTTCTGGATGCTCAGAAACGATACTTAAAGCTAGAGAAATTAGTTCTTGCACTAGTAATCGGTGCGCAAAAAATGAGACCTTATTTTTAGGCCCATTATATCATCATTGAAAATATTTTTCTACTGAAGAATATGTTGCAAGCCTGATGTGTATGGAAGAATAACTAAGTGGTCGGTTCAATTTGGAGATTTTGATATAGAATTTGAGCCTAGGACCGCTATTAATGCACAAGCTTGAGCAAATTTTCAGGTTGAGTTTCATTCTGAACGATCGAATATGGAGGTTGATGAAGAAGATTCTGGAGTAGAATGGACAGTCCAAACATATGGGGGTTCTGGTTTATCAGGATGTGGTGTGGGATTGCAGTTAGTTTCCCTTGAAGGAATTAGCATGTATCAAGCTACCTGTTTCAGGTTTGAAGCATCAAATAATGAGGCTGAGTACGAAGCTGCTTTGGCAGGATTGAGACTTGCTAAAATTTGTGGGACAAAAAAACTAAGGCTAGTAAATGACTCACAAATCCTCATAAACCATGCATCTGGTCAATCTGAGGAAAGAAAACATCATTTAGTGAAGTACTTGAGGACATTGAAGGCTTTAACGTTAGCTTTTGAAGACATCAAATACGAACATGTTCATAGCACAATAAAATATTGGAGGAGTGAGATTAAAGAATTTTTGGTAAACGAGGTTTTACCAGTTTACAGGGTGATGGTTAAAAGAATAAAATTTAAAGCCTATGGTTATATAACCCTCATAAAATGAATCACTATATAAAAAATATTTTAATCAGCCTTCACTTTGATGTTTAGGAGAAAATGAATCACAAATGATATTATAAGAGTTGCACGATGGGGAAGGATCAACACATTATGGATACAAAACGTTGATACGAAGAGTTCTTCTTGTGGGATTTTATTGGCCTACACTCTCCTTGGATGCTAAAGATTTAGTTCAGGAGTGTGACATCTGCCAAAGATTTGCTAACACAATCCATGCACCAGGTGTGCCTCTTGAATAAATATCTGAATCACTATCTTTTGACCGATGATGCATTGACTTGGTTGGACCACTACCAATGGCATCAAGAGGATGCCAGACGATAATCATCGCAGTGGATTATATTTCTAGGAGGATGGAAGCTAAGCCATTGGCAGGAACAAAAGCTAAGAATGTGATCAGATTTATCGTTTCCAATATTTGTAGTCGCTTTGGGATTCCAAGGAAAATAACAATGGACAACGGGCCTCAATTCGATAACAAATATAATGAAAGATTTTTGTACCTCTAAAGGAATACAACAGTTCTTCTCGGCACATTTCCACCCCAAGCGAATGGCCAAGTTGAAGTTACAAACCGAAAAATTTGGGATGGCCTGAAAAAGAATTTGGAAGGTAAGGCTGGAAAATGGCCGGATTATCTACAAGAAGTTCTATGGGCTTATATAACCACTCCCCAGATTGCAACACGAGAATCATCATTCGTGTTAGTTTATGGAATGGATGCAGTGGTTCCGTTCGAGATCATCTTCCCCTCGTATAGGCTCAGTGAATACTCCTAGTTAATAAATGACAAAGGAAAGTGCACATAGTTAGATTTGGTGGAAGAAAAAAGAAGAAGGGCACAACTGAATTCTCTACACTATTAGACTTTGATGAGAAGTCGTTATGCTTCAAAGGTTAGAAGACGAGAATTCAAAGCAGGGGATAAGGTGTTGAGGAAGTTATTCCTTCATACAAAATAAAAACGGCTTGACAAGCTAGGTCCTAATTGGGAAGACCCATAATGGTAACAAAGAAAGTCAAACCGGGGATATATCGACTCAAAGATAAGGAAGGAAGAGATCCCCTTCACCCTTGGAATATTGAGCATATCGAGTTATATTTAGAATGAGTGTATAAATTTGTATATATTCTTTAAAGAATTATGTAAGTATCGGTGACACATTATTTCCTACCATGTGGCGCATGAAGGTTTTAATGAGGTGCCCTAATAGCCGACGTATATATAATATTTCTTTTCCATCTTAAAATAACTTCTATAATCTTCATTATGGTCGAACCAGAAAAGCCTTCCAGCGAATGTTGGATGATAATGGTCATCTTTTTGAACTAGAAAGGCCTTACAACGAATGTTGGATGAAAATGTTCATCTTTTTTAACTAGAAAGTTATTCCAACGAATGTTGGATAATAATGTTCATCTTTTTGAACTATAAGGGTTTTCCAACAAATATTGGATAATAATGTTCATCTTTTTGAACTAATAGGGTTTTCCAAGAACTGTTGGATAATAATGTTCATTTTTTTAAATTGAAAGGGTCTCCCAACGGATATTGGTCAACAACTTATATTTCAATACGAAAAACTTTGGAAGGGAAATGAGAGTAATTTGTAAGTGTAAAATTTTTTCACATGAAAAACTTTAGAAAGAAAGTTATAGTATTTTTTAAGTGTAAAAAAATTTCATATGAAAAACTTTGGAAGAGGAGTGTGAGTATTTTTATAAAAGTCAAGTATAAAAAAATATAATATGGAAAACTTTGGAAAGAGAATGTGAATATCTTAGTTGTAAAAAAATTCATATGAAACTTTTTGGAGGATGGGATAAAACTATAAACTACAACGGATAATATGTAAGTGTGAATGGTTTAAACAAACCAGATAAAATAAGTATGAAAGTAAGTATGTCGTCTGGTCCATTTTAAAGTTAACCGATGGGGCATCTCCTCGGAATAGACAAAGCCAGTCTCTCATAGCCCGGAAACAAAAATAAATTATTGTTTCCATTTCTTATCATCTTCTAAGAAGTCTTTCGCAACTTTATATTTTCTTCCAAGACTAAGGGAATGAAAAGGAAAGTGAGAGTTCTTAGCTACACATGTAAGTTTGAAGAGATCCTCCGTTGAAAATTCGATTTGAGAGATTATGGAAGCCATAATCCACGCCATGAGGGTAACCACATGTTTGGGCCGACTTGGGTCCGACATAGTTCGATCAGGTGAAAATATTCGACTAATATAGGGTCAAGAGGCAAATGAAGACCCCAATTCATGATTTTTGTATAGACAACCAACTCTTGATCACGAACGGACAATGGTGTTTCCGCAACCGTAGGAAACCGAATCGAAATATTGCTAGGAATCCCCCACTGATCCTTTAATTTAACCTCCTCGAATGGGTGAAAATTATTGTACTTTATCTTATGAAGTGCAAGAAATTTTTTAGCCTCTACTTTACGAAGATTATTTCCTAAGATATCTTCTATATTAGAAGGTAAAGTTAGCGTACCTTTCTTTTTCTGTTTCTTCTTCACCTGGGAAGTTCCTCATTGGTGAGCAAGAAAAATGGTCGTAATGTCAAGAGGAGACAGAAGAAGATTCCAGAGTTGGTCTAGAATGTCTGGAGGGGGGAATTAATGTAGGGATAGCTTGAATAGGTTGAGCTTCTATTGGGATCATATCATTTCCTTCTTAATCGTTATCTGATTCATCGATCAAGGTTTCTCTTAAAAATCCGGAATTAATTTTAAAACTTTTCATGGTCAAATATTTGTTGAAGTAGGTTTTTGAGGACTAACCTCAAGAGTGATTTGAGGGATATCTTGTGGAGTGACCTGGGGGTTACGACAGAAGGTGTCATTTTAATTTTTGTGGACCGTTTAAGTGGCCCCATAGACTTCTTTCTCTTGGACCGGTCTCATTTACTAGTTTTTGTAGATTTTTCTTTGTCACCACCCATCAAAAATTAACACAGAGGGTTCGTGAATGTCTTTAGAAGAGGAAAGGTCACCGTTGTTGTGTCCCACACAAGATTGACCAAGGGGGCTAGGCAATAAGTAGAGCAGATGAAAAGTGGTTACCTGAAGTCCCCATTATGTCAAAGCGTATCCGGATAGGAGACCAATTATTGCAAAATATTGTTTGAAAAATATCCAGAGGAGCGGGTTCATCTATGATACCGATAAATTTCCGTTCTTCATCCTTTTCGAGATATTGAACCACCTCCAAAGCGTGTATTTTTGAATATTTTCAAACTCATTAGATATGAAAGGTCAAGAAATAAGTTTATCTCTCTAAAACAAGATTTCCCTAGTTTTTTTGAGTTGGGTGAATATGCGTAACCATAAAATTGTGAATGAAGTCAAGTACTTATAGAAAAGGTGTGGGATTTTAACGGTGTGGGGGGGGGGCAAATAAGATGAAGAGTTATTTTCAATCAACAACTACTTTAAGCAATAATTCGATGCATATGAGTTTTGGAAAGTGTGAAAGTCTCCTCCACATGTCGATTTCTTTACAAACAGTACTAGAAGGCATGTTAGCATGCATTAGGAAATAACCAATATGTGGTAAATAATGATGTCACCAGTCTAAAATATTTCGGACACAAAGCAAATAGAATTGCACATGCCAGTCGAAGCGAATGATGAATAAAAATAAGGGCACCAGTAACAATGGTGAAGTCACGAATTTGAAGAAACATCATATCAGTCCTTGTTCAATCATCCTCATAATGATTGGGGGTTACTGATATGGGGAGGAAAATATGACAAGGAATAGGTTAAATATAATTGTTATAGGGATTAATTTCATGTAATTAATTGTTAAGGACTAAACTAATGCAAATATAATGAATGAGGAGGGTCACATGCAAAATATAGTAAGTATGTTTATATTTAGTAAAGAAGTGAGGTGAGAAGATCCACTTAAGAGAGGGTAAATGTGTAATTGTAGAAATCTACCCCATGTACTATATTAAGGACATTCATTTTTAGGAAATGAGCCAATAATTAGACAATTATTACTTCATTTATTCATTTTGTCTCTTTCTCTCACTACTCATTCAATCTAGCTTTATCCGCGTACCAATATATATGTGACAGATACTCTCATATGAACACTGTTTAGATATAATAAATAACTAAGAAATAACTGATATAATCAAGCTTAACAATAGGTTTAATACCTTAATTGACTCTTTTGATTCAGAGAAATCTAATGAATCCCCAAACCCTACCTTTACTGGAAGTTTGCCTTCCACACTTATTTGTTCCCACTCTGAAAACATCTGGAGTTTACTGAAATAACACCCCAAAAAACTAGAACATCTAAGCTTAAACAAGGACATAAAATTTCTAATGACCTTGAAAAGGTCACTAGGAATCTTAACACCTCTAGTTTTAAATGACTATCAAAATGTTAAATTGGAACATTAGAGGTATACAAAATAAAAATTCTATAAGAAAATTGCAATTCATCCTTAAAAAAGATTCTATAGACTTATTGTCTTTACATGAGCCTATGGTTTCTGAAAATAAATTCAATTTAACCTTAAAAAAATTAAACTTGCATCATGTAACTTTCAATTTAAATAACATAATTTGAGTCTTTTAGAAATACAACTTTATAGTGGAGGTGACTTCTAACCATGAGAAGCTTATCCATCTTAAAGTTCATCATAGTAATAATGAATTCATGGCTTATGTTTTATATGCAAAATGTAATAGACTTAATAGGCTGACTCTTTGGAATAAAATGAGAGATATTGCCGATAATCCACTGAAGTGGATTGTTATGGGCGATTTTAATTGCATTGCGAAAGATTCTGACCAACATACACGTAGCACCTTATGCCTCAAAAGTATTGATGAGTTTTATGACACCATTGCGGATTGTACTTTGCAAGATATCAACTTGATTGGCACCCATTACACTTGGTCTAATAAAACAAAATTTAAAATATTAGATTCTTATAAACAATAAGATTATAAACTATTTTGATAACATTCTTATAAAACATTGGGCCATAACTTGTTCTGATTATTGCCTTATCACTATAACTTTATCTAATATCTCATCCAAACCTATAACCTCTTTTAAATTCTTAAACATGTGGAAGTTGCATCCATAATTCAACCAAACTATTTAGAATTCATAGAAGGATCCAATATATGGTCAACCTTTCCATTTTTTTGGTTAAACTGAAAAGATTAAAGGCTAAATTGAAAGCTTGGAACCATGGCATATTTGGCAATATATTCACTATTATTGCCAAAGTTGAGGATGAAACTAATTTTCTTGAAAATATTTACCAAACCACCCAAAATGATATTGATAAGAAGAATCTTTCTAAGGCTTATGCCAATTTCATTTTTCTCTTGGAAAGAGATAAATCATATTGGGAGCGGAAGAGTTGCATTTATTTGATTAAGCAAGGGGACAAAAATATAAAAATGTTTCATAACTATGTTAAAACAACAAAAAAGAAGAAGATAAAATTGATAGCATTTATATTAAGGTAGTTGAATTGAGAAAAAAGTTAAAATTGAAGAATTTGTTGTTAATTACTTGAAGGACCTTTTAACTAATCTCATCCATGTTAACTAATTTTAGAATCTTAATATTATCTCTAATCTAATATCCAATTCTGATAATCAATATCTGATGGAAGTTTCATCAGATGTTGAGATCCAAAATGTTGTCATGGACCTCAATACCAAGAATGTTGCTGGTCATGATGGGTTCAACACCACTTTATATCAATCTTGTTGGCCTATCATTAAAACATACATTTACTTTGTTGTTAAAGATTATATTGTTGGTAATAATGCTCCTAAAGGCATCCATTCTATTGCAATCCGTTTAATCCCAAGATTGACAATCCTAAACATTGGAAATATTATAGACCAATTAGTCTTTGCAATGTTTTAAATAGGTTGGTTTCTAAAATTATCAATAATAAGCGCATGTCCATTCTTCCCAAAATCATCTCTCCTGAGCATGGAGGATTTGTCTATGGAAGAAGCATCCATGAACAGATTATGCATTCTCATGAGATCATCCATGACCTTAATAAAAATCCCAAGGTTAGTAATGTTTTATTCAAAGTTGACATGGCTAAGGCCTTTGATAAGATTTATTACTCTTTTATCTTAAACATTCTTAAAGCTTTCAGATTCAACAGATTTTTTATTAACCTCATTAATACTAGTATATTCTCTACTCACTTTATAACGATCATTAATGGAGAATCTAGAGGATATTATAAAGGGTTTATAGGTATTAATTTTCTCTTTAATAATTATACTCAAATGTTCTATAAAACCAGATTAACCTTAACATAAATTGTCTTGCTTTTGCTAATGACTTTTTCATCTATACTGATGGTTCTTAAAAAATATAGATATATTAAATTACTTCTTAAAATTTTATCTAAATCTTAATGGTCAAACCATTAATAAAGACAAATCAAGCTTGATTGTCCCTACTAATACTAACAGTCAAAGAATCAAGGCTATTGAAGCAGCTTCTGGTTTTAAAAGTAAACCTTTTCCCTTAAATTACTTAAGCATATCCATTCACAATAGCAACATAGCCACTTTATATGATGACTTGATTAATAAGGTAAGAAGAAAAATCAATGATTGGGACAATACTGCCATATCATTTGGTGGCAGACTTGTTCAAATCCAAGTTGTTCTCATGCCAATTCCCATATATTACACCCAATGTGACATTATCCCTAAAACTGTTGTTAGTATACTTGGAAGAATTATGAATTGATTCTTGTGGAGATCGAAAGACTCTAATAAAACTAGTGTTTCGTCTAACTGGAGTGTTATTTGTAAGCCTTATAATGAAGGTGGTTTAAATATTAATAAACTTTCTTATTTTTAAATCATATTCTTCTGTAAATTGTGGTATAGGTTTAGGAATAAAAAAATCTCTATGGGTCAATTTTATGCATTCAATCAATTATATAAACAATCACCCTCTCCAAATCAATCCAAAGAAGCCAGAATCCAAAATCTGGAGGAGATTAATCTCCACTAGAAAAATTGCTTCATTCACTGGTACTTAGGTAAAGGCAATATTGAGTTTTGTCTTGACAACAAACCTTTGATCAAGCTGAATGAAAATGATAATAATATTTGGTTCCATATTGACTCTAGTAATAGTTTATGGTCTAAATATAATTAGAATTTAGAGAGACTTAACAATCGTGTCACCCCTTCCATCATTAATAAGATAAAAAACTTCAAAATAAATAATAATAATAATAATAATAATAAGGATGATGAAATCATTTGGTCTCTTGATAATTCTGTAAATTTTAGTACTAAGAATACTTGGAATCACATAAGAACTAAGAGCAATGTTACCAACTTATTTGCTAAAATTTAGAATTCTGATATCCTTAATAAATACTCCTTTCTTATTTGGAAAGTTTTGAAGGGTTGGATTTCAGTTGATTACAACCTTAAAAAGAAGAACTTTAACCTAGCTTCCAAATGTCAATTCTGCAGTGACATTGAAACTTCTAACCACCTTTTTGTTAGTTGTCCAACTACTTGATCTATTTGGAACCACTATGTTGTTATACTTAATGTCTCTATTGCTAGTTACATGACAATCCATCATCTAATCAGATAGTAGTTTTGGTCCACTAAAAAATCTAAGTATATTAGGTTCATTCTCTTTTTTATTATTTGTTGGGAAATCTGGCATTATAGATTTAAATCTAAGAATAAAGGATTAAATGTTTCTCATAAGAAAATCATTGATAAAATCAATCATATTTTATCTAATCTGGATTGCTCAAACTCTCTTAATATTAAATCTTGGTGGATGATATCAAAATTGAAAATAAACTTGGTTGCTTTATGCATGTTATCCCTAGTAAGCCTACCAAGATTAAATGGATCGTTAGTAACATTGATAGAAATAAATTAAATATTGATGGTTCCTGCATTTTCAATAGGAAATCTAGTGGTGATGGGATTGTTAGAAATGCTAATGGTCATGTCTTATATGTTTATAACAATATGTATGGTAATTAATCGCCTTTAATTGCTGAATGTGTGGCTAATCTTGATGGTTTAAGCATATATAACAAAAATGCCTTAGAAATGTTTATATAAAGACTGATTTTGCCTTACTAATTGACATGCTCGCCAAGGGGGTGGTCTCTGCTTTAAACCTATTTTAAATTGTTGTAAAGCCCTTATATTTTCAAATATGGCAATCAAATACATTTCACGAGTCCAAAATCAAACTGCAAATTGGCTTGCACGCTGGACTATGAAATGTAAAATGAAATTGAGCCTGAAATATAAAAGAGTAATCAAATTTCAAAGTTATTAAAGGTTATAGTTCTTGAAAGTTTGGAATGTGGATAGCTTATAATTGATGACTAATCAATTACATTTTTTTCTTAGCAATCTTATAGTTTGATTCGTAATTAAATTTGAGTTGATATCTCAATTGATTAACTTCTCTGTTTTAATTTTTAATATGGTTTCAAGTTTTGTCATATAGTAACTTATAATACGATGGTGATGTAAAGCAAGGTTAATCCTAATTGCAGCATAGGCCATCAAGTTCCATGTTGAAGTAAAAAAAAATCTCATAAAGATGCTTCGTATTCATAATTCATTCTTTGTGTTGTTTTTAATGTAATTAATATTAGTTATGTTTAAACATGTAGCTCTATTTGTAAACAATTGTAAACTTTTATTTCAAATTAATAAAGTTGTTACTTTTTTTAAGTTTATTAATTTTAAAAATCAGTATTTATTGTTATTTAATTTATATTTTACATTTATTAAAGTTAATTAGGTCGTTTGTTATTTGTTATTTGTTTTTTTTATATATTTTAATTATTAAATTAATTATTTTTTACTAAAATAGTTTTCTATTTTATATTTGATTCTTTTCAATATTACTTATCTTTTAATTATTAAATCATTTTTTAAAATAATATTCTTTGCTTTTTTTTCCAATTATAATCTTTTTATATATATTTATATATGTAAAATATTATTATATGATATTTGTTTTTGTTTTCCAAAATTTGTTGTATATATAAAAAATTAATATTTATTTTTTTTACAATAGTGTTTTTACATTAATTGTTCCAATTTTACTTATGTTTTAATTATTAAATATTTTTTAAAATGATACTCTATAAATCTTGTTTTCAATTATAATATGTTTATATATGAAAAAAGATTATTATATGATATTTGATTTTCGTTTCCAAATTTTGGTTAAGAAACAAATTTGCTCTTTATTTATTGTTCATTAATACTAACGTTTTAATTATTGATATTTTTAATGGCATTCTTTCATTTATGTTTTCAATCATTTTTATACGTATATTTATATATGAAAAATATTATTATATAATATTTGATTTTTGTTTTCAAAAATTTGGTAGGTATATAAAAAAATCCTCACATTTTTTTTTATTTCATTTCCCCTCTTATAGATCCTAACCTCTTAAGAAAACCAATAGAAAAGCAACACCCAAAAAAATTAATTTCATCACGATAATCAGCATAAAAGCAAGAATTACATCTTTCTAATCGAAAATCAACACAACAATTTTGATCTTTTCGCTTCTCCAATAGAAAATCATCAAAAAAATCAGATTTTTTTTATTATTTTTTTTGGAGGGAACCCGCAGCCGTAACTCAACGAGTGTGCACAGGGTAAACCCTCATTCTGACGCAATAGCCGGCTGATGTAGCCCAGAAAGTCCAAACAAAAGCCTTTTTTGTTTTATTTTATTTTATTCAAATATCTTATGTATTTAAATCAAATCTAATTATATTAAAATTTGATTTATATTTTATTTTATTTTATTTTAAAATATTTATTTTATTTCCTTGTATTATATTTAGGGTTTTGAGAAGCTCTTATATAAAGCCTCAAATACCTTAAGTTATTTGAAGTTTTTGGAATAATAGATTTTTTATCTCTGAAAATTTCAATTTTTGTTACCCTTAGATTAGGGTTTCATCATGTTACTCTTGAATTAGGGTTTCATCTATCGTTGCTTCTTCTTCTACTTCCGCCGCGTTATTAGTTTGGTATCAGAGCCTCAGTTCCTGCTACGGGTCAAGCATGTTTCTGAATCTTGATTTCATCTGATTCAAGGTCTAAAGAAGAGAACAACACACGGTCATGAAGATCAGAAAGATCGTTTGAGTATGAGGGGGCATACCAACCGTTTCAATGACGATCATATTTACCGGTTACTGAAGGAGTTTAAATTGGCTACCAATCATCGAATCAAGGTAAAACTTTATTATCGAAATGTCGTCTCAGGCTATGAAGAGGTTTTCAAAACTAATTTTTCATCAACTGGACATGGGAATGTTGTCTTCAGGCTATGAAAAGGTTTTCGAAACTATTTTTTTCCTTCAATTGGATGGCTTCAATGTGACTTTGAATAAGGAACACTCGAGAAGAATTTATCTTATTCCGATAAGGTCAACAATTCTAATTCCCAATGTAACGATTGAATAAAATAAGATAAATAATTTGGGTTCTTGATGGTGATGGTGCTGTGAATTCGAGGACGAATTCTTGTCAACTAGGAGAGGATGATGTAGCCCAGAAAGTCCAAACAAAAGCCTTTTTTGTTTTATTTTATTTTATTCAAATATCTTATGTATTTAAATCAAATCTAATTATATTAAGATTTGATTTATATTTTATTTTATTTTATTTTAAAATATTTATTTTATTTCCTTGTATTATATTTAGGGTTTTGAGAAGCTCTTATATAAAGCCTCAAATACCTTAAGTTATTTGAAGTTTTTGGAATAATAGATTTTTTATCTCTGAAAATTTCAATTTTTGTTACCCTTAGATTAGGGTTTCATCATGTTACTCTTGAATTAGGGTTTCATCTATCGTTGCTTCTTCTTCTACTTCCGCCGCGTTATTACCGGCAAACCAACGCCAAAAAGTAAACCACACAAGGTGACAGGCTCAGCTAAGAAAGCGTATGTAGAAGGACTCGAACTCATGGTTTTTAGCGTGATTTACTCATAACCTTTTGATTTAGTGCTTGTTGTTCTCTTTATCATTCTTGCTTGATTTGTTGTTCTTTGATTTTATATTTCATGTTTTTTTAAACTTTTTTGTATATTTATTTTAGTTGATTTTTTTTCTATATTACTTTGGTAATACTCTAAATTTTACTTTCGGAACCACCACTGGTTGAGCAGCCACGTTTCAGGTGACAAGAACTCATTATTCGAATTGGTTGATATGTGAAAATTTTATTATAGATGAAGTCGGGAGTGAGTTGAGATAATATACTATAAAAAAATTTGGCACGACTCATACTGAATTGTTAAAAGCATATTAATCAAGAAAAATGTTTAGGTAACACAATAAAAGAAAATTGGCACAAATCGCCGTAGAATCATTACCAGCGAGATAAAGATTATACGGGAAAAAACAAAAATATTTGGTAAACCCGAAAAACAAGTAAAACATTAGATATGTTTATGTCAATTTATAATCTAATACAAAATTCAAATCGGATTTTATTTTGTGTCGATTTAATAAAAATGAATATCAATTACTCATCGGCATCCAAAGTCAAATTTAACACTCAAAAATAAAATTTAATTAGTATATGACACAAAAAGAAAATACGACAATATATATTTGGGGTATATATACATTCAAGTATTGAATATTTTCACCTTTTGGATTAATCTTTAATTTTAGTTCCCATTAAATAATTTTATCTTTATAAATTTGTCTTTAGGATATATATTATAAAAAATCAGTGAAATAGATGTGTTGGTAAAAATATATTTAATACTAAATTTTTTTAGTCTATAAAAGTAGTTTTATAATGGGGGACTGTAACTCGCAAAAATTGGTTTTGAGTTTTTAATTAAAATGGATTGAATTATTAGGTGGGCCGGATTAGATTATTTAATGGAATGGTTTATTAGATGAATTAAACCGTATTATTTAGTGGGGTGAGTAATTAAGTGAGTCGGGTTGGATAATAGATATAAAAAATTTAATTAGTTATCGCATCCACATCAGAGTCTTACGTGGAAGGTCAAGGGTAAAATGGATAGAAAAAAAGGTTGGGTTAAAAAAAACTTGAATGTTGTATTTTTTATAACATCGGAGACCGTTTATTACATAAGTGAAGGATGGGAACTAACCTGATATAAGTCACAAACATGGGGGACTGCCATGTTTTTTAGCCCCAATGAAGTTAGCATCACGTATATCATCGGCTAAGGATGACGTTGTGTTCGAATAAATATTGAAGATTTCATACTCAAGTATACTTTGCAGTATCATATATGCTATAGTGTGCACACGTCTTGATATTTTTATTTTTATTTTTTTACGGAGGGAACCCACAACCACTACTCAAGGAGTGCGCACAAGGTAAACCCTCAGTCTGACGCAATAGCCTGCAAACCAACGCCCGAAGGTAAACCACACAAGGTGACAGGCTCAACCAAAAAATTGTATGTAGAGGACTCGAACTCATGACCTTTGGTCACAAGCATGCCTTACTCAACCAACTCGGCTAACCCTTGGAGGCTCGTTTTGATATTTTATATGTGGTTAGTGTGGTTAGCATGCAAATGGGATGTCCTGGGAAAGAACACTGGTAGGAAGTGAAATAGATATTTTGGTATCATAATAATACTATGAATGTTTGTTTGACTTTCATCAAGACTCATGTTAATAAATCGTTGAGTAATATTGCATGATCATCGGTTAGTTTTGTTGATTCCAATTATGTATGAGATATTGATAATGGATATATTTAAAAATGTTATGTGTTTACTCCGCTGGGAGTGCGATCTTTCGGAAAACATGGTTGTAAGCTACTGTATCGTTTTCTACAACAGAGGCTGAATAGATGGTTGTAACATAGACAAATAGGAGGAAATATGGTTACAAGGTTGGTGGCAGATTTGGGCTTATATCGAACTACCATAAAAGTAGTTTGTGCAAGTCAAAATGTCATACACCTAATAGAGAACCATATGTACCACGAGCGTACAAAGCATATATATGTTAGATATCATTATATTAGTGATATAATATCAAATAGAATCTTGACATGAAGAAAGTGTCTACACGCGATAATCCAGCAAATATAATGACCAATGCAGTATATGTTCAGAAGTTTAAAAAAATCCTAAACTGGATTGGCGTTCACAACATCAAGTGAATGCCTTATGGACATTTGGTGAGTCATATGAAGAGAACTTTCTTTGTTATTATTGAAGAAATGATATTCGCCTTAAGGATAAATTTTGTTGAGAATGAGTCGGATAGTCGCAAGGCTCCAAATCATAAATGTTTAGGATCTATATTATGCAAGGAAACTTTATTTTTCTAATTCTAATTGAATTATTGGTCATATAAAAGTTCACAACGTACATTCTTTTGTTTATGGTTGTTAATAGATGGATTATTGGGTCCATTAGGTCCAATATCTAGAAAATATATATGTTGTTTATTTATTCCTTTATAAATAAACTATTACGGTTATTGAAAAAAACACTTAAATGTGTAGCATTTTTCGATCATAGTGAAATAATTTTATATGGTGCATGTGTTCTTGCTTTTGATATTCTTTATTTGTTTTGTGTATGAAGTGTTTATGATAGAGATTTCATCTTGATTTCTAACTGATGGTATTTAGGATATTAAAAAAACTTGGATATAAAATGGTAATCAATAAAATTAAATGGATGGTAGATGATATTAATTCCATTTTAAGATAATAAGAGAAGAATAAGTTTGATTTTAGGTATTATAACTTAACCCTTACTATGCAGGTATGCTTCAACTCATACGAAAAGACGGGATAAAAAAAAGCTCCAAGAATCAAGATTCATAGTCATGATTCTTCAAGCTTCTTCAATCATCATCTGATGATTAATCTATCTGTAACCAATGACTCAAGTTCCTCATGTTCAGGAAAATATTAGCTCTTCTTCTGTTAAGAGTTCTAAGGATAATTTGTGGAAGGCCAGGAGTTTTGTTGATGTTGTGAATGGTAGTGTTAAGGGTGATGTTGATGCTTTTAACGTCGAAAATGTTAGTTTTAAGAGTGATCATGTTTCACTGCAATATGCTGATGAATTCCTGTCCTATCTCAAAGCAAAATCGAAGTTCACGCTTGTAGGAAAGTGTTCTGCGGGATTGCCAAAAAGAAATCTATTGCTTGAGTTCTTTAACAAGTTCAACTTTGTTAAAGACTATAGTTATACTATCAGGGACTCCAGGCACATTCTTATCGAGTTTGACTCTGCTGACGATTTTGGAAAGTTGTGGAGCAGGAATGTATGGACAGTTGGTTCTACGGTGATCAGACTGTTAAAATGGACTGAAGATTTCAACGTTAAATATGAGTGTCCTGTCACGCCGGTGTGGATCAAGATTGGTAATCTTCCTGAGCATTTGTATAACGAAAAAGTCATTTCTGATATTGCTTCATCTTTAGGCAGGACTATGCAGGTCAAGGTTCCATCAAAGAATAGAGCTTATTATAGTCATTGTATGGCAAGAATAGAATTAGATGTCACTAAAAAGCTTTTTCATGATGTCTGGATAGGGTTTGGTAGCAACCAGGGTTGTTGGGTTCAAATTACTTATTTGAATCTTCCTAAATATTGTAGTTGTTGTTATCATCTTGGGCATAGTTTTGAACAATGCAAGAAACTTAAAGAAGATGAGAGGCAGTTCAGTGCTGGGAATGGAAATCTTGTTATTAAAACTGCTGAAAGATTGATCAGTTCTGAAGTCCAAGCCAAAGTCAAAGAGACTCAGGCCAAAGTTTGCGTTAATCGTCAGGGGCCTTCATCTGATGAAATTAACGAGGCTATTCAAACTCTTCATTTTGGTTCCATTGTTTTGAATAATATCAGTGAAAAGGAGAATGTTCTATCTTCTCCTAAAAGTATATGTTATGGGAGCCTTCAATCTTCTCCTAAGAATCATAAAGAAGGAGTTGTTCTTTCTAATCAGGATAATGCTGTTGAGGTTGCTAAGGCTACGGTTGTGGTTGACAACCTTCAGGAACCTGAAGATAATGATAACAATGAGGAAAGAATTGGTGCATTACATACGCCTGAAGATGCTACTAACAACTTAGATTATGAAAATTTAGCTTCTGAGTTTTCTTCTCCAAAATCTAACAAAGATAGTCCTCAAGATTCTATTAGAAGTCATGATGTTATCTCTGCTAAAGCTATGGTGCAGCCAGGTAAAAGGTTAACTAGAAGTCAGATGAGAAAAGAGACGTCTGATGATGAAGACTTCAGTACCATCATTGACAAGCAGCTTAAACTTGCTAAGAAGAAAAGGATGGCTAGGAATGTTCATCAACTTTCTGCAACACGTAATTCTAAACGAGCTCTTAATTATGATTAATATATTGAATTGGAATATAAGAGGTATCGGAGATAAATCTTCATTTAGAAGACTTAAGTATCTTTCTAATAAAAACAAATCTGTGATTATTGTGGTTCAGGAACCGCTGATCAGTAATGATAATCTTAGTTGTTATGCATCCAAACTAGGCTGTGCTCATAGTGCTTCGAATGTTTCTAATAAAATTTGGCTTTTTTGGCATGATACAATTATTGTTAACATTCTTGTGGACCATGCTCAATGTGTTCATATTGATGCTTTTCATAATACTTTAAACTGTAGTTCTCTTTTAACTTTTGTTTATGCTAAATGCCAACGTTTGAATAGACTTGAACTTTGGGATATTCTTCGTAGCATTTCCTGTTCTGTTGGTGATCTTCCTTGGCTTGTTTGTGGTGATTTTAATGCTACTAGTTCTATTGATGATCAAATTGGTTGCTCTATGTTTTGCCAAAGTAGTGCTGATGATTTCAACCAGATGGTTAGTGACTGTAGGCTCTTGGATGCTGGTTATGCTGGATCAAGGTTCACTTGGTCTAATAAGGCTAAGTGGAAAAGGTTGGACTGGGTGTTCTTAAATGATAAATGGAATGACATCTTCACAAATACTAATGTTGTCCATAAAGCTAGAACGGGTTCAGATCATGTGGTTATCATCATCTATGTTTCTAGTGTGAATTTTGGCTTTAAGAAGAACTTCTGTTTTCAAAACATGTGGTTTCTTGATGATTCTTTTCTTTCTATTGTATCTGCTAGCTGGTCTCAGGATATGGTTGGGGATCCTTTGACTAAATTTTGGCACAAGTTAAAAAGATTAAATGTGGCCCTTATTGATTGGAATAAGCATCAATTTGGGAATATTTTTAGTAAGGTCAAAACTTTAAAAGATGAGGTTTTGAGGGTCGAAAGTCTTCATCAGCAGCTTAATACTAGTCATTCCAAAGAAGAGCTTAATAAGTATAATGCTTTGTTGAAGAATGCCTATAAAATGGAGGAGGAGTATTGGTTTCAAAAATGTAATGTTGATTGGATAAAGGATGGTGATAGAAACACGAAGCTTTTTCATAGTTATGTTTCGAGAAAAAGAAAGAAATCTGCTATCAATGGAATAAAGGTGAATAACTCTTGGATTTTGGAGAAGAATGCCATTGGTGAGTCTGCTGTTACTTTTTTTACTGATGCTCTTGCCAGCAGTCCATATACTGAGGAGCAGATAGAGCTCGATTTGTTGAATCATCCTATGTTTGAGGTTATTCCTCACATTATCACTCTTGAGGACAATAAGAGTTTGTTGAAGCTTCCTGGTGAGGAGGAGGTTTTTAACTCTATCAACAACCTTAAGGTCTCCAGTGTGGCAGGTATGGATGGTTTTAACCTTCTCTTTTATAAAAAGTGTTGGAATATTATAAAGAACGATCTTGTTAATGCTATTCACCATTTTATTAGAGGTTGTAGCATCCCTAAAGGGATTCTTGCTACTGGAATCTGCCTGATACCTAAATCTAATAACCCTACTAGTTGGTCTGACTATCGGCCTATTAGTTTATGTACATTACTTAATAGAATTATGGCTAAGATTCTGAATGATAGGCTTGTTGTCATGTTGCCTAAGATTATTTCTAAATCTCAAGGTGGTTTTGTGCCTGGTAATTCTATCCATTCTAATGTCCTAGTTTCTCAAGAGTTGTTGCATGATTTAAACAGAAAACTGAAGGATTAAAATATAGTTATTCAGCTAGACATGTGTAAAGCCTTTGATAAGCTCAGTCATTCTTTCTTAATTAAAGTTTTGACTTACTTTGGGTTTTCTAAAAGATTTACTAGCCTTGTTAATAGGATGTTATCAAATGTGTATGTTTCTATCTTGCTTAATGGGGCCTCTTTTGGTTTCTTCAAAACTGTTAAAGGCTTGAGGCAGGGTGATCCTCTTTCACCTAGCCTTTTTATTATAGCTGAGGAGGTCTTGTTAAGAGGTATTTCTTTACTCTTTCTTAAGAACAAGCAAATGAGGTATAAGGGTCGTAACAATCTTTGCATCAGCAATCTGGCGTTTGCTGATGATATTCTTCTCTTTACTAACTGCAAGGATGCTACTCTAGTATCACTTAATCTTTTCTTGCAGGATTATCAAGCTGCATCAGGACAGGTGATCAACAAAAGCAAAACCAAGGTTATTATTGCAGGTGGTATTAGTGAGGCTAAGATAAGTTCTATCTCTAACATTACTGGTTTTAATAGCTCTTCTCTTCCTGCTTTTTACTTAGGTATTACCATTAGTACTAATAATAAGGCTGCTATATATAACAATATTCTCAAAAAGATCTCCTCTAGAATTGCTGATTGGGAGTCTAAGCATTTATCTTTTGCTGGCAGAATCACCTTAATTAACTTTGTCCTTATGAGTATTGTGTTGTATTGGATGCAATGCAATGTTTTGCCTAGTTCTGTGATCAACAAAATTCAAAAGCTTTTTAATGGGTTTCTTTGGGGCTCTACTAGTCAGGATCGCAGAATGCATTGATGTAGTTGGAATAAAGTCTGTCAAACGTTTAAGGAAGAGGGTTTAAACATTAGAAATTTGGCTGATGTTCAGCTTTCAGCTTCTTGTAATCTCTGGCTTCAATTTAGGGAGAATAAGTTGTTGTGGTCTAATCTTTTGCATGATATTTACTGTGTTTCTAAGCATCCATTGCAGCTTGACTACAAGGGCAAGGGCTCCATGATTTGGAGAAGGCTTATGAGTATTAAATCTGTGGCTGATCAGTATGTCTGCTGGTCTTTAGGGGATGGTAACATGGACTTCTGGTTGGACAGATGGTCCAACTCTGATCCTCTCCTTACTCTTGACAGTTCCCTTAATAATCATTGGTTTCATCCTGAAAATGTTAATATGTATTGGAAGGATGGGCAATGGAATCTCATTTCTATTCATGGTCTCTTAAGCAGTGAGGATTTTGATCGAATCAGCAAGTGCCCAATTCACCTGAACAAGAAAGACAAGATTCGTTGGAGCTTGTCCAATACTGGTAACTTTAGCCATAAGCATACTTGGGAGCACATTCGTACTCATTTTGCTGAGTCTACCTTGTTTTATAAAATTTGGAATAACTTAACTCCTAGCAAGCATGCTTTTATTCACTGGAAAGTTATTAATAACTATGTTTCCACTGATTCTATCCTTAGAAATAGACATCTCGTTGTTGTGTCTAAGTGCCAGTTTTGTCAAAGTTATGAATCTACTTGCCATGTGTTTATTTCTTGTGAGGTTGCCTGGAGTGTTTGGCTGCATTTTGCTAGTCTGTTCAATGTTCCTATATATCGCTATATGACTCCTTCTCATATGTCTAGAAATTGGTTTGGGCTTACCAAAAAGAAGAATCATATTATCAATGTCATTCCTTCTTTGGTTTTTAGCATGATATGGAAGTATAGAAATAGAGTTAAGTTCAAAAATGTTAGTGTTAATTCTAGTCACGTTATTTCTTCTATCAATCATATCATTTGTTATATGAATGATGCTGGTATTTTCAAGCATCAGCATTGGTCTAATGTTAGGAATATTGCTGATCATTTTGGTTTTCTAAGCTTAAGTCATAGAATCAGTAGCAGGCCTTTAGTGCTTTACTGGTCTCCTCCTAATGCTGGTCGTCTCAAGCTCAATACTGATGCTTCTGTGTCCTATACTGGGGAGGCTGGTGCTGGAATTATCATTAGGGATAAGGATGGCAATCTCGTTCATGCTATTGGTAATGTTTTTGGTAAGCTTCCTCCTCTTATGGCTGAGGCTAGGGCTTTGATGGAAGGTTTAAGTTTTTGTAATTCTAAAGGCTATATTATGGTTGACATTGAGACTGATTCTGCTTTGCTTGTTGAGTTTCTGAAGAACCCTAGTCACGGTGCTATTCTTTGGTCTCTAGTTCCTACTCTAAATTGTTGTAGATTATTGATGTCTGAGTTTATGACTCTCAAGCATGTGTTTCGTGATCAAAATCGAGCGGCCGACTGGCTCGCTCGATGGACTTTAAACTGTAAGATGAAGCAAACTCTTGATTTTACCTCTGCTCATCCTAAACTTAAATCTATTTTAATTCTTGAAAGCTTGGGTATTCCTTATATTAGTTCTGTGGAATAACTTGGTGGTATTGTTTGGTTTAATACATGTTTGTTTTTTATTTCATGTATTTGGTTGAGGTTGAACCTGAGATTTTGGCTGCTCAGTTGTTCTTCTTGCTGAATTTTTTCGAAGCTGTTGTTGCTGATTCCTTTGAAGCATGTTGTTGTTGATTCCTTTGAAGCTGTTGTTGCTGGTCTTTTCTTGTGTTGGTCATTGGTTGCTGCTTAATTTTGATGTTGCTGCTGGTCGAGCTTTTGGAGGATTCTTTGCTGCGATTTCTGCATTGTTTGGTTGAAGATTAAGGCCGGTTCGATTGAAGTTTGTGGCTGGTTCTATGAAGAGTCTCTTGCATTAATTGTTGTGCGCTGTTTGTAATGTCTGTCTTAAAAGCTTTATGCTCGGCTTCTGTTCTAACCTTTGGTATTCTCTAGGTTAGGGTTTTAATTTTGGAGGGGCTTCTTGGCGCCCTTTGTATTGAATTTTATTGGCCTATTCAAATATAATATCTTTACTTAAAAAAAAGTATGCTTCAACTCATTAAATCTGTGTTATTCGTGGATAGGTTTACTGATCTTTTATCTTCATCTTCCCCGCTAAAGTTCTGAAAGCGGTTCCTCCCACTCTTTGTCATTTCCTATGGTCCGACCATGAGATGAAGGTTTCGAGTGCGAAAATGGATTGGTCTACTATTATATTGCCCTTTTTTTAGGATAGCCTTGAAATTTTATACCTAAATACCAGAAATCATACGAGTGTCCTCAAACATTTGTGATCCATAGTTAGTAAAAATGATAACCAAAACCAGTGTGATTAGATTAAATCTAAAAAGATTAAATATAAAAACTTATGATCTTAAAAGATTGAATTTTCTCCCCTTTAGACTTGGAGGAAAATTTTAAATCTTAGCCTCTAGTTAGCAAATTGTACAGGGTGGCACTTTTTAATAGAGATAATACATATTTCTGGTATGACCCATAGATGCTCTCTACCTCTTTGGTAAACCACTAATTCGTGATTCAAGACTGAGCAGTAATCTCAAGGTTTCTGACATCATTCGGGTTGGTCGTTCGAACTAGTAAAAGCAACTAAGATCTGTCACTCGGAGAAACCATCAAAATTTCGAAGAGATCAACCATCTCATTCTCTATTTCCCACATTCTAGCATAAACCATGTTGATGTGCATCGTTGGTTCTTCAAGAATCATAATGTATAAGTGATAATTTCATATACTTATAATGTTGTATGTACGTCCACCCTAGTGGTGGGTGGTCGGGATTAGTATGGCATAAATATAAATTCTCATGTGATGAATCTATCAACTATATCATTTATGAATTGTTTGCACTTAGGATTTCTGGATTGTTGTCGGCTCCAAACTCGGATCATCGTTAACATCAGAGATTGGTCATAGGAAGCTTCGAATTGGTCTCTTCCTAACTACCGCCATATTTTGTATGTCTGTTTTGGTGTAGTCATTTATCATGTTTGACCATGTGTTTATGAACTTTGGTTTTTATTGTTTGGGTCCAAAATGGTATAGCCGGTGTAATTCGTAAATTCAGTTCTTCGTCATCTCTGTTGATTGCAGGTTCATCCCCTTTTTTAGGGTGCATGTTTTAACTTTTACTTGTATTCGCTCTCCCCGCTTAAGCTTAAATGGGTTTGCATTTTTTTTCCTTCATTGGAAGAAACAGTTGTAGTTCCAAACAGTTGTAGTTGTTCGGTATAGTATTTTGGAATAACAAAGCTTAAACTTTTTCGTCTTTCTTGCGTTTATCATTTTGTCTCATTTCTCTCAACGGTGTTGTTGTTTCTGACCTCTTTGTGTGTGAATCCATCTTTATTATATCTATGTTCAAACTCCTTGAGGTTAAGAGTAATTTTTGTATAACATTTTCTTTTACGAATTGCCAGTCCTTCAAAATACGCCTTACGTTTTACTTGCCAAAAACAATCTTGAACTTATAGCCTTCTTTTAGCCGCATGAATCAATTATCTCGACCACCCTCTTTTAGTAGGGTGGACTTCCCCCGCAAATGCTTGTTAAACATAATATACTATTGTTGAACATCATGTTTGTGACTCTAGGAACCTCCATTTTCAACAGATTTCTGACTCTAGAGCTATCTTTAAGCACCTGCTGAGTCGGAACAATTATAAAAAGAATCTGTTAATTCCATTGTTTTTGGCAAAAATGGATACATAGTTAATTTGGCCTACATTCAACCTGAAAGCGTATAATATGGAAAATTTAAAATGGATTCATAATGGACTGCCCAAAAGAATCAAAGAAAAATGCATAACTCTATGCGATATAAAATTCTTACAAAGATAATATAAGACTAATAGTAATTTTAGCAAAGACTACTATCACCAATTCGATCATTGGACATTTACCAAACTAGTACTTCTACCCAGTATCAAAAAACTATTTTGGCAACCCTCTACTTCTACTCGGATCAAACCCAGACTGGGTGGACATAGCCCTTGTACTGAACAGTGTTACCAAAAGAGCACTTCGCAACAAATACCAGACAGCGTTAACCAAAAAACTACATAAGAAATTTGATTTATAATTTATTGCAAAAAACTCCTTATTTCGATCTTCCCCAACCAAGGTAGTTATGACGATGGAACCTTGTACCAGTCACTATGTTCAAAAGTATGGTCTCTGTGTTACAAACTCAGGCTATAAGCAAAGGGATGTTTTGTGTTCACCGGTTATTGTTGAGGAATGTGTGTCTATTTCTTCTACCTTTCGTTTCTTGTAAGGTACAAACCCTTTCATTTGTTTTTCAGCGCTTTTTAATAATCGAGAGAAAGCAGATCTCTTGCTTGTTTTGAACTCCACAGCTAGGGTTTCAAAAAGATGACTCTCAGCATCTCCCCCATCATTCACTGACCCGGAAGTTGAACCGGTAGAAGACCCTTCCATCTGGATGTTCTTTTCTTCGCCTTGTTTCTCACTAAAATCGTTTGTTGCCCCTAATGGCATCAAAGAAAGCTGAGTCCCGCATGGCGGAGGGGTAACAGAACCAGCTTCTTCTAATTTCAATTTCCCTGTAATACAGATGGGTCTAGGTGCCTGGATTGGCAAAAGGCTTAAAGTAGAATCTGAATTCCCAGATTCTAAAGCAGTAACTTTTCGTGCTAATGGCTGAATAGGCTTGCCTTCGTTAATATCAGCATGCGATTTACAAGCAGTAGATGTTGGAGAAATTGTTTTATGGGTATCTTCGAGTAAAAAAGTCATTCCAAAAAGCTTAATAGTCCGAGGAATAATTTTGTCTACTACTTCCTCACTAGCATTGATTCTCCCACCAGAAAAGAGTTTCTGTAAATTCAGATGAAAGACATATACATTAGAAACAGAGATGAGTAAAGAAGAGGGATTACGAAATATTCTATAACAAATGTCATTAGTACCAATGGGTGTTGCTCATCAGCATCGAGATTAATTGCGACAGGGACAATAGACGGAGATGTGTTATCTTCCCTTCCAGAGTGAGGTAACACACCATGCACAACTGAGGAAACTGGCGACAAGCTACCATTAGGTGCATCTGAATGAGTGGAACCAAAAGTATCTGAAGCCAGTACTGAAATAGGAGACAGATTTTCTTTTTCTCGTTTTGAAGACTTCCCCATTTGATCTGGGGATGCAGGTTCTTTGATAGGCCTGTTTACCAATTTCCTAGGGTAAGGGTGCATCGGCTTTCTTTTGGGTCGAGGAGGAGGAATCTCAACAGGCTCTACTGAGCTAGTGTTGCAGCCACTTGTTTCGCGGTTAACCTATCATATTAACATTGAAAGAATAAGGTCAGAAATCAGAACAACTACACACAATATTCACACCATCATTTTCACAATTTAGGATGTTTCAATATAAACCTTGGAAAAGAACTTCTGAGCATGGCTTCGAATTTGAACTGCGGTCTTTGTGCCCACATGTTCTGTTCCGGGAACCAAAACAAATATTCAAATTCAAAGCAATTCTAATAAACTTGTGCACGCAACGCAAACAAACAGACACACATCACACATCACCAATCTCATATATATATATATATATATATATAAGAAAAGCATTGAAGAAATTATACCTTCTATACGTCTCCAGGCACGCCCATACAATTTCAAAGCTTCAATAAACTTCTTGTGTTCTTCATCACTCCACCTCTCTCTTTGTTTTTTGATAGTGTATGGTTTCCTCACCTAACAAAAAAGTAATCAACACCATTAGAAAGCAAATTCGAAAAAAACTTAACAACACTCAACCAAAATCAGCAAAAGCTTCACATATCATCATCATTTATAGTAGTACCTTAGGAAGATTGTCATTTTCAGAAGAAAACTGCTCATTTAGTTGCAAAGCAGAACTCAATCCAACTCCATTTCTAGCTGGGAGATACATATCTTCAGATGGAACCTATATCAACGAAAAACATTCAAAAATCAGCAGCTTGTAAACAGATTTGAATCTTAAACTATTTAAAAAATCACAACAATTCAGTCTTATCTCAAAATCACTAATCGCATAGATTCATCTACTCAGTTCATAAATAAACATTAAATCTAAATTTGGAAACCAATTAAGAAAGTGAATGAAAATTTGTCAGATCTATGTCTTATTTGAACTGAGATACAACAAAAACCAAACAATAACACAACAAAAACTTTCCTAATGACCAACCACTCTAATTCCACAACTAGAAACAAAAAAGCTATCAAATAATTGCAATAAGCACCTGAATGACCATAGCAGGAGAAGAAAGAATCGAATCCACCAACATGCAAAAACTATATTCAATTCGACTTCAATAAAGTAAGAGAGACCAAAAGTCTAATACACAAAACACGATTATGTTTTCACTTGGTCTTTCTTTTGGTGATATTGAAAAGACTAAGTTGATTTGGAGTATAAAAAGGAAGCATAAATAGAAATTAGAAGGGAGAAGAAGAGGATAAGGATTTAGAGAAGAAAGAAGAGAGAAGAGAAGTAATGAGAAGAGTGAAGGTGGAAGGAGAGAAAAAGGAAGGGAAAAGGTTGCCACGTCAGCGATGGAATGGTGTGAATATGTGGTTTGATATTTTTTGATTTTTGATTTAAAAGAGAAATGAAAGGAAAGAAAGATCGAGAAAAACATGGAATCTTGTGGCTGAGGTTGCAAGAAGACCTGGCGGTGGTTTTGGTTTGTCTTTGTCTTTCTCTCTGTCTCTACTCGCTAGCTCCGATATTTATTGCATTTACAAATGTTCATTTTTTATTTACATTTTTATCTCTACTCGCGTCTCTGCTCTACTTGCCCTTATCACTTTATATCTCTTTATTTTAACGGATAAAACTAGTGTGGTCAATCTCATCCAATTCGATTTTAAAAAAATAGTATTAAATAACTCGACTGGATTTTACGTATTTGGACCTTGTATTGTAAGTGTTTTACAGATGGATACAAAAATAAGACGATGCTAACCATTTCTTAAGAGACGACTATGTTCAACATCAGATATTATAAAGATATGTTTCTTTTAATTCAGCGATCAAATTGGATTTAGATATTGTAATATTCGTTTGTAATTCAATTTATAATAATAAATCTATATTTATTAAAATAAATGATATAGTTAATATAAAATGATTAATAATTGAGAGTATAAAAAAAACTTATAAATTTAAAGTAAATTGATTAGTTCAAATATATATATATATATTTGGATTATATGAGAAATAATGAATCGATACTTATCATTTTCTCTAGTATTATTTTTTTATAAAATTTGTTTATCTATTATCAATTGATTTCTTATATTGTGATATATTTTGCTAATGTTTTTTGTTCATTCTAAAAAGATTCATACTGGTTGAGATGTGTTATGTTTTTACTTAGGATTGGTCATTTTCATATCTAACCGGCGTGGGACTTTGGTTGCATTTAATGAATTTCATCTTGAACCATTTTAGTCTACTTTCAATTGATTTTCATATACTCACTTCAATCAAGTTGTGCCAGGGTTCACCATTTGAGTCATATAAATTTACAAGGGATATTTTTGCTCACTCTAATCAGACCACAATCTATAAGTCATAAAAATTTACAACAAATCTTTCATCTTGAGTCTGTCTATACCATTTAGCCTCTTTTCAATTGACTTTCATTCGCTCACTCTGATAATGTTCACAATATGAGACATAGAGTTTTAGAATAGCTCTATATGTTTATTCTAATCAGACCATATTGTATGAACCATAAAGCTTTAAAACGGATCTTTCACATTGAGCCTTGTAGGTCTATAATGTTCGTCACTCGAGGATTTCATCCACGCAACACTTTGGCTAAGCTTGGGGCCCTAATGGCAATTTATTGGAAATATGCGCCATCGTTGGTATAGGCAGTGATCTATGCGCCATCTAGATGGTGAACTTTATGACATGGGCATCATGGGCTGGGTGGAATGGTCTTAAATAATCCGGTTTATGAGTTCGATTTATTTATTTACTTTATATACTTTGCAAGAGGTTATTCAAGATGAAACACCAACTGATGTGGACTATGCTCATCATTTTGTAACTCACGAGGAGTATAGCTTAGATTCGATGACTGAGTGGGTCAAAGAAAATAGCAAAACATTTGGATTCTCGATTAAAATATAATCTATAGAAATGATAGAATGATAAAGAACACCTACAGTAGACTATAAATGTGAGAGACCCAATATATTTAAGTCTACGATGAAAAAGTGTGATCATAAGAGAAAGGCGTACGCTAGAAACACAATCAATTGTTCTTTTCATTTTGCTGGTAATTCGGTTAAAAGTGATGATAAGTAGGCCTTTATTGTGATTTATGGCAAACAGAAGCATGATCTGATTGTTTATCAAAGTATAAATAGATTATCGAAGTTTTGACGGTAAACAGAACAACTCAGTGTCAAATATTTTGTGTCTTAAAGAAGGCCGGTCTGGAGAATGCGTCAAATATTTGTCACGTATACAATCACTGTCAAAGAACAAGGTTAGTTGAAAATGGTGGTCAGTCGCAAATGTGCATGTTTTAAAGCAAAATTACAACTGCTCAAATACATATTTTGGCATCGAACGAACAATGAAGGATCCATTATCATAATCGATATATTTTCTGAACACCCGATTAACTTCGATTTACTATGGAACTTCCTTCGGCTGCTAATCATGGATATCACTTACGAGTTTATTAGATACCGGATGCCGTTATTGGAAGTAGTATGGATTACATCGACTAACAAAATATTTTGTGTTGGATTTACATTTATGGCAAAAAAGAAGTAAAACAATTAAGAATGGGCTTTGAGATGTTTGAAAATGATTAAGGAAAAGAATGATTGTGAGCTACTCTGTGTTATAATCGCGGATCGTGAACTTGCTTTGATGAATGCCATAGACAATTTATTTCTGAGCTCGAGTTACATGTTATGTGAATGGTATATTAACAAGAATGTAAATGGGAAAACGAAACAAAATGTCTAAAAATGACAACGAGTTTAACATCTTTTTTACCACTTAGAATAATATCATCATTGACCATCGTTGATCGAATGAACAAGAGGTTGGATAAAATTCGGGGGTTTTTGAAGAACACGAGAATGCGTATGAGTACATCATGGACTAATGGATTAAACTATATAAAGAGAGGTTTGTTCATGCATACATTAACAAGATTAAGCATTTTCGTAATCATGCGTCTAATAGGGTGGAAAGCTTATATGCTACTTTGAATAAATATATTAGGTCAAGTCAATTGAATTTCGAAGGATTTTCGGAGAAGATCAATGGTTTGATTGTGATGCAACATTCAATCATAAAAAATTTATGGACTTAAACAAATATCATCTTATTCATAAATTCTAAAATTTTATATATTTCAAATTACTAAGGGGGTATGTATCACCAATTTTTGTAACGATAATATACGATAATTATCTTGAAAAGACCAAGAGTGCCGAATGTGAAAAATTGATATGTGATTATATCGATCATAAAACATACGGGTTACCATATACCCATGAATTAGCATCCAATTAAAGAGCGAATGGGTATCTTCCAACTCAAATTATAAATGAGCATTGGAGAATATTATAGATGGTCTTTCGAGTTAAACTAAATGGGGAAGAAAAGGTCAAAGTTAAATTTGTAAATTTAAATGGAAAACTATGAGAGTTTGGTATTTATGAACAAAGTCATTGGTTTAAAATATTTACATGGACTTCGGATCATTCTACTTCTCACCTTTGAGAACCCATACAAAAGGTGAAAACAATGGGCATATTCCCGATCATGCCCATGGTCGTGGTCACGGTTGCGGTAAGGGCAATAAAACTTATTTTGATTATTCTACCAAAATATATCTTTTTATGCATGAATACGCTGAAAATGAGTTATAAGAATCCCATGTGGATAATATAATAACTCCCAAGATGAGAATCGGTCATTAATTTCGAAACACCGATTAGTACTTTTGGTAGCACTGCTAGAACGATCGTTGGAAAAGTCCGTAGTAATTCCGAGTAAAATCCTTGACAATGAAACAAGCATAAGTTACATCTAACGGTAAAGTAACTCTGATTGCAGCGAATAACGTTAAAGAAAAACCGCCAATACTGTTAAAATAATCTCGACGAGGTTGCATAATGTTGGCAAAACAATACTTAACACACCATAAACGAGATATACATCAGATATACCATAATCTATACATATTTCCATAAATAAATTACCAACCCTAGACATGATGGAAATTGTAGGTTTATAGCAAAAAACGCATGGTTTGATCGATGTCAAAAGTGGATGGCAACCCATTAGAAAATTGTTAGTACTTGAACTATAAACTTATAGATAATTTTATATAAAAACTGGATATTATTTAGAAAATATTAAGGTCGAAAAAAAACTACGATGATTCAAAATAGCATAAAAATAATGCATCGTTAGAAAATTGGATATCATTACCAGCAAACTAATCAGCATCATCTTTAGTTATGTTTTCTATTGCTTAGCACCCGACTATTGTATAACATATTTACCGATTAAAGATGTACTACCAACGGATGGCCCTCCGAAAGAGGCATGGGTAGTTTTTGTGAATGAATTGTTTATGTACGTAACTATTTTTTCTTATACTCCTTTATTATTAAAATTATATAATTTTTTTATTTTTTTATTTTTGTTCTTTTCATTTTACTTTTATAAGTTGAAATGGTTAAAGGTTCACATTTACCAATGATAGATCTTCAGTGGATGGACACTACTAAAGAAGATGCTAGACCTTTGTCGATGTCATTGTTTGAAAGAGTCAACAATTTTTTTCGACTATTACATCTCAGACAGGCACCATGTGGTGCATAATCCGGAGAATGCAAGTCATTAATAGTAGAATTAATAAAATAGCTCTAATTTTTGTTATTTGGAAGTTGTGTTAGTTTTTTTAATTTCCACTAAAATACTACTTGTTTATTTGTCAATCATAAATGTTTTGCATTTTTTTCTTAGAAATTCGTTTATATTTTTGGAAGTAATGTTTACGAATTGTTTGGAAACATAAAACATGCGTCTCTCACCAACCATTTATTGTGTATAAGTTTTGTATTTTTTTAATAATTTGAAAAGAAAAAATTATTGTCGCCAAACATTGGTGCCAGCAATGGCTTAGGCGTCACTGGTTAACGTCTGAATTGGACTAGGTGTCCATGGTTGGCGCGCAGACTACCCAGGAACCTCAAACTTGGCAGACATCAATTTTTACCGTTAACTCCAAATAATTTACATTTTAAAGTTTCAAAATTGTGTATGGTAATAAAACTATTTTTGATGATATGAATGAGTAACTGTCAATTTGTAATAACCTAAATTGAAAAAAGAATTAAATTATTGTTTTCAAACTATAATAAATCCATGGGGATTCATCTAATAAAATGACAAATATCGGCAAATTATTACCAAACTAATAACAAATTTAATTTAAAACTTCCACATATTATACCCACAGAGGTAGCATGGTGCATCTACCGATAATAACTACTAAAGAAACCTCATGAGCACCAAATTTTATATGTTAAAGTTAGGGGTTTAAAGTGATACAGGTAAGGACAACCAAACCATCGTTCGAATGAATGAATGTCGTGATAGGAACTAGTGAATTTTATAGACATTATGAGAAAAAATAATGTGATATTGGCTGAAAAGACGTGGATGAATTAGATGGTGATAAATTGTAAAAGAACATGATGAGTACGTCAATTGCATGATCCATTAGGATATAATAATACTACAATGGTTCGGAAAAAAAACTCATAAAGCGGCTCAATTAACTATATGATTAGAGAGCAACCTTTAGTCACCTTAGTCATTTATAACTAGAATATGGTATTTAGAAAATAGATAAAGTACATGTTATGATTGGGCGAGTGTTAGTGATAGAAATCAAAGAAAAAACATGTTGTGTGGTATGAAAAATGCTATATTTACTGGCCGAATTCAATGATTTTATGTTATAAGATTTACCATGATACCTTCCATCATTAAGATATATCTAACATCGTATTAACCTAGTTCACGGGGTAAACCTACCAACTTTTCCATACCATCAGATAAGTTTTAAATAGAATCAGATTATGTATGGGAAAAAATATTCGATAGAGTATGACTTCATTCACAATTCATATGATATTTGCATAAAGAAATATGGCAGTTAGCAGATGTGCTTTCGTAGTGACATGATTAACAAGATAACTATCAAATATAATTTCCCAATTCCGAGATTAGATTGTATCCTAAATATGTTTGAGTGTCTAAAGTTATTCTCGAAAATTGATATGCATAATGGGTACCATCAACATTTGGATCAAAGCTTAAAAATGAGTGAAAGATAACTTTCAAGACAAAAGATGGATCGTATGAGTAATTATTGATTTCTTTTTAATTATCTAATGCACCTAGCACATTCAGGAAACTTATGAACCGAACTTTATTATATTTTATTATGAAATATGTGGTTATTTATTCTAACGACATATTGATTTTCAGTCAAAGTAAAGAAGACTATTTCAAGCTGATATGAGATGTTTTAGAAGTGTTGGCTGTAAATTATTTGTTTATCAATCATATAAAATGCAGTTAAGTGACAAAATATTGATTGTTCCTTGGATATATGGTCAGTTCATAAGGCATATTAGCTGATAAAAAAAGTGATAGCCATTTGTGATTAACTTTGGCCAAAAATAGTAAAATATGTGACAAAAATCATAAGTTGTTAACATTTTATCGAAGATTTGTTAGATATTTAATTGGTATTATAGCACTCATTATATAATATATGAAAAAATAAAAGTGTTAGTGGGGAAAAGCAAATGACGGCACATTTGTGGTTATTAAAAAAAGTTACGCACTAGTATTAATATAGTGTAACCTACTTTTGTGAAGTTACTTGAGGTAGAGTTTGATGCTAGTGGAACTGGTATTAGAGCATTGTTGACTTGAGATAAAATACCACTTGTATTTTTCAGTGATAAGTTTTATGATGTGTGTCAAAAGTAGAATGCTTACATAGTTTTATAGTACCAATATAGCTTTAAAAAGTAAGAGACCTATCTGATTCAACATAAGTTTATACTTTGTAATGATCATCAAGGTTTGAAATATCTAAAAATAAATAAATTTAAGTAATAGACATGCTCGGTGGGAAATTTATTTGAAAAAAATTCAGTTCATTCTGAAACACAAGTCAATGGATCAGAATAAAGTGTCAAATATATTGAGTCGACGTGCAGGGTTAATGGTGAGTGTATAAAAAAAAGGTTAATAGGTTTGATTTTATGTAAGAATTATACTCTGATAATAAATATTTATTTAAGATATGGGGAAATGGGCCTTAACATAAATAAACATGGAGTTTCATATGGTTGATGATTGCTTATTTTGCGGCAGACATTTATACAGTCACAAACCTCTTTGATAAATAACTTGATTTGAGTTACATGGTAGAGGTTTGAGCGGATATCTGAGTTGATAATATTATCATTGAGGCAATTGAACTGTATTAGTGACCTTATATTAAACATAACATAGGTAATTTAGTTCACAAATATTTAGTTTGTAAGACTTTAAGGAACAAGCTCACGATACATGCCCTAACCTGCCTTTACATATACCTAATTTCATACGGAATGATTTTTCTATGGATTTTGATCTATAACTTTCATAAGCTCAGCGTAGGGTAGACTCTGTATTTTTTATGGTGGACAAGTTTCATATGATGATGATCGACATGTTGCCCAACTTTTTTTTCTCGAAAAATCGTTCATTTGCATGAAGTACCACATATATCACATATGATAGGAATTCAAAATTTCTTAGCCATTTCTAAGCTACATTGTGGTAGCATATGAATACCACTCTAAATTTTGGTAGCATCGCATACCCGCAAACTGATAGACAAGTTGAGAACCTAAACTGAATATTCAAAAATCTATTTTGAAACATTTATGGTACTAAACCAAAATAATGGAAAATAACACTAGCTCAAACAAAAGTTTCGCATAACAATATTGTTCGCAATGATAATTGAAAATCTAATTTTGTTATAGTATATTTGAAGCCTAATTAGCATGCATTAAATCTCACACGTCTTTTAAAAATTAATGGAGCAAGTATGTCTGCTAAAAATATAGTTAAGCAGGTTCGTGATGATCATGTTGATATAGAATGCTGAGTATAATAAAATAATTACAAGTAAAAAGTTGTCAAAAATGTCACAAGGTATAAGTATTCACTAAAGGTGATCGGGTTATGATATTCGTTGAATCTTGTAGTTAGTTGAAAATGAGAATATATAATTCGTTCAGAGTGATTAGAAATATAAATGATAACGCCTACTTGATCAACCTAGCTGTTGATATCAACATATATCGTAAATGAAATATAGTTGACTTTTACGAGTTTCGTGACGATGTTTCACTTTATCTGAAGTATAACTCGAGGTCTAATTTTTCACAAGTGGAAATGATTGATGTATGACAATTTATATTGATTTTTTTTACTATATAGTAATATTATTTATTTATTTATTTTTGATTTTTTTATGGTTTTCAACTTTAATTTATAGTTTTTTGTATTTAGAATAAATATTTAATGATTTTATATTTGTAGTTATATTGTGATATTTTTTATGGATTAAAAAAAATATTCTTTTGAAAATTTTATGTTAGTAGTTGAAATTTCATTATGCGTCACTATGTGAGAATTATTTTACAAATCAATTTTATTATCATTTGATAACTTAAAAAAATCACATTTGGTAGACCGATAAGAATTATATAAGAACTTTTCTATCATATGAAAACTTGAAAAAAGATCAATTATTATTTTAAAATATAAATACTCAAAATATATTGAAAATAATTATTTTTCCGGGAAATGAATATTTATGATTCCAATTCTTTAAATTTGTAAATTATGTTATTAAAAAAATTACAAATTTGTTGTAATTGGTTTTATAGCTTTAACTAATAAAATACATTATCGATATTTATAATGGTTTAAGAAACAAACAAACTTAATTTTTCATTCATTCAAGTTTAAAAAGGAAACATTTCTAAGAACTATATACTAACATACAGAATCTTGTTAATTTAATTTAAAATTTTCTCCAAGAATGACTCTAAGAAGCCAAGAACAATGCTTCATCTTTCATAATAATCAGGCTTTCTAAAGATCTTATTTCCAAACTATAACCAGTGAAAATTCTCCAATCAATCAACTTTCACATGAAGTTCTTACACAGTAAAACAACCACAAATCAACAAAATAATCAAGATTCATAATACTTTGTTTCATTAAACAGAGGAGTCCACAAACTTTACGCTGAGAATTACCCATCACTACATTCCCAAAAAATGTTAGAGTATCGGGTTGTTGTCACACAACAAAAAGTAATTCAAGACAACCCTTTGTTTGTCTTATTAACAGCCTAACAAGTTGTCCGGAAAATCCATATATCCTTTGTTGAAGCAACAAGAATCAAGAACAAAGCAATCATCCATGCTAAAGTTATAATCAAAGATAAAGGAAAAATCAAATATATCATATTCACAAAACAAGATAAGATAAATCTAACCTATGTCTTCAAATATACTATCATTGAAAAGTTCTATTTTTGTAGACCTAAGCTAGATATAATTCAGATTTTTTTGGACAAATTTAAGTTCACATGATCGTTTAGCATATTCATATATGATCACATTCATGTTTTCATAGAATTAAATCAAATTGTTGATCTGAAAAAACCGTGGAAACATAACGTTTGGACTATCGGGAAGTACTAATTTAGACTTATAAAATGTTTTTTTGGATTCAAACCTAATGTTGAATCTCTAATTACCCAAATTTGGGTAACCTTTCGAGACCAGCTTAATAACATGTATGATCAAGACATTATATACCACATAGAATAAGTCATAGGTCATTATCTTTCAACATAGTTTGAGATGGATGTCTCAACTTCATTTCTTCAAAAAACATTAGGTGGGATTTGGTGAACATAAGGCTATTGGCAATATGTCAAATATGTTGAAATGCCACCATACTGCTTACATTGTATGCACCTAGGTCACAACTCAAAAGGCTTATACATTTAACATTAAACAAAGATCATTTCATTGTCAATGAATATCACACAAGACCTAATTCAATAGAAGTCTCAAATTTGAACCCACATTCCAAACAAAGAACATAAGTTCTAAAAATTAACTCTGTTATTGTAGATAACACTAAAAACAAGATATAAATAACTCTCAGTCAACACATGAAATCAATGCAATTATACAAGAGAATTCACTAAATATATATCCAGAAAAAGATAAATCAATCATGGCTCATACTCAATAATACAATTAAAAATAAAATAGTCAGCAAAAAGCAAAAGAACATAAACAACATAAAATCTAAAAAAACTAGTTATGACCATACTCAAAATGTTTTATTAATAGATAAAGTATCCCTTCAAGTTACTAATCAAGCCATAATTGATGCACTGCACATAATAGAACTAGTACATTCCTTTAACTCTAAAAATGAATTGGAAAACCTAGACTCAGAATCCACCTTTCTTAAACCAACAACAACATGAAACCATGCCTATATCTCCAATTCATAACAAACTTGCTGAAAACTGAAAACAATAAGGGAATTAGTAAAAGGATTAAAAGAACTGAAAACACTTAAAGGTCCATTAAATGAAAAAATAGTTAACCTAAAACAGTTGTACAGACCCTTCCACGCAAACTTTAAATGACAATCAAAATTTTAAATTGGAATGCCCGTGGTGTTGGCAACAAAAATAGAATGCATTATTATTATATCCTTGAAAATCTTTAGTTTTATGCAAACAAACAACTTCAAAATCATCCAACATTATGCAATAGCACTCAAGAGTTCTAATCTTACAAATCTTGCTCCAAAATAGAGGACTGAAAAGCTTGGATTCAAGAGAAGATTGGTCACCTCCAAATAAAATTGGGGCTCAATGTCAAATATTACTTTATAGTTTACACGTACTTCATTTAGATTCACTTCTTTAACTCATATAAAATAGATTCAATCATAATTGAATCCATTTCAACTAAAAAGAACAAATCATCTATAGGCTTTGTTCAGATATCGATGAAGTTACTTATTTGACTTAACAACAACTAAAGTAGGTGCGACATCACCACTAGTAGTAGATGCTGCAACTGCAATTCCACCACTTCTAGATGGATTCGAAGACAATTTATGCCTCGCACTAGCAATAAAAATTGCCATATATATACCCTAGAACTGCGACATCAAAAGCTGAATTATATCATATTCAGCTTTCGTTTCTATATATATAATAATTCTCTTAGTGACACTAGTAAAAGGTGCGGTGTTTCCACCCAAAACGACGAGCAAATACGCAACAATTATTTTTATCTTTTTATTTATTGATTATTTGGATCTACTATGGTGGCTGCACAAAAAAATTATTTTAAACAATACAAATATACAAGGCCTAGACTAACAATGTACCCACATTAAGACCCTCATTAAACATAAAAATATAGTTATGAGTTTTGCTTTAATAAATAAACAAACAAAATTTAAATAAAATTACATAATAATTAATTTTGTTCTTATCATATTGTTGCGTCGTATTGTAATCTACGTTGTATTACGCGTTCTATTGTAATCTACGTCGTATTTTTTCTCTTATATATATCTAAAAGATGCATATACCAAACTCATGTGTCAATTGTATTGTATACTTTATTATATATTTAAATTAGTGTATAATACATGATTTAGTAAATGTTAATAATATTATAATCTGACTTATAAGTCTAAATTTAATTCATTGAGTTATCACTAACAAACTTAAAATTTATATAATAAATATATATATGATTATTATTTTTAATCAGTAACCAATTTTATTGATTAATAAAACAAAAGTTTGATACATAAAATGATACAAATTGATAAATTCGAGAAAGAAAGTCTAATATAGATTATCTTCTTGAACATAGCTAAAAGAAACTAAATATATTGTAATAGTAGCCTTCCAATCACACACTAACTCCTCATGAATGTCTTCATTAACAACTTCCGAAAGCAACAGCACCAGCCAACCTTTTGTGCCTCAGTAAATTCCATCTTCAGTTCATCCAAGCAAGTGAAACCATAAATCAAATTTGTGTCTAATCTGTCAAAAATAAGATCAAGCATTGAGAAATATAATTGAATATTGAAATTTTAATTAGGAATCAGTCCTAGTTATCAAGTCTCAATGAGCCACAATCCAAATTTTCGAGGACTTTTATGGTTTTTAAAGAATTGGAGATTTGATTACTATCAAGAGATAATTTCATTTTACATTTTAGATTCCAACGCACAAGCCAATCAGAAGCTTGGTTTTAGATTCTATAAATGTATTTGATAGATATGGTTGATGCTATTAATGTTTTACTGTACATTAAGATTGGATTAAGGTATCAAGGCCCCACATTATTAGCCAACGTATCAATTAATGAAGATTAATCAAACTCAATGTCAACATACTTAAGACCTTTTGGTTACAAATGAGAAGACCATCCAAAATGGCTCTAAACTCAGCAATCAGAGGATTTATTTCCACATATGTTACCATATGCATGAGTAATATTACCGGTACTATCCCTAAAGATATCAAACTCACTTGAATCTTCATTAAAGAGACATAGTCATCCATATTCAAATTTAATTCTATTAGCCTTAGAGGTAATCCATTTAACAATCAGGCCATTGTTATTGGTTTTATGAAAAAACAGCCAAGATGATTAACAACATTTAGGTCATCATGCCAAAGATTTATATTGAGAGTGTTAGACCAGTGAAGATTAGATAAAGTGAGATGGATATTATCAATAATATCTTTTTGAGAGATTTATGAACCAATATGTTTAGATTTATTCCTAAAAACCAGATAGTCCAACAAATGATAGTTGGAAGCATAATTCTAATATGTTTAGTTTTTTTGGTGGACCAAAACCAGCACCTAATTAAGTGATGGATGGTCATAAAATTAGCTATATAAACATGAAAAACAAAAACAAAATAGTTTCATATAGGCCATATAGTTGGATATGAAATAAAAATATGGTTTGTAGTTTCAATATCATGATAAAATTGGCATTTGGAAGCCAAACTAATATTTTTTAAGGTTAAGATATACATAGATCCAACCTTTCGAGATTTTCCATAATATAAAAGAGTACTTGGATGAGATATAAGAACTCCAAGTCTTAGCAAAAATAGATTGGACATGATTTTTAGTTCTTAGGTGATTCCAGGTTTTCTTAGTTCTAAAATTACCATAACTATCAATAGACCAGATAGTATCATTTTTTATTAATATTTAATTTGAAGTTATTTATCTTGTTAATAATAGAAAGAGTGACCATATATCTATGTCTCTATAAATCCCAATTGTTGTTAATCTAGAAGCTACTCACACTATTAATTTTATACCAAAGGTTGTTATCATTACTAGAAAGACTTATTAAAGGCTTATTGTCAAAGCCATTAATCAAGCTAAAATTCAAGATTACCATTACCAAGATGTCGATGAATAAATGGTTCAACAATTTTTTTTTGAGTAAATTAATCTCCTCCATATTTTAGATCTAGCTTTGGCATGGCTGATTTGTAAAGGATGATTTGATTTACAGTAGACAAAATGCATGTAACTAGCCCATAAGGATCTATTGTCTCTAAATCTGTAACATAACTTGTAGGAGAAGGTATTTTTAAGCTCATAAAATTTTCTGATATTTAAACAACCCTCGTGATAGGATTTACTAATAGAGTTCCAATTGGTCCAGATCATAGTTATCAGTAGCGTGCGGTGGTCCATGACGAAGAGGGCTAAAAAACCATAGTGGCGATGTGATGGCCACATGACATACAATGATCACTTACCCGAATATATATATATATATATATATATAGCACATAACTGTAATTTAAATAATATTATTTAGACATTTAAACTAATAATAATAACTTAAACATATAATTACATAATTCTAAGAACATCTAAGTCAAATGACAAACACGTAGACTAAAAGATCCAATTATAGAGCATCCAATTACATAATTCTTAAAACATCTGATTCAAATGACAAACATAGACTAAAAGACATCATCGTTCGAGACAACATCTTCACACCTCTTATCTCCACCATCTATTTCATCAACCTCAACACCTCCAACATCAACTCCTTCCAAAACATCTTGATCGACACTATCGTCAATGACAACACTATCAAAAGCTATGTTTTCAGGTTCCCCAATCAACCCTTCAATTCCTATCAGTCCAACCATCAACCATCAAAGTACAACCATTTATGCTACCCTCTTCTAATTTTTCTTCAACAATTTTCTCAGTAGTTTCTCTAACTTTTAGTTTTTTATTTTTTTAGTTTAAAAAAAGTCTTAGAGTGACACGGAGAGTGCCATGTTAAGGGCCTTGCCACACCCACCCTGAGGTGACAATGCATCGACTTGCCTCGCCAAACCGCCATGATGACCGCCATAACGTCATGTGACATCTAGATTAAAGAGTTTGATGTATGCATGTGAATTCAATTCTTTAGTTCGATTTGGTTCTTGATTATTTCGGTTTTTTAAAATTGGTATCTATTTAAAAATTGGATAATATTCTGTTTGGTTCTCCTCGGTTCGGTATAGGTATTTAATTCGGTTCCAATCGGGTATTTTTGGATATTTTAAATGTTCTGCAATATCAGTAGATATAACACTCATTTTACAAATCAAAACTATAATATTGTATTATATTTTAAGAAAAAGAAATATTAAACATAAGGGAAATACAAAATTAATATATTAAAGAATAATGATAGTAATAGAAAGAAAAATAAGAGATGATATCAAGTTTATTAGATTATATAAAGGTTGATATTTTGTTATTTTGTCTATACGCGTAATGTTTTGTAAATATGTTGTCACTTTGAATTAACTATATTTTTGTTTATTCAAGAGAACATAATTAACATTCAGTGGTAGAAGAAAGATTTAAAGGAATCTAACTTTAGGAAAGAGAAATATTTTTTCAAATAATGTTAAAGCTAGGGTTAATACATGGGTTCAATTCTTAACGGGTACCCACGAATCTTTGGTTTGGTTCAGTTCTGACCGAGAACCGTGGATAATTAAAACTGAAACCATTTGGGTATTATGAAGGAACCGACTTCACTTCGGTTCGGTTCTTTCAGTTTTGTTTGGTTCAGTTTTTTCGATTCCGGTTAAAATGCTCATGCATAGCTTGAAGTTTCTTTTGAACCCTGCAAAACATTGTTCATAAGTATCTCAAGTCTATTTAAAACATAAATATGGATAATAGAGTTTTGCATATGATAGATGGGAATAGTCATGATGACTGATAGGGTTAGTACAATCTAAAAGAGATAGTACTTTTATTCCAATCATTGATTTTGTTTCTGACCTTACTAAGTAAATAATTTTATAAGTTTGATTTATTGGTTTTATAAATGTAGATGCTCACATATTTTAAAGGTAAAGGCTTATTTTTTAAACCAGTGGCTTCTTCTATAGCTTTAGTTCTATGGTTGGTAATATTGGTAGGAACAATTAGATTAGATTTGTGTTTATTAATAGTTTGACCCAAAAAAAATTGGTACATGTTTAAGAAGTAATTTAATATGTCAATGTTATTTCTAGATACATTTGTGTAAACTAAGTCATTGGCAAATGCCATACAACTTATGATGATATTAATTCTTATGATGTACTTTATTTGATTATAGTTATTGAAGAGCAGATTAATACCTTTGATGAGGTATTCTTCTGCAAGGATAAAAAGGTTAAGAGAGATTGGATATCCTTGCCCAATACCATTGTTTCCTTTGAAATATCATTTAGTTTCACCATTAATGATAATGGTGAAGTAAACAGAAGATATTTCATTCCTTATAATGTTAGTAACACTATTGTTGAAGCTAAATTATTTAAAGATATTGAAAATGAAAGTAAAAGAAAAAAAATTGAAAGTTTTAGCGATGTCAACTTTCAATAAGATGTTACTGCCATGAGATTTATTATTTATGTCATAAATGAGCTATTGATCAAGAAGAATATGTTCATGGATATTTTTCTATGAACAAAACCTTCCTTCTCATGAGAGATAATTTTAGGAAGGATGAGCATTAGTCTGTCACTTATAATTTTGGAGACCAGTCTATAAAAAAACAGTGCTTAGACTAATTGGCCTTTAGTCTTTCCATTGTTTAGGTTTATCCATTTTTAGAATTAAACAAATTGCAGTGGATTAGATTCATTTTGGGGATTTTATACCAGTAATATAGTCTTTAACAGCAAAGCAAATGTCATATTTTATGATAAGCATGTTAAAAATGTAAGGCCCAAGCCCGTTAGCTCTTTATTTAATTTATAAATTTGAGCATACGCTTTATGTAATTCTTATGCTTTCTAATAACAAAACCCTAGCTACTTTTATATTTTCTCTTTGTTTGTTCTTATGTTTACATGGTATCAGCGCATGGTGTAATCTGATCGGGGAAGCGTAGCAATCCCCCTTGTTTCTACCAGGTATTCAATTTTTGATTTTTTATTTGGATCTGCTTTATGCTATGTATTAGATTTTGATTTATTTTTTGGATTACATATTGGTATTCAGTTTTGTATTGGTATTGGTATTCACTTTCGTCTTGGTATTTTGATTCGTTGTTTGGGTTTTCATTCTGCTAGGTATTCAATTTTGATTCAATGTTTGAATTATTCAATTTCATATTGGTATTGGTATTCGATTTCGTCTTGGTATATGTTTGGATATGATTTCTGCTAGGTATTCGATTTCGATGCGCTGTTTGGATTTGTTTTTGTTGTGCTTTAGATACTGGTTGTTCTTCTCTTCGTGTTGTGCTTTAGCTGCTGCCTTGTTCTTCTTGTTGTACTTCGGTTATTGGTTGTTATTCTTGTTGGTTGTTTAATTTGTTGTGCTTCACATGCTAGTTGTTCTTCTTGTTTTGACCCTTCTACATGACGCATGAGTGTGATTGTTTATTTTGGATATGTTAGTGGTTGGCTTCAAATCTGTTCTTCTTATTTTGACCCTTCTACATGACGCGTGGGTGTGATTGTTTATTTTGGATATGTTAGTGGTTGGCTTCAAATCTGTTCTCTTGTTTTTCGATTTGGATTTGTTTGGAAATTTTGATCTACTTTTTGTTAGAAGAGATACAGTTTTTGGTTTTCAGATCTGTTGTGTGCAGCCACGATCAAACGGTCTAATTGAAAGGTAACCGTGTCCGTTTTTGTTGAATTTCGGATGGCATATTTGGGACATTTAATCCTTCAATATGACTAGTTAGATTATGATTTGGTGCTACGGTTTAGGACAAATCACTACTGGACCAGTGCAGTGTGTTTTGTTGGTAAAAGAAGTTTGATTTTATACAAAAAATTAATATTTGGATTTGGATTTGAATGAGTATTTGATTTGATTTTGATAGACCATTGAGATTTTGAATTTGGACTTGTTTTGATTATTATTTTGGATTTGGGGTTGGACTAAGATTTTGGTTTGATTTTCCGATTTTCATTTGGTATCTTTTGATTGTTTGATTTTGTTCGATAAAAGATTGTGGATCTTATTGCAAATATGATAGAAAAATGTGTTTTTCTATAATCTAATAATACCAATCTGAATGAGAATAACTTTGTTATGTCTACATATGCATACCACTCAGGTATGTCTTCTTCTTCCACTTCAGGTATTGATTCATCGTTGTGGATTTTGGATTCGGGTGTGTCTCACGTATCGAACTTTGTTTCGTTATCTCATGTTCACCCGGATCTGTTTTGTCGGCTATTGCTATAACAATGCCAGTATAGGGTATTGGCTCTATTTTTACCCCTTATATATCATTAATGAAAATGTCACTTCTTTTATTGCCCCGTCCGATACCATCTAATGTTTCCACAAAAGGTAGTTCATCATATTATATATCGTTTATTGATGATTATACTCGATACATGTGGATTAATCTGATGAAATGAAGTTCAGGTTTCCTTGGAATTTATAGAGATTTTAGAGCATTGGTTAAGACCCACATTCTGGCGTGATAAAATGTTTCAGGTGTGACTTAGGGGGTGAATATACCTCAAACAATTTCAAACATTTACTTGCATCCGAAGGTACTATACACCAATCATGTTGAATTGACACCCCTCAGTAAAATGATGTTGCATAAGAAAACATTATCACCTTGTTGAGACTGCTCGTTCTTTTCTTTTATCAGCTGAAGTTCCAACTGTTCTTCTGGGGATAAGCAATTTTGACTGATGTTTATGTGATTAATCGAATTCTCACTGCTCATAATGCATGAATTTCTTTATGGTAAAAGTTATACTGATAAATTCAAGATTATTCTTCCTTACGAGTGTTTGGATGTACATGTTCTATCATTCGTCCTCATGTTGAACGCAACAAATTGGGTCCTAAACCAGTTATATGTTTCTTTCTAGGTTATGGTGTTATACATAAAGATTATCATTATTATGATCCCACCAGTCAGAAGCTATATGTTTCTTGTTATGTCACATTTCTTGAGCATGTCCCATTTTATTCAATTTCGACAAAATCACATGATGTAACAAAGACAGACCTTTAGGCTATTGATCATTTGAAACTAATATTGATACATCTTTTGATATTTATATTCCAGTTCATGAGATATCTACAGCAGTTGACACTACTCATGCTCCATCAATGCATGAGCCAGCTTCATCAATACCCGAGCCAACTCCTTCCTCCGGTAGAACAACAAATCCTCCACCTCTCAAGATATTCACTCGTATAAGTAAGTCTACTAAACTACCATATATTGCGTACCATTCTTACTCATCCCATTTTGTTTACTTGATAACAAAGATACATGATTTGTATGAACATTGGTTGTTTAAAGAAGTTATTTGTGATCCTCGTTGCCAAAATCATATAGTCGAAGAGCTTACTGCTCTTTATCATACTCATACTTATACATGGGATATCGTTAAACCTTCATCTGGTAAGCATATAAGCATATAATTTAGTTCTCATTGGGTTTTTAGAATTAAAACAAATTCTGATGGGTCTGTTGAAAGATATAAGGCTCGTCTTGTAGTAAAAGGGTATTCACAGAAGTGTGGTATGGATTATGATGAGATATTTTCCCAATGGAAAATATGAGGACAGTCCGTACTTTTATTGCGGTCGCATCCGTTCGCCAGTAGAAGATCTTCCAACTAGATGTCAAAAATGCGTTTTTAAATGGTGATCTTCATGAGGATGTTTACATGACTCCTCCTCTGGGTGCTTCTCACCAACCATGTGAAGTTTTTGACTTAGGAAATTTTTATATGGTCTCAAACAAGCTCCTCGTGCTTGGTTTGAATTTTTTTCTCTACGGTTATTACTTTACTTGGTTTCCTTGTTAGTAATTATGATTCAACCTTGTTTATCAGATGTACGTGTGCTAGGACAAATTATTTTATCTCTATATGTAGATGATATGATTATTACAGGTGATGATATTTGGTTTTGGTAAAAACTAATCGGAGGGTCATTTTGGAATTTATTTAAGTTGTGTAGTATTAAATTCTATGTGGGGAGTGGGGAAAGAATAAAGATGCTTGTATTTAATATCTAAAGAGAGAGAAAAGTCTGACCTATTTAAATTTTTACAAGAAAGTTGCTTGGAAGCTTTAGTGGTGTAGTTAAATTTTCCCGTGACAATCCACTCAAGTGAATTGTTGGCAAATGTTCTCATTTTATCATAAAATTGAAGCCTATTAGTTCTAGAACATTTAGCATAGATTACAAAAGTCATGGATTTCTTGTTGTTGTTTATATGGTGAACTTCAAGGTAGAAGAGTTACTCATGGTTGCAAGTGACATCCATCTTGAAGTTTTCCTGCAAAATAATCCAAATGTTCTTGTTTAAATTGATGGTGCCATGTTGAAACCCAAAGTTTTAAGGATTATAAAAAAACAGACTTCATAGGTTCCTGTAAAGCTAGGAAATCTATGGATTCTTTTTAATTATATATTTTAATCTTCTGATTGTATTTTTATTGCCTATACCTCTAGTATTTAAGTTGAAAGTTTTAATTGTCATTAAAAATAGTGATATTTAGATTCTTGGTGACATTTTTAGGACCATTGAAAAGTTTTTTCCTTTATTTGCCTTTAGCCTTTTTTTGCTCTTTTAGGAGTGATTTCAGTGAATTACAGTTGAGTTTTTAATTTGGGAGGAGAAAGAATTAACTAGTAAACTACCAGTTACAGTTGGTTTTGGGGATTCATGAGTTGATTATGTATCAGAAGAGTCAATTAAGGACTTGAGTCTATTTTTAAGTTATGTGGAGTGGAGTGCTTCTATAATGTTTAAGTTTGATTCATCTATAGGTTCATTGTTGCTAGATAAATGTATATTTGGATTTTGGATTTCTATGAAGTCTTGAGTTTTAGGTTGATTTATGTTACTAACAATATTATACTATTTTCAGCATAATCAATATTGTTTGTGTGGTCATTTTTGATAATGATGGATTGAACATTTATTTTTAGGATCTATGTAGCTCTAACATTATGATTATTCTTAAGAGGGTTATTAGTTAAGTCTGGATTAATTATCTCTTAAGGTTCACTGCTATTTTTCCCTTCATTGTATTTATCAACAGACATTTTAAAATGATAACATCTTGAACAATAGTCAGGCTTGTGCCCATACTTAATTTCAATTGATCTAGATTTTCTCACTAAGGGGCTGGATAGATCTAGTTCTATCCAAGCTTGGTAGTAGTTAACTTTAGCTATATTGTTATTAGGGACCCAACCATCTAAAATTTTGCATAATATTTTTGCTATGGTTGCTATAGTATCTTTATTGTATAAATACTCTGGAATTTTAAGAAATGTGACCCATACTCCTAGGATTAAAACCAGCTCCCGTTTGAGTAATCTTATGAAATGCTGGCTAATTGGAAAGATATTTCTTTTCCACAAAATCTTAAGGTCATCTATTAGATCCAATTGGATAAAGATATGCCTCTGATCCTAAGTAGAGATACTAAATGCACCATGGAAGTTAAATTTATGCAAGAATGCTTGTATGTCATGCATGGAAGGTCTATCTTATGATAACATCCCAATTAAAATGCGTTTAACATTATTAAGAAGAGAGAACTTATCTTGTTTGGAGAAGTGAAATGCATTGTAGTCCCCTTTGGTAGAAAAGTTCGTGTTTAAATGTAGCACTTCCTTTATGTTTGGTTTGGTTCTGACCGCATCTTTGTAGTATTTTTCTTGAGGCAGTTGTGGATGACTGCTCTTTTCTGGAGACTAAATCGATGAATTCTTTAGAGGAGGAAATCCGCCGTCTTGAGACTTTCTCTACTCATACCTTTCGCGAGTCTTCATTTGGTGTTCAGAGGTCTAGATCTCAATATTGTGGTTTTGTGGGTAATTGAGTTGGTTCATTGGTGATAGCTTCGATCTGAGGCGATGGGTTCGCTCGGATTTCAAAATAGCCTTAAATTTAGATTTAGGTTTACTAGAGGATGATAAACTCACACTAAAATTGACGATTCTTGATTTAATGTAGGGTTGAGAGTCGTTTGAGGTAAAACTCTAACCCTTTGAAGAGATTTTTGCAAATTGTTGTCTTATTGAGGATGAAAAAATAGTGTTGTGGTTGTGTATAGACGAAGGCCAACGCACAACACCCAATTCTTACCGATGAGTTTTAGACTCAATCTATATCTGGATTGATGAAATGGAAACGATCGAAAGAACCGTCCAAAAAATATATAGAGAAGACGAGAAAACTAGATAGGAAGATTCTTTAAAACTAACCCATTTATATCTTTAATTAAAACACGAATAAAATCAATTTTAGTTTCAAATATTTATGAAAGTTTAAAACTTTAAAATAACTAAATTATATATGTATATAAATTTCTATTGTTTTTATATTTCGCAACTTCATATATATAATTATGATATTATAATTATATATGAATTCTTAAAACCGCAAAAGTTTAGTAAGATGATAATGTTAATTTAGAACTGCAAACTTTAACAAATTTCTTTTATAATTTATATAATTTTAATATAATCTTACAAGGGTGACTTTTTCATTGTTTTATGGTGTCCTACAAAAATGTGAAGTATATTAAATATAATAACAAGTTCAGAAGTAATAATAAAAAATTAAAAAGTATGGAAACGGTAGCTTTGGAAATTTTCAATTTAATCAGTTATATTTTATTTTGAAACAAAATTTAAAAGACGAATAGGTGACAGGACCTAAAGAAAATACTGTGATTGGTGAGAACAGGTGGTATAAAAACAAACATATCACTCTCATAGCATTATCTGAGGTTTATTAATTTCCTCAAAATATTATATTTAATTAAAATATATCATAAATATCTATTTATATATAAAGACGAACCTGGGCCACTAGTTACAGATAGAATAACAAAGATAAGAACACTATCGTTTATCAAACGGCAATTTTCAAATAATATTTGTGATAGAAAGACCATTTAACCTCAGTTGATTGTAGCTAGTGTAATCCGATTGTTATATGCCTTTTTTATGTTGACATTTTTATTTAATACCAGGTAATATTAATTTTATGGTAAACTAACTTAATTAAAACCGGTTATGTATCAAATTTTATTTAATACCAGGTAATATAAATTTTATGGTAAACTAACTTAATTAAAACCGGTTATATATCAAATTGTATTTAAATTTTTAATTAAAACCGGTTATATATCAAATTGTATTTAAATTTTAGTAAAGGTGTTTTTTTAAAATAAATATATTATGGTAGGTAATAGTATAAGACTGAGCTTTCCAGAGGTCGATCCGGATCGACACACTTTGCCGTCACGGATACTGTTTCTGGTCTCCAGTTCGATATACAAAACCAAGCGGAATCTCGAGACCGATACCAGCGGTTCCGATGATTCTTTCAGTTTTAGACCTAGAATCATTATGTTATACTCAAGACTATGGTAGGTAATAGTATAAGACTGAGCTTTCCAGAGGTCGATCCGGATCGACACACTTTACCGTCACGGATACTGTTTCTGGTCTCCTGTTCAATATACAAAACCAAGCGGAATCTCGAGACCGATACCAGCGGTTCCGATGATTCTTTCAGTTTTAGACCTAGAATCATTATGTTATACTCAAGCTATCAGGACCACGGGAGGCTGCTTCAGCCATATATGGGTCCACTTTTTAGCTTCTGTTGTATAACACGATGACCTTAGGTAAGACCTCAAAGGTTCGGAACCACAGGATCTAAAGAACACATATTTTTTAAGAAGAAGGAGGAGAATCCATACAGAAAGATTAAGAACTTGGAGAGAGAAGCACAAAAGTTTAGAAAGACATGTTTATTGAGAGTAGTAGAGATGTTTTTGTATTGTGATCCTTACAGAGTGTAGGCTGCCTCTTTATATAGAGAGGAGCTTACTAGGGTGAGATCACAAGTCTTATCCTTATTCTCTATGTTACAGACACGTGGATAAGGGGAGAGCCACTTGGCGTCTCCTTACAAAAACAGACATGTTGAATAATACAAATTTACATGCATAAAAGACAAACTTATAGTGGGCCCCCTTTTATTTTGTTGACTTGTTGACTTTATCAGGCCCATTCAAATCTACTAGGCCCAGGGTTGTCTTTATAGGAGAAGTCCATTGGGCTTGGGCCTTGGATATTTCTATCGTTCTCCAATTCTTCAAGTTCAGCCTCTATTGCTTCGAGTAAATCATTGTCTTTGATGTCCATGATTGATGGGCTGAATTTTCTTTCTTCTGTTAGGTTTGTTCTCTCCCAATGTATGATGGGATCCGGTTCTGATTCCTTTCGTTCTGCCCGGTCTACTTCCATTGTGCTGCCAGTGGATTCTTCACTGTTTTTGTTGTTTGATTCATTAGTGAAGATATGGAACGTGCGAGTGTCATGGATGGGCCCAAGGGATGTATGTTCAATATGTAGTTCTTCCATGACCCCATTGTTTCGTATCAACATATCTTCTTGGAGTTGTCGAGTTAGACATTTACAAGTGTCTAACATAGTTATTCGCGGAAAAGCACACCACATGTTGGTGTCATTTTTAGACCATAACTGATTAGTTTCCGGGTGATGGAAGTATGGTCGGTGGAATCCGTAGATGACTGCTAATCTTCCTGGAGGATCATCGGGTTCTTGACAATGTTGTGCATCGATCGTCCTGACTTCTTTGAGCTCATCTATCCACCATTGAATTGGGTTGAACCATTCTAAGAATGTCCAGAGAAGATCATTGGAGCGAGATGGTGTCTGGAGATTCTTTAACATAGGTTCCACCTCAAAAGCAATCGGTGCGTAGTACATTATTGTGAGACACCAAAGATACCATAGTTGAGACGCAAAAAGTCTCTTATCCGGGGTAAACCGGTAGATAGTAAGGTAAGGATGTTCTGGAAAAAACGTGCTTTCTCGTGGAAAGTACCTGGTATCCTTGAATGTCCTCACCATCCAATAGAATAGATGATTTTTAGCGTAGTACTGGCAATCAAATGCAGTTTTGATTGTAACTTCTGGTGGAAATTCCTTTTTAATAGATGCTCGATGCGGTCTTTGTTGTGGAACAGGCCGGACCATGAAGATTAGTGGGAATTTCCGAGCTGAAGTGATAAGCTGTACCGCTGGTGGAGGTCGAGACAGAAGATCTGGGATTAAGTTGCGTTCTCCTTTTATATATTGTACCTCAAAGTCGTATTTTGAGAACCAAGCTTTTAATCTGAGGAGCTGTTTCTCAGGGAGCGATTTGTTACGAAATTCAAGAACTTTTGGGAATGAGGAATTATCGAGTTGCACCAGAAAATGATAGCCGAGTAGATGAAACTCGAATTTCTTGATTCCGTTTTTGACAGCTAGTGTTTCTTTGTAGACGGTATGATAGTGTTTTTCAGCATCTTTGAATTGTCCACTCGCATGTCCACAAAAGTGTCTTTTGCCTTCAATTTCTTCGAGTAAAATAGCTCCCTAGAATTCGTCACTCGCATCTGTCTGCAAAATTCTCTTACCCTCTCCAGGAATCTTTAAGGGAGGAGGATTTTGGGTTACCTCTTTTAAATTTTTTACCGCTGCTGTCTGCGCTGGTCCCCAAGGTGGTGCTGTCTTTCTCAACATTTTTGATAACTGGCTCGTATCTCGGGAAGCGTGCGGTAGAAAGTCTTTCAGGTAGTTGACAATGCCCAGAAACTGTTGTATCTGTTTTGTTGTCAGATCTTTATCTGGGAACTTTTGAAGTTCTTGAGCGATGTGTGGCCCAGGTTGGTATTTTCCGTTGGAAAACTGCATGCCTAGGAAGTCTATGCTAGTTCTTCCTAGTTGGCTTTTCCTTTCAGATAGCATAATCCCATACTCCTGCACAATTGACTGGAATTGGCCAAGCAAGACCAGGTGTTCTTTCTCGTTTTTTGAGAATAACAGTATGTCGTCAATGTACACCAAAGCATGATGTAGTATGGGATGGAAAATCTTTGTCATTGTTTTCTGGAAGATGGAAGGAGCTACTTTGAGTCCGAAAGGCATAACTGTCCATTGGTAATGAGCATTGGGGATGCAGAATGCCGTCTTGGATCTCTCGCTCGGATCTATCCCTACTTGACAGAATCCTGCTTTTAGGTCGAATTTGGAGAAGACATGGGCTTCTTTGAGATGGATGAATAAGGTGTTTATTTTAGGTAGCGGAAACTTGTCATCTCTTAGAAAGTGATTAAGAGGTTTATAGTCGATGACGAGCCTCTTTTTTCCCCTGGCCTTCTCGGATCGTTTTTCAACATAAAAAGCTTGACAGGCCCATTCTGATGTAGTGGGCTCAATAAGTCCTTGCTGCAGAAGCTCTTGGCATTCTTTTTGTGCGAGGACTAAATCAGATGGAGACATACCCGGATGTGTAGCCTTGGTCGGATTTAGGTCTTCATTAAGCTTGAATGGCAGATAAAAGTCTTTGTTCTTCCATAACGGGTTGGGATGTTGGAAATCTGCATGGGAGTCTGTGCATAGTGGAAGAAGCTTTGTCTTGATTTCTGAGTAACTAGAAGAGGCTTCTGACAAGGAGAACAGCTTGTGTACAGTTGTATATAGCTTCATCGACCTCTTGAATCTAACTCCTTCTGGCAAGATCTGGAGCCTTTTGGCTTGCTGATATACGTCAAAACCAACCAATATATCTTTTCCTGGAAGGTTTGTTCCCAAAACTTTTGTCCAGATGATGCAGTCAGGGAAGAACTGGATTCCAATTGGGTTCCTCGTGATTAACTCAGTTTTAAAAACCTCTCCGTCAGCTGCTCGGAAGTATTCTGTATGCTTAACCCAACATTCTGAAGGAAGGATGGCTGGATTCATCATGCTTCTGTGTGCCCCGGGATCCATAAACCCAATCACGGAGATTGGTTTATCGTATTTAGAAGGAAGAATATGAATCTGTACCAGTGGAACTGCAGCCGTTGGTTGAACCGAGCAAGCTTGGGCAGTATAAATAGGAATCTCGGTGTCACTTATTCCTGAGTCATCATCGTAAGAATCTTCTTCTGAGATCGAGTCTTCTGAGACATTTAGGGCAAACACTGTTTCCTCATTTGTCTCTTCTTGTTCTGAGAAGAGAGACTCGACGTCTGTGTCTCCTATTGGGAAACTGTTTTGCACTTGTTGCAACATTCGGGCCGCCTTTTCTGGTTTGTTCGGACAATTTCTTGAAAAATGTCCTTTTTGTCCACATACAAAACATCTATCTGATTTTGCTGAGGACCTCCTGAAATTTTTCTTCCGGAAGAATTTAAAAGGCCTTTTATACCTCTTAGCTTTCTGAAATTTCTTCTTAATTTTTTTGAAGTGCGCCTTTTTCTTCGTAGAGCATGTGCACTCCTTCTTGCCTTTACATTTGATTTCCAGGTAAGGCTTTCGACAAGCCTTAGTGAGTAATTTCTTATTATTCATCATTGACTTGAAAAGCCTTTGTTGGTCGCATAATTTCTCGATCACCGAAAGAGTTAGTTGATGAATTTCTCCTAAGGTGATTCTGGCCACTTCTCTTCCTGTCGCTGCAATAGCTCTCTGTAGGTCCGGTTGAACCTCTTTAGGAAGAGATGCAATATACGTGTGCCTCAAATTGGGGTCATTATACCCGTTGAGCATATAATACCTTTTGGACATCCTTTGGTAGTGATACTCAAGATCTTTGGCCTCTAAGGAACAACATTTCATTTCAAAGTATTCTTGTCGGGCCTTTCTATCTATCAGAGAATAGTCTCCGATAAATTCTTGATGTATGGTTCCCAGAATACTTGAGGCCTCTTGTACTTGGTAGAACTGTAGCTGCCGGTAGTCACCCAAAGTATGGAACCATTCCCTAAGAGATCCCGTCATTCGGGAGGCAAATTCTCTCAGGACATCTGATAGTTCGACCCCGTTCCTGGTCATTTGGAGATCAATCCATGCTCCAAACTCATGCAGCCTTGTTCTCCATTGGTGAGGAGGAACGTCATCAAAAGTGAACCAAGGACCTCCTGTTGGTTTGAGGGGCTCCTTTTTAAATGTCAGAGGAACCGTTTATTCTTCTATATCCTCCGTGTCCTCTGCTCGGGCATCTGATTCTACAGAGTTGGCCATAAGTAGGTTGGTAATATCAGCCATGTCGGATCCCAGCTCTTCACTTTCCGTGAGCTCACCTTCAGTGGATTGAGAGTTTTCCTTCCAGTCTGGGACTTGAAAAACCATATTCTGGGGTAGGTCCTCGATTTTCTCTTTCCCATTTTGTTCTTTCTTTAGCACGGGCTTTGGAGTAGGCCTTAATATATCATGAGTCATCTTAAAATGGCTCGAGTAGTCGGGTAGTTGAGGAAAGAAAGATGGACTTGTTTCTTTCGGAACGTGTACCGGATTAGTATACGTAGGGAAGGGCATAGGTGACATCATCATGTCAGATTCGATCATAGCAATTTCTACTTTCAATTTTTTGATTTCTGCTTCCTTCTGGTCAAACTCTCGTCCCGTCTTTTTCTGTAATATCATGCTCCTTAACTCCTTATCTAGCTGAGCAATTTGCGATCGTAATTTTTGATATAGTTGTTGAATTTGGCGGTTCAACTCTCCAAAGTTACGTTCGACTTGTTTATTCTGGGAAAGGACTTCTTCTACCTTGTGGTCTATTTTGTGGAGAACCATATTCTGAGCAATGGCGTTGTTCGTATGCCAATTTAGGACAGCTTCCTGTTGGCTGGGTTCTTCCATCTTTCCACTTGGCAATATCGAGGAAGGTTGTACATACGGTTTGGATACAACCTTTGTTTGTGCGTCCACGTGCTTTTCTAGTTTTGGAAATTCATCTACGTATGATGTTGATCCGGGTGAAAACATCATACAGGAATGGAGAGGATCATCTTTATCTGGACTTTTCATGTCTTGGGGATCTAAGATCCTTTCTTCGTCTTCTTCTGAGTCGTCATCAGAATCAGAGCCCTCCATCCAGCATGTACACCCTTCATCGTACATAGAGGGATCAGCATCCCAAATGAAGTGTCCGTCTATCTTGTCAGTATAAGAATGTGATCCGTCTGGGTGGAAACGGGCAATGGGTATATGTTTTTCTCTTGGCTTGTAAACAGGGTGCACCATATTAGAATGGAAGATTGGAACTTTTGCCCCTTCTTCATCTTCAAGTTTATACACCGTTTTTACTGTTCCATTGTCTTGTCTAAGGAAAGTAGGGTCTGCTGCTCTGAGAAGATGTGTCTCTGTTTGAGTTTTCTCATAATTCGTGATCCATTCCAATGGCATAAGCTTCTGGAGTTCTTCCTTTGGGATCTGTCTTGGAATCTGGATGATAGTCGGGATTTGCTCATCATTGCTTGCTAGAACCAAGAGAGCATTAAAGGATTCTTGTTTTGATGGCAGATCCATAGCATGATCTTGCAAATGATAGACAATCTGGTGGTGCAAGGTAGCCGACATAGAAGATCCTTTTTGCTCGGCTCCTGTAATCTGGACCTGAACCTTTAAAAAGGTGGCGAGATTTGGATCTCGAAGTGACAGATTGAAATTGGGGAAGAACGTCAGAACTGCACTTCCAGCATGGAGAGTCGTAAGGATCGTGCCTATGACCGCGTGCTGGTATTGTAAGAACCTTATGTCCAACAAAGCGAGTCTCGCCGTGACCGGCAACCCTTTCCTCCCATGGTGTGTTAGGACTACCCGGACAGCTCCGAGATGGAGGTGCGTGTATCCTTCTTCTTTCCACCGGGTTATGAATTCTTCTGGTATCTCCATGGTGACATATTGTTCTACCGTAGTTGCATGTAGGACACACTGATCCATTCTAGAAGACTGAACATATTCTTTTAGTAGAGGTCTTTTAGTACTGATCAGAGTTCGGATATTTTTTGTCAAAGATCCTCTTTTCCGGTAAAGGTTATAAGGGCTTACCAAGGGTAATGAAGATTCATTAACCTGGGCGTTTTCTGGTACATGGGTGTATTCGATCAGGTTTTCTATTTAGAGGTCTGTGTTTTAGTACATGACGATGGTAAGGTCATGGTTGAAGAAAGCTGGAGAAGCTGGTTTGAGGTGGTGGGTGTTTGTGAGGTCATATTGCTTGTGTGGGCTACTCTCTCTCGGTCACCTAGATCTTTTCCGTATTTCTTACCCTCCTTCGTATAACTGGTTCAAATACATCGGGTTCAATGATAAGTTTTAAAAGCCTAAAAGTTAATAGTGTCGGAATAAGTGATCAATGATTTCGTGAATATAGAATTAAGAGAGACGTAGAGAAAATACAAGATCCAAACACATAAAAAAACAAACTCAAAATTAGGATGAAGTATTGAGATAATAAAACAACGAAATTAGCAAGAGAATGATAATTGCAGTTGCAGTAACAAATAAAAAACAAAATAAGTAAGATATAGACTATAAGGATTGGGTAGACTAGATAACCTTAGTGTCCGAAAATCTGAACCGAAGGTCAGAGAGCATGCGATACGAAATCATAGAGGCTAAAGTTCATTCATTTCCTTAAAAATATGATAAACAATAGCATCAAAGTAAACACGCCATAAGCAGCTTGAGTTGGAGGAAGGTTATATGGCAGCCTCATGAAACCATGAGATCGAGTTGGTATTATTATTAAAAGTGAACACAAGCTTTGTGCTTGCGTAAATCCAATTTCTCCGGGAGAAACTACCGCTATAGAGGATAGATTGTTAGATTTATTTTCGGAGTTGCAAAAAATGCAAGTCGATGAGGTGTTAAATTCCCAATGAAGAAGCTTATCGTGAGTGGCCAGTTTTGTAAATCAAAAGATAAAAGAATGACGAGGAATGTTAAATTTATGTCATTTTAACCCAGTTCATACGACACAGAGGATATGCGTATGAATGACATTGTAGGTATCATTGATTTTAAAATTAAGAGAGGATTTCTTAGCGATCCAGTATTGGACATCATCGAGGAGGACACTGTGAGAAGGAAATGAGAGGATGATGTTGTAAATTTCTTGCATATTGCTCTTACGAATCTTATATTAGATGGCCAATTTCAGAGCATGTCAAAGATAATGTCATAAACTTTAGGTTCTTATGCAACCTAGAGTCATAGATGATATTTCTCTCATAGCGGGTAACAAGAGAATTAGTGAGCATTCAATGGTCGAACCAGAATGAAATATTTTCCCCACTTTCAATAGCTACCCTGAATAAATTACTAACCAGATGCATAAGGGAAAGAATTTTCCTCCAAGTCCACGAAGGAGTGAAGCCAAGATTAACATCTTAGAAGTTATTATATTTAATTTCTCGGATTCAATTCAATTACACCATATAAAGTTAGAGTTACCACTAATAATGGCTCATAAGAGTTTAAGGATGACCAAGAATGCCAAGACTACCAGTCGTCATGTTTAATGTAATAGATGACCAAACCGATTTAGGCTCCGAGATTTTCATTTCATTGTTAGACCAAAAGAAACGACGAAAGTATTGAGAGAGTTCTTTGAAATTATCGTGACAGAATATCATTAGGTCACCCGCAAGACATAGATTCACAATTTTTAGTTTATGACATTTCTAGTGGAACGTGAACTTTATGTCATTGCTTTTCTCTTTAATAATGCACGACAAGATTTTCATAACAAGAACAAAAAGGAAACAAGATATGGGATCGTTTTGTCTAAGGGATTTTCAACCATGAAAATTCATGGAAAGGTCACCATTGATGTTAATGTTATAAGAAAGAGTGGCAATACATTGGATAATCCAAGTAATCATTTTCTCTGGGAAAGTTATGAATACAAGGATGTCAAGAATGAGATGCCAACAAACATTTTCAAAATCTTTCATAAGGTCAATTTTCAAGGTGACCTTTTTTGCCTTTGGAATTACGATAATACCATTTGAGAAATTTTTATGAGAGTAAAATATTATCGGAGATGTTTTTACCTACCACAAAATATAATTGAGATTTATCAATCATTTAGGGGAGATAATCTTTAATTTTGTTGGTAATGATTTTAGAGATGATCTTAAAAAAAACATCGCATAAACCAATAGGTCTAAAGTCGGAGGTACAATTAGAAGATTCATTTTTAATGACGAGGGCTATGGAGGTGGAGTTCCAAGAAGGTTCCATACAGTTAAAGTTTAAGAATTCAAAAACCTCATCGTAGATATCATTACTCACAGTGTTCGAGGAATTGTTGAAAAACCCATAACTGGACTCATTAAGACTAGAAAATTTATTGTTATCGATACTAAAAATGACATATTTAATCTCATCGTAGGTAACCAAACAAGTCATAGATAAATTATCCAAGGGTCTGACTTTAGAGGTAATAAGGGTCAAACCTCTTGCGAGACCTGGGTAACAAGGGGGTGCCTAGCACTGGTGAGGTTTATTTTCGTTTGAGGGTAATTTTGTCCAGCGTTTTGTGGTATTTTGAAGGTATTTAATGTTTGGATAGAGTGTAGAGGGAGAATTGAGCTGCCTTGTTGTATTTAATTTTTATTACCTTCATTAAATGAAAGTGGTTGGGTATTTATACCCTTAATTATGGGCCACATGGGCTTTCGGGTAGACTTATGGATTCGGGTCGAGTTTAAAGACCCATTAGTTTTAAACAGGTAGGTAAGTAGCTTAGTCATGAAGTGATTAAGTTTTTAGTACATTAGTTCAGTTCGGACGATTCAGTGGGTGCCCCTGTCCGGTCCTCATAAAGAGTGGCAATAAATTCCGGACTCATCAAGCACCAAACATATCTTTAAAGTGACGAACCCAGACGTTGACGATCTCATAGGGATTATATATTAGATTACCCTTATGATTCACAGTCTAAATAATTTAATTGCAAAGAATATGGGGTTTGATGTCGCTACATTATTTTCGATTGGACTTTTTGAGAGCAAATTGAAGGCTAAAAATCTTGATGTAGACTGAGTTCATACCCTGGGAAAAGCACATACTTGAGTTTGAGAAAACAATTTCTTTGAAATCGGGATGATATTAGCACATGTTGCAATATTTTAAGGGTTTTTTCTTACGCCTACGAGGGATTCCTAGGTTGAGGGTGACATTGGTAAGGTCAAAGGAGCGGAGAAATCCAAAATGGACGGAGGATGGGTGTAATGCATTGTCGTAGTCATTATTGACCAAGACCCGATCAATCTTGGAAACAACCAGGTTAATGGGATTTTTGTTTTGCCAGGTAAATAAGAAACCGATGGAGCGAAGGTCACTCAGTTCGCAATGGTAATAATAGTTATTGAAATCATCAGTGGTAGATGGACAAAAATTAGAGGAGCCTAGACGCTCATTCAGATTCTAAACGATATTGAAGTCCCCGAGGGTAACCCAATGGGTACCTTGATCACGAGAGAAAATGGAGATAAGATCATTCAAATTTGAAATATAGTCAGGGCCATCGTTGAAAGCATAAATAGCAGTAAAGCAAAATCATATTATGGAATTATGGTATTTTGTTTTACAGTGGATATGTTGAGGAGATGAAGATAATGATGAGATAATAATCGCACTAGGGTCCCAAAAGTTCCAAAATCTACCAAAATAATGAGAGTGTGGTTGGTAATATAATGTTAGAAGGTTTGTAGTCCTAATAATGGAATTTAATTTATGAATGCGGACTTTAATATCAGCAAAAAATACTAATACTTATAATGTTAGTTACGTATTTTTTACCTAATAGGGTCGTTTAACCCACAAACATTCCAATGTGCAATAAACATAAATAGAATACTTTCGGTGGGTCAGATAGTGGTCATGTCAGATAAAAAAAACATGTGCAACCTCACCAATGTTCTCCTTGGTGGTGTCGATAGAAGGAAGAGTATGAATAGATTTATCCTCAGAGAGGTTTGACTCATCAGAGATCTGAGAGGATAGAGGGACTGTATAGAGAATATGCGGTACTACGAGAGCAAAATTATTATTAGTGGATCTAGAACAGTTCACAGTAATGTGACCAAAGATGATGCATTTAAAGCATTAGAATGGATTCCTTGATATCAATCATGACCGAGTTAATTTTTTTAAATATTCGTACTCTATGATTGTAGGCAAAACGGAGCCCACCTTTATCATCACATAGATTCGAGCAAATCTACGATTTTATTTATGCTTAGTCTGAGTATTTCCATATATAAGAGCACCCAAAACAAATCTGATGCAGTTGAAGGCTTTGGAAGTCCAAAGTTCCATGGACAAGTTACATTTTTTTACCAAAACCAAATTTTCCTTAAGCGAGGCCTTGGATAAGTTTGCTAAAGGCTTCCAAATTGTAAGGATCATGAGATAACCACATAAATGTAAAAGATATTTTTCAAAGACGTCCTTAACAAGATCATCTGAATGGTATTTAAAATTGAAATATCCTTCCGAAAAACATTTAAATTCCTCGAGACCAAGTCTTCCCAGATGGTCATCACATTAGCTTTAAAAAGAGAAAGATTTTGAGTTTGTTTAAGGAAATAATATGATATGCAAAAGCGTTAGTAATACAAAGAGCAATGGATTGCATTATCATCAATAACTAAACCATTGTTGTTAAAAACATTTTGGAAAGTACCAAGGATTAAAGGAGTCCAAATCTTTTTTGGACCCAAAACAGCATTAGCCCAAGACGAATGGTTGAAGGATAAAAGGTTAACCGAAAAGGTGGATTTGTGAGAAAAAACTTGAGAGATGGAAGCTCCACATAATAGTATGGTTTTGATGGAATTGGTGGATGCAGAGCGAAGGATAATATGTGACAGTGAAGCCTAAGATGTTGTGAGTAGAGATTGTCTTTGAATTTTTTTTCTCTTGGGCATCTTCTTCCATACTTGCGAGGATGGAGAGAATTGATGGCTAAGGGGCGGAAAATCCTAGTTTATGAGTAAAAAATAAAATTATTTTCTTTTATATAAGGTATCTAATTTATATAAATATGATATGTATATTTCCTTTATAGGTTGTAGGACGTAGTTTCTCTTCGAGTTTGATTTCTCAATTTTCATCGATGTAATCTTATGAGGATTGAGTTTTTATTTTTTTAGATTTTAAGTTTTGAAATTCATATAAAATAAAATAGTTTATTTAGATGATGTACTAATTTGTTATTTGTATGATCCGAGGAATTTAAATATGCAATAGGACAATTTAATATATAATAAATAAAATATAAAAAAAATGTATAAAAATCAACCCAAACGAACAGATTTTATAATTTGTATGAAAGAAATACATTATACAATTAATATGGCTTTATCTAAAAGACAAATGGTAATAAAAAGTTAAAAGTTCTTTCGATTAAATAAAATGACCATATTATATATTTGATATTTTAAGATGTTCAAATAATACTTATACATCTTAATATTTTCAATTATGTTATTTTTTTAATGAAGTTAATCTTGTATTCCGTCTCATTGATTGCATTCTCATACATACCTACATTTTATAAATATATTTAATATTGAAAGTAAAAATATTATATAATAATTTTTTATATATAAAATTTATAATTTCATGTTAGTCTATTATCCTATAAACTATTTGGGTTGATAAATAAAATAAGGTAAATTAAGTTTTGATTGCTGAATATTGATAAATTGACATAACTGTTTTTAAGGTGTATACACCGTGTTGATATTTGAGTTTTGGGAATAACTTGAGTTGTAAGATTTTAGTCACGATCTTCAAACATCATTGTTTTAAGATATTGAACTATGATGATGTGATATATGAATATTACAACTCTAAAGAATATATGAACTATTATATTATTCTTTATTAATCATATTGAGAAGATAGTTTTGTTTAGAGATGAAGTATACATATAATTTTTTATTTTTAAATCCATGCAGTGTTTTTTATCTAAAGTTTCAAGATAATTGCAGAACATCCATATTTTATAATTAATTCACACAAATCAACTAAAAAGACTAAATGTGTGATGATCAAAATTTTATCTCATATTTGAGATACCAGACAAACAAGGAAATCACGGATATGAGATGAATTAAGAAAGTATATGTATGTGTCTTTATAGCTTTTTTATTATTAATTTGATAGGTTATTAAATTTTAAATAAACTTAAGTGATTTGTATCTTATGAGTGGTAGCATATACATGCTAATATCGGGTATCAAATTATTAGCTTTTCGCGTTCACATCTCGAATGGATACTTGTATAAGTCAAACTATAAAAATTACGTACATGTACCATGAATGAAGGCTCGTGTATGATATAATTTCAAAAATTAAGTTTTATATGTTTATGTGTTATTCAATATTCAATTTTAGAAAATGAGAGGAACGATCTAAATAAATGTTTTTTAATTTTTAGATGTGATAGTGAACCAACATCGAATATATTTAGAAATACAATTTTGAGTAGTATGCATCACATTGGCTCGAATATAAATTTTTAAGGATTATGATAATACTATTTAAGTGGACATATAAATAATTTAGTACTTAAATTCAAATTATATATCATTTTTTGTGATGGTACTATATTTTATACTCATAGTTTTTTTGCGATATTTTCATTTTTAGGTATTTTAAATTAAGTTTTAGATCACATATAAGGTTCTAATCTTTAATGTGATAGATTTTTCAAAACATTAATGTCATTAACGATCAAATCTTTTATTTTTGTATAAAAAAAACCTTGAGAAACGAAGGCTCGATGATGGGAACAGTCCTACTGATTATGCATGATCATATTTTATAAATAAGTTCTCAAGGGTTTTCTCAGTTTGTTAGACTTAAGATTAAGTATGATAAGGACATGCTTGCCTACATAGATAAAAATAATGTAAAGCCCGACAAGTGTAAGATTAAACGCTTGATATATTTTCCATAAAAAAATATAAGAAGGAAGATAAAATATGAGAACATATTATAGAAATTACTTCAATTGACTATAACCTTGGAGCGCTTGAGATTCACTTATACGAGAGCATTGTTTTGAGCTTTATAAGAAACAATTCATTCTCATATATTATAATAATGAAAGTTTTTATCTCTTTTGTGATGATAATTGTGTGAGTACATGCAATTTGAAATATAATGATAATTTATATAAGTTAAACATAATTATCAGTCACAAAAAATTAATACAAATAAGTGCATCCAAATCTAAATTTAAATATGCAAACAAATAAACTTTAACGCGTTGGAAGACAAAAAGACTTAAAATATATTTATATATCTATTTGTAGTTCATTCATTTCAACATAGAATGATCGAATATACTTTATCTCGTGTAAACATTGATTTTATGATATGAATATTTGTTTTATGTTTTATGAGAAATCCAAAACCATTAACAAGTTTAAATCTTTTAAGGTCGAAGTTGAGTTATAAACTGGTAAAACAGTTAACTATTTTTAATTTGTATCTCGTGGTGAGTACTATAATTGATATGATGGATAAAAAAGCATAATTACCCAGTTTCTCTATATCTAGAAAAGTATGATGTGGTTATTTATTATATAATATCGTGTTCGTTCATTATGAATGATGCGTCTAACGCACAAGACATACTTTTCAATAAATGGTTTAATATATGACTAGTTTTACCTTCTTATCTAGTTCATTTGAGACAAATTATTAAGTGTGCAATATATCTTATTAACAACATACTTACGAAATAAACAACTAAGATATTACATTATCTTTCCATATGCAAAAATATAATTCAAAAATAATTACTAATTTAAGGATTGCAGAACTAAAATGAAGTTTTATAGGCTTTGATGAGGGCGCAAAATATCCGGGTAACTTAGGATTAACATAATAAAATGATGTAGTGATATACTTGTAACAATGTATAACAATAATGGAAGAATGAGAATAATAATGACCAACTTTTTAAATAATATTAATATGGGTAGAATGAGTGTATAAAAGGCTAAGAATAGAATCAAGTGGATCATGTGTGTGAAATAAGGCCCACCACCGCCACTATATAAGTAAAGATCCTCTATTTTGGGGGTGGGTGGACATTTAATGTAATATTCACTCTTACCACTTTCTCTCTCTATAATCCTGTGTTTCTCTCTCTTATTTACTGTCACGACTTTATCTCGTAGCAAAATTAGGTTCCAAATATTTCTAGAACCATCAGGTTAAGTGAACAAAAGTTAGAAGTGAGCTGCTGTTTTATAAGACATTTAAACCACTATACGAGTTGTCAGTCTTATTGTCCCTTCAAATGTACAATTTTTTAAATGATAACCAATAAATAATTTGAGAATATTTATTTGAAGGAATGATTCAGATAATAACATTTGTATTAAATAAGAATTAAAAAATAGGTTATTCAATCTTACAAAATAAAATATTGGTTATCTTACTCATCATCTCATATTTGTAAGAGAGTTTAATAGTTTTAACAAATATATCATCTTTCACTCAAGTAGAAGTAGTTGATGATGTTCTTAGTGAGCAAACTTATTCTACTCGCAAAATTATCGAGCTTAAACATTTTATATTACACACACCTATAAAAATGATAGCATATCTTTATATTATACGACATATATAGAAGATTTTCAGGACTTTTTGTTATGATATCTAAAGTTAATCTAATTTACTTTTGAGATGTTATGAACAAATCTAGATTTGAATGACGACAAAAGTAATTAATGATGAGTATATATTGACATATGAGGATTAATCAGATCATATCCCCTTGCACGAGTGAAATAAGATGATTAGTTGCAAATGAAAATTTTAGACCAAACCTAACATGAATGGTAACAAAGATAAATATTTAGAAACATTTTATAAAATATATATACTCAACATGAAGGTATTTACTATTCTAAAATATTAATTTTATTTTTATTTTATGGTGTAACCTTAAATTTTTTATTTATGGTAATTCAAATTCAACGTTTTGTCAACTTAATAAATTAATTTATGTGCTCAATCAAACATTTTGTCAATATTATCACAAGTTTTTAGATTTATTACCTCATTATGTTTTGAGATGATATATAAGAAAGACTATGTGTACGGTACCATATATTCACTAAGAGTAAATCAATGTATGTAATATTGTGTGTCAATGACATATTCCTAGCTAACATCTATAAAGACTTGTTCAAGTGTATTTTATGTGGTGGAGATCTAAATTATTTGAGACCATTCACAAAATATTTTTGATTTATTAATAAATACATACATTAATATCATCTTATAATGTTATAACATGAAATTTATAAAATCATTAAATTATCATGTCGTAAAAGGAGATAAGTTCTTTATAAATAAGTACTTTGAAACATATTTATATATTCAAAATCTGCAAAATATTTAATACACTCTGACTGTGGTAAGTCTATGTACCATACTAACTATATAATTTATAGTAAACATAGTGGGTGAATACTTAAATCATATGGGTTCAGACCATTATAAAAAATGTAATTTTATATTTATAAAAATGAAGCACAACATGTTAGCGTATACGAGATTAAATAACTTGAAATCATAGGTTATTTTGATGCAAACTTTGCTAATTATGTGGATAGTTATTAGTCTATCTGTAAAAAAATCTTAGCATGTTTTAATATAATAACATGATACATTGCCTATTTTAAAGCTTCTAACCATGCATTATGAGTCATGATTCATGAATGTTATCACATGACCTTCTATAGAGGGCAAAAATAAAAAATTAAGTTTTATTCACTATGATAATAATTTAATACTTATGTTTTCTAACGATAACAATAGTTTGAACAAGGATAATACATAGATTTCAGAATTTTGTGTATATTAAATATATGATACAAAATGATCATATCATGATTATAAATATCACCCAAAATATATTGTTCAATATTATTATACTATTGCATATGTATCCAAAACTTCTCACTAACACGCAACTTGTATGCATGCACTTAATCTAAATTATATTTAATTTAGTACGAGTTTGTTTTATTTATGTTTTAAATATAAGTTCATATGGTAATACCTTCAGTTCTAGTATATATTAGAAACTAGATCCATTAAACAAGCTCGGAAAAAAAATATAAAAGTGTGATCGACATTGTTTTTAAAAAATGAATAAACTAGATCCATTCATGATTTTTTTTCGCAAGAAAACATGCAAGATTAGACATAAAAACATGCTAGGCCAGACATTAACAAGCATACAATACCATACATAAAAAAATATGCGAGACCATGCATAATAAATCATGCAAGACATCGTAATCAAGTTGAGATACCAATCATTATTACATCATTGGAGACCATGCATGATAAAGTTTAGAGACGAGACATTATCAAATAATATGAGACCAAACATGATAAAGTTGAGAGATCAAACATTATTAAATTATGCGAGACCAATCATGATAAAGTTGAGAGACCATACATTATTAAATCATGTAAGACTAGACATAATTAGGGTGAAAGATGTGAACAATGTACTACTTGATGATAAAGATGTGAGATCAGGGTTAGCAGTTCGGTGAAAAAAGATCAATAAATATCATCAATAAACTGCCCAAAGGGAAACCTTATGCTCTTATTGCTGGGACGAGCAAACTGAACCCTCCAGGGTTAATTCCCTACAGTTTCTCAATGTCATCCGAAACGAAAAAAAAAAATAAGACTAGAAATTTGAACTAAGCCGAATATATTTTACTCTTTTATTTCAAACACACTAATTATAAAACCATATATATTCAAGAGGCACCGCTCTCGTGGCCTGCATCGAAATTTACCTCTAGATGTCCAGTTAATTGTTGCGTCTCAATGCATTTCGGAAAAACCAGTTAGCTTTAGGTTCGAGTGGCATATCGTCCTAACCACAACTCATCCGTTTATTTTTCCTTATACAAATGCTGCGAGCACATAAAAATATAAAAAAATGAAAACTGAATTGTTGATAAAATACTATTTCGGATTACGAATTATCTTTATCCGTATTTTATCAATTGTTAAGTAATTATTGATGTATAAATTTAATGTTTAATTGTTTATTAATAAATTATCTATCTCTTTTACTATTACTATATGAAATTTATGTCAATGAACAAATTAATATATATACTTAGTTTTATTGGTCAAAACTTCTAGTCTTTAGAATTTTACGTAGTTTTTTACGGTTTTATCTAGTAAATTATTAAAACACTAAGCTGTATAACATTTATCAGAACTTGCATTTATCGTTTTACATAACTTAATAAAGCGATGTTTAATTATTAATAAGATATTTATAATTTCATATGACAATAATTATTAAGCAACATTTTATTACTAATAGGATATATATCATTTTTCCTACTCAAATAACATTAAAAAAAGGTAAATGTTTGAAAATCAAATCGACAAAAACCGATTAAATTGATATTTTCCAAAAGATATCACTTTATCGAATAATATAAATATCTATCTATCTATCTAGAATACAAGAGAGAGAAGGAACGGAGACCACAAGAGTTGTGGATCGAAGAAGAGAGAGAAAAGAGACGACTTTAGCCCTCTGCACTTTTGGCCATGTCATCACCACAAGAGAAATCCACGTGTCGAACAGCAGAGGCAAAATGAAAAGTGAAATGGTTTCCTCTCCACATATCTATATATAAATATTATCGAAAATTCCTGACCACAACTACTCATTAGGCCTTCTATGGTTTCTTCTGGTTTCTAGTGGATTAGTGGTTGACAGAAGGCCATAGATATTTTTCTTTGCTTTTTTTCCATGAACCATTCCTATAACATTCAGATTAGATTAGGAACAACCTGTACTAAATCTAATTTATTTTATATTTTCGTTTGTTTAATTAATTTACTGATTTAACGTTGATTTGACTAGGAAATTGTTGTTTAGAAATGTGTAATTGTCGACCAATTATTTTTATTTTCCACGTATTATCTATCGTGTTTCGGAATAGTTTTTTTTAAATGCCAACCTAATTCAATACTATAAAATACTATTTGTCCCCACAATAAAAGATGCTTGGCTCATTATTTGTATCACAAGCTAACAGTAAAATATTCGGGGAACTAGATATTGTTTTGTACATATTCACAGTAGGATAAACATTTTAGGAAAATTACAAAAGGTAAAAGGTCCATTTTTTATTCAAAATAAATTCATAGCATTTCCTTTACTTATAAGGCGTGACAGGATAAGTTTTAGTTATAAATACACATCATATTGGGATATATACTTGCCTTCGTCGTAAATAAACTAGTAAATTTATTGGATATCTTTATAAATATAAAAAGTATACGATTGTTTCGTATTTAAAAATTATTTATTAACAAGTTTATTATTATTATTTTGTCATATTTTATTTTAGTGATGCGGAACACTAGTATCTAAAATAGATATGTTTGGAATCACTCCAATAAATATTGTGCTTAAGATTTTACGCATAGTTTAAAATTTTACCGATGAAGTTTCGCGCTCAAAGTTTTTACATTTTTTTTCCATTTCAAAGTGAACTTACCTTTTTATTTCTTAAAAGATTCTATTGTTAGAAATATTAAGCTCAAGCTCATATGTTTTAACTATAAATAAGAGTTTTTATATATATATATATATATATATATATATATATATATATATATTATGTAATGAGATACTGAAGCTCTTTTGTTGGTGAGGAGAGACTTTATATTCTTTCCATATTCTTCATAAATCTTCTTCAAGTACTATTTTTTACGCATCTTATTCAAGTATTCTTCGCATTTCTTCTACCTCATCATCTTTTTCAACCAAATAAATATTCAATTCAAATAAAAAATCTAAAATCTCCAAACCTAAATTTCAAACCTCCAACCCTAAATCTCAAATCATCAAATTCCAAACGAAAAACAAAATCGAAACACCAAACGAATCAAAACAAATCAAAACGAATCCAAATAAATCCAAACGAACAAAACGAATCCAAACAAATCAAAACGAATCAAAACGATAAACGTTGATCTAAGAAAACATCGGACATAGTCCAAACGTCAAACAAAACATATACCAAATTTCGAATCCAAACAAAATCTATACCAAATCCCAATCCAAAACTAAATCTAAATACAAATCTAAGTTCCAGTCAAAACCAAAACCCAAATCAAAATCAAAAGTAAAATCAAAATTAAATTGAATTCACGGTTCTTCTAACAAAACTACTGCAATGTTCTAGTAGCGATTTCTCATGAACCGTAGCACCGAATCATAGTCAAACCAGTTAGATTGAAGGATTATATGTCTCAAACCCATTATCCAAAATCAGGAAACATCGACACCGTTTACCTCTCGATCGGTCTGTTGATCGTGGCTGCACACACCAGATCTGAAAATCGAATATTTTTAATTTTTTTTTCTTCCCGGTAGACATCTAAAAGAATTTCCTGCCGAAAAAACGGAAGATACAAAAACTTAAAATCAAAATCTAAACATATGCTCGGACACCATGCATAGAAAGAGAAACAAAGAAAGACGACTAGAGAAACAAAAAGACGGCTAAAGTTTTATTATTTAGAAAGTGTATCAATTACAAAAAGTATAGACTCTTATTTATAAATAAAATGTATGAGCTAATGAGCTTGTGCCTACTATTTCTATCAAGTCTCATGCAAATTCCCTTACATATATGAGAGATAACAAGAATTTTTCGGGCTTAATTTAGCTTAAAAAGACTTCAGGACTCCCGAATTTATAAAAATACGTAATAAAAGCTCCACATAAATTGTGACTCTTAAAATTTTCTTTACTCTTAAAAATCTCTCTAATAGTAATTACTAAACTTCCTGATTTCTCTATTTTGCATCATTCTCTTCTGCTGAGAAGATATTGACTACGATAAGATAAAACTGAAATGTAGTTGAAAAAAATGCAAAGATTAGCATCACATTTTAGTTTCTCTTTTGTTGCTCATTCATTCTCTCGATCGAGTACATTCTTCCATATGATAAAAATATTTGGTATTGATTTTTTATTGGCCTTAGAGAATATTGTAGCTCCTGCCATCATATCCAATAAATAATCAAGTTTAAAAATCAGAAATTGATACTTGATAATGTTCTTATCGATGGTTGTGATATCGATGCGCATTCTTAATGTTATGTCCTTCTTACGTGTGAATACGGCCGGTACAACACATGGATTCAGCCTTTTAAACCTTTTTATCAGAAGAACGTTAACTTGTTTTTTCAATTGTGAGTGCTCCTTTCGGTTCATACAAAAGTGTTGGAGATTTGAATATATTGCTCCCGAAATAAGATCAATAACATGTTGAATATTTTGAAATGGAAGAAATTTTGGGAGAGATATTTAGATAATAACTTAGTGTGTTCTCTTACGATAGATTTTACTTCACGGTACATCATATAACAAAATTGTAGTGTCTATTGCCATTATGAGAAACATAATAGGGTTGTCATTGGCCTACTGTAGAGTTTCTCTTGAATCATCAACATAAGGAAGCTTTTATAACAGTTCATGATTCATTTCTCATACTTGATACTCTATTTGGTTTTTGTTGGATATGGTTTATCATGATCTTCTTACCATTGTGAATGAATGAACTTGTATTGGATCGGCCTAAAATCGTTACATCTTGATCATAAGTCCACAGGTTTCCTTAAAGGATGTGACTTGCATTCATAGATGCCACATCACACCAAACATAGTCTTTGTAAGATAAGAACTCGATAGGTACCTTGCAAGAATGATAAAAAAAATAGACGATGTTTTGATCCATGCGACCTGATATGGTTGAGGGTGGACATTTAAAACTAGACCAGATTGAGGTGCCATACGAGCTTATACAACATTAGTGCAACTCTTATTATCAATAATCAGCTTGCAATATTGGTGTGGATAATTATCGCCTGAGGGTAGGCTTGTAATTTGGTTGGTGTTTTATAGTAGTATGTGGGTATTATGTGTTTAAAGTAGAGAGTAGAGAGATAATTAAGCTGGCTGGTAGCAGTTAATTTTTATTACCCACACTTAATGCACGTGGTTTGGTATTTATACCCTGATGTTTGGGCCCTTATGGGCTTTCAGGTCATGTTTAATGGACCCGGGTCATGTTCAAAGACCCATGAGCTCTTAAGTAAGAGAGCAAGTAGCTTAGTCAAGAAGTGTTTAGGTTTTTTAGTACTTTTGTCATAGTTCGAACAGTCCTATGGCCTGGGTGTTCGAAGTGATCTGTCCGGTCTGGAGGCATTGGACCGAACTGTCCTTGTCCGGGGAGCATGCAGAATTCGGACTCATCAGGAGCCCCTTTTTTAGGTGTTTGTGTAAATACTCTTGCCAAAGACCTGAAAAACAATCCGACATCAGGGGTAGTTTTAATCCGGACAGGTCTTTCAATTTGGGTTATGGGTTTATCCGGACAGTTAAAGCTTCACGAATTCAAAACGGTTTTTGCCAGAGTTCGTGGGACACGTGTCACTCTCTGATTGGTTGCTTCATCCGTTTTTTCACCTTGAATTTCGAACCCACCTTCTTCGAAAAGCAACCTCTTAATTAAAGGTGGTGACATCAGCGCCGTATTTTAATCATTGCTAAACTTTTCGAATTCTCCTAGGAATCAACTTCCTTTTTCAGATTTACTATAAATACAAACTCACTTTCTACTGTTTTACCATCTCCTTCAAATTTACTCTGCAAAGTCTCTCAAAGCTTTCTCTCTCTAAAGCAAAAACTCTGTTTGATAGTTTATGTTTACAGCGAGGAACGCTCTTGTCAAAGGCGGGTGGCTCAACCTTTCTGAGTTAGAGAAGGCTCAAAAAGTCGAAAGAGAAAGACGAATTGCGGCAGGGCTACCCACCTCGCCTGTTGATAGACTAATCACCCCTGCTACAGAGTCAGATCGAGGCTCTTCTTCTTCTAAAGGCACTAAGCCTAGAAAACTATTTCAAACCAGCCTCTCCTCCATAATCTCTGGTTCCTAAGTTCAGGAATCAGAGCCTACTGTCGAGCCAGGAGTTACAGCTACTAGCTTCAAAAAACCCTCTCCCTTCATAGCAATGGGATCGGATACGGAGCACTCTCTTGAGAATTTAGTCGATAGGAGAAAAGGCCGGTTGGTTAAAGGCCAGGGGTCTAAAAACACTCCCTCAAAGTCGGGGGCAAAAGGCAGTAGCACCGGGTCAGAGGTGCCTATTAGAGCCCCCAAGGACAGACTGTCCGGACCGGAGGGTACCAACCCAAGTCTTCAACAAGAAACTTCTGTTCTAGACACTCTACCGGAGAGCAGAAAACAAAGGGGCACTGAGGCCCATCAGTCCGGAGACAAGGCTGAGTCAAATTTGAACACTCCCCCCACTACAGCTGCTGAAATCCCTTCAACAATCATGGAGGAAGTAATGGAGGACTCTGTTGAAGAGGCCCCATTTGAGTCTGAGCCCTTCGGTCAGACCAGCAAAGAGATAGTTTCCAAGAAGGACAAGGGCAAAGAGAAATTGTATTTGAGGCATCCGGATCTGCCGGAGAGCCTAGAAAGAAAAGTAGGGCCTTGTTTTCACAAGGTCAGTGTTAATTACCTCCTCTCCTTACAAAAAATCAACTACGCATTCATCCACACTGCTGAGCTGGGCAGGATGCGTACGAAGTGGGGCATCCCAGAAAATATGAAGATCAGGATTCCTGTACACCCAGAGACTCCTATGGGTTGCACGTTAAGCGAAGTGGTCATGTTCACGGAGCTAATCAATTGGGGGCTCAGGTTCCCATTAGACCCAAAGATTTTCAGATATTTCCATCTGATAAAACTCTGTCCGAGCCAACTGAGCCCCAACGCTTGGTACACCCTCATGTCTTGCATCATGGCATCAAGGCTGTCCGGGATCCCTCTGCCAATGGAGGAGTTTGCTGCAGTGGCCAGCCTGTGTAGAAACCATAACATCCCCTTTTACCACTTTAACATGGGGGATGACTTCAAGGCGGTGGATGATTTGCTGGAGGCAGAGAGGAATTGGAGGACCCAATTCCTGTTCGTCACTGGTGCCTGGGAGAACGACAAGAAAATCAAATCCGGAGAGAACCCAAGCCTCCTCAGAAGCAGGTGGAGGAGTGACCGTAAGCATTCTGTCTTAAACTTTTGTCTCTTTCTATTTTTAGACTTAGCTGATACTGACTGATCCTAATTTTGTCTTAGCAGAACTGCCCAAGGAATTTAGTGACTACCTAAAAGCCGGGCAGGTTACTTGTGGCAAGATTAATGCCTGGGCTGCTGAGAGATGGGGGAATCGATTCCATGCTGCTTTTACCAATGGCAACTTGGCAAGGTCTCACCTGTGGAATACCACAAGTCGGAGAGACTTGACTTGGGAGGAGCTCACCACTCAGCCTCCTCCGGATGTTGTGCTTAAGAGAACCCATGAACCGGACGGGACACTCTTCTTACCAGGCCGGGCCAAAGCCCCGAGTAAGATGAAAGGCAAGAAGAAAAAGGGCAAGAAGGTGGTGGGTGGTGCTAACCCTAATGATGCAGAGAAGGATGCTCCAACAGACCCGGAGGGGCCAGCCCAGAGCCAAATTGATGCTGCTCTCTTGCAAGTGGTGGAGCAAGAGACTGAAAGGCAGGAAGCGAACCTCCCAAAACCTCCCAGGGCTTCCAAAAGAAATCGTAAACAGGGAAGCGAAGTCACAGACCGGGAGGCCAAAAAGAAAAAGACGTCTAAGGGAGATGAGCTTTCTCTCCGGGCTCCGGAGCCTTCTGTCCAAGCTGATCCTACAGACCCAACGCATGCTGAGGAGATTCCGGGTGACTTTCACACCGATGAGGTTGAGGGGGGAGATATCAACATTGATGGAGTATATATCACCGGTCTTGGTGAGCTTGGTGAATACTTCCTTAATCTTCCCAGAGATGACTTTGCAGGGCCTTACCTTCCTCCGAGCAGCTCCAACACGGTCACTTTTAATGGTAAGACCTTTATTGTTTCTAGTGAAAGGGATGCTATAGCCCACTCCTTGTTAAGCAACGTGCAGCCTGTACTTGCGTTGGAGAGACAAATTCGGAGTCAGGCAGACGTCATTAAAGACCTTAAGTCTGACAAGGAGAAGTTGTCCGATGACCTTTGCACTGCCACCTCCAATGCTGCCATGTTAAAGGAAGAAACCGAGGAGTTGAAGAGAAACCAACAGGCAAGCACCACAAAAGTCGCCACTTTAGAGGAAACTATTAAAGACCTCCGGGAGAAACTGTCCGGTCTGGAGAAAGACCTTGCTACCTCAAATGGAGAATCCAAGGCTAAAGACCAAATCATCTCCAACTTGACCAACGACAAGATTGCCCTTGAAAATACAGTGTCCAAGGCTGCCGAGGAGAAAACCACTTTGTTAAGGGAGCAAGAGGCAAAGATCCAAGCCAAGGTCGATGCTTATGCCAACCAGGTGATCGACTCCCAGGAGGATATGTATGCTAAGGTAAGGTCTGCCATGGTTCTACTCTTCCATGAGAAATTTCCGAAGAGGAACCTAGGGGACTTGTGGCTTTATGTAGACGATGATGACCTTCCACGCCATACAATGGCCGAAGGCGATCAATATGGACTCTCCAGTGCATCCTCATCTGATGATGAAGAGAAAACCGGAAATAGCCTAGACAATGAGGAAGATGATCCCAAGGGAAAGAAGAAGGTAGATGAAGGTGAGCCATCCTCAAAGGCTCAACCTTGACTTATGATTTATTTTTTTACTTTTTATCCAGACTAAAGTCCTTGGAAGGCCAAGGCACTCTTTTTGTAATGGTGTCCGGTAACTGACCGGATAGGTTTTTTGTTCTACTTTGACCATTTAAAAGTCCTTGGAAGGCCAAGGCACTTTAAGTTATTTCAATGAATATTTATGTTCTGTACAACTATCATCTTCTTTTATTGTTTGTTCTAATTTTGATAGCTAGAGTTTAAATAGCCTTTAGTCGTTTCATAGTGAAAGTGTTTAAGTTCTCCGGCTAGAGTTTAAATAGCCCTTAATTATTTCATAATGAGAGTGTTTAAGTTCTCCGGCTAGAGTTTAAATAGCCCTTAGTTATTTCAATTCGGATAGTGTGACAAGGGAAAAAACTTAAAACACTTAGAAATTTTTTAAGAAAGCATCAAATTTTATTCAAAAGCCCGGACACCTCATTTGATAAGGAAAGATATTTTACGAGGACCTAAATGTAATTAGTAAGGACTAAATTGATAAGTTCTACAAATATAAGGTAAGATTAAGCTTTTATAAGAGATATAGGGACTAAGTTGTAAATATTCACTTATGTAACCGCTCTTGCAACTGATTCACCTGACCTATTTATAGAGGCTGGGGAAGACGGTTACACTCATGAAATAATCAGAAGCACAATACTACTTTCACCACTAAAAACTCTCTCTGTGAAGACTTGTGTTCTTGATTCTATCAATCCAACTTTAATTCATACCAAATTGGCGCTAGAAAGAGGGGGCGAAGATACCTTGATCAACAGATCAAAAATCGAGTCTCGAGTTTTCGTTTTCTAAAGTTTTTCGTTCGAGTTTTTCTGAAGTATTTTGTTTAGTTTTTTCGCTGATTGAAGATGGATCCAGAAGAAGGTGACAATCCATCTGTTCGAAAGACTATGGAAACATTGAAATCCGATCTGCAAGAGGAAGGTAAATCGATTCCAACTCAATCAAACCAATTCGATTTCGAAGGTAAAATGAATGAGATGATAAGGAAGGTGGCGGAGCTTGATGAATTGGTGAAAAAGAAGGAAAGTAATGATAGCACTAGACTTAGGTCTAAAATAGCAAGAGGCGATCAAGATGATCAGTCGGATCAGTCGATGGACGATGGCGACGTTCGATATGAACAGCGTAAAGCACGTTTTGAGTGAAAAAAGGAGTATGGTGGGATAAAAAGAAAAGGAAAGTTGCAGAAGCGATAGTATGTGGACTCTGGTGATGAAGAGGATTCCGAAAATTCGGAGTCAGATGAAACACCGAGGTATGAATATTCTCGAGGCCATTCAAGAGGAGCAGAACGTGAATTCCGGACAGCTAAGGTGTATAAGGAAGGGAGGCAAAAGAAAGATAGGCGAGTATATTCACCTCAGAAATATTCGCCTCGGAAATATTCGCCTCGAAAGTATGAAGGTGAGTCAAGTTTATATGCTACTGTGGGGATGAGAAACGAAGACCAATATGTTCAAGGAGTCGACTGGAGGGACTCACCATTGATCAGGGAGATCAGATCTGTGCCGCTTCCGAGGCGGTTTGATATTTCCAAAGTTGATAAGTTTGATGGGACTCAAGATCCCGATGACCATATAGAACAATTCAAAAACTATATGACTAATTTCGAAGACGACGATAAATTGGTGTGTAGAGCATTCTCTCAGACATTCAAGGGAACTGCGCTGAAATGGTACAACGAGATTCCTAAGGAGTCAATTGCAAATTTTAGAGGCTTCTATACAGCTTTCCGAAGACAGTTTGTGGGAAGCAAAGAAATGAGAGCTAATGGAGATACAATAATACAATGCAAGCATGCTGTGGGAGAGAAGTTGAAGGATTATACCAAGAGATTTGTATCAATCAAAGCTGAACTAGATGATTGTGAAGAAAGTGTGGCTATGGCGGCGTTTAGACAAGGATTGTTGCCAGGAGATTTAGCCGATGAGACTACGAGGCGTAGGGCGTTAACATTTGGAGCTCTCATGGCTCAGGTTGAGGATCAGATTAAGGTCGAAGAATCGACGCGGGTTCGAGGAGGAGGCCGTACTATTCAGAAAGGGAATGGTCAAGCTAACACTTCGAATAACAATTCATCGCGCCCGAGGAGTAATCAAAATGTTTCTAACAGAGGAGCTTCGAACTCGTATCAAGGGGGATATAATCAACACAATTCTAATAATCAGCAACAGTTTAGATCAAGATCGAATGTGTGGGTAAGACCAGACTATTATGCGGATTTGACTGAAAGTGTGGCTTCAATATATGAGAAAACCAGGGGAACAGTAAATTTCAGAAAGCCACCAGCGATTAATAGGCCAAGAGAGGAGCGCAATAACAAGTTCTGCAGGTATCATGAAGATATTGGGCATGATACAAACGATTGTATTGCCTTGAAGAAAGAGATGCAGATTCTGATAGAAAATGGAAAGTTGCTAGAATATGTCAAAAAGAATGCTAAAGCTGCAGCTCCGAAAATTGGTAATCCTAATTCTAAGCAAGAAACTGCACTGATGATTTTAGATGCTGCAGGTGATGAGTTTGATGTGGCTTCGGAATATGTTGACCCAGACCCTAGTCGATTATTGTTAATGTCAATAGATGAGCCGAAGCGTCAAGGACGTGTTCGAGATTTGTGTGCCTTCTTTGAATCACTAACAATATTTGGGGGAGATTCAATGACTAACAACACTAATAATTCGAGGAAGAGACATATAGTGAATTTAACGCGTCAAATTGAGGGAGGAGCAACGGCACACCTAAGCAACAAGAAGGATGTGCCCTTTATAATTTTCGATGGGGATGATTTGAGGGGGATTACTGGGCCACATGAAGATGCAGTGGTTATAGGAGCAGAAGTGTGCGGGGTGGAGATTCGACGAGTGTTGATTGATACCGGGAGCTCCGCTAATGTGCTTTTCAAGTCAACATATGATAGATTAACCACTCCGCCTCGAATAGAAAGGTCAGAGAGAACTATCATTGGGTTCACTGGCGCAACAGCAAATGTGATAGGGGAGTTCGAGGGTGAGATTTCTTTGGGAAATGGGCCTTTCAAAAATAAAGTACAAGTACTTTTTGTGGTGGTGGATTGTCCATCGAGCTACAATGCTATTTTTGGAAGGTCGTGGCTGGCTAAAATGTATGTTGTAGTCTCTACGGTTCATCAATGTTTGAAGTATGTGATCGAGGATCGAGTCGGCGTAGTTCGAAGTGATCAAAAGGTGGCAAGAGAGTGTTACGCTGCTGCGTTTAGACTACGTGGTAAAGGTACTGATGATCCGATGGAGAATTAGCAGTTTGAGGGGTTGTCTTCTGGGGGTGCAGATGAGGGAATTGATGATCCGAGGTCAACCCCGAGTTCTGTGGTGGTAAATGAAGAAATAGAAGAGTTTGTTTTCAATAATGGCAGGGTACTTCGAATCGGGACTCTGTTGCCTTTATCAATGCGAGAAAAATTGTTGAATTTTTTGTCTGAGAATTTGGATGTATTTGCTTGGAGGTCCGAAGACGTAGTGGGGGTCCCAAGTGATATCATATGTCATAGCTTGGCGGTGGATCCGAAGATCAAACCGATAATTCAAAAAAGAAGAGCTTTTTCGTTGGAAAAATCCGAGGCCATAGTTGCTGAGGTAGATCGACTGTATAAGATGGGGCATATCAGGGAGTCCAATTATCCGAGGTGGACGGCTAATCCTGTGGTGGTGAAAAAGAAGAGCGGAAAATGGCGAATGTGCGTGGACTTCACAGATCTAAATAGAGCCTGTCCAAAAGATCCTTTTCCAGTGCCTCGAATTGACCAGTTAGTGGATTCCACTTCGGGAAATAAAATCTTGACATTTATGGATGCTTTTTCAGGGTATAATCAGATTCGAATGAATCCGGATGATGAAGAAAGCACAACTTTCATCACTGATCGAGGTTTGCACTGTTATAGAGTGATGCCGTTCGGATTAAAAAATGCTGGGTCAACATACCAGAGGCTGATGACTAAGGCGTTTGCTTCACAGATAGGAAGGAATATCGAAGTGTACATCGATGATATGCTTGTCAAGAGCAAAAGTGATGATGAACACATTGATGATTTAGAAGAGACATTTTTGAATCTCAGAGCCATACAATTGAAACTGAACCCAGAAAAATGTACATTTGGAGTTCGATCTGGTAAGTTCTTGGGGTACATGATTAGTGAAAGAGGAATCGAAGTGGACCCAGAACAGTTGAAGGCTCTGATATCAATGTCTTCACCTCAGAATATCAAAGAAGTGCAAATGTTAACGGGCAGGTTAGTAGCTTTGAACAGATTCATTTCTCGTTTTTCAGATAAGTGCTTGCCTTTTTTCCAGGTGCTGCGTCGACCAAATAATTTTGAGTGGACTTCGGATTGTGAAGAAGCTTTTGTGAAGATAAAAAATCTTTTGTCTTCTCCTGAAATATTGTCGAAGCCTCGAAAGGGTGAGCAACTATTTTTGTATATAGCAGTATCGGATTATGCAGTAAGTGCAGTTCTGATCAGTGAGGATACGAGGGTTTCGAAGCCTGTCTACTATGTCAGTAAAAGTTTGGTTGATGCTGAGAAACGATATTTGAAGCTAGAAAAATTGGCACTGTGTATAGTAGTGGCAGCGAGAAAAATGCGTCCTTACTTCCAGGCACATACGATTGTGGTTCGAACTTCATACCCATTGAAAAATGTGTTGCAAAAGCTAGACATTTCAGGAAGGATGACTAAGTGGTCTGTAGAATTAGGAGATTTCGATGTGTTATTCTATCCTCGAACGGCTATCAAAGCACAAGCCTTAGCAGATTTCTTGGTTGAGTTTCATTCGAGTAGACCTGAAGAGGAAAAAGGTGAAAAAGAGAGCATGAATCTGACGTGGACAGTACGAACAGATGTGGGATCTAGTAACAAAGGGTCAAGTGCAGGAGTTGATTGGTAACACCAATAGGGGAATTTATGTTTCAAGCTATTAAATTTGGATTTCATGCTTCGAACAATGAAGCTGAATATGAAGCTGTGCTAGCAGGGTTGCGATTAGCAAAGATTTGTGGGGCAACATTTGTGCGCTTAGAAACAGATTCGCAGTTGGTAGTTAATCATGCTAAAGGGGTTTCCGAAGCTAAAAAGGAACGTTTGGTTTTGTACTTGCAAGAACTACGAGGAATGATAGTACAATTTGAAAATGTCGAAGTGGAGCATATTCGAAGAGGTAACAACACAATGGCTGATTCTTTAGCAACAATGGCTTACTCTGAAGAATATCCATGGATCATGACACAACCATCGCCCTCGATCATATCGAATTCTGAGCAGTGTGAGTTTGTTGATGAGGTAGTAAGTGGTCCGATGTGCACTCGAGGTGATTGGAGGTTTGACTTGTTAAAATTTATTTCGAAGGGAATACTACCTCTTGATAAACACTTGCTCAAGAAAATAAAGTATAAAGCTCTTGGCTATGTAGTATTGGACGGGGTATTGTACAAAAGATCTGCGTCGAAACCTTTGCTACGATGTTTAAGTAAGCAAGAGTCTCAAAACATTCTATCTGAACTGCATGATGGAGATGGATCAGCTCATTGTGGATTCAAAGCTTTAACGCGTAGGGTATTGTTGGCAGGGTATTATTGGCCTACCATATTGCAGGATGCCAAAGTGTTAGTTCGAAGCTGTGATACTTGCCAAAGGTATGCAAATTTAATACATAAACTAGCAGTACCCCTAATGACAATCTCAGAGGCGGTTCATTTCGATAGGTGGGGGATTGATTTAGTAGGACCATTACCTATGACTTCTGGTGGAAGACAGATGATTATTGTTGCGGTCGATTATTTTTCGAAGTGGGCAGAAGCAGAACCTTTAGCTGGGACAAAAGCTAAGGATGTAATCAAGTTTATTCAAAGTAACATCTGCTACCGTTTTGGAGTTCCTCGAAAAATAACGACGGACAACGGTCCTCAATTTAATAACAAGGAAATGGACTCTTTTTGCTCTTCGAAAGGAATACAGCAATGCTTTTCTACTCCTTTCCACCCCCAAGCAAATGGGCAGGTGGAAGTTACGAATAGATCTATTTTGGATGGTTTGAAGAAAAATTTGGCAGGAGCAGCAGGGAAATGGCCAAATTATCTTCAAGAAGTGTTGTGGGCATATCGAACAACCCCTAGAGAGGCTACAAAAGAGACTCCTTTTTCTTTGGTATATGGAATGGACGCTGTGTGCCCTGCTGAATCTACATTGCCTTCCTACAGATTACTACGATATTCCGATGTGGATAACGATGAAGCTAGAAGGGTTGAGCTTGATTTGTTAGAGGAAAAAAGGGTCAAAGCGCATTTGAATGTGGTCCATTATCAATTTCACCTTCCCCGTGCCACCAGGGAGGAAAGAGTATGCCCCCAAATATTTACATGGATGTTTAAACAAGTAAATATTTACACAAACGCTACTCCAAGTACATCCGGAGATGCTCGATATTCCAAGGATGAGTCAAGACTCTTCCATCTTTGTCTTCCAACCAATATGTTCCAGGTTTAATTCTTTCAACAACTATGTACGGACCTTCCCAAGTTGGGGCCAGCTTTCCGAACAGCTTTTCCTTAGTGTATAAGAAGACTTTCCTTAATACCTTGTCCCCCGGTTGGAAATCTCTTCTTTTAACTTTGGAAGCAAACCTGCTTCTCATCAAACCGTGATAGTGTGCAACTCTAAGGTGAGCTTTAACTCGTTTTTCTTCTATCAAATCAAGTTGACCTCTGATTGCCACCTCGTTAGCGTGTTCGAAGAAGTTGTGAATACGAAATGAGGGGAGAGTTGATTCTATGGGAGCTACTGCATCCATCCCATAGACCAAAGCAAAGGGTGACTCTTGCGTTGCAGCCCCTGGTGTTGTCCGGTAGGCCCACAAGACCTATTGTAGATAACTAGGCCACTTCCCAGCAGCCCCTTCCAAATTCTTCTTTAAACCGGACAGTAAAACTCTTCTTGTTAAAGGTCTAAACCCACAATGGACTGATCCCTCACCATCATGCAATTTGGAGAGGACTACTTGAGACTCTGCATCCCCCAAACAGCGCAGGAGAGGTTTACTGTAAGATTTTTTGTACAACACGTCTCTCAATATGATAAAACCACGAGCCTTGTGTTTCAAAGTTCTGGCTAGTGACTTATCCGGAGGCACGGCACCATCGGAGAGATATAGCAGGAGAGGAAACCTCCAGTCTTGAGGTTGTTTCACTTGTACTTCAAAAATTTCCTCTTCTTTACCTTTACTAAGTTGAATGGAGGGGCTTTCCAGCACATGGATCCATGGATATGACTCTGTATATGCTATGGTTGCTAACGAGTCTGCTAGCTCATTTTCTGTCCGGGGAATGTGCTCATAAACAACACTTTTAAACTTGAGTGCTTCATTCTTAAGGAGGAGTAAATATTTCACAAGCTGCTCCTTCTTAGCCTCAGATTGGCCTTGGGCATGGTGGATAAGAAGTTGGGAGTCACTTAGTAGCTTGACCCTCTTAGCCCCACAAAGGTAGGCTAACTTTAACCCATCTATAGCCCCTCATTATTAGATGCCCTGAAAGCAAAACAAATAGCCTGGTACATTTTGTCTCCATATGGGGAAGTTAAACACACTCCTGCACCACATCCCATAGTGCTAGATCCACCATCTGTTCGGACGACCCATACCTTTTTATCTTTTATGTCAGTAGTTTGCTCCGAATCCCTGTCGGAGTGAAATTCAACCAAAAAATCAGCCACAGCTTGGGCCTTGACTGTTGTTCGAGGGGCAAAGTCTATGTCGAAGTCCCCCAACTCTACTGACCACTTAGTCATCCTGCTCGAAATGTCTGCCTTTTGGAGGACATTCTTCAGGGGAAAAGAAGTCCGGACGATGATGAGATGAGCCTGGAAATAAGGCCTCATCTTCCTGGCAGCTATCACCAGGGCTAATGCTAATTTTTCGAGTTTCAAGTAACGTCTTTCTACATCTATCAAACTTTTGCTGATGTAGTACACAGGATGTGGATGACCATCGACCTCCCTTACCAACACAGCACTGATGGCATAACTTGAAACTGCCAAATATACGAAGAGTGTCTCCCCATCAACTGGCTTAAACAAATTTTTAGGGGAGGACATGTGCTTCTTGATCTCATTGAAAGCTTCATCACACTATGGGGTCCAATCGAATCCCTTTGCACCCTTCAAGGTTTGAAAGAAAGGGGCACACCTGTCCGAAGACCTTGAGATAAATCTGTTTAAGGCAGCTAATCTCCCCGTTAACCGCTATACTTCTTTAATGTTTCGAGGAGGTTCCATCTGAAATAGAGCATTAAGCTGGTCCGGGTCGGGTTGTATTCCATGCTCACTTATAATATAGCCTAGAAACTTCCCGGACTGCACTCCGAACACACACTTTTCTGGATTTAATTTCAAATTCACTTTTACCAAGTTGGCAAAAGTTTCTTGGAGATCGGACAAGTGCAACTGCTCATCCACACTCTTCACCATCATGTCATCAATGTACACTTCCATATTTCTTCCAATTTGATCAGCAAATGCCTTGTTGACTAATCTCTGATAAGTAGCCCCAACATTTTTCAAACCAAATGGCATTACCTTGTAGCAATGAAGACCTCTGTCAGTGACAAATGTGGTATGCTCTTGATCCTTTGGATCTACTTGAATCTGATTGTATTCGGAGAAGACATCCATAAAGGAAAGCAGCTTGTTCCCAGAGGTGGAGTCTACTAACTGATCGATCCGGGGGACTGGATACAAATATTTTGGGCAAGCTCTATTGAGATCTGTGAAGTCAATACACATGCGCCACTTGCCATTTTTTTTCTTTACCAGAACCGGATTGGCAGTCCACAAAGGATATTGAGACTCCTTGATGTGCCCCATCTTTGTGAGCCTGTCAACTTCTTGCACAATGACATCAGCCTTCTTTTTAGAAAAATCTCTTCTTTTTTGAACCACTGGTGCTACGTCTCTCCGGACAGATAGGTGATGTGATATCACTTCTGATGGAACCCCAGTAACATCAGCATTGCACCAAGCAAAAACGTGCTGATGGTTCTTCAAAAACTTTAACATTTCATCTTTCAAAACAGGTGGCATCTTAGACCCTATCTTGACACTTTTTCCTTCTTCCAGACAGTGTGTTTCTACCTCTTCGATCGGTATCAATACTCCATGGGTCTCTCTGGGGTCATCAATTTCACCCTCACCCCTAGAAAGGCCCTCAAATTGCTATTGTTCGTTAATACGGACTGCCCCCAGAGTTCGAGGAGCCAGGGCGGTAGCATAACATTCCCTTGCAATCTTTTGGTTGCTCCGGACGACTCCAACCTGTCCCTGAACAACATATTTCAAGCACTGGTGGACTGTTGAAGCCACTGCATGCATCCTAGAGAGCCAAGACCTCCCTAGAATAGCATTATAGCAAGTGGGACAATCCACCACAATAAAGAGTATTCTGACCATTTTCTTGAAAGGGCCCTTGCCCAATAGAACTTCCTCTTTGAACTCTCCGATCACATCTACTGAGCTGCCTGTAAAGCCCACAATTGATCTGTCCGAACTCTGAATTACAGCTGGATTTTTCATTCTCTTGTATGTGGTTAAGAAAAGGATATTGGCTAAGCTCCCAGTATCCACCAGAATTCGCCTTATGTCGTTGCCCCCAATAGATGCTCCTATGACAACATCATCCTCATGAGGGCCAGCAATGTCTCTTAAATCATCTTCGTCAAAAACAATGAAGGGGAATGAGTTTTGTGACTGATAGGAAGTCATGCCTCCTTCTAGCTGGGAGGCTAAAGTATGCACGTGCCTCTTCCTCGAAGAACCAGTATGAGCTGTCATAGTGTCCCCTCCGAAAATTGTAAGTGACTCAAAAAACTTAATGAGTCCGGAGACCGACCTAGAACATTCCTCAATTATACCCACCCTGTTTCGAGTTGGATCAGGATCCAAGTACTCAGATTCCACATCAAACCTCTCAATTATAACCATAGCTCCCTCCGGAGCAGCATTACTTGGACCAACCCGGTGAGTGTTGTCAGGCCTGTTACCTCCTCTTCTTTTCACGTAAGCCCCCATCTTTCCCCTCTCAATCAAGTTCTGAACTTCTTGTTTCAATGCTATGCAGTCATCAGTGGTATGACCAATATCATTGTGATACTGGCAAAAAGAGTTATTACGATGCTCTCTGGGAGACTGCAATGTGGCTGGTCTCCGATAATGCACCTCTTCCTTTATTTTATCAAAAATGGTGGCCACACTTTCTTTCAATTCTGCGAACCACTCCGGTTGGACCCACGGCCCTCTCTTGTTTCTGGATTGCTGACTCTGAGCAGGAGCAGCTGGCTGAGACTGAGCTTTTGCCCTACCATGCCTCTGTCCGGTCTCTCTTGCTTTGTTCCTGGACTGATTTTGATTGGGATTTGGTGCCACCGGGGTAGACCTCACCTGCCCGTGCACCCTGGTTTTCTTTGTTTCATCAATGTTTATTTGTTTTCCAACCTGATTCAACAACCCTCCCCATGTCATGGCCTTCTTTCTGGTCACTGAATCAACTAGATTGCCTGGGTTCAAACCCTGTCTTAGGGATGCTATCGCTACCTGTTCGAAGCAATCAGCCAACCCATTCTTGGTGTTCACAAAACGGCTTATATATTCTTTCAAGGACTCATTTGGTTCCTGGGCACAATGGATTATTGTGTCTCCATTGCCCTTTAGCTCTTTACTCCCTACAAATTGCCTTCGAAAGGCTACCCAAAAAGTATCAAAATCTTTAATACAACCCTGAGGCAGGCTGTTGTACCATTTTAGAGCACTCCCCGTAAATGATTGGGAGAATGCCCTTCAAAGTAGTTTATCATCGTCGTCAAAGTTCATCATGAAGTTTTTAATTGCTCCAGATGGTTGTCCGGATCAGTACTGCCATCGTACTTTTCTATTTTGGTGCTGTCAAACCTCTTGGGGAGGTTTCCAGACAGGATTTTAGAAGACAATGGAGATTGCCTCCAATTCCTTCCACGACTGAACACAGTATCCTCATTGGGAGTTGCAAAGATACCTGGTTCATCGTGAAAAGTGAAGGGATCCATCAGCATCCGGTCCACATGCCTCCGGCTGTGAGATGACCCTTTACCAATATTCTTTTTCATCCTTCCATGTCTATCCCTTTTCCTTGAATATTTTTTGATCTGCTTATGTTTCTTTCTAGTTTGTCCCTCATCGCTGCTTGAGGATAAATATTTTTCAACTCCTTCATCGTCCGAAGAGCTATCAGAAGATTCTGAGCTTGAGTCATAACTCTCTACTGACTTGGACCGGTGAGACTTTTTAGAGCTGGCATGAGTCTTTTTGGTGCTCACATGAGTCTTTGAAGACTCATGCTCTCTGGGGTTATCGGTGTGATGAGCAACTGATGCTTTGGACTTTTCCTTCACGCCCATCTTAGCCTTTTCTGCCCTCAGAGCTTCTATTTCACCCTTTAGCCATCGTTCTCTCCCACCACTTCGAGCAGAGCTGGTGGTAGTTCTGGATTATCCGGATTAATTCGGACAAACTTTCTTTGCTGGTTTTGAATGCTTGATTCAGGCACCCTCTCCTCCCACTGTGGTCGCCAATTTGGTGTGGATAATTATCGCCTGAGGGTAGGCTTGTAATTTGGTTGGTGTTTTATAGTAGTATGTGGGTATTATGTGTTTAGAGTAGAGAGTAGAGAGATAATTAAGCTGGCTGGTAGCAGTTAATTTTTATTACCCACACTTAATGCAGGTGGTTGGGTATTTATACCCTGATGTTTGGGCCCTTATGGGCTTTCGGGTCATGTTTAATGGACCCGGGTCATGTTCAAAGACCCATGAGCTCTTAAGTAAGAGAGCAAGTAGCTTAGTCAAGAAGTGTTTAGGTTTTTTAGTACTTTTGTCATAGTTCGAACAGTCCTATGGCCTGGGTGTTCGAAGTGATCTGTCCGGTCCGGAGGCATTGGACCGAACTATCCTTGCCCGGGGATCATGCAGAATTCGGACTCATCAAATATGATCACCGATTTTAACATAGGTACAAAAAATTGATGATCTGCACCAATTATTATTAGCTATAGGTTGGACCAACGAGTATCTTACCACTCCCGAACTAGGGTACAAAGTCACTTCCTCGTTGAAATCCGGATCACTCAAATTCAAATATGGTTCATAATTTTCTTCTTTATAATTGTTTGCATCCCGTACTCCGTTGATGGTAGTCGCTAACACCTTTCAGGATTCTTTTTGGAGAACATAAGAAAAAAAAATGGTTGAAGTCTTGACATTTAAAGCATTGTCAAGATGGTTCCGAGTTATATTCATTAGTTTCTCATTTTCTTTGATTTCTAGAGGTGTATGTAGTACTGACAGCTTTAGGTGCAAATTTTACCTCAGATGACGAGCCTTGAGAACCCCCTGATGAAATAACATTCTTTTTGGCACTCGTTGCCTTCAAATTATGGTATCGGTCGAATTTATATAATAATTGGTATGATGTATCTAGTATCTCAAAAGTATGAGATATTAGTTCTTTTCGGATGCTTGACGGGACCCTGTTCTGAAACGAGAAAGAGTAACCTAATCATTTCCAGTAACATTGCACTCCAACATTAATTATTTATATTGAAAAATATACTCAACAATCGACAAGATACCGTGACAAAACATCTAGCATTGATCAAGCCACTGCTGTTGATAAGACATAGGAACGTATTTTCCCTTAAGTTTATCCTTTATGTCACCTCATAAAAGGATCTTTGGTTCTCGTATTCTTTTTAGTTGTCATTCAATATTAGTCCAAAATAATTTTACGTATCTCACAAATTTTATTTTTGTGAATCTTACTTGTCGAGCTTAGGAAGCCTCATAGCATTAAAAAAATCCATGTCGGATAGCCAATCGAGAAAAACTTTAAGGTTCACTTGTCCATCAAAACAAGAGACATCTACCTTTAATGATTTTAAGACTTTCTCCTCTATACATTGCACATTGTATCGTAGATTATCCATTCAAATATTTTTTTCTAACTTATAATATCCATGTAACTCACACACTGCTTTCATCATCTCCATTTTTGGTTTTCTAGCGTTGCCAATCGGTATCAAATATTTTGTACATCCAGGCTGACTCTTCTTATGCTTGTGTGATCTAGTTAGTTAGTTTTTTTAGTAGTTGAGCAATTTAGGTCAGGTCTATTTTTTGTCACGTATTGTTCTTTGGCTATGTAAGAACTAGATGCAAGAAAGTAAAAAAGGAATATACAAAAATATATATCTAGACCTTTGAGCTCTGATGCCATAATTGATGCAGGACACTAGTTGGTTGGATAGATAGGGTTTAGAATCACTCCAATGAGCTCTGTGCTCAAGGTTTCACATTTAATTTAGAGCTTCACGCTCAAGAGTAAAATATGAAATTTATTTGTCTCAAATGTGATTTTTGTATTCGAGATGCAAACTAAGTGTTAAAATGAATTACAAGACATGAGTAAAAATGATTTTTGAAGCATAAATTGATTTGTTTTTATTTTTTCATGTAAAATATAAGCTACATTCATTACGAAACATAAAGAATACGAAATGTTAAATTCATTTTCCAAATGCAAAATATGATGATTATTTTTAAGAAATACGACATATTCCACATTAGAAATTGACTCATATTTTACAACTTGACCTCACATTTGTTTCCAAACAATATTATTCATAAATCTTGTTTTGTCCGTCTTAAAAAAACATGGCTAATGATATTTACAAATATTTTTTTCTGAATTAAAGTTTAAAATAGAGTTTTATACTTTTAAAACAAAAACATTGGTATACACTTGTTCGAATACATATTAATAAATTAATTTTTAAATATTAAATGTTAATTATAAATTTAATTGAATAACTCATCTATATATATAAATATGTTAAATTTAATTGTTAGAAATACATTATGATATTATTAAACCCAAAATCAAAAGTGTGGCTATGAAAAGCCTAATGTTTTTTTAGAAAAAATATTTTAATTTTTTATATAAATAAAAATTTGGTTAAAAAAATAGTAATTTGAAAAGAGTTTTACGAGAATCAAGAAAATATTATATAGACTGATTTATTATATGTTTAACATATTTTGGAATAAAATATATGTATAACAAATTAAACCATATTATAGATAATAAATAGTTTCAAACATTTTCGCACACAATATGGTACAATAGAACAATCAATGTCGAAAGTTTGGTCCAAATGAAATAAAAAAGAGTGTCATTGTAATGATATGATAAAAAAAATCTCCACATTTTTAAATTTAAGATCTTTGTCGCGTCGACGACACATTTCAAGTCGACGACAAGTTTAAATATTATGATAATGTGCGCTGGGATAACAATTTGATAATTATATATATCATTTGATGAAAAACTCATGTTGATTGTCTCGATAACGGTTGCTTTACATAAATAATTATGACTCTCAACAAGTGTGACAATGTGGTGGATCAGATTCACAAATATGTATATAAAATACCGCGTTTTTGTAACAATCTGATACCTGAACTCACCCTAAAATTTGAGCGGTATTTTTTTGGTACCAAATCCAAATCCACGGTTTGGATTACCGAGATGGATACTCGTGGACTATCAATTGGTAAAATATATGGTAAATATTCAAACTGAATCCAAACAAAAATCAAATCCAAAAATAAATTTTAAAATCTAACAATAAATTGAACAAATAAAAATAATTGTCTTATCAAATTTAACTAAAAACAACATATTTCAAAACAACAGGCAAACAAAAAATATACAATCAATCAAACTATCAATAGTAAAAACATATTCATAATTTTTAAAAAATTAAGAATCAACTCGTTTTCATCGATCATTATTTCCAAGTTCCAATACTCGCCCACTTTTGCAGAAAACTTTATATATCATGTTGAACCATAAACCAAAATAAAACTTTATAAAGAGACTATAATAATTGATATAATTTAAATATAATAACTTCATTGCTCATCATGACAAACGAACCGTCCAAACAATCATCATCGACATAATCACAGATAATTAAATACTTATCCGAACGTATAATAAATCATCGAATTAAAAAATAAGATTGAATATAATTTAAAAACAATATTCGACTAAAATATAATTAAAGTAAGAAAATAGATTATCGTCTATTTTCATTTCACTATTTATAGCCAATTTTTTGCACACATCACTGCTTCCAATGTCTTTTAATGAATTCTACATTGATTAAGAGTAGATAAGCGGCGAGCAATGCTAAAAACCTACTCCAACGCAACTACACACACGAGAATTGATAGAATATATTTTACAATTTCTTGTAAAGTTTGATAGTTTAATTCATTTGACTTCCACCAACCAAACATATCAAAAGTGAATTTATTTGGTAATATATTTTATTCCATATATAAATATAACTCAAATTTACTTTGTATCACTTTACATTTCTTTTTTTGATACACAAAACATCATATTTTGATAGTGGATCAAAATATAAACCTCCAGCTGATACACGTATCATTAACAAAAAATAGTGGAATTATGTAGATTCATATTTTTACGTTCGTATTCAACAAGCCAGTCGTTACAACATTTACAAATTTTATCTATTTTGTTTGAATCACCAGATTCATAAATTGTGATAAATGAAAACTCCAATAAATTTAGCTTATATCGTGTATTTAAAAAAATCGCAACCTTTAAAATTCTGCCAGATGGTCAAACTTTTCTATCATTTGAAGTCATTTCTCTAAATAATATTTTGATATTTTGACCAATAAGATTGTTGGGAATATGGGGTCCGGTCCGCATATTCCTACTCCAACGCAACTACACACAACCGATCTCAACACTTGTATGATATTATCCGCTTTGGCACACGGAGGCTCTCACGGCTTTGCATTTGGTCCACTACCAAAAGGCCTCATACTAGTTGAGATATGCTCTCACTTATATACCATTGATCCTTCCCATGTTTTACCGATGTGGGATGTGGAACTTTGGTCGCTACCCTAACAAATCCTCCTCTTGAACAAAGTACCACTTTAGCCTCCTCTCAATTGACATCTATCCGCTCACTCTAATCAGGTTGGAGCTGCCTGATCTCTATAGCCTTTACAGCGGATCTATCTGATCTCGACCATCCTGCCTTGTTCCTTAGCGTCACTCCAAACAATTACCACCGTCTTGATACACTCCAATCAAGACACACTGCTTGATGAGCAACGGGCACTCCAAACGAGGATCTCTCCAATCAAGCCACAATGCTTGATGAGCCTCAAATCAAGCCACACTGCTTGATAAGCCACGAGCACTCCAAACAAGGATCTTGAACATGGCTACTAATTCATGTTCGACTAATGAGAATTTCACCCACATCACCCACCACATCGCGTACTGTCTGGACCTGGAGCTCTGATACCACATGTTGGGAATATGGGGTCCGGTCCGCATATTCCTCCTCCGTATATAAGTAAGAACACAACCGATCTCAACACTAGCATGATATTGTCCGCTTTGGCACACGAAGGCTCTCACGGATTTGCATTTGGTCCACTACCAAAAGGCCTCATACTAGTTGAGATATGTTCTCACTTATATACCATTGATCCTTCCCATGTTTTACCGATGTGGGATGTGGAACTTTGGTCGCTACCCTAGCAAAGATAATATATTATTCGTTGTCCAAACTCATCAAAAAAACAAGTTTGTTGGAAATTTGGAGTCATAAAACATTTTAGTCACATCATAAAAAAATTTAAACTTGAAACAAACCTCATGCGCAAACTCTCAATCACTGGAATTCGGTTATGTATTATAGTTTGGTTCACATATATGCTTGGAAATAGCAAACAAATATTTTTATAGTCAAATATGTTGAATTCCACATAGTTTTAAATTCTATTTTTTAAAATTTCATGTTTAATTGTTTCCAATAGCATTAAACCATACTGATTCTTAAGTGTAGCTAACCAGTAATGGACATTATTACGTATCATATCTATTGCGTCTTTTATTACTTTTAAACCATACTTCACAGTCAAAGTCAAGATATACATGTGAAAATGCATATATAACACACTTCCACCTAACAAAAGAGAAAAAAAATAACTTCTCTACCAACAAAACAACCACGACATCGTTGATTGAATAATTATCCACGGTAATAGCATAAAGTTTTATATTTATGTTCTAGTCAATCAAAGTATCATATAACACTAACCATAGCACATTTTTTTGTGTATGAGCATATAATGTAAAGAAACCTAAATTAACATATCATTATATATCTAAATTAAACATTAAAAAAATCTTAAACATGTAATCTTCAACGATAATAAAAAACTAACTCTCGAAATTTTATATCATACCATAACATAAATATTTTTAAGTTTCACTCATCATTAATTAAATATATTGCAATCATCATTATTTTTTTGTTTGACGTCTACACGTTAATGTGATTATAATTATATTTGAATTGTCATCTGTAAGCTTCATTCTTGATATTCTCATTACCATATATTTTAATAATATCATTTTTAATCGTATGTCGATAAACCATTTTAAGAGTCGAGTGTGATGAGTTCAAATACTTCAGTCACAACCCACCACTTAAATCCAGACAGGGGTAATTTGGACCATAACACTCCACTAAAAATCCATACAAGACAAATATAAAACACCTTTTGACTAAGCTATTTGATAATCTACTTAAAAGACTAATGGGTCTTTAAACTTGACTCGGTTTCACAACTTGACCCGGTAAGCCCATGGGTCATTAATTAAGAGTATAAATACCCCAACCACTCTCATTAATGAGGGAGACCAACATTTAATACAACAAGGCTACTTAATTATCTCAGTATTCTTCACACTAAACATAAAATACCTTAAACTTACTGAAATACTTTACCAAACTACCCTCAGCCCAAAATAAACCAAACCAAATTGGCGACCATAGTGGGAGCACGAAGGTGCCTGAATTTTACATTCAAAACCAGTAAAAAGAACCAGTTCGGATGGATCCGAACGACCAAGGTACTCCACCTCATGTGGTGGAAATAGTCAGGGAGAACAATGAATACACTGTTGAGGAGCGAGATAAGTTGAGAGCAAAGATAGAAGCATTAAGGGCCATAAAACAAGCAGAAAAAGGTATATGAGAGAAGTCAGGGACGTTAGGTATTCATCATACTGACAACCCTGAGGAGAATAATCCATCAATAAAGACTCATCTGAGTTCAAAGAAGACTCACATCATCTTTAAGAAGACACATCGGTCTAAGCCTGTTGAAAGCTCAGATTCTGAGTCCTCCAATAGCTCTTCGAATAAGGTTGAGCTTGAGGAATCTTTATAATCAAGCAGCGATGAGGGGAGATCTTGAAAAAAGATGAAGCTAATAAAAAAGTATTCAAGAAAGAGGGATAGGCATGGCAGGCTTAAAATTCATATGGGCAGAGGGTCATTCCACATGTATGCTCATCAGTTGGTGATAGATCCTTTTACATTTCACACCGAACCAGGTATTTTCACAACACCTAATAAATATACAGTCTTTAGCCGTAATAAGAATTGGAGACAAACACCTTTTGTCTACCAAAATACTGTCCGGAAACCTACCTAAAAGATTTGACAGCTCCAAAATGGAGAAGTATGATGGAAGCCGAGATTCGGACAACCATCTGGAGCAATTCAAGAACTTCATGATGAATTTTGATGATGATGACAAAGTTTTGTGTAGAGACTTCTCTCAAACTTTTGCGGGAAGTACTCTTAAGTGGTATAATAGCTTACCCCATGGGTGTATTAGACACTTTGATACATTCTGGGTTATCTTCCGAAGGCAATTTGTTGGAAGTAAAGAGGTGAAGGGCAATGGAGATACCATTATCCATTGTGCCCAAGAACCAAATGAGTCTTTAAAGGACTACATAAGTCGATTCGTGAATACAAAGAACGGATTAACAAATTGCTTCGAACAGGTGGCAATTGCTTCTCTGAGACAAGGGTTAAATCATGGGAACCTGGCTGATTCGGTGACCAAGAAGAAAGCTATGACCTGGGGTGGCCTGCTGAATCAAGTAGGAAAACAGATTAATGTGGAAGAAACCAATAAAACCAGGGTGCACCGTCAAGTAAGGTCCACCACAACAGCTCTGCCGGCTGCTAACCAGTCCGAATATAAGGCCAAAGAGATCGGACAAGGGTCCAACCGGATGAAAAAAACTCAATCCAACCAGAATCAGTCTCGGAACCAGCAACCAAGAGGTAAAAGAGGTCATTGGGTTCAATAGGAGTGGTTTGCAGAGTTAAGAGAGAATGTAGCCATAATATATGACAAGACCAAGGATGAAGTCCATTTCCGGAAGCCGGCGGCACTGCAGTCTCCTAGAGAAAGCCAAAATACTTGTTTTTGCCAATATCATAATGATATAGGCCATAACACTCAAGACTGTATAACATTAAAACAAGAAGTGCAGAACCTTATTGAAAGAGGAAAACTGGGAGCTTATGCCAAAATAAGGAGTCGAAACAGGTCTGACAGTGCTTCTTGGACGGGCCCTACAAACAATGCTGGAACATCTGCTTAAGAAGGGGCAATGGTGATTCTTGAAAGATTCGATGTTGATTCTGGGTACCTGGATCCTGATCCAACTCGGAATAAGGTGGGGGTCATAACAGAACAAACCAGGACGGTGTCCGGATTGATCAGTTTCTTTGAGTCACTCACCATCTTTGGAGGAGATACTGTGACAACACCCACCCTTCATCAAGAAAGAGGCATGCACACAGTTTGACCACTCAATTGGAGGGGGGAATGTCTTCCGATCAGTGCCAAACCCCTTTCCCGTTCATACTTTTGATGAGGATGATTTGAGAAATATTTTTGGGTCTCATGAGGATGTGGTGGTTATAGGAGCATCTATTGGGGGAAATGGTATACGTCGGATTTTAATAGACACATGAAGTTCGGAAAATATCATCTTCTTATGATCCTACAAGCATATGAGGAATCTGGCTGTTATTCAATACTTAAACAGAACCATTGTGGGCTTCACAGGAAGCTACGTGAATGTAATTGGGGAATTTGATGAAGAAGTGTTGTTGGGCAAGGGGCCTTTTAAAAAGATGGTGAGGGTGCTATTCGTTGTGGTGGATTGCCCCACATCCTACAACGCGCTTTTTGGGAGGTATTAGATTTCCAAAATGCATGTTGTGGTCTCAACAGTCCATCATTGTTTGAAGTATGCAGTTCAAGGGCAAGTAAGTGTTATCCGGAGTAGTCAGAAGATAGTCATGGAGTGCTATGCAACTGCTTTTCCTCCTAAGACTTTGGGGGCAGTTCGGATTAATAAAGATTAGAAGTTACTGGAGCCTTCTGAGGGTGAGAGTGAGATTGATGACTCTAGAGAGGCTCCTAATGTTATAATATCAGTTGAAGAGATTGAAACTGACTCCCTTGCAGAGGGTAGAAATATCAAGATTGGTTCCAAAATGACACCAGAGTTGAAAAAGAAATTGTTGTCCTTTTGCTAAATAATCAGCATGTTTTCGCTTGGTGTAATATTGTTGTAACCAGAGTACCAACAAGAGTTATCTCATAGGAGTTGTCCATCCGGAGTGATGTTGCACCTGTTGTACAGAAAAGAAGAGTTTTTTGTAAGGAAAAAGTTGATGTGATAGTTCAAGAGGTTGATCAGCTTACCAAGATGGGACACATAAAGGAATCCCAGTATCCTTTATGGACTACCAATCCGGTGTTAGTCAAGAAAAAGAACAGGAAATGGCATATGTGCATTGATTTCACTGACCTTAACAGAGCTTGCCCAAAAGATCTTTATCCAATTCCCCGAATATATCAGTTGGTAGACTTAACGTATGGAAACAAGTTGTTATTCTTCATGGATGATTTCTCTAGGTACAACCAGATACAGGTGGATCTGAAGGATCAAGATCACACTACCTTAATAACAAAAAAATGTCTATATTGCTACAAGGTGATGCCCTTTGGGTTAAAGAATGCTGGGGCTACTTATCAGAGGTTGGTGAACAAATGTGCTCTGTTTTTCCAAATTTTGAAGAATGTTAAAGATTTTAATTGGTCTCCACAGTGCAACCAAGATTTTTTGTTGAAATAAAGAAACACTTATTCTCACCAAAGACTATTTTCAAACTTGTTCAAGGAGAAACACTCTATGTATACTTGACTGTGTCAGAATGTGCTATAAGTGCAGTATTGGTAAGAGAAGTGGATAATTACCTTTGTCCGGTATACTACATCAGAAAAAGTTTAATGGAAGTTGAAAAGAAGTAATTAAAGCTTAAAAAGGCAGACATATCAAACATGATGACCAAGTGGTGAAAAGATTGTATATTCAATCTCATTCCATCATTGCCTGAACATCTTTCCCATTAAAAACTTTTCTTCAAAAGGCAGATATATCAAGCATGATGACCAAGTGGTCAGTTGAATTGGGCGATTACGACATTAATTTTGCCCCCCGAATAGCTATCAAAGCTCAATCAGTGGCTGATTGAGAGGTAGAATTTCATACGAACATGAGCTCTAAACAAACTCCAGGAGATAAAACCAAGAAATAATGGGTGGTCCAAACTGATGGTGGTTCAAGAAAAATGGCTTGTGGAGTTGGAATTTGCCTAACCTCTCCGTATGGTGATAAGATGTACCAAGCTATATGCTTTGGGTTCAGGGCCTCAAACAATGAGTCCGAATATGAAGAAGCTATAGCCGGTCTTAAATTTGCTTTCATGTGTGGGGCTAAGAGAGTTCGGTTGATGAGTGACTCTCAATTGCTCATCCATCATGCTCAAGGTTAGTTTAATGCCAAGAACGAGCAATTGATCAAGTACTTACTCGTCCTGAAAGAAGTGGCAGCCAACTTCAAAAGTGTTTGTTATGAGCATATTCCCATATCGGAGAATACACAAGCAGATTCTTTGGCAACTATAGCATATTTGAGTCCTACCCTTAGATTCATATACAAGAATGTTCGTTCATACAGCCAAGTCAAAACAAGGAATATGGGGAAAGTATGAGCATACAGGTGATTCAACCTAAAGACTGGAGGTATTCCCTCCTTCAATATATTTCGGATGGGATTTTTCCTTCGGATAAAGCCATGACAAAAAATATTAAACACAAGGCACGTGGGTTTTTTTATGATAAGGGGAGTTCTCTGTAAAAAAATCTTTCAGTAGACCTCTCCTGCGTTGTTTGGGGTTTGCAGAATCTCAAGTCGTTTTATCCAAACTACACGATTGGGAAGGCTCAACACATTGTGGGTACAGAGCACTAACCCTGGAGAGTTTTATTAGCTGGGTACTATTGGCCATCTATAATGGCAGATGCTAAAGAAATGGTAAAGAAGTGTGATCCATTTCAAAGGTATGGCAATGAAATTCATGTGCCAGCAGTACCTATGAAGTTTATTTATGAGCCAATACCTTTTGCCCGATGGGGAATGGACTTAGTTGGACCTCTGCATATGGCATCCGGGGGGTGCATAACTATTATAGTTTCTATTGATTAATTCTCAAAATGGATAGAGGCAGCTCCTTTGGCAGGAACCACTTCGAAGGTTGTCATTAGATTTATCTTATCCAATATATGCTGCAGATTTGGGGTCCCTCAAAATATTACTACAGACAATGGGCCACAGTTTGATAACAAATATATGAAGATTTTTTGTGCTTCTAGAGGTATTCAACATTATTTTTCTTCTTATTTCCATCCACAAGCAAACGGCCAGATTAAAATTTCCAACATGATTATTTTGTCTGGATTAAAAAAAAGAAGGTGTTGCGGGGAAGTGGCCAAGCTATTTACAAGAAGTGTTGTGGGCCTACCGAACTACTCCTCGAGCTGCTACACAAGAGTCTCCTTTCTCTTGGGTGTATGAGATGGATTCAATTACCCCCATAGAAGCTACCTTACCATCATACAGAGTCCACAACTGTTCCGAACAAGCTAATGAGATAGCAATTAGGAATTAGTTGGACTTAATAGAAGAAAAAAGGGTTAAAGCTCACTTAAGAACATCTCACTACCAAGGTTTGATGAGGATCAGGTTTTCCTCCAAGGTCAAAAGAAGATAATTTCAACCAGGTGATAAGGTGTTAATACAAGTTTTCTTACACACCAAGGAGAAGCAGTTTGGTAAATTGGCTCCGAACTGGGAAGGCCCCTATGAGGTCTGTGAAAATCTCAAACCTGGGACATATAGAATTCAGGACAAAGAAGGGAGAGTTTTGAAGCACCTATGGTATATTGAACATCTCAGGTTAAATTTAGAGTAATGTTTGTGTGTACATATTTACTTGTTAAATATCAATGTAAATATTGGGGGCATACTCTTTCCAACCATGGTGGCGCAGGGAGGTTTTAATGAGGTGTCCGGTTTTTATTCAATAATATATGATGTCTTCTTAAAACATTCAGAGTGGTTTTACTACAATTCAATTCAAGTATAAATCACGTGTTCAACACATTGGGTCTTTAGTGGATCGGATAAACTTGGTGGTGGGTGATGACTATTAAATACATATCATCAAAGATATTAAACACTCTCACTTTAATACTTCAGAAATGCTAGGGGCTACTTAAACATTAGCCATTAATTTATTAAAAAAAATATTAAACAAAAGAAAGTTTGATAAATTAAACATATTCGAACTTGAACTGAACAGGAATACAAAACATGTCTTGGCCATCCAAGGACTTTAGGTGTTCAAAAGACTTATTCGGACTTTAACCAAATAATAGTACAAAATGTGCCTTGGCCATCCAAGGACTTTGACTGTTTGGAAAGATAAAAAAAATAATATATGGTAAAGCCTTAGGGCTTGTTCCCTTCGGACGTTCCTTCACCACCACCATCACCCTTTTTAGGACTTTTGAGTTCGGCACTTGAACTCTCACTTGTTCCGTCTTCATCTTTGATTGTGGAATCTATTTCATTGGAGTAGTTGCGCTTGTCACCATCTGCTAGAGTATGAAATAGGATGTCCTCGTAATCCACATACTTCCATAGGGGACCAAGGGTCCTCTCCGGGAAGGTCTCCTGGAACAACAGCACCAAGTCAGACTTGACCCCATCATTTATTTTTTCTAAGGAGTCTATTACTTCATTAGGATACTTCTCAATACCTGATTTGATAGCCTGCTCCCGTTGGCTCTTCAAGACGTTATTTTCCTTGATCAGCTCTGAAATAATGCTCTCTAGTTTAGTCTTCTCATCGGTTAAGGTTTGAATGACACCATGCTTGGTCTTCAATTCCTCATTCAACGTTGTGAGGTTTTTTGAAGAAGAGGTTTCTAAGTCAGAGTACTTAATCTGGAGCTCATGTTGGGAGAACTGGAGGAACGATAGCGACCTGTGAAATCATCTTTCTCAAAATCATTAAAATACAAGCCAATATCTTGAAGGGCACTGATGTCCACTTCATCATTCCCTCCCCCAGAAATCTCTCCGGACTAGAGATATTTTGGGATTTCCTCTTGCAAAGTAGGATCAACAAGGGCTGGTGGAGGTTGGATTTCTGAAGGACGAGGAATTATTTCTTCTCCCAGGGTGACTTTCTTCTTCTAAGCAGCTTTCTCGTCACTGTTGGCCCTCCGTTTCATGTCCTTCTTAGGGGCTTTGGTGGGTTCTGCGACCCCCCAGCCTCCCTTACTGTTTCAACCTCTACTGCTTTGAGCAGGGCTGCATCAATCTCCCCTGGTTCCCCAAACCAGTCCCTTCTGTAGCTGTTTGAAACAACTCTATTGCAGCTTTCTTCTTCTTGTTTTTTTATATCTTGCTAGGAGTCTTAGCCCTGGAAGGTAAGAACAACTTGCCATCCTTCGCCTATGTCCTTTTGAGAATCACGTCGGGAGGAGGAAGGGTGGTTAGCTCTTCCCATGAGAGGTCATTCCGGCATGTGCTGTTCCATAAGTGAGACCTCACAAAATTACGCGATGTAAAGCAATTATGGAAGACATTCCTCCAGTGTTCCGAAACCCATTAATTGAGTTTTGCACAGGTCTTTTTCCCCTCCTCCAAATGGGTGGTGAACTCCTTCGGTAGCACTAAAAATGAGTAACAAGCTAGTCAGAATAAGAAAAATTATAATTTAAGAAGAAATTTTTTGTAAGACAAGGAGAAGAAAGGAAATTACCGGTGCTTTTCCACCTACTAGTCAGCATGCTAGGGTTGGTGTTGTCCTTAATCTTCCTACCATTGTCCCACATTCCACTAACAAATAGGAACTGTGTCCTCCATTTCTTTTTGGACTCCAACAGGTCGTCCACAACTTTAAAGTCATTCCCCATGTTGTGATGGTAGAATGGAATCCGATAGTTCTTGCACAAGCTTGCTACAACAGCAAACTGCTCCATCAAAAGTGGGATCTTCGACAACCTTGATGCCATGATACACGCAATGAGTGAGTACCAGGCATTGGGGCTTAACTGGATAGGGCAAAGCTTGACCAAGTGAAAATATTTAACGATCTCAGGGTCTAAAGGGAACCGGAGTCCCTAGTTTAGCACTTCGGTAAACACTACCACCTCATTTAGCTTGCAATCCATAGGGGTCTCCAGAGTAATAGGTATCCTTACCTTTACGGACTCCGGAATCCCCCATTTGGTCCAGATTCGGCCCAACTCAACAGTATGAGTGTAGATGTAGTTGATGTTTTGCAAGGCCAACAAGTAGTTGACGTTGACGTGTTTGAAACAAGGGCCTGCCTTACCCTCCAAGCACTCCGGAAGTGAGTCCGGATGAGTCATACAGACTTTTACCTTACTCTTGATTTTCTTATCAGAAGCAGCATCTCCTGTTTGACCTGATGCCTCGGTCTCGAAGGGGGCCTCCTCGATGCTGTCTTCCATAATCTCTTCCATCACCGTGGAAGGTTTGTAAGTTTCCTTAGAAGAAGGAGGTTCAGTTTCTTACGTTTAAAGTTGTTCAGGTGGTTGAGCACTTGTTTCCTCTGAAGGCCTAGTGTCCGGTTGAAGTTGTGATCCAGAGGGCTTAGCTCGCGGAGCTGCTTTAGCTACCTCTGATCCGGAGGGTTTTGACAGTGATGGTGTGGATTGGGTTTTGGTTTGGCGAGTCGTCCGACGAGGGGTTGTCTTCTCCGGATATTTTTCTGTATCAGAACCCATAACAATAAATGGATAAGGTTTTCTGATGCTTGAAACGACTTTTTTCCTTAGACACAAGAGGTTGAGACTCTTGAACAGAAGAACCAAAAAGGAGGGGTAGAATATTTGGTTTGAATGAAAGCTGTTTGGGCCTAGGGTTTTTGGAAGAGGATAACCCTTGATCGACGTCCTGAGTTGGTTGACTGGTTTTCTCACCTGGAGAAACTGGGAGGCCGGAGACGATACGGTTCTCTCTTTCTACCTTTCTTGCTCTCTCTAACTCTGAAAAATTCAACCAGCCACCCTTAACTAAAGTGTTTCTGGCTGTGAACATAAAATATCTCGAGAACAATTTAAAGGTAAATATGAATTTCTCTCTAGAAAATCTTTGAGTGTGGAAGACAATGAAATAGTAAAAAGGTATTTATATAACAGTAAATAACAACAGTTACCAAGGAGAAGTTGAAGAGGGTTTTTGCAATGATTAAAAGTTGAGCAAATGTGTGAAAAATCAAAAGCCTAAGTAACTTTATAGACTTAGTGGGTGCGCAGGTCTAGGAAAAATAATGCCTGGTAGGTCGAACCAAATATTAACACGTGTCCCACGATCTACGAAGAAAACTCTTAGAATTCTAAGAAGAGAAACCGGTTCTGACGAATTTCGAACTGGGTTGGTGTTGAAAATAAACTTATTAGTTCGGACATCACAAGTAGATCGGATGAAGTTGGTATTGGCTTGGTAGATTTTTTAGACCCACCAAAGATATTTTGCGAGACCTAACAAAGAGGCTACTGATGAGTTCAGACACTTCACTCACAGTCGACCACTTAAATCCGTATAAGGGTAATTTGGACCATAACACTCCAGTAAAAAATCCGGACACGACAAATGTAAAACATCTTTTGACTAAGATATTTGCTAATCTACTTAAAAGACTAATGAGTCCTTAAACTTGACCCGATTTCACAAATTGACCCGATAAGTCCATGAGTCATTAATTAAGAGTATAAATACTCAAACCACTCTCATTAATGAGGGTGATCAACATTTAATACAAACAGGCTCCTTAATTATCTCACTACTCCTCACACTAAACATAAAATACCTCAAACTTACTGAAATACTTTACCAAACTACCCTCAGCCCAAAATAAACCAAACCAGAGTGAAGTCTTATTGAGTATCTTTTAAGCCCTGTATCTTGCACAATACATATAGGATATTCAAGTAGTATGATTATCTTTTTTAGTAATTCTTTTATTTATTCTTGCGTATACGTGTAAGATTTTAATTATATTTTTTATCCGCTCTCACAAAATTGTTATTTATTGCATTTCGCTTCAATGGGACATTTTATAATTTTGTTATAATTGTACTTTAAATGAGTAATTTCAAATCTTAACTCCATTTTTTATTTCCAAAACACCTTTATATATGGGATTTATAGTGTATACCTTAAAATTAAGATTATAGTTATGGTTTTAAAGTTTCAAATTAGGTTTACTATAGTTTTAAAATGTTAGATTTAGGTTTAAATTCAAATTTTGATATTTAGATGGGTGGTTTTTATATATTAAAAAATATCTATTAATAATTAAAATAAGATAAAATTGATGAGGTTAATAATTGTATGAGCTATTGCTAGTGCTTACTACAATGAAGAAAGTAAAGTTAGGTTCTAAAACCCGATTTCCAATCAGTATTTAAAGTGAAAAACTATATATAATTGGTATTATTAATAGCATCGGTCTAATAAAGCTTTAGGTCCAAATTATAATATTGTTAATAATTATTTAAAAACCAATAAAAAATAAAATACTTATCTACACAAATTTAAGTAGACGTTTTATTTTTATTTTTCTCTCATTTTCTGTCCCACATTCGTTCTCACTCACCGTTCTCTTAACTTTTATTCTACTATTAAAACAGCTTTTAGTCTTTTGTTGGGGCCAATGAACCTCCGACCGAATCATTTTTACACAAAATGTACTACACATTTTGGAATTGTATGCGACAATAAGAGGTTTCCAAATCCAAGTTTGTAAGACAACCTAAACCCACACACTCTAAACCTTACCCATGATAATTTCTCGCTTAAGATTTTATGGTCGAACCTTTTCACGATCTGCAATAATATATGGATGACTCGTATGTCATCAATCTGGGTGAGCTCATAAATATTATAACCATATCACATATATGTGCTTAATGTATCAATCAATCTTACAATTTTTAATCTACTATTTGAATGAGTTAGACGATACTATTGAATGTGAGGACGCTACATATTGTATGAGATCATATTGTTATCACTGCCATGATACACCTATCATTCTTGCACACAATATTCAAATGTTAGGGTTCAAAGGAAAGTTCCATATATAAATCAATAATAAATCACGTAGGAACCATTCTAGGGATGGCCATTCTCAACCCATGCACAAGAGTCACATTGTTTTCTCACTGCTAACATGAGCATGTAGTGGGGAAGTACACCGTAATTTCTCACCAATTCTTTTTAGGTAATAACCAATTTTGAATCTCATTCTTATCGGTCGAACTATTAAAATAGTTCACCAAACCTTTAATATCTCGGGTTTCCTCCATGACGTATAATCTCAAGACCGTTTATTTACCCATCGCCTCTATCATCATGGGTATATTTATCACATATTCATGCTTTAAATGCTCCAACCGACACTTTTTATGATCCACAAAAACCAAATGATGGATTATTTCACACACATTTGGACTAACCCATGACAATCCATTTAATTTTCGTGGATCTGCACCTGAAGTGCCAACCAGTCTTGTACTTTGTGATACATCATCGAGACGTATCAAATGATATTAATGAAGGAGATGGCACTGTAGAATCCACAATACTGTATTGTTGTCAACTTCAATAACTTGCTATCTTGTCACACCCACCATTATCATGCATAAGTTTTGATATGAAAAGGTCAAATAAATGTTCGACTATGAATCATATAAAATATTTTAGATACACCATTCTAAGCATGACCTTTCTTAACCAGTCCCCAAGATTCGAACCTCGTCTTCTCATCGCCAATATTATCACATAGCGGGGAAGCATACCACAACCCTTCATCAAATAATATGCAACTTTGAACTTCATATTTATCAATTCGGCCCTCACATCAGTCCACTCAACCTCTCGTATGTTAGTCCACCTCTACAATAGCCAATCTCAAGAATATTTTTTTACCCATCGCTTCTTTTATTGGGGTACTTTTATCATCCATCGATCCTTCATTGGATCGGTCTGCTCAACCTCGGCTAGCCAACATATATAATGGCTAAACCAAAATACAAATTATTCATATCTACGTTGACTTAAAAAATTATTTGACTCTAAAAGCTAACCAGTATAAGATGGATAAATATGATACTATGAGTGACCCATAATATAATATTAAATAATTGTAAAATATGATGCTCGAATTTAGTGGAGTAAATATAGATGTAAAATTGATATACTTAGCATTCTCGTAACCTTCCGAGAGAGTGCCTTCAACTACTATAACTAGTTTCCTCTATTATGCATCCATAAGAATTAAACTCATCAGTATTGGTAGAGATTATATCATATATTAAAAGTATGAAACTAACGACCTTATAAAAATTATGCAAAAACTCGTTTGAAGCAATATCAGCTTGAATAATTAACATAAGGTCATGTCATATGCTGGTTAGCGACAAAGAACTATTATGGGGTCTCTTGGATGATGAAATAATGAAAAATAAGGTTTTTACTTTTGGAAACACAAGTTAATGTGCATACCAAACTTGATAAAATAATATACACGAGGGTCTACTGCCTATTATTTCTACCACCCGAGCATTAGTTTTATTCTTTATCCCGAACTGCTTAATGTACCACTGATCCATAACAACAACCCTATATCTGTTTTTTAAACCAAAAAATTCAATCCCTAACACTAGAATACGTAATAAAAACAAGAATGACATTAAGCAATTAAAGCATGTCAGCAACATATACTAGACCAAGCTTACCAAAAATATCATTATCATCTATGATAAAATTAAATACTTAATTCACTTTTATAAACTGGATAAGTTTTTTAGCCAAAGTGAGTTTCGTAGTCCGAACCAATATTGAAAAAATCATAATAATATAGAACATAAAATTTGAGACCATTACACTTTAAAACAAGAATTCTAGAATTTAATAGATGATGTTTCTGATCAAATTCATATAGGTTTGTATCTGTCCTACAAGGAAATCTTTTACTAAACCATAAATTACAAGCTTTTGATTTCCATTCATAAATCTTTGCACGTCGAAGTAAATGCCAATTAAGTGGTTATTGATAAAGTAATTTAGTTCTATATTAGTATCATACCTTTGATAGACTACTCTTGTCCATAGTGATCCGGCCTTTCAATTCCACCAATTTTAAGTTAAAATGCTAGAGAAATTTGGTATAATAATATATGTTTTTAGGATTAACTTGACCCAACTGATACAAGGTTTAGAGAGAGCAAACATGTTTAAGGCGTCAAACGGCTAGTATTAGCCAGATAGCTCAGGTTAACAAAAACCAATATATGATGCTTCCGGTAGTATTCTTTTGGGGTAACCGAACATATCAATATGAATATAGTTGCGCTAATACTATAACATAATATGAATGAAAAATATGGGCATTAGTATCTGATAACTTGGTTTCATTTAGAAAACAGTAGAAAATTTATCACAGTGTAACTATTTGTATTGTTGTTCCAAAAAAAACCCTCGCACATGCTCTAAAACATGTGGTAATCATTTTGGAGTTTAGTTATATTTGCACCCCCAACTCTTAAAATTCTTCATAGTAATCCATCTTTCCTCGAGCCAACTAACATCAAATAAACGGAAGATATTTGTAGAATCAATAGTATCCTATAAAGTCACCAAAATTCCTAAGAGACTATTAATATATTAATTATTTAAACAATCTCGTCGCCTCGTGACCATAAATAATAATATATCGCGGTGAGTCTTCTAGAAACCACTAATGTACATGCATGACTACTTTTACAACTTGTATGAATCCGATTAGTCCGTCATGACTTTGTACACACTCGTCATCGATATATAATAGTACATATTCGTGTTGGTTAATTTGATGATCATGAGTGATAAGAATTCCCTCATATTAAATTAAAAGTTAGCTAAGTCATAGCCACTACGGAAGACACTAAAAACTTTAGCATGTTCGACATCGGTTGGTTTGGGTATAGCTAGGTCAACGTGAAAAATTCCAACGTATGAGGGTATAAGGATAGTTAAACCTCAAAATCAAATAGATAAAATATTGATTCGTGATTTAGAGCACTCATAGATGTTTTATGTAGCACATGAGGCCGAACAGTTACATTATTGGAAATCTCGTACTTTCGTATAAATGAAGCTAAATACTCGATAGGCCAAACACATAACTCTAGTTCACAGTATCCTCCGTGATATGTTAAAAATATCCATAATAATACTAATCGATAAACCAATTATTTTCATTGGTTGACCTAAGATCTTTGGTCGATGTCGACTATCCGACATCTAATATGTGTTAGCTCTTTCCGATCCCTAAATCGTTGGGTTTAGTTAATCCCAAATACAAATATTATTGTGTTGAACTATCCTTGCATTTTTTGTCATGAAATAGAGAAACTAAAAGACTAAAATGACGTAGTAAATGTAACACTATCAGAGGTATGTCACTAACATAAAAATTCATAACTTCATCAACTTTTATTCAAGGTTGGCTCGCCGAGAGCTAGCATGTTTGGCTATTTTTCTTGTTGAAACAAAAAAATTATTGATTATTTACAATTGCATAACCCTACTGCGAGCCATTTTTGACTAGATATTTTAGATTGAAACATAAAATTAGTTTAAATAATTAGAATCTAGTGTATAGAACCTATGTTGTATGGCATACACGCATGCAAGAAAATAATGGATATTTATAGGTAAGGTGCTCCATTTTGAACCATTGTGTTTTATCAAACCTACACTAAAGATTTGTTTTAATATGAGTTAATCGAGTCCGTCTATTGGGCGTAATCAGATGACATTTAAACATCATGGATCAATGATCATATTAATTGAAGTTTATTGTGAATTTAAAGCATGCATCATTCAAGACTCATTGTTTTTGTCTGAAATTTTGACATGTGTGGAACTCCATTAATCATAATTAAGTATGAGTTTACGAGTGACATTTATATTTCCTTAAGTGTTTTTCATTCTAATCGATATATTATTTGTCTTGTTTAGGTACATAATCTCGTATTTACTTCAATTGCCCTGGATGATTCATTTTTGCGTAGTTCAATCATAGATAACTATCGATCTTATCGTCATTAATACGATGATGGTCTTTACTTCCATGAGTTCATTAAGTAGTTTTTCTTCGTTTTAAATGATAAAAAAACTATAGAGACTACTTTAATCATTCATAATATTGGATCACAAAACACAAGCTTCCAAAGTTATGTTATCTCTGCATAATGAACAACAATATATTAACCGTGAGAATAAAATACTATCCGTTTATACTTATTTTCCTTCGAAAAAGAAAGTCATTTTTCTTAATGGAGATTTTGGTCCAAGGGTTATAATGAGGCAAAAGTAAGGATAATATTTAACCATGATAATTTTTAGATTTCAGACATGGATAATTTGACGAGTTATCATTAAAACATCTCGTTTCGATGCTCATTCAGCTTGGTCTATCCATCTTCTAAATTTCCATTCAGCTATGTTCGGCCATTTCGCACCCATGCTCTTAAGATTAGTTTGACTATCATATGTCAATATAACTTGTTACTTCAGTCAGTTGGTTAAGTAGTTTTTATTTGTTCCAAATATAAAAACTAGAGAGAATATTCTTATCACTCACAATATTGCAACATGAAATACAAGCTTTTATAGTTCTGTTATCTCTGTCTGATTAACTATAATATATTGATATCCAAAACAATATACTACTTACCCATACTATTTTTATCTTGAAAAAAAATTTATTTGTCTTAATGGATATTTTAATAAGTAAGGATTTAACGATGCAAAAATGAGATGATATTTTTCGGTGAGACTTTTGGGTTTCAGTCATAAAAAATTAAAGAGTTATCATTAGATCATCTCGGTCTAATACTTATTTAGTTTGGTTCATCCATCGTCTGAATTCTCATTCGGCTCAGTTCGATTATCTCCTGCAAATACCTTTTGGTTTAGTTTAGATATCTCAAGCCAATATAACTTTGGCTTGATACGACTATCTTGCACTCATACTTTTCTAATTTCGCTCGAGCAATTACAAAGTCGTGAAATCCAGAATTGTATGGGCTCGACCTAGTGTGTACCCAAATTATGAAATTATAACTAAATGTAAAAGTATAAGTTCCAAAAATTAATTTGTAATTAACCTATTATGTGTTATTGGTAGTACTAAGTGTTATGATGCAATAAAATTTTAAGCACAAATTGTAACACTATAAATAACTAATTAAAAAAGCAATAAAAAACAGAATCATTTGATCACGTTAATCTTTGTTACTTTTCTCTATTTCACGTGAGTCTTATTCACACTTCTCTCAACCTTTTTTCATCATAAACTTATTTTCACCAATGAACCGGTTATCATATATAGTTTGAATATTATTTTTATATGTTAATATTATTCCACGTCTTTATTTCATCTTTTGTAGGTGTACTTGATGTGTTAATGATCTAATAAAAATACTCTTTTAATTTATATATGGTGTTATAATTGTTGGTTTAAGTTGAGTTTATTTCTTTTATATTTTGTGTTCTTGTACTACCGTTTTAGCTTTAATATTAGGTCATTTTTTTTGTTTTTTGTTATATTTTGGGTATTTAAATTTTATTTTGGTTATTTGATTTTGACTTTGAATATTTCAATTTGATTTGGTTATTTTTTTTACGTATTTCAATTTGATTTGAACTATTTGAAATTGTTTTGGGTATTTCGATTTAATTATTTTTTTGGTGGCTCGGTTTGGATTTTGTTATTTTAGTTTGATTTTGGTTGTTTATTGGTACTTCAATTTATTTTTGGTTATTTTAATTTGATTTTGCTTAAATTTAGTTATGAATTAAGTTGTCCATTCATTCAGTGAAAACAAAACATTTTTTTAGCTCTTTATATGATTTTTGTTTGGTGATCAGGAGGAAGGTGCACCGCGGATAAAGATTATAAAAGAAAGTATGAAATAAAATATAAAAACTAAAAATGTTTGAAAAACATTTGGAAAAAATGGTTTAAACTTATCATCTAAAAAAGATCGTTTAAAAAAACTTTCCAACAAAACTTTAAAAATTATATACGATTTGAATCAAAGTATATACTGACAAATTCCAAATTCCGTTCGAATAATAGTTTAAAAAATAAATAATAAAAAATAACCGAAGTTTTAAAATAATTTATCTAAATTATATATCCCAACCACATCTAACAATAGGTTTAAAAATAGTTATACTTCCATTTATTGTATTATAAATTTGAAAAAAAAAATACATTTTGTATACTTTATTATTTTCTATGGCATTTGATATTTACATTGTTATTTTAGGGGGAATATACCACTATTTGTCGGTGTACTTTTATCCATTTAAAACTTTTTTATTTATTGTTTTATTTCATTTCACACGTAATATTATAGAAATTACACCACATTTGATGTATTTGTTGATAATTCAAATATGTGCTCATATATACAATAAATGGTAAATAAAATATTTACTAGAATAGATAGCATGATAAAACTATATAGAAGCATGGGCGCCAATTATTTATTAATAATTCAAGATAAGCTAACTTTTCATTAATTTAATCTTGGTTTTTTGTTCGTTTCCATTTGTTTTTCCCTACCCATGACATCATCTAAGTATCTAGAGGGTAAGGATGTATAATATACATTATCTAGATCTTACTTCGATATTGTTGAGGTCATCGGAACTCAAATGGATCTTTCATCATAATGTTGTGTTTAATATTTTATTTTATGGATGACAACTGGGTATCACATGTTGAAGAAAACTCTAGAGAATCAGGCTTCCATGACGAAATTTTATATAAAATTAGAAAATATTGCAGGCCACAAATTCGTTTAGTTCATGTGCTTAGTGAGCAAAGCAAAAGTTGTATTTCTTGGTTGATAACTAAAGGCAAAGGCATGTTGATGAAGACGAAACCTAATTAATTACATGTGCACTTTATTTATGCCATACCAAACGACATCCATCTGATTCAATCGTGTACTTTCTAATATCTAACTATAAACTTATGGTTATCTATTACCCTATCCTAGATGACAATTTTGGTATATTTTGCTTAGTAACATGAAATAGCGAACAAGCAAATAACAAAGACTTTGCTAATAGTGAGATGTCTAGTTTGAAATTTATATCTATCTTTTCAAAGTTTTTGTCTATATTGACATATTGGCTTTATCAGTTTAACTAGGTACAACAATTTTTTATATAAAATATATTTTTATAAATATTTTAACACAAACTTATGATATAAAATATATATTTATCATTTATTATTTGAGGTTTTATTATATATATATTGTTTTGTTTTTTATGTATTATATTTTTATAATTTTTAGATCAAAAATATTTTGTTCTTATTATCTAGTTAAGATAAATTACTCGAAAAAACTATAAATACCATAATTATTTGGATTTTTAAGTTTGTCCGACAACAACTTGTTACAATTAGTTATTTTTAACTTTCAAAACTCTATATGGTTTTCAAATGAAATTCATGATTAATATTGTTAGAGATTTTTTTTATAGCTTTATTGTGCACTCCAATTACACGTACTTTCACACACTTAACAGAATCTATTTTTTAAAACAAAAAAGAAGTTTTTCAACGCAAAAAATCCACATATTTGAACTACTACCAAAAACTTAATTGTTTCACATCCAATTAACATTTATTTTCACAGAAACAAGATGTATTTTTTGTTTCACATAGTTAGATTTATTTCACAACCAAAAGTCATATTTACGCAACCATTTTTTTCTTATTTTTGTAAGACATTTTGATGGCGACTAGTGTCGAAACAGAGTCGTCAGCGGTAAGAAATCAAGATGAAAGAAACAAAATAGTAGATATATGAACCCTAACCCTAGTTTAGAGTATAAGAGATTTAAATATGAATCACCCAAATCCTTAATACAAAATATAGAAACAAAATTAAACGCAATAAAATAATATCTTATTAAATCTGAATGTAATCATATTTAGTTTCTATGTTGAATAAATCTTTAAAGTATAAAATAATAAAATAAAATAAAACTAAAACATTTAAATAGATTTTTGTAGAGGTCTTCGCCTACATCATCCTCTCATAGTTGGAAAGAATTCGACCTTGTATTCAGTGCGTTGAAACAAATATTTATCATAACCTCCAGACTGATCCTTGCTTTCTCTGCCAAACCATAAACCAAGTGCCCTTCTTTACAACCAACAATCCTCCACACCAGAGTAAAATGTAGTAACCGTGAATAAATCTGACACCAATTCGTTTGTTCTCATCTGGGACTACACTTCCAAAGCTTCCTCCCAATACCCATTTGAACTATACCTAGATAACAAATTATTAGATGGCACAATATTTTTGTGAAGTATTTCGTAAAACACCTTACGCAGACCTTTGTGAGTTTTACGAGGAAGACGGGTGACACCCCAGCTGGTAACAACACCTTAATAACTCTTACGGTCTTACCCTTGGTGACACTAATGATGCCAATCATCTCACTCTTTTGGAAGATGGCATCAATTGGAACCCGCTTCTCACTTAACTGTAGGAATAATCCACCTTTTGTGCAACAGTTCCACCACTGACCTGGATCTCCATAAAAGGAGCTTTCTTTTGCTTCAAACCCTACATCTTGGTAATCTGAGTGTGGACCAAAACACGAACTTGATCCCAAATGTAAAGGAATCGACCACCGGTGTTGGGGTAGCTAAACACACTGTCTTGAGAAAAATACTCAATGAACATGTCTTTCCTCACACAGGTTTCCCCACTGTTGAATGCCATATCGTGAAACTTCCATAGCCTGTGATTCAATTTGGTTGTTCTGTCATCCTTTAATCGAGCAATCGCTTGTCGAATATGACGATGTAAACCATCACCTGGACAATAAATGGAAGAAAAATCACGCTCTCCACCCCGTAGAGACTGAGAGTCATTATGTTTTTATCGCTTTCGAGTCTAATTCGGATCCATAGTTCTTTCTCTCGCCCGCTCAAGCAAATCAATTTGTTGGACTAGGTTAGCTAATTTACCAGTCCCTTTTTAGTTCCTTTTGAGAACATTAATTCTCTTGCGTCTAGATTTTTGGTTATACCCAATACTTACAATAATAGTATTTTTATCCATTAATTTATTTGTTGGAGAAAGACTTCTACGTACTATTGTTGATGACAATTTTGATTTTGGATTTGTTTCATCTGATAAAAATTTTTATTTTGAATTTTTCTGAAGGTTTTTATTTTTTATTCTTAATTTTAGATCCTCTTTTGTTCTTAGGGTTCCTAGGGTTAGAGAAATAATTACGAAACAAATATTTAACAATTTCTTTAGTAGTAACTAAAACATAGGGATTTTTTTTATTGTTTACCTTATTAAAATAAGGAGAGACTTTTTTAGTGTTACCCAATAGTCTTCGTCTTTAACACTTATTTCACCCTCATCGTCGTATACATCATAAAATGGATCTCCCAATTCCGACCAAGTTTCATAATAAATTTCACCATGGTAGTCAGTCTCATACTCATAAAATAGTGGATGGTCGAGTATCAGTTTACCTTCCATATCACAAATAGCTACTTGATGGATATCATACCCCTTTGATTTTTCCAATTTATAGCTATGGCCATGGTTAGATCTTTTGAAAAATACTTTCACCTTTGAATTTCCGGTTGGATTTTGAAATTCGGTGGTGGTAAACCTCTCAATATCTTATATCAATTTCTTTATTTGATGTCGCACTGAATTCATCCGTGCACCTATCTGGCCAAATCGGTAGTCCATCTCCTCCCGACCGAATGGTTATACTATTAGAAAAGTAGAATTTCCGTGAACAGTTCTCTTAGGAGATATATCTCATTAACTCACGTAGTAGAAGCTCTGTCACTTTGGCACCAACTCATGACGACTAGTGTCGAAATAAAGTCGTCGGTTGTAAGAAATCAAGAAGAAAGAAACGAAATAATGGTTGTATAAACCCTAACCTTAGGTTCAAATATAATAGAATTAGAGAAAAACAATCTCAAATTTGATTCAAAAAGTCTGACCGCAAAAATAGGGTTTGAGGGACCTTAATCGTCCAAATCCCTAATACAAAATATGGAAACAAAAGTAAACGCAATAAAATAATATCTTATTGAATTTGAATGTAATAGGATTTAATTTTCTATCTTAAATAAATATTTAATGTATAATAAAATAAAAGTAAATAAAAGTAAAGTACAAACATACACGTAATTTCGTACCAGAAACATAATTATTTTTTTTAATTTTTTTTTTCAACACAAACAAACACATATTTTAGGAACTACAAAAGTTGGTTTCTTCACACCCTAGTAAACTTTATTTTCACAAAGTTAGTTTTATTTTTGTGAGAAAATCTAACGAGATTCAAAAATCAATTTATTAAGTAAGTAAAAGTCTAGTGAGTGTTGAAAATAAGATATTTAGATTTGGAATAATTGGCTATTGGATTGATGGTAGCTGTAAGAAAGATGGTGACATATTTTCAAGGTCATATAATAATTATTTAGGTTTATTTCCATTTGAATTATTTACAAAACTTTGATATCTTAGGGTATCTAACAATACGGTCTATTAGATTGGATATGTATGATATAAAATATAAATAAAAAATGGTAATTAAAGCACACGCAATAATAAATTTTATAATGAGTTTCAAGAAGATATAATGGATAATGAAAGTAGAAATTTAAGTGAAAATATATAGAATGGATTATACAAACTAATGGAGCATCAAGTTTAAATGGTAGTGACGCATGCATTGTGTTAGTCACCCCATATGGAAAGGAAATAACAGGTTATTAAGTTTTATTTTGAAATTACTAACAACAAAGCAGAATACGAAGCGATTTTAGCTAAAATAAAATTAGTTTGTATTTATGGAGTTAAGACGGTTCGTGTAATGTCAGATTCTTCGTCAGTAGTAAGTCAAATCGAAGATATATATGAGGTAAAATATGATAATATTAAAGAATATTTAAATTTGGTTAAAGAGTTTAAAGAAATCTTTAAGATGGTAACTTTTGAGCCAGTACCTTGGTTAGAAAATGCTAATGTAGAATTTCTGGCAAAGTTCAGTTGCCTTGAAGAAAATCCTATAGTGATACTCAAAGATAGTTCATCAATCAAAGTTAAAATAGATGAGATCAAAATGATGTATGTTGATACTTTTAACAATTAACGTCAATAGTATATATATATAATAACCACGTGTTCCCTCATATTAAAGTTGATGCAAGAGCTTTAAATATAAGAGAAAAAACCTATGTACTAATTGAAGAGGCATTATACAGAAGGAGTTTAATACGATTGCTTCTAATATACTTGAACAAATACGAGATTTTGTTGATTTTGAAAGAGTTAAATAAAGAAGTAGTTAAGACACACTATGACTATGAAGGGTTGATTATGAAGTTTTTGCGAGGATAATCTTACAATCCAAGTGTAGCAACAGATGTTGAGATTTTGGTTAACAGTTGTGATTTATGCCAAAGGTTCGCTAATATGAGCCACACTTCAAGCGAAAATATGACATCAAATCCAGCTTCATGTTCATTTGATAGATGAGGAATAAATTTGGCAGAACCATTACCAATGGTTAAGTGAGGCGTGCTTGTGACCAAAGGTCATGAGTTTGAGTCCCTTTACATACGCTTTCTCGGCTGAGCCTGTCACCTTGTATGGTTTACCTTCTGGAGTTGGTTTGCAGGCTATTGCGTCAGACTGAGGGTTTACCCTGTGCCCACTCATTGCACTCTGAGTAGCGGCTGCGGGTTCCCTCTAGAAAAAAAATGACGAATGCAATTTTTGATTGTGGTTGTGGATTATTTTACAAAGTCAGTAAAGGCAAAACCTTTGATGAGAGCTTATTCTAAGTGTGATTTATTGTAAGAAAATATTTTGAGTAAATTTGGGATTCTCATAGTATCGGTGACATATAATAGTCCACAATTTCATAATTGATTTATTATATTATTTTTTGTATAAATATGAGATGGGTAACATTTTTTATCTCGTATTATCCGCATATTCATTTTGAGTGGAATAATTAGAAACTTGAGTTTTGTAAAAAAAATGGGCTGCCTTCTTGCAAGATATGTTACAGGCATATAGGATGACCCTAAGAGCGACTACAAATAAGTCACACTATTCAATGGTATAAAAGATGGATAATGTGATCCCGTCTGAGATATTATTACCAACTTATTAAATTCAATATTATTCTTCAAAAGAAAATTCGAGAAAATAATGAGTTAGTTGTGATGAGTCCGGATTCTGTCACCATACTTTATGGGAACCGGACAAGGTCAATTCGGACAATGTCCACCTCACCGGACAGGGGCAGTTCGGACAACTATCATCCACTGAACTATCTGAACAGAACTAAAGTACTTAAAACCTAATTAGTTTTTGACTAAGCTGCCTATTTACTTACTTAGAACTAATGGGTCTTTAAACTTGACCCAAATCCATTAAACACGACCCGAAATCCAATGTGGCCCAAATATAAGGGTATAAATGTTGGAATATATTTATTTAATATATTTATAGACTAATAATAATTTGGACCGATATGCTAAATAAACATATTCGGTTATTGTCTTAAGGAAGTCCAAATTAAAAGTAGTCGAGTTAATTATTTAATTAACTAAATTGGACTTATGGGTAAAAAGGCGTTATGGGCTCAAGTGTGGTAACCGGGTTGAATTTGGGCACTGTGATGAAGAGGGCCCAAATCTCAACACTTAAGCCTGAATTAATAAATAGGGATATAAATTGAATTATCAAATTATTGGGTTATGGTCCCGGACACAAGGAAGTAACATAGGATGGGCTTTACAATGTTGGGCTTCACATTGTAAAATCTATAAATAAGGGGCTAGGTTTAGGTATTTCATCACTCTAAACCCTAATCAGAAAAACGGCCGCTTCCTTAGTGTCTGGAAACCTTTTCCTTCTTCTCTAATCTGATTCTGCAGGTCTCTTAGTTTCATAAACGGAATCGCCGGAGAACGTGGAATCACTAAAGAACGCAAAAGAACGGTAGAGAATACTAGATGGATAGCAGCAGGCAAACCCGTAAGTATTCTTGATTTTATGTTTCTTCTATAGATGAATCTATCAAAAGGGTTTTATTATTTTTTTCCGCGATTTGTTATATATTATTTGATGCGATTTCGGATAATATATAACAATTGGTAATAGAGCCAGGTTAAACCCTTTTTGGATTCAGTAGAATAATCAAATTGAGTATTGATAGATAAAAAACGCATGTTTTTCTTCATTGTAAAGAATCCGTGTCCTTGGGATTATATGTGAATTGAATTGGTGGGGCATGGATTTAGGGATTGTATGAAAAGCATGTTATGTGATTCATTGTATTGAAACACATGTTTTATTATCAGTAAATTGCAATTTTTATAGTTTGGGATTTTATTTTTATTTTTCGGGTAAAATTAGGGTTTATTGATGTCTGGAATTTTTCTCTCAAAATTAGCATCAAATCAACCCTAAAATAACGAATAAAATCAAAATTATTGGGACAGTGGCTCATCGACAGCTTAACCCCTGATGTTAACGCTGATCGAAGACTGTTCGCTGATTATCACGGTAACCGAAAAAAAAAAAAAAACTGCTGCAGCAATTTGCAGCTCGTTAGAAATTGCAGGGGCCTGCTGGAAATTATAGCAGGGACCTACTGCAATTTCAACAAGGGTCTGCTGAAAATTACAGCAGGGGCCCGCTGGAAATAACAGCAGGTGCCTGCACTGCTGTGATGATTTTTTTTTTTTTTTTCGAAAGTACATATTTTGTTCGGATATATATATATATATATTGTATGTAAATTATTTCACAAGTATGTTGTGTTTGACATGCATTTTTTTTGTATGTTTATTTGTGAATTAAATTGTGTGTGTGTGAATGATTAAATGACGATGCATGATTAAGGTTTCGTAGACCGGTAGGTGAAACTAAGAAATAAATTTAATCGGCCCTCCGGAAGGTTAAAATTAATTTTCTTAAGGATCCTAGGCTTCGAAAAGTTCGGGGATTAATTTAAATTCAAATATTATCGGCCCTCAGGAAGGTTCACGTTTGGGTTTAAATTATTCATGAACGGGAGAAAATTATTGAAAATGGTCTTGGTGCTGATTTTAATTTTAATTAGATGAAATCGGCCCTCCGGAAGGTTTCATCGGTACTTAAGGATAAATTAAATTCAGCCTTACGATTTTTTGATTTTAAGTAGGTGAAATCGGCCCTCCGGAAGGTTTCACCGGTACTTAAGAAAATCAAATTATGGTTATTTTAATATATGTAAATGACATCGGCCCTCCGGAAGGTCTCATTGGCAATTAGAAAATTAAAATAATGACCATAGTATTTTTCTCAAACTCATAAAATTTCATGTTAATTTGATTTGCCCTCCGGTATCTATTATCAAGGAATTTTATGTTTTACATGTATTTGTCATGTTTATGCATATGTTTTCAGTTATATGTCAAGATGCTAGATGTGCTTTGTGTTGTTTGTTCTTATTATAGTATCCATGGGTTACAATTTGTTGGGGAATCGTCCACCGTCGTTGGATTGTTCGGACTTCCAATTGTGGAAGGAAGAAATGTTGCTGTTTTTATCTGTACATGATTACGACTATGCACTGATAACTCCCAAACCATCTCCCCTTAGTCCGGAAAGTACACCGGATGAAACTAAGGCTGATGAAAAGTGGGAAAGGTCAAATAAGTTATGCATGGCGCTCTTGTTACAGGGAATACCAGTAGCATTGCGTGGGGCTGTCCCTAAAGGTGTTACCACTGCCTCGGTCTTTCTCATGGAGATTGAGAAAGCCTTTGCCAAAAATGAAAAGGTAGAGATGCAGCGTTTGCTCATCGAGCTAGCTACCAAAAAGTATAATGGCAAAGGTAAAATCCGGGAGCACATTCTGGGAATGTCGATGATTGGCCAAAAGTTAAAAGGCAATCGGTTTAGACTTACCTGAGGAATGCATAGTGGGATTCATATTTCATTCGCTGCCAGACCGGTTTAAGTATTTCCAATCCACCTATAACTGCATGCGAGAAAAGTGGAATATCAATGAGTTGATTTCCCACACTGCACAGGAGGAGGAAAGACTTAAAGGCACAGCGCTTGAGGCTAATGTGATTACATCACCAAATAAGGCAGGACCTAAGCGGAAGGCATATGGCAAATGACCGGGTCAAGGTTTGGTCAACAAGAAAGGTATAAGGCCCTGGATAAGTTCATAACAATTAAAACCGAGGTTGAGAAATAACTTGGTAAAAGCATTAAGACCGTTAGATCTGACCGTGGTGGTTAATACTATGGTAGATATGACGGATCGGGTGAACAACGTCCAGGTTCCTTTGCACAGTACCTAGAGAAGTGTGGAATAGTCCCTCAATACACTATGCCTGGTTCACCTCGCATGAACGGTGTATCTGAGAGACGGAACCGAACACTAAAAGATATGGTTAGAAGCATGATAAGTCACTCATCTCTACCATTATCTCTCTGGGGGGAAGCCATCAAATGTGCCGCTTATATACTCAATCGAGTACCCACAAAGGCTACTGTTAGGACTCCATATGAGCTTTGGAACGGGCGTAAACCTAATTTAAAGCATCTGCATGTGTGGGGTTGTCCAGCTGAGGCGAGGCCTTACAAACCTCAAGAAAAGAAACTGGACCCAAAAACAGTTAGTTGTTTCTTCATAGGTTATTCCGAACATTCTAGAGGGTTTAAGTTTTATGATTCTCTCACTGGTACAATATTTGAGACATGAACGGCCAAGTTTCTAGAGGATGTTGAGTTTGGGGGGAAGAATAAGGGAACATATGTTGATTTTGAGGAAGAATCCATAAAGATTCATGAAGGTTTTAATAGAGATACTGAGATATCTGAAGATTGGGCGGTAATGCCAATCATTTCGATCCCATTAGAACAAGGTAATCCTCAGATTAACATTGATGCTCCACTTGAGGGTTCTAACCAGGATACATAGATTCGGGTAGAACAAGAGGAACCTCAAGATAATCTTCCACAATGGAATCAAAATGACATCGTTCATAATGATCAAACTCTACCTCCTCAAGAAGTGCAACAAGAGGAAATAGTGCCATTAAGAAGGTCCACTAGAGAAAGGAAGAGTACTATAGGTCCAGAATTTATAGTATATCTTCAGGAGCATGATGAGTTATGTGCTGGAACTGTAGATGATCCCTCATCCTACAAACAGGCCATGGCAAGCTCTGAATCTCAAAAGTGGATTGACGCTATGAAAGAAGAGTATAAATCAATGCAGGATAATGCGGTATGGGATCTTGTCCCATTACCTGAAGGGAAAAAGGCAATTGGTTGTAAATGGGTTTACAAAACCAAACGTGATTCCCTGGGTAATGTGGAAAGACATAAAGCACGTCTTGTAGCGAAAGGTTATACTCAGCGTGAAGGGATTGATTTTAAAGAAACTTTCGCTCCAGTATCGACGAAGGATTCCTTTAGAACAATCATGGCATTAGTTGCACATTTTTACCTTGAGCTTCATCAGATGGATGTTAAGACCGCTTTTCTCAATGGTAATATTGAGGAAACGATCTACATGATGCAACCAGAACACTTTGTAGAAAGTAATTCAAAAGATCTGGTTTGCAGACTTAAGAAATCCATTTATGGGCTTAAACAAGCTTCTCGTCAATGGTATCACAAATTCCTTGAGGTGATAGTCGGTTATGACTTTGAGATCAACTCGGTTGAGGATTGTGTTTATCACAAGTTCAGTGGGAGTAATTTCATATTTCTTATATTATATGTGGATGACATATTGCTTGCCTCGAACAATAAGGAATTGTTACACACTACAAAAAGATTTCTATCAGACAATTTTGATATGAAGGATCTTGGTGATGCCAGTTTTGTGTTAGGAATCCAGATACATCGAGACCGTTCTCGTGGTATTCTTGGATTATCACAAAAAGCATACATTAAAAGTGTGTTACAACGTTACGGATTGGCAGATTGCAAGCCCCTAAGTACCCCTATAGCAAAGGGTGACAGACTTAGTCCGAGTCAATGTCCTAAGACAAAACTTGAGATTTAGGAAATGAAAACGGTCCCTTATGCTTCTGCAGTTGGGAGTTTAATGTATGCTCAAGTTTGTACTTGGCCGGACATTGTCTTTGCTGTAAACATGTTGGGGAGATATGTTAGTAACCCAGGAATGGATTACTGGAAAGCAGTTAAAAGAGTACTCCGATATCTGCAAGGAACAAAGGGGCACATGTTGACATATAGGAAGTCAGATAAACTGGATATCATCGGGTATTCCGACTCAGATTTTGGTGGATGCGCAGACACATTAAAAGTATGTCAGGCAACATATTCTTATTGGTTGGAGGTGCAATATCCTGGAAAAGTGTAAAGCAAACACTTATTGCATCGTCCACCATGGCAGCAGAATTTGTTGCATGCTTTAAGGCATCAAACCAGACACTAAGGCTGCGGAATTTTATTACTGGATTACGCATTGTATAAGGGATAGAAATCCCTATGAGGTTATATTGCGATAACAATTCTGCAGTGCAATACTCTAACATCAACAGGAGCGCATCTAAATCCAAACACATAGACATAAAGTTTATGTCTGTTAAAGAAAGAGTATAGATGGGTCAGATAAGTATAGAGCACATCAGAACAAACTCCATGATAGCAGATCCTCTAACAAAGGCGGTTTTGCCTAAGGTTTTCCAGGGACACACCATCAGTATGGGTGTAGTTGATTTAGAGGATTTTTAGTTTCAGTGGGAGAGTTTGTAATAGGATCTGATGTTGTATTTTGCAGTATTGTGCACATTAAAGTTTATTGCAATATATATGCTTGGAAATATTTATTGATATCTGTACTGTATTGGATCTCCAAAAGTAGGAACCATTTAAGAGTAGATATGTACGATTACAAGCCATATTACTCTTAGACCACCCTCCATAATTGGCCCAAGTAATTGATTGATTATGGTAATGTGATTACTGTTGCATCCTATTGTTCACATTACGAGAAAGAGGTCTTTAGTCCTTTATTATTATCAATCATGTACGGGGTTGTACCGTTTGCCCATTGACAATGAATATAGGGATCCCATTAAAGTTGAATATGTATTCTTGAGTAGCATATGACGGTCCAAGTGGGAGATTGTTGGAATATATTTATTTAATATATTTATAGACTAATAATAATTTGGACCGATATGCTAAATAAACATATTCGGTTATTGTCTTAAGGAAGTCCAAATTAAAAGTAGTCGAGTTAATTATTTAATTAACTAAATTGGACTTATGGGTAAAAAGGCGTTATGGGCTCAAGTGTGGTAACCGGGTTGAATTTGGGCACTGTGATGAAGAGGGCCCAAATCTCAACACTTAAGCCTGAATTAATAAATCAAGGATATAAATTGAATTATCAATTTATTGGGTTATGGTCCCGGACACAAGGAAGTAACATATGATGGGCTTTACAATGTTGGGCTTCACATTGTAAAATCTATAAATAAGGGGCTAGGTTTAGGTATTTCATCACTCTAAACCCTAATCAGAAAAACGGCCGCTTCCTTAGTGTCTGGAAACCTTTTCCTTCTTCTCTAATCTGATTCTGCAGGTCTCTTAGTTTCATAAACGAAATCGCCGGAGAACGTGGAATCACTAAAGAACGCAAAAGAACGGTAGAGAATACTAGATGGATAGCAGCAGGCAAACCCGTAAGTATTCTTGATTTTATGTTTCTTCTATAGATGAATCTATCAAAAGGGTTTTATTATTTTTTTCCGCGATTTGTTATATATTATTTGATGCGATTTCGGATAATATATAACAATAAATACCCAACCACCAACATTAAATGAGGGTAATGAAAATTAAATACAACGAGACAGCTCAATTCTCCCTCTACATTCTACCCAAGTATTAAATACTCTCAAAATTCCACAAAACTCTAAATAAAAATTACAAACTTACCCTCAAACAGAAATAAACCACACCAAGTTGTTAACTTAATTAAAAAGCGCACAAAGAAAACTCAAGTAAAAGTCGAATACTAATATGGGTTGATGATGTAAATATAATTCAAAATTTTAAAAAATTAAGTTTCAAGAAGAGAATATGATTTTAAGAAAGTTTTTCATAAAACAAAAGATAAAAATATTGGATAGTTAGCCACAAATTTAGATGATCGAGTTAAAATAATTTCTAAAAAGCACATGTACATATATGTTTACTAATTTATAATAAAATATTTTCAAACATCATTTCAAAATTTGAAAATATATGATGTGATTTTTTTCCTTTGGTGACGCACATGAGTTTTTTTTAACAAACACCATAAAGATCATTATTAATACCAATTTTTTGTGAGAAAATAAATATAGGATTGTTTTTTTTTTTCAGTTTTCGCTATCATAAAAGTTAAAAAAAACATAAAAGATAAATAAAAACTAAGGATATTTTATCAAAAATAAAGTTTCTTAGAAAATGACAATGTTCAAAACTGACGAACATTTAGATTTTTATAAAATACAACATACACATGTTGGAGTAAATATGGAATGAATATTTTTAGAAAAATGATGACCTTAAAATAAAAATGTTAGAGAGATATGTTTTGAATTCAAATAACTATGTCAACACACGAAGATGGATAGGGATGGCAATCCGGGTGTTGTCCGGCCTGACTCGATCAGGTCAGGTCGGGTTTTGTCTCGTCCGAACATCTACCGGGTCAGGTTCAGGTTAAAAAATTATAACCCACAACGGGACCGGTTCGGTCTCGGGTTTCTATTTTTTTCGATCTGTCCCGATCCGAAAATTATAAAAGTAATATATAAAAAATTATATTTATATAATATATATATATAATAAAATAATATATTAAAATAAATTGAAAATTTTAAAATTAATGTTAGCGGGTCGGGTCGGGTTGACCGACAGACATGAAAGGACGGGTATGAGTTTGAAAATATAATCCTGGGAACGGGTAGGGCCGGATGCGGGCTCAAGGTTCAAAAAGCGGGCTCAGATACGCTATGCCGCAAAAACTATAGGATTGATCATATTGTGGCATGACTACTATATCAAACGCGGTAATATATATACAAGCCAAGTCTGGAGATTATACAATTTGCCATACTCTGAACTACTATGTCGACACGAACATGGATAAAAGCCAAGCCTCATAGGCTACACAATTGTCCATATTATTGCCTAACTACTATGTCAAACCCAAATATAATAATAATTCGATCTCCAAAGGTGACATAATTTTACATACTATAATCTTACTACTATGTTAAATTGAGAATAACCAAGCCACAGAGGCTACAATTATCTATGATGTGGCTTAACTACTATGTCATATATTGTTAAAATATATATATATATATATATATATATATATATATATATATTATATACGAGGTACCATTAGTATGTTATTTACTTTGTAACTATTCTAATAAAGAGGTATAACAAAATACAATGATTATTATAGTGTTATGAATGAGTCGAATAGTGTTTTGACAGTGTACTGTGTCCGGCAGTACAGTTTTGTGTATGTGATAGTGATATTTTACCTTGACGGTATACTGTGTTCGGCAGTACAAATAAGTGTTGTGACAGTATCGTTATTAGTCCTGTGGTATGAGCCCATTAGGCCCATTCTCTAGTAAGTTTATTAATTCCCTATAAATAGACAACTAGGACTACACAAAACACAATTTGAAATCTGTAACATTTTCTATCATAGTGAAACAAAATTGGATAATTGTATAGTGATTTAATAACAAAATTGGTATTAGAGCCAAGTGTTGAAATTAGGGCTTTTGCAATTAGGGTTTCACAATGGCGTTTACAACAACAAAATACATGATTGAAAAAATTGATAGGGGATCCAACTTTGCGTTGTGGAAGATCAAACTGAAATCTTCATTGGTACTGCAAGGGTTGTGGAATGCTGTAGAGAATAAGTTACCAGAAGAGATGAAAGAAGAGGAGAAACAAGATCTTCAAGAAAGGTCTTTGTGCTGGATTTTAACAAGTGTGAAAGACAATGTGACTCTCGGGGTTACAAGTACCGTGCAGAAGACGGTGTAATCAAAGTTACAAAAGGCTCAATGGTATGCATGAAAGGCAGTTTGCATAAGGGTCTTTACATTCTCTAGAGGAGTGTTGTTATGGGCGATGCTGCAGTAGCATCATCAGGGAGTAATGACCAAAGTATGCAAGATCGAAATAAGTTATGGCATTAGCGTCTTGGTCACATGAGTGATATAGGATTAGCTGTTTTGGGAAATAGAGATTTGTTGAAAGGATATAAAGCAGAATCATTGGGATTTTGTGAGCATTATGTGTTTGGTAAACAAACTAGAGTCAAATTCACCAGATCGGCTGTAAGAAAGACTAAAGGGACGGTGGAATACATTCACTCAAATCCTTGGGGTCCAAACAGAATTCCATCCAAGAGCGGAGCCATATACTACAGGAGTTTGATTGATGATTATTCAAGGATGGTGTGGGTTTACTTTCTAAAAACGAAAGATGAGGCATATTCAACCTTTGTCAAATGGAAAATAATGATTGAAAAGCAAACATGAAGAAAAATCAAACGTTTTAGGACAAATAATGGGTTAGAATATTGCAATCGTGAGTTCAACGAGTTCTGCGAAGCTGAGGGAATAGTGCGCCATCGCACTTGTTCTAGAACACCACAACATAATTAAGTCGCAGAAAGAATGAACAGAACGCTTTGTGACAAGGCACAAAGTATGATCTCGCATTCCGGTGTGGGAAATGATTTTTGGGCTGAAGCTATCAATACAGTGTGTTACTTGGTGAATCGGTCTCTATCAACGGCTATTGATTGTAAAACTCCTTTTGAGATTTGGTCTGGATTGTCGGCTGATTATGAACATTTGAGGGTGTTCGGTTGTCCTGCGTATGCTCATGTGAGAGATGGTAAGCTTGAGCCGAGGGCAAAGAGGTGAATATTTCTAGGATATGCTACTGGAGTGAAAGGATATAGGTTATGGTGTACCTCTCCAATGTCTCCACGTTTTCTCATCAGTAGGGATGCTACTTTTAATGAGTTTGCTTTGATAGACAGTCAGAAGATAGTAGGCAATAAATGGGTGTTCAAGAAAAAGGAAGGTGATCCAGGGGTTGAGGCATCTCGATTCAAAGCAAGACTGGTCGCTAAGGGTTTTACTCAAAGAGAAGGAATCGACTTCAATGAAGTGTTTTCTCCAATGGTGAAGCATAGTTCGATTCAAGTTTTGTTAGCCATAGTAGTTTTGCAAGATTTAGAGCTTGAGCAGTTAGATGTGAAGATTGCGTTTCTACATGGTGAATTGGAGGAGCAAATCTACATGAGACAACCAGAGGGATTTATCGAACCTAATATGGAGGACAAAGTTTGTCTGCTGAAAAAGTCACTGTATGGTTTAAAACAGTCACCTAGGAAATTATACAAACGTTTTGATACATTCATGGTGTCAAAAGGGATCACGAGGAGTCCATATGATAGTTATGTGTATCATCAAAAGATGTCGGATTTTTACGTTTACTTGTTCTTGTATGTAGATGATATACTTATTGCTGCTTGTAGTATATCACACATTGTGTAGTTAAAGAAGCAGCTTAGTGCCGAGTTTGAGATGAAGGATCTGGGTAGAGCAAAGAAAATTCTTGGTATGGAGATTATCAGGAACAGAAATTTATGATCATTACACTTGTCTCACCGAAGCTATATTGAGAAAGTGTTACAATGATTCAATATGTTTGATGCTAAAGTAGTTAGCATTCCATTTGCTACTCACTTCAAGTTGTCTGCAGTGGGAGCGACTAAGGACGATGCTGAGTTGGAACAAATATCGAAGGTTCCATATGCAAGTGCAGTTGGTAGTATCATGTATGCTATGGTATGCACACGTCCTGATATTTCACATGCGGTTATTGTAGTTAGCAGTTACATGGGATGTCCTGGGAAAGAACACTGGCAGGCAGTGAAATTGATACTTCGGTATCTTAAGAATATTGTGAACGTTGGCTTAACTTTTAACAAGACCGATATTGGTGAATCGCTGAATAATGTTGTAGGATTATTGGTTGGTTTTGTTGATTCTGATTTTGCAGGTGATATGGATAAAAGAAGATCTCTGACATGATATGTATTTACTCTAGCTGGGAGTGCGATCGGTTGGAAAACACAGTTGCAAGCTACTGTAGCTTTGTCTACAACAGAGGCAGAGTACATGGCGGTAACAAAATCAGTTAAAGAGGTAATATGGTTGCAAGGTTTGGTGGCAGATTTGGGCTTGGATAGGACTACTACAAAAGTGTTATGTGACAGTCAAAGCGCCATACACCTTACATGGAACTAGATGTACCATGAGCGTACAAAGCACATAGATGTCAACTATCATTTTATTCTTAAAATAATATCAAAGGGAATTGTTGATGTGAAGAAAGTGTCTACACACAATAATCCAGCAGATATAATGACCAAGGCAGTATCAGTTTGAAAGTTTAGGAAGTACCTAAACTGGATTGGTGTTCGCAGTATAGATTGAATGCCTTAGGGGCATTTGGTGAGTCAGAAGAAGAGAAGTTTCTTTGTTGATAGTGAAGAAAGGATATTCTCCTTAAGGGGAAGATTTGTTATGAATGAGTCGAATAGTGCCTTGACAGTGTACTGTGTCCGACAGTACAGTTTTGTGTATGTGATAGTGATATTGTGCCTTGCCAGTATACTATGTTCGGCACTACAAATAAGTGTTGTGGCAGTATCGTTGTTAGTCTTGTGGTATGAGCCCATTAGGCCCATTGTCTAGTAAGTCTATTAATTCCCTGTAAATAAACTACTAGGACTACACAAAACACAATCTGAAATCTGTAACCTTTTCTATCATTGTGAAACAAAATTGGATAATAGCATAATGATTTAATAACATAGAGTAATTTGACGATCTAAATATGATGAACTTTATTAAAAATACTGATTTGTTTTCTAAAATAAAAAAAAACTAATATGGTTCAGTTGACGATCTATACAATAAAAATATTAATAATAACAAATATATTAAGATTTAAAATATGAAGTAGTGATAATTAATATTTATTAAAAACCATGAATATCTAAAATTAAATTAAAAATAAAAGAGCGAACTTAAATAATCGGAAGCTAACTGACAAATATCCATAGCGGTTTAAAATATGATAAGTATAGTCCCTTAATGAGTTAACATAATCTTTCAAAAGTGGAAAAAATGAAAATTAATCTTCTTTACCATTGACAATATTGGTATGATCATCAACATGGGTAATAATATTTTATGGAGTTAAGTTTGCATATTTGTTGGGGAAAAAAGTATCCACAAGAGTTGGTTTGTCATTCTTTTCAATATTTGAAAGGTCGCCATCCTTTGAGTCATCTTTATATAAAAGGTTAGCCTCACTATTTGCACGAGGGTACTCTTCTTCAGAAATATGTTTGTTTAGAGGAGCTAGTCTAAGTCCATTTCTCCTCCAAATACAAAGTATAATATTTTTCTGACATTTATTCCACATGAGATTAGCTGATTGATTAAAATTTTCATGAGCTTAACGAAAAACTTTATATTTGACCTCATTAGCTTTGTCCAACTTTTCTTGAAGCCCTTATTTGTAAGTGTTAAGATTTTCAATATTAGTTACCGTTTTCTTGAGTTTGTTACTCTTCTTGACTAATTCATCATATGAAGATTTCAACTCAACATATTCATGTTCATATTTTTAAAATATGATCCTTTAAAACAAATAAGCTATCACTGAAATTAATTGGAAAAATAGCTCGCGTGAGTTTGAAAGTCATCAAATAATATAAATTTGCTTGCAAAGAATGTGGAGTTGTAATAGTTTTAAGAACAAAAAAATGTAAAATTTATTAACAAGTATAAAAATAGTATATATATATATATATATACACGCACATAACTCTAAGAAAATGATTGACTTTCACTGTAAGATATCAGCAGGAGATGAAGATGATTCGAAAGGTTCAGTTGGACATAATGCAAGCTAACAACCCAACAAAAATGAGGATGTAAAATGGATGACAACGCAATTATTTCATTTTACGAATGAGTAGAACCAAATATGATCGATGAAACTTTCTTTTAGATAGTCATAACATGGGAGTTATTTTTGGATTTGTTAATTGGTTTCTTCTTGATATGAGATTTTTTTAGAAAGATATTGTAGTAATGGATTTCTTTGCGAGTGAAGTATGAGTCTTTTTTTGTGAAGTTTCAGAGGGAATTTTATCTTCCATTTAGCATTATGTTTGTGTTTTTACGGGATATCGTATTCATTATCATTTACACACTTTTTGGGTTGTTTTGTATCAGAAACTTACAGAGCTAAGCAAACAAATCATCACCAATTTACCTCTTGTATTTTGGATCTTTTATTTTGAATGACCAATTTGCCTTTAATTTACATCATGAATCCTTTAAATGGTAATAAATCAGATATGATGAAGTTAATTTTGGTAAACATAAGTTGATGATGATCTTTCCAATGATTGAATGAGGCATGTGATAGTATATTTAAGCAAAACTTGTCGTAATCAAAGGTAGAAAAGTCTTTATTAGACAAGAAACATTTGTCTTTTTAAACAAGAAAGTAAAAACAGTAAGAGGTTAATGAAAAAGATCATCAACTTAATTATTCCTTATCTAACATGTTTGCATCTAATGTCTTTCAATCTGACCAAATTCAAGTTCTGATTCCCAATGAACACTTAAGAAAAATAATCTCGACTTCCAGACATGATTTGAGTCTCAAAGTTAAACGACTTATTCGAATTGTCAAAGAACAAAAGAATAAAATGGACATTTCTTTAATTTTTTGAATTTTCACTAGAAGAAGATGTCCTTAATGGCTATTGGAATTTTCAGAAGATTAGAAGCTAATGCAACACTTATCAAGTTCCTCCAACCATTTGATGGAACTTGCGATGGACAAATTCTGACGTACTTAAAAGACTAGGTTATTAAAGGGTGAAATGAAAATCTTAGTCCCGAAATAAAAAAATTGTGAAGTAAGCATACTTCACCATATGTCACATGATGAAGTTCTTGGGAAGGCTAATAAAAAAAATATAGAATGTCATATTATTACGAAAATTTTATTTTTCAAGTTCGTCGAGATATATTATTGGCTTATTTAACGAAAAAAAAAATCAAGTAAAAAATTCAACCTTCTCAATTACATCGTTAACATGACTAGTTGACATATATGGTATTGGAGGTTGGTTAGAAGACGATATTATGGTAGTGTTACGAAGTTCAAGAGGAAAACATCATTAACTTCTTTCTGAAGTGCTAATTTATCCTTTAATTTATGGAAATAATACCTTATTTTCTTAGAGAATTTCATTTTAGGTTCTATAAACTGATTTTAGCAGGTGTACAATCATAATCAGAAGATCGAATACTACTGGAACTTAAGCTACCAAATGATTTACTTTAACAATAATCTTGAGAATCTAATTGATAAATTATTTCAAACATTATTAACGATTCTTAAAGTGTTTCTAGCGATTCACGACTCTTATCACCAACCATACACCAAAATTAAAGCAAGTAAAATAATGAATATAAAAATTGTACCTTTGTTTGTAAAAATATACGAATTGATGACCTAAGTTAATACGAGATGGGTAAGGAAATGATAACAATTTAGTTTTATAGAGGAGATTTGTAAAGATAGAAAGTTTGAGAAATAAATAAGGAAAAATTGGAGACCTTTATATAGACAATTCGTATCAATAAAAACTAATAGATTAAGTTAGTAATGATTAATGAAGAATATATGTTAACACAAAACGAGGTATGAAGTTCAACATTTATATTTTTGAATAAATTTTTAGTTGTAAATTGGTTTTTCATTTTTATAAGAAGTTTACGTTTACATTTTATTAAAATCAACATTTACCTCGTCAAGTAGTCCTCAAACACAAATTTTTACTTGAGAACTATAGAGAAGCCCCGATAAGGTCATATTTCCCTAAAGGTCTTATGTATTTATCTAAGAGATAAAGCTCCATAATGGATACATGATTTGTGTCAGTGAAAAATGTTGTATTATGAATGACGACCCAATTAATTGAGAAGTGAAGCAAATTCATACGATGAGGAAGACAATGTAAATCAATAAAATAATTCAAACAAAGAAGAACTATGTGATAAGAAGTACAATTGATAAGATTAACGATGACCTAGATATAACTAGGAAACATAAATAAGATTAGATAAGTAATAAGACAACCCAAATGTATAAGACAAAAGATTATCAAAGTTGGAAAAACTTACAAGATTATAAGTGATAAATGAAGGAAAATCTGGTGATAAATAAGTCTTGATATAATAAATACAAGGTTTAAATTGGTGTAATTAGTTGCCAATGACTAATCTAAGGCAAACGTAAAGAATGAGGGGGTCAAATATAATAACTAGTAAACCTGTTTATGAATAGTAGAATAGTGGAGTGAGAGATTCACTTAAACATAGGTAATTATGTAATTTCATTTCTTAGCTCATGTACTATATAAATGACATTCTTTTTTTTGGGAAAATGTCCAATGATTAGTTAATGATTGATGCATTTATTCCTTTTGTCTTTTTCTCTCTCTAATCCTTCCATTTCTCTCTTTAAAAGCACCGTATATGAACATTTATTTGACATACACTATCATACGAACATATTCTTCGCATGATTAATAACTAAAAAGTAACCAAATTCATCAATGAGGACAATCATAAAGGGAAAATCCGACCAAACACAAGGAAGAATGCGTTTGTTTGAGCAATGAGGCAGAAAAAGCTTACATGGCGAAAATAACACTCTATAACCTTCTAATCGACTGTTCAATATTACTAAAATACCATAAGAAGTTAGAGGGTAATCTTGTAATATATGTAACAACTTCTGTAATAGATAAATGTCACGTAGCCATAAATACACATGACATCCATCCATAAAGCTAAGCTTAAACGTTAGTATAATTAAGGTTCTCGACTTCATTTGTAAATGATATTATTTTTGGGAACTTGAGAGTAAAATAATTGTTTTAGAGGTTTTCTTATTTTTATGGCTTTATTTGTACGAGTCTAGCATATTAGACTCGAACTTATATTTTTCTATGTGTAATTTAATTTAATAGAATTTTAAACATAAATTGTTAGTATCAAAGTCCTTAAGACCGAATAATTATTTTGTAAGATCTCATGTCATCAGTGTGTCGATATAACTTTAGATTCCAAAATCTATAAAAACTTGTAACATAATACATAGCTCGTAAATCCACTTGATATGTTTAGTGTCAAAAGTTTTGGGGTTTTAATAAAAAAAATTAGTCACACATCAACTAATCTTTTTCTGATCTATGTTATATTTATAGACCACGTTATTCATTAACTTACCCATTTTTTTTTAGTACTTTATACTTTAGTTTTACTCATTTCACTACTTATTGTCACCTATTTCCACTAGTTTCATCATGCATGTTCACTAGTGAACCAACTTTCAACATTTTTTTCGTTTTCTTTACCATTTTTGTCACTTTAACGACTATTATTTAACCAAAATAAACTTATCATTAAAACATATTATACTCTGGTGTTCTATTTTTATTTTATAATAGGTTTAGAATAAATTATATGTTTCATTATTTATTTTTTTAAATAATATTTTTAAAAATTTTATGATCAAAATATAATTAAAAATGATTTGAAAAGCGGAAACTTACAAAGACTATCATATCTACTTTCAAATTAAAAGGATAATTTCTTTTTATGGTGCTAAAAAATATTTCTAGTTAAAAGGAAAATGAGTAGTGACAAAGGACATTGTTGAAAATTTTGAGGACAAAGATCTTTCTTCTTAGATATTCCACCGCCTATCTTATTTTTCTATGTCGTATCCTCTTAAAAAACTACATTTATTGTTTTTATTCGTTTTGATTTCATTTCTTCTATATTTTTTATTCACATAGTGTCAGTTTGCTTTTGAATCTTAAACGAGATTACGTTCGTAATCATTTAATAAAATTTATTTACTTATCATTTTAATGATATTTGCTTCAAGTTATTGTCGGTTTTAAACCCAGCTTTAGAGTTTTTCCAAAGTGAAAGTACTGGGCCGGAACGGCCCAAGACAATTTGAAAACCCATCTTCATCAGCATCGTGTTCCCAAATTTCCCTCCAGAACAGTTCTCTCTAGGCTCTAGCCCTAATTTTGCTTTGCCATAACCAAAGGATGCAATGTTCACCAATAAAGAAAGGCAAGAAGAGCGAACAGGACGCTACGGAACCCCAAGGCCACAATACCTACAGGAATTGGTAAATCAGTTCCAGAATACGACAGATGAAGGTATGCTCGCTTCCAAATATGTAGCATTACGATACTACTCCTATGAAGTATTCAGGGTTATGTGTAATTCGAATGAGTATGTTGTCTCTGTTTTAAGTCATTGTTTTTTGGTTCATGAAAACTGAATTATACATAATCGTTTGGTTTCAGCTTATAAGTTTGTCGATGGCAATGGTGTATCTTATAGTATTATTTTGTGGTTTCTTTTACAGAGACAAAAGAGGAAATAGTAGCCAATCTTGGAAACTTTGCTTATGATCCTTTCAACTCTTCGTTTTTACGTCAGGTTAGAAACTCTTATGGTTTGGTTACAACACTTAGTGTCTTTTGTGATTTATATTCTAGATCATGTAATGTGTTCTTCTTAAACAGTTAAATGTTTTGGAGCTGTTTATAGACTGTCTAACGGAACCTAACGAGAAGCTCGTGGAATGTGCTTTGGGAGGGATCTGTAATTCGTCTGTTGGTAAGTTCCGATTTCTGAATCCTCCTGGCTGATTTCACATTTCGGCCCTTTTTATTAACTGTTTTTTATTCGTCGCAGACCCAGGGAATGCTACTATCATCACACAGTGTGGTGGAATTCCTTTGATCATTGATTGTTTATCAAGTCCAGTTAAAAACACTGTAAGTTTGGAGTTGTTATTTGGGTTAGTACCTTGTAGCCGTAAAATAGTTTATGATGATCATTGTTGCAAATATCCCAGACACTTTCGTACTTTTTTGTCTTTAAGTTCTGCGACCTTGGAGTCACCAGACGGCATTTTATCATGCAACGTGACATTAGTATACTGTAACGTTACATATATGCTGCTATTGATAAATTTAATTTGCCTTTGCTAGGTGAATTCTGCTCTGGGGGCTCTATATTACTTGTGTAACGAAGATAACAGAGAAGAGATTCTAAAGCCAGAAGTGATTGATCTAATGGAGCGGTATGCTGCAGCCAAGGAAGTTAGTACAAGCTTTAGCAATCTGGCAACAGCATTTTTAGACATGCATGTTTATGGAAACAAGTAAGATAATGAACCACCGGGATGATTAATTAGATTGTTACTCTGTCTTTTCTGCCATTCTATTCAAGCAATTCTTGGTAGAAGTGGAAACGTCGATTCCTTATGTTGATTGCTTTACAAACGATATCAAGACAGTTTATCTTTTCTGCAACTAGAAGAACAGTCATTGGGGATGATTGTGAATATAAACAATGCCTGCATCCTTTATTCTATGTATATTGAAGAGAGCAATTAGATTTATCAGTGTATAAAATAAGAATACAAAATCTAAAGCAGCAATTTGTTACGATATAGTATTTGTCTTATACATTTCTACTTCTAAGTGCTTGTGCATTTAATATGATTATCCATCTACTCCGGTCGTATCATATTTTGTTTTGATGTATAAAACAGATTAAGACACTACTCAGAAATATCATTCCACCAGCTACACCCTGACTCAACACTCAAGTTTTAGGCTACTTGCAGAAAAATAAAATTCATAGACTAATCTGAATATATAATACATATTTAAAACAATAACAAATTATATATTGACTTGAATCAAAGTCTATTCTCATATTCATTTGAATTTAACATATTTTCTGATAAATATAAGCACAATAAAGTTACAAACCCATACAGAATACAATTCATGAATGCTATCTCTATCCGAGAGAAAGTGGCGTAATACTTGTAGCACAAATATTTGTAGCACAAGTCTTCAATTTTAAGTACAAGGGATAAAGAGACTGCTTTAAGTTCTTCACCCACTGCAGTAGCTCCAATGCCTCTGAAAACAAGAAGTCATTCATGTTATGACTACCAATAGATTGTTGATAAGTAAATTTATGAAGGATTGCTTAGAAATATGGGGTATACTTACCGAGAATAAGTCTTAGCCGGAGGTAGCTCATGTACATTTTCACCACAGGATATATTTGAAGACCTTATTAAACAGGGATAGCAAACTGAAAGGTCATTACTTTTGAAAGCAATCACAAAATTTACAAGAATTGTTTTTACTTACTAGATTCAGTTTTGTTTGGAGAGAGACCATATAAGGCGTTTTTGGCGTAGGCTAGTAGTCTCACCCGTTGAGGAGCACCCAACTTGCCTATGACAGACCTTAGTATGCCACTGCGATGGATAGTACATGCCAAGTTAGGAGGAGGGAGTACATTCTAGCAAGCTTTTGATTGAAACTCTACAAATCCCCTTACTCGGTACGCAATATTGTGAGAAAGTCAGGTGGTAGAGATTCCATGAACGAGGATATGTCTTCCATGTTTAGTGACTTCAGCTCTTTCTTCAGCTCCGTTTTCTCTTCGACTGACATTCCGTTTCCAAGTGTTGATTTACTATGTCAATCACATTATGGGAAGATGTTGAAGTTGACAGGTGAATGATCAAATATACTGAGTAATATAGCAACTGTGTGGCTAATCAATTGTAAATTGAATTGATTCCGAGGACTCAGGTTTGGCTTATATGCTCTCATGCTTGTATCCGGAAGTTTTATGGAAAGTCGAGTTAGTTTGCCCCAGTAACAGTAAAATCTAAAAAGCTATATCAATCTTTAAGAATGAATAAGCGATTCCTTATACTAAAGAAAAACCTAATATAGAATTTTCCATTTGTACATTGGATCTGCGTTTGCATTATGACAGAAAATCATTAAATGTCAATTCTTACACGTGTGATTGATGTAAGCCAGATACTAGTGTATTTCTCTGCCAGGTACAGCAAGTTCCTTTTTCTCATTATGCAGACCAACATGTACAATAGACCAATTTAAAATCGAGGGCATAGATATATATACCTGTTGATGGTTCTTCCGGTGAAAATTAGAGGAAAGTATCTTGAGTATTTCCCAACACCAAACTGTTGACCGAGATGCTCTATTTTATTCGAATCCAGAAGAATCAGAGCCTTCCATAGCTCACAATAGTTCAACCTAAAATCTTCATCCAGCTCTTTGCAGATTCCATGATCTAAAAGAACTGCATTATTATCAACAAAAAACACTATTAATTACCATACAATAAAACTTATTCCAGATTCAGCCACGAGCTTGGACATACTTAGAGAAAAACCATTTTGACCATCTGCAGAAACATGTATGTTTCCAGGATGTGGGTCTCCATGTATGAATCCATGAACGAATATCATTTCAGCAAAAACCTCCACCAATGCCTTAGCAACCTACAATACAAACTTAGGAAGACAACTTCATAATGAAGCTAATCCAATTCATCACACTTGGCCAAGTGGCTATAGCCTTTGAGACTTACTAAACCAAGATCACTGTAATTAAACTATGATTATATTAAACTAAATAACTGAGTTAAGAATTTAAGTATGCTCAAACTCAGTAAACCAGAAATACCAACCTTCACTGGATTTATTCCCATTATTTTAAGAAAATCCACATCATCAATCTGAAACCGTATCAAAATCGTGTTAGTGGCAGAAGTTGTGCCCTCCAGTCAATGCCTTAATAACAAACATAGGAGTGCAGATGCAGGACATTGTTACGGTCATACAAGACTACAAGTGATATTTTTAAATAGCTATCCTTCCATCATGTTATCTTCTTCAACTAAAAAAATTAACCTGAAAAGATCTGAACCCCTAATCAGTACTCCCTCGTACTTTAATTGTCGTTTGGTAATATCAATGCAGCCATTAACTTTTTTTGACCAAAGATATTTTATTGTTTGTTTCCTTTTATTAAATTAATAACTTTGACCCAATAGAATTAGATTGCTTCTTGTGTTTTATAGGAGAGAGAAATCATCATTGTATTTATTGGTTTCTACTCCAAAACTTTAAAAGACCTATATTACGGAATGGAGGGAGTATTAAAAAAGGATTAACAAATCATACCTTGTGCCCCCTACAAAACTGCATTGTCAGGACTTCACTTGTTGTCAAATCCTGGGACAATATGTTTATGAGTGTAAGCCTCACATTTTGATGGTCTCCAAACAAAAAAACAGGAATATAACAAGGACCCTCTCCTTTCATACCCAATACACACGGGGAACCCGGAGAAATTTGTTATTTTTGAAGTTTCCAGCAGTTCTTTCTGAATTTTTGGCCTCCTGAATGAAATCTGTGAGACACAGAAAAGACAGAAAACTTACTGCTTACAATATAAAAGACAGAAGGTGCTTTCGTCGTTGCATACCATTCTCTTGATAGTATTTTTCCAAATACTTTAATATTGTCAAGTGCATGGATAGTGGAAAGGTTAAATCTGAAGTTTTCCTATATACGTTATAAAATTCTAAACAGAGCTGATATTTGAACATCATCAATCTTCAATCTTTTTTTATGCATTTCCATGTAATGAATGCTGTTCATGCTTTACAGTGTCTTGATAATTTTACATTTCCTTGCAGAGTTTCAGCACAAAATTACTTGTTAATCGATTAAATGTGTCAGGACATTTCATAAAGGACAAATATATAATTACACTGATCAGAAGTATAGATATTTTCCATAGTTTTCCTTAGGACATTTCATAAAGGACAAATATATAATCACACTGGTCAGAAGTATAGATATTTTCTATAGTTTTCCCTTCAACCCGAAAGATCCGATCATTCCTGAGCGAAACAAAAGTTATGAAAAACCCAAAAAGACTATTAGTTAAAATTTTATGCTCATAGATTTCTTTCATGATGCACTTGCACTCGAAGCACCAAACACATGATTCAGGAGTGGTTTGAGACTTATAAATATATAATTACTCACCAAGCTCCAATGCAATTGACCCCACGAATTCTGATACCAGCCACCCGAACCTGTACTCAGGAAAGAACTGTCAAGTGACAGGAAGTTAGAGTAATTTTATAATACAAGTTTTCATTGTATAAAAGATCTTAATCCTAATCAGTATAAAAAAAAATCAACAGAATGGACTACATTAATCAGGGATACAAAAAAGGTTTCTACTGCTGTCCAATTGTTTTTGTTCTCTCACTTATGAGATCTGATAAGAAAAGCAAACAGAGCATCTAACATCACCACAACCACATAACAAGTGGATTGCACGGGTTGGGTTACTTTTAGCATTCAAAGTTACTATGCTTTGTTTTGATGTACTTTTTCTCTTTACCCTTAAAAAGGTAGCGGATACGACTAATTGCTTTCTTTTTTATTTTACACTACTCAAGTTTTTTTTTTTCCTGCTGCTACCCCAGTTGCTGTGCAGATTAACTTTGATGATCTCTTCTATATTTTTTGACTTGAACCATCAATTATTATATTTCAAATGCAGACTTTAAAAATTCATTCTTCATTATCAGCCTGCTGAATAGTTGGTCTATAACATACAGTTCTTGCTTCTCTGTGGACTCCTTTTACTAAACAGAAGATCAAAAGAAAGCATACATAAAATAAAACAGAAGCTAACAGAAAGGTGTTAAGAATAATTCACAAAGAATAATAATGTTCGCACCCATGCAACTGATTCAGAAAGAAAAGACATGATTGTGGTGTCTAATTTCATCTTCTGCCTTAATCCTGGGTACTGCACCTATAGTTTACAGAAGAGAGCTCGTCAGTAGACAAGGAAAAAAGTTCAATAGTCTTATAAATTATTAAACTTGAAAAAAAGGAAGATATACCAAAGAGAGTATGGTGTGTCAGAAAAGAGGGAAAAACAAAAAACAACAATGGCAAATTCAGACAGGAAGAGTAGGAATATGTAATTTGTATGTGTTTGCAGGAGACAAATATATTCTATCACAAAAACACTTACGGAGTGAAGTTCTATAAACATGTCACACATGAGCAATATCCCAAATTATTTTTTGATGACAGACCTTAATGGCTACTTCTTGATGATCTTTAAGTATAGCTCGGTGTACTTGAGCAATAGAGGCCGCAGCAATGGGTTCTTCATCAAAGGACAAAAAACTAAAATTCATAAAGACATAATGTAAATCAAGCTATAAGCAATAAAACAAACTCACCACCCGAATGGATGGTGTTTTAAATCCCATTAGCAGATGAAAGATAGCTTACATTTCCGATAAATTTTTACCCAAGTTTCTGACCAGCACTTCCTTTACGTCTTCAAAATGGCAAGGAACTGCCTTTGGTGTTATTCACCAGAGAAATTCAAGGGAATGAGAAGCATTCTTGAAATACACACTTACTTAAAAGAAAAGGAAAGAGAAAGAAACAAGTCATACTAAGTTTTATGATACGATTCAATTCAAACCTTGTCTTGTAAGGATGAAAGAGTAGCTGAGTATTCTTTAGGAACCTGCCTCAAAGCAGCCACGAACTGGCCAGCTTTCACATAGAAACCTCTATTGGTTTCACACAATCTAAGAATTCTTTTCGCCGAGCGTAAATGAACCTAAATGAAAGACCAAAATACAGCATTTTCAATCCTATACCCACGTTAAGCGCAAACGCCACAAGTATCTTCAAATAAATCCAAAAATAGATAACTACGGTATACACTAAAGACGGTGATTCTTATAACATACAGACTAGAAGACGAATAGATTCACATCGGCGATAGAAGGAAGCACAAACCTCGGATAATTTGTGACTGTAATCTTCAGAATCAGCTGCCACTCCACGCAAAGAGTACTTGTAATCAGCTACAGTGAAAGCAAACTGCAAAATAAAAATAAAAATGAATGAGCCGAAAGAGTACGAGAATTCGATACGGGAAGGAGATGCAAAGGAAGGAACGAACGGTGGATATGGCGCGAGATGAGCGGACGAATCCTTCGAATCCACCCCTAATTTTCTCGGGAAAATGAGGAGAATCTAGGTGGAAAGAGAGAGAATTTGAGGCGTTGATGGATTGGAAAGCTAGGCCGGTTGCTGCAAGGAAATAGACAGTGATTTTAGTTCCGGCGGGAAGCTTGAAGGATCTGCTAATTCTCATTTTGGAGGGTTTTTGCAAGAACGTAGACGAGGATGATTCTGTGCTGGCGCTAGAGTAGAGTAGACACGTTCTTTTTCCAAGATTTGAATATCGTGAAATTTACTCAAAATGTCATCCATGTCAGACTCTTTACTCTTGTTTAAGAAATAGCCAAATGTCGATTTTTTTAGCCAAATGTCGATTTTTTTTAGCCAAATGTCGATTTTTTTTTTTAAGAAGTGCATGGTTTGTCCTCGAAACATAGCTTTTGTCTCGGCTAAAAACCTAGTTAGTCACCGGCGGTTGACACTTATTACATTCGTGTCACTCAACTTCAGTCGTCACAAAAAACGAATCACTGGATTTTCATTCTTGCCACTAGCGCCTGCAAATTAACATAGAGTTGACATGTGGCAGACCAATGTATCGAGGTTTGTTCCATATAAGGTCACTCCTTTTTTCATTCTAAAAACACCCCTTTTTACTATTTACCTTATTTATTTTTTACCGTACCGTTTTAGCCATATTTACCTTATTACTTTCCCTTTTTACTTTTTACCATAACTTTTTCATTTACCCAGCCAAATACCAATAACCCGACCAGTTTAACCCTTTCACCCAAATCATCAACGGATGAAGCTACTTCTTCTATCAAATTTTTAATGTATCCCATAAATAAAAAGAAACTCCACTTTGTTATTCCCTCCATAAAGGGAATAACATATTTACCATTTTCTTTATTTTTATTCCAAACCCATTAATTCTCCCGCAACTCCATCGATTTCTACCACCATCCCAACTGTTATGCACAACCAACCAGTCATATTAGCTTCTCAAATCAATCCCCCATAAATTCTAACCCTAGCATAGCCACTATAAAGGCGGTCTCCTCTTCAAGATTTCTCTTCTAATCTTGAAAAACAACAAACCATGGCCAACTACTCGATTTCTCTTTTAATCTTGACAAAAAACAGCAGTCTCTCTCGAATTCGTCTAAGGTAGAAATCATTCGTTATTTTAAAAAACAACAACACTTAAAAATGCACCATTGTTTATTAAAACAGATGAAATGCACGTAATTCTGAGACGACATCTCGGAATTAGGTGCATTTTTTTATATAAAAAACACGTGATTCTGAGGTGCTGTCTCAGAATCAAGTGTTTTTTTCTTGAAAAAAAAGCACCTGATTCCTAACTGATGTCTCGGAATTAGTTGTTTTCCGCTAAACCTGCACGAATCAAGATTTTCGAAAATATTTTTTTTAACAGAGATTCTCAAGTTAGATGAATGTAAAACTAAAAAACAAGATTAAAGTATCTTGTTGGTTGATTGGGTGATGTTCTCCGGTGTTAAATCTTTAGTTTGGGTGTTTTCCTCTTCCATGAGTAATCTTTAAGAAATTTGAAGTTTTTTTTTGTTTTTAGGGTTTAATTTTAGAAGTTAAATCATATATGTTGGATTCAATTTGGCTAAATCATGTGTTTGTTGATATAAGTGTTTCATAATGGTTAATGACATTAATTTATAAATTAGAAAGTAAAATGAGGACAATATAGTAAAAGCAAGTGATAAGTTTTTTTTTATTATTTTGAAATATGGAGGAAATAAAAAATGTGATGGAGGAAATAGCTTCACCCATCACCAACTCTTCTTCTCCATCGTCTTCTCACTTTCTCTCCTTCAATTCTTATCGAACACTAAATCTGTTTTTCTCCACTACCTCCAAAGGTTTTTATTCTCTCTTCCTATTTCTATCTTCCTTCTCCTCACTTCTTGCTCAGCCACACACCACTTTCAGAAAACGGCATGCACCATCACTGTAAAACAACACCGCAGGAGCCGCCGCCGCAGTGACTTCTCGATTTGAGCATTCTTAGTCAAGCGCTTCACCATTAGTGATTTCTGTCCCAAACGGTTTTTCTTTAGCAATGTCAGCTCAGGATCTCCTTCGAAACTATCGGGATGGCTGCCGACTCAGAGATCTGATCCACGCAGTCAGTCAGAGCAACTCGTTCTCTGCTTATTTTTTCCTTGAGTTCCAAACCGAAAAGATAGATCGAGACTCGCCTCACTTGAACCAGGCATAATCTGACGGTGGCTTTTGCTAAAGTACGTGGGGTGGTTGGTGTTGGACCATCGTAGGTGGAGAGAATGCAGAGCCAAAAAGAGAGGAAGCTCATCTGCAGGCAGTAGGTTGACCGACGTAGTCACTGAAAACGGCGACGGTTGATCAAAAGTAAGATTTGTTGATAAAACGGATTCATACTCTTAATTTAATCAGAAGGTTCTATTAAAAGGATAAAGAAAGGGGTGTTGGAGGTTAATAAAATGAGAAAAAAAAGTTTTGTGTAAAAATGTGGAATTGTTTGTTCATAGAGAAACAAATTTTAATTAAATTAGATAATTGTTGTTATATTTATATAATGGGTGTTCTATATATATATATATAATCCAGTTAAAAATTAAATGGGCGGTAAATAAGTAAATGTGAGGTTAAAAAATCATATTTATATAATATATGATGTATGGCTTGTTTTATATATATATATAATCTAGTTAAATATATATTAAAATCTAATATAAATGAGCCCACTAAATATAATAAATAAATCTTGTTAATATAAAAATAATAAAGAGGGTTTATTTTAAAGTAAAAAGTAAAAAATAAATAAGATAAATAGTAAAGAGGGGTGTTTTTGGAATAAAAGAGGAAGTGATTGTATATGAAACAAACCTGGGTACATTGGACTGCCATGTGTCAGCTCCATGTTAATTTTCACGCGCCAGTGGCAAAAATGCAATGATTTTAAAATCCAATGACTCGTTTTGGTGACGAATGAAGCTTAGTGGCACGAATGTAATAGGTGTCAAACACCGGTGACTAACCAGGGTTTTTAGCCCTTTTGTCTCCCATCAAATTTTTTGAGAAATTTGCACCATCTGTACGATCGGTCGCTCTGTCGGTGTGAGTCATACAAACCGACACCAGACACTAAGTTTTGTATCGTTTTGTCCTTTAGAGTTTTGTCCAATAATAACTCTAACTTTATTCAGTTACCTTCTAGTCATATGCCATTTCACCTTTATTTTTTACTATTAAATTTTCACCATTTACCATTTACCCCATATATTAATCTAAGTTAAAAGCTAATGGGTTGGACTGGGTAAAAAAAAACCAAACCTAAACTCAACCAAATATAACCCAAATCCGATTCCCATTTAATAACCCAAATACCCATTTAATAACCTAAATCTCCAATTAACTAAATTCCTAAACCCTAAGTCCATCTAAACCCTAAGCATCCCTAAATTCCTATTTGTCTAGATTTGATCTCTACAACTCTAGTGCTAGCTCAGCTTCCCAAGTTGCTGGTAGCATTTTAGAGTCTTCTTTCTTATACTAATATGACAACTGCTATGTTAAATGATATCATTTCTCCTGCTCTTAATAAAGAAATAGAAATTCGAAGGAATTCATTTGTAGGAAAAATTCAAATTATTACTCCTACTAATACTGAAGTTGCACAAAGAGTTAATGGGATAGAGTATGGAAGGTTGTCACAGGTACCAAGATCCGTAACCCAATCATTAGTAGCTATTCATGGTGTGGATTATTTCTAATCACAGGGTATTTCAGGTAGTTTATTAACCGGGTATTAAATTTATATGCAGAAGGTAGAGAGATATAAAAGGTGTGGGTTAGTAATTAATATTTTTAGAAAACGTCCAACCCATTAAATGAGGTTGGTTGGGGTATTTATACATGTTTTATGACCCATGGGTCGTCCGCGTCGGACTTTGGATTCGGGTCAGGCTTTAAAGTCCAGAATAAAAACGGGTCAACATATAGTTGAGTCATGGTCCCCTTAGATTGACTATTCGTAAAAAGTTTAAGATAGAAGATACCCGAATTACCCATTCGGATTGGGCAGAAGGGAACTTCCAAAATTATCTCACCCTATCAGTAACCCCTTTAGTTTCTTCAAAAAATATTTTGGAAGAGTTAAGTTATTAATGAAAAAACTTGGATCATATTCGAAGTGTTTTTCGAAGAGTTAACTTCCAAGGAGCAGATAAACCGGATCCAAAGTGTTTTTCTTTTTGCAGATGGACTAACCAAAGGTTAGAATTTTGAGTACAACACGTTTCATGTTTAGATTTTACCTCTCAGCCGTTTTCCCTTTGGTACTTGCACTAATTTTTTCAAAAAGTAATTAGGATGTATTTAATAACCCCTAATCATTACTTGAACGATTTATCTCCCATATGTAAGTCACTCAAGTTCTTTTCACTTCTATTTAACACTGGTTGACTGTTTCTTTTTGTTAAACAAGAAAAATTTATAAAGAGAGAAAGCTTCGAAGCTGCAATTTTGTTTTAAGTTTGAAAATTTATATGTTCAAAGCCAGAAACCGCTTTGGTCAAAGGAGGTTGGTTAAATTTGTCTGAATTAGAAAAAACAAGAAATGAAGCAAGAACCACTGCTAGAATTCCTGCCTCTTCTGGTGGAGTAACTAGCCAGACAACACTAAAGTTGGACAAGAGTTCATCCTCATCCAGAACCTCAGTATTTCGAAAAACTTCTTTCACCACCTCTTTACCCACATTATATTCTGAGTCTTCCGTTCAAATACTCATAAGGCCTTTTTCAAAGGATAAGAAAACTTCAACCGAAAAGAAACCCTCAATCGTAAAAAAAACACTCACCGTTCATTTACATGGGATCAGACACTGATAACACTACACCCTGAAGAGTCACTCGACTCTCCCAGGCTAAAAGTACCCATTCCACTTCAAAAGACATGAGTTCAGGAGCAACAAAAACTCCCAGCCAACCTCTAGTGGACCCGAATCCATCGCTCCCCTCAATGAGGCTACTCAGATTAAGAAAGAAAATATTGGTGCTAAATTTTCTGAACCGTAACCCACTATAATGGAAGAACATATGGAAGATAGTGAGGAATATAACCCTTTAGAAACATCCAAACAAATAGGGAATATCACTTCAGATTGGACAAATAGAGAAAATGTGGGATAACCAAATAGTGAGCCATTTCCAGAGTGCTTGGAAGAGAAAGTTGGGCATAACTTTCGTAAGGTTAATATGAAATACTTACTAGCCCTTCAAAATATTTCTTACGTGTATACACACACTGCCAAATTAGATCGAATACGAACCAAATGGGGCTTTTCGAAGTCCGTCAATGTGAGAATCCCTATCAATCCGGAAACTCCTATGGACTGTAAAGCTAATGAGATGGTGGTATACACCAAGGTGCTAAACTGGGGCCTTCACGTCCCCTTAGACCCGTAAATAGTCAGATATTTTCATCTAATCAAGTTTTGCCCAAGCGAGGTGAGTCTGAATGTCTGGTATACTCCAATAGCCAACATTATTGTTTCTAGCCTATCTAAAATTCCAATGTTTATGGAGGAGTTCGTTGTCGTGGCTAGTTTGTGTAGAAATCACTAAATATCTTTTTATCATTACAACATGAGAAACGACTATAAAGTAGTGAATGATATGTTGTAGGTTGAGAAACCTTGAAGGACTCAGTTTATTTTCGTAAGCAGAGTTTGGAAGAATGAGAAAAAGATAAACTATAAGTCAAATCCAAGCCAATCGACTAGATACTAAAAGAGTTCAAGTAACTCTTGTTCGGATTTTTATTAGTATTTAGACTTTATGTTGATATACCGAACTGATTATTGTGTCGTTTTGTAGTTTTTTCGAAAATGTTCTTAGAGCATTCAGAGGATGAAATTGCTATATTTGCCAAGTTAAATCAATGACATCGGATAACTGGGGGCTGAGCTTTCACAATTGTTACAATTCTGGAAACATGTTAAGGGCTCACTTGTGAAATACCACTGGAAGTAGAGATCTTTCTTAGGAACAACTGACCACTCCCCCTCCATCGGATGCCATCCTTAAAAGAACCATAGCGAAGGATGGCAAACTCTACTTACCCGCCTGAAACAAATCTCCTAGCCACCTGGACAAGTTGAAGAAGACTAAAAAGAAGAAAGCTGAAGTTGACCCATCTCAACAGTTTCCCGAAGCAGCTAGTTCGTAGAATCCTGAAAGAATCAATCCTGTTTTGTTGGAGGAAGTTGCTGCAACAGTTAGTGAGGCTGCGGGATCGGATCCATCACTCCAACTCAAGAAAAAGGATTATAAAACGCGTAATGAGGGAGGTGATAGAATGGCTAAAAAAATAAAAATGATGCCATAGGGTCATAGATCATACTTCGACTGATATTCCTCCACAAGAAGAAGTACACATTTATCCTCCTTCTCTGGTGTTTCCTACAATTGATCCGTATCCTACTGAGGGTGACGTTTGATGAGTCCGGAAATTCTCACCACTCACTGTAGAAACCAGACAGGGGCAATTCGGACAAAAACCCCCCCACTGAACCATCCGAACTGGACTAAATTATTAAAAGCTAATCACTTTATGACTAAGATTATTGCTAATCTGCTTAAATAAACTAATGGGTTTTTGAGTTCGACCCGGTTTCATAAGTACGGCCCGAAAGCCCAAGTGACCCATAATTAAAGGAATAAATACCCAACCACTTTCATTAAATGAAGGTAATGAACATTTAATACAATCACACAACTCAAATCTCTCACTACAAACTACTTAAACATTAAATACCTTCAAAACACTACAAAACACCTGACCAAATTACCCTCAGTTGAAAATAATCCACACCAAATTGGCGACCACAGTGGGAGGAGAAGGTGCCTGAATCTAGCATTCGAAACCATCAAGAAAAACCAATTCGGATAAATCTGGACGAGTAGGAAGTTCCACCAGCTTTGGCAGAAGTGGTGGGGGAAAATGATCAATATACGATCGAGGAGCGAGATAGGTTAAAAGTTGAGATAGAAGCCTTGAGGGCTTCTAAAAGGGCATAGATGGGCTTGAAAGAAAAATCAAAGGTGTCAGCAGTTCACCACATTGACAATCCAAGAGAGCATGAGCCATCAAAGACCCATGTGAGTACTAAAAAGACTCATGCTAGCTCAAAGAAGTCTCACCGGTTTAAACCAGTGGAAAGCTCAGATTCAGACTCAGAGTCTTCTAGTAGCTCCTCGAACGAAGATGGAGTTGAAGAATCCCTATCATCCAACAATGATGAAAACCGTTCTAAGAAGAAACAAAAGTTGGTAAAAAAATATTCAAAAAAAAGGGACATGCATGGAAGGTTGAAGAAGCACCTTGGTAAAGGGTCGTCTCATAGCCACAGCCATGGCCGGAGACACGTAGACCGGTTATTAATGGATCCTTTCACTTTTCATGATAAACCATGTATCTTTGCAACTCCCCATGAAGATGCTGTGTTTAGTCGTGGCTGAAATTGGAGACAATCTCCATTGTCCTCCAATATACTATCCGGAAACCTTCCTAAGAGGTTTGACAGCACAAAGATGGAAAAATATAATGGCAGTAAAGATCCGGATAACCACCTCGAGCAAATCAAAAAAATTATGATGAATTTTGAAGATGATGATAAGTTACTTTGTCGAGTGTTCTCCCAGTCTTTTACGAGGAGTGCTCTGAAGTGGTACAATAGTCTGCCACAGGGCTGCATCAGAAATTTTGATACTTTTTGGGTAGCCTTCCGGAGGCAGTTCGTTGGAAGTAAGGAAGTGAAAGGCAATAAAGACACTATCATCCATTGTGCCCGGGAACCAAATTAATCTTTGAAGGAATATATAAGTCTCTTTGTGAATACCAAAAATGGATTAGCTGATTGCTTTGAACAAATAGGAATAACTTCTCTAAGACAGGGTTTGAACCCTGGCAATTTGGCTGATTCGGTAACCAGGAAAAATTTCATGACATGGGGTGGCTTACTGAATCAGGTCGGTAAACAGATTCATGTGAATGGAACAAAGAAAACCAGGGTGCACCGGCAAGTGAGGTCTGCCCCAGCTGCACCAAATCAAAACCAAAATCAGTCCGGGTACAAGGCCAATAAAGCCGGACAGGGTCATAATAGAGCCAAAGCTCAATCCCACCCAGCTGCACCAATTCAGAGCCAGTAATCTAGAAATAAGCGAGGACCTTGGGTTCAAATTGAGTGGTTTGCTGAGCTGAAAGAAAATATAGTCACCATTTATGACAAAACGAAAGACGAAGTACATTTCAGAAAGCCGGCTGCATTACAATCTCCCAGAGAAAGTCGTAATAATTATTTCTGTCAGTATCACCATGATACAGACTATAATACTGAAGATTGCATCGCGTTGAAACAAGAAGTGCAGAATTTGATTGAGAGAGGGAAGTTGGGGGCTTATGCTAAAAGAATGAGTGGAAATAGGCCTGATAATGCTCATCGGACTGGCCCAAACAATGCTGGGACATCGGATCCGGATGGGGCTATGGAAATAATTGAAAGGTTTGATGTAGAGTCAGAATATCTGGATCCTGATCCAACCCAGAATAAGGTGGGTGTTATCACAGAACGCTGCAAGACGGCGTCCGGACTCATCAGCTTTTTTGAGTAACTTACAATATTTGGCGGAGACACCATGACTGCACCTACTGCTTCTTTGAGAAAGAGGCATGTCAATACTTTAGCTACCCAAATCGAAGGAGGTATGACTTCCTATCAATCACAAATTCCTTTTCCTTTCATTGTTTTCGATGAGGATAACTTGAGAGACATAGCTGGTCCCCATGAAGATGTTGTTGTGATAGGGGCATCCATTGGGGGCAATGACATTAGACGAATTTTGGTGGACACCAGCAGTAATATAGCGTTCGAATAGGTCTATTGTGGGTTTCATTGGAAGCTCAGTAGATGTGATCATGGAGTTTGAGGAGGAGGTTTTGTTGGGCAATGGCCCTTTTAAGAAGATGGTCATAATACTTTTTATTGTGGTAGATTGTCCCACATGTTACAATGCCATTTTAGGGAGATCTTGGCTCTCCAGGATGCACGATGTAGCCTTAACAGTCCACCAATGTTTGAAATACGCTGTACAAGGACAAATGGGAGTTGTCCGAAGCAGTCAAAAGGTAGCAATGGAGTGTTATGCAACAACACTGGCCCTTCGAACTTTGGGGGCAATTCGGAGCAGTGAGGATTAGCAATTTGAGGGGCCCTCTGGGGGAGAGGGTGAAATTGATGACCCTAAAGAGACCCCTAGTGTTCTAATACCAATTGAAGAAGTTGAAACTCACTCTCTGGCTGAAGGAAGAAGTGTCAAGATTAGGTCCAAGATGATATCAGAATTAAAGAGTAAGGTGCTAGCTTTTCTGAAAGACCATCAGCATGTTTTCGATTGGTGCAATGCTGATGTGACCGGAGTACCAGCAGACATTATATCACACCAACTATCGATCCGGAGGGATATAGCACCTGTTGTGCAAAAAAAGAGAGCTTTTTCTAAGGAGAAAGCTGATGTTATAGTTCAAGAGGTTGACCGGCTTACTAAGATGGGGCACATAAAGGAGTCTCAGTACCCTTTATGGACAGCCAATCCGGTGTTAGTAAAAAAGAAAAATGGAAAGTGGCGTATGTGCATCGATTTTACGGATCTCAATAGAGGTTGCCCGAAAGACCTATATCCGGTCCCCCGAATTGATCAGTTGGTAGACTCTACATCTGGGAACAAGCTATTGTCCTTTATGGATGCCTTCTCCGGGTATAATCAAATTCAAGTAGATCCGAAGGATCAAGAGCATACTACATTTGTTACTGATAGAGGCCTCCATTGTTACAAGGTGATGCTATTTGGGTTAAAGAATGCTGGAGAAACTTATCAAAGATTAGTAAACAAGGATTTTGCTAGTCAAATTAGAAGAAACATGGAAGTCTGTATCGATGACATGATGGTAAAGAGTGTGGAAGAAGAACTACACTTAGCAGATCTCCAAGAAACCTTTGCCAACTTGGTGAAAGTAAATTTAAAGTTGAATCCAGAGAAATGTGTTTTCAGAGTACAGTTCGGAAAATTCTTGGGGTATGTGATAAGTGAGAAAGGGATACAGCCTGATCCAGACCAGCTTAGTGCTTTATTTCAAATGGAGCCTCCTCGGAATATTAAATAAGTACAAAGATTGACAGGGAGGTTAGCTGCTCTAAACCGTTTTATTTCAAGGTCTTCAGATAGATGTGCCCCATTTTTTCAAACTTTGAATGGAGCAAAAGAATTTAATTGGTCTCCACAGTGCGACTAGGCTTTCGATGAAATTAAGAAGCACTTATATTCCCATAAAACTTTGTTTAAACCTAATGATGGAGAGACTCTCTACATATACCTAGCAGTTTCTGATTGTGCCATAAGTGCAGTGTTAGTAAGGGAGGTGGACAATTATCCTCGTCCGGTGTACTATATCAGCAAGAGCTTGATAGATGCAGAAAAAAAGGTATTTAAAACTTGAAAAATTAGCACTGGCCCTAGTGATTGCTGCTAGGAAAATGAGGCCCTACTTTCAGTCTCATTTTATTGTTGTCCGAACATCTTTTCCTCTGAAAAATGTTCTTCAAAAGGCAGATATTTCAAGTAGAATGACCAAATGGTCAGTGGAGCTGGGAGACTATGATATTGATTTTTCCCCTTTCAAAGTTTGAAAAAGTGGGGCACACCTATCCGAAGACCTTGAAATAAAACGGTTTAGAACAACTAACCTCCCTGTCAATCTTTGTACTTCTTTAATATTCCGTGGAGGCTCCATTTTCAATAAAGCACTAAGCTGGTCTGGATCAGGCTCTATCCCTTTCTCACTTATCACATACCCCAAGAGTCTGCTAGCCATGCAGAATATCAATTATGTTTTCATTCACACAGCTGAACTAGGCCGGATGCGGAAGAAGTGGGGGATCCCAGAGTCTGTTAAAGTGAGGATACCGGTCGATCCAGAGACGCCAATGGATTGCAAGCTCAGTGAGATAGTTTTCTACACAGAGTTATTCAACTAAGGACTTAGGTTTCCCTTGGACCCAGAAAACGTCAGATATTTCCATCTCATAAAGCTCTGCCCAAGCTAACTGAGCCCCAACGCTTGGTTCACACTCATGGCCTGCATCATGGCCTCCAGGCTCTCTGGAATTCCGTTTCCGATGGAGCAATTTGCTGCTGTGGCCAGTCTTTGTAAGAACCACATCATCCCCTTCTACCATTTTAACATGGGCGACAATTACAAAGTAGTGGATGACCTGCTGGAATCGGAGAAGAATTGGAAGACCCAATTTTTGTTTATCAGTGGTGCTTGGGATAATGGGAGGAAGATTAAAGCTGGTGTCAACCCAAGCATGCTTACCAGCAGATGGAAAAGCACAGGTTAGTATTTCATCATATCTTTTCTTTCCTTAGAAAATTTGTTTAATTAAACATTTTTATTCTTCTTTTGGTAGTGTTGCCGAAGGAGTTTAATGACTACTTAGAGGAGGGGCACAGTACTTGTGCCAAACTGAATGCTTGGGCTGCTGAGAAATGAGGAAATCACTTCCACAACTGTTTTACCAGTGGCAACTTGGTGAGATCCCATCTCTGGAACACAACCGGCCAAAGAGACTTGTCTTGGGAGGAATTAACCACTCCGCTAGCTCCGGAGGTCATTCTTCAGAAGATAGATGAAAAGGATGAAAAGCTAGCCTTGCCGGGCAGAGCTAAAGCCCCCAACAAAATGAAGGGCAAGAAAGTCAAGGCTAAGCCAGACGTAGTTGAGGTCAACCTAGGTGGTGTTGAGGAGACTGCCCCAGCAAATCAGGAGGTGCAAAACCAAGGAAGGATTGATGCTGCTCTGCTTCAAGTGGTAGAAAACGATGAATATACGATCAAGGAGCGAGACAAGTTAAAAGTTGAGATAGAAGCCTTGAGGGCTGCTAAAAGGGCAGAGATGGGCTTGAAAAAAAAAATCAAAGGTGCAGCAGTTCACCACACTGACAATCCAAGAGAGCATGAGCCATCAAAGACCCATGTGAGTACTAAAATGACTCATGCTAGCTCAAAGAAGTCTCACCGGTCTAAACCAGTGGAGAGCTCAGATTCAGACTCAGAATCTTCTAGTAGCTCCTCGAACGAAGATGGAGTTGAAGAATCCCTATCATCCAGCAGTGATGAAGGTCGTTCTAAGAAGATACAAAAGTTGGTTAAAAAATATTCAAGAAAGAGGGACATTCATGGAAGGTTGAAGAGGCACCTGGGTATAGGGTCGTCTCATAGCCACAGCCATGGCCAGAGACACGTAGACCGACTATTAATGGATCATTTCGCTTTTCACGATGAACCAGGTATCTTTGCAACTCCCAATGAAAATACTGTGTTTAGTCGTGGCCAGAATTGGAGACAATCTCCATTGTCCTCCAAGATACTGTTCGGAAACCTTCCTAAGAGGTTTGACAGCACAAAGATGGAAAAAATATGATGGCAGTAAAGATCCGGATAACCACCTGGAGCAATTAAAAAAATTTATGAAGAAATTTGACGATGATGATAAGTTACTTTGTCGAGCACTCCATTTTCGCTGCATAAGGGCAATCAGAAACCAACTTGACTTGATAGAAGAAAGAAGAGTTAAGGCTCACCTCAGAGCCACACACTATCAGAGTTTGATGAGAAACAGGTTTGCTTCCAAAATCAAAAGAAGGGATTTTCAACTAGGGGATAAAGTATTAAGAAAAGTCTTCTTGCATACTATGGAAAAGCAGTTCGACAAGCTAGCTCCAACTTGGGAAGGACCCTATGTGGTCAGTTGAAAGCTTAAGCCTGGGATATACAGGCTTCAAGATAAAAATGGAAGGATTTTGAATCACCCCTGGAATATTGAACACCTCCGGTTGTATCTAGAATAAAAACTATGTAAATATTTACTTGTTTAAAGTCCATGTAAATATTATGGGGCATACTCTTTCTTACCCTGGTGGCGCGGGGAGGTTTTAATGAGGTGTCAGGGTTTTTTAATAAAATTCGATGCCTTCTTGAAAAATTCGGAGTGGTTTGACTGACAGATCGAATTGATTCGGTGGAGTGATGACCATTTAAACATTTGTCATCAGATAATTTAAACACTCTCACTTTAAAATACTTGTAAAATAACTAAAGGCCATTTAAATACAAGCCATCAAAATTGGGAAACTACAAAACAATGTAAGAGTTGTGTAAGATAAAATTTCCCGGCAGAAACCGGAGAATGATATTAAAATATGTAAGATGCCTTGGCCATCCAAGGACTTTGAAATTTTAAAAAAAGAGAAGGTTTGTCCGGACGAGGGCCGAACACGATTACAAAATTGCCTTGGCCATCCAAGGACTTTAGTCTAACAAAAAAATTAAAGATAGAAACATAGTTAAAACTTTAAGGCTGAGCTTTCTTAGATGGCCCAGCCTCACTTGGTTTCTTCTTGGGATCCTTGATCTCCTCGTCTGGAATCTCTCTGGTCCTTTCGTCTTCATCAGTAGTGTCATCCCAACCACTGGAATAGCAGTGCTTGTCGCCATCGGCCATGCTATGGTAAAGAAGGTCTTCGTATTCCACGAATCGCCATAAATCTCCTAGTGTCCTCTTCAGAAATTTCTCATGAAAGAGCAAGACCATGTCTGACTTGACCTAGTCTTGGGAGGAATTAACCACTCCGCCAGCTCCGGAGGTCATTCTTCAGAAGACAGATGCAAAGTATAAAAAGCTAGCCTTGCCGGGCAGAGCTAAAGCCCCAAGCAAAATGAAGAGCAAGAAAGGCAAGGCTAAATCACACGTAGCTGAGGTCAACCCAGGTGGTGTTGAGGAGACTGTCCCAGCAAATCAAGAGGTGTAGGACCATTGTACCCGGACTGATTTTGGTTTTGATTTGGTGCAGCTGGGGCATACCTCACTTGCCGGTGCATCCTGGTTTTCTTTGTTTCATCCATATTAATCTGTATGCCGACCTGATTCAGTAAGCCACCCCAAGTCATGACCTTCTTCCTGGTTACCAAATTAGCCAAATTGCCAGGGTTCAAACCCTGTCTTAGAGAAGTTATTGCTACTTGTTCAAAACAATCAGCTAATCCATTTTTGGTATTCATAAAACGACTTATATATTCCTTCAAAGATTCATTTGGTTCCTGGGCACAATGGATGATAGTGTATCCATTGCCTTTCACTTCCTTACTTCCAACGAACTGCCTCCGGAAGGCTACCCAAAAAGTATCAAATTTCTGATGCAGCCCTGTGGCAAACTATTGTACCACTTCAGAGCACTCCCCGTAAAATACTAGGAGAATGCTCGACAAAGTAACTTATCATCATCGTAAAAATTCATCATATTTTTTTTGAATTACTCGAGGTGGTTATCCGGATCTTTACTGCCATCATATTTTTCCATCTTTGTGCTGTCAAACCTCTTCGTAAGGTTTCCGGACAATATCTTGGAGGACAATGGAGATTGTCTCCAATTCCGGTCACGACTAAACAAAGTATCTTCATTGGGAGTTGCAATGATACCTGGTTCATCATGAAAAGCGAAATGATCCACTAATAGCCGGTCTACGTGTCTCTGGCCATGGCTATAGCTATGAGACGACCCTTTACCCAGGTGCCTCTTCAACCTTCTATGCATGTTCCTCTTTCTTGAATATTTTTTTACCAACTTTTATTTCTTCTTCAGAACGGCCTTCATCACTGCTGAATGATAGGGATTCTTCAACTCCATCTTCGTTCGAGGAGCTACTAGAAGACTTTGAGTCTGAATCTGAGCTCTCAACTGGTTTAGACCGGTGAGACTTCTTTGAGCTAGCATGAGTCTTTTTAGTACTCACATGGGTCTTTGATGGCTCATGCTCTCTTGGATTGTCAGTGTGGTGAACTGCTGCACCTTTGATTTTTTTTTTTCAAGCCCATCTCTGCCCTTTTAGCAGCCCTCAAGGCTTCTATCTCAACTTTTAACTTGTCTCGCTCCTCGATCGTATATTCATCGTTTTCTACCACTTGAAGCAGAGCAGCATCAATCCTTCCTTGGTTTTGCACCTCCTGATTTGCTGGGACAGTCTCCTCAACACCACCTGGGTTGACCTCAACTATGTCTGGAGAGTTTTGTCAGTCCAGATATGTCTTTTACTCAATACGAAATCGGTCCGGACTATGTCGCAAGTGCTCAAGAGCGATTGTTTAGGTCTTGCCAAAGGCCTTCGAACATAACCTAAAAAAGGGGCTACTGATGAGTCCGGAAATTCTCATCACTCACTGTAGAAACCGGACAAGGGAAATTCGGATAAGAACCACCCACTGAACCATCCGAACTGGATTAAAGTATTAGAAGCTAATCACTTTATGATTAAGCTAATTGCTAATCTGCTTAAATAAACTAATGGGTTTTTGAATTCGACCCGGTTTCATAAGTACGACCCGAAAGCCCAAGTGGCCCATAATTAAGGGTATAAATACCCAACCACATTCATTAAATGAAGGTAATGAACGTTTAATATAACCAGGCAGCTCAAATCTCTCACTACAAACTACTTAAACATTAAATACCTTCAAAACACTACAAAACACCTGACCAAATTACCCTCAGGTTAAAAGTAATCCTCACCAACGTTAACCTGGATGACTTAGGTAATATATATTTTAGTGAGTTTGAAAAGGAGGACTTTGACTGAACTTTTCCCCAAACAACCACTATGACAAATGATGTGATTTATAAAGGAGAATCTTTCGCAGTATCAAGTGAGCAGGATACTTTGGGCCATACAATACGGGTTATATCAGGTCGATCGTCGATCTGGCTAAGAATATCATTTCTCTTACCACAGACAACCGAAACTTGAAGGATTCCCTTTTGTCTGAACAAAAAAAAAATGGAAGCTTTAAGTATAGAGAAAGATGAACTAAATACCGAACTCCGTCAATCCAAGGCTGCCCAAGAGACCATCCAGACTAAGTATTCCTAACTGGAAACTACCACCTCTAATGAGATCAAGTCTTTGAAAGAACAACTAACTAATAATGCAAGCACTATCAACACCTTATCCGGAGATAAAGAGAAGTTAGAGAAACTTCTGAAAGAGAAATATGAAGAAAACATTTCTCTAAAAAAGAATCAAGCTCAAGAGGTATCTACAGCAATAGAGAAGTATGTTGTCGGTGTTGTGGATTATTTTGAAAAAATAGATGAATGTATTAAATCGGATATGGTTTTACTATTTCATGAGACTTTTCCAAAGAAGAACCTTGGACCTTTGTGGAAGTTTGTACCATATAATGAGATACTTATTCATACCATGCCAGATGGTGATAAACAAGGTTATTCTTCACCAAACGAGAGTGATTCTGATGAGAGAATTGATAAAAGCTCAAACACAAATGCCAAGAGTCCCAAGAAAGATGATGGTAAGGAAAAAGACCCGAAGGGAACGAACCCTAAGTTTATTGTATTTACCCTTTATGTTTAAGACTAAAATCCTTGGATGGCCAGCCAAAGCATTTTGTGTGATGGTAGATTGGGTATACTCCGATCAATGTTTAATATTCATTTCCATTTCGTATGTATTTATTTCTCTTCTTATGTCTAGTATTTAATCAGGTTTTTAATTTTTCCGACGTGTTTAACGAGCGTTTAATTCATTGAATCACTTCAAAGATATTTCATTTGAAGGATGAAAGTGTTTAATAGATCTGATCAATTTAAAGATACTTAATTTTAACGATGAAGATGTTTTTAATTCAGTAGATCACTTCAAAGATAAATCACTTGAAGGATGGAGGTGTTTAATAAATATTTAATTTATCCAATCTCCCCGTACTTGCCAAAACCTTTGAAAAAGGAATAAGATAACATTGATTTAAAACCGGACACCTCATTAAAACCTCTTTGTGCCACCAGAGTAGGAAAAAGTATGCCCCAAAGTATTTACATTGAAGTATGATAAAGTAAATATTTACAAGTTAATTTCATTTTAAGTACAACTTGAGATTCTCAATGTTGCATGGGTGCTTTAAGATGTTGCCTTCTTTTTCTTGAAGTATGTATGTTGTTTGTTTAATCCTTTCACACATCATGTATGGGCCAGTTTTTCAAATTGATTTTCTTTGGTATGCAAAAAGACTTTTCTTAACACATTGTCCCTTAACTGGAAATCTCTTCTTTTTATTTTGGATGCAAACCTACTTCTCATTAAAACCTAATAGTATGGTGTTCTTAAATATGCCTTCACTCTTCTTTCTTCAATCAGATCCAAGTGATTCCTTATAGCCATTTCATTAGCATGTTCGAAATAGTTTTGTGTCATGAATGATGGCAAGTAGGTGTGATTGCATCCATCCCATAAACAAAGGCAAATGGAGAATCTTGGGTGACCGTTCGTGAAGTGGTTCGATAGGCTCACGATACTTCTTGCAAATAACTCGGCCATTTCCCTACAACTCCTTCTAGATTCTTTTTCAACCATGTTAAAATTATCCGATTAGTAACTTCAACCTGCCCATTAACCTGAGGGTGGAAAGGAGAAGAGAAGCAATGTTGAGTTCCTCTGGAATTTCAAAACATCTCCATACTTTTATTGTCAAATTGTGGCCCATTGTCCGTGGTAATTCGCTGGGGGTTTCCAAATCAGCAGAATATATTGGATGAGATAAATTTTATGATCGCCTTAGAAGTGGTTCCAACCAGTGGGGCAGCTTTTATCCATATAGAGAAATAGTCTATTGCCACTATTACCGTTCGATAAACTACGGACGCCACAGGAAGAGGTCCAACTAAGTCCCAACCCCATCTATCAAATGGTATGGGTTCAGATATTGACTCCATATGTACTGCTGGTGTATGGATTTCATTCCTATTCTCTGGTAAGTATCACATCTCCTGACCATACTTTGGCATATGCCATTATAGTAGGCGAATATTATCATGCTACCAAAACTCTCATGGTTAAGGCCTTACAACCATAATGTGTTGATCCCTCTCTATCATGCAATTTAGATTAAACACTTTAGGATTCCTCAAAACCTAAGCAACGTAGGAGAGGCCTGTTGAAAGACTTTTTATAAATAATTTCCTTTAAGACCAAGAATCCACGAGCCTTATACTTGATCTTTTTAGCTAAAATTTTATCTGAAGGTAAAACTCCATTAGAAATAAACTGATGTATTTCATACCTCCAATCTTTGGATTGTATGTCAGATATATTCAAACTTTCTTCAGATTCACTTTTTTCCCTTGAACTGAACTTATGGAAGGGTATTCTTGCATAAGAATCCATGAGTATGCTTCAGAATATGCTATGGTGGCTAAAGAATCTGCCATAATATTCTCCGATCTAGGGACATACTCCTACCAGATGCTGCTAAAACTTATGGCTAACATCAAAATCCATTTAAAAATAAAATAAAATTGGAAATCCCGATGTTGTAGATTAAATTCCGAAATACCCACAGAAAATCAGTTATTTTTTTTTGTAAAGGAAATGATTTCGAGTGGGTATCTCGAAATTAGTTCCTTTACAAAAAAATAAATGATTTTGAGTGGGTATTTTGGAGTTTAATCTGTAACATCGGGATTTCCTATTTTGGTTTTTTTGAAAACAGATTTTAAGATTATAGAGTCTGTAAGGGCTAAAGAAGAAATCAATAATCCTAAGGGAAAGAACCAATCATGAAATCCTACTATAAATAATTATTGAAAATAATGGATTTTCTAAGAATATAAATACAGGAAAATAAAATATATATTTTAAGAGAAACATCAATACTTATTCAAAAAAGAAGCCGAAGTTGTCATGTTTATAGTATGGAAAAGCTGGTCATTTTAGGGAGGATTCTTGGGTTGGAAAATGCAAGAACAATTATAGTCAAAGTGTGTATAAAGATCTAGAAAAGCAACAATATGAGATTTTAGTTCAAAATTATAATTATGGTCAGAATTATGTGTTACAAATATGTGAAGTATTTTTTGTATAGGGTGATAATGGTACATGGTGGACTGATTTGGGAGCAACAAGTTATTTATGTAAAGATCTTTGATGGTTCAATATTTTCAACCAATTGACGATGAATCTACATTAAAATGAGAAATTTTGCAACCGAGCAAATCAAAAGATTATGAAATGTTTAGCTAGTATAAACTTATGAAAACTATGTATCATTAAACAATATATTATATCTTTTGGAGATTCAGAAGAATCTATTATCTAGTTTTGTCTTGAACAAATGTGGTTTCCAACAAGTTATGAAAGTGACAAGTATATATTCTCAAAACATGTTGTATATGTAGGCTTTGGATTATTATGTAATGGTATTTTTATGTTAAATGTTAATAGTTCATTCCAACATGAATCTATTACATGGCTTCTACTAGTACTTGTAGAAACTTGAATAAAACAGAATTATGATATGTTGGACTAGGACATGTACATTATAAAAGAATAACAAACATATCAAAATGAGTATTATTCCTCTTGTTGATGTAAATAATGAGAAATGTAAGACCAAAAAATGTTTTAATAATGTTAATCGAGTTTCATAAACATTGGATAAATATATAGTAATTTATGTGATTTCTATACTACACCTTATTTAGGAAATAAAAAAATATACTATTATTTTTATTGACAATTCATCATATTGCTATATTTATTTGTTCCATGCGAAGAATGAAGTTCTTGAAGTAAATTCAGAATCTATAAAAAAGAAGTAGAGCTACATAAAAATGATTTGTCTTAAAATATACGTACGGATAGATGAGGTGAACATTATTATTCGATATATTTTCATTCTACTGGTATAATACATCAAAAAACAACTTCTTCTATACCACAATAAAAAAATCTAGTCGAAAGGAAAAATATGACTTAAAATAAAATTGTTGATTTCATGCTATCATATTCGGGTTTGAGTGAAATATTTTAGGTACGATTATGTTAAAAACTTGTTACTTATTGAACATAATTCATACTAAAAAGAATAAGATTATCCCATATGAGCTTTAGTATAAAAAATTCTAAAAAATTGAGTTATCTGAGAGTCTAGTGCGGTAGAGCAATTGTAACTTGTAAGGCTTACTGAACCCAACAAAAAAACTTGGGTGAAAGATGTACATATTGTATCTTCATTATGTAAGTTGAGCATTCCGTTACATATAGGTTTTATGTGTTAAAATCGGGTAAAAAAAATGACAGGTCCTCCATGTTTGTCAGTTGTCTCACGTCAGTTTTTTTTTATCTTTGTAATAAACAGGTCCCTTACGTTTTTAAAAATAAAACAAACAGATCCTTTTTGTAATAAACAAGTCCCTCACGTTTGTAATAAAAAAGTTCCTCACGTTTAAAAAAAAAAATATGTTTGCCGTGTTTTTGAAAACGCGGGGGACCTATATTTTTCAGAGGTAAAAGAAGGGGACTGACGTGAGACAATTGATGAACATGGATGACCTGCCATGTTTTTTAGCCTGTTAAAATCTAATGACTATGTGTCTGTTAACACATTAACAGAGTCAAGAGATGCAATATTTGACGAAGAAAGATTTATATCTATACCAAGGTCTAGAGACATGATTTAAAACTCAATCAATAAGAACTTTGTTCAAGCTGAAGAAGGATCAAGTGGTACTGTTTCCGTACCCGAACCTTTTGAACCAATGAGAAGCACCAGAGCTGAAAAGTTAAATCTTTTTTATCTGATTTTTAAATATATTTGGTCGAAGATCAAGATTTAAGATGACTCACTATCAATATTTTATTATAATTGAGGATGATCCAATGACTTTTAGTGAAGCTATGACATCAAAATGATGTTGCATTATTGAAAGAAGTTATCCAAGATGAGATAAATTCTATCATGCCTAATAATACATATGATTTGGCTGATCTATCTCCTTGTTGGAATCGTACAGATTTTTAAAAGGAAAATGAAATTAGATGATATCATTGAAAGATATATAGCTAGATTAGTTATCCAAAGTTTTAGGACACAAAATGGATTGACTTCTTTGATACCTATGCTCTTGTTGTTAAGATTTCTACTATTATATTGTTGATAACACTTGTATTGCTATATAATCTTACAGTTCATCAAATGGATGTGAAGATGCATTCTTGATCGGTGATTTAGATAAGGAAATTTATAAAAAATAACCGAAAATGTTTGTTATATCTGGTTGCGAAAACATGACATGTAACTTGAAATAATATTTATATAATTATAAATTTGAAACACGAACAAAAAAAATGATATAAAAAATTTGATAATACAAATATTATCAAATGATTTTATTGGTAATCAAACAGACAAATACGTATATAGTAGATTTGACACTTTGTGTATAAAAATTATAATATGTCATGAATTACCTAAAAATCAAACAATATTCACTACAAACTCTTTTCCTTTAATTTTCAAAAGTAGGAAAATTATTTTTAAAACGACATAATATTTTTTTAAAAGAATATATTTTATATTAAATATTATAAATATAGCCAAAAATATCAACCTTAACCGTTGATAAACAAGCGAAAAGATGACAATACATCTATCAACATTCTTCACGTGTCTTAACATATTTGAGTTTGAAAAAAAGGGAGTAAACTCCGACTAAACGATAACCAAACAACACTATCAAGCATATAACTAAAACACGCCCTTTTTCCACCAAATTTTTTTCAAGCATATAAATGAACAACGCAGCTTTATAAATTTTATTTAAAGTTTTGATAGCTTGTTAACGCTTGATTGTGTGTTTTTAAATTTGATAGATTATATTTTCATTTTTTTGGGTATTTAAAAGCTTAAATTAATTGAGAGAAGGTTCATACAAAAGATCTAGGGCATACCCCGAGAATACATCAACTACTGACTATAAAGAGTTTTTTAGCGAAATAAAATAACAGTAAAAACTATCCAATCCAAGAAAAGTGGAAAGGAAGCGACCAATACAAGAAGATGAAAGTGCTACTCTATCGCGGAGACATCACCGGCAGCATCCGCAAATGTCCTATCGATTAATGAAGCGTAGGATCACGAACTGCTCGCCATCTATCAATACCTGCAAATAAAAGTGGAGAAATACATAATAATTATTTAGAAAGGCCATCCAGTCTTGGTGCCTTGGAATCTATACCGAAGATCTGAGAATATTCGGTAGGACACCATAGAGGCATTGGCAGGAGGGGAGCAAAATATTCTCAAGTTCCTCTCATTCCAGACGTGGTAGATTACCGCGGCGAAGCAAGAGCGTCAAATAGAATGGTTTCGAGATTGAGACCAATTTGACGCTTCACAAACCCAAGACTGCCAACATGAGGCGGAAAAGGGGAAACCTAGTTTAGAACTGGCATGGATCCAAATACTCTGAGTGAAACTACAATCAAAGAGGAGATGAGAGATAGTTTCATTGTCAGAGTTTCAAAGGGCACATTCAGGTGAGATGTTGTAATCCCAACTAAGTACCTTATCTTTTGTAACAAGCTTGCCCTTAATAGTGAGCCATAAAATGAAGGAGTGACGAGGAATATTTGATTTATTCCAGACTAACCCGGCCCATCCTACTTTAGGGTTAGGCGTTCGAAAGGCGTGGTATGTGTCCTTGATGGAGAAGGAAGTGCCTCATTCTTTCGCCTTCCAGAAGGGTACGTCTATTGAGAAGATATTCGGAGGAGGGAGAGATAGAATGAGAGTTTGTATTTCTGACAGATTGGCGCGGCTGCGAGCATTCGTTGATCTAATATTGGAAGGCCCATTCCAACTCCCATTGAGAATAATGTCGGAGACTTTGATGGTTTTCCCAAGTCTAGATTCCTTGATGATACTTTCGTCATAGTGGGCTACAAGTGAAGAAGGGATGAGCCAAGGATCGTACCAGAATGAGGTACTCGAGCCATTTCCAATTGCCACCCTGCATATTTTACAAGCCAAAGGCCAAAGACGAAGAATTTTTCTCCAAATCCAAGAGGGCGAGAATCCCATCTGGAGGTTTCAAAAATTATTATTTTTAATTTTCCCTCTTAATCCATTTACTCCAAATGGATTGAGAGTTATTACAAATGACCGACCAAAGATGTTTTAGGACGGCCGCCTGATTCCAGATTTTTAAGTCCAGAATCCCAAGGCCGCCCTCAAGAGTGGGCAAAGTAACCGTGGTCCAAGCTACTTTGGCACCATGGATTTTCATTGCCGAACCCGACCAAAGAAAACAACGGAGATACTGAGTCAACTCTTTAATAATCCTTGAGGGGAGAATAAAAATGGAAGACCAGTAGACCTGACCCGCGAATAAAACAGACTTGATAAGTTGAAGCCTCCCAGCATAAGAAAGGTGTTTAGAGGTCCAAGATTCAATTTTGGAAGTAATTTTGTGAAGAAGAGGACGACGGTCAGAGTGGGTGAGGCGGCTAGTAAGAAGGGGCACACCCAAATATTTAACCGGAAGGGATCCTTCCTGGTATCCCATGATATTTCTGAGTTCTATACGGAGCGACTCATCAATAGCGGAATAGAAGATAAGGCTTTTAGAAGTGTTTACTTGCAGACCATAGAGAGTATAGAGTTCATTAAGGGCTTCTTTGATCAGGTGAAATGAACAAACGTCACCATGAAAAATAATCATAAGGTCATCAGCAAAGCATAGGTTGATGATTTTGAGATTTTGACATTTCCAGTGAAACCGTAAATCCTTATCTTCACTTTTCTTCGTAAGGATACTGGAAGAACCTGCATGACAAAAACAAAGAGGAAGGGGAGAGAGGATCTCCTTGCCTTAGACCTTTCCGCCCTTTAAAATTGCCATGAGGATCTCCATTAATAATGATGGAGTAAGAAGGGGAAGAAATACATTTGATGATCCAGGTGATCATTTTTTGAGGAAAATTCATTGCTACAAGAATATCAAGGATGAGATGCCATCTGACATTGTCAAAGGCTTTCCTTAAATCAATTTTGAGCGCAACCTTTTTGTCCCTACAGTTTGAGTGGTATCCTTTCAAAAACTTTTGAGATAAAATGATATTGTCCGAAATATTCCTTCTTTTTACGAAAGCCGATTGAGAGTTATCAATGAGATAAGGGAAGGAGCCTTTAATTCTATTGACTAAAATCTTGGAAATAATCTTGTAACTAACATTACAAAGCGCTATGGGTCTAAAGTCGGCTGGCTCAGAAGGTGAATCTTTTTTAGGGATGAGGGCTATTGAAGTGGAGCTCCAAGAGTCCTCCAGACCATTAGAATGAAAGATATCGAAGACACCATTACAGATGTCATGGCCAACAATGCTCCAATTTGATTTGTAGAAGCAAGAATTAAAACCATCAGATGCCGATGCTTTGTTACCGTCAATACTGAATAGAGCAGATTTGATTTCATCGCAAGTAATCTCACGAATCATCAATTCCTTATCCGTATTGGTAATTTTAGAGGTTAGAAGAGAAGAAACGATGTCCAATCCAGGGTAGCCGACAGAATGTCTGGTGCCAAGAGAGTCTGCAAAGTATTTCACAAATACCTTTGCAACACTATCCGGAGTAGAAACAGAGACTCCAGTATCAGATTTGATCGAGATAATCTTATTGCGAAAAAGACGAGCCTTGATGCTATTATGGAAAAACTTAGTGTTTTATCACCAAACTTGATCCAATTTTCTCTAGATTTCTGTTTAAGAAAGGACTTTTCGGCTCTACTAAGAAAGATAAAATCTTTTGACGCATCACATTCATCCGTCATAAAAGACGGATTGAGCGGGTCACACTCAAGATTGGATTGAGCACAAAATAATCTTTTTTTGAGCATTAATCACTCTGGTGCTAATGTCACTAAACTCTTTTCAATTTAGTTTCACGAGCTCAGATTGCAGCCTAAGAAGTTTAGGAGAGACCATACCCATCCCAGAAGAAGCAATGAGGCTATTCCAACTCTTATTCATAATTTCTTTGAAGAGCGGATGAGATTGCCACATATTGAAGAATTTGAAAGGCTTTTTACGCTTAGGATGAGGAAAACCAAGGTTGAGTGTGACAATAGTGTGATCAGAGGAACGAAGAAACCCAAAGTGGGCATAAGACATGGGGAATATATCATCCCAAACAGGGTTAACAAGGACTCTATCAATCTTGGATAGAATCGGATTATCAGGTTGTTTATTAATCCAAGTAAACTGAAACCCAGTGGATCGGAGATCACTGAGCTCATTATTGAAACAAAAATTGTTAAAATCATCAATAGCAGACCAATTATCAGAGGATCCAATATGCTCATTAGGATGGCAGATGGCATTAAAATCTCCAAAAAGAACCCACAGAGTTAGCTTGTCTACCATGGAAATGGTAGAAAGATCATTCCAAAGGGGGGTTCTATCCCCAGCCTCATTAAAAGCATAAAGTGCAGTAAATCTAAAAAAAGCATTGAGATTATGACACTTAGCTAAACGGTGAATATATTGGGGGGGGGATTCAGACTCTCTAGTTATGGTGATGACAGTAGGATTCCAAATGATCCAAATTCTACCTAAATGATGAGATGCGTGATTCGTAAGGATATGCCAAAAATGAGCCATTTTCCTCAGAATATGCTTAACTTTGAATAGCTGGACTTTAGTTTCCACAAGAATTAATAGGGAAATACTATTGGTAATGATAAAATCTGTAACATCTTTTTGTCTAACATGGTCATTTAATCCCCTAACATTCCAAGAAGCAATATTCATAAATCAGAATCAGAAGACTTACATCGCTTTAGACGATGGTCCTGTCGGAGGACAAATCCAAGATACCCTTAGCCTTAGCATCAGAGAGGCGATGCCTTTTTGGAGGCGAGTCAACCTCCTCACCACTTTCCACCTCTTTGGTTTCCTCATGGAATCAAGATGCTGTCCACTTGGTCACGAAGGCTCCCACTCAGAAGGATCAAACTCCTCCGAGGTAATAATAAAAGGAGGAGCGGGACGAAGATTGGCTGCTCCTTTTTTGCAAAGACGGGAGGAATGTCAAAACACATTACAGTTAGCACATTGCGGATGAAGACCTTGATATTCGAAGTTCACCGTAATAAATTTTCCCCTAATCTTGAAGGTGAGGTTCGAACGGATTTCAAATCCCGCTGAAATCATAATGCAAATGCGAGCAAAACTGAGCTTTTCCATCCTTTTCGTTTGGTAGTCCACATATAAAAGAGTACTCAAAACCGATCCGATCTTGCTGAAACCCTCCGCAGTCCAAAGCTCAAAGGAAGATTAAAAACTTTGAATTGTTGGGCTCGTAAAAACTTGTACAATAACTTTAACAATATTGTATTTTAATATTGACCATGTCCGGCAAAAAAGTCTTCAAAATCTATATGACTAAATTATTTTGCATGACTTGCTATAGAATTGTTGGGCTCGAAAACTTGTGAAATAGCCCCATAAAAAGTGACTCACCGCTATTTACAAAGAAACGAAATCGAATTCCGAAATTTGCTTTATCATTGGGCGGTAGCGATCATCTTCTTGCATATCCTCCCCAAGAATGACGTCTCGTTATATCACTATTCCGGTGCTGGAAGATATCTTTAAAATATTACCGGTCAAGTCTCTCCTTCGTTTCAGAGCTGTTTCCAAATTATGGAATAAGATGTTGGCGGAAAAATAATAAAACAACACTCTTTTAAAAACAAACAAACAACTTTGATAAAATTGAAAAAAAAAAATATTACAAGAACACTCTCACAACTCACACTAGAAGAGAAAATATTTTTTCTTTCACTCAAGAGAGTTTAAAACGTTCTGGTGTAAATCGATGAATGCAGTACAAGATTAAATAGTAAAACACATACAAGGCAGTTACTAAAAAATAGCACTTAATGTTGGTAACTCCCGTAACGCTTTGGCACTTAATGTTGATAACTCCCGTAACGCTTCAGCACTTAATGTTGATAACTCCCGTAACGCTTTAGCACTTAATGTTGATAACTCCCGTAACGCTTTAGCACTTAATGTTGATAACTCCCGTAACGCTTCAGCACTTAATGTTGATAATTCCCGCATTCTCTTAACTACGTGGAAGACCAAATCAAAGCAAATAACTATTTTCAAATATCAAATAAATAACCCTAACGGAATAAATAAGTTTAGATTAATAAACCCAACATTCTCCCCTTTAATCTAAACTCGTGCCTGAAGAACTCGTGACCCCTAGTAGTTTCCTTAATCGTTTGAAGTCTTCGCTTTTGAGTGGCTTGGTGAAAATATCAGCAGCTTGATCTTGTGTCTTCACATGTTCAACTTGCACATCCTTTCTTGAAATACACTCCCTTATGTAGTGGTAGCGGACATCTATATGCTTGCTTCGATCATGGAATACTGGATTCTTGGCTAAGGCGATTGCTGACTTATTATCGACATAGACCTTAGTTGGCTCATGCTGTGTTAGGTCTATCTCCTTCAATAGATTTCTAAGCCAAATCGCATGACTAACACATGTTGTATCTTCCACTTGTTTTGAGCTGCCAAAGAAATTATTAGTCTAATAGTTTCCAATCGGGCAACGGGGGCGAATACCTCATCATAGTCAATTCCCGCCTTTTGACTATAGCCTTTTGCAACAAGCCTCGCTTTGTGTTTTTCAATCTCCCCCTTAGCATTTCTCTTGGTTTTGTATAACCATCTGACGCCTATTGTCTTGAACCCTTTGGGAAGTGAGGTGAGTTCCCATGTGTCATTCTTCTCGATGGCTCTAATTTCTTCATCCATCGCGTCTCTCCATTGTTTCTCTTGTGCAGCTTCTTGAAATGTCACTGGCTCACAATCAGCAAAGAGACAAAATAGTGTAATGTTATCCATTGGTTCGGTTACCTCATAAAGATCACTAAGGCTTCTTGTACGTTCCACTGCTCTCTCATTTTGACTACCATTTGACGATGATGAAGGTGGCGAGTCTCCATGAGTAGTTGCTGTTGGTGAGGCATGTTGGGTAGCAACATCTTCTGATTGCTCATTTGGTGTCTTCTCATCTTCTTCAATTTGGGGGAAAAATGTGAACTCATTTGTAAGAGACCCAAAATCCCATTCGCCTTCTTCATCAACTATCACATCTCGACTTATCACAACCTTCTTGTTGTTTGGGTTGTATAACTTGTAGCCTTTGGAACTTGAGTCGTAACCGATGAATATAAAACTCTTGCTTTTATCATCGAGTTTGGTTCGTTGTTGATCTGGTACATGGACATGAGCTACGCTTCCAAATACTCTCAAGTGGGAAATTCCAGGTTTTCTTCCACTCCATGCTTCTTGTGGTGTCTTCCCCCAAACACTTCTTGTTGGAGATCGGTTGGACAAGTACACCGCACATGCCACTGCTTCCGCCCAAAAATCCTTAGGCAATTTCTTGCTTTTGAGCATGCTTCGCGCCATATCAAGGATTGTTCTGTTCTTCCTTTCTGCCACACCGTTTTGTTGAGGTGATCTAGGAACTGTCAAGCGGCGACGAATTCCATGTGCTTCACAAAACTCTAGGAATTCATTGGATGTGAACTCCCCTCCTCGGTCAGATCTCATGGCTTTAATCTTATTTCCGCTCTCTTTTTCCACAACTGCTTTGAACTTCTTAAATACTTCAAAGACTTCGGATTTCTGTTTCAAGAAATATACCCACGTTTTTCTTGAAAAATCATCAATGAAGAGAAGGAAGTAGTTACTTTTACCTAGAGAGCTCGGCTTGATTGGACCACACACATCGGTATGAATAAGCTCGAGAGGTTTATTGGCTCTTGACTCTGACTCCTTAGGAAAGCTTTTTCTGAATTGCTTTCCAAGTAGACATCCTTCGCATAACTGGTCAGGATGATTGATACACGGTAACCCTCTCACCATTTCCTTCTTGGACAATAACTCTAAACTTGTAAAGTTTAGATGCCCAAATCGAACATGCCATAGCCATGATGAATCTTTGTAACACGCCTTAAGACACTTTGCAACATCATTTTGAATATTCAAAGGAAACATTCTATTCTTTGACATTTGAACTTTAGCAATTAAATCTCCTTTTGCATCTCTCATAAAAAGACTATAATTTTTCATATGAATATCATAGCCTTTTTCAAGAAGTTGTCCCAAGCTCAAGATGTTGTTTTTCATGCTAGGTACGTAATAAACATTTGAGATCATTTGGTGACTACCATCTTTTGCACGAATAAGAATGTTACCTTTTCCTTTCACCGATATTTTGCTATCATCTCCAAAAGAGACATTTCCACTCACGGCTTCATTGATCTCTACGAACATGCTTCTTTTTCCACACATATGGTTGCTTGCACCGGTGTCAAGATACCAAGTGTTCTCTTGGCCTTCATTAGTGGTTTTGTATGTTAGTAGTAACATATCTTTCTCCTCCGTCTTCTCTTCCACATAGTTGGCCTTCTCCTCAACTCTATTGTTGGGGCCTCTACATTCTGAAGCATAATGTCCAAACCTTTGACATTTATAGCATTGGATTTGAGATTTATCATACCTCGAGTTCGGATTTCGTCTTCCACGACCTCGTGTTGAGCTTTCTCGTTTCTCGTAGTAGTAGTTGGAATTATTGTTGTTGTAATTCCAGCCACGTCCACGTCCATGATAACCACCTCGTCCGCGGCCTCTACCTCTTCCTCGGCCACGTTGATTTCTATCATCCTCTTGACTTGCATGCATGTCCTTGAGTTCTAGTTTGAGGACTTGCTCGGTGATTTCTTGCTTCTTCTTGTGCTTTTCTTCGTAGGCTTGTAATGAGCCTTGGAGTTCTTCAATCATCATTTTCTCCAAGTCTTTAGTTTCTTCAATCGTCACGACGATGTGCTCAAATTTAGGATCCAACGAGCGGAGTATTTTTTCGATTACTCTCACATCTTCTAACTTCTCACCATTTCTTTTTAATTGATTAGAAACGGTTGCTACTCTTGAAAAATATTCTGAAATAGATTCGGACGCTTTCATATGTAAGGATTCAAATTCACCTCTTAATGTTTGGAGACGTACCTTTTTCACCTTTTCGACTCCTTTATAAGAGATTTGTAATTTCTCCCACGCTTGCTTGGCGGAAGATGCGCTTGAAATTTTTTCGAAGCCATCATCATCTAATGCTTGATAGATGAGGAAGAGAGCTTTTTTGTCTCTCTTTCTTAAATCCTTGAAAGTCGTTTTCTCCTCTTGAGTAAGGCTTGCTTCATCTTCGGGTTCGTCAAACCCTTTTTCTACGGCATCCCATACATCATGTGCTCCAAGGAGAGCTTTCATCTTGATACTCCAATTATCGTAGTTGTTGTTGTTGAGTGTTGGAACTTGGAAGGATGATACACCATTCGCCATATTTTTCAAAATGTTGAATATTTAAAAACAAAATTTCGGAAAGAGCTTGTGGCTCTGATACCACTTTGTTGGCGGAAAAATAATAAAACAACACTCTTTTAAAAACAAACAAACAACTTTGATAAAATTGGAAAAAAAAAATATTACAAGAACACTCTCACAACTCACACTAGAAGAGAAAATATTTTTTCTTTCACTCAAGAGAGTTTAAAACGTTCTGGTGTAAATCGATGAATGCAGTACAAGATTAAATAGTAAAACACATACAAGGCAGTTACTAAAAAATAGCACTTAATGTTGGTAACTCCCGTAACGCTTTGGCACTTAATGTTGATAACTCCCGTAACGCTTCAGCACTTAATGTTGATAACTCCCGTAACGCTTTAGCACTTAATGTTGATAACTCCCGTAACGCTTTAGCACTTAATGTTGATAACTCCCGTAACGCTTCAGCACTTAATGTTGATAATTCCCGCATTCTCTTAACTACGTGGAAGACCAAATCAAAGCAAATAACTATTTTCAAATATCAAATAAATAACCCTAACGGAATAAATAAGTTTAGATTAATAAACCCAACATAAGACAATCACCGACCCTCACTTTATTTTGACGCACATGGAATGTAACAGCAATATCAATCCACGTTTGCTTGTCCAAGAAGTGTATGCTGATGACGTCCAGCGTTTTTCGCTGAAGAAAGTTGTAGACGATCGACTTGAGGAGCATATGTCTGTTGTTTTCGGTTCAACGAACAACGAACTTGTTGGTGCATGTAGAGGGTTGTTATGCATCAAGACCAATGAGCCTGGTGTCAGGCAAGATAGGTTTGCTATATTGAATCCTTCAATTAAGCGACTTATTAATCTTCAGCGTCCTCATTATTCTTCAGTGGACGGAGTTTATGTTATATATAGATCTGTCATAGGTTTCGGTTTCGACACAAACTCTGATGACTTCAAGATTGTTAGGATTGCTTACGACAACAGGATTCTTCTTTCAAAATCTTTGTACGTTGAGATATTTTCCCTGAACAACATGGAATGGAGGACTATCGGAAACAGGCCGTCTTCTTGTATATATCATTCGGAAAGTACTTTATTGAGCGGTAAAGTTCATTGGATTGCAATGGACAAAGGCCGTGTAATCGAAGTATTCGATTTGACTGATGAAACATTCTCCACGATTTTACTACCCGAATGTTTTTCTGATTCTCCATTGTTGTTCATAAGCATGACTTCTACCGAAGGGTCGCTTTTGTTATTGCAAAGGGATAGATGGGAGTTTTGGGTCATGAGAGAATACGCGGATGCAAATTCTTGGACAAAGTTGCACTCCATTGAGTCAAGTAATATGGAACATTTGGGATTTCAAAAAAGGGTTTATTGGACCTGGGATGGCCAGAGGATATTGCGATATTGGAAGATAGGGGTTACTTATAAAAGAAGGGTCACTTGGACGGAGAATGGTCAGATCATACTACAACTGGGTGACTTACTGTTGCTTTTGTTTAAGGACGGCGCAGCTCAACAAATACAACACCAGCGGATTTCGGAAAATGGGAAGATAATCAATTTCAAACATATTGTTAATAGCTATACAGAAAGTTTAATGCTACTGAATTCTGACAGATTTTTCAAAAGAAATCTAAGCAACGGCTGGGTTGAGCTGAGTCTCGATTTTATAAGTGAGGACTGAGGAGATGCCGATTTGAATACGAATAAAAGTCTTCTCTTGGTTTTTTCTTGGTTGTAATGGATGCTCTACACTTAGACAAGATGTTAAAACTCTTTCTATATAGACACCGAATGAAATAGGTTTCTGAGTTCTGCATGTTAAACTTGATCTCCAAATGTCCAAGTCTAGTTTTGGATTAAATGAAATCAGCGAAAGCCCCCACCCACGTGAGCGGTCAACTTCATAAAAACAGTGTTATTTGTTGAGAGGGACTCTTTTGTGTCATATAACTACTTGATGATACCTTTTAATGAAATTGAACTGACCTCCATTTATGTTACGACTAGGGTAGTTTGAACTACTTGATAATATCTATTCTTTTATTCAAAATTTGAATAATTTTTCGTTATGTATTTATATTTTAAAAATATTCTATTATAGTTTGGTCGGAAGAAAAACAAAATTGTTTGGCTGACAATTTGGTGTATAGTTTGTAAAATATAATTGAAGTCGATGTTGATGTTATATTTTGTAGAGACGTAGACAAGAACATCTGAAGATAAAACAAGTAGCATAATATTATTTTCTACACATCGGTGCTACGAATGTCAAAAATTATTTATAGATGATATATCGGCTATTATCATGAAGAGGCAATCTACTTCATTTCTATTTTTCTATAAAAACAACATTTAATTTTAACTTGCCACATAATGTGTTTTTAGCTTTATTGAAGTTTTTCAAAACTCTTTTGGAGAGTAATATCGGATTTATACCTCAAATTTTATCATAACTCTTTATTGAGAAATCGTTCATCTAAAAAGAACTTTCAAGATATTCGATGAAAACAATAAAGAAGAAATAACGTAAAGCACATAAAACAAAATTTTACGTTGTTTGGATTGTAAAAAATCTTATCTCCTACATGAAATCTCATAAATCTTCTATGTACAAATTCCAAATAAATCTTCAAAACATGAAATCTCATGAATAAAAAATCGTGTTCAATTAAGAACAAAACACAACTGAAATATTTTCATCACTCACAATCTTAGCGACCTTCACTTTCTCTCTCTCCACCACATCTCGGGCCAAGTATAGTTTGATATTTATGCGTTTAGTTTGCTAATGAAACTTCAGATTCTTTATTAAATAAAACGAATTAATATTATCAGAAAACATAATCACATATTGATCCATATCATTAATATCTATATTCATTAATATTTATATGAACATGATTTATTGTCCACATTGGGTAACGGGACTCTTGTACGTATCATGTGTATTCCATGCAAATATTTCTAAATTATTTTTCAAAAAACTTAAACTTTATACCTGGCATCACTTGATATATTTTTGCAGATCCTCAAGGATTTCTCTTTTTCCACGATAACTTCTTCTACTTCTTCCCCCGGTTGCACCAGCCGAAGGCGTTCTCTAGAGTCATCAAACTCTTTCAAGATGACCGTTATATTATCAAGCTGCTGTGCTTTGAGAGCTAAGGATGTTGCATATCAGTCTCTATTCATTTTTTTTCTTTTATTAAAAGCCACTCTACCGTTTATATGATATCTTATACATTGGTGTACTGTAGACACTACAACATGTATATGTTCTAGCCATCATCAGCCCGACATTAAAGTGTATGGAGATGGTGCATCTACCACCATGAAAATGCATGTTTCGTTTTAATTAGATTCTTACTTTGTGATGACCAATTCTAAAGTTAATTCTTCTAGGACTACTACAGTTGCACCTCTAAATCCTATCAGGACTCTCTGGCTTTGGATTAACGCTGGTACTCCCCTTATTTTTTCATATGTTCCTTGATTCAGGATGATTGTCGAGCTTCTGGTATTGATCATTTACTCGTTTAATTTATATTCTAGTCAACTCCACTTGATCAATAACGCATCACTGTGGGAAGAACTTACTTCTTTTGGAATCATCATCATCTGAGAATGACAGGCAGAGTCATAAAACATTATTCCGTATATAATATTTGAATAATAATAAAGTATATTTTTAATTTAATTAGACATTATATTATTGCACATTTATTATTTATATTTTATAACAGATATAAATAAATAAAGAGAGACGAAACATTTTGTATAACTCTTAAAAATAAGAATTAAGCTCAAAATATAAAAGTATCAGATTTTATACATAATAATATTATTATACTTTACTTTTCTTTTTCTCTATTTTTTTTATCGAGATGATTTAGGTATTTGATTGAGATTTTATCCTTATCAAATTGGCACCATTGACAAATGAATTTTTTTTCTCATTTTTTTATTTTTTTTAAGCCAAAATTGTTTTGGTGAAAAAAGAGAGTACATAAAATTTGTTTTCGTTTTTATTTTTTCAGATGAATTCGCAAACATAAGATAATTTTAATTGACTGCGAGGAACGATTAAAATAAAAATAAGTTTTGTAAATTATTTTACTTTTCGCTTACGAATTGGTTAGTCTTAAAATTTGGCTAGTAAAGATAATCTGCAAAACACTATGCTTAAATATCGAATTTTTTATAAAAATAAGATATTAATTTGTATATGTATATACACATTAATAACATATATATTAATTATATAGGCGTTACTTGGTTAGAACTTTATTAATTAATATATTAATCGGTCAATTACGATATTAAATTTTCTATGTTATATACTAAAAAATCATTATACAAAAATAAATTAAGTGTGTATTTAAATATTTAAATATAATTTTCTATGTTATTCTTTATTGTTATTATGTTCATATTTGAATGATATTAATGGTTACGATTTTATTATTGTTATTCTTTATTACAATAAATTTTAACATTTGTTTATCAATATATTCAAATCTCAATTAATATATAAACTTTCTCATTTTAATTTTTAAATGGACATTAAATATAAATATTTATATATTAGAATATTTGAATAGATATTTTTTTATTCAAACTACGAATAAATAACGCAATTACTCAATTGTTCATTGAAATTATACTTCTAAACACCAATTTAAATTTCTAGAAAATTCATGAGTATTTATGGTAAGGGTTCTCAGAAGTTTATGATCCAATCATCTCTAATTCAGAGTTAGTCTTCAATTCATTGCTAGTCTCCAATTATAGAACTCGTCTCCAAATAGAGCATTCATAACAAATCAAGTCTCCAAACTCACAAAGATTTCAAATGAAAGACTTCCAATCCAGAATCATAACAACTCTCTACCATCAAAGTGAATATCTGATACGACTTCATCAAAGTGAATATCTGATATGACTTTGTCAATAGATATTTTATAAAAAAAATTAATCATCGTCAATGGCTTAGCTTTATAACTCGAACTTCAAAAAATTCTACCTACAATAAAGTTGTCAAACTATTCGCTACATGATCTCAAAATAATCTCCATATCTATGTTCGAAAAAGTTATAGGCCAAGTAATCTCCATTTCCATGATATACGCCAACTGATCTCCATAATATATGCATCTCTGTTGTAGAAAATACTATAAGCCCAGTGATCTTTAATAAGCCAATCTATCTCCATCTTCATAATATAAGCAATGTTGTAAGCCAAACAATCTCCATCTCCATGGCAGACATAAGCTTAGTTATCTCCATGTTATACACCAAGTGAGCTTCATCTCCATACTACGAATATGGTGTTTGTTGTACTTTATCCCTTCTTACAAAGTGTGAATGGGTCACTAACCCCTCCTACGGGCTACACAACGGGCCATACTATGACCGAACCAATAATACAAACGAGCTAATAGGTCATGCTCACTGAGGCTATATAAAGGGTCGCACTATGCAATACCTTGTACTAGTATTAATATGTGAAATAAACCAAGCCTATAAGGCCATACAAAAGGCTGAATTGGTCTCTCCCGCGTACAAGCCGAGGGGTACACTGTTTCAAGACTACACGATGGGCCATACTGATCCCAATTTTGTAAGGACATGCCAAGTCACTAAGTGTATAACAAACACAAAAATTCGCCAACTCGCCACACAATACATAGGTAAACCAAAATCATTCATAAGATTCCAGTATGTATATAGTACCCCCACGACAAGAAAAACAAACACCACTTTGTTGCTTACATGTTTACCATCTACACAAAGTCACCTACGACATTCGGTAAATTCTCCAACACAAGGTTCACAGCGTCTATAATGTAACATACTCACAAAAAAGAAGTACAACTATATATAGTCTTCACTTCATCATTTAAGCAAAAACTAAGGGGGCTACTCATCCATATCAACAAAAAATCGAAGCATACCAAAGAAGCAGGTCACACCCTAGCCGCCTACTAATTGTTAGCTGCACTATTTTCCTTTGGTAAAATATTTATTATCCTCAATGGAAGTTTTGGCCCGCAAAGGTATTTAACTAGGCGGGAACAATGAAGTACGAATAAAGTCGGAGAGATCTACAATAGTAGTTTGGCTAGGAAAATTAATATAACCAAGCCCTAAGACTTTTCAAAGTCTAGTCGATATGTATGACATAGTTTGTTCGGCATGATCAACGATACCTCAGCAGATAAATGAACACAAAGCTTCGACAATTGAAAACAAAAAAAAAGCTCCCTCAAATGTGAAAAAGATCATGAGGATTCCACTATCCGGATATTATATGCGACCATTATATAATCCTTAAGTTTCGCTACACTCCAACTTAAGGACTAAGGGAGACTCCTCATAAGGCAATATTCTGTATATAATATCCATATAGTAATAAATTATATTTGTAATTTAATTAGACGTTATATTATTGCACATTTATTATTTATTTTTTATAACAAATATAAATAAATAATTAAAGACGAAACATCTTGTATCACTCTTAGAAATATGAATTGAGCTCGAAATATAAAGGTATCAGACTTTATACATAATAATATTATTATACTTTTCTTTCTTTTATCTCTCTTTTTTATCGAGATTATTTGAATATTTAATTTGGATATTATCTTTATCACCGAGTACGGGATTTTGTACAAGTATGAAGATGTTTTCCCTTGATATACTATCTCAATTTCATCGGTGCATCTTTTATTTGATCTTTTGGTTATTCCATAATATGGGTCTCCTCTACTAATTACTCCTATTGTTTGTCTATTTGGGTTGCGGTCCAGGTATACCTCGTCTTCTTCTTGCTTGTCCTCAATTATGACATTTTATTGAGCGTTCATTGAGCTTCCGTTGAGCCTTGTGTTGTAGAATTACCTGAAACCTATCCTTGTTCCTTATTCATTTTATTTTTAATGAAATACCCAACATGGAAGGCCCACCAATCTTTAATATAATGACATATGTCAACGTGAAACTTACAGTGTTTATTTTTTCTTTGTTATCCTTCGGCCCGAACAAATTTCCCAGTCCAATATACTTGATTTAATCTTTCATTTTCTCGTAGATCCCTAGTGATTCCGTCAATTCTGTGAATGGTCCCCTCGACAGTTGATCTGTTCTTCTGTAATTCTAGTGTTATGGTTAACTTATGAATATACATTTTTATACCTATTAAGACTTAGTTTAGCCGAAGCTGAATCATCGTTGGTCCTTGATTCTTTCTCTTTTGATTTTATTTGTACCATAATATTAGTTTTTATTGGTAAATCACCTTCGGTTGGATTATCTAGTGTTTCTCATTTTATTTGATCTAGCCATCTCATCTCTCTTGATAAATCTTTCCACCTACGCCAGTAAATCCATGGAATTGAACACTTTTTTTTATTGCTTTAGATAAGGTTCATTCTTTAACTTCTTGTCTAAAGGCGGCTACCGCCACCAAATCGTGGTAATCTTGTAACTTTAATTTGTTTCACCGAATCTTTTTGTATAATTCCTCAGACTTTTGTTATCATTTTGTTTACAATGTACTATATAGTTTTCATCTTCTCAAACTTGATCTCGTCATCTCCTCCATACTGATATCTCACTATTGAATTGCTGGATCTGGTGCTCTGTATCTTATTTACCATCATATTTATCTATTTTATGATTATTAGAATGCTCTAGCATGACTCAAAAAATTATTTCCGGTGCTAGTAAGGACTCATCTTCTGCTTGAGATTTTTCATCCTCGTAGAAGTCACCTAGATCCTCTATGAACGGGTAAGCCTGTTGGAATCCTGACCTTTTCCACTTCGCACCATTTAATTTAGTTTTGTCTTTCAGTATGCTCACTTGGTTATATAAATTTGGGTGTAGGTATCCTAGTTGATACCAGAGAATGCAATGTGTCCACCGAGATATACCATATTGTTGCTGCCCTTACGCAGGATTTGGTAGATATCCCCGTAGAACTTTATTTGTATTTTGGGTAATGCGTGGTTGAGAAACTTGGCTCAGATAATTAATTAGTACATAGCTTGGGCAAGGAGAATACACGTTGAAGGTATAAATTTTGGCGATGGCATGATATATTGTAGCATCGTTCTCATGATTGGTATTGTTCCCATATTCTTCATTTGCTCGATAATCAGGTTTTTTTTTCTCTTTCTCCACCTTTGGTTCTGATCTACTCATTTACCTTCTACCATAGTTGGACTTTAGAGTCTTGATCCTCATTTTTTTCATATGGTATCTCCGATCTCTATTACTGGATTCTCGAACTGAATTTTTCTTTTCTCATTTTCATGCTCCCTTACGAACCCTCTCGTTTTTACGAGCATATCTTCCATACATGTCCTACAAAATTCTTAGGGTAGCATTATCTATTTCGTCCTCACCTCCCGCGTCAATTATATGGATTACAGATTTGAGTATGTGAGTTTGCGATAAGATTTTCTCTTGTAAATGCAGAAAAAAAAATTCTTTTTTGTTTCTCAGCTGCTGAGTTAGACACTCGATCTCAGTTGGTGCATCACCAAGTCCTCTTCGATTGGTATAACTTCAACCACATGAGAATTCAGTTGTTCGTTCGTAGAGAGTTCCATCTCAATCTCTCCATCGACTAACATATCGATGTTCTCGACCATGTTTGACATGGTTTGTTTGGATTTTTAGATTACTTTGTTCTCAATAGAACCCAAAAGTATTTGTTTCCCATAGACGACGCCAATTGGTGTGGATATATCGTGACCGTTAGGCTCAGCCAAAACGGAGATTGATCAAAGAGTAAATTGAGTGAATATTTGGGAACAAATAATACTAAGAGAGTAAAAGATTGCAAGTGACAGTAAACATAAGTTACTTTTATTAATTGAAGTTCGACATTTATATATATGTCATATTATATTAAATATCTCTCAGATATTGGGAATAAAGGATAATATTTCCTTAACCACTAAGATATGTGGTTAAGTGTATCGTTGACTTTGTCTAAATATATATACACATTTGGATAACTTAATGAGTCGATTGATTCAGGATGAGCTAATTACACCCTTATCAATTATAGAAACACATTGTGAGGTATTTGAGTCGATTGATTCAGGATGAGCTAATTACACCCTTATCAATTATAGAAACACATTGTGAGGTATCGAAAAACAAAAAGTAGTTCCTCGACCAACCAAGAGATCAACAGTTTTTAACCCGGGTTGTTTGGTCGCACTATAATTTTTTTGTAGGTTTATATATTAATTTTTTTTATTCGTCTAACTTTTATTTAAAGATAGACAATTTTAAATATGAATGTGGTTTTTTAACATACATCAATAGTTATTTTTTTTACCGAAACTAATTTTTATTATTATACCACACTTTTTAACACTATAAATATGTTTTTGTAACATGCATCAAACAACCTCTACCCTTTTATGAAAAAAATAATATTTTAATTGGTTCAATTTTTATTTTGTTAAATTTTTGGAAGAACGAATGGTCCATAACTATATATTATTGTCTATGTTTTAGAGATAAAGCATAAATCATCTAACAATATTTTGACCGGATATATTTATGTTTTGGTATTTTAGTATACCAAATAGATTTAATTTTTTTTAAATCGCAGCTGTTATAGGTAAAACCAAAATCAAACTAACTTATTTTTATTTCGATTAGGTTAGACTAAACCAAATTTTTATTTTTCACTGATTTTTTTATTTATGCTCGGTTTGGTGTATATTCCACAACCGATGTATAAGTAAAATCGATGATATTGATTGGCCAGATTCCGTGCATGCTTTTGCGGTATAAGAAAAATTATTTTTAATACCTTATATTCTTTCTATTTCATAATATTAATTGTTTTTTTCATTAATATTAAAAAAAAGTAATAATAATTTTGAAAAGAAAAAAAATGATCGATGGAATTTATAACGTGCAGAATATTTTTAATGAAAACGACATGTTATGACAAAAGTGTACTTCCAGAATATTATGAAACACAGTAATTTATGATTTAAAAATATGAACTGTAAGCTTAGTTTAGTCTAAAATGTTCTAATAAATTTATGGAACAAGAAAGAAAAGGAGAAATTACAAAGTACCATTTCATCAGGAGGATAATAATATTATCATAAAATTCAGAAACAAAAAATTTGCGTCAGTACAAATAGGGTATTTTTTTATAAAGAAATCATAATATAGGTCGTACATTTTTCGCTAATGGGACATACGACCTAATTCCTTCTATGCTTGCTTCGCTTCGATGAAACTATAGACCAGCCGTCTTCACGATCAGCTAGCTGTGTAGAACTTAGCTCATTATCAACCTGCATGCCTACAGTGTTAGAATTTGATCGATGTGCGGCTGCATTTCCTATTTCATCTGTTGTAGTGTCATTGCCCATTTTTTCGTCACCGTCCTCACTGGAATCATCATCATTTTCATTCTCATTCACACTCTATAGGACAATATTGGAAACCAAAATAAAAGCAGCTTAGAACAAAGATCATAGGCCATTGTTCAGTATTTCACTATGGCAATAATAGTTTGTTTTCTCCATAATAACTACGGACTCAACAATTATGTTTAATACACCTTAAGAATACCAGAAGACATGGGAGAGACGAATTAGTAGAAACAGCTTGGAAAGCTTTAGGACAGGCAGAAATAATTGGTACTAGTATATGTCCTCGAAAAGTTTGAAAACCATGTCCTCAAGCTTTGACATGCTAGAATAATTTGCTGCTTTTTTGCAGCTAGTAATACTCTTAGTTGGACCTACATATAATCTTTTGGGCTAAAACCATGATCAGTATATGGTTTTAGCCCGAAACACAGCATTCCTAGTAGCAAAGAAGCATAAACTTATTCTAGCATATAAAAGCTTGAGGACAGGCAGAAATAAGTGGTAGAAAAAGAGTTTAATCGAGATTTACCTGTACAACATTGGCATGTGTTGTTGCTTGGGATCTCATCCTCTCAATGGACTGGTAATTACCATTTACACATTCCTCATAAATAATTGTTAGCGTTTTTGCCACCTGCAGTCAGCCACAGTGCGCACATAATTATAAAAGTAACAACACAACAGACGATACCAACAATTAAAAGCCATGGCTACATGAATGAACCAACAGACTTCATTGCCTAGTTTTCTGGGGACTAGTAATTTGACCTAAGAAACGTAGAGATTTTGCAAAAATATCAAAAGGCAATAATAGAACAGAAAGTGAATTTTCTTTACTAGATACATGTTCTCCTGAACATAACAGCTGGGAACTAAATGATTTTCACAGGCCAACCTTATAAAAGAAGAAGCCTTACCTGCTCTTTGCTGCCATCGGCTGCGTCGGTATTGAGAGAATCCAAAGCTTCGCATAGGATCTCTACTAAATCACCTTCATAACTTTTTTCTGCAAAATGGACCAAGTTTGAGTATACATACGACTAAGCATTAATGTAGACTAACACTAACACCAAACAGAACCTCCATGAAGCAAGAGCAAGTTCACATACAATCATTATTTAGCTAACAAAATCAATTTTAAATGTCTCGCAGCACACTGTTTAACATTGCAATCAGTAGAAAAATGAAATCTTCAATATCAATTAGAATAACAAATCCAAAATTCTAAAGATATTTGAAGTGTTTATATTCCAATATCATTGCATCACAATATGCACCTTGCATATTAAACGATACAGAGATACGTATGCTGATAAGAGTACTGAAAGTGCCATTCATGGATATTTAAGGAACTCTACAGGCACTCAATCCAGAAAAATTGTTTGATTTCAATAGTGGTAAAGAATTGTGTATCTTCTTCAAGCGTCAAACCATAGATTTGAGTTTCCTTAGATTAACCTACATTTGAGTGATTCTATGGAAGTGTTTGAATTCAGATATATAATGATTTGAGTGAAATCTTCTATATCAGTTACAATAACTAATTCGAAATTCAGAGGTATCCAAGTGTTTAAATTTTACCTTGTGACCCAGTGAACCACTTAAAGACGTCTTCGACGGCGAGATCAGCAATGCGACGAGAATATCGGCCACCCCAGCCATTATGGACGGCGAGTTGAAGAGCCGTCCATTTGAAGAAAACCAGCTCTATACCTTCGTAAAAGAAGGACTGCGCCTCCGGTGATAAAACCGATGGTGTCCCTCCTTTTGCGGTCATGCTTTTTCACTCTCTCTCCTCTGGTAAACACCAAAGAAGCAGTGGTTTTCGTTGTAGGTGAATGGAGGGGAAGGGTTATGTTTGGTCTCGGATAAAGATATGTTTCCTCACAGGCCAACGTTTGTAGCCGGAAGCTCCTACGTAGTGCTAGAATAAAAAGAATGGAGATTTGGTTGTTACGAAATACTATATACTTAGTTACGTATAGGATATTTCGGATATGAATTGTAAAAAGAGATAGAGGCAAGTTACAATTCTGAATCCGATATATATTGATTGGATACGTTTTTAAGTAGGACAATAATTAATTAATTAATTTAGTTAAAATATTTTAATAATATATTAATGTATTTTTAATAATATATATTATTCAATTAAGAATATATTATTCAATTAAAAATATTATTCAATTGGGAATATATTATTTAATTGATTAATATATTTTTTGAATAATATATATTATTCAATTAAGAATATATTATTCAATTAAAAATATTATTCAATTGGGAATATATTATTTAATTGATTAATATATTTTTTTGAATAATATATATTATTCAATTAATTTTTTTTAATAAGGACTTTTATTAAAAGATCAAAATACAAGGTCCTTGATATCAATATTACAACAAATCAAAAAGAAAGCGGGAGAACTCCTTCTTCTTCCCTAAGAAATTAGGTCACAAACCTAAAGCCCCAATCTCAAATAACCTAGATTCATACTTTCTAAGAGTGCAATAGCCTTCAATTTCGAAGGAAGATTAATGTCAGTAATATCAAATTCCAAACGAAGCTTTAAAGCCTCCTTGGCAACCCAATCAGCAGCAAGATTTTGCTCCCGAAAAATGTGTTTAAACACCATTTGAGATCTGATAAGCCTTCTGCAGCAACTCAACAATGGAGATAGATACCATGAAGCAGACCCATAGACCAGAAAATTCACCAAAATCAGCGAATCCATCTCAACGTCAACCTGAACCAACCCCATACTGTTGCACAAAACCAACCCATCAAGCAGAGCACGACACTCAGCAATCAGAGCAGAACCTTTCCCGTAAAGCTTAGCAACACCAGCAACAATGTGCCCCATACTATCTCTGATAACAACACCACCATCTGATTCATTATTTAAGGTACATGCACCATCGACATTTAACTTATACCTACCATGTTTTGGATTTTTCCACCGTAAAAACAGAGGTCTGGTTGTAGTCTTGACTTGATTAACACAACCCATATCAAGAGCCTCTCTACTGTAAGAACCCCAATGCTTGTTTGTCAATATATTTGCTTGATCCAAACCATTCATAATGTAGATTACCTGCTTGATAATCATTGATGCATTGGAAGGATCATTGTTATGCTTTTTCTTGTTTCTGCCTGACCAAACACACCAAACAATTATTGCAGGAAGAATAGAATGAATATCACAGGCTTTTCTACCGGCCCAGTACCATTTCATTACAATATGAGCCAGTGTCATGTGGGACTGAACTTGCACCTTGAAAATGTGACTGAAATGACTCCAGACACCCCATGCTTTAGGGCACTGCACCATTACATGGTTAGTATTTTCAACACTATTACTGCAAAGACTGCACTTAGAAGCCAGGTGAATTTTCTTTCTTTGCATAGCAGCATCAGTAGGGACCCAACCATGCAGAGCTCTCCAAAGAAGAAAAGAGCATTTCTTTGGAGAAACACCATTCCAGGTCTTAGAATAGATAGCAGAAACACTACCCTTAGTTCTAATCTGATTTAAAGTCTCTTTGGCACTAAACTTCCCATCTTTAGATAAGGACCACATAATAGCATCATTCTTATCAGTCAACCTAACCTGCACAATTTTGTTGATCTCAGTAGACGTAACAATAGTTCTAAGCCTGTTTAAATCCCAATTGCCATTAAGCCAGTAGTCCTTTACCAAAGTATTACCAGAATCCCACATCCATCTTCTTTCTTCATTGTTTCTAACTTTGATAAAAGATGTCTGAGTACACCACCTATCATACCAAAAGTTAATCTTCCCCTGACCAGGAAGCCAAAAGATAAAATCTTCAGCCATCTCTCTAGCATTAATGATCCTATTCCAAGATCTAGACTTTCTACTAGAAGAAATGGCCAAAGTGGGATGAATCTCATCATAACAGTAAATAGACAACATGTAGTTGGCCTATAGAGAATGCTGCTTTCTAAAAACAAACCACAACTTCATTGAATACATTTGCTGCATATTATTAAGACTGTTTAGATTGAGCCCACCTTCAATGAAAGGTTTGCAGAGCTTCCCCCAACTGGCCCAACTAACAGCTCTCTTATCCTCTTTGAAACCCCACAGGAATTTGTTGAAGAGAATCTCCAATCTGTTCATAATGCTGATAGGTAACATGGTGTGCTGCAGATAGTAAGTGGGAAAAGCAGTAAGAACAACCTGAATCAAGAGCAACCGGCCAGCAAAGGATAGATGAAGCCTGTCCCAGTCCATAATTCTTACTCTTACTTTGTATATCAAGTCCTCAAAATACGAAATTCTTGATTTAATTGAAATGATAGTACCAAGATACTTAAAAGGCAATGTTGAATGTTTAATACTCCAAATGTCTTCTATAATAACAATTTGGTGCTGATTCATTTTGTCAGACATAATCAACTTAGACTTTGAAGTGTTAATAACCTGACCCGAAACCCTTTGGTAATGATCAACAACATCTTTGATAGCCTTCATAGTATCAGTATTTCCATTGCCAAATATCATAAAATCATCTGCAAAGGCTAAGCAGGCCACATTCATTCTACTTCTAGTCTTGAACCTGAACAAAGGGTTATTATCTGAAAGATTTTTAATGCTTCTTAACAAGTATTCCTCAGCAAGAATAAACAGACTAGGGGATAAGGGATCCCCTTGTCTAAGGCCTTGAGAATTTGCAAAATATCCTTTTAATTCTCCATTAACCAAAACTGAAGAATGAACATTTGTAATGCAACTCTTGATCAAATCAGAAACAGCAGAACTAAAGCCAAAGAGCTTCAAAATATCAAACAGAAACTTGTGACTAAGCTTGTCAAAAGCCTTAGTCATATCAGTTTTGACAATCACATTACCCATACTTCTATTACCATTGATATCAAAGCACATTTCTTGAGCAAGCAAGATAGAATCCTGAATACATCTATCCTTGACAAACCCACCTTGTTCTTTAGAGATGAGCTTAGGCAGAATTCTAGATAATCTATTATTGATAATCTTCCCCACAATCCTAGAGAATAAAGTAGTTAAACTTATAGGACGAAAATCAGTCCACTTACTTGGATTATCCAGCTTAGGAATCAGGCAAACCGTAGTAGCTTTCACACCTTTAGGAAGAATAAAACCATTAAAGAAGCCCTTGATAGCAGCACACAGGTCATCCCCAATAATCTTCCAACACTTTTTATAAAATTCCCCGTTGAACCCATCAGGCCCAGCAGCAGAATCAGATTTCAAGGACTTAACAATCCCAAAAATTTCATCTGAATCAGGAGAACATGAAATAGCAGCATTCTCATCTTCAGTAACAAGCATGGGAATCACCTCCATTGAAATAGCATCAGAATCCATCCCTTCAGAAGGAGCAAGAAGAGCTTTATAAAACTCTACAGCAGAGTTTCCAATATCTTCTTTGGAAGAAAGCCACCCATTATTACTTTTAATCCTATCAATTCTATTTCTCCTGATTCTCTTCTTCACAAATCCATGATAGGCCCTTGTATTCCTATCAGAGTCCTTCAACCAGGAGACATGTGCCTTCTGTCTCCAATACATTTCCTCTCTTTCAAGAAGGATCAAATGATTTAGCCTGACCTCCTTCAAAGCGTTTCTATTCACATCAGAAGAATCACCTTGAAACTTAGCCTCCTTGTCAATGATAGTAGCTTCTGAATGCTTAATAGCATCAAAAACATTCCCAAAAACTTCTCTATTCCAGACCTTCAAAGCACATTTCAGTCTTTGCTGTTTAAGCCAAAAGATCATAACTGGATTCCTCACACGCTCATCAATAGAAACAGACCAACTATCACTAACCATTTTCATAAAGCCAGAGTGAGTAATCCACATATTAAGAAACTTAAACGATGACTTAGAGATTTGACTACTTGATGCAATCTTAATAACTAAAGGGCAGTGATCAGAGCAGCATCTAGCCAAATGTGAAACCGTAGTGCAGTCAAAGAACTCAAGCCAAGCAGAAGTATATAAAACACGATCTAACCTTCTCCAATTTCGACCGTTGGACCAAGTAAAAGGAGAACCCGTAAACCCACCATCAATCAAACCACAGTCCATGATCATGTTGTTAAATTCATCCATCCCCTTTTGATTAGCAGTAACGCAAGCCAACTGCTCATGAAGACTAGAAATTATATTGAAATCACCCAGCAATATCCACTTATGAGAGGCAGCATCCAGATTCTTAAGAAGATCCCACAGTTCAACCCTTTTATCTCTTCTACATTTAGCATAAATCACAGAAACATAAAACCAGTTATTCATTGTAGAATGACTCACCTTAAGATGAAGAAGCTGTTCAGAATCAAGCACAATCTCCACCTTAAAATCCTGATGCCAAAACACCCAGATCTTGTTATTCATATTACACATAAACCCATTCAACTTCAGTTTCATAGAGACCTTATTCATAGCATCAGCCTTTACCAAAGGCTCCTGGATTGCAACAAAGCTAGCATTTTCAGAACTGACCAAAGACTTAAGCCTTTGCAACGTTTCCTTATTTGCTAAACCTCTTGCATTCCAGTTAATCATAGTTATAGGCATTAATCAGGGGCAGGTTTATGGGCTCTTTTGAGCTTCATCAATTTAGAAGAAACAGGACCTTTAGAGGACCAAATGTTAGGAGCCTTCTTAGATTTCTGAGACTCATGCTTTTTAATCTTGCCTTTTTCGTATTTGTCTTTTACTGGAGAACATGGCAGGCTGCCATCCTTTTTAGGAGAAGTATGAATATCAGTGCTCAAAACCTCGAACATATTCCTTCTTTCCAGTATCTTTAGTGCATCAACCATTTCTTCTTCAATCACAGGAGCAACAGACTCACTAAACTCCTTAGCTTTAACCAATTGAAAAGAACAACTATCTGTATCAAGATCCACATGACTAGCAGTACCTTCATCTTTGTCAATTATAATAGATTTTATCAACCTACCAGTAGGCTTCTCATCAACCGAGTGAACAACAAGAGAGTTATGAACCAGTTGATTCCCAGCATTTTTTGAACAAGAAACGCGATCCAACTCATCAACAACTTCAAGAACATTCTCCATCTCCTGATCAGTAGACTGAACCTTCCTATCCCCCAATAATTTCTTACAACTGTTCTCAGAGTGTCCAATATGAGCACAGTGATGACAATACAATGGAACACTGTCATAGATTAGCTCAATCGAATAACTATCCTCCTCTCCAAACATTAACTGAACTTTTCGAACTATAGGTTTGGAAACATCAATTTCCACCCAGAACCTACAACAATTCTGCCTTGCTCTATTTATAGTTGGAACCCACACCTTCAAAGGTGTACCCAGGATCTTGGCTATTTCACTGATTGTTGCTCTGTTGAATAAAAACTCAGGCAAGTTTGGTAACGACACCCAGACCGGGGAAAAAGGACATTCAAGATTAGGGTCAAAACTTGGTGTCCATTTTAATAATCTCATCGTCTTGTTGCCTAGAATCCAAACGTTTCTTGACCATAGTCGCATAAAATCTTCGATATTATTGAACTCAATAAAAACATGTCTGTAATCCCAGACAGAGACATTGAAACTTCCTGAAAACTTAAATTTAGCCAAGAAACTCCTAATAGCTTCCATAGAAGGCTTATCTGCTGCAAATTTTGCAATCAGGGTATGTTTTGAGAGATCCATAAGCTTGGCCTTATCACCAGCATCAAACGTAATGACAGGAACGTCATCATTGACTGAAACAGAGACCACAGAATGAACAAAATCCGTCTTCTTGATCTTTAGAGTATCAGCATATGAATTCTTCTTTAAGTCATCCTTATTCTCCTTAACCTTCTCCTCAAAAATTGGATTCAAAGTCATATTACAACCTTCTTCTGGAAAAACAGAAATATCATTGCTCTGCTTTGTCTCAAGATCTTGATTAAATTGAGGATGATCAAAATTCCTTAGTAAAGGAAAATCATCAGTAGAATGCAGATTCGTAATAGCCATCATCCACAGAAAGGAAATATTGAATTGATGAATTGAAGAGATTAAAAATTAAAGACTCTGTTCTTCAGAAAGAACAGAGTAACACCAATCTTGGAGCGCGCTTTTACATCTTCCGATCAAAATGTTCATCGTGAATGAGATTGATATATATTATTCAATTAAGAATATATTATTCAATTGAAAATATTATTCAATTGAGAATATATTATTTAATTGATAATATATTATTCGAAAAATATGTTTAGATTTGATTTTATATTTTAAAGAGTGTTATATTAGTAAAAATATATTATTCTGTCATTTAAAACAGTATAATATATTTATACTAATATATATATATATATATATATATATATATATATATATAGGAGATGTATTAAACAAAAAGACTAAAGAAAAATAAAATAAAAAAATAATTTTGTTCTCCTCCATATTTTTCTTTCTTTCTAAAAAAATATCCCATTAAAATCTACAATTGATAATTATAATTGGTATCAGAGCTCTGTTCGATCAAGATAATCGAGTCCTATCTCTTTTGTTCCTCAATTAACAAAAGAACAAATTATAATAAATGGAGTACTAAGATGAAGGCTCTACTAGGATCTCAAGAAGAATGAGAAATTGTTGAAAAAGGCTACAATGAAGTAAAAGATATTGAAAAAGAATAATTAACACCAACACAAAAAGAAGATCTAAGAAAATCAAGAAAGAAAGATAAAAAAATATTGTTTTGGATATAACAAGAATTCCAATCATATGAAGGAGCTTGGGAAAAAATTGTTTGTGCCACTTCAGCAAAACAAGCATGAGAAATTTTGGAGAAATTATTCAAATGAGATGAAAAGGTAAAAAGAATTCGATTACAAACTCTTAGAGGAGAATTTGAAAGTTTATTTACAAAAAACAGCGTCTGAATCCGTTTCTGATCTGATTATTGTTCACGGGTATTGTCTATTGTGAATCAATTAAAATTAAATGGGGAAACATTGGATGATATCCGTGTAATTGAAAAAATTCTACGCTCTTTGGATTCAAGATTTGACTATATTGTGGTTGCTATTGAAGAATCTAAGGATTTAAACATCATGACGATGGATGAATTAACGTGCTCATTCAAAGCTCATGAAAAAAGATTAAATAAGAAAAAGAAGGAAGTACCGTTAGATCAAGCACTACAATCAAACTTGTTTATAAGTGAGAAGAAAGAATATTCTACAAATCAGAGGGAAAAAGATTATGGCCATCCTTCAAGAGAATGGAAAAGAACAAACAAAAACCAGAATTTTAGAAGCTCACAAAGAGGACAGAGAAATCAATGAGGAAGAGGCTTCGATAGTTATGGAAGGGAGGAGCAGAATATAATGCTTTCTTTAGCTTGTAAACTTTTTCTTCTTCTCCTTTCTTAATAAACCCAGGTGGTTAATCAAGATAGACTTCTTCTTTGAGAACACCATTCAAGAATGCAGACTTTACATCCATTTGGAACATCTCCCAATTATTTTGAGCAACAAAATATATGAGTAACCGAACTGTTTCAAGTCTAGAAACGGGAGCAAATACCTCTGTAAAATCTTATCCTTCTTTTTGTTTGTATCCTTTTGCAACTAGCCTCGCCTTGTATTTATTGATGGAACCATTTGGATTCATCTTTGTCTTGTAAACCCATTTGACCCTAATAGAACTCTTGTTCGGCGGTAAATCTGTAAGTTCCCATGTATCATTATTCTCAATTGAGACAATCTCTTCGTCCATGGCTTTCCTCCATACTTTTTCTTGATATGCATCATCAAACGAAATTGGATCTTCTCCTGCAAAGAAAGCAAAAAATACAGCATCGTGTTCCACGATTTCATCAGTTACATCATATAGTTCCTGAATACTTCTCATTTTTCTGACCGGACTAGATGAAGAACTTGATGAAAAATTTGGGGAAGTAGGAGGGCTTCTTATTGGAGTATTATTTTCAGCACTTTCAAAATCTGCCTCTTCTTTTTCTTCAAGTTCAAGTGGAAAAATTTGTAAAGGTTCTTTCTCAGCTGTCATCTCCTCAAAAAACGAATTTTCATCAAAACGGACATCTCGACTTATCACAATCTTTTTTGTTAGTCTCCATGTCGATGATCTTGTTTTCATAGGAAACAATTTAAAAATGTTGGAAGAATTTAAACAGTTTCATCAAAAAACGAATAATCATCAAACCGGACATCTCATAATGGAGATGGCTAGACCTCTTCTTAAGAAGAAGAGGTTATCAAGAGTTTTTTGGGCTGAAGCTGTTGGCTGCGCTGTTTATCTTATTAACAGATCACCAACAACAAGGTTGGAGAATTGCACGCCATATAAGATGTGGTATGGTAGAATGCCTAATGTTCATCATCTAAGAATATTTGGGAGTGTTGCATACTCTCATATTCCGGATGTAATGAGAAGCAAGTTAGATAACAAGTCTGAAAAATGCATCTTCATTGGTTATAATGAAAGAAGTAAGGCATACAAACTATAAAATCCGGTAACAAAAAAGATTGTGATAAGTCGAGGTGTAAGGTTTGATGAAAATTCGTTTTTTGAGGAGATGACAGCTGAGAAAGAACCTTTACAAATTTTTCCACTTGAACTTGAAGAAAAAGAAGAGGCAGATTTTGAAAGTGCTGAAAATAATACTCCAACAGGAAGCCCTCTTACTTCCCCAAAATTTTCATCAAGTTCTTCATCTAGTCCGGTCAGAAAAGTGAGAAGTATTCAGGAACTATATAATGTAACTGATGAATCATGGAACACGATGCTGTATTTTTTGCTTTCTTTACAGGAGAAGATCCAATTTCGTTTGATGATGCAGATCAAGAAAAAGTATGGAGGAAAGCCATGAACGAAGAGATTGTCTCAATTGAAAATAATGATACATGGGAGCTTACAGATTTACCGCCGTATAAGAGTTCTATTGGGGTCAAATGGGTTTACAAGACAAAGATGAATCCAAATGGTTCCATCAATAAATACAAGGCGAGACTAGTTGCAAAAGGATACAAACAAAAAGAAGGAGAAGATTTTACAGAGGTATTTGCTCCCATTTCTAGACTTGAAACAGTTCGGTTACTCATATCTCTTGCTGCTCAAAATAATTGGAAGATGTTCAAAATGGATGTAAAGTCTGCATTCTTGAATGGTGTTCTCAAAGAATAAGTCTATGCTGATCAACCACCTGGGTTTATTAAGAAAGGAGAAGAAGAAAAAGTTTACAAGCTAAAGAAAGCATTTTATGGGATGAAACAAACACCCCGAGCCTGGTACAGTCCTATCAATTCTTATTTTGAAAAATATGGATTTAAAAAATGTCCATATGAACATACTATCTACATCAAAAGTGATTCCCAAGGAAGATTTATGGTGGTTAGTCTCTATGTCGACGATCTTGTTTTCATAGGAAACAATTTAAAAATGTTGGAAGAATTTAAACAGTCAATGATGGCAGAATTTGAGATGACAGATTTAGGAGAACTTCATCATTTTCTTGGCATTAAAATTCATCAATCCGAGAAAGGAATTTTTATTTCTCAAGAGAACCATGCAAAAGAAATTTTGAAAAAAATTCAAGATTGAAGCTGCTAATCCAGTCACTACTCCATGCATCACAGGTCTGAAGTTATCTAAACAAGATGAAGGAAAACTTATTAATTCAACCATGTTCTGAAGTCTAGTTGGAAATCTGATGTATCTAACTTCGAGAAGGCCTGACATTGTGTATGCTGTTAGTTTGATAAGTAGATTCATGGACAAACCTTATTCTAACCATTGGGAGGCTGCCAAAAGAATATTGCGATATGTGAAGGGAACCATTGACTATGGAATTTTTTTGAAGCTAATACAGAAGTGAATCTCATTTGTTATACAGATAGTGATTTAGCAGGAAGCATTGATAATAACAAAAGCACTTCTGGGTATGTGTTTCATCTTGGTAGCGGTGCAGTTTCATGGAGCTCAAAGAAATAATCACTTGTGGCGCTTTCGACTATAGAAGAAGAATATATTGCTGCATCTTATGCAGGATGTCAATTGATTTGGCTGCGAAATTTTTTGGAAAGTCTAAAAAGAAAGCAGGTCAAGTCAACCATTTTATTTTGTGACAATAATTCTACTATTTCAGTCAGAAAGGATCCAGTTCTTCATGGAAGAACAAAACACATCCGGATTCGATATCATTTTCTGAGGGTGCTCGTGAATAATGGTGATGTTCAAGTTAACTACTGCAAGACTGAAGATCAGATGACAGATATCTTCCTAAAGCCACAAAGTGCACAAGTCTTCAAAAGGAATGTTGAAAGTTTGGGAATCAAGAGCAAGCTTAATTTAAGAGAGGCATTGCTAGGACAATAATTAATTAAGCTTGAAAATATTAATTAATTAATTTAGTTAAAATATTTTAATAATATATTAATGTAATATATATTATTCAATTAAGAATATATTATTCAATTGAAAATATTATTCAATTGAGAATATATTATTTAATCGATAATATATTATTCAAATTAGGAAAAATATGTTTAGATTTTATTTTATATTTTAAAGAGTATTATATTATTCTGTCATTTAAAACAGTATAATATAATTATACTAATATATATATAGGAGATGTACTAAAAAAATTAAGAAAAATAAAATAAAAAAATACTTTTTGTTCTCTCCCACATTTTTCTTTCTTTCTCCAAAAATATCCCATTAGATTTTGGTATCAGTTCTCAGTTTGATCAAGATGAACAACTCGATTCCTATCTATTTTGTTCCTCAATTAACAAAAGAAAATTATAATAAATGGAGTACTCAGATGAAGGCTCTACTAGGATCTCAAGAAGAATGAGAAATTGTTGAAAAAGGCTACAATGAAGTAAAAGATGTTGAAGAAGAAAAATTAACACCAACACAAAAAGAAGATCTATGAAAATCAAGAAAGAAAGATAAAAAAAACATTGTTTTGGATATACCAAGGAGCAGCTTGGGAAAAAATTGCTTGTGCCACTTCAGCAAAACAAGCATGGGAAATTTTGGAGAAATCATTCAAAGGAGATGAAAAGGTAAAAAGAATTCGATTACAAACCCTTAGAGGAGAATTTGAAAGTTTTAAAAAAACAACGTCTGAATCCGTTTCTGATTATTGTTCACGGGTATTGTCCATTGTGAACCAATTAAAAATAAATGGGGAAACATTGGATCATATCCGTGTAATTGAAAAAAATTCTACGCTTTTTGGATTCAAGATTTAACTATATTGTGGTTGCTATTGAAGAATCTAAGGATTTAAACATCATGACGATTGATGAATTAACGAGCTCATTGAAAGCTCATGAAGAAAGATTAAATAAGAAAAAGAAGGAAAAGAAGGAAGTACCGTTAGATCAAGCACAACACTTTAGTCAAACTTGTCTATAAGCGAGAAGAAAGAATATTCTACAAATCAGAGGGAAAAAGATTATGGCCATCCTTCAAGAGAATGGAAAAGAACAAACAAAAACCATAACTTTAGAGGTTCACAAAGAGGACGTGGAAATCAAAGAGGAACAGGTCGTGGTTATATTGAGTATTTTTATTGTCACAAGCCTGGTCATATGGAAAGCGATTGTTGGCATAAGGAAAAAGAAAAAAACCAGAGCTAATATGGTGAAAAATAGTCAAGAAACTTTATTTCTTGTGACTCTTGGAGAGACTGATGATTTATGGTACATAGACATTGGTGCTAGCAAACATATGACAGGTAACAAAAACTTATTTTCAAAATTATTTGAAGTTTATGGAGAAGTAAAAGTAGGAGATTGAGAATCTTACAAAATCAAAGGTGTTGGTGAATTAGAATTTAAGACAAAGCAAGGGAAGATTAAGAAAATGATGAAGTTCTCCTAAATCTGTCATCTCAAATTCTGCTGTTTAAATTCTTCCAACATTTTTAAATTGTTTCATGTGAAAACAAGATCGTCGACATAGAGACTAACCACCATAAATCTTCCTTGGGAATCATTTTTGATGTAGAGAGTATGTTCATATGGACATTTTTTAAATCCATATTTTTTAAGAATTGATACGGCTGTACCAGGCTCGGGGTGATTGTTTCAACCCATATAATGCTTTCTTTAGCTTGTAAATTTTTTCTTCTTCTCCTTTCTTAATAAACACAGGTGGTTGATCAACATAGACTTCTTCTTTGAGAACACCATTCAAGAATGCAGACTTTACATCCATTTGGAACATCTTCCAATTATTTTGAGCAGCAAGAGATATGAGTAACCGAACTGTTTCAAGTCTAGAAACGGGAGCAAATCTTCTCATTCTTTTTGTTTGTATCCTTTTGCAACTAACCTCGCCTTGTATTTATTGATGGAACCATTTGGATTCATCAATATTAATTCGTTTTTAGGACAATACTTAATTAAGCTTGAAAATATTAATTAATTAATTTAGTTAAAATATTTTAATAATATATTAATGTATTTTTGAATAATATATATTATTCAATTGAGAATATATTATTTAATTGATAATATATTATTCAATTTAGTAAAAATATGTTTAGATTTGATTTTATATTTTGAAGAGTATTATATTAGTAAAATATATTATTCTGTGATTTAAAACAGTATAATATATTTATACAAATATATATATATGAGATGTATAAAACAAAAAGAATTAAGAAAAATAAAATAAAAAAAAATACTTTTGTTCTCTCCCATATTTTTCTTTCTTTCTCCAAAAATATCCCATTAAAATCTACAATTGGTATCAGTTCTCAGTTTGGTCAACATGAACAACTCGATTCCTCGATTCCTATTTCTTTTGTTCCTCAATTAACAAAAGAAAATTATAATAAATGGAGTACTCAGATGAAGGCTCTACTAGGATCTCAAGAAGAATGGGAAATTGTTGAAAAAGGCTACAATGAAGTAAAAGATGTTGAAGAAGAAAAATTAACACCAACACAAAAAGAAGATCTAAGAAAATCAAGAAAGAAAGATAAAAAAACATTGTTTTGGATATACCAAGGAGTCCAATCATATGAAGCAGTTTGGGAAAAATTGCTTGTGCCACTTCAGCAAAACAAGCATGAGAAATTTTGGAGAAATCATTTAAAGGAGATGAAAAGGTAAAAAGAATTCAATTACAAACCCTTAGAGGAGAATTTGAAAGTTTACAAAAAACAACGTCTGAATCTGTTTTTGATTATTGTTCACGGGTATTGTCCATTGTGAACCAATTAAAAATAAATGGGGAAACATTGGATGATATCCGTGTAATTGAAAAAATTCTACGCTCTTTGGATTCAAGATTTGACTATATTGTGGTTGTTATCGAAGAATCTAAGGATTTAAACATCATGATGATTGATGAATTAACGGGCTCATTGAAAGCTCATGAAGAAAGATTAAATAAGAAAAATAAAGAAGTAACGTTAGATCAAGCACTACAGTCAAATTTGTCTATAAGTGAGAAGAAAGAATATTCTACAAATCAGAGGGAAAAAAGATTATGGCCATCCTTCAAGAGAATGGAACAGAACAAACAAAAACTAGAATTTTAGAAGCTCACAAAGAGAACACGGAAATCAAAGAGGAAGAGGCTTCAATACTTATGGAATGTGTCATTATGAAAATCAATGGAAAGAAACAAACCGAAATCAAAACTTTAGAGGTTCACAAAGAGGACGTGGACGTGGAAATCAAAGAGGAACAGGTCGTGGTTATATTGAGTGTTTTTATTGTCACAAGCCTGGTCATATGGAAAGCGATTGTTGGCACAATGAAAAAGAAAAAAAACGAAGCTAATATGGTGAAAAATAGTCAAGAAACTTTATTGCTTGTGACTCATGGTGGAGAGACTAATGATTTCTGGTACATAGGCAGTGGTGCTAGCAAACATATGACAGGTAACAAAAACTTATTTTCAAAATTATTTCAAGTTGATTGTGGAGAAGTAAAAGTAGGAGATGGAAAATATTACAAAATTAAAGGTGTTGGTGAATTAGAATTTAAGACAAAGGAAGGGAAGATTGAGAAAATGTCTGATGTTTATTTTGTTCCTGGACTTAAAAATAATTTGCTTAGCGTTGGGCATCTACTGAAGAAGGGGTATGATATTCACTTTCGTGACATGGCATGTTACTTATCATTGAATAATCAAGTTGTTGCTAAAGTTGGAGTAGCACAAAATAATCTTTTCTCACTCACTCTTCAAAATCAGAATATGTCTTGCTTGATTAGTTCTCATGTAGCAGTTGCAAAATTATGGCATGATCGGTTTGGACATTTGAATTATAGAAATTTGGAGATGCTTTCAAGAAAGATGATTGTCACCGGTTTACCAAATATTAGTCGTCTCGATGATGTATGTGAAACTTGTTAGTTTGGAAAGCAACATAAAATTTCGTTTCCGTCTAAATCATCATGGAAAGCAAAAAGACCACTGCAACTTATTCATTTAGATCTTTGTGGTCCAATGACAGTTCCATCTATTGGAGGTAATTGTTATTTTATAACTTTTATTGATGATTGCTCACAAAAAGTTTAGGTTTATTGTGTTAGAGAAAAATCAGAGGCATTTTAAAAATTCAAAGATTTTAAAGCAGAAGTAGAGAATTTTACTGGATTAAAAATCAACACCTTACAGACAGATCGTGGAGGTGAGTATTTTTCAAAAGAATTTGAGAAATATTGCAGAAACAGTGGCATTCGGCATGAGATGACAGTCCGCTATACGCCTCAGCAAAATGGTGTATCTGAAAGAAAGAACAGAACAATAATGGAGATGGCTAGATGTCTTCTTAAGAAGAAGAGGTTATCAAGAGTTTTTTGGGCTGAAGCTGTTGCCTGCGCTTTTTATCTTATTAACAGATCACCAACAACAAGCTTGGAGAATTTCACGCCATATGAGATGTGGTATGGTATAAAGCCTAATGTTCATCATCTAAGAATATTTGGGAGTGTTGCATACTCTCATATTCCGGATGTAATGAGAAGCAAGTTAGATAACAAGTCTGAAAAATGCATCTTTATTGGTTATAGTGAAAAAATTAAGGCATACAAGCTATATAATCCGGTAACAAAACAGATTGTGATAAGTCGAGATGTCCGGTTTGATGAAAATTCGTTTTTGAAGAGATGACAGCTGAGAAAGAACCTTTACAAATTTTTCCACTGGAACTTGAAGAAAAAGAAGAGGCAGATTTTGAAAGTGCTGAAAATAATACTCCAACATGAAGCCCTCATACTTCCCCAATTTTTTCATCAAGTTTTTCATCTAGTCCGGTCAGAAAAATGAGAAGTATTCAGGAACTATATGATGTAACTGATGAAATCGTGGAACACGATGCTGTATTTTTTGCTTTCTTTGCAGGAGAAGATCCAATTTCGTTTGATGATGCATATCAAGAAAAAGTATGGAGGAAAGCCATGAACGAAGAGATTGTCTCAATTGAAAATAATGGTACATGGGAGCTTACAGATTTACCGCCGCACAAGAGTCTATTGGGGTCAAATGGGTTTACAAAGAAAGATGAATCCAAATGTTTCCATCAATAAATACAGGCCGAGGCTAGTTGCAAAAATATACAAACAAAAAGAAGGAGAAGATTTTACAGAGGTATTTGCTCCCATTTCTAGACTTGAAACAGTTCGGTTACTCATATCTCTTGCTGCTCAAAATAATTGGAAGATGTTCCAAATGGATGTAAAGTCTGCATTCTTGAATGGTGTTCTCAAGGAATAAGTCTATGCTGATCAACCACCTGGGTTTATTAAGAAAGGAGAAGAAGAAAAAGTTTACAAGCCAAAGAAAGCATTTTATGGGATGAAACAAACACCCCGAGCCTGGTACAGTCGTATCAATTCTTATTTTGAAAAATATAGATTTAAAAAATGTCCATATGAACATACTCTCTACATCAAAAGTGATTCCCAAGGAAGATTTATGGTGGTTAGTCTCTATGTCGACGATCTTGTTTTCACAGGAAACAATTTAAAAATGTTGGAAGAATTTAAACAGTCAATGATGGCAGAATTTGAGATGACAAATTTAGGAGAACTTCATTATTTTTTTGGCATTAAAATTCATTAATCCGAGAAAGGAATTTTTATTTCTCAAGAGAACCATGCAAAAGAAATTTTGAAAAAAAATCAAGATGGAAGCTGCTAATCCAGTCACTACTCCATGCATCACAGGTCTGAAGTTATCTAAACAAGATGAAGGAAAACTTATTAATTCAACCATGTTCTGAAGTCTGGTTGGAAATCTGATGTATCTAACTTCGAGAAGGCCTGGCATTGTGTATGCTGTTAGTTTGATAAGTAGATTCATGGACAAACCTTATTCTAACCATTGTGAGGCTGCCAAAAGAATATTGCGATATGTGAAGGGAACCATTGACTATGGAATTTTTTTGAAGCTAATACAGAAGTGAATCTCATTTGTTATACAGATAGTGATTTAGCAGGAAGCATTGATAATAACAAGAGCACTTCTGGTCATGTGTTTCACCTAGGTAGCGGTGCAGTTTCATGGAGCTCAAAGAAACAATTAGTTGTGGCGCTTTCGACTATAGAAGCAGAATATATTGCTGCATCTTATACAGGATGTCAATTGATTTGGTTGCGCGAAATTTTGGAAAGTCTAAAAAGAAAGCAGGTCAAGTCAACCATTTTATTTTGTGACAATAATTCTACTATTTCAGTCACAAAGGATCCAGTTCTTCATGGAAGAACAAAACACATCCGGATTCGATATCATTTTCTGAGGGAGCTCGTGAATAATGGTGATGTTCAAGTTAACTATTGCAAGACTGAAGATTAGATGACTGATATCTTCACAAAGCCACAAAGTTCACAAGTCTTCAAAAGGAATGTTGAAAGTTTGAGAATCAAAAGCAAGCTTAATTTAAGGGAGGCATTGTTAGGACAATAATTAATTAAGCTTGAAAATATTAATTAATTAATTTAGTTAAAATATTTTAATAATATATTAATGTATTTTTAATAATATATATTATTCAATTAAGAATATATTATTCAATTGAAAATATTATTCAATTGAGAATATATTATTTAATTGATAATATATTATTCAATTTAGGAAAAATATATTTAGATTTGATTTTATATTTTAACAAATATTATATTAGTAAAATATATTATTCTGTCATTTGAAAGAGTATAATATATTTATACTAATATATATACAGGAGATGTACTAAAAAAAAAAAATTAAAAAAATAAAATAAAAAATACTTTTGTTCTCTCCCAATATTTTTCTTTCTTTCTCCAAAAATATTTCATCAAAATCTAAAATCAAAATAAAAAAGTATTTGTGCACTATTTTTCAAGTTTTTCTTTTAGAGATATATTCTATTTTTAATTAGAATAGTGAACAAGACTACCAGAATATATTGAGCGGAAAAGATAAAAGTGTATAAAAGTAATCTTCTATGATCATAAAGGGTGTTTGAGGTATATAATATAGAGTTGGATAAATAATAGATATGAATTGTAAATGAGTCTTCTAAAAAAATGTATGAAAATAAGAATAGTAATGGGCTATGAGTTTGGTTTTTAGTATAGACGAAGATAAATATATAGGGGCTTTCACTGTAAAATTGTTGGGCTCCAAAACTTGTGAATTGCCCCAATAAAAAGAGACTAACCGCTACTTGCATAGAAACGAAATCAAATTTCGATATTTGTTTTATCATTGGCCGGTAGCGATCATCTTCTTGCATATCCTCCCCAAGAATGACGTCTCGTTATATCCCTACTCCGGTGTTTGAAGATATCTTCAAAATTTTACCAGTCAAGTCTCTACTTCGTTTCCGAGCTGTATCCAAATTATGGAATACAATAATCACCGAACCTCTCTTTATTTTGACGCACATGGAATGTAGCAGCGATATCAATCCACGTTTACTTGTCCAAGAAGTGTATGCTAATGTCCAACGTTTTTCGCTGAAAAAAGTTGTAGACGATCAACTTGACGAGCATATGTCTGTTGTTTTCGGCTCACCGAGCAACGTACTTGTTGGTGCATGTGGGGGGTTGCTATGCGTAAAGAAGACCGATAACCCTTATAGGTTTGCTATACTGAATCCTTCGCTTAAGCGAGTCATTAATCTTCCGCTTCCTAATCATGCTATGTGCAGACTTCATTTTCTATCTAAATCGGTCTTTGGATTCGGGTTCGACGCAATTTCTGATGACTTCAAGATTGTTCGGATTGAGTACTCTAATATTCTTTTTGCTAAATTTAAGTTCGTTGAAGTCTTTTCCCTGAAAAATATGGAATGGAGGAGTATCCGATACAGACCGGCTTCTTCTAGATTTCAATCCGAAAATACATTATTGAGAGGTAATCTTCATTGGATTGCAAAACAAGACAAACGCCTCGTTATGGAAGTATTCGATTTGGATGGCGAAAAATTCTACACAAGTTCACTACCCGAATGCCTTTCTACCGCTCCATTGTCGTCCATAAGCATGACGTCGAAGGGACGTTCAATTTTGTTATTGCAAAAGACTAGATGGGAGCTATGGGTCATGAAAGAATACGGAGATGAAAATTCTTGGACAAAGTTTTATTCCATCGAGTTAAATTACATGGAAGAATACTCGGCGTTTGGGGATAGAAGGGTTACTTGGACACAGGATGGTCAGATCATACTAAAACTGGGTGATGGACTGTTGCTTTTATTGCACGACGATGGCGAAGTTCAACAAATACAACACGATCTGGTTTCGACAGATGGTAACATAATCAGGTTCAAACATATTGTCGATAACTATACAGAAAGTTTAATGCTCTTGAACTCAGACGGATTTTTCATGAGAAACCTAAGCAACGGTTGGGTTGAGCTAAGTTTCAATTTTAGAGGTATGTCTCGGTTTTCTTAGATTCATATCTTAGTTTAGACCATTTAAGAGTAGATTTTAGAACCAAAATCCAGCATGTGTTTTGATTTAGTAAATAAGCCGAAAGAAGGTATGTTGTTAGGAATATGAGCCCGAAATTCAGGTATAGTCTATATTCGGGTCATGGTTAAAGAATTAAAAGCCCGAAAAATCTTTAAGAATTAAAAGCCCGAAAGAAGGTTAAACTTGATCTCCGCCTATTATAAGTTCAGTTTTGATCGAACGTTATCAATTCTTTTACATGTATCTATGAATATAGATTATACATGTTTTGTGTTTGTCTGGAATTAGTTTCATCATTCGTAATTGTTTTCGAGTAGTCTTCTATATTTTAGAATTCTGCATCTTTATTCATCTGACATATGCGAATCTTTAAGAATTGTCACGTGACAATCTATGAATTGTTCGTTTCACATTCGGTCTTCTAAGGTAAATAATAGATGTCATTTAAATTTAAATATTATTGTAAAAATTGGTTGGGTATTGTTATAATTAAAATTAGAGGACCAAATGTGAGATGAAAAATCTAATGTTTTGAACCGCCACGTGACAGTTTCTAAACAATTGCACGCACAGAGACTAAACATACAAAATTTTAAAACGTGAAACTACTGAAAAAACAAAAGTGAACCAACGTTACTTATTCGATAAAAAGTACCAAACTAAGAAATATGCTATGAAAATTTTAAAGCTCCTATAATTTATATATGTCCACTTTTCTCTATGTTCCAACTTTGTTCTAAAATTAGTATGAGAACCATGTTTATAACATACAATTTCAGTTTGAACCGATGTATGATAAATTGGTTTTGTGTCATATATTTATTTGATGGTTTTAATTTTTGAATGATCTTTTGACTATGTCGATTTTTTTTATATAGTTTTTTTATTTCAAAATATACACTGATTTTTTTTAACTATGACAATTTCTTTCATATGGTATTTTGATTTCACAATTTTTGTGGAACGTCTCTCGACCATGACAAAATTTATGGTGAGTGTCTCTCGATTATAATGATTTTGATAAATTTAGTCATTGATTAATAAGATGTAAGAGACCATGTTGATCAAAATAATCATAGCTAAGAGATCACACCGTAGATTAAAAAATCAGAAGAATATTTTCAAGAAATCCTCATAGTCTAAAAACTTTTGTCAATCATTTTGAAGTCACGACTATATGAAAAAACCCGTCATAGTCAAAGTACCAACAACGTATTTAAGTCTTTATTTGAGTCTTTATTTGAGTAAATGGTTTGAGAAAGTTGAACTTAGTTTAAAGTTTATTCCACAAATATTTAAGATTATAATAATTAATTTTGATTTTATAAAAGTAATTTTATTTTATCCAATTATTTTTTATTTAAAATAATTAAAAAAAACCCTATAATAAGCATATTTTTAAAATTATATATATATATATATATATATATATATATATATATATATATATATATAGTTTTATAAAATTATCTATTTCTGAATGGATATATAAATAAAAGTAATTTTCAAAATAACTTTGATATAAATGTTTAATACAATTTTCAAAATAATTTTGTTATACACACGGAAGTGTATACCTTTTGATTAAAATATTTTAGAATCAGAATATTTTTAATTTTATATATATATATATATATATATATATTAGTTGAAAAAACAAATATCATTATTTTAATAAAATGAAATTATTTTGATTCACCATTGTAATTGACAAATAACTTGTAGCATGTTATCTAAATTCATGTCCTTATTATCATGCATAAATAAAACAACAGTATTTAAATTTTCTAATAAAAAAGTTAATAGATATGTTCGCATCACATTTTGTAAGTAATTCTAATTGCGGACTATATGTTTTATTAAATGTGTTATTTCTTCAATTTATATTTTTTGAGAGTTCAATATCCATGGTTCTTCTCTCGGATCGTCTATGTCGTCTAATATTATGGAGGATCCAACTAATTGTTATATGGTAGGAGAGCATGTGAAATAACATATCATTCTTTAGCTACACACTAGCTGCCACAAATTACGATGATCCTTTCATTGATGATATATCTCAGGCACTACATAAACAAAAAAAAGTTATACGATAAATGATCATCTACAATCATGAAGAGAGATTACACATTTTTTCTACACTCATCCCTCATAAAGTACTATCCAATCTAGCTCGCTAAATATCAAGGTCTCACATCCGTTAAAACTTTTCAAGGCTTACATGGAGGGTGATAGTGGTGTTAAGCCTCAAATCTTATCATAACTATTCTTAAACACGATATTTGTATAATTTAGTGTATCAATCATGATTCTTTTAATCTCGATGATGATCATTGCATCCTCGTGATGGCGTACTACCATTTTATGCTTTCACTGTCAAAACAGATTGACGGGTAATGATGCATGTAAACGTGAGCCAAATTATGACTTATCTGTTAAACCTCAATATGAGAGATGTGACATTTTCTATAACATATGATAATTTATGCGAGAATGTTCCTTGTCACGATCGCCCCTACTATCGATCTGTCTGAATTGGGATCCAAGTATTTATTACAGATTTTATAAACTGTCAAAATCTCTAACACATCCGCGCTGCAACTTCAGGTGCTTCCAACATGAGCTCGAACCAAGGCGCGGGTGATAGGGTAACTAGATTTTTTAGAAGTATGAGGGCTTGACCTTTTGCGAATTTGAGAAATTTACCATCGTCAATGAAGATCTAGAACTTGTATTTATAGATTTGAATTTCCTGGTGTTGTGAACAATATAGATGTGGTACTTGCAAAACTAGTTCGAATTTTTGAACGCTCTTTGGGTCCATATTTTCTCTATTTTTTGGAAACGAACCTTATATTTAACTTGTTCATAGATCGTGTCTATGCACTGATTGAGCTTGGTTTATTAGGTATTTTGCATCCTATGTTGTTGAAATTACTAACCTCTCTAAGATCTTTGATTCTCATGGTGAGAATTCATATTCTTGTAAGAATATCATCATTATGACGGTTCAACAACTGGTTTACCTTTCGGGACCGGAGCAACATGAAGAGGTTCTGGTTGCACATAGGTTGTGATGTATGAAGGATAAATGTTTGACCTTGATGATATCCTCACTCTCTTTGTTTTATGAACATTGATTCACTGCTTTATATGGGCTAGTAGTTGTCTCAATGTCATAACCTTCCAATCATATTGTGTTTGGCATAAAGGATGTGGATGATGCTTCTCCTGTAGAAAACGAACGCCATCGTATCGTGGTAATTTTCCAGATTTTTTTTTGTTTTAACAAACCTATATGTGTAATCTGACAGACTTTCGTTAGTCTCATGCTTACAATAGATGATGTAATGCTCGTCTCCTTAAATTATCTTAGTTTTATAAACACGATCTCTGAATATTGTTTAAATAAATTTTAAAATATAAATCAAGGACAAAAGAATGGTTGAACCGTGTTAAAGTACTACCTTAGGAATTATCGAGAAATCTCGACATTCATTTTAAAATTGTTTGGAATTATGGTCGAGATTGTCTTTTCCGCCGTACTTTCCCATCTTATATTGATTGAACTCATGAGGTAGATTATCTACTCTTATTTTTAGTACTAGTGGAGACGTGATGAGATTATATTTCGTATTATGCTCACCCCATTCAGGGTTACCGTAGATTGGTGTGTTTGGGATCTTAGTGTTTATTGGAGGAATTTATTATTTATTTTCTCAGACCATTATGGGTTTAAAGTAGATGGCCTAAAGCTGAACGGAAGGCTGAACGATACTGTTAAATAAGTCGGATGACCTTTTGTCGCTCCGTTGATGAACTCAATATAGAAGAACACGTCGTCATTTTGATGGTGAATAAGAGTTTGGATCTTTGAACGAGTGTGGTAGTGCACGTGCTAACGGTGTTAGCTTATGATTTTGTATTTTTTTTCAACTCGTTCTGAATAGTGTGTCCCTTAAAAATTCTCCTTAGTGTGATATTCTAGTTGTTCTGGATTTGGTTAATAATTTGAGGGAAGAATATATCATCAAAATTAGGCAGTTCATACGACATAATCTTCGTTGGAGTTATCATGCAAGTCAACGACAAAAAATTGAGTGCAACCGATGATGTCTTACCTTCCTTAATAGATAAAAAATTGACAAAAGTAAGAAAGTCATACTAATATTTTGAGATTTATTCGAGTATGTAAAAGAAACATTAATTAGGAGATGAGCCCTTAGTGGGTAGATTAATTATGGTTGGGGAAATGATAAAGCATGTTTGTGATCCTTACAATTGAGGAAGTGAGAAGGTCGCAGATGCAAAACAACGACTATCGAGAACATATGGCGACAAGTGGCTTTTATAAAAAATGACTATTGAGTTGCTTGGTTAACTGTTCGGCCAAATATCGATGTGTATGGTTAGGATTATATCCTCATTTAGTATAAATACCAACACCTATTTTATATTACATTTTTTCCCTTTAGTTCATATAACATCCAAAATAAAAATTGCTCAAACAACTTCGTTTGAAAGAAGTCAGTCATCAACGGCTGACGTGTTGCCTACAGAAGTTATTCAACCAATATCGGGTACCTTTTAGGAGGCGACAAGATCTAATAGAATAATCGATGTAAATTGAACCTAACAAGCAAACTACCAAGAACCGTGAATATAATAAAACAATCAAACAAAATCAAAGCAGAATACCAAATCAAACAGGATCAAAGCAGAATACGAGATTAAACTGGAGAAAAGGATAATACCAAATTAAAAATGATAAAAGAAGCACACCAAATACAACATGATTTAAGCAGAATATCAAATTAAGCATGATACAACTGAAAAAGTGAATTGAACATGATCAGAACAGAATACCAAACCGAACATAATTAAAAAAGAATACCAAAGATAATATAACTCTTTGATACCTTTGAAATTCGATCTGCGAGACATTGAGAAAACTATTATTCTTTGATTAAATCAGCCAAACATCGAATAACACTATAATACTATGAAGAATGTTAGAAACAAAATATGGCTAGAGTTTTATTGATTAAAATTGTGTTTTTACAAAAGAATTCAGTCACTATGTATAGAATAATAATCTAATTGATTAATACACAAATAGCTAAAAAACTGCCCCCAAGAGATAGCTGAGTTGGTTGAATAAGGCATGCTTGTGACCAAAAGTCATGAGTTCGAGTCCCTCTACATACGCTTTTTCGGCTGAACATGTCACCACCTTGTGTGGTTCTCTCCGAAAAAAAATACTAGGCTATAATACCAATATTAGCGGCTATAGCAAAAAAAACTATCAAGTTAGTTCGACACATTGTCAGTCATATGAAATGATAAAAGCAATCATCCTAGTGCATGTGTAAATTTTTTTCTAAAAAATATGAATAATTGTTGTCAGATAATTACTATTCACAAACATCTTATCATTGCTAACTATTTTTATATTTTTTATTCTACTATATTTTTCATTTTGTTTTGAATTTATGCTCTTTTATTATTAATATTATATAAATATTTTTATTTATAATTTTTGTTTTGTTTTTCATGTCATCATGATTATACATTTTTTTTGTCTCATACCATCTGCTTAAAAGACAATAGAGATGTACTTAGACTAAAATGTGTTTCCAAATTTTCCATTTTACTTTTAATTAATCTAAAAATTAAAGGCAATGTTTGTTTTCAAATGTGAGGCGGAAGATCCAAAATTCTACGTTATTCTAAGTGGTTGAACATGCTTTCATGAACACATTTGTTAGTATATTTATATTGGCCATAGCTATTTCCTCCATGATAATTTTTATTTCCTCCATAATTTAAAATATCTAAAACACTTGAAACATAATATTACTAGTTTACCCTTATTTTGTTTTCAAATTTAATATTACATGCCATTATTGAAATAGATAGCCTACTGTGAAAAAACATATCATTAACCTATTTTTAATCCTACATATCTGATTTTTGCAACTAAAATTAACCCTAAACCCAAAAAACATCAGTTTTATTGAAGATTGATTGAAGATTGACCATGAAAAATCAAGAAACTCATACCAATGAAGAGAATAACACTCAAGCAACGAATAAGGTAATTTAATCTCGTTTTTTCGTTTTACAATAAAGTAATTTGAGATTATCACTTCGAAAATGTTGGTTTTGATAATGCATTCCTGATTTCTGCATTTCTGGGCAAAACACAACTGATTATGAGGCAATATCTCAGAATCACTTGTTTTGAACAAATTATAACCTTAATAAAGGGACAAAGACATTGCACCTGATTCCGAGTGGCCATCTCAGAATCAGGTGCAAAAAAAATTTCACAAATTACTTATGATTCCGAGATGGCCACTCGGAATCAAATGTAATTTTTCAAAACAAATTTGTACCTGATTCCGAGATAGCCACTCAGAATAAGGTGTTTTGTAGTTAAAAATAGCATATGATTTCGAGATGGCCTCTCGGAATCATATGCTATCGTCTAAAAAAACAGAATGCAGTAGAACAGCCATATAGACACAAAACTGAACAAAACTCGAAAATAGATCCAAACAAACAACATAAACTTTAATCGAACCCTAAATATACCAAATAAAAACCCCAATCGAACCCTAAATCTACCAAGTAAGAACCCTAATCGAACCCTAAATCTATCAAATAAGAACCCTAACCTAACAAGAACAGCCATAACCAAAAGACAATACCGAATCATGAAGAAAAACAAAAGGTAGAAAACTGAAGAAATAGATAAGTATGGTTTTTTTTCTTTGAATTTGTTAATGGGTAGGATAACATAATAAATGGGTAGAATAATGGTGTTCTAGAAAATGAAAGAGGTAGAATAAATGGGTAGAAGGACAAATGTATAATTTCCTTTATGGAAGAAATAACAACATAGAGTTTTTTTTTCAAATTATGGAGGAAACAAAAATTCTCATGGAGGAAATAGCTTTGGCCATTTATATTTTATGAAAATGTATTTTTTTTTATATTTATCAAGTTATTTTTGTTTCGATACATTGTTTTAAGATTTTTAAAGGATCAGGTCAGAAATATAATACATTTTGATAGATATTTCACTCTATTTTTTTTTAAATTCAAACTTGAATTTCTCAACTTATTCTTCTCACTAATTACAATCATGTCATATATCCCAAAAACAATCCCAAAATATGAAAATCCCTAAAAATTACCCTAAACCCACAAAATTACCATAACTATTTACTACCCTTAAACCCTAAAAGTAACATTTTTCCACCCACACCCACAAAATCCACCACAAAGACCTAAAAATTGGAGTATTCATGGAAAATTATGAAATGAACGTCTCTTTGGAAGACTTGCTAGACGAGGAGGACGCTTACCGCATGGAGGTAAGTAGCTGAACTCAAGTTGGTGGTTTTTATCTGGTCGTAAGACTATCGTGCGATGAACAACGTTATGGTCGCACGATCGTGTGACAGGTGTACAATATTCATCGTATCTCTTCACGAGACTACGTGTCAAAACCCACCGCATGCGATACGTACCATTTATTTTGAATGCAACAAACGTTTAGTTTCATTCGCATGCGATGCTTATAGATTAAAATGTTATATTTTATAGGAGGAACCTACCCAGCATCCATGTATGCATGTTGATTACACAAAAATATTCAAAATAGATAGGTTATTTACGAAAGATGAGGTAGATACTATTGTGGAACATTAAGTCAAAGAAGCTTAAGTTCGTCACAATTACAAAGCTCTACGATAACGAGAAATGGAGAAGAACTCTTAGATTAAATTAAATTTGCGAGTGATATGGTATATTCGTCTCAAAAGCGAAGCCGGAAACGTTAAGAAAGCATAAGACTTCAGAAGAAATGTAATTGTCCGTTTGCGTTAAAGGTCATTTGATTGACGTACTAGCCATAAAACGGTGTTTAGAGGTGATAAATGGTATGCATAATCACGATCCCTACATTTACTTAGACGTTCATTTACGTGCTTGCAGGCCAAAATGAGACGAAGATGAACTAGTTTGTAGTTTGTCTCACCTTGGTTCGCGTCTTAGGGAGATATATAGCGGTTTGAAGAATCAATATCCGGAGAATATTTTGGACATGCGTGCAATCTAAAATTCCGCAAAAAACATAGGGATGTTGAGCACGGGGGACAAACGCAAATACAATATTTGTTGATGAAATTTAAGGAGCATGGATACTCCACGTTGGAGTGTTTGAAAGACGATTCAAAGGTGATCACCGATTTTGTTTCGCACATCCTACGAGTATAAACTTATTATGTAGTTTTCCTAATGTGATATTCATGGGTTGTACCTACAAGATGACTAGGTATAGAATGCCTTTATTAGATATTGTTGGGTTAACGTCTACTTCCATTATATTTACCGTTGCGTATGTCTTTATGAGTGAAGAGAAGATACCAAATTATACACAGGCTTTGGAAGCTCTTCGTGGTTTGATGATGGATACCGTGTGTGCATTTCTGAGTGTTATTGTTACCGATCAAGAGTTAAATCTCATGCGATCTATCGAGGATATATTTCCGGGCACACACCACTTGCTATGCACGTAACATATTAGTAAGAACATTCTTGGGACGGTCCGAAAGATATTGCACGATGATGTGATTGTGAAACAATTTGTTGAGTTTTATGGCTATGTTGTCAGAGCGAACACAATTGAGAGCTACGAAACAAATCTAGCTACATTAAAGGAGATGTTCGCCTTTCAACCCAAGTGTTTTGCGTATGTTATGGACGCATAAATAACAAAATATGGTGATAAGTTTCTTCAATATCGAACGAATAAGATAAAATATTACGGCCAAACAACTTCAAATAGGTATATTCTTCAATCCAATTTTTTGTTTTGCTATTATATCTCTTTAAAAACAAGGTTCTAATTTTGTACTTGTATTATATAGATGTGATGGTGCTCACTCCGTCCCTAAAAAATACCTTGGGACGAATCAATGCAATTTTGAGCTTTTTAGAAAAAAAGGTTCACAACTTACTAACTAAAAGCATGGATATTTGCTATTGTACGTTCTAGAAATATAGGAGTAGATCGGGTAGTATGTGGAGGATGTTTTCTTAGGAAAATACATGAGTTACCTTGCACATGTGAAATTGCGTTTATATCTAGAGATGGTAGATGAATTCCTCTAGAATATGTGGATATATTTTGGAGATGATAAGATATTATTCGTAAAGATCCCAGTTCGCGTGAGGACAAGTTGAAAAAAACACTATCCATAATAGATAACTTCATTCGTAGTTTTCGCCATGACCAACAAGACCACATTATCAATCGGGTAATGCAAATCTTGAAGCCTAAAACTAGTCATATTCAATATCCTAAAGAAGTGTTTAGAGCTAAGGGTATGCCAAAGGGAGGCGTTGGTAAATCTACTAAACAGAACCTAGTGCATGAGAATATCCCATTGAACAAACCACTAGTCCTAGTACTCCGGCTAATTCGATAGGTAGTACACCCGTTAACACGTTAGGGAGCATGGCCACATCGAAAGTGGTTCCGGTTGTACCACGCAAACCACTACTTGCAATTAATAGAATTTTTTTTGTTAGAGATGCATTTATGTAATAACAAATAGAATAAGTTGAGATAATGAAGTAAACCCCACATGTGCGGTTTGTTAACTTCCTATCTTTAAAGCATATATGTATGCATCCAAGAACGTTTCCCGTGATTTAAATCTCAGCTACTAAATTTTAAAAAGATACGCATTTAGGATTTGAACACTTATAAGTATAAATATAGTCTATCTCTCTTAGTTTTACCTTTGTTCTTCACTATTGTCTTTACTCTAAAGTTGAAGTCTTATTTTATACTTCTCCATGTTAATTTCCAAAACTTGAAAGTTTATTTCCCTACACAAGATTGTATATCCAATTAGAAAATGTCCCAACCTTTAATTCTACTTTGCGATAAACGAGAAGGCTAACATCTTACATAAATTTTATATATTAATAAGACTTAGAAAAAATAATTCATATAAATATCTAGCAACTGGGAGAGTGTGTTAAAAAATAAAAAGTCGATATACACTCACACTTGGAATTCAATAATTAAGTTCTCCGCCTTCATGTTTCATTGAATTATAATTTTAATGTTGGACACGAGTTTTATTTTTAGTATGACTTCTTATTTGGCTTAATTGTTACATGAGAAGTATTTTATGGAAATCACTAGATGTTGAATCCCATTATGTTGAGCTAGTAATGGAAGCTTTTCAATGGTGTTAGTCGTAGAGATTCATGTTAGTACTTAATTGTGTTTTGGAAATAACTTATGGTCATATGCCTTTGTTATTGAGGACTTTGGGTTTATAGATATCAAGCAATAATCGAAGGTGATGAGGGAGGGACTCTCTCTAAAATGAAACCTAAAGGTGTTGATGCCTTCGAGAATGATAAATGATATGGTGCTTCAGAAAATAAAATTACAGTCAAGCGATCTCCAGCCAAAGAGGGTGTTATGAAGCATGTGGCGGTAATAATTGAGCTATTCAAGATGCTAGGATGAGGTTTGCAGAAAGTAGAGTTGAAAAAAGCAACATGAATAAGGTTGAAAGTCCATAAAGATATGAATCGCTTGCCAAATATGTTAAAACATCTAGGACTAGGTCTAGAAGCCCAACGAATGCTTTAAGCCAAGAGTAAAATTATTGAGTAGAACCCATAAAATATACAAGTAGTTGGCCCTTCTACTAAAGTTTTAATTTTCAAAGAGTCCTGTTGTGAAGAGTTTGACTTTTACATCTATAATGTTAAATATTCCAGAGGATAGGTGGAATGGTGTGAAAATAAATAAATAAATCTTCTTGAGACTAACCATCAATTAATCCTCATCAGTTGAATGTGGTAGATATAATTATTGAAGAGATTATTGGTCGTATATTTGTGAGTGTAACTTTTCTCGTCTCAACTAAAAGTGGTTGTGCCAGGTTTGCTACTAGTGGAGAAGAGTTGATAGATACAAAGGTAGAGCTAACCATGATTAATAAAGTTCATCATACCCCCACCAAAGAGATTCTTATTATTGTTCCCTAGCGAGTGAGCCAAGTTTATGTATTATAAAGTAAAATAGAAAGCCTCTTTGGTTGAGATGAGGCTGAAGGTAATATTCAAAGCGATAAGGAAATGCAGTTGATTAGTAAAAACTATAACATGGTTACTGGCGACGGGTGCACTACTGTGAAGAAGGCCAAAACTTATGAAGGTGATGTTCTTAAGGCCAACCAGTCAATTGCGAAAGATGTTGTAGTTGTATGTCATGCAAAGCCAAAGGCTATATGTACTATTGAAGAGTTGAATAAAGATCTTGTTAGTGTTCCAGTGGCTGAAGAATCCAATGTCTTTGTGCACGTTGTTAATGCGGGTGGAGAGCCAAATCTAACTGATCAATTAGTTTTTAAAGCTGAGTATTATGGAGCTGAAGATACCGCGTGGCAGAATGTTCATGAGTGAGTTATTGATGTTGCATTTGTGATAGAGAAAGACTTTAAGGTGTCTAATTTGAGCCATTAATCCTTTTTAGTACTAACTGAATGCATCACTGCTAGGGGAAAACTTGATTTGTCAAATAAAGGAACTCGTGATGTAGAATGGTTGGGGCGTCCAAAATCGCATGTGTTTGCATTATAACAAATCCTCAAGGTTGTTAGTTAGTTTGTTGTTTCAGCTAGCAAGAGAAAGTTTCTTATATGGTATTGAAGGCTTGCAAAATAAATTTTCCTCAGCTAATAGAAGAAAGTTTCCTAGATCTATGAGATGCCAACCAAAAGGCGAATGCTAAACTTGAGCCAAAATTGATGATCAAAATAGTATTGAATATTGAGCTTCAATTCAAAGTTGAAATAGTGAGTCGCCTTGAAGAGCAAGTTTATGCCAATATTTTTCCTAATTGATTTGGTTGATTTCGGTTGGTTTCTTCATTGATTGAGTTTAATGGTTTGTTTTTATTTGGCTTAAGCAAGTTTTTGCCAATATTTTTCCTAGATAATATGGTGGTTTTGGTTGGTTTCTTCATTGATTTAGTTTAATGCTTGGAATTAGTTGGTTTTTTTTTGTTATTTTTGCATCAAATTATTGTTCTTGATTCAATTTTAAGCTTTGTATTGCTTCAGTTTAATGGTTTTTTTGGTTTAGGAATCAAAATCGAGTTTTGAAAAACTTCAAGATGTATGTTATTGCAAATGCCAAAACTTTGGAAATGAAAATATAAAACTTTTGGAAACAAAAATATGAAATCTGTAAAAACAAAAATGTGAAAATATAGACTCACAAATATAAGATGCAAAATTATTGTAAAATAAAATATGAAATGTAAAACCAATGTTAAATTAGAAAAAATTGCTTAAGTGTGAAATGCGACACCATTGTTAAATGAAAATGCGAAGCAAATAAAATGAAAGATGAAACTAATGTTAAATTTCAAATATATATATATATATATATATATATATATATTTACTAAGTGCAAAATATTAAACATCGCCAAATAAAAATGTGAAATGTAAAATCATGATAAATTGAAATACAAAATGCGAAACTAGTATTAAATTTAAAAAGCTAAATTAGCTAAGTATGAAATGCGAAACCATGATTAAATAATGCGATATTTAAAATCATGGTAAAATGAAGTGTAAAATGTGATATTAATGATAAATTTTAATTATTAGTTTTTACAGAAATGTGAAGTACGAAACGAGAAACAAAAATATGAAATTAGTGTTACATAGGCTTAAAAACAAATTTTGAATTCTAATAAATAATATCGTTTATGGATTTAGTTTTTTTTTTCATCTTAAAAAAAACAAAATCAATGTTATTTTTGGATTTGTTTTTAGCTCCGGTTTGAAACAAATTTTTAAATTTTTAAATCCATATTAAAATAAATAAATATACAAGTGTTTGATGTTATTATATAATTGAAAGTGTTTTGATAGATAAGTTGACTCAAAATTTTATTAATAATTTAATTTTGTTAAACAATAATACCTAATTGAATTCTAAACTTAATTTTAAACGATAACTGATATTTTTAAATATATGAGAATTCGGTTCAAATATATTTGTAAACACTTAATTAATAAGGTGAGTGATTGTTTAAGATCCACCATTAAAAACTATCAAGGTGTAGTACTAAGGTTTCCAACTTATTTTATATAAAAAATAGTATATTATACCAATCATCAAACACGTGTATATTTTTTTAGATCTAAATTTTTAAAAGTTTATATCTTATAAATCATAAAATAAATCGAAGTAATACTGGTTTTGTCTTTTAAGACGAACAAAACTAAATTCATGAAGGATATTTTAAGATTTTTTTGAAGTTTTTTTGCGAGTCTAGTTAACACTAGCCTCACATCTAGCTTTTTTGTCCCACTTTTATCATTGAAATTTTTTAATTTTATATCTAGCATCCATGTTTTACAAAATCCTGCATCTATCAATTGTCCTACATTTATTCAAAAGATATTTTACAATGTTTCACATCTATTATTAGTCTCGCATCGATCTCAAAAATATTTATAAAGTTCTCGTGTCTCGCATCTATCACTGGTGTTGCATCTATCTAAAAAATATGTTAAGATGTCTTGTATCTTGCATATATCACTCGTCTTGCATCTATCTAAATACTATTTTAGAATTCACATCTATTATCTAAAAATTATTTTACATTGGTCTCACATCTAGAAAAGCTATATGACAGATGTGAGACATTAAAAACAATTGCTGTTGCATCTAGCAACGTTATATGTGAGGTGCGAGATATGAAACAGGAGGTAGACTTACCAGAAAAAACGTAAAAACACAAAAATACAGTAAAACTAACCTGAAGATTCATAATCGTGTTCATTATCCAACAAATCCATAATTTAAAATCTGGAAATACATTCCAATTCGAATGCCAATTTCAATAAAAAATGATGATCAGAGGCGCTAATAAAGATCTAATTGTTAAAAAAATAAATAAAAAATCACAAAAAAAGATAAACATAAGAAGAATAAAGTTTAATAAAAATGGTATAGATATATTGAATTTTTAATTAAAATTGTGAAAATATTCAGTCTTTATTTAAAATGTTAGAGATATATTTAATTTTTAATCAAAATCACGAATAAAAATTCTAGAGATGTATTCAGTGAATAAGAAGAGAGCGTAAAAAATAGCCTTATATAATTAGGTTTATGGTATATAAACAATAGTTGGGTATTGAATAGTAGATATGAAATCTAAATGAGTCTTTCAAAAAATGTATAATAATAATAATAATAATAATAATAATAATAATAATAATAATAATAATAATAATAATAATAATAATAATAAGATAACAGTTTGGTTTTTAAATATTTATGGGTAGTTAACTCTAAAGAGTATATAGGATTATTTACAAATATAATATATATGGGGGATAAATTGAAGATATCTATTTTAAATCTTAAGAAATCAAGTCTTGTAAATCAAATCGGCAGAAAGCGTAGACTAGTTCAGGAGCTGGTCGGAAGCCACCACCAGTCAGTTTGCAACGTTCTAGATGAAAATAACCATTTTCATCAAGATATTTTTTCATAACAGTCCTTAATTGCTAGGCCGGGGAGTCCAAATAACTCTGCAACGTTAGATTCTGTTATTAGAAACAAAACTTCAATCCTAAAGCATAAGTTAACTTTTAATGCAAACATTGATAATTTTCTCCATTAGTGTAACAAAAGAAACCTCAAGAACAAATAACAGATAATCAACCAACATATCTTATTCAATTCACAAAATTTAGAAATAATTACATTTTGAAAAATCTACCCCAAAATCCTAGCCCATTTTACCTCTAGCACAAACTTAAAACAACAAATCATCTACAGAAGTAGGGCTGTTATCGGTCCGGTTCGGTCCGGGTTTTGAAGGAACCGGACCGGACCGCTAAGCTTTTGGTTCTAATTTTTGGAACCGGACCGAACCGTTAAGTTTTTGGTCCGGTCCGGTTCGGTCCGGTTCGGTTTCGGTTTCGGTTCGGTCCGAGTTCGGTTCGGTCCGAGTTCGGTCCGGTCCCGTTTTGGTCCGGTTTTGGTCCACTTAAAAAAAATAAAATCAATTAAAAATTGATTTTTAATTATTTTTTTATTAAAATAAATGATATAAAAACTAAAGTTTATAAGTTGATCTTTCATTTTCTTAAAAAATGGGTAATTAACTATTAATTTTGGTACTATAATTTATAAAAGAATATATAATAATAATAAATAATCGGTTATTAGTCTGATTTCTTATCGGTTCTACCGGTTTATCGGTTTCATCGGTTCGATTTCGTATCGGTTCCTTCGGTCCTATCGGTTCTATCGGTTCGCTTCCTAACCGGTTTTTTATTTCGGTTCCTTATCGATTTTTGGTTTTTAGAATGGAACCGCGAACCGGACCGTTAAGGTTCGGTCCGGTTCTCGGTCCGGTCTTTATCGGTTCGGTCCCGGTCTGGTTCTCGGTTCCGGAGAACCGTTGACAGCCCTATACGGAAGTAACAAAAGTCAACACAAAGAAATTTCATCATGCATATACCAAGGTTCATGACAAATCAAAAATGTATTCTTTTGATTTTTAATTATTCTTTAATTGGAAAATTTTATGAATGTTGTCCTAACATACATTTAGTACATAAATTTCTAAAACAATATTTGATTTTTGGATAGTTATAGTCTATCTTGGTGGGACAGTAGAGATGTAGAAAATTATAGAAACATAATGTCTTGTCATTGGGTAAACATAGAATGAGATTACTCAAATAGTTTCCCGTCTTTAACCTAAAATAGAACCTTTAGTGCGGATAACATTACTTAACATTTCTGAATACATGTATAACAAATACACCATCTACATTGTTGCTAGATCCATGAGAAACTTTATCAAAATATGACATCTGACAAGAAATAGGGCTACAGTAAATTGTTACAAGGTTTGGGTGGAAATTGATATTTTACAAAAACTAGTTAACATTGTTTAGATAGGTTTTGGAAATAATAAAGGATTTTGGCAGGAACTAGTAATGACTTTCCATCCTATTTCTCATACTGTTATCATCGAGGACATAAGGCTTCAGGTTGTAAGAAACTCACAACAAGCAAATAAAGTGAAAGCTTAATGAAAACTCAACCGCCAATTCAACTTTTAGACTGATAAGGTTTTAATCTGCTTAGGTAAATTGCTAGAGAGAAATTCTAGAGAGAGAAAATGCTTAAGAATTTTTAGAGAGAGAGAACAAAAGTACAAAATGAGTTTCAAGGGAAAAGAGTTCAACCCCTTTATTAGATTTGTTTGGTCCTTTATATAGAGGATCCAAGACTTAGTTGAATATCTAAATCTGTTACAAAAACGGGTTAATTGCTATTTAGTCCTTACAAATTATGTAAAGTCATAATAGCTTCCTAAAACTTACATCATTCATAAATTAAAGACAAAACTTACACTAATTACAATCAAGTCCTTGCATTTACACTATTTACAAATTAATTCCTAAAAACTCATTTCAATATCAGAAGCCCTGAGAACTAAAAATCTTCAAAGTCGTTTATCTTCGAATCATCAACCTGCCATAAATCAAATCAAGCAAAATATTCGAAGCCATTGTCTTCGAATAATAGATCTATGATCATAAAATAACTATTCGAAGCTGTTAGCCTGAACTAATATTCGAAGCGCATATAATATCTAAATTATAAAATTTTAAAACCAAACTAACCTTACTAATATATTCGAAGCCATAACCAAATGACCTTTGAATTATAATAAAAAAATTCGATGTAATCGAATAATTTCCAAAGAAACTTCAAATAATTTCCAAACAAAATTTGCCTTTATCATGTTGCTTAGGTGTTCCCTTTTCGAATGTAACGGTTATATGCATAACGGTTACATACAATCAGTGATGTAAATCTGACAAGTGTCAAGCATCTACTTCACCCATCAATTCGTATTCCAACCTATCACCAAATGGGTCTGTCCATCTTCACACGTCTTCCCCTACTTTAGTATAAATACTATCCATTTTTCATTTCAACTCTCTTTAAATAAAACCACTCTAGAGAGAAGTCAGAGCTTCTTTGGCTACCTTCAACTTCTCCTCCCCTATTCCTAGAATTCTCACCGCAAAACTCAAATCTTCCGATCAATCTCCATCTTCTCCGATCAACCCACTCCTGGTTTATGAGAAATAAACCGGTAACCAAAAAATTGAAGGCCATTTTTTGCAAAACACCAGAATCCTCTGATACTGATAGAAACCTAGTGTTCAGATCTTACGATTATTTTTGCATAATGCAAAGAGCTGAAGAATATCGAAGAGCAGGGTTAATTAGAGGTGGCCCAATTGGAACTACAACTAAGACATTTCATTACGGTGACTTCGATCCTTCCAAAGTTCCACAACTTTCTCCTACTCCCAATATCAAAGAAAAACCATCCTCTAAAATCTCTGGTCCTAAAACCCCTCGAACATCTTCAACTCAGAGCAAAGTTTCTCCTCTGAAACTAAAAACAAATAACCTTTCCTCACAAAAACCTTCTTCATTCAAACCTAAAAAGACCTTCATCGCAATGGGAGATGAATCAACAATAGTTCGAACTCCATCTCCTTCGAAAATCACCATCAATGATCCTCCTCAAAGAGAATTGATAGAAGAAACAATTCGAATTGCAATTCCTCTATTAGAAGCAAACATTCCCGTTTCTCAAGATCCTCAAGAAGGTACCTCAAAAGCCAATGAAGCTGATTCAGAGGCTACTAAATCTGATGCTGAAGCTGAATCTCAAGAGGAAACTGATGTCTGTTCTGTTTCTGAGGAGGAAATGGGGGAAATTGGGAGGAATCTAAGAAACCTCGAGAGCAAATATATTATCGCCTTGAAAAATGTTCGATACATATATTATTAAGAAAGCCAAGCCTCTTTCCTAAAAAATCAATGGGGAATGAGAGATAACATCACCCTTCGACTACCAAAAGAAGGATAAACTCCCATTGACTGCAAGGATGATGAGTTAGTGGTTTACCGAGAAATCATCAACTAGGGTCTTCGATTTCCACTAGCTCCGATGATCGTGGAGTACTTCGAAACTCTCACCTTGTGCCCTACCCAAGTAACTCCAAACCAGTGGTTCACCATAATGTCAGTGATCATGGCATCTCGCCTCTCCAAAATACCGATCAACATTAAGGACTTCATTTCACTTACTCATCTCTCAAAAGGTCCAAATATCCATTCTATTATCTTACACTGATGGATGATCTTAAAATCAACGATGATCTTTTGGAAGCTGACAAGTTCTGGAAACAAAAATTTGTTTTCATCTATGGAGCTTGAGAGAATGGCAACCCAATTTCCGAAGACAATCCTTCGAAGTTGACTATAGTCTAGAGAAGCAATCGTAAGTTCTTTTAAAAATTCCTTTATTCATTAATTTCTTAATACATATTTTCTTTCCTTTACTTAATATTTTATTTTACTTATTTATGCCAGAAATTTCGAAGAGCTACTCCACTCGTCAAAAAAGAAGCTAAGGTGATTTTTCAAAAATTGGATGCCTAGGCTGAAAAAGAGTAGAATAACGCTTTCCACACTGCCTTCCAGCCTATTAACTTTCTTCAATGCCACATGTTTCCGATCACAGTGTTGGGCTCTTCCTATGTGGGAGTCCAATTATCATATGGGCTAAGCCCAATTTGGATAACACATAGGATTTTGGTTTATGTATAAATATATACTTATACAGTATCTTTCGGAGATGAGCATCATATTCTATAGTGCAGTTGTTGAGAGAAAAAGGTGATTCGAGGCGGAACTTTGTGCTTTCAATCGGACTGTCTCCGGTTGTCCGATCGGCTTCAATTTTGGTGAGAAGGCTCGTCTACTTGTCCTCTACAATCTGTCCAAAGGGTTTTTGATTTGGAGTCATCTAAGTGTGGTTTTCGATCATCTTTTTCTAACTGTGTTTTGGGGATATTTCAGTGAGTTTTCTGATTTTGGTTCATTATCTTGTGTATTGGGGTTGTGTATGAAGTTGTCATACTTATTGTGGCGTATGATCTAGTTTTATCTAGAGAATAGTTTTGTAACCCATCCTCTGATAGTGAATATTTGGTTGGACTCCGAAATCAGTCCCGTGGTTTTTACTTCCTACACTGGGAAGGTTTTCCATGTAAAAAGTGTTCTGTGTTGTTTGCGTTTATTTTATTCAGACTTGATATTTTGTTTGGGATCGTTATCTCTATCATACTTGATACAAGAAAGAAGATTTTGTTTGTGCTTCTATTTCTTGTCACACAGAAGGTGGGCTGCCTCCCAAAGATTTATCTTCTGACCCAGATCCGAAGCTCCTCATCCTACGAATTCCACAAGCTGATTGTAAAGTCTTCCTCCCAATCCGAAACAGATCAGGCAGCCATCTGCCTAAAAAGAAAAAAGAAAAAATCACCAAAGAAAAGAAAGGAAAAAAGGCAGTTAGCATATCTGGTGCTAACCCTTCCACACCCTTTAAACCGAAGCGTAAAAACCGCAAAGATGCTGAAACCCTCTTTCACCCATCGAAGAGGGAGAAAATCAAGAGAAGTTATCAAAAAAGAAGAAAAAATCTTCTGATTCCCTTGGAAAGAAGAATAAACAAAGAAAAATCACTTCGTACAAATTAATCGATGATCCTGACGACGATGTTGCTGAAAACCAACAACAACAACATCCCCCAAATCCTCCAACCAAAGATCATTCCTCACAAGAACATCCTGTGATTGTTGGTGTGGATTATTTTTTACTAAGGGTATTTTTTTCAGATGTTTTGTGGTGTTTCAAGGGTATTAAATGTTTAGGTGTTTGGTAATGAGAGATTTAAGTTGTCTAGTTGTATTAAATGTTCATTACCCTCATTAATGAAAGTGGTTGGGTATTTATACTTTTAATTATGGGCCATATGGGCTTTCGGGTTAAACTTATGTAATCGGGCCGAGTTTAATAACCCATTGGTTTATTAAGCAGATTAGTAACTAGCTTAGTCAAAAGGTGTTTAGTGTTTTAATACTTTTGTCCTGTCCGGATGGTTCAGTGGGTAATTATTTTCCGGATTGCCCCTGTACGATTTCTACAGTGAGTGGCGAACATTTCTGAACTCATCAGTAGCCCCTTTTTTAGGTTTTGTCGAAGACCTCTGGCAAGACCTATAAAATCCTCTTAGGCATTTGCAACATTCTCCAGACTGTTTAAGTATTCAGCTCAGGATTTATCCGGACTGAATACTTCTCAGAAGTTCAAAAGTTTTGCTATGGATCGTGGGACACGTGTCATCTTTTGATTTGCCTCATCAGCCATTTTTCTCCCAGAACGGCGCTCCCACTAATCCCAAAAAGCAACCTCTTCATTTAATACCCATGACGTCAGCGCCGCCTTCAATCATTACTTTTGTCTTTTCGTTTTCTCCTAGGTATTTGGTAACTCTTTTTGTCTTACTAGTATAAATTACTTCTTTTCACTGTTTAACCATCTTCATTACTCTCTCATTTCTTCATTTCAAAGCTTTCACTTCTCTTCTCAAAATTCTTCTTGTGTAGGTTATGTTCACGGTAAGAAACACATTGGTAAAATGCGGGTGGTTTAATCTTTCGGAGTTAGAAAAAGCGCAAAGGGTTGAGCGAGAGCGACGAATTACTGCGGGTCTTCCAGTTTCTCCAAACGATAAGCCCGAAACACCATCTTCAGAGGCTGATCAAGCTTCATCTTCTGTTAGAAGTTCCAAACCCAGGCGGTTATTTCAACCAAGTCTTTCGCCCATTGTATCAGGCTCCTCGGTTCAGGAGTTACAACCCACTGTTGAACGGAAAAAAGGCGTATCAAGCACAAGGAGACCCTCTCCATTTATAGCCATGGGGTCAGATGCTGAGAAATCCCCAGAAAAGGTTACACTTCGCCGAACAGGCTTAGTAAAGGGTCAAGTTGTTGTTTCACAATCTAAGTCTCCAAAATCAGGGCCTCCTAAGTCTGGGGCTAAGGACAAAAATACAGGATCATGGGCATCTATCAGAGTCCCAAAGGATAAATCCTATGGTCCGGAGGCCACTGGAACTAATTCTCAAACTGAGCTTTTCGGACCTGAGCCCCAGCCGGATACCAGACCCTTAGGAGAGGGTGATGCTCAACATGTCCGAACAACTTACAGAGCCTGCCACCAACACTCCCCTACCAATAAAAACAGAAAAACCTTCCATGGTGATGGAAGAGGTGATGGAGGACAACATAGAAGAAGCCCCATTTGAGACCGACGTCTCCAGACAGACAGGGGAAGCTACTGTGTTTGAAATATCCGGACCTGCCGAAGTGCCTGGAAGGAAAAGTGGGACCCTGCTTCCACAAGGTGAACGTAAAGTATCTTCTGGCCATGGAGAACATCAACTATGTCTACACTCATACTGATGAGTTAGATCGAATCCGGACAAAGTGGGGGATCCCCGAGTCTGTGAAGGTGAGGATACTGGTCACTCCGGAGACCCCAATAGACTGTAAGTTGAGCGAGATAGTCATCTATACGGAGTTGTTCAACTGGGGGTTCAAATTTCCCTTGGACCGAGAAATTATCAGATACTTTCATCTGATAAAGCTCTATCTAAGCCAGCTGAGTCCCAATGCTTGGTACATCCTCATGGCCTGCATTACGGCCTCTAGGTTCTCCGGAATACCGCTTCCAATGGAGAAATTCGCTGTTGTGGCCAGCCTCTACAAGAATCACGTCATCCCTTTCTACCACTACAACATGGGAGATAACTTTAAGGTGGTGGATGATTTTCTTGAATTAGAGAGGAATTGGAAGACCCAATTTTTGTTTATAAGTGGGGCTTGGGAGACATGGAGGAAAATCAAGGCTGGTGTCAACCCCAGTTTGCTCACCAGCAGATGGAAGAGCTCAGGTAAATATTTAATCATGCTTGTCTTTCTTTCCTTATAAAAAATATGTTTCTAAACTGCTCTTTGTTTTCTTTAGGTAGTGCTGCTGAAGGAGTTTTCCGACTATGTGGAGGAGGGGCAGACGACATGTGCAAAACTGAATGCTTGGGCTGCTGACAAATGGGGAAATCGCTTCCACAACTGCTTCATCGCCGGAAATTTAGTGAGGTCCCATCTCTGGAACACAACAGGCTGGAGGGACCTTACTTGGGAGGAGCTGACCACTATACCTCCTCTGGCTGTCATCTTCCAAAGAACAGAGGAGAAGAATGGCAAGCTGGATTTCCTGCCATAGCAAAAGCCCCAAGTAAGATGAAGGGCAAGAAGGGTAAAAAGAAACAAGTTGCAACTGAGGTTGCTCAAGGTGGTGGTGAGGAGATCATCCCAGCAAATCAAGAAGTGCAGGGCCTAGGGGGAATCGATGCTACTCGACTTCAAGTGGTTGAAGATGAGAGTACCAAGGAGGCAGGTGGACCTCCAAATCTTCCAAAGGCTCCCAAGAAGGATCGAAAACGGAGAGCAGATGGTGAAGATAGAGAAGCCAAGAAGAAGAAAATATCATCGGGGGATGAAGTCGCTCTCCATCCTTCGGAGTCTCTTCCTCCGGCTGACCCAACAGACCCTATATTGGCAGAGCAAATCCCAAGTGGTCTACATGCCAGAGAGGGTACCAGAGGGGAATTGAATATTGATGGAGTGGACATCAGTGGCTTCGAAAATATTGGTCTCTACTTTGATAATCTGAGAAGGACGACTTTGCTGGTCCCTACCTTCCTCCAAGCTCCTCAAACATGGTTACCTTCAATGGTAAGTCTTTTTCTGTTTCAAAGGAGAATGACATGGTGACTCACTCCTTGCTGAGCAACATTCAACCGGTGTTCAATCTGGAGAGGCAAGTGCGAAGCCAATCTACCCTTATCAACACACTCAACGCAGACAAAGAGAGCTTATCTAATGACCTCCTTAACGCAAATCAGAATGTTGAGGCATTAAGGAAAGAGCTCAAAGAGTTGAAGAAGGGGAAAAAAGATTTGGCCACCAGGCTGGCCACTTCGGAGTTGGTTAACACAGAACTCCAAACCAAGTGTTCTGGCTTGGAGAAGGATATCTCCGTTTCGAAGGAGGAGGTGGAGGCCAGGGACAAAGTCATCCAAGCCCTAACCGGTGACAAAACGTCTCTCGAAGATTCTGTGTCTAAATTCACTGAGGAGAAAGATTATTTGATAAAGGAGAAGGAGAAGACAATCCAGGCCAAGATCGATGCATACACCAACAAGGTGATAGATTCCCAAGAAGAGAGGTATGCCGAAGTCAAATCTGACATGGTCTTTCTTTTTCATCGAACATTCCTGAAGAGGACGTTTGGTACTCTATGGCATTATGTGGAATACGAAGACCTCCCATTCCACACTATGGTAGATGGTGATAGGCACAACTATTTCAATGGTTATGATGATACCACCGATGAAGAAGAAGGGACCAGAGAGAGCCCCAATGATGAACCCAAAGACCTAAAGAAGAAACAAGACGAAGCAGGAAAATCTAAGGGAGTCCAGCCCTAAAATTTTAACTATTTTATGTTTTTCTTTTATTCTTATGTCAGACTAAAGTCCTTGGATGGCCAAGGAATTTTTGTAATCGTGTACGGCTCGTGTCAGATAAGCCTTTTCTTTTTAAACTTCAAAGTCCTTGGATGGCCAAGGCATTCTTACATGTTTTAATATCATTCCCCGATGCTAGCCGGGCTGTTTTATTTTGCACAATTCTTGCCTTATTTTATGTTTGCTCAATCTTGATGGCTGATGTTTAAAATAGCCCCTAGTTATTTTACAAGTGTTTTAAGGTGAGAGTGTTTAAATTCTCTGATGACAGATGTTTAAATGGTCATCATTCCACGAGGTCAATCCGATCTGTCAATGATACTTAGAAGGCTTTAAAGAAACTATCAATCAAACCACTCCGAATTTTTTAAGAATGCATCAAATTTTATTAAAAAACCCGGACACCTCATCAAAACCTCCCCGCGCCACCAGGGTAAGAAAGAGTATACCCCCTAATATTTACATGGACTTTAAACAAGTAAATATTTACATAACTTTCACTCTAGATACAACCGGAGGTGTTCAATGTTCCAGGGTGATTAAAGATTCTTCCATCTTTATCTTGAAGCCTGTATGTCTCAGGCTTAAGTTTTTCGATGACCACATAGGGTCCTTCCCAATTTGGAGCTAGCTTGCCGAACTGCTTCTCTTTAGTATGTAGGAAGACTTTTCCCAACACTTTATCCCCTGATTGAAAATCCCTTCTTCTGACTATGGAAGCGAACCTGCTTCTCATCAATCCCTGATAATGGGCGGCTCTAAGGTGATCTTATATTTTCTCTTCTATCAAGTCGAGTTGACTTCTGATTGCCACTTCATTAGCCTGTTCGGAAAAATTGTGGACTCTGTATGATGGAAGATTTTCCTCTATAGGAGAAATTGCATCCATACCATATACTAAGGCAAACGGGAATTCCTGTATAGCAGCTCCAGGTGTAGTCTGGTAGGCCCACAACACTTCTTGTAGGTAGCTTGGCCACTTTCCCGCATTTCCTTCTAAATTCTTTTTAAGACCGGACAAAATGGTTTTGTTTGCCACTTCAACCTGACCATTCGCCTGTAGGTGGAAAGGAGAAGAGAAGCAATATTGAATGCCTCTAGAGGCACAATTTGTTTCCATATCATTGTTATCGAATTGTGGCCCATTGTCTGTGGTTATCTTCTGTGGAACCCCAAATCTGCAACAAATATTAGATAAAATGAATTTTGTAACAGCTTTTGAAGTAGTTCCTGCTAATGGGGCAGCTTCTATCCACTTTGAAAAGTAATCAATGGCTACAATGATAGTTCTGCACCCTCCGGACGCCATAGGTAGAGGTCCCACCAGATCCAGCCCCCAACGAGCAAAAGGTATTGGCTTAGAAATCGACTCCAAATGGACAGCTTGGATATGAATTTCATTACCATATCTTTGGCATGGATCACACTTCTTGACTAATTCCTTGACATCTTCCATTATGGAGGGCCAGTAGTATCCGACCAACAAGACTCTTCGGGTTAAAGCTCTATAACCACAGTGTGCTGACCCTTCACCATCATGTAGTTTGGCCAACACTATTTGGGACTCTTCAATCCCCAAACATCACAAGAGAGGTCTACTAAAAGACTTCTTGTAAAGGACGTCTCTTATGATTAAAAATCCACGAGCCCTATACTTCATTTTTCTTGCTACTACTTTTTCTAGAGGTAAAATTCCATATGAAATGTATTGAAGAAGAGGATACCTCCAGTCTTTATGTTGACCCACTTGTATATTTAAAATTTCCTCCTCTTTCTTGCTCTGATTGAGTTGAATGGAAGGGCACTTCTGCACATGAATCCATGGGTAGGACTCAGAGTATGCTATGGTTGTCAGTGTGTTCTCTGTTCTAGGTATGTGCTCATAGCTGATTTCTTTGAAGTTAACTGCCACTTCTTTAAGAATGAATAAATATTTAATTAACTGCTCCTTCTTGGCCTCAGATTGACCTTGGGCATGATGGATAAGAAGCTGAGAATCACTCATTAACCTGACCCTTTTGGCTCCACAAATCAGAGCTAACTTCAAACCAGAAATAGCAACTTCATATTCAGACTCATTGTTAGAGGCCCTGAAAGCAAAACATATAGCCTGATATAACTTGTCGCCGTATAGAGAGGTTAAACATATCCCAGCACCACAACCCATGGTGCTTGATCCACCATCAATCCGAACAACCCATAGTTTCTTAGTCTTTTCACCTGTAGCTTGTTTACTACTCCTGTCTGAATGGAACTCAACTAGGAAATCAGCAACAAACTGAGCCTTGATTGCAGTTCGAGGGGCAAAATCAATGTCATAATCTCCCAATTCTACTGACCCTTTGGTCATTCTGCTTGATATGTCTGCCTTTTGAAGAACATTTTTCAAGGGAAAAGATGTCCGGACGACAATAGAATAAGACTGAAAGTAGGGCCTCATCTTTCTAGCAGCAACTACTAAAGCCAATGCTAGCTTTTAAAGTTTTAAATACCTTTTTTCAGCATCCATCAGGCTTTTACTAATGTAGTACACCGGACGAGGATAATTGTCTACCTCTCTTACTAGTACCGCACTTATGGCACATTCGGAGACTGCTAAATATATATACAACGTTTCTCCATCAACAGGTTTAAACAGAGTTTTGGGGGAGGATAAATGCTTTTTTATTTCATCAAAGGCATGGTCGCACTGTGGAGACCAGTTGAATTCTTTGGCACCCTTTAAAGTTTGGAAAAACGGGGCACACCTATCCGAAGACCTTGAGATAAAACGGTTTAGAGCAGCTAACCTCCCTGTCAATCTTTGTACTTCTTCAATATTCCGAGGAGGATCCATCTGCAGTAAAGCATTAAGTTGGTCTGGATCAGGTTGTATCCCTTTCTCACTTATCACATACCCCAAAAACTTTCCGGACTGCACTCCGAAAACATATTTTTCTGGATTTAACTTTAAATTAACTTTTACCAAGTTGGCAAAAGTTTCTTGCAGATCTACCAAGTGTAACTTTTCTTCCACATTCTTTACCATCCTATCATCAATATAGACTTCCATATTTCTTCCAATCTGATCAGCGAATGCTTTGTTCACCAACCTCTGATAAGTAGCCCCGACATTCTTTAATAAAAAAGGCATCACCTTGTAACAATGAAGGCCCCTATCAGTAACAAAAGTAGCGTGTTCTTGGTCCTTCAGATCCACTTGGATCTGATTATAACCGGAGAAGGGGTCCATAAAGGACAACAACTTGTTTCTAGATGTGGAGTCCACTAACTGATCGATCCGGGGGACCGGATATAGGTATTTTAGGAAAGCCCTATTAAGGTCAGTAAAATCTATGCACATACGCCACTTCCCGTTTTTCTTTTTTACTAACGCCGGATTGGCTGTCCATAAAGGGTACTGAGATTCCTTTATGTGTCCCATCTTAGTAAGCCAGTCAACTTATTGAACTATGACATCAGCTTTCTCTTTAGAAAAAGCTCTTCTCTTATGCACAACGGGCGCTACATCTCTTCAGATGGATAACTGGTGTGATATAACATATGCAGGGACTCCGGTTACATCAGTATTGTACCAAGCAAACACGTGTTGATGGTTCATTAATAAAGATAACACTTTGCTTTTTAGCTCTGATGTCATCTTAGACCCAATCTTGACATTTCTTCCTTCGGCCAGAGAGTGAGTTTCAACCTCTTCAATTGGTATTAAAACACTAGGGGTCTCTCTAGGGTCATCAATTTCACCCTCTCCCCCAGAGCGCCCCTCCAACTGCTAATCTTCACTGATCCGAACTGTCCCCAAATTTTTAGGGGCTAGTGCCATTGCATAACATTAACTTGCTATCTTCTGACTACTCCGGACAACTCCCACTTGTCCTTGCACAACGTACTTTAAACATTAGTGAACTGTTGAAGCCACAACATGCATCCTGGAGAGCCAAGACCTTCCCAAAATGGAATTATAGCATGTGGGCAATCTACCACAACAAAAAGTACCCAAACCATTTTCTTGAAAGCGACATTGCCTAAAAAAACCTCATCCTCTAACTCCTCGATCACGTCCGCAGAGCTTCCGGTGAAACCCACAATAGATCTGTTCAAAAGTTGAATTACGGCCGGATTCTTTATTTGTTTATAGGAAGTTAAAAAGAGGATATTGGTTGAGCTTCCAGTGTCCACCAAAATTTATCTAATGTCATTGCCCCTAATGGATGCTCATATCACCACAGCATCTTCACGGGGACCAGCTATGTCTCTTAAATCATCTTCATAAAAAACAATAAAGGGAAAAGGAATTTGCGATTGATAGGAGGTCATGCCTCCTTCCAACTGAGTAGCCAGGGTGTGAACATGCCTCTTCCTTCAAGAAGTAGTTGGTGCAGTCATGGTGTCCCCCCAAATATGGTAAGTGACTCAAAAAAGCTTATGAGTACGGACAACGACTTGGTGTATTCTGTGATAACGCCCACCTTATTCCGGATGGATAAGGATCCAAATACTATGAATCCACATAAAATCTTTCAATAATTACCATGGCCCCGTCCGGATCCGACGTCCCTGCATTGTTTGTTAGGCCGATCCGATGAGCATTATGATGCCTATTCCCACTTTTTCTTTTAACGTAAGCACCCAATTTTCCTCTTTCAATCAAATTTTGCACCTCTTGTTTCAAAGCGATGCAATCTTCTGTGTTATGGCCAATATCATGATGATATTGACAAAAACAAGTAGTACGACTTTCCCTGGGAGATTGAAGCGGAGTCGGCTTCCTAAAATGTACTTCGTCTTTTGTTTTTTCATAGATGGTTGCCACATTTTCTTTCAATTCGGAAAACCACTCCGGTTGGACCCAAAGCCCTCGCTTATTTATGGATTGCTGGCTCTGAGCTGGTGTTGGGTGGGATTGAGCCTTGGCCCTGTTAGGACCCTGTCCGGCTTCCTTAGCCTTGTATCCGGACTGATTCTTGTTCTGGTTTGGTGCAGCTGGGGCCGATCTTACTTGCCTATGCACCCTAGTCTTCTTCGTTTCATCCATATTGATTTTCTTTCCCACCTGATTCAGTAAACCGCCCCATGTCATGGCTTTCTTCCTGGTTACCGAATCAGCCGAATTGCCAGGGTTCAGACCCTGTCTTAGAGAAGCTATTGCTACTTGTTCAAAGCAATCAACTAATCCATTTTTGGTGTTCACAAAGCGACTTATATATTCTTTCAATGATTTATTTGGTTCTTGGGCACAATGGATAATAGTGTCTCCATTTCCCTTCACCTCCTTACTTCCAACGAACTGCCTTCAGAAGGCCACCCAAAAGGTATCAAAATTTCTGATGCAGCCATGTGGCAGACTATTATACCACTTTAGAGCACTCCCAGTAAAAGATTGAGAGAATGCTCTACAAAGCAACTTATCATCATCGTCAAAGTTTATCATAAAGTTTTTAAACTGCTCCAGATGATTATCTGGATCTTTGCTCCCATCGTATTTTTCCATCTTTGTACTGTCAAAACTCTTTGGAAGGTTTCCGGACAGTATTTTGGAAGACAACGGAGATTGTCTCCAATTTCGGCCATGACTGAACACAGTATCTTCATTAAGAGTTGCAAAGATACCTGGTTCATCATGGAAAGTGAAAGGATCCATCAACAACGGGTCTATATGTCTCCGGCCATGGCTGTGGCAATGAGATGACCCTTTACCTATATAATTTTTCAACCTTCAATGCTTGTCCCTCTTTCGTGAATATTTTTTGACCAACTTTTGCTTCTTTTTAGACCTGCTTTAATCACTTCTGGATGACAAGGACTCCTCAACTTCATCTTCGCTCGAGGAGCTACTAGAGGATTCTAAATCTGGGCTCTCCACCGGTTTAGATCGGTGAGACTTCTTTGAGCTAGCCTGAGTCTTTTTAGCACTCTGATGGGTCTTTGCTGATGGGTCATGCTCCCTTGGATTGTCAGTGTGGTGAACAACTGACACTTTTGATTTTTCTTTCAAGCCCATCTCCACCTTTTTAGTAGCCCTCAAGACTTCTATCTCAGCTTTCAACCTGTCTCGCTCCTCGATTGTTGGTGTGGATTATTTTCGACTGAGGGTAATTTTGTCAGATATTTTGTGGTGTTTCAAGGGCATTAAATGTTTAAGTGTTTGGTAGTGAGAGATTTAAGCTGTCTGGTTGTATTAAATGTTCATTACCCTCATTAATGAAAGTGGTTAGGTATTTATACTTTTAATTATGGGCCATATGGGCTTTGGGGTAAACTTATGTAATCGGGTCGAGTTCAATAACCCATTACTTTATTAAGAAGATTAGTAACTAGCTTAGTCAAAAGGTGTTTAATACTTTTGTCCTGTCCGGATGGTTCAGTGGGTGATTATTGTCCGGATTGCCCCTGTCTGGTTTCTACAGTCAGTGGCGAATATTTCCGGACTCATCAATTGTCATCGATGACTTTTCTCCTACTGTTTACCATCATCCCACAAGCTTCGATCCAGATATCATTTTAGAAACATCGAGGCACTTGCTGGTGAAGAGGATCCTACCCTTCAAGTCATTCAGAATCACATGCTCGATTTTGCGAGGCCTACTTCAGAGAAAGAAATTCCAAGATCACCTCGTACCTTCGAACCTATTACATCTCTGGATATGATCGATAAGCCTAGTACCTCGTAATACCTCAACCCTCCTCCAAATACTGCAATAGCTATCGCTTTTCAACCATTTTCTGGTCTTGATGCGGCTGCAAAAGGATATGGTTTACTATAAGGAAGCTTATGAGGCTGAAAAGCAATTCAGAGAGACCTTGCACAACAAAGTATCCGAGCAGTTTTATGCTTATGAGATATCTAGATCCGAGCTGATAAAAGGCGCTCTTTGTATAAAGGATCATCTTCGAATCAAACAAATGGTCGACACAGAACTGCTGACCAAGTCTCATGAAGACAAGATAAAGAAATTCAAAACCAAGCATGTCGCTGAATTGAACACTGAAAAGCCCAACTCTACCACACTTCAAAATTCTCTAACTCTTTGTGAAGCAAAAAATAAAGAGTTGTCCGATGAGATAGAGAAATTAAAGAAGAATTTTGAAGCAGAAAAGACTGCTGCTGTAACCACTGCCGAAGCTGAACTTTCAAAAAATATGCAGACAGCTATTCAGGTCGGAAAAGAAGATGCAACTATCCTCCTCCTTCGAGAACTCCATGCTGCCTATCCAAAAATTAACCTCATAAGTTTTTGGAACGATATTCCCAAAGAAAAATGTCCAAGTGAGGCATTAGAACCTGTTCCTAGCTCATCATCCTCAGAGGACGAATCGTCCGAAGAAGAAGAATCTCTCTGACTAGCTACTCTTTTAGTTTATATTTTTTGTCTTTGTCTAATTAGAATATCTCTTTTTGTATTGTAAGAATTCGATCTAAATGACAAAGTGTTCTACCTTTTTTATGTTGTTATTCGATGCTAAATACAAAATATTAAAAAATAACTAAGTATTGTCTTCTTCGAAAAGATATAAATGTGTTGTTAAGCTTGATTAGCTCATCAGAATTCTCAGTGAGTTGCAAACCATTCACTTCGAAATTCCAAATATAAAATGGTTGTAAAACATGGTTATCGCTTTGAAAATTGTTATAAACGCTTCGAAATATACATCCCTTAACTAATCTCAAAGGTGATCAATCTTTGATGATTTGTTAAGATAGTATCCAAATAAATGTAAAATAACCATTGGCCAAAAATAAACTTTATTGATAAAGTTGAATATGTACAAGTACATGACGCCTCATTAAAACCTTCCTCGGCCAACAGGGTAGGAAAGAGTCTGCCGTTAAAAACAAAAATTCCAACGTATAAACACATGTCTACTCCCAATAAAGCTTCAAATGTTGAATATTCCATGGGTGTTGTAGCATCCTCTCTTCAAAATCACAAAGATGATAAGACCCTGGCTTAACTCTTTCAATAACTGTATAAGGCCCTTCCCAATTCGGGGCCATTTTGCCGAGGCTCTTGTCCTTTATATGTAGAAAAACTTTTCGCAACACTTTATCGCCTTCTTTAAATTCTCTTCTTTTCAGCTTTGAATCATATCTACTTCTCATGAGAGTTTGATACTGAATGGTATTCAAATAAGCTCGAACCCTTTTTTCTTCAATCAAATCCACATTTGCCCTTTGAATTTCATCATTAAATCTTTTGGAATATTGAGATGTTCTAAAAGATGACATCATAGATTCAATAGGGCTAATTGCATTTATACCATATGCCAAAGCAAAATGAGTCTCTTTTGTAGCCTCTCTTGGAGTTATTCGATAATCCCAAAGCACCTCTTGCAAATAATTTGGCTATTTTCCCGCTGCCCCCGGTAGATTCTTCTTCAAGGCATCTAAGATTGTTCTATTTGTCACTTACACTTGTCCATTAGCTTGAGGATGAAAGAGCGTCGAAAAACATTGTTGAATCCCTTTAGAAGTACAAAATGCAACCATTTCCCTATTGTTAAATTGAGGGCCGTTGTCTATTGTAATTCTCAGAGGAACCCTAAAACGATAACAGATATTATTCACAATGACTTTAATAACATCCTTTGCTTTTGTACCTGATAACGGTTCTGCTTCTGCCCACTTCGTAAAATAATCCACCGCTACAATTATCATCTGCCTTCCCCCAGAGGCCATCGATAAAGGTCCTACCAAATCAATTCCCCATCTATCAAATGATATCGCCTCAGATATAGATATAAGCAGCACTGCTGGTCTGTAAATAACATTAGCAAATCTTTGTCAAGTATCACAACCTCGGACTAAATGTTTAGCATCGTTCATGATTGTAGGCCAGTAAAACCCTGCAAGTAAACTCTACGAGATAAAGCTTTAAACCCACAATGAGCTGACCCTTCTCCATCATGCAACTCTGATAATACTTCTTGTGATTCTTGCTTACCTAAGCATCGTAGCAATGTTCTGCTTAATGTCTTTTATATAAAATTCCATCCATAACTATATATCCAAAGGCTTTACCACTTAACATTCTAGCCAATTGAGAATCATCTGGTAGTAATCCTTGAGTCAAAAAATTTAGAATATCCAACCGCCAATCGCGTCGGCTTTCATCAGTGGCAAAACATTCCTCTATAATTTCACATTGGCCAGGTTGGGCAGCAATTGAAGGATTCTCCTGTAGCAAAATCCAAGGATATTCTTCCTTGTAAGCAACATTTGCTAAAGAATCAGCCACCATGTTACTTCCTCGCCCAATATATTCCACAACCACATTGTCAAACATAAGCATTAAATTCCAAAGCTCCCGAAGATATAAAATCAAACGATCCTTCCTTGCTTCGGAAAACCCAGATACTTGATTTGCCAATAACTGAGAATCCGTTTCCAGACGTACTGAAGTTGCCCCATAAATCTTTGCCAATCTCAAACCTGCTAAAGCAGCTTCGAACTCAGCTTCATTGTTTGAAGCATGAAAACCGAAATTAATTGATTGGACCATTGTTTCCCCCGTCGGAGTTATCAATTGAACTCTAGCACTACACCCTGAAATACTGGACCCTCCATCTGTTCGAACAACCCACCTTGAATCAATAGGAATTTTTTTTGTGTTTTCTTCCTCATCCGATCTACTTGAGTGGAACTCAACAAAAAAGTCAGCCAATGCATGTGCCTTGATTGCTGTTCGAGGTGTAAATAAGATATTATAATCTCCCAACTCCACTGACCATTTATCATCCTCCCTGAAATATTTGGTCGTTGCAATACATTTTTTTAAAGGGAATGGAGTTCTGACTTCTATAGTATGAGCTTGAAAATATGGACGCATCTTCCTAGCAGCAATCACCAATGCTAAAGCCAACTTCTCCAACTTCATATACCTTTTTTTGCTGCCACCAGAATTTTACTGACGTAATACACCGGCTTGAGAATACCTGAATCTTCACTAATTAGCACTGCACTGAGTGCAAAATCCGATACGACAATGTACAAGAATAATTTCTCCCCATTTCGAGGTTTTGTTAATATTTCTGGTGACGAAAACAAATTTTTAATGCTTGTAAACGCTGCTTCACATTCTGACGTCCATTCAAACCTGTTAGGTCCTCGGAACACTTGAAAGAAAGGAAATAATTTATTAGAAAATCGTGAAATAAATCGATTAAGTGCTGTTAAATTTCATGTCAATACTTGCACTTCTTTAACTGATCAAGGTGAATTCATTGTTATCAAAGCCTTTAACTGTTCTGGGTCGGCTTCTATTCCTTTTTCGCTAATAATGAAACCCAAAAACTTCCCCGACCGAACTCCGAAGGTACATTTCTCCGGATTTAACTTCAACCTGATTGCCCTTAGATTCAAAAAAACTTCTTCTAGATCATCAAGATACACTTCATCCCTTGAACTTTTCACTACCATATCGTCTATATATACCTCCATATTTTTTCCGATCTGTATAGCAAAAGCTTTTTTCATTAATCTCTGATAAGTGGCCCCATCATTTTTCAATCCAAAGGGCATCACCCTATAATAGTGGAGGCCTCTATCAGCTATAAAAGTTGTGCACTCTTGATCCTTTGGATCCATCTGGATCTGAGTATATCCTGCGAAAACATTCATAAAGGTTAAAATTTTATTGCATGAAGTAGAATCAATCAACTGGTCAATCCGAGGAACTGGAAACGGATCTTTGGGGCAAGCTCTATTTAAATGTTTAAAATCCACACACATCCTCCATTTGCCATTCTTCTTTTTAACCACTACCGGATTCGCAGTCCACCAAAGGATATTGAGATTCCATTTTGTGTCCGGCTTTAGACAACTGATCCACTTCTCCAACAATAGCTTCCGTTTTTTCCGATGAAAATGCTCTTCTTTTTTGAATCACCGGCTTAAACTTCAAATCTATGGCCAGGCTATGCAGAATTACTTCAATAGGTACTCATGTAACATCTTCTGTCTTCCAAGCGAAGACGTCTAAATTCTAAGAAAAAAAATCAAGCAGTTGTTGACGCAGACTAGGGGTCAATAAAGTTCCAATCCGAAGCACTTTTCCTTTTGAAAAAATAAACTCCTCTATTTCTTCACTCACTGTTAAAGACCCCGGAGTTTCCCTCGGATCATCAACCCTTTCTTCCAACTCCGAGGGAACCCCTTCTAACTGCTATTCTCGCATTAAATCTCCACTGCTGGATCCTCAGACCCAAAGCACAGTGGCATAGCATTCTCTGGCAACCTTTTGATTGCCCCAAACCACTTCAACTCTGTCTCCAACCACGTACTTAATACATTGATGGACTATTGACACCACTCCATAAATTCTTGAAAGCCATGATCTTCCAAAAATAGCATTATAACTTGTAGGACAATCCACCACCACAAAGAGCACTTGAACCTTCTTCTTGAATGGTCCTTTCCCCAAACTAACTTCTCCCTCGAATTCCCCAACCACACGAGCTGTTACACCCGTAAATCCGATAATGGTACGATCCGATTTAGTAATCCGAGGAGGGTTTGTCATCCTATCATAGATGGACTTAAAGAGAACATTGGCAGAACTTCCAGTATCAATCAGCACACGTCGAATTTCGACACCAGCCACCTCAGCCCCAATTACCACAGCATCCTCATGTGGTTCTGTTGTTCCTCTCAAATCATCTTCATCAAACAAAATGAAGGGAATGTCTTTCTTCCCATACAAATGCGTTGACATCCTCCCTTCAATTTGAGCTGTCAAGTTGACAACATGCCTTTTCCTCGAGCTGTCTGAATTTCCAGTCATTGAATCGCCCCCAAAAATTTTCAACGACTCGAAAAACTTGCACAATTCCCAAACATGTCCTTTTTCTATAGAAATAAACTCAACAGGCTCTTCGACCGCCATCAGAAGAAACCTATTCAGACCCCTCTCAACATATTCACTTGAAGCATCGAGTGACTCAACTTATGAATCCATAATCATCAAATTCTCTGCTGGCTGCGCAGCCTTCGAAGTTGATGCACCATTATTCTTCGATGCACTTCCACGTGACTTCACATAAGTCAAGAGCTTCCCATTCTCAATCAGATATTGGATTTCTTTTTGCAAAGAAATACAATCATTTGTATCATTCCCAATGTCATAATGATACCTACAAAATTTATTATTCCTTTCTTCCGTCGGTTTGCTGATAAGAGTTGGTTTCCTAAAATTCACAGAATTCTTAGTTTTATCCTAAATAACAGAAATACTCTCTGTTAAATCAGCATAGTACTTTGGCCTGACCCATGTATTTGGCCTAGGCCTGTTGTAATTCTTGGATGGAGTGTGGTTCGAATATCCACCACTCCGAGGAGGAAATTACTGTTCTTCTGCCTCGACTGCTGATTATTCCCATTAGCATTATTATTTCCATTCGAGCGCTGCCCCTGGTTATTGGCCACCTGTCCCGAATTCTTCGAAGTATTAACTGGTGCACCTTGGACTCTGCTAGACTCTTGAACCTTAATTTGATCCTCGACCTGAGCCATCAACGCTCCAAAAGTCAAAGCCCTTCTCTTTGTTGTCTCATTAGCCAGATCCCCTGGCCACAAACCCTGGCGAAAAGCAGCCATCACCACATTTTCTTCATAGTTATCCAAACTCGCTTTGGTTAACAGAAACCTCTTGGTATAGTCTTTCAATTTCTCTCCTAGTGTCTGCTTGCACTGGATAACTGTATCACCAGTAGCTCTCATCTCCTTGCTCCCAACAAACTACCTTCAGAAAGAAGTGTAAAAATCCCTGAAATTTGAAATGGATCCCCTCAGAATCCTGTCGTACCATTTGAGAGCTGTTCCTTTGAAAGTTTGAGAAAAAGCACGACACACAAGCCGGTCGTCATCCTCGAAATTCATCATATAATTATTGAACTGTTCGATATGATCATCGGGATCTTGCATCCCATCGAATGTTTTAACCTTTGAAATATCGAAACAATTCGGAAGCGTCATAGAGCGAATTATATCGGTTAATAGAGAGTTCCTCCAATCAACTCCTTGAACAAATTGATCATCGGTTCCCATTGTAACATACTGATTCCTGTCGGTTTCAGCATATTGATTCGAAATATTTCCTTCAAGCCAAGTTGATCGAGGAGCATTCTTAGACTTGCTCTCCTTTTTATACCTCCTCGAATAATCTCTTTCTGATTCTCCCTTTGAAGAACCTCTATGCCTTTTAAATCTTGAAGCCGAACTTGCTACTTCCTAATCACTGGAAGTTATCAATTTTTGCTTATCTTTCTTATCCTTTCGAGACGAATATCTCTCTTTAGAAGACACAAAACATGATTTTTTATGCTCATACTTAACATGTCTGTCATCGAAAGATCGATCTGACTGACCTTCCACATCGGTCTTCTCCAATTCTTGCCTAACCTCAAATCTGATTCTAGCAGAAAGTATTTCTTGCTCCCTTCGCTCATATTTTTCATTCAAAGCATTGATTTTATCTAAAAGTTGATTCATTCTTGTCTCAACATCAGATCAAACTTGGACCAGAGACGATCCATCAGTTCTATTCCCATCAGTCCCATTGTTTTTACAAATCATCTCTCACCGTTTCTATCGCTGATTGAAGCGTAGGATTATTATTTTCAAGATTCATCTTATGAATTACAGTCAAAGAATACCACTGAATAGTACCACTTTCGAACAGAATAAGCTACGAACCAAATTAGCTACTGATTTTTCTTACATCCCCAGTGGAGTCGCCAATTTGATAAGGTTTTAATCTGCTTAGGTAAATTGCAAGAGAGAAATTCTAGAGAGAGAAAATGCTTAAGAGTTTTTAGAGAGAGAGAAAAAAAAGTACAAAATGAGTTTCAAGTGAAAAGAGTTCAACCCCTTTATTAGATCTGTCTGATCCTTTATATAGAGGAACCAAGACTTAGTTGAATAACTGAATCTGTTACAAAAACGGGTTAATTGCTATTTAGTCCTTACAAATTATGTAAAGTCATAATAGCTTCCTAAAACTTACATCATTCATAAATTTAAGACAAAATTTATACTAATTACAATCAAGTCCTTGCATATACACTATTTACAAATTAATTCCTAAAAACTCATTTCCATATCATAGACAACCATAAACTCAAACATAATTCTCAAAATGAAACATGGGTGCCCAAGATTAAGTCGATCATTATAAATGATATGGATCCTAAAATAAATGTTAGAATTCAAAAGGAAACAACTGATTCAAGGCAGAGTATGAATTATATTAAGCAAAAGATAGAAAATAGGAATATACCAGAGGAAATTTCATTATCAAGAACATAGTTAATACTACCATTCATATAAGGATTAGCAAAAAATATTGTACAAATGAAGCAAGGTTCAACAAAGAGCAAGCTAATACTAAAACCTTTAGTATCAATAAACCTGATGTAGAAGAGAATGATAATGAGATTTTAGAGGCCTTACACTCAAGAGAAACTGGTCTAGTATTCTCCTCTATTGATGAATTTCAAAATTTATACAATGAAATAATATTCTCAACGTTGAGAACCACATGTAGTCTCCCTTATAGCATTCCCACATTTCATGTAAAATGTCAAACAAAAGAATCTAATAAATTTAAGAAGGTCATTAGTAAGAAACCAAAGAAAATTAATGTCTAATCTTTTAAAGGTACAATGCACACAAAAATAATTAGTTTTAAAATGTCAGGAAGACCATTCACTAGAAATTTTAAATGAAAGTCTGTATATAAAATCTCTATATTGAATGTTTTGCTCTTCAAGAACCTTTAGTGGTTATGGAGCAGAATCATGTAACTATTGACAAAAATGCAGCTAATTGGTCTTTAAAAATCAAACATAAATTTGATTGCACTCAAATCCATTCTCATGCTCAACTTATAACAACTACTTTCATGGATAGTCTTGCGATTGAATATTTAATGACAAAAGTTTGTTTCATTCAATAAAATACTAACAAGCATGAATATATACAAATATTCCTCTATCTAGATGGCCTATATTAGTTCAGTGAATACTACATGAGTCATCTTATTCGTAAATACTTTATCTTTTTTCTAGGTTTCTATTCATTAACTAATGTCTAATGTTTCTATGTTTTTTATTTTTCATAATTTAAATTTATTCAGTACAAACTTTATCGAAGTAGGCTTTATACCTGACTTATATCTTTTAAGAAATTTAAAAATTACATGTTATTAAAACATCAATTAAATTGGTGAGGGATGTATGAACAGAGGAAAAATCAATCTCGAAACAGGAATAGTTTAAAAGAAGATCAAACATAAAAAAAATTATACTGAAAGCATATAAAATAATAAATGTTACCTCAAACACTAAAGCAGCCCCTCTTTAAGGTTTGAACAAGTCGTTAAAACTATTTTTTGTTGGATCCAAACATCCATGGATTTTCAATAAATCCCTAAAAACCGAAAGGAAAAAAACACCTTATCTTGGACCTATAGTGGGAAAATCGATTTACCTAATAATAAAAAAGAAGAAGATAACTACGATTTTCTCTTTGAACTTAACTGAGTGATAAAGAAGCTTTTTAAAGATAACGATTTAGAGGTTTAAGAAGACATTTATTTTTTCTGAATCGAAGGTGGGTTCAATCCAGTTAAAAAACATATGAAGTCTATTGAAATCCTTCAGATTATTGTATCTTCTTGGTTTGGATTAACATTCAGATTTTTTTATCTTTTCTATCACATCCTCTTTAAGAAACATATGAAGTCTGTTGAAATCTCAACTCCTATTCTTCCAAAACTCTTTTACCAGTTGCTGTCTATATCATTTGTTGTCGTAGTTATCATTCAGAAGGATCAAATGAGAGTCACCATACCAATTCTCAAGCCGTAATTCAAAATTTCCACTACCAACTTCCCATGTAATGTTTTCGTCAGCCATCTTTTACCAGTTGCTGTCTATATCCTTTGTTGTCATAGTTATCATTCAGAAGGATCAAATGAGAGTCACCATACCAATTCTCAAGCCGTAATTCCAAGTGCCTGTAAGGGATGAATATTAACATAATAGGTCTAGTGCATTAAGTTGGACAATAAGCTTTTATTGTTTCTGAAATTCAACCAAATTTTACAAGAATAAGAATCCTGAAGGTCACTATTGCTTCAAATATTTAAACCTACTTCTTAGTAAGTTTTACAGATGGCTTTCCATGAAGGCCAATTAACTCTTTTGTTAGAGGAGGTGGAGACCCAGAAAAATTTATTGTAGATGCTTTCAATTTTGTGGATGACAGTCTTAGGAATATACGAGTTTTGGATCCAGTAGTTGGAGATAGACATCAGGGTAGTCTCAATCAAGGTGAGCCTTCCAGCAAAGGACAACTGTTTGTCTTCCTAATCATTTATTCTTTTGTTGATTTTGTTGATAAAACTAGTATAGTTGCTACTTTTATTTCTGCTGTTTAAAGTTATTCCCAAGTACTCTGTAGGCAGGGGCTAGAGTTAAAGCCTGAAATGTTCGAGATAGTTGCAAGCCTAACTTTGTTAATTCTGTCAGGGAAAATAATTTTAGTTTTGTCTGTATTAATAGCTTGACCAGGAACATTTTGATATATGTCAAGAAATTTACCAAATGTTTTAGTAGTCTTCACCAATCTATTAGTAAATATTAGGATATCATCCGCGAATACAAGGCTTGTAATAAGTATATAGCTTCTAGATTGATAATGCATTCCAGAATTTTCGGTAAACAGATTATGTAAGCATGTGCTAAAAAATTCTTCTGCAAGAATAAAAAAGCTAGGGGACAAGGGATCACCCTGTCTAAGCCCTTTGTTAGTTTAAAAAAATCATATACATTTCCATTTACACAGAATTGAGACAAAAACAGAGCTTATTAAGTTATTTATTCATTTGATAAAGCTATCCGAGAAGCCAAAACACTTTAAGACTTTAAGAATGAAGAAGTAGGATAACTTGTCGAAGGCTTTCGACATATCTAATTGGATTAGAATGTTGTCAAAATTCTTATTTTTGTTAAGATCATGAAGAAGCTCAGTAGCTATAAATATATGATCCTAAATAGCTTTGTTAGGAATGAAAGCAACCTTATTTCTAGAGATTAATTTAGGTAGGAGAGTGAGTAACCTGTTGTTGATTAACTTAGATATAATCCTATTGAGAAGGCTGCAAAGGCTTATTGGCCTAAAGTCCTTCCATGTTATAGGATTAGAGGTCTTTAGGATAAGATAAACTCCAGTTGCTAGCATTCTTTTAGGAATATTCTGGCCATGGTTGAATGATGTTATAGCTTGACATAAGTAATCTTTTATAATGCTCCAACATGATTTGGAGAAGAACCTATTGAAGCCATCTATACCTGCAGCCTTACAAGGGTTTAGATTACATATTATTTCATGAATTTATTTTTCAGTAGGCTCAGCTACAAGGTAAGCATTGTCAATATCACTTATAGCTTTAGAAATACAGTTGAAAATACTATTATCCATCATCTTATCTTCATCCTTTTTACAGGAATAAGGGGAAACAAAAACGAGGCTTTTGAAGTAATTGGCAGCAGAGTTACCAATTAACTCTTTATTTGTAAGCCAATCACAATTCTCTTTAATGTTATTAATAATTCTATTTTTTATCGTCTAGTTGACAAAACTATGAAATAACTTTATGTTTCTATCCCCTTCCCTAAGCCAGTTGGTGTAGCACTTTTGGTACCAAAAACTTTCCTCTATGCTGAGAGCAAGAAGAAGATCACCATTCGTCTTTAAAAGGTTTCATTTAGATTCCATGTCATTATGAGTTTGATACAAAACTTCCATCTCTTTAGTATAATTTTCAGCAGCCTACATCTTAACAAAAATATTACCAAAGTGAGATTTATTCCACAACTTAAGACTCTGTTTTAATCTATTAAGCTTTTGCCAGAAGACAAACATATGATAACTCTCAAGATTTTTGTTCCAATTGTTTTCCACAATAGACAAAAAATCAGGGTCTCTGGTCCATATGTTCAAAAATTTGAAGCTTTTGTAGTTAGTTTTATTGATTTTGTTAATGCTGATGCAAAGTGGGATATGGTCAGAGCAAGTCTTGGCCATATGCACCACTTTGGTCTCATTAAAAAAGGAGGACCAATTAGAGTTTAAGAAAACTCTATCTAGTCTCTTCCACTTGGAGCTCTTATTCCAAGTATATTTAGAGCCCCGATACCCAAAATTCTCAAGACAACACTCCCTTATTATATCATTGAAATCCTCTACACTGATACTAGAATAATTTGTAAAACCAGCTTGCTCATCTGGAGAAGTTACAACATTAAAAACACCCATGATGGCCCAAGGTATGTTGGAGGAGTTATCAGAGATGTTGGTGAGTTCTTTCCAGAGATCCCTCCTGTTTGCATATTGACACTTTGCATATACAATGTTTATCAGAAGACACAAATTTAAATTAAGATTAAAGACTTCAAGATGCATAAATTGATCATGAATTAAAAGTATTTTTACAGAGCATTCACTTTTCTAGAAATACCATAATTTGTTTAAGATATTTCCTATGAATGAGTCAAAGCCCAATTTGTTTTTGATAGAGTTAATGTTATCAATATTAGACATAAAATCTTGAATAGCAAGCATCGAAATATTTTCTTTAGAAGTGATAGAGTTTAGCCTTCTGACCTTGACTTTATTGTTGATTCCTCTGAGATTCCAATTTAGGATGTTAATCATCTGGAACTAGATTTCATGACTTTGTTTGTTACCGAGAAATTCAGGGATTTAGTAGCAAGGTTTTGTTTGATCATTTTGGAGCTTCCTGCTGCTTTTAGTTTTTTGTTCAAAATAGTGTGAAAGTCTGTGTCATTTCCATCTTTGCTACAGGTTGGGGTGTTGTTGAAGTTTCCAAGTTTTTTTTCCTTCTCTTGAGATGCGTTGTCCATGTTAATCTCACATTCCCTTTGATGGCCTTTTTTCCAGAGATATGATAGCTTTAGCAATATCATTTTCGTTTGGTGTTTTCATTCTTTCTTCCTTAGTGTTAGGATGATCATAGTGTTTTGCAGCGATTTATTTATTAGTATTTTCAGTAGCTTTGTTCTTGTCAACTATGATTACAGTATCTTCATTGTTGTCATCCTTTTTGTGTTTCTTTGTGTTTTTATACTCGTGAGAGTTAACTGGATTTTTGAATTTTTCTTGAGGTTTGCTAGATGATAAGAGATCATGTGACTGGGATGAGAGCGGTATTTTGGAAGATTTTTATAGCTAGTAGAGATCCAACATCCATTGTTTTCCTCGAACCCAATCCATATATCATATTGTATCTTACTTGTCAAATCAATTCTAACCCATATCAGGCATGAGTTGTGGTAGGCAAAGTTTTTATCTGGGATCTTTATTTGTAATGGATTTCCAATCGATTTCGCAATAGAGTATATCATTCTTTCATTATACAAAAACTCTCGAAGATTTTCAAGTTTAATCCAAACAAGGAAAACTTTGACTCTCTCTCTTTTGGTGTTGAACTGTGGTGTCCACTTCAACAAACACATAGTATAGAAATCTAGTTGCCATACATTCTTCCTTCATACTCTGCATAAATCACTCTGCATAAGTCATCATTGCAGTTAAACTCAAGAAACATATAACGAGAGTCCTTTATACTTATGTTGCATTGCATTTTCAGATTCATTTTTGCAGAAAATTTTCCATAATCGGTTTTTGGGATTCCTTAACTGAAATTTGCAACTAGTGTGTATTTTCTTATGTGCTGAAGGCTTTCTTTAACTTGTTCTGGAAACTGGATTGAAATGTGATTGGTTTTGTGGACAAATTTCATTGGTAAACACTCAGGGTCTTCCTTTCCTTTCGAACATGAAAAATATTTGCATAAGTTTTGTGTTGATGACATGAATCATTTCTCTCTTCCTATTGTTTATATGCAGCAGTTAAGGGTGGGAAATCATCCATTAATATTTTGAGCAAAAAGCAACTAGATGAAAGCATTGGGATTGGCAGCTTGATGGTGGATGGTGATCAGTTGGATCAATAAGAGAATTTAGAAAGATACATACAACAAAGCTTCAAGATCAAGAATGGAGTTCTTTAAATGTAAAGGTTTGAATCAGGGTCATTAGCAAGTTAAGATTATTTTGTACCCAATTGTCTAGCATTTAAATTAAATATTTATACTATGCGCTATTTAATGTTAAATTGTTTGGCTCGAAAACTTGTGAATTGGCCCAATAAAAGGGAACTAACCGCTATTTACAAAGAAACCAAATATAATTCCGAAATTTATTTTATCATTGGCCGGTAGCGATCATCCTCTTGCATATCCTCCCCAAGAATGACGTCTCGTTATATCCCCATTCCGGTGTTGGAAGACATCTTTAAAATATTACCAGTCAAGTCTCTCCTTCGTTTCAGAGCTGTGTCGACATTATGGAATACGACAATCACCGACCCTCACTTTATTTTGACGCACATGGAATGTAACAGCAATATCAATCCACGTTTGCTTGTCCAAGAAGTGTATGCTGATGGCGTCCAGCGTTTTTCACTGAAGAAAGTCGTAGACGATCGACTTGATGAGCATATGTCTGTTGTTTTCGGTTCAACGAACAACGTACTTGTTGGTGCATGTAGAGGGTTGGTATGCGTAAACAGTATCAAGACTGACACTTTTGGTTTTTATATCTTCCAAGATAGGTTTGCTATATTGAATCCTTCAATTAAGCGAGTCATTAATCTTCCACTTCCTAATTATGGTTCTATGTTCCGATTTCCTCTTTTAACTGAGTATGTCTTAGGATTCGGTTTTGACACAAATTCTGATGACTTCAAGATCATTAGGATTGAGCATTCTGATTTTGCTTTGGCCAAATTTATGTTCGTCGAAGTCTTTTCCCTGAAACATATGGAATGGAGGAGTATCGAAGACAGACCGTCTTCTTCTAGATTTCAGGCCCAAAATACTTTATTGAAAGGTAATGTTCATTGGGTTGCAAAACAAAACAAACGCGTTCTTATCGAAATATTCAATTTGACGGACGAAAAATTCTCCACAAGTTTACTACCCCAATGCCTTTCTGATTCTCCCGCTTCAATGTCGTCCATAAGCATGACTTCTATGGAAGGTTCACTTTTCTTATTGGAAAAGACGAGATGGGAGTTATGGGTCATGAGAGATTACGAGGATGAAAATTCTTGGACAAAGTTTTATTCCATCAAGTCAAATTACATTAAACGATATCCGGCACATTGGGATAAAGGAGTTACTTGGACCCAGGATGGTCAGATCATACTAAATCTGGGTGGCCGAGTGCTGTTTTTATTTAAGGATGGCGAAGTCCAACGAATACAACACAAGCAGATTTCGGCAGATGGGAACACAATCAAGTTCAAACGTATTGTTGATAACTATACAGAAAGTTTAATGCTACTGAACTCGGACGGATTTTTGGAGAGAAACCTGGACAACGGTTGGGTTGAGTTAAGGACTCAATTTTTTTGAGTAAGTCTCGAATGATTTTATAAGTGTGAATTCAACTATTCATACATAAACACGTTTTATTAGATTTATATCTTAGTTGAGACTATTCGCTTTCATATTTTTCTTCGCAATATTGATCAAAGCCTAGACCATTTAAGAGTTGATTTTCGAACCCAATTCCTCCTTGTGTTTGGATTCGAATAGAGATGCGGAAAACAGTAGTAGTTTTTGTTCTTCGTTGCAATGGTATGAGTTTCTCGCACCCTCTCAAACTCAGCTCCCACTTGACAAAACCCTCTACCAATTAAGCCATTTTATTCAAGTTAAGAAAGAAAAGATCACCATTTCCCCCCTTAATTACCACAACAAAAAATATTTAATACCTTAAAACACCTCTATGATACCATGGTCAACTATCATAAAGGTTCTAGCTTAAAGTACAAAAATTACAACAAATTCAAAAAGTTGGGCTTTTAAGGAAGATCACACTATGCTCTAACTCGGGCACACGTATTGACGGATTAGCATGTGGTGTCTTGTCAACATCTTCATCGGGCGGTCTTAAATTTGTTAAACTTAATGTAGACCTTCATGCTTCTGTTCTTGCAATATTCCCTCCCCCTCTACATACATGTTCTTCTTCCTTCACACACACCTAGAGGGCCTATCATCACCGGGATCAGTTCGCCATGAATGTCCTCGCTTAAGCTTGAAGGTTGTTAATACCATCGATGTGCAAACCACTAGTGGTGATGACCTCAACTCACCCAACTTCAAGTTGGACCAAGCCCTCACCCTTCATTCCACTGATCCTTGACCCTTCATAACTGTTATTCACGTCATCTCGGTCAGTTTATTTCACCCTAAAACTCTCATTAGTGCCTATCAGTCACCAAAACCCTCCCCTACCACTACGGAATCTCATATGGTTACCCCTAACTCACTACCCCAAAATGAAACTCTTCATTTACCGAGAGTTGTTGAAGCTATATCACCCGCTCATCATGCAGTTACTAATGATCAGGTTACACAGTGCGGTGATAAATCTGATTTGAAGGGTCTATTGTGAAAGAATAATAAATGTAATATAAAAAGTAGAGATAATTAAGTTGCTTAAATTATTATTTAAAAAAAAAGAAAGTTATATCCTCTTATATGCATTTTTAGGTAGTGTTTATAGGCCGATTTTAGCCATACATATGGGCCAAGCTCAAAGTCCGAAAAATCCATTTGACCAAAAAATACATAAATAAATAAATAAATAAATAAATAGAGTATTATTGTAAAAAATAATTAAATGAAAGGATAAAATAAGTATTAAACTTTGGTCTGAGATGTCCATCGAATATTTCTAACATTTTCATATATGTGCCCTTCTGGGATCTTTGACGTTATCAACACATATCCCTCCAGCGTTTTTGATGAAACTCAGGTTGTAAGGCCCACTTCCACACTGATTCCTCTCCCAAAACCCTATCAAGTTGAAGATAACTTTAGTCAGTTCTTTAACCCAGATGGACATGTGTGGGCCAAGCCCGTTACATTTATCCCCAACACATCCCAGCCTCAAACTATCCCACCACAAATCACAATTACAAATTTGATCAACCTTCCCGAAGACCACACAACAATCCTCACTTACAAAGATCCATATACCCCTCACCAATGACCAATGTCCATACAACAACCCCCCATCATCCTGGGGCACTCCATCTTTAATTGAACATGTGGTCATTATGACTCGCTAATTCCTCGTTACACTGCTACAAATGCGTTCATCTCAAGACCGTACCTCGCTTCAGGCACCTCTCCCATTTTTTTTATCTCTCTAAACACTATATACAACGCTTCGCCGTACCTCCATATTACTTATGCATTTTCTTGCTCCTTTCACATAATATTCCATTGAAGGATATCACTAATACTGGTGGTGCATGTTCCCATAAATTTGATAGTGACAACTACCACTCAAGTGTCAATGAGACTGCACTTGAAATTACTTCTTCTGTATTCCAAACTAGGATGCGTATCGAGGCATTGATATTATTATATATCAACACCCCCCCCCCCTAAACTTTAAATCATGATCATTATGCTTGGAATATGTGTGGTCTTAACGACCATATATGTGTGGTCTTAACGACCATATCCGTAAAATAATGTTACTTATATGCTCCCATTTTGGCATTACCAAATCAACCCTAGCATGCAACCTTTATGAATAATATGGTTGATATGAATCATATTGTTTTACAATTACAATTGATAACATCACACCCTACCTTTTAGATTGTTCAACTAGTGATATACCTCATAATACCTCATTCTATATCTCTCTCTTTGTAATCTACGGTTTCAATGAAACTGCTAACCATGTCTCTTTTTGGTGTGACATATCCTCAATATCCCCGCATCGCCAAGGCACCCATGGATTGCGCTTGGTGACTTTAACGTTATTCGTAAGCCTAAGGATGGAACATGCAATACCGACCTCTAGACCTTATCTATTAATTGCTTTAACCATAGTTGTCACACTTGTGACCTCATTGACCTTACAACTAATGTCTTCTATTTTTGATGGTCCAACAAACAGCCTAATAACCTATCTTCTCTTGAATTGACATGATCCTTGTAAATAACAAATGAGACGACATTTTCCCTAATTTGTTTGCATACTATGGGTACTCTCATACCTTTGACCACATCCCCATCAACCTTTTTTAAGTAACTCGAGTGTTTTTACCAAAATACTCATCCGTTATTTTAACATGTGGCAATCATAACATGAATACTTATCCATTATCACAATTAGAACCTTCCCATTGATGACTCTATTATGTCAATCTTTTCCCATAATCTCAAGCGACTACAATCTAATTTATCATTATTTAATAAAAGAGAGTCCAGTGAAATTAGCGAAATAATCTACTAGGCTCATTCCATTCTCCTGCAAAGTCTAGCACAACATCACATGGGATACTCTCAACCCCTCTCTGACTGATACTGAAATTGATGCCTTCAAAAACCTTTTTTTTTTCAGTCGCGCTCAAAAGTTCTTCTTCAATCAAAAGACATGGATAATGTAGCTTAAGTTTGGGGATCGCAACTCCAAATACTTCCATAATAATATTAAATCTTATATCTCTAAAAAAATTATTTATATTAATGACCCTTATAGAAACATCTGGTTACTCTCTTAGTTGTATTGTGAACATTGTTTTCACTCATTTCACCAACCTCATTGGTGTCACCAGTTTCTAAAATTACCTGAGCCTTGTTGTAGTTAAAAGTCTTATCACTGCTAGGCTAAATGACATCGACAAACTCAAATGACCCGGTATGTAAGTGACGATGAGATAAAAAAAAATCCATGTATAATATCGACAATAATAAAACTACGAGCCCTGAAGATTGCGGTACCAGAATTTTTAAGTCTTCTTAGACTATCATTAGCTCTGACTTTTGCAAGCTTATCCATGTTTCCTCCTCTCCAATCGTATGGATCCTAGTTGGAGCAAGACTTTTATTGTCTTCATCCAGAGGTCATATAATCCTTCTTCCCCCTTCTAACTTCAGATCTATTGCTTATTAGCAATATCATCTACAAGGTAATCTCTAAAATCCTTACCAACGCGATTAAAGATTCCATTACCTATTTTATTGATCTGTTCCAATCGGCCTTTATACCAAGTTGTAGTATCTATAACAATATACGTCTCTCTCATGGGTTGTTCCATGGTTATAACACCAATGGGAAAGATCCCCGAGTTGGACTTGAAATTGACCTTATAAAATCTTGTAATAATGTATGACCGCATCTCTTTCTGGACGTTCTCCATGTAATGGATTTCCTCGACCAAACGATTGGTTAGATAATCTAATATATATCCCCCTCTTTTAATCTAAAAACAATAATGGTAACTCCTTCGCTTTTTTCCACATATAAAGAAGACTCGACCAATGAGATCCACTCTCTCATTTTCCTTTCGATTTCATCAATCAAGTCATTTCGTGTATCCTCAAATAAAAAATTCAACTCCATGGGGTCGACTTTTATTGGAAGTAACACAAGATTAAAATCATTAAGATCTGATTTGCAGATTACTTAATGATTTTATATCGTGTTAACCTGAAAGTTTTGGACATATTGTTGTTGATAATTTGAGGTAGAAGACTGTATAGCATTTCTTTTCAAAGGGGTCAGTTTTAATATCTTTGACTCCTCCATTTTGATTTTCTTCTCAACCTGAACTAATAGATCCCCAAAATTTAAGGCCTTTTTCTGGTTATCTCATCAGCTGAATTCTCGGGGAGAAGCTATTGTTTGAAAGAAGCAACAATCACTTGATTATAATAATTATCTATGTTATTCTTCGTAAGAACAAAGCATTTAGTGCGAGTTTTTAAAATCTCTTCAATAGAAATGGATTATTGTGTCTCGTTCCCATGAATTTATTTACTTCCCATAAACTACCATCTAAATGTCATCCAAAACATATCAAGAAATTGGATAGAACATTGCGGAAGTCGATTGTACCACTTCAAAGAACTATTTTTTAAAGTTTGAGAGAAAGCCCGATAGAAGAATTTATCACCATCGTCGTAATTTATCATAAAGTTTTTAAATTGCTATATGGTTATCTGGATCTCAGTTCCTATCAAGATTTTCCATTTTGGTTATATCAAATCACTTCGGTAGATACCAAGATAGAATTTTTATAGATTGGGAAAAATACCTCAAATTATTTCCTTGACTATATTATTGGCTATCGTTAGCTTTTTCATAAAAAACCCTACTCATACTGAACCGCAAATTGATATTTGTTTGGTAATCAAAACTCTAGTTCCCCGAGACCTTATGTATTAAAGGTGGGTTTTCTTAGATCATTGCCATAGTCTACTGTTGTGCAATCCTTCCCACAACTACCACTCTATCATTTCTATGTAGAGGCTTGACTTTATCTAAGTAGACAAGCTATTTTTTACCTTTTTTCCTATCCAAGGTTTTGATATCGACTAGTGTATCTCTTCGAATAATGCTTACCACTACAATTTATTTATTTATATGATGGTGATCCATATTTGGAGAAGAAGAAAATCCTTCGGACTCGGACACAAAATACTCACTAAACTCTGAAGGTTGTAGTAATATATGGTCTTTCGTTTATTTTTCAAGGAATGGGCTAAAACCGAACCATTTTCAGGAACAAGTGCTAAAGATGTAATAAGATACATTGTGTCTAATATTTGTGGTGGATTTGGGATTTTTTGGATAATTACTACAGATAAATGGGCCATAATTTGATAACAAGAAGATGATATCTTTTTGTAATTTGAGGGGAATCACATAGTATTTTTCAATACCATTTCACCCACAAGCGAATGACCAGGTGAAAGTTACTAATAAAACTCTTTTGTAAGGTCTTAAAAAGAACTTGACAAGTGCAGCTGGAAAATGGCTTTATTATTTTCAAGGGGTAGTATGGGCTTATAGAAAAACACATCGGGCTGCAACTCAAGAAACGTTTTTTCTTTTAGTATACGAGATTGATGTCGTAAGTTCGATGGAGTCAACAGTTCATATTTCAATGAGGGCACTAACCAAATAGAGAATTAAGTTAATCACTTACACTAGTATCCACAATATCCTTTATAGCAATAACTTTCTCCTTCCCGGATTTAGCTTTGTACAAATCTAAGTCTTGACGGGCTTTCTTTCTCCCTTCTTCATTCTCCTCGTATAATTTGTTTAGTGTTATCTGGTTAGCATACTTTTCTTTTAACTCGTCTTTATAATTCAAATTCAGTTGCTCTAATTATTTTTCATGATTCAAGGCCAAAGAATTTTTTATCTGAATAACCCTGCTATGAAACTCCGACATGTCCTCTTGAAAGGCTTAGAACTGCTCAATTAGATTTTTGTTACAAATATCAGCCTATTTTTTGTTGCTGGCATATTATTTTTTCCACCGCACCATATATTTCGCTAATTGCACCAATGAATTTTGAGCAGATACAACTTCTTCACATATTTGTTGGGCTGCATTTTCAAGGTTCGCAAAAAGGAGGCGTAAGTTCAAAACCTTCTCGGATGGTTCACTTTATTTCCAATTTGAACAATGTAATTTTAAATGTTAAGAAGTTGGGGCTCGGTGTAACTGTCCTAATCTTTGTTCTTTTTTTCTCCTCTCTCGGCATCCTACGTCGGATTTGGAGAAGACACATCAACAATATCGTCTAGAAAAGTTGCATGACGAGTTTTCGAGGAGCTCTTCTTTTTCTTAGAGGCAAGTACCTTATTTCTATTTTTGGATACCTTAACCTGGCATTGCTCAGTTTCAAGAATGATAACGTCTACAACCTTCTTCATTTATTTTTTCTTTGGGCTCCCCTTGTTTTTCTCTTTCGAGTGAACAATTGAAGATTTTTTTTCGAACTTTTCTTTAGTTTATGGCTCGGGGCTCTATTCCGAGCAAGAATCGTTATACGTGCATCAGGAGAACCCAATATCTTTACAATATCTCTTCTACCATGAGGTTCCATCAATTTATAATCTGGGGAGATCTGCCATAGATGACTCTGGATAAAGTTCAAAGGAACAAATTCCTTATGAAATTCATTTGACCACACTCGTTTTGCCCATTCGTCCAGCTCGACAAATTCCTTATTGGCAACAACTTTATGAGTCTTGTATTGCCTTAAAATTTCTGAACAGTACAACCAAAGTTAGTATAAATTAAGGAGAAAGTACATTAGAGAATCATATAACTTACTTGTGTTCTTCCGCTTGAGAAACAGTCTTGAGATATTATATGTTGACATTTCCTTGCCATTTTCCCAACAACCAGAAATACAGAATAGGTTATGCTTCCATATTTTTTTTCTCGAGGAGATCGTGGATGATCTTCGACAAATATACGAGGGTCAAATAATAGAAAGAAAAAACATGGTTTTTGGAAATTCTATTTTGGGCTATGAATTATTTTACGGGTAAAGCTATCTTGGCAAGTCTTGACGCAATGGTTGTGGACAGCATGGTAAACCATATGTTATGACTTGTTTGGGTCGGATGTAAATCAATTATTTCGAAATAGTCTACCACAACTGGGTCCAATAAAAACCAAACAGTTCAAAATATCTAGGTAGACTACTAGTTCACTCTCACAACATGAAAGTGGAGTTGACTACAATTAATGTAAAAGTTTTGTTAGAGATATGTTTATATAATGACATATGGCAGAAGTGTAGGAAGTGAGGTAAACTCCACACATACGGGTTGTTAACCTTCTAACTTTAGGGAATATGTGTATTCCTGTAAGCCCTTACCACGTAACTAAATCTCAGTTACTAAATTTTAAAAAGATATAAGGTTTGAATTTGAGCACTTGTAAGTATAAATATAGTCTACCTCTATTTGTTTTGTTTTTTTTCCACCATTTTGTCTACTATAAATTTGAATTCTTATTTCATACTTCTCATTGTTAATTTACAAAACTTAGAAAGTTTTCTTTCGTTGAAAATATCGTGTCTGATAAGGATATAAATAAAAAGGAGTAAAGATAACTACTTTATGATTGATCGAATGAATATCTTATAAGTATGAGAGAGATTTGGTATAAAATATAAATATAAAAGACTAAGTGTGTAAATTGTGAGAAATATGTTAGTACTAAGTATTAAAGTGGGGGGTGAAGTATCAACAACAAAATTTATCTATTACATGTTACCAGGTCACCTATAAATATGTGTATTTGTCTTGGGAATGTGATGATTTGTCACTTTTTACTTTTGACTACTCTCTCTCTCTCTCTCTCTCTATTTTTTGAGCTATTTTATCTCTCCAGAAATATTCATACTCAAAGTATAAATATCTTCTTACCTTTCCTGTTTCCCAAAATAACTTAGACTTATCATTGGCGACCACATTCAGATTTATCGATTGGGACCTAGATTTCAAATCTGAAACCAAAGAGGCAATTAATTGGATAATAAAGGCACTATGGATCTTGAAGCTCTGATTGATCCAATAGTAATTATGGAAGGAGAGGTGGTGGATTCAGGTATGATTATAGGATAAAATCAAGGTGGTAATCAAGGAAGTGATCAACGTGATCAGCCTAACGCTGAGGATTAGATGAATCAATTATTGGAAAGGATAACTCATTTGAATGATCAGCTCAATCAGAGGGAACAATTGGTTAGAGCTTGTAGGGTTCGATTTGAAGTGCTATGAGTAAATTAGAAGAGATATTTGGAAGACCAATCCAACGAGTCTTACAACGTCCACCGAGTGAAAAATGATCATCGAGAAGTGCAATTTCAGTCAGAGAGGGGATATCACTCCTCAAGGAAGGAAAATAAAGACAAGCATCGATACATTCCAATAGATACAACTGAGTGTCTCGGGTCAGTATCTGAGGAGTAGAATTATATGATGAATTTCGAGGACGATGATAAATTAGTGTGCATAGTTTTTCACAAACTTCCAAAGACACGGCTTCAAAGTGGTATAATTAATTCTGAGGGGTTCAATAACCAACTTTAGAACCTTCTACACAGCTTTCTGAAGCCAGTTTGTGGGGAGAAAAGAAATGAGAGCTAACTCGGTTCAATAAGTCAGATGATTGTAAGAAGCAAGTTGCATGTCTAGTTTTTAGACAAGGGTTGCTCCTTGGAGATTTAGCAAATGAAACTACGAGGAGAATGAAATTAACTTTTGGGGCTTTGAAGGCTCAAGTAGAGGAGCTGATTAAAGTGGATGAATCAACAAGGATTCATATTAGACTAATTTTATCCTAAAGTAAATCCAGACATGGCAACGTTCCTACAGGCCAAGATTATCAAGGAAGTACTTCGAATTCTCATAGGCCCTCACGACCAAAGGTAAACTAATTTTTAAAAGAACGAAGAATCATGTTAATTTTCAAAAACCTCCACCGATAAATAGACCAAAGGATAAGAGGGACAACAAATTCTGTAAGTTTACTCATTTGAGGGGAGAATGTTTGCTCATCTTTATAGGAGTAAATTCACACATTTTATCTTCTTTGATGAAAACAATATAAGAAGATTAGTTGGTCTTTGTAAAGATGCAGTAGTGATCGGTGCATAAATAAAAAGTACTAAGATCTGAAGATACTCATTGGCATAAATAGTTCGGCTAATGTATTTTTTATGTCAACATATGAGAATATATATAATCCACTTGGTATTCTATGATATGAACACATGATAGTTGGGTTTACTAGGGTAAGAAGACAAGTCATTGGAGAATTTGAAATTTGAAGGTGAAGTTTTATTAGGTCGAAATCCATTCAAGAAAAACGTTCAAGTCTTGTTTATGATGGTGGATTGTCCGACCAGTTACAATGTTATTTTTGAGAGATCGTGGCTATCAAAGGTGTATGTTTTAGCTTCCATAGTCCATCAATGCTTGAAGTACGTAATTGGGGATCGTGTCGGAATCATTTGAAGCGATCAGGAAGTGGCTAGAGAATGTTATGCGACATCTTTACACATCAAAAAGAGTGTGGCTATTGACATAATGTTAGTATAGCAGTATGGGGATCTTCCTCAGATGCTGATAGGGTGAATGATCAGAGGGAGACCCCGAGTTCATTAGTTATCAATGAATATGTAGAAGTATATGTGTTTCTTGATGGGAAACATTTGCGAATAGGGACATTGTTATCGCCTACATTACATTATCGATTATTGAGATACTTGTCCCGAAATCTCGGGGTTTCGCTTGGAAAATTGAAGATGTTATAGGGGTTCCTTCCAAGGTTATATGCCATACCTTGAAAATTAAACCAAAGATTATACATATCATTCAAAAGTGGATGAATTTCTCAATAGAAAAATCTAAGGCAATCATGGTCCAATTATATCGATTAAGGTAGGACATATCCGAGAAGTACAATATCTATGTGGGCAGCGAATCTTGTGCTTGTTAAGAAGAGCAACAAAAAATTGAGAATATATGTCGATTTTATCAATCTAAATAGAACATGTCTGAAGAATCCGTTTCCTGCCCCAAGGATTGATTAGCTTGTCGATTCGACATCAAAGAATAAGATTTTTTCCTTCATAGATGCATTCGCGGGGTACAATCAAATTTAGATGAATCCTAGAGATCAAGAAAGTATCACTTTTATTACTGATAGAGGATTGCATTATTACCAAGTTATACATTTTGGCCTAAAAAATGTCAGAGCTACATATCAACGACTATATGGAGGTTTATATTGATGACATGCTGGTCAAAAGCTTTGCATATGAAGAACACTTTCATGATTTTGAAGAAACTTTCTCAAATTTGAGGGTTATTCACTAAATTGAACCCAAAAAAATGTACAACCAGAGTTAGATAGAGTATTTTTTGGGGTACATAATAAGAGAGGAACAGATACAAGTTAATCTGGAGCAGTTGAATGCATTGATAACCATGATTTCACCTCGGTCAATTAAAGAGTGCAAATTTTGACATGAAGGCTAGCAACTCTAAACAGATTCATATCTAGATTTTCAGATAAATGTGCCCCATTTTTCCAATTATTGAAGTAGCCAAAGGAATTCGTTCATACACCCTAATGTGAGGTAACATTTCTGAAACTTAATAAGCATTTATCCTCCCTAGAACTATTGTATAAACCTCTTATAGGAGAGGAGTTATTGTTATACATAATTGTCTCATATTATGCAGTGAGTGTCGTTTTGGTAAGAGAGGTAGATGGATATCCTCGACCAGTGTATTATGTAAATAAAGTTTGTTAACCTCAGAGAAAAGATATTTGAGGCTGGAAAAATTAGTTCTAGCTTTGGTTGTGGCTGCCAGAAAGATGCACCCTTACTTTCAAGCTCATTCAATTATTGTGCAAACTTCATTTCCATTGAATATATACTACAAAGGCTAGATAATTCTGGAAGAATGACTAAGTTTTCTATGGAATTAAGGGACTATGACATTGAATTTACTCCTCGAACGACTATTAATGCCCAAGCTTTAGCAGATTTTCTTGTCGAATTCCATTTGAGTCACTCCGATGAGGAGGGGAATTGTGCAACTACATTATCAACAACTGATGAGTGGGTGGTTAAAACTGGTCGAGGCTCTAGTTTTTTGGGATCAAGCACATAAGTCCAATTGATAGCTCTTTCTGGAGATAAAATATACCAAGAAATTTGGTTCGAATTTCATGCGTCGAATAACGAAGCAGAATACGAGGCAGCATTAGCTGGATTAAGGTTTGCAAGTATTTATGGAGCTAAAAATGTTTGTTTACAAACATATTCCCATCTTGTGGAAAATCGCATGTTGGGAATATCTGAGGCTAAGAATGATCAACTTAAGTATTTGTAGGAATTACTGGGATTGTCTATCTTATTTGGCAAAATGACGGTTGAACACATTAACCGAAGAAAAATATTATTGTTGATTCTTTGACAACCATTTCTTATTCTGAGGGTTACCCTTGGATTTTTTTATAGGAGAGACTATCCATGATGATGAAACCCGAGCAGTGTCAGTATTTTGACGAAGTATTTGTGTCCACCGAGGAAGAACAAAGAGATTACAGGTTTGATCTAAGAGAGTTTTTACTTGAAGGTGCATTGCTCATTGATAAGAAATTAGCTCAGCGATTAAGATTTAGAGTGCATGTGTATACAGTGCTTGTAGGGATTTTGTATAAGAAATATTTAAGTCGACCATTGTATAGAGTTTGGAAAATAATAAATCTCAAATCATTTTATTTGAAGTGCATGATGGAGAAGATTCGGCTCATTGTGGGTTTAAAGCTTTAATAAGACGAGTTTTATAACCGGGATACTATTGGCCTTCCATCATGGGTGATGCTAAAAATCTAGTTCGAAGTTGTGACATGTGTCAAACATTTGCAAGCTCTATTCACATGCCAGTTGTACCTTTAGATTTAATTTTCGAAAGGCTTTCTTTTGACATGTGGGGTTTTGATTTAGTGGGTCCCCTAAATATGGCTTGAGGAGGATGGAAAAAAAATTGTTGTGGATTATTTTTCAAAATGGGTAGAAGTCAAACCTCTGTTAAGAAAATGAGCCAAAGATGTACTCAAATTCATTTTGTCTAATATTTTTTTGTAGATTTGAAGTTCCTCGAAAAATTACCACAGATAATAGACCTTCGTTAATAATAGAGAGATGACTTCCTTTTGTACGTCAAGGGATATTAGACAATGATTTTCAATACCATTTTATCCACAAACAAATGGCCAAGTATTAATAGACCTATTTTGGATGGACTTAAGAAAATTTTGGAAGATGCAGCTTGAAAATAGCCTAGTTATCTTCAAGAGGTATTATAGGCCTATAGAATAACTCCTCGAACAGTAACTCAAGAAACACTTTTTGCTTTGGTATATGGAATGGGTGTGGTTAACCCAACGAAATCAACACTTCCTTCTTATCAAGTACTTAACTATTCCAAGGACGAGGAGGAGGAAGATACACGAATGGAGCTTGATTTGATTGAAGAAAAAAGAGTTATAACACATTTAAATTTGCTCCGTTATGAAAATTTAATGTGAATTCCTTATAATTAGCAGGTGAAACAAATGGATTTCAAAGTAGGAGATAAAGTTTTAAGAAAGTTTATTCTGCATACAAAGGATAAAAGATTGGGTAACATGGCTCTAAATTAGCCAACACCGTATTTAATGGTTAAAAGAATGAAGTCACGGACATGTCGTCTCGAAGATAAATATTGAAGATTTTTACAGCACCCTTGGAATATTGAGCATTTACGATTGTAGTGTGAGTGATTCATGTTATTTTCTCGTGGGTATACTAGATCGATGTCCTACTATTTTCTCTCTGTTAGCTCGGGAAGGTTTTAATAAGGTTCCCATACAACTGGAGTTGTAAATACAATGTTTTTTTGCAAAACAAATTACGAGTATTGCATGTTTGTTCGAAAACATAAATATAAATGTTATTTTTTTCAACTTTAGACTTAAAACAATATTATAATAGAATAAAACATTTTTGTAAATAAAACAAGGACTGATCATCCTTGAGTTAATTTAAAAGAATGCATTTTATAAGTGTGAATGTGTGTGGCGGTATAATTCGAAGTGCTAATGTGTATAAAAGCATACTTCAAAGTGTTAATGTGTACGGAAAAAAACTTCGAAGTTCCAATGTGTGCACGGTATAATTTGAAGTGTTAACGTGTATAAAAGCATAACTCGAAGTACCAATGTGTATAGCAAGATATTCGAAGTGCTAATGTGTGTGGCGGTATAGTTCGAATTGCTGACATGTATACAAGCATAATTCGAAGTGTCAACTTGTGAGGCAAGACAATTCAAAGTGCTAATGTGTATGGCGGTGTAATTAGAAGTGCTAATATGTATACACGCATAATTCAAAGTGCCAACTTGTGCAAGAAAATTCGAGGACATTTAAAAAAAGGCAATAACACTTAACATTTAAATACTGAGTGACATATGATGGTCATTCACAGCAACACAAACAGTGTTGTTTGTATGTCATGAGCATTCGAAAAATACGGACGATGAAATGTGATAGTCATCAGTACCAATAAAAAGATACACATCATCATTTGAGGATTAATCTAAGTTATTTTTAGAAGAGTTGCTTTCACTTTCTGAATTATCACTTCTCGATGAGGCAGAGTTGTTATTTTTGTTTTCCTCGGATTTAAATTCTTGTGACTCACTTACCGCGGTGAATGCATCTTTAGGGTTTTATTTTTTGGTACTAAATACCAATAATACACCATATTTTCCTTCAGAAATCTAAGGTGGAAATCAAGGATCATAAATTTTTTTGCCTCTTCTTCTCGAGTCTTTAAAGTTTTAAGACAATCACTTACACTAGCATTAACAACATTGGTTATAGCTACAACTTTTTTTTTCTCAGATTCAGCTTTGTACAGTTCTAAGTCTTGAACGGATTTTTTTTTCCTTCCTCATTTTCTTTGTACAAGGTGTTAACTTCTAAGATATTGCTTGTTCTTGAGCTAATTATGCTTTATTCTTTAAGTTTAATTGGTCAAATTATTTTTTTCGTGTTTCAAGGTCAAATGAATCTCTATTTGTATAAACCTACTGTGAAACTCCGACGTATCTTCTTGAAAAACTTGAAACTGTTCAATCAGATTTCTTTATGCGATCTCATCCATTTTTTTTATTATTGGCAGCTTCTTCTTTCCACTAGACACCATCCTTTGCAATTTTTTCCAATTGGCTTCGAGTTGCTAAAGCCTCTTCACTCAATTTTTTGGTAGCGCTTTCGAGGCGTGTAAAAAAAAGAGTAAGTTCAAAACCTCTTTAGATTGTTCATGGGAAGGGTATAGAGGAAAGGGGATATTATGGTAGGTGTGTTTGACTTCGTTGTGTTGAAAGCGGTACTAGTTAATTCTCTAAAGGATTATCTTCTATATATTCTGATACAGTCTTTGAATTCTCTTTTATAGTATCAACAATGTGATGTTCATTTTCTTTAAATTGTGGTTCAGAGTCGCGAAAGTGATGATCGTTATTCTTTTCTTCATTTTCATCAGCATCCAACGTCGGATTTTGGGAGGAAATATCAACAACTTTATCAAAAATAGTTTTATTATGCATCTTCGACGATCAAACTTTATTTTTCTTTGCCGCAACCATCTTTTTTATTTTAGTAACTTTATCTTATGACTGTTTGGTGTCAGGAGTAATGATTTCTGTCGTTTTTCTCGTCATTTTCTTTTTAGGGCTAACTTTGTTTTCCTTTAGAAGGAGCACCCTGAGGATTTTTCTTCGAATCCTTCTTCGGTTTATGGTCTGGGCCCTATTCTGAACAAGAAGAATGACACATGCATATGGAGAAACTAACCTGTTTACAATATATCCTAAATAATGAGGCTCTATTAGTTCATCCGCAGATACAACAAAGTTAGTTGATATCTTCTATAGGTGGCTTTGGACAAAGTTAAAAGGTTCAAAACACTTGAGAAATTTGTTTGACCACTCTTTTGCTGCATATTTACTCAATTCGGATAATGTCTCCTTGGCAGCAGCCCGATGAATTTGATACCGCTTTAAAATTTCTGCACAATAAAACTCAAGTTAATAAGAAGTTATATGAGAAGCAAATAAATTAGGTATGAAACTTATTGGTGCTCTTCCACTTTATAGATAGTCTCGAGGGGTTATCTATTGAAATCCCTTCCTCATTCTCTCAACAAACATAAATAAAAAATAATTTATGTTTCCATGTTTTGTCTACCTGAAGGAGGTCATCAATTATTTTCGAGGAATTTTCGAGGGTCATATAGTAAAATTGGAGAACATGATGTTTTGAGAGGTTGATTTTGGCTATGAATTGTTCTATATGAAGAGGAATTCTTGCAAGTCTTGAAGCCATTACACATGACAGCAGCGTAAATTAAAGGCTGGACTTGCTTGACTAGGGTAGAGGTCAATTATTTCAATGTAGTCTCCAATTACTGGGTTCAATGGGAATCGGAGGCTCCAATTCAAAATATTTGGGTAGACCATTAACTCATTTTCACCACAGGAAATAGGAGTCTCTCCAATAGATGGCAGAAAAAAATAAACGTTCTCTAGAATCCCCCATTATCTCAGAAAAGAAGCAGACAGATTTTTTCAAAATATTTATATTGGAAATTGTTAAGTACAATAAGATATTTAGGGACGGCGTCTTTAAGGTTTGTGCACAAATTCACAGCAAGGTCCTTAGGCAGAGCGACAATTTATTTATCCTTCTTCTTATTTTTTTGTTTGCTTTTCTTTATCCCACAATTCTCCTCGGAATTAGAAGGAAGAGTAATATCAAGTATTTGAATCTCTGAATTAGTATTAGTCCTCGATCCAAAGTAACAGCTTCTTTTGATATTTCATCTCTGATTTGGAGAGGGTTAGCTGTGTTAGTGCCTCGGTCTTGATTATGAGAATGCGATTGTGAAAAAATAGAATTAGTTGGTGTCTTCTAAGTTATCTTTTGAGGGTTTTCCGAAGGCATCCCCTATGACTTCTTCTTTGTCCTAGTTGATCTCTTCGAGGGAGGAGGTATTAGAGTGGTTTTCGTTTCTAGGTTTAAAAGAAGTTGATTTTTCGAAGTGTTAAGCTCCTCATATTCCCAAAAAACGATGAATCAACTTTTACAATGAGTTTTTTTATTTATTTGAGGCGATTGATCTCACTTTGATTTAGGCGGATTTTTCGAAGAAGTTGTGGGAATTAGATCAGATGGTTTATTTGAAGAACTTCTGAGGGTTACATAAGGTGATGATTTTTTTGTAGGAGACCAAGGATCGTATGTAAAAGTTTGAATGACATGATAGGGTTTATCGTCTATGATACTGGCTACTTCTCTCTCAGTGGCTCTTTTTGTGATAGTAATCCAACCTAAACAGTTTTCCAGATTTAACATAAACACAATAGGAACATGTCAGAAGAAGGTCATACATGATTTTCAGAGACAGTGTATGGTGGCGATGGTGGAGGATTTTTAACATGTGAACTTTCTCTCTTTATCTCTAGAATCGAATTATATGTGAAATAAGTTATGAGAGAATATATAGGTAAAGTTGAGAAGATGAGTATGGGCTTTGGAGGACGAAGGTGAAGAGATTGATAAATTCTTATTGGATAAAGTATGATTTGACAGATAACAGACACCTAGTGAATGTAATTTAAAGTAGAGTGACAGGTGTAACGCATGTCAGGATGAGGAGGTACACTTACCTAGAAGCTTACATTAGTTGCTACTTTATTCTAATGAACAAATTTTTAGACTCCCTATATATTCCGAGGAGTTAGAAATTCAAAATGAAATAACTTATTGTAAAGAATATATATGACATGTAATTTTCTGAGGAGAAGTAGGGCTCACTCTAAAAAGTTATAATTGACATTGGCCAAACAAAAATTTAGAGCAATTTTTATGAGGACAACTCAAATAGCCTTTTAGAGTCATTTCCGACGAGAAGATAGAGATTGGCTCATACTCAGTAGTTACTAGTCCTTCTTCAAAATTATTCACAATGACTAGGGGGCTACTAATAAGGATATGAATAAAAAAGGAGTAAAAATAATCACTTTAGAATTGGCCGAATGATTATTTTATAAGTATGAGAGGTATTTGGTCTCAAATGTAAATATAAAGGACTAAGTGTGTAAATTGTGAGAAATATATTTGTACTAACTAGTAAAGTTGGGTAGAGTATCCACATAACAAACTTTATCTATTATATGTAACCACGTCACCTATCGATAGGTGTATGTATCTTGGGAATGGGATGATTTGACACTTGTGACTTTTGACTACACTCTTTCTCTAATTTTCTTGAGCTATTTTCTTGCTCTAGAAATATTCTTACCAAAAGTATAAATATCTTCATACCTTTCCATTTCTCCAAAATAACTTAGACTTATGAGTATCGATTATCACCTTAATCGTCGAGGCAAGTCCCAGACTTTATTCATACTTTGTGATGAACGAGAATGGTAACATCTTATAGAAATTTTAAATTTTAATAAGATTTAGAAGAAATAATGCATATACATCCATAAATTTAAGAGTATGTTACCAGAAAAGAAGTTAACATCCACTCACACTTGGAATAAAAAAAGTGAGTTCTCAACCCTTTCTCCTTCATTGAATTGTGAGTTTGATGATGTTGGACATGAGTTGTATTTTTAGCTTAAGTTCTTATCTGTCTTAACTTTTATATGATAATTACTTTATGGGAAAGTACTAAATGTTGAATAACATTATGTGGAGTTGGTAAGAGAGGCTTTTCAATGGTGTAAGTCATAAAGATTCATGATTGTGCCTAATAACATTTTTGGAAGTAGCCTATGAATGTATGCCTCTGCCATTGGGGGATTTCCAATTTATAAATATCAGGAAAGAGCCAAACTTGACAAGGGAGAGACATCCTCCAATATAAAATCTAAAGGTGTTGATGCATTCATGAATGATGAATAAGATGGTACTTTTGGAAGGAAGATTATAGTCCGGCGATCCTCCAACCAAAGAGGGTATCATGAAGCTTGTGTTGGTAACAACTGAGCTAGTCAAGGTTCTAGGACGAGGTTTTCATACAGTAAAGTTGAGAAAAGAAGCATGAATAAGGTCAAAAGTCTATAAAAAATGCATCACTTGCCAAATAATAAAAATGTGGGATTGGGTTTTAAGGTCCAATGACTGCTGAAGCTAAGAGTAAAAGCGTTGACTCGAATCCCAAGATTGTATCAATTCATCCTCATGATTTGAATATGAGAGAAATAAATATTGAAGAGATTATTTGTCGTATCTTTGTGACTATAAATTTTTACGTCCAAACCAGGAGTGGTGGTTTTAGATTTACTGTCAACAGAGAAAATCCAATATATATAAAGGCGGAGCTGGCCATGATTGATGAGGTTCTTCATGTGCCTACCAAATAGGTGTTCATTATCGAATAGAGTCCCCAGCCAGTGAGTCAAGTTCATGTATGTGAAGTAAAATAGAAAGGCTCTCTGGATGAGATGAAGCTGAAGGTAATATTCAAAAAGTTAAAGAATAAAAAGTTTTTAAGGATACTCGCGTGTTTAGGAACTTGATTAGTAAAAACGTAACATGATTACTGAAAATAGTTTCACTATTGCAAAAAAGGCCAAAACTTATGAAGTTTATTTTCTAAATATCAATCAATCAACTCAGTAAGAGGTTGTTGTTGTGTTTCGTGTCAAGCGAAGGCTGTATGTATTGTTGAAGAGTTGAATGAGGATCATGCCAATGCTAGAGTGGTTGAAAGACCCAATACCTTAACACATATTGTTAATGAGAATGGAGAGCCAAATCTGACTGATCAATTGGTTATTAAAGTTGAGAACTTTATACCTGGATATACTGCATGTCAGAATGTTCATGAGTAAGTCGTTAATGTTACATTCGTGACAACCAAATGTTCTGAGGTGTCTGAGTTGAGACCTTAATCCTTCTAAGTACTTACTAAATTTTCTATGGGAAAAAATGATTTGCTAAATAAAGGAACTCTTGAGGTGGATATGGTTTGGACGTCTGAATCACATGTGCTTGCATTAGAACAGATCCTCGAGGTTCTTAGTCGGGTTTTTTCTTTATCTAAAAAGAGAAAATTTCCTAGATAGTATTGAAGGCTAGTAAGAGAAAGTTGCTTCAGGTGACACAATAAAGTTTCCTAGATTTATAAGATGCGAACCAAAAGACGGACGCTATACTTGAGAAAATATCGGTGACTGAAATGATATTGATTGTTGAGCTTCAGTTCAAAGTTGAATCTGTGAGTTGACTTGAATATCAAGTTTATGCCAATATTTTTCCTCGATGAATTGGTTGGTTTTGATTTGTTTTTTCATTGATTCAGTTTAATGGTTGATTTTTTCTTCATTTTAGTCGGCTTGAAGAGCAAGATTATCCCAATATTTTATGTAAGTGATTTGGTTGGTTTTGGTTGGTTTCTTCATTTATTCAATTTCCTGGTTCTTTTTTTGTTAGTTTTAGTCGGCTTAAAGAGAAAGTTTATGCCAATATTTTTTTGAATGATTTGGTTGGTTTCTTCATTGATTCAGTTAATGGTTGGTTCTAGTTGGTTTCTTCATTTTTCTTTTTTTTTAATCAATATATTGTTTTGATTTAGTTTGAAGCTTCATATTGCTTTAGTTTAATAGTTGGTTTTGGTTTACGAATCAAAATTGAGTTTTGAAAACTTTAGGATGCATGTTACTTCAAATACAAAACCTTCGGAAATGAAAATATAAAACTTTTATAAACGAAAAAAATGTGAAATTTAGAAAAACAAAAATGTGAAAATGAAAACTGACGAAGAGCATATGTAAAAGCATGGTAAAATAAAACGTGAAATATAAAACCAATGTTAAATTAAAAAAGAATGGCTTTAGTTCTAAATGTAACACCATGGTTAAGTAAAAATGCGAAGAATAAAATGAAATACGAAACTACTGTTAGATTTGGAATACATACTATATATTTCCGAAGAGTGCAAAATATGAAATCATAGCTAAATAAAAATATCAAGTGCAAAACCATCGTAAAGTGAAATACGAAACTAGAGCTAAATTTGAAAAACTAAATTACCTAAATGTGAAATGCGAAACCATAATTAAATTAAAATGTGAAATTTGAAAAATTGGTAAAATGAAGTGTGAAATGTGAAATTAATGTTAAACTTGAATTATTATTTTTTTGTCTAAATACGAAATACGAATTTAAAAATAAAAATACCAAATATAAAATCAGCGTACTTTAAATCAAATTTAGTGTATTTTGACGTTGTTATAGATTTGAAAGTGTTTTTGATAGATAATGAGTTAAAACATTTTTTTTTAACAAAAATATAGGGGCTTTTACAATAAAATCTTGGGCTTGAAAGCTTGTAAATTGGCCCAATGAAAAAAAGACTAACCGCTATTTACAAAGAACGAAATCAAATTTCTATATTTGTTTTATCATTGGCCGGTAGTAATCATCTTCTTGCATATTCTCCCCAAGAATGGCGTCTCGTTATATCCCCACTCCGGTGTTGGAAGATATCTTTAAAATATTACCGGTCAAGTCTCTCCTTCGTTTCAGAGCTGTATCCAAATTATGGAATACGACAATAACCCAACCTGACTTTATTTTGACGCACATGGAATGTAGCAGCGATATCAATCCACGTTTACTTGTCCAAGAAGTGTATGATGATACTGTCCAACGTTTTTCGCTGAAGAAAGTTGTAGATAATCGACTTGATGAGCATATGTCTGTTGTTTTCGATTCACCGAGCAACGTCGTTGTTGGTGCGTGTAGGGGGTTGGTATGCTTAAACAACATCAAGAATGAGTGTTATGGTTTTTATCTCTTGCAAGATAGGTTTGCTATATTGAATCCTTCAATTAAGCGAGTCATTAATCTTCCCCTTCCTAATTATGCTTCTACATACCGAATTCCTATCGTAACTAAAACTGTCTTAGGATTCGGTTTTGACACAAATTCTGATGACTTCAAGATCGTTAGGATTGAGTACTCTGGTTTAACTATAACTAAATATAAGTTCGTTGAAGTCTTTTCCCTGAAACATATGGTATGGAGGAATATCGAAGACAGACCCTCTTCTTCTAAATTTCAGTACCAGAGTACTTTATTGAAAGGTAATGTTCATTGGGTTGCAAAACAGAACAAACGCGTTCTTATCGAAATATTCAATTTGACTGACGAAAAATTCTCCACAAAGTTACTACCGGAATGCCTTTCTGATTCTTGGGATCCATTGTGGTCCATAAGCATGACGTCTAAGGAAGGTTCACTTTTTTTATTGGAAAAGACGAGATGGGAGTTATGGGTCATGAGAGATTACGAGGATGAACATTCTTGGACAAAGTTTTATTCCATCACGTCAAGTTACTTTAGACGATATCCGGAATATTGGGATAAAGGAGTTACTTGGACCGAGGATGGTCAGATCATACTAAAACTGGGTGACCGAGTGTTGTTTTTATTTAACGATGGCGAAGTCCAACGAATACAACACGACCAGATTTCGGCATATGGGAACACAATCAACTTCAGACGTATTGTTGATAACTATACGGAAAGTTTAATGCTATTGAACTCGGGCAGATTTTTTGAGACAAACCTAGACAACGGTTGGGTCGAGCTAAGGACTTAATTTTTTGAGTAAGTCTCGATTTTATAAGCGTGAATTCAACTATTCATACATAAACACCTGTTTTATTAGATTTATATCTTAGTTGAGACTATTTATTCTCTTTCATATGTCTTTTTTGCAATATTGATCAAAGCCTAGACCATTTAAGAGTTGATTTTAGAACCAAAATCCAGCTTGTGTTTGGATATAGTGAATAAGCTGAAAGAAGAATCTAGTTAGGAAGATAAGCACAAAATTCAGGTCTAGTCTATATTATAGTTAAAAGTCTTACGGCTTGTTTCGTAACTGTAAAATGCATAGATGGCAGGGTGGTAACTTGACTTTTTTTGTTGTTATCAGGTGACAACATGCCGATTTAAAGGCAATAATGTTTGATTGGATAATATGATCGGATTGGAATGCGAGATGCGGAAATAGAAGTAGTTTTTGGTTTCTTCGTTGTAATGGGATGGAATGGAGATGTGGAACGTTGAACTTGATTTCCAAACCATTTAAATCTATTTTTGAAGTTGAAGGTGTATTCTTTTTCTCAATCGTATAAGATATGATTCATATGAATGATTGACGATGTATAGGTATACAAGTCATATATAAAGAATACGGAATTAAAGAATATGCTATGCAAATTTTAAAACAAACATAATTCATTTCAGGATCGTCGAGCTGTGTTTGTCTCTCTCTTTTCCCCTCTCCCTTTATCTCTCTACATAGTCTTGAGTTTTGGAGAAGATAAGTCAAAGGAAATAAATTAAAGCAATCATTAAACTTGCGAAAAAAACAAAGAAGGAAACGAAAAAATATTGAGGGTGAAGAGCTCTAAGAAGTCCAATAAGTAGTATTTTTTATCTCTCAGCTTGAGTTCCATAATCCGGTGAGGTAATTTCACTGTCCTCTAGTTGTTTTTGGCTGCTTGTCATCCGATATGGACGACTCAGCAGAAGAATTCACAGTAAAAGATCAGCAACAAAAGAATCCACAGTAGAAGATCAGCAACAAAAGAATGACATTAATACATTTTCTATATCTCTTGCTAGAAAATGACAAAGCATAGTTGCATTTGCAAAGAATTTACAGCCTGCATCAACATACAAACTCTCGGAACCATATCACACAGCAGGAAATATTTTCAAGAATGATAAAAAAGAAGTTATTACAGATGGAAGTAACATGTTAGCACGAAAAGACTAGGTTGACATGTTCAAGCCAACAAATTGTTCTACAATTTTCTATGCTCACATGTTCATGCCAACAAATTGTTCTACAATTTTTTCATCTGTTAAAATCCAAGAAAAACAAGATCACATTTTTATGCAGTTCACTATGCAAGACAAAGAAAAACTTGTAAATGCAACAAAATTCACACTCATTGAAATTTTTTCACCCGGTATGCCAAAACTTAATATACTAAAACAATTCTTCAATGCCAAAATTTTTGCATGTGAATTCAATGTATCCATTTGGAACTCAAAACATGCCTTGGTCGAATTTTCTTTAAAGGTTGGTATGTGTAAATTATGGGTTTGTAATTTTTGGATTGTGGGAGAGTTTTTATGTGGTTATTCAAATGCACTACCTCCTTTAATCCTAAAGCATAATGCCTAATTACCCATGTATGAATAAGGATCGCTAATGTCCCGGAGTATCTATAATATGGATATCATGCAATATATCGCCTCCTCAATTGGTCAGTCTCTCAAGGTTTGGGTGCAAGATAATAATAGAGATATGTACAATGCATGCTATGCATGGGTGTTTCAAAAAAATTAGTGCACTCTTTAATCCAAGTTACAAGAAGCAGACACACTAAGTTCCCGCAAAGGACCGGCAAAGAAGCAGACAACTCCAAATCAATTCTCAACTATTAAATGACTAACTAGTGGAGTAGTGGGAGTTATATTAAGAAGCCTGAAACTCTCAAATTACTAAGAGACATTAGTGGGTAGTGTGAATCATATTTTCTATAAGTACTGAATCTTTTTGTTTCATTCTTCAAGTAATTAAATCAACTCTTGTGTGTTCTTATTATTTCAGTTCTTGTGTCAATTCAATTTATTTCATGGTATCAGAGCAAGGTCTCTGCATATCAAGTGTTTGATTTTATTACCCAGTGAAATAAAAATTATGCCAAGTGTTATTAATTTTAAATCAATATGAATGTAAGTAATTCAGCTTCTCATATGTCTAAAGAGAAGCTTGTTGGAACCAATTACCAATATTGGCGGTTGTGTATGAAGGCCTTCCTTCAAGGACAAGATTTATGGGATCTTATTTCCCGAACCGAGATACTTCCTAGTGATACTCCGGAAAATGCTGAGTTAAGGAGGAAATGGAAAGTAAGGTGCGGAAAGGCTTTATTCACGTTGAGAACTTCGATCGGTAAGGAATTTATTGATTATCTTCATGCATTGGATTCTACAAAGGATATCTGGGATACTCTTGACATGTTATTTACCCAGAAAAATACTATGCGTCTTCAATACCTTGCATGTGAACTTGCCTATTTAACGTAAGGTAATATGTCAATTTGTGATTACTTTCTTAAGGTTAAGAATGTATGTTTGGAAATTTCAGGTTTGGATAATGATGAACCTATCAGTGATGCAAGGCTAAGACATTATTTGATTCGTGGATTACGATCTGACTTTATGCCGTTTATATCATCAATACAAGGATGGGTTAACCAACCATCAATTGTTGAGTTAGAGAACCTACTCTCTAACCAGGAAACATTGGTTAAATAAATGTTTGGTAAGTATTCTGGTGATGTTGAAGATACATTGTTTACTAAAGACAGGTCAAGATGGAAAAACACACAAAGTCATTCTCAAAATAGTGGTAAGTAGATAAATATTAAGGGGGATTCAGCAAACCACTATAAACTGACATGTTTTATATGTGGAAGGACTGGACACATGAAGTCGTATTCCGTGCAAAGCTTATTTGCAAGAATTGTGGAAAAACAGACCACATTAAACCAAATTTTTATAAAAAAAATCGTCGAATCAAATGCAAATGTTGCACATGATGTTGAAGATAACAATGAACGACAGTGGGAAATTTTTTTCTCGATTGAGGTTATTAATCACCCGGACAACATGGCTCCAATTATTAATCAACCAGTTGCTTTTGGTGCGTCAGCTGTCCGCGATGCACCGAATCCTGTACTCGGGCCTTCTCTACCTGCACGCCTCACACCGAAGAAGGTACAAAATGGTACGGCTATGTTTCCTGGTGGTAATAAAAAGGTAGAGAAGCCACAAAGTGGTATCGTGACTGAAAATGGTCCGCGTGAGGGCAAAATCAAATCGTCCAAGTTATAAGAAGCAGACAGACTAAGTTCCCGCAAAGGACCCGCAAAGAATCAGACAGCTCCAAATCAATTCCCAATTATTAAATGACTAACTAGTGGAGTAGTGGGAGTTATATTAAGAAGCCTGGAAGTCTCAAATTACAAAGAGACGTTAGTGGATAGTGTGAATCATGTTTTCTATAAATAGTGAACCCTTTTGTTTCATCCTTCAAGTACTACAATCAACTCTTGTGTGCTCTTATTATTTTAGTTCCTGTGTTTTTTCAATTTGTTTCATGGGTGGAAATTGACCTTATAAAGAAACTTCAATATCATGTTTAGGTTGGTTTCGGAAACAATGATGGATGTTGGCTTGAAATAAGCTACAAAGATCTCCTTAATTACTGTCTAATTTTTCATCACATGGATCACTCACAAGACAAATTCAAGAAAGCTCAGACTAAAACCAAGTTGAATGAGAATAGTAAAAATGGTATCACATCTGACATTATAGAGGCTAACACAATACAATCTGCTCAACCAAAAATGAAGTCGATTATTGTCAAATCTCACTAATATGGAATCAAAGATAATGATAAGGAAACTACTAACCAACAAAAAGATCATCCCAATAGGTCAATTTCCTCATCAACATAAATAAACTCAACTCATGACAGAAAAACTTCTAAAAATCTCAAAAAAGATAGTTCTTCAAACAACATAAAAAAATACATGCAAGAAAGGTAGATTCACTCATGAAGAAGTAGAGGTTCTTGAGGTCATCCAAACTCTTGAATATAGCTATATATTATTTTCTGCCATTAACTATGAAAACCTAGAAACTTAAACACATACTCCATACCAGCAAACCATTGTAAGCCTACCATCCACTCCTTTGCTCAAGAAAACGGAAATACACAGAGAATGTTAGGAATTACTAAACAAGAAGCTTTAGGAAGCTAAAAGTAGGAAGACGAAGGGAAACCTGGTAATCAAGTCTCTGTTTGGGACTGGAAACTCTTGAAACCATACTCAAAATCATGATTAAGCTCCTCAACTGGAATATATGTGGTATTGGAAACAAATGATCTCTTAAAATATTGAAATCTATTATTTACAAAGAGAAGCTTAAGTTGCTTGCAATCCAAGATCCCCTCATTAAGATGGATCACCTGGAAAACATAACAATTAAGTTAGGTTTCAAGAATTACTTTTCCCATACTACAAACAAAATTTAGTTTCTATGGAATGAAGAGTTTGAAGTTAACATTCTTATGGACCATCAGCAGCTTATCCATGTTGATATTAATCATATATCATATGATATAGTGTTATTAATTACCACTATCTATGTTAAATGTCAGAGGAAGGAAAGAACTGAGATTTGGAACACCCTCTGATCAATACCATCAACGGCCAAATAATGGTTGGTAATGGGTGACTTTAATGAAATAACCTCATCTGATGAACAACTTGGATGTTCCTCTTTATGTCTTAATAGTAGTGAAGAATTTAATAAAGCTATAAATGAGTGTCTTCTTGAGGATGATGGTTATGCTGGAATTAAGTTCACATGGTCTAACAAAACTAAATGGAAGCGTTTAGATCGGATGTTATATAACTCAACTTGGTCTAATTATTTTAATAATACAAAGGTCTTTCATATGGCCAGAACATGTTCTGACCATACCCATCTTTGCATTACAAAACTACAAGAAAAAAACTTCTCCAAATAGGGTTTTGAATTCTTGAACATGTGGGCATTAGACTATATTTTTTTAATATTGTAGAAGATAACTGGAATAAGGAGATGGGTGGCTACCCTATGCATGTATTCTGGAACAAACTCAAAATATTGAAAGAAGCTCTTGAAATATATTTGACAAAGTTCTAGAAGTAGAGGAATCTGTCAAAATCTGGAAATTAAGCTGCAGGAACCTAATAATATGGAAAACATTATCAACCTATCTACAGCTAATGTCATGTATCTTCAAAAACCTTAACTTCTGAAGAATCCTAGTGGCACTAGAAATGCTACTTTAATTGGATCAATGATGGGGACATGAATACTAATATCTATGATAATTTTATTAAAAATAAAAATAAAAAGAACTGTATTTTAAGCAATATGGTATGGATTTGATCATAGATAATCATCAATTGGGCATATTTGATGAATATTACTCTAAAGATATTCTAAATGATTTACTCTACTCTGACAAGGATGAAGAGGTCAAGAGAATGAATGATAATATAATTAGATGTATTCCTAAGATCATTACAGATGCAGATAATTACTTACTTATGGAAATTTCTTATGAAAATTAAATTTACTCAATCATTAAGAGCCTCAACTCTAATAACATTAATGTCATGAATGGATTCAACAACGTCTTCTACATTACTTGCTGGAAAATAATCAAAAAAGATTTATGTGAAGCTATGGTATCTTTCACTCAGAGTCAGAACATCTCTCATGGTATTTTGGCCACTAGAATTTGTCTCATCCACAAAGCTTGCAAACTTACAACATGGAAAAAGTACAGGCCAATCAGCTTGTGTACGTAGATGAACACAATAATGTCCAAAATACTCAACAATAGGTTGGTAATTCTTCTTCCTAAAATTATTATTTATGTCAGCTTATGTTTCTGACAGGTACATTCAGGATAATAAACTCATTGCTAAGGAACTAATCTACAAATTAAACCAAAAGACTAAAGCTAGAAACATCCTGATCAAGTGGACATGCCCAAGGCCTTTGAAAGGATGTCTTACAGTTTCATCTCCAAAGTTCTGCAGGTTTTTGGTTTTTCTCCCAGTTTCATAAACAAAATTGAAAGGATTATTAGAAATATCTATGTATTCATCCTTATTAATGGAGAGTTTAAGAGTTATTTCAGTACCAAAAGAGGAATTAGACAAGGGGACCGCTTGTCCCTGGTCTTTTTATCATTTTATAAGAAGTTTTGGTCAAAGGTGGAATTTATTTGACAGTAACAAGGCTATGAAGTTTGCAGCAAGGATCAGTATAACAATTCTTTGTTTAGCCTTTGCTGATGACATCCTTATATTTACCAATGGGTTGAAATCATAGTTATTTGTGGCGTCCGGCGGTCCGTGGCGAAGAGGGCTAAAAAAGCCACAGTGGCGAGGCGAGCGGCGAGGAGATGGCCACATGACATGCGGTGATCCATTACCTGAATAACATTTTTTAGCACATAACTGTAATTTAAATAGTACTATTTAGATATTTAAACTTACAATAACAACTTAAATATCCAATTACATAATTCTTAGAACATCCTAGTCAAATAACAAACAAATAGACTAAAAGATCAAATTATAAAACATCCAATCACATAATTCTTAAAACATCTCAGTAAAAAAACAAACATAAACTAAAATATATCATCGTCCGAGATAACATCTTCACACCTCTCATCTCCACCATGTTCTCTATTTATATCCCATAATAGAGTATCTTATTCTTTAGAGTCTTCATCAACAAGCCTCCGATCTCTTATGCGAGCCGTTAAAGATGATATATTCTTAGATCGGAGATTGTAGTCTACTTTATCAACCTCAACAGCTCCAATATCAACTCCTTTCAAAACATCTTCATTTTTTTCAAAATTTAGTTTTAGGTTTTTATTTATTTTAGTTCAAAACAAATACCAGGCTTAGCACCTTGCCACGACCGCCACGACGAGTAACTTCCTACAGAAGTATAAAGAAATTTATGGCCAAGCAATTAACAAAAAGAAGACAAAGATTATTACATCTTTAAGCCTCCATCTTACAAAAATATATACAATAGTTAACCTATATGGGTTTCAATAACAACTTTATTACTACATCATACTTAGGTATAACCCTAAACACTAACCACAAGAATAACAATTTTAACCCTTTGGTAAACAAGATAAGAAACACGATAAAGAGTGGGAGGGTAAACACATATCTTATGGGGGTAGGCTTACATCAATTAACTATATTTTAGTTTCCATCCCCGTGTATCAGATGCAATTTTTCTATATTTCTAATAGTACAATAACCCGAACTGAAAGAATTTTTAACAAATTCTCATAGAATTATACTCAGGATAATCAAAACATTTACCGGACTTGTTGGTCTAAGGTTTGGAAACCTTGTGGTTAATAAGGTTTGAATGTTGGACACCTACTAAACATTCAAGATACATTATCCTGCAATATATGGATCATATTCAGGGAAAATAAATCTCGCTAGGCAGACTACCTTCTGAGCATCCACTGTAAAGGTATGCATTCTCTTCATGTCAACTATTATATTAAATGCTCTCAAACTTGGAACAGATTGGCTAAGATAAATCTAAAGCTGAAGCTAACATAAGTAGGATGTTAGTTCATTTTTATGTTTATTAAATTATTATTATTATTATTAGAACTTAAAGATATATATATATATATATATATATATATATATATATATATTCATATTTTAATTTACATTGGTATTTTGAATTATATTTAGTTTTGTGTTTTGATTTTTGGTGTTTTGGCTTTTGTTTTGGTTTTGGATTTTATGGTTTTTAGTTTTGGTTTTGTTTTTAGATATGGATTTGGTTTTGGTTTTGATTTTGGTTTTATTTTTTGTTTTGGTTTTGATTTTAGTTCTGGATTTGGATTTGAATTTGGTTACCTATCGGGTGAAGATAAAACACTTTAGGTCTTGATATGGTTCTTATTTGGTGAATTATATGAAGATTTATTGTGTGAAAAAATATGTGCAGAAGAATATAAAGAATGAGAAGTCAAAAAGATGAAAAATAATATGTGTGAAAAATACATGTCAAAAGAAATCTACAGAAGAAGAAGAACTTGAATAAAACATTGTTGAATATATTAAAAAATACATTATTAAGAAGTTTGTTTAAATACGTCGACTACAGTTGTACATCATGATTAATTGAAGAATAATAAAGTTTGAAGGTAACTTGCAGGTTCTTCACAAAGGCCCACACTCCGGTGTCATCGATTTATCTTGAAAACTAGATACTTCTCACTACACCATCACTAGTTTGAGAGGAAATGTTAACATATATCGTCCCACATTGGTTAGCTCTGATAATCCTTCAACGTTCTTTTGTTATGTTTTTGTAATATCGTCCCATATCGTTATTACAATATTTTATGTTGGTGTTTGTGCTTATATATGGAGACATATCTTTACATTGATTATAAATTCAATAAGAAAACACCTTTATTTCCATAATGTTATGATCGATAATGAAAGTTCAAATTTTCATTGCTTCAATCTAAACTAGTTATGTATATTTTTTTTAAAATTTGATGTTGTTCTCTGAATACTCTCTTTGAATTTAGTATATTTATATTTTTGTTTTTTTTATCACAATCTAGATAAATTTAATGGATCGTAGGACTTAATATTTTTATAATGATTGGAACACTCAATAAAGTAGTTAGTAATTGTATTGAGTTTTATTTTTTGAAAACTTTTAAGATTTTGTTTTTGTTGTACATTTACAAATGCATACATGCTTTGCACAAGGATTTTGTCAAATCTAAAGTAAATTTTGTGATTTTGAGATATACTTCTAGTTGGTATTATATTAGCAGTGTATGCTACAAGTTTAATTAGAAAACCATATCATTATGTTTCCCACTGAAACCGTTAAACCTCTAACAGTGGTTGCCAACATAATCGTGTTTAAAAAATCAGCTCAAACTCGATCTTATAAAAATTGAAATTATTAATAAATTTTATTTATAATAAAAATATATATATATAAATATATAAATATAATAACATAATCAATCACATATTAACGACCTAAATTATATATAAATCTGTACTAGAAACCAATGCCAATGATTTTATCGGTCTATTTGTTGTTGCATTATAAAAATAATACTGTTATATTGGAATGTTTCATCCATAATTACAATATCCAAGATATTGTAAAATATGGTCAATTACTAAAAAATAACCACCAGTAACTATTAAATATAGGTTATGCACTGTGAAGTGGAGTTGTATTACCCAACACTTAAGCTATTGAACTTTATGAGTTCAATAGAGGTTCTGCTTTATGACAAATACGAGAGCAACAAATAGTTATATTATTAAAATTATTGGATCAATGTGGATCTAGAATCGCATATAAGATCTTTAGCCATGTAGTTTATGCACTAAGTATTAGACTTCGTTATCTTAAATTTTTTCCTTATATTTTTCTTCTTTATTCAAATTTATTCATCACTTCTTAACTAGAGTTAAGGGTCCGATTTTTCCCCTTCTAATATTTTTCGCATGAGTATGCATAAAATCTGAGAAGCTTCATCGTGGCTCCAACCAAAAAGTGACACGTATCATGAAAAATAATTGGAATAAAAATTACAAATTTTGAATAGTAATTGTCTTCGACTATGCCATCAGATACGGTTCGAATAAATTCACTACTAGGCTTAAAAGTTATTGGAAAGTCAGATTTCAATGAATAAACCACTATAATTTGGATATATATAAGTTATCCTTCTTAAATTGTCTTTGAGATGGCTAAGGGGCTAGTTGATGGGAATCATAAATATTTGAGTGTGGTAGCAGCGATAGGATCATATTTCTTTGATTAGACAATTTTAGTCCTACAGTAAATGCTATACTGACACCATGTTTTTACTTTTTGACTCACCTGTGTGTTTTTTACTTATTTACTTATTATCTTTGGCAAAATGTTTCCAAAGTCGTCTTATTAATGATATGAACATTAATAACGGTTAATGGGCTTTCTTGGTCTTTGAGCTTAGCCTATATCCATGACCCGACCCGTGTTGTCCATTAACCCAGAGTAATTATATTAATGCTATGAGGAACAATATTTAAGGGAGTCGCACTTTATCTGTCTAAACATTTAATAAAGAAACTCAATTATCTCTCTACTTTCTACCTTCAAATTATTACACCACTCACACAATTACTTAAATAACCTATAAACAAATTTAAACCATATCAGAAATAAAATAGATATACGTAATATTTTCAATAAGAATATTAAATTAATATTTTATGTAATTGATATTTTAATGGTTCCTTAAAATGTTATTTTATTCTAAATTTAAATATGTCGTATTTGACTTACAATATATTTAAAATAATATAAAATAAATAAAATTTAATATTTTACGGGATTGTTCTTTTACTAATTTTTGTAAACATCCCAAAAATAAAAAAAAAATATTGGTTGCTTAAAAACTCGTATTATGTTTCTTATTTCTAACATTAACGAGAAATATAAAATAGAATATGCAGTTGAGAAATAAACTTCATCATAGAAAATCGTAAAAACTTTTAAAAAAATAAAAAATGTTATTTTTCTTACAATTACTTGAGACATTCTCTAAAATTGATATAAAAACCTTGAAAATGATAATAAAATAATTAGTTTGACCCAAGATTGGGTGAGTAACGAGATACAAAACTCAAAAGATAAAAATGGGCACTAATGGAGTGATCCTATGAATCTCAAGTAAATGTTGCAACATGAATAATACATAATCAGTATTCGAGTAGGTCCACCATATCCCAGAATCAACAACAGAAACCACAACATGAGGGGAGAGATGACTGCAAACAATAAGAATAAGCTAGAGAACGTGTATAGATTACACTGGACATACAATGAATTTAAACCGAAGCTTAGAAAGCATATGGTGCGATATTGTAAAGGCAAATGCGGGAGGGGAATAACAAATTTTTGCATTCCACTCCCGTCATACGTGGTATATTATTGCGCCAAAACAAGAACGTCAAATATGGAAGTTTTGAGAGAAAAGTCTATTAAAGTCGTTTAGTGTGAACCTAAGCTTGCAACTGGTTGAGACCCATATACTCTGAGTGAAGCCACAACCGTACAGGATATTATTGTTGAATTTGACATACGAGTTGCACAAGACACACTCCCTAGGGAAGTTTAATCCCCAACTTATAAGTTTGTTTCAGGTTGACAATTTGTCGAGGTATATTGTACTTTTTTCATACTAACCTAGCCCATATGACATAGGGATGGACGTTCATATGGTAGTTTACTTATAAATTCCCATCTTGACAGGTCCAACAATGGATGTCGTTGTAATTGATTCTTGAAATACCGATATAGATAATAAGTTTGTTAATATCTTGAAGGTTGTGATATTAATGGCGTTTGCAGATCTTAATTAGGATGACCAGTTCCAGAGTCCATAATGACTCATGTCTGATACCTTGAAGTTATTATCAAATATTGAGTCATGAATAATACCTTGCCCATAATTGTTTATCAAAGAGGTAGGGAGAAACCACGATTTATATCAAAAAGAGATAGACTCACCATTACTGATCGATATCTTGTACATTTTGCTAGCCAACGACCTAAAATGTAAAGTTTTCCTCCAAGTCTACAAAGGAAATGAACCATGATTTTAAGCCTGAAACTTATTATATTTAATCTTTTTGGCATTAATTAATCACAACATATTGAGTTGTTGCTTTTATTAACTAAGGACCATATATGTTTAAGGACAACCACATGATTCCAGATTTTTGGATCCATAATCCCAAGGCAGCCTTCCATATTGAGAAATGTTACATTGGACCAAACCACCTTAGCCTCCAAAACCTTTATCTCATGGATTGACTAGAAAAATCATCAAAATGATTAGGATAAATCTTTAAAAACCCTAGAAGTGAGAATGACGATTGAGGACCAGTATAACCGGCTAACAAATATAACCGATTTGATGATCTGGAACTTTCTTATATAAAATGGTGTTTGAAGATCAAAGAACATATATGAGCAATAATAGTTTGGAGGAGAGGATGACAATTTTTATACGAAGGTTGGTCCGTAAGGAGATACAGAATGAGGGCATACCTTTTACCCTAAAGTGATTATCATATTATTTGAAGGGTGAGGTTTACCCTAAAGACGAAAACATAAATTTCAGCGGTACTGAGAGAGAGAGAGGGGGGAAGAATAAGAAGAATAATTCAGTCAGGCCCTCTTTGATTAGATTAGGAGAGTTTAGATCATCATGATAAAAAAATAATTAAGTCATCAGCAAAAAAAATGTTGATTATGTTGAGCACTTAATATTTCCAATGGACTTTGAATTTCATGTCAAAACTTTTATCCTTAAATATAGTGTATAAAAATTGTATTACGAGGATGGGAAGAAAAAAAAAAGAGGGGCACCTTGCCTGACCCTCCGCATACCTTTGAAATTTTCATTAGGATCGCCATTAATGTTGTCAGTATACAAAAGAGTAGATATACATTGGATTATCCAAGAGATCACCATTTCTAGGAAGTTCATGGTGACAGAGATGTGTAGAATGAAGTACCAACATACATTATCAAATGCTTTCATAGGGTTGATTTTTAATGCAATCTTTCTTTCCTAATAACCCTTGAAGAGTTATTAGGAAAGAAAGATGGTATATGAGATGCTTCTTCGTCAGATAAAATTCGATTGAGATTTATCAATTAGATTCCGGAATGATTCTTTGATTTTGTTATCCATGATCTTGCATATAATCTTGTACACCGCGTTGCAACAAGCAGTACGTATAAAATTGACGGTGTAAGAAGAAGTGTACTTTTTAGGAATGGGGACGGCAGAAATAGAATTCAAAGAAGACTTCAAGTATCCAGAATTACTGAGAACCTCATTATAGATAGCGTTACCCATAATATTCAAAGAATCCTTGAAGAAGCTCACGTTGAAGTCATCAGACCTAACTAATTTATTATTATCGGTATTGAATAACAAATTTTTAATCTTCTTGCACGTTATAATGAGAATCATGGATGTTTTATCTAGTGAGTTGACATTTATGGAAATAATAACAGAAACCCTAGAAAGACCCGAATAACCTAGAGGATGCATGGTGCCAATAAGATCCTTGAAGTAGTTCACCAGGACAGAGCAATGTGAGTCTGAGCGTGGAGTAAGTAAATTTGGATGATGGATATCCATAAACTAATGTAATTTTGTTTCTTGTGAATGAGACCGCGGATAATGAATTTAACACCGATGAGATTTTAGGCAATCAGACTCATACCCCGAGTGTGATAAAAAAATAGTTACTTGTGACAATCTTTTTGAATTAAGGGGGAAATTGTTATATTTTGAAACATTTGAATATTTTTTCCTACGATGGCGTTAAGCGCCTAAGTTTAGTGTGACTGTGGTATTATTCAAACATGGATAACTATAAAAGGCAAAATACAGTAGAAAAGACTTGTCATGATCGTTGTTAACTAAAATACGGTCTATATTTAAAGATGTGGGATTGAAAAGTTATTTTTTGATCCAGTAGAATTGGAAGCAGTGTAATAAAGTTCGATGATTAGATGTATAATATAAAAAATAAGTTATAAATCTAATTACGAGGTCCATTTTAGGTAGGATATCCATAGTTTCAATTATAATCATTATAGAGATACTATTACTAATGATAAAATTGGTGACATATTTTTAATGTATCGGATCATTCAACCCACAAACATTTTAAAAATTAAAATATTGTATAAAATTTAAAACTTACAGTATTTTCGAATGATGGCTTGTTATGAGAGAAAAAATCCAAAATAATTTTAATATAAAGTAAAATCTGGTTAGGAAGACAGTTCACTGTAAGCTCATAAGTTATAACTAAATGAATATATCTAGTACTACAGAAAATGGCCCAAATAAAATCTCATAACCCAAAACCGTACGATGATCAATTGAAAAAACAAAATTAAAACTATCTTTATAATTAGAGGAATAATTAAATAGTGTGTGAGTTACCACTTAATACCCATATAACTGTCCCATTACCAACTAACATCCGAAAATTAAAGTTTACTTATAAGTAGATGAACCACAATATCAGAAAAAAATAACCCTGAACTATAAATACTAAGCTTTCAAACAAATCTTATATTTTCCTCTTCCAAAACTTTTCTTCTTCTCTCTTTATCTAGCAACATCTCACCTCTCTTTCTAAACTTAGAAATTGCGTTTGAGCATATAATTTTATATTGAACCCCGATTTAAACTGAAAATAAACATAGAAATCAAATGGAAATCAACCCATGATTTTAATCTCTTGGCCTCTCTCTCAGTTGTTTGTCTCAAAATAATAATATGGTGAAACAAGGATCCTCAAAAGACAATAAATGTAAGTTTACTTTCTTGTTATGTAACTTGCATGGTTTAGGGTTAGTTATGAACTGTTGAAAATGATAAATATGGATTTTTTTTTAGGTTTTGAACATAAATATATGTTTGTACTATGATTTTATGTTAAACTAAGATTTGAGAGTATATAAAGATCTCCCTTTTGCATTTGATGTGTTACATTTAGTAATTTAGTTGGAATGTATGATCCCTGAATCGTATTCTTAGCTGTTTTGAGTGTTCATTTTGGGTTATTGGGTACTTCATTCAGTTCGAATTTCATCAAGCACTACATCTCACATCTTCCATGTGTGTCAATACCATAGTCTCACATATTTGTACATGTCTCGCATACTTTTACAGCTCTCACATATTTAGACAAGTCTCACATATTTGTACAGGTCTCGCATATTTTTGGAATTATATATTTGTATAGGTCATGTATATTTATACATGTTTATCATCTTCTATGTGTATGAATACCCTAGTTTATCATCAATACTAATACATCTCACATCTTACAGATAAAATGTCTCTTAAAGCTCTGCATTTTAGACGGGACCCATTCTGTATTATAACTCTGATAAAAGAAACATATATTAGAGATGTACACATAGAAGTAGCGAAAAGAACACCACTATATTCCTTCTTAGATGATAGACATAGTAAGAGATACGAGAATCTAGAAATGAAAAAACACTAGATGCTACACATGGATGTGGATGTGGTTGGAATAAAAAAACTTAGATTTTATTGAAAAATTGAAAATGATTAAATATGAAGATGTATGTTCTATAAGACTAATGTTACATTGGTGCTGCATCTATCAACTATATATTTATACGTGTCTCACATATTTACTGCATGTAAGGATGTGAGACCTATAAAAGCATTTGATGGGTATGAACTTGTCTCACATATTTATCAACGCCACATGTCTTGCATCCCTCTTGTATATTTGTACATGTCTCCTCTATTTGTATAGGTATCATATATTTGTACAAGTCTCGTATGCTTTTACATGTCTCATCTTAAATTTAACTTATACTAACACTTTAGCATTCTATATGTTTTGGAAAGAAAATTAACCCAAATAGGTGTGAAAAAATAAACATTTGGTGAAGATTGAGATTTTGGGAGCCTAAATCATGTACCAGAGATAATGACTCATATGAAAAAAAAGAGGACTAAATCCACTAAAAGTAAGTCACAATAAATAAAGCAAAAAAAGACTTTAGAAACCAGGATTTTGAGAGATGGTAGTGATACTCAGACCAACTTACAAGATGATGTTAAGTGTTTCATGCTTTTATTGTCGGGTCTCGCTTGATTCTATTTATAATTACTCGATCTTATATATATCTATTAGTTTTTTTATTTAAACCTCGTTCATAGGTGACCTAACTCATGAAACAAAAATCTCATACCACGACGAGATAAATATATTATAATTACAAGCAAAGACATCTCACAACAAAAAATTATAAGAGATGACTACGACGTCCTCGTTTGTGAATAGGCAAAAGATTTTATCGAGAATGATTTTATTTCTCAGTAATTCGATGCAAACATGTGTGCCTGCAGTATAGCAATTTTTTTTAAATCATTCTTAGTGATGACCAAACAAATAATTACTAGAAGTAAAAACATGAGTATTTTTGTTAAGCGGTTTTTTACAAGTAAAAACTTAAATTATTTGTAATTAAACACAACACGAAGTGTGTTTGTAAGTAAACACAACATTAAATCTATTTTTTATACGGTAGTATAAAATAAAATTATTTATATCGGGCTTGGAAATTTGCATAGGTCTCATATATTTCTACAAGTCTTGCGTATTTATATAGGGATCGTATATTGTTATACAGGTCTCACATATTTGTATATGTCTTGCATATTTGTAGATAATACAGGTATCACGTATTTATACAAGTCTCATATTCATCTTGTATATTTGTACAGGTCTTACATATTTTCCCATACTCGACATATTTGTACATGTATCACATATATTTTTATATGTCTCGCATATTTTTTCTTGCCTATTTGTAAAGTAGTACATATCTTGCATAGTTATAAGGTAGTACATATCTTGCATATTTATACAAGTCTCACATACTTGTACAAGTAGTACAGGTCTCACATATTTTTACAGATCTTATATCTTTTTTACATATTTGTACATGTCTCACATATTTGTAAAGGTCTCACATATTTTTACAGGTCTTGTATACTTTTATAGGTCTCGCATATTTGTATATGTCTCACATATTTATAAACGTCTCACATATTTACACGTCTCTCATATATTTTAACAGGTCTACCATTAAGCACGACACAAATATAACATGTTTTGTATTAATACAAATAGTTACGAACACTTTATAACATAAAAATTACAACATTGCACAGTCTTAAAATACAAACGAAATTAAAAGTAAAAAAATCAAAAGTAATAATAAACACTTTATAAGACTTTTTTGCAAGACCGTCAATCATGCCTGGCCTTTCAATGACGCTACTTTAATTTATGGGTTGTTATTTTTCTTCGAGAAGAAATACATTTATTCTTAGGCCTTTCAGCTCGCCTTTTCAAGTTAGGAGACAAAATTTATGATGGTCCGTTAGAGCTTGATCCTTCACCAAATTTATTTCAATCATGTATGCTAAATGAGTAAGTTGACCTGTAAGAGGTGACGATATAAAGTGGCTCAACATATCTCATTGGATCTTATCGAGGAAGTTAATAACTTTGTAATCTCTTTCATTAATAAACATTTCCAACTTTTCATTAAACATGTCTACCATTAGAGTATAAACATATTATTTGAACCTATAAACTATCTTAGACCTAAATTTAGGTTTGTACGCATCAGAGCATACTTCAAATTCCTAACAAAATGAAAAATATAGTAGGCATGATAACAATTTGAAAACAAGACATAACCAACATTAATGATACCTAACTAACGATTCGAGATAAATATGATTTAACATTCCAAAAAATAAGTTTGTAAACTATACAGAAACCATAACCAACTTCTAGAATATTCACACCTAATAATTCCAACTGAAATAGGAAAAATACATGTAAAAGTAAATTAAAGTGTTACCATTTATCTCTCATCTCACATATTTTCTTTGTCTGGTCTCTCATCTAGAATGTATAGTTTAGACTGGTCTCTCATCTCGCATGTATATTATATATTGGTATTGATTCTAGCCTATGCAAAGTCGCATAATCTTGCATAAATAAAATAGATTATAATTGTATAAAAAATATAATGAAAACAGAAATGCATAGAAACGATACTGAAATAATGAAACTTACTATTGTTACCATATTTTTCTATGACAAAAAGTAATACTCCTCCATGTTTTCTAGTAAAAATGTTTCATCGATAAATAAAAGAGAACAAAAACCTTAAAGCAATACCTGAATGCTATGAAACACGCTTGAAGTTATTTTCCAAAATATATTTAATTGCGTAGTCACTCGTAATATTAAGACTCTATAATATTTTGAATTATTTCTTAGTTAAATTAAACAACTAGAACTTTCTCGAAAAGAATACCTCATAGATTTCTCTATTGCAATTTATTAAAGACGATAAAATATATATAAACCCCTAATAATAATTAACAATCGATTTTACATTATTAGTTACGTTAACAAAATTATGAAATTGATTAGATTGTAAGTTTATGTTAGTCTAAAATTTTATTAGTTCAGTGAGATCGGATTTTTGATTAGTTAAGTTTGTTAGAAATTATAGCAACAATTATTAGTTTATGTTACTCTAATTTATTTTATTCATTTCAATTTTTTTTAAATAAATTCCATTAACTAATACATATTTTTAATATCATTTTAATATTTTTTAAGTAATCTAATAAGTAATAATGGATCATTTATATGTGATTTTGATGATAATCGTGAGGCGATATGAGAGATCAAGATAAAGGAACTTAAGGATATAGATTCCAATTTTGGTAGCCAAGTTTACTGGTCAGTCTAACCTTTGCTAATATTTCTAACAATAACGATGAAAACCCATCTTCCTCCCTAAAAAAGGGCTAAAAACTATTATTTGAGAAGAATTTTAAATTTTAACAATGCAATATCGAAGGGAAAAAAAGGAAATATAAGTGTTTTGGGACTATGTATTCTTACATTGCGAAATATGAGATATTTCTAACTATTTGAAACACCTGAAGATTTATGGACAGAGAAAAAAAATAGGTAAATAGACAGATATTACTAGACAGTAATTCATGTCAAGTGCATGATGAACCAAGTCTTAGTACTTGGAAATATGATCATGCCAAGGTTCGAAAGGTTATGGTTGAAGCGGTGTTGGCGCATGATACGCCATTTATCCATTTAGAGGGATCTTTTTGAATTAAGGTTTATACCAAAATATATCATGGGTATAAGAGGATCACTTAGCATCATGTCAAAGCTTATTTATATAATATTATCTTAAAGAGAATGAGAAAATGAGAAACTTGATGGCAAAATGAGTAAGATTGGTCTTACTACTAATAATTGGTGGAGTGTAGAGCATAAAATAGGTTACATGACTATCATTGCCCATTTCATATAATATAAGTGGCAACTAAATTATAGAGTATTGGTTAAGTTCATGTAACACCTCCATAGTGGCGAAGTTCTTTCTCGAAAATTAATTAAGGTGATGGATGACTGGAAAATTAGGGATATAGTTGTTTCGATCTTTGTAGATAATGCTATTGTTAATGATGCGTGTCATACTAGATTGAAAATAGAATTTATTAGAAGAATAAATTTTCCTTTGGAAGATAAATTATTCCATGTTAGGTGTTGTGCAGATATATTTAATTTATTGGTACAAAATGGTCTAAAATTCATTCAACCATCTGTGAAAAAACATTAGAGGATTCCAAATATATACTTGCCTATGGGTGAGATGTTTTGAGTTTGATAAGATAATGAAAGACATGAGACTGAAAGAAAAATGGATGGTAGTTGATGGGAAGACGATGTGGAAATCTGCGTGGTTGATGATGTCCACTGTGTTATTTTATCGAGAGATGTGGCACAGATACACAGAAGTCAATTATTATACAATTGTTGTCTACCGATGAAAAGTGTGAAGGTTATTTGAAAAAATTAAATATGTTTAAGCATATCACTAAGATTATTAACAGTAGAACTTACACAAAGATGGATATTTTTCTTGTCATACTTTATCAAATTAAAGTCGTGTTTGATAAGTTCAAGTGTTGTAACACCAACCCAAAACTAATACTAACGGGTAGCAAGATGATGATCAAATATAAAAAATATTGGTCGGAGTAAAACTTGTTGATTTTTATTGGTGCTATTCTTAACCCAATGTAATAATTCTAAAATCTATTATATAATCTTTACTTTACATAATATTTCCATTGACATGGTTGATCAAATATTTCTCTTTTCACTCTTTTATTAAATATGCTTATGTTGTAACTGTCTTAATACAGTTCTCTTGAACCATAAACATTCATAATCTGTACTAAATGTTATCTTTTTAATTTCTAGTTTTTTATAGTTTAACTCAATGTAATTGAACTATACCCAATTTGTAGTTTTACTAAAAAAATACCATTAAGACATTTCTCTTTTTATCATATTTTTGTTTATGATTCCAATTTAAATGTATATGATTGGTTGAATGTGTTTTTACATTTTCTTGAGTTTGGTATTACCAAATTCTGTGGAAGTTTTGATGTTTATTTTTTTCTAATGTGTTATTTGGACATGTATTCTCTTCTTTCGTTTGTGTTTTTGGCACACAATTGAGTAATTTTGATAAATAAGATATTTGATTTGATGTGTGTCGGAGTATAGTTAAACACGGGGTTAGGTCTTAAAGTTATGTCAGAGTATTGGTTTTAAGGTTATGGTTAGCTTTGTAAGTGATCTTATGGTAATTTAATCATTGTTCATCATACTTGAAATATAGATGTTTGGATTGGATCATGGTTGGTTACTAGCATATGGAGTGTAATTCTTAAAATTTAAATATATGATAATGAACATGTTGTTATAAGGAGTTTAATACTAGTTACTTTTATTATAAGGAAATAACTCATTTCATTCGGACTACATAAACATTAACCTATCTTTATGATTTTAGTTTGTTTATTTTTATTTCTCTAAGCTAAGACATGAAAAGAATTTGTGTGTTGTTAATCAGTTTTGTTTCCTTGTGATATAGCACATTTATAAGATGAAGTTCATTTAGTGGGTATACACATTATTGTATCATAGTCATGCTGAAGCTAAAGATAAAGAGGAGTTGGTGTCAACTAACTTACACGAATTATTTTCAATCTATCAAGAAACACATCAGAAACTTCTTCTTCCCAAGCAAAAATATAATCCTGGGGGATCCATATTTTTAACATATTTAGATGAGATTGAGGAGGACAGCGGGAAGATTTTGATATAATGAATTGGTGAAGGGCTAATGCTCCAAAATATCCTAGTCATAGCATCGTGAGTAAGGATATGCTATACACCCTCATTACAATGGTTGCTTTATAAGAAAATATTAGGGTCGGGAAGTACGTAATAGATATGAAATGTAACTTATTAAAACCTGAGACTGTGGAGATGCTTATGTGTGGAGGTGATTGAGTAAATGTGTTATATGGTGTTAAAAATAGACATGAGAAAAAAAAGTAAGAGTTTATTTTATTTTTAGTTTAATTGTTCATCTACTTTTTTCATAATGTATTTAAATTATTTTGTAGCTTGCGGAACATGAGCTGATTGAGATATAAATGGAATTGATATTTTTTAAGATTGAGGATTCATCCAACTTAAATACGACTATTTGGCTCATCTGAATCACTCAGTATATTCTTAGTATGCATTACTTTAAGGTATTTGAGATATAAATGAAATTCATAGATTTTTGTTACTTTGCTTTAGTTTGATCATTGATTGTTGTTTTACTTTACAATTTAAGTATGTCCTTGAAAATTATAATCATTTATGTAGTTTTAGATACATATATTCATACATTTTATACTTTTATAAGGTTTTTATTTACACTTTAAGTATGCGGTTTTTGTAAGGTTTTACTTTAGACTTTAAGTATGGTGTTATTTTGCTTTACTTTTACCATAGATGGTTGTAACTTTGCTTTAGTTTGATCACATATTATTGTTTTACTTTGCTGTAGTTTTTGCAAGGGTTTGAAATTTAAGTATTGTTTGGTTTTAATTAGTGATTGGTAGTTTGTTGTAATTAGAGAAATTCAAATTTGAAATGTAAATTTAGTTTCAAAAGAGATTTAAATTTTATAAGTCTCTCTTTATGTTTATTAGTTGTAATCAATTATAAATAGAGTATGTGTTTGATAGACTAATCCTTCACCTTATATACTTTGTGTTGAAATCAAAAGAACATAAAATTGATATTATGACATTAAGAGTTGGTTTTTAAGTGAAGACATAAAATGAGATGTCTTCTTACACGTGTAGATAAGAAGATAAAATTCCAATAAAATCCTATCACCATATTGTGTTGTGATACTAGTTGATGACGCATGTGTATTAAAAGGTATAAGTTCGAGTCTTCTCGTTCATGCTTTTCAGCGTAGTTATGCTACTGCCTTCATGCCTAGTTTTCAGTTATGCTACTGCTCATTCTTTATATGTGAACTAAATATGTTTCTCCCAGTGGAACCTCTAGCCACACCACCGGTAAATTGATGATGATCTCTCTTGCTTTCCGTTGTGCGATTGATTGGTTGTCCAGTTACATAAGCTTTGGAAGAAGACTACAAACGTTTCGCGAAAATGATCTCGATTATATGATATCAACTCTCAATAAGGTTCCTCATTAGATTGAGAGCTATAATTAAGTTATATTTAGCTACAAGTTAACCTATAGTCTTGGTTGTTGTTATCTTCTTCAAATTAAATTTGTCCAAATATGTATGTGTTTCTTCCAACATCATAACAATAAATCTTATCAATTCCACACATAAAATATTTTACCGCTAACTATTGCATGCAAAACAAAACGATATAGCAGGACCATTTATAATGGTTGGATGCTTCATGATTGTATCTATTCTTTCTTAGTTATTATCTTATAATCCTCGGTGATTAGTAGATGAGTAATGTAACTAGCTAAATAAAAAAAGAATATGTCTATAGTACATGATCTATTAGTTGAATTCTTGGTTTACCTTCATAACTTACCGATCAAATAATTAAACCAACCAAACAAGTTTAAACATTTATAATTTTTAAGTTTTGAAGAAATATAGATGAGTCATAACATAAGAAAAACAAAACCAACCAATTCTCTTACCGGAAGCATAGTTTCATTTTCTTCCGAGTATCAAATTTTCTTATCATTTTCGAATGAACCACGGTTGTTTTATAATCAATGAATGACCCTTAAGTTAGTATCGATATGTAAGACTGCTCTGATACAGTTTGTAAAAATTTCACTAATCTTTTGAACATAATATATGATAAAAAAAGAGAAACTGAAAAATATAATATAAGTAAATAAAACATTTTTTACTAAAATTTTCAAATATATATAAATAACTATGTATAAAAACATTGTTAACGTTGTTACACCGAATTTTAAAAGAAAATAACATGTGTTTTTTTATAATTAGATTTATTTTTAAAAAAAATATATTTTATAGACCATACCAAACTGAATCGAAGTGCGAAAACGGACCATAACAAAACCGGACCGAAATAAAGAAAGGACCGAACCGAACCGATTCTTATCACTTCTAGTCTGATTTCATTAATTTGAACCGAAAGTGTAACAATTTGGTCTATTCTGAACCGATAAACTTAACTATTTGATATGATTCCGTCAAATTCGGACCAATAACACCTCATTATTTTTATTAGGCTAGTAGGTATTATAGTTAGGGATGACAATTTTTTTTCGAACCTGCGGGTACCTGACCCGATGAGATAGGTAATGGGTTTTAAAAAAAATCATGGATGGATCGTGGATTTGAAATATTAATACCGTCGGGTTTGGAATGGGTCATGGGTTTAAGAAATTTCTCACGGATACCGAACCTGAATCCCACCCAGTGGGTAATACCTGACGGGTACCCGCTGAATTAATATTATATAAAATAATAAATTATTTAATATTATTTATTAAATTTTAAAATAAAGTTGTTAATATTAATATTTATATCGTGTAAAACCAAAACCATATATTATTTGCTAATATATACTCTATAATAAAAAATATTATTCTACATTACATTTGATTTTTTAAATTTTTTCTTTTAAATATCTTTTCTTTTTTTAATGAAAAAACGGATATTATTACTATACATATAATATTATTATTTTAATGGGCAAGGCTATATCTAGACCCATTTGGCTATAATGAGACCTTAAATCAAAAAAAATATTTTATTTTATGTTAAATGACCATTTTACCCATCATATAAAACCAAGTTTTTAAAAAAATCTAAACAATTTTCTTTTCTTCTCCAACCAAACTTCTCTCTAAAACTAATCTAATACCCAAAGAATGAATTACATTAAAATCTAACTATTTTCTTCATCTTCTTTAACAAAACTTATCTCTACTTTTTAATTATATTTTAATATCGCCTTGTGGAATTTTCCGACTTTTCATTAGCGTAAAAAGAATGAATCACACTAGTCGAAGAGCCAATTTTTTTTTACAGAATTATATTAAAATGAAGTAATCCGTGGACCCACTAGTAACTGTGAATATATTTGTATAATCAGATCTTTGATTAATAGAGAAATCAGAGAAATCAGATTCATCAATCAGATAACAAAACCACAAGAAAGAAAACAAGATAACAAAACCACAAGAAAGAATCGATTTCTAACTTTGAATTAAATTTACAACCAGAAACCCTAAATCCCCAAATTCCATAACCTAAGAACTTGTAAACTTTGTAACAATCTTCGTTCCTTCGGATACAACATGTTTAGCCAATTCACTAGACAACACCAACCTCACTGCAGTCTGGATTTCCTTTGAAGTGATAGTCAGTTTCTTGTTGTACCTCGCAAGCTTCGCAGACTCACCAACCAATTACTAGAAGATATCGTTGATGAAACTGTTCATGATTCCCATAACTTTGTTGGAAATACCGATATTGTGATGAACCTGCTTCAAGATCTTGAAGATGTAGATCTTGTAGGTCTCGACACTTTTCTTGGATCGATTCCTCTTTTTATCAGCTCCGGCGCCAGCTTTTTTTGGTAACTTCTTTTTGGCCTTTGGTTTCTACTCAGCTGCTACGGCGGCCAAGGGATATTTCTCGGTGACCTTCTTCTCAGTCGGCTTCTTTTCTGCTTGGGGTGTTATGGTTGATTTTGATTAGGAAATGAGTTCTAGCGATATTAATTGGAGAAGAGAAATAATTTTCTGATTTTGATGGGTGAGATGCGAGCTGCAACTTGAATTTGATAAGAAAAAAAAAGAAAAAGAGAAAAGAGATAGTCGGCTGAAAAAGGTTTATACATTAAAGGTATTTTAGTAAAATTTGGGGTCTCATTATAGCTGAAGAAGGTCTCATTATAACCCGGGTCTCATTATAACCAAAACGGGTCTCGGTTTAGTCATTCGCTAGCGTATGAATATCATTCTACAGTTAAATATTAAATATGACTTTCAAAATTTCTTTTTTTTTAAATATATTTCATTTTCCTGTCAAATAATAATATTATTGATTAAAGTTAAAAAACCATTTATTTACTTGTACCAAAACCATATATTAATTATTAACAAAACCATTTGTTAATAATCATCATTAGATACCATATATTTTAAAAATAAATAGTATTTCTATATTTAAATATTAAATTTGATATTTGATATTTTCTAAAAAAATATTATAATTTCGATGGATATCCGTGGATAGATACGCGGATAGATACCCGAACCCGTGAATATAAAATTTGATATTTTTTTAAAAAATCATAATTTCAATGGATACCCTCGGATGGATACCCGAACCCGACGAGTTCGAATATCGAAAAAAGATATCGCTATCTAATAAAAACATATTACGGTTTAAGTTTGGAAAAAAAAATAATTAACGAGTTTTAGACCACCCGCACTAGTAGAGATATTTCATCTCCCAAAAACGCGTCATATCAGAATAATCCTCAAATAATTCTGAAAAAATTCTCACTCCACGCAGCAGTGGATATTTCATCTTTCAGTATACCCCGCCATATTTATCTCTCTTCCACATCATTCTACCATATAATATCCTACCATACATTGTTATTTATCTTTCTTATTATTTACTATATATTTACATTAAAGTTATATATATTAAAATAAATAATTTTCATAAATTAACATAATATATTTTCTTTACAAATATAAACTATAAAATTAAAATAATTAAAAATATAATACATAATATATAGTATATTTAAATTTAAAATATAAAAATAAAATTGGTTTGTTTTCCGAAAAAGCTTAATTTTTAATAGAATAAATAATTTACAATTTAATAAAATATATTATTTATCACCTAAATTTATTTGTTTAATTTTTATTTACTACTAATTATTACTTAAAATGGATGATTAAAATTTCTTAAATGTAAGTATATCAATAACATTATTAATTTTAATTTTTTAAGTTTTGTAATGAATTTATAACTTTTAAATCCAAATTTATAGGTTATTATGTTATTATCTAATTTTAAACCTTTCAAATTACTACAGGAATCACGGACTGTTATAACGATATACAATAATTATCCCAACACGACGGAGAAGATAAGTTGGAGGTCAAAATTTGACATGCAGTTGTAACGATTAACGATTGGTTTAACGCACTTATAGATTGATTATCTACTTAATTCTACCCGCTTAAATGTTACCGCCAATATTAAGTCCAAGGCCACATGTTACCCGCCAACAATATGTCCCGCCATAATGATACCCGCCAATAATAAGCCTCACAAAAATGTTACTCGTTTATAATAAGTCCAGCTAAAATGTTACCCGCCAATAATAAGTCCGACCAAAATGTTACATGCCCATTCTCTTCCTATATATAAGTCCTCAACTACATAAATCTCAACTCACCTTCAATCTACTTAAATATAGTCTATCAAAAAATCATACTTTTGTTCGATGTGGAATAGTCTGCCAGAGAAGACTTTCATCTCCTCCAAGCCGTTAAGCGTGTGAAGGTAACGAGGTCGGATAAGACTACTGATGGGTTTATCGATGAAGTGTTATGTTTAATGTACTACATGTACGGGTACATATACGGAAATTTAGGACAAAAACCCATGTCGTCTCCACGCAGTCGTGAAGAAGTATCCACAAGGTACACTTATCTTAAAAGCGAACCAATGTATCGTTTGTTGGACTTCCCATGGGAAATCCAACCGAGGCATATAACTCATTCATTTTGGGTATAAATGATTATTTGACAAAATATATGTTACGTTACGTGGAGAAACAAATCGTTGAAAAAGAGGAAGCATTTCAGAGTTGCACTTTTGACGAATGATATGACTTTGACTCAAATTTATGTTTTTTATGTTCATGTTTAATGTTATTTTGTGTTCATTTGATCTAAATGATTGTATTTGTTTTATTTCCCTTTGAGTTCCTTAAGTTATTTATGTTGTTTTATGTTCATGTTTAATGTTGTTATATATTTGTTTGGTGTTATAGTTCGTGTCTAAATGTTTACTTATGCATCTATCAAGCTATAATATCTTATTTTGATTTCAAATGTTCTGGTTCGTGACCTCCCGTGTTATGTGAGGCAAGAGGTGCATGATGTGCTTGGTATAAGGATTAATGATTTAATTAAAGAACATATACTTCGTGATATTGAGTTGGATCTCGCTGGTAGTAAGGTGGAACATCTGTATTTCCTTGAAGTTGATATGTAAGGGGTTCACTCTTATATATGTTATCTGTTCTTTTATGTTTCTTTCAGTAATGTTAGAAATAAGAGTTGTTTATGTTCGTTTGAGTTCATAACCGTTATTTTGTTGATTTATGTTCAATTTAGAATATTATTTTACTGTATTTGTTTTATGTTCATGTTTAATGTGATATTATCGAAGATGAATCATTCAGTTCTCAAGTGAAATATTTTCACTCCTATTATCCATATCTATATTATTACATTCACTTAAGTGAAAGTATAAAATAGTAAAATAATATTGAAAATAACATACACTAAAATTAAATATTGGAACAACTCACACAAAAAAACACAAATTATTGCAAAGACACACACACACAAAAAAAAATTTAAATTACTACAAGCACAAACACGCACACACAAAAACATAAATTACTGCAAGCACAAACACGCATACATAAAAGCATAAATTATTGCAAGCACACACACATTAAAACATCAAACCTTAGTGAAGTTGAGAAACTCAGTCGAGGGTTGTTCCGAATCTAGCCCAAATGTTTTTGACGATATCATTCTTCAACTGAATATGTAATTCCTTTTCACATAATCCGGCTCTAGTTAGACCTCGGACATGCATTCTTAATCGAGGATGCATTTCAGTTTGGACATTGAACGATGTGCTTGGTCCACCACTTCTCGCTGGTTCGAAATCGATATTTTCCCAACTTTGTGAATATGAATGTCGTTCATTATCAACTATCATGTTATGCAAAATAATGCATGCTTTCATTATTGTACCCCATCTTTTTGAGGTCCCATATCAATTATGGATGTCGAATAATGGCAAATATTACTTACAGAACTTCGAATGCATGTTCCACATCCTTCTTGCATGACTCTTGCGTATTGGCAAACAACTTAGCTCCATTGCATCAGGGCATTTGAATTCACTTGACGAAGGTGGGCCATTTAGGATATATTCCATCAACAAGATAGTAACCTACATCGTATTGATTTCCATTCACATTAAAGTTCACCGTCAGGACGACAACGTTCTCAATATCATCAAACGATGGTAATCCATCTAGTACATTTATGTCATTTAAAACACATGGCATCCCAAAAAATACATGTCATATCCATAAGTCTTGTGAAGTTACTGCCTCTAGGACAATTGTTGTTCTGCCCTTGTGTCCGTTAGTAAATTGCCCATGTCGCGCCTTAGGACAATTCTTTCATTCCCATTGCATGCAATCGATACTTCCAAGCATTTCGTGGAAACCTCGGTTTTCACCGACTTCTAGTAGCCTCTCTAAATCAGCCACATTATGACATCTTATGTATTCACCTCTGTAAAGCTCTACTATACCCTCGCAGAAATACTGAATGAAATACCTTGCAGTTGTTTCTCCAATGTTGATATATGCATCGCAAGCATCCGCTGCATTACCATACGTAAGTATGCGCATGGCAGCTGTGCACTTTATAATACTCGTCAAGCCAAGCTTATTTGCAGCATTATCCTTTTGAGTAAAATAACTGTTGTAATTCGCCAAGCCTTCTACAATACGGATAAACAAGGGCCTCTTCATGTGAAACCTTCTTCTAAATTGTTTTTTGGTGTATACGCATGGTTCGTTGAAATAGTCGGACATTATCCTCCTATGAGCAGACGGATGATTTCGCATAATATGTATTCTTGTATATTTAGTATTTTCCAACCTTTGAAGCTCATCGATAAGCTCTCTTTGCTCCTGGAACATGGCTTCCTGGATTTCTCATTCTACTTGCATCTCCTCAATTGTTTCTATGTATAAGTCTAGTTTTGGTGCCATTAAAAGAGTACAAGCTATGAAAAAGAAGATATGTCAAACAAAATTTGAGAATCAAATATTTGAGTTGATTTTCATACGATGGTGAATGGCCTATTTATAATCCAATGTTTTCTCCAAATTCCAACATGAGTGACTTGTCTTATCATGCTAAAGTTTGTCGGTGACTTGTTTTATCATGCTAAAGTTAGTGGGTTGTAGCTAGTGGATGTTGTGTGTGTAAATAATTTACATGTCTGTCACCAATGAATTGTCATCTCATGTTAGAATTTAATAAGTGGGCGAGTTGCATTTTAACTTGAATTTGAATTTCAATTTGAGTTTGGACACTATTTGTCTATTTTCGGATTCCAAGGATAATAATTAAAAACTACTTAAGTTGTAGTTAGTGGATGTTTTGTGTGTAAATAATTCAAACCATATCTTCTGACCAATGAATTGTCATCTCATGTCATAATTTAATAAGTAGGTGAGTTGCATTTGAACTTGAACTTGAACTTCAATTTGAGTTTGGACACCATTTGTCTATTTCCGAATTCCAAGGATAATGATTGAAAACTATTTGAGTTGTAGCTAGTGGATGATGAAAGTGTAAATAATTCAAACCATATCTTGTAACCAATGAATTGTCATCTTATGTCAGAATTTAATAAGTGGGTGAGTTGCATTTGAACTTGAATTTCAATTTCAATTTGATTTTAGACACCACAATTCAATTGAGATCTATAAATAGAGGCTTGTATTGCTGTATTTGAACACCATAATATTTTGAGCTTCTTGTCTTATTGTTTCACTATTTCTTAGTCTTTTCTTGCTATATTCATGGATCCTTCAAGATACTATAATTTGTATCTATCACAATATGGTTTAACTAACCAATCCCAAAATTCAAATACCCGACCACCTTACCCTAGACCTCAACGTCCTGAAAATCTTCAACCGAATGAGCGGAATCCTAATGTTCTCGCTCAATATGGCATGCCTCCAAATTTCTCCATTCAAAATCCCTACAACCAACCTTACATGCCATTTGGATACCCGCATAGGGCCGGAAATAGTTATGTTCCCGGTCATATGAACTACCCAACACTTATATCCCAGAAATTCTAGAATTTTCAACCAATATATCTCTTGGAGGAAGTGAAGGGGATACCCCTACTAGTATTGTACCTCATACTCAAAAATCCACTACTAAAAAACAGTATAGGGTGTGGAGTACAGAGGATAATAAATCTTTACTATGTGGTTTTTTCCACCATAGTATTGATAGTGTAATTGGGACAAATCAATCTGGTGGAACATTCTGGCAAAAAGTTTCAGACTTTATATCTGAAGAGACGAGAATCCCAAGAATCCCAACAAAAATACATAGTATTTTTTTTGGTTTTTACGGTGCTGCATGTAGAAATAGGCATAAAGGTTGGTATGAAGATGACTACATTATTGAGACTGTAAATATGTACCAAGAGTTAAATGGTAAGAAGTTTCAGCTACTTGAAGAGTGGAAGTTAGTTCGTGACCAACCAAAATAAATGACAAGAGCCTCTGAATCTGGTGGTAGTGGATCCAAGAGAAAGAGTGATGGTGACTCGGTTGATTCCTCATATGTACGTCCCGAAGGTAGGGATACAAAAAAGAGGTAAACAAGTTGTAGTTGCAGACCGGTTAGAGATATTACAAGCTTCTCGGGAAGCAGCAATTACTATACAAAAATAGAAGATTAAAGTAGTGCAATATCAAAGTGATATGATTAATGGATACAAACAAATATTGCAACAACAAAATAAACTTGAGATAATGAAGTTGTATATGGAGTTGCTAAAATAAAGTTCGTAATCCTATTGAAGAGAAGATGTTTCAAGACTTGACGAAAAGTATAAATTCGGAGTAACATGTTAGTTATGTTACTTGTTTTCAATTGTTGTCGTGTGTGTTGTTTTCAATTGTTTTTCAATTGTTGTTGTGTGCTCATTTCAATTATTCTGATTGTTATTTTCACTTATTTACGTTTAATGAGAATGGTATAATTGTTGTTTTTACCTACTAAAATGGTCCAAATATTGTTTCCTAAAAACTTGATAAAATAAAGCTCAATGGATTTTGATGTCTGAATCAAGTTTATCAACTATCTATTTATAGATCTCACAAAATTATAATTCATTGTACAATTTTTTTTTGTTATGTACTAAAATGTTTCAAAAATTGTTTCAGAAATATTTGATAAAAAAAACTTAAAAAATTTCGGTGTCCGAATAAAACAAACCAAGTCTTTGTTTATAGATCTCAAAAAATTATAAATCATGATATAATTTTTTTAGTTTTTGTACTTACTAAAATCTTCCAAAAATTGTTTTCAAAAAACTTAATAAAAAAAATTAAAAAATTTCGGTGTCCGAATTAAACAAATCAAGTCTCTACTTATAGATCTCAATAAATTATAAATCATGGTGTATATTTTTTTAAACTTACTAAATCATTTTAAAAATACAAAATAAATAAAATACTCAAAATATTTTAGTATCCGAATCAAACAAACCAAATCTCTATTTCTAGATAGTAGAAAATAAAAAATAATAGTATATATATATTTTTTTTTTTACAAACTATTTGTCTTACAAACGATTTAAAAAAAAAGAACCTGCAGCAAATCCACGTGGACTAGAAATACACTGCTGCAAAACAAAGTGCGCATATTTCATTGTGGTTTTAGCTTTAAAAGTTACCAATCTTCTAGGTCACGGGCTTTTAGAATAGTCAAAGCAGCCGGACTCAACTCAGTACTGCAGCCCAAAACCGTGAACACACTATGAATCGGGACAGACCACTGGACCAAAGCGAAAACCAAAAAAAGGGTTTTCTCCCCGCGTCTACCCACCCCTAAAATCTCCAAAATTCATTTGTCTATCTCCGGTAGACCCTAGATCTTTTAACGATTGTCGGAAGACCAGTATCCCGATCAACGCTCTCGTTCACTGATCTCAATCCCGGAATACTACCGGCGAGAAAATCCTGAGAAGCTCTGGCCTTCTCATTTTTTTAAACCCTTAGACACAACCCCCGAACCAAATTCTAGGTACGTGGAGCCTAGTATTGTTCGTATATATTATTAATAAGCATACTTAAAAACCATATTAATCCCTGTCCCAATGGAAAAAGCCGATCAAACCTCGGCTACTGCTATTTCATACCCCTATCTTTTATATATCTCTTATCATTTAGTTATATTTTGATAGGTTTTGTAATTTACTAAATGTTTAAAAACATTAATTTTCTTTTTTTTTTAAAGAAATCGTATACTAAATTTTAAATTGCTATAATATGATGTTTTTACATCCGTATGAGGCCATAATTTTATTAGGTTTTGAAAGCCAATAACTAAAGTAACAGACTAAAAGAATCATCCATCTAAATCCACGACAATCTGAATGATATTCACACTATAAATATCCATGATACTATTTATATTGTTATTTGTCGGATTATTAAACTATAGGTTGATTACATTTAAATAATTGGACTTAAAACAACATATTATCGTATACACCGGCGTGAATCTTATACTTCTAATTATTTAACTTTCTTTGTCAATAAATTTAAGCTTTTTAGATTAACCCTAATTCATTCGTGAGGAATACGGATAATTTGATATTAGTGTTAACCCTAAGATAGTTTATTTTTGTGTAGATAAGATCAGCAAGTTAAAAAAGTATAAGAACAAGAAGTAAAGGGGCAAGAAAAGTGAAGGGTGATTATTCTTGCTTAGGTTAGTCTACTTTCGCAGTGCCCCTCACTCACTGTAATGTAAAGTGATTCTCAAAGGATGCCAGGTCGCTTTATCCACAATCTAAGGTTGTGCATTATGAAGATCAAAAGGCCTCATTCTTCTTATTCATTTTGTTGCTGAGGTAAGCTACCGACTTGCCATGAATAAATCTCATTCTTCTTACTCATTTAAGGGATTGACACTTCGAATGTAGGTAGCCAAATTGGTCGTGGTTGAATTATCTCTCTGAACACTATGCTAAGGTACTGCTAATGCAAGTTAGATAGACATTTTAGGATAACAACCTTGGCTCTCTTTTAAATTACTCTTCTTGTGGAGTGTAAAACAAAATAACATCTGATTTCCTATCTGCTACTTTGAAATCCTGGTTGGTCAACTATTCAAGGTTGCTAAGTGCTCTGGAAAATAGGAAGTGAGATCAAAGCTCTGAGACTTTTCCTTTAACTTATTATATTAAAATTGTATAAATGAAACAACAAATCAGAGTGGCGCAGCGGAAGCGTGGTGGGCCCATAACCCACAGGTCCCAGGATCGAAACCTGGCTCTGATAATTATCTATTTTTTGCTAGTCTGGTGGTGGTTCTTGCTGGCTCTGATAATTATCTGTTTTTTGCTAACTTGTTTAGTCTGGTGGTGGTTCGACCTCTTCTGTTGATTCGTCTGAATCAAAAGTCATTAAACAAGGTGGTTGAGCTTTAGTAGTGTTTAGAATGTTTGCTACGTTGGTTTTGGTTGTGAGTGTAGTTCCTAGTGATGTTGTTTGAGTTTAAAGTTCCTTTTCAATAAGTCAGTTTCTGGCAATGATTGATAGTTTGGGGTTTTGATATCTATATATAGGGAATTGAGGCTATAATTACCTGGTTGATTCGTTCATCAAGATCAGGGTTTCTAGTCGGATGGAGTGCCTCTTGATTCTGCCCGTATTCAAATATTGAGTTTGTGAGAAAGGGAGATGCAGGTCTGAGTGGCCATCTATTGATATCCGCCTTATTAATCAAGTGCTTTCTGCTACCAGGGGTTATAATGCTCCATAACAAGTAGTTCTTTGTGTTTTTCCAACCAACATAGATATTCTACTGTCACATTCAAATCTTGGAAGTCATGATGTAAATCGTGAGCTTAGACATGCCGGCAGCAGATATTTATATAAGTACCTCGGCTAACATATATAGAATTTCATCTTAAACCCAAGATTGTCACATGGCTTGTTGTACTAGAGCAGTTGTTTGACGGATGCAATGATATTTTTTCCCTACAGGTGACATGTCTGCTCCTGATTTACAATGCGGCATCTGGAGCTCATTTGTATGGTGAAAGGTTGGGTTATATTTTATAGGTGTCTAGTATATTAGAGAAACAGGCAGATAAAAACTTATTTCATGTTCTCAACATTCACATACTGAATTCTCTCAGACTTCATTTGGGTGTGACACTGTGACTTAAAATGTTAGTTTTAAGTCTGTAATGTAAGACGTGTAAATTAAATACAGTCAGTTTTCTGCTCATTTACTGAAGCTGATGTTTTTTGCAAACATTGTTGATGATGGGGTAAATCTTCGTCGAGGTTTCTTGTTAGTTTAGTCGTGGAAGTTTAGTTTGTTTCTCAATGCAAAGATGATACCCTTCACTTTGCCATACTGCCATACCACCCTTAATGTGAATCATCTAAGCCGCATATTGCTAGGCATGTACCTTTTCGTTGGTAAAGAGATTGCTAGGACTCTAAAAGATCCAGACGATGACAATCTTTGCTATCGGAACCTTAATAATCTAACTTTGATTGTCGGCATATATATGTTCTTGGCAGTTCTCAAACTATTGCAGTATTTGCGTTGGGCCTTGCATCAGAATATAGCTTGAAGCTAAAAGTAAAGCGGAACATCCAGGATACCATTTGATAAGGAGATCAGGGAAGCATGTCATGTTTGTACACTTTTGGAAAGAACAATTCGTTAATGCAGGTATATCTGGTATATCCTTAAAAAGTGTCATAGATTCAGTAATAATCACTAACTCCTTCTACAGTTTGAAACTCCAGAGTCAAGGAAGCTGAACAATATGTATTTATGGCCAACGAGATGACTTTGTGGACGGATTTAGTAGTAACTAAGGTTGCAGGTTCCGCTATTGCAAACATCATTTACAGGTTATTCTAATTAGGGTCGAGCGAAAACCGAACCGATGGGAGCAAGGTATATATTTGATTCTTTAGTTTTGATCCAATTCAAGAAAAATAGAATAATTTAAATAACACTAAATTGTACTGAACTGCGTCAATGTTTAATCCAAAACACAATCCGGAACCGAAAGAATCCAGACAAAAAAACAAAATATTTTTATTAAATCGGTTTAGTAATTTATAAATCAACTGAATCTTATCTCTAGGATATCAGTTAATTTATTAGTAATTAGTTGATGTTCTTAAATATTTTTATACATTAAACGAATTTTGATTTTTGAAATCTCATATTTTACCTTTAAATAGAGCAAGTCTGTATATATAGTGGATAAAAAAAACGGTCTGTCTTCCATGTTTACCACTTTATCAACATAGTTCACTTCGTTCACCTCTATTTAAAACTCATTTCGTTCGATTTAAAAATTTGCAAATATAGTCTCCCGCACATATAAACCATTTAAAAACTGACATGTGGTCCTTAAATTCTAAGTTTTGTATGACTTTTAGTCCCCAAATTTCAAGTTTTGTATCACTTTTGGTCCTCCGGAATATGCGGAGGGACTAATCGTACAAATTTTTAAAATGAAGGGGATAAGTTTTACGCGGAAGTGAACGAAAGGAACTATATTGATACAAGTGGTAAACATGGGACTAACAGTGCTTTTTAGCCTAAAAATGACTTAAAAAGTTTGAAATAAAGTTAGTTAATGAAAAATTAGAATAACTTTTATTTTATTTTATATGAAAATCGCACTTTATCAAGAGGATGATCTCATTCTATGAGCGATTTTTTTGTTTGGCATATGATCAAATACATATATTAGATTGCATATATACCCCCACCTTTTTAATTAACCAACATATCAAGTTTTTTTTATTAGACTTTCGATAAATAGCCAAAATTTGGATTTTTTTTAATTCTCGTCAATGTATTGATTAGGCCGGTCTTTGTCTCGATTGTTCATTCTTGTCGGCTTGACCTTTCAACACTAGTTTTTTTAGACAAAAAAACATATATATTGTACCTAATACTGTATATAGAGCACATGATGTCGTACATATAAAACACTTTACGTAGTACGATGATGCAACCAAATTATGTACCAGACGATACTAAATCAAGAAATACGACAATAAATTCTGAGATAATAAGAAACACTTAAGTAGGATACCTCATAATCAAGACCACTTAATAACGAGTAATATAATCATTTTGTAGGTTCGGTGAAAAGTTAACAAAAAAGTGTGAACAAAAAATCAAAGTTATTATAGTTCAAAGTATCAAATAAAATCGAGTCTTCTTATTCAAGGGTTGTTTTGTTATTATATTATTGTCCTTTCGATATTGTTCTCAATCTATTATCGTGTTAAATTCATTAGGTGATTTTTATCTCTCCATTATATTTTCGTTGTCGAGAAAGAGTTCAACATTTTATTGTAGCCAATCAACCAAATGTTAAATGATTGAGTATAAGACCATGAAGGATGACTGTCACTAATTCAAGAGTACTGACTGAATATAAGATCAGGAATAACATTAATTACTGGTTTACGAGTACCAACGTTGGAGCTAACATCATCAAATGAGGTGGCTTTAGGTGACGGCAACACTTCCCTGACCTTGGTGGATGAACTTCAACATGAAATAACGCACTTTAGAATGGTGGCCACTTCACGTGCTAATATATCTCATGGCATAACGTTTATCTTCTCTGATGGCGAAGAAGATGGAGACAATACGATCATTTTGATAAAAGAAAATATCGATCATTCAACGCATCAGATGAGCGATTTGATCCGGTTATTGAAGAGAATCGTTGCTACTCAAGGGGCTACTGTCCGTCTTTTGGGCCATAACCTGGCATGCCAAAATCAAGGTAACATAGTTTGTTATGCTAGACACATCTACACCATAATCTCATCTTGGAAGCGTGGCTACACGACATCAAAGTGGTATCATCTACCTATCACTGATGCCTGAATTAGATTATTGGTTATGAAGTGAGAATAGTAATAGAAAGCCAAAAGGCATCCTAGGAGGTCCTAACGGAAGCCTATATAAAGTGACGATAGTAATAAGAATCCAAAAGTCATCCCAGGAGGTCCTGACAGAAGATTAAAGAAGTCAACACAATCTTAACAATGAGGTCTTTTAGCTGTATTTTATTTAATTTCAAGTTTTGTTACAACTCTCGTGAAGTCACTCCAATCAACACTCATGGATTCTAAAAGAAAGTTACTAAAGCACACCTAGTTGGTGATGATCGAAAATGAAGTTTTATATAAAATAAATGTCACTCAAGCTCTCCCAAAAGGAGTAGATGTGCCATTCTAAAGACATTGTGAATAATTTGGTTTCCATGATTTACGATAAGTTAGAGGCAGCGTGCATATATCATGGACAAATAATTATCAAGTGTGATAAAGGAAATAACAAAAAAATCTACCAACTTCTTCTAAATAATAATAACAAAGGAAGGCGGACGTAGATCTCAAAATGAGACTTGAAGAATAAGGTGTCATCACCCCAACAACTATTTAAAGACTCAATTTCTGGGGCATTGAAAATAGATCTTATCAAGAACCTCGCACTAAGAAAATAGAGGTCACCATGAACCTCTCACTCAGCAAGTGAGGTCACTCAAAGTATCTGAGTTGAAGTTGAGAGATACAACTTTTCATATAAAGAATATCACTCAAGATTTCTTAGTTGATTATTGAGGGGATCTAAGTTTTAGTTTCAAAGAAGCCACTCAAGATCTCTGAGTTTAAGGAAACAGAAGTACACATTTTTTTAAAGCGAGGTCAGTCAAGATCCATCAATTTAAAGTGACAAAATACAAGTTCTTGTTTAATGGAATAATACTAAAGATTTCTTCGCAGTTTAGTTTTGAAGGATCCAATTTTTCATTCAAAGGGAGGTCACTCAAGATATCTCAGTTAAATATTTAGTGACTCCAAGTTTTCATTTAAAAAAAGGTCACTCATGATCAGTTTAAGGGAGGTCACTCAAGATCTCTCAAAATTCATCTAGGTGAAGAACGAAGAATGTCCCAACTTCACCTTATTCACTATCAGTTCAGCCTTGCTCAACCTCAACTTGGCTTCACTCAGCCTCAGCTCGGTCTAAGAATCAACCTCACTTGGCTTCTGTTTGACATCAGCTCAGCATCGTTCAGTGATAGCTCAATCTCACCCAGCCTCACTTAACTTAACTATATCTCATCATGGCCTCTCTCAGCCTCACTTAACCCTACTCGGCCTCACTCGAACTCAGCTTGGTCTCATTCAACCTCAGCTCAATCTCTATCGCCCTTGCTCATCCTCAACTCAGCCTTAGCTCGACTTTACTCGCTTTCATCTCAATATCAGCTCAGCATCACTCAAGAAACACTTACTTAGCAATGATAAAAAAAAATTAAATTAAAGAGAGATCACTCAATCAAGGTTGTTAAAACCAAATGGAGCTCAATCACCAAAGGCGAAAAAATGTTTTTTATTTTAAAATGAGCTCACTTAACAAAGGTTTTTTTTAAGCAAATGGAGCTCAATAAAAAATCTATTAATCAACATATATATAAAAAAATTAAATTAAAATGAAGCTCAATCAGCAAATGTTATTCAAAGCAAATGTAAAGAACTTCTAACTCAGCAAAAGCTGAAAAATGTTTTTCAAATCAAAAGGAGCTCACTCATGAAGCTTTCATTTTGTCACAACACAGATTCAGTACAAACTCAGTTTGGAGGCCAATGGACACCATAATATAGAACTGAAGACATCATAGCACGAGAATTGTAGACTCAATATGACCTCAACGTGGAGGTCAATGGCTACCAAAAGATATAACCTCGAGACATTAAGACATGAGCTACTTGCAAGGAAGAAAAGTACTGGGGGAACTTATTGATATGACATGGAATATCATCAAGATAAAAAATGAATACAATCCCAAGTAAGAGTCCAAAACTCAGACCTCAATTACTTTGTTAAAGACATAATGACCTAAGAACATACCCTTAAAGGAAGGTCATACATTTATGTGACCTTTCGGTTGGGTAAAACCATAGATCAAGTAACCAAAGATAGGATGCGCATGTACGCCACCTCTCTACTTGGTTAACGGGACAAGTCTCTATCCACTTGGACAATATGCCAGTTCTCCTTCTAAGAGGGGTCACACACATGCGCGACCCATCTCATTATCTTCATATCACAAAGTTCGGATTCCCTTTCAATTCTCGTTATCATATTAACCAATCCAACCCATGCCCTGATGGTTCATTTAATCATCTTGATCCTTCAACACTAGCTCTTCCTTGGACAAAAAATAGTATGAATATTGTACCTAAAACCGTACATAAAACATACATGACACCGTACGAATGCATTAACTAACATAATAGTGAAACCAAATTATGTACCAAACTCTACTAAATCAAGAAGTACGACAATAAGTCTGAAACAATAATAAGAACTTATGTAGGAAAACTCATAATCAATACAACTTTATAACGAGTAATTGATGCATAGTTTTGGTTTAAAGTTAACAAAAAATGTAAACAAATAATCAAATTTATTTTAATCCAAAGTATCAAATAAAATTGAATATTTTTATTCAAATGATTTCTTGTTCTTATATTATTTTCGTTTCAATCTTGTTCTTGTTTTATTATAACATTCATTATGTTAGGTGATTTTTATCTCACCATGAAAGAAACATATCTAATCTCAATTGTCTAGGTAAAAATGATCCAACGATTTGTAAAATCCTCTAACGGTAAAAGGAAAGCAACCCAAAATAATGATCCACGCATGTGATACGTGTCTTCACATGTATATTTTAGTTAACTTTTATACTTGTAAACATTTTCTTTATGTACGTGCAATCATTACGTGCATGGCTCATCATATTTCCTCAGTTGTTTTTTCTTTCTTTTCAAGGTTCGACATATTAGCATAAATCGCACATGAGTTTGACATAAAAACCAATAGATTGATATACTCCTCTTCTTTTTATAAATTTTATCATTAATAATAGTACTCTTTATGTTTTCACTTTAAAATACTAAAAATTCTATCCAATATGATAAAATTATTAATATCATTTTTCATTTCCAATAAACACGCTAATTACCTCAACAACTTACTCTTGTATTATTCTATGTTATTTTTTAGCAAGTGAGGATTTAGCCCATGAAGGGATTTTTTAACGATACAAAAGTGGGCACTACCAATTGATCTATTTGAAGTAATAATAGTTTGATCAGAAGTAACTGGACCTGAAAAATGGCATACAAAATAAAGCTCGGACATACTCTCATATTAAAGCTCATACAAATCAATCACCTATGTTAGAAAGTTCAAAATTTAAAAGATCTTTTGTTTATTTACGCCAAAGTATTAAAGTTCAATTTTCGCACAAAAAATACAAATTTTGAAAATCCAACTGTACGACTTAACTTCACGCTATCTTATTGAGTTATAATGTAAAATATACCTAAGAAAATAACAAAATTTAAATAATTTGATCCAAAAAACATAAGTTTAATTTTATAAAATGTTAACCATAAATTTATATTATTTTCTTACTTCGTTTGTAAAGATTAGAAGACCATACCAAGTATATATTAAAATATTGTACTTTAAAAAAACAAGAAAATATTTTAAAATATATTAGATAGTTATTGATATCTACAAGTAATGTGGTTCGAAGCCACATATTTGTTGGTTTTTGAAAAATTAATATTAAAAATAAATAATCTTATCGTTTACATTTCAAAGTAAACTTATGTATTATGCAACCTCATCTTTGATGGATCATTTTATTTAATCTTATAAATGTATATATATATATATATATATATATATATAAATAATATTAAGTTTTTGTATTAAATCCGTATTTAGATTCTACATATGATATTAAAATAAAATCTCATGGTTTGTGAATCTAATTTTTTTCTCATCTGATTCTAAATTAGAACTTTAAAATTGAATAATCAACGTATATAAGTATTGATATTCAAATTATATATGTGTGTATGCAATGTGTGTGGTATGAATTTAAAATGATATGTACATATAGAATTGTAATCCAATCTTTTAAATATGATAAAATCTTAATTTATTATAATATTTGGACTTTGTTTTGATTATAAAAATTGTCGGGTCATTGTGGAAAGCTAGTTCGCTCTCACGATGATTTATAGGTTGCTACAGAACATTGAGTGCACTGTCACAGTTTCTCGACAAAGATTACATTGTCGCGACGATGGTGACCTAGATCTTTGGCCACCGTGACGATCCATGTTGCTCGTCGTGGTACTAGCTAGTTCTCCACCGATAAAAAATTAGTATATTTTCTATTACAGTTTTGTTGTCCGGAATCACTTCTTCATGCAACGCACCATTTAGACTTTATAAATACAATGTTATCATAACTTTATATATTTTTCCATGATTAAGTTTGATACGTATATATGGATTTTTTTTGTTTAGGAGAAGTACAATTGTGGTACTCTAACTCTAATAGTTTTTATGAAGCATATTAGCATTAAAGAATGTATCACCTTTAAGATACATGAGTAATGACCTACAACTATTAAGAAATTAGATATTATGATGTACATGGTGATATGCATGCCTAAGTATTTTTAATAAAGTTTTAAAATTTGAATTTCATTAAAATTCCTTTAGAAATTTGAGCATTCTAATTGACACATGATAGAAAACAGTTATTTTCAGCATGTATACTAATTTTCAGTATGAATAATACATTGACACTTTATATGTTCATTTTTTGAAGTTGTATTAATTACCATGGTATACCGTCAAAATTATGATCCGTACTGGTGAGTCCTACAAGAAATAAGTTTGGGTATTCACGTCAAAGATTGTAGTTATATGCCTAAGGAATTCTGAAGGAAGTTATGCATATATTTTATGAAGGTGAGAAAATTGTTGCATGATGTTGTTGTTGTATTCACACATCGTATGCTCATGATGATGTTTTTGTTGTCGAGTTTAAGCTTAAATGAATATTAAAATCACGCTTTTCTAAATGGTTACATTATGAAAATTTTATATATTATACAACCCAATGACTTCATTGGTTATGGATGATGGATTACAAATAATTATTGGCCTAAATAAAATTAAAATATTTTCAATTAATTGTATGTAAATTTTAGTTAAGATCAATTCTTTAAAATATTAAAAAAATATTCATCAAGATTAGTCTTGATGTTCAATTATTTTATCTAATGACACCAAGAAATTTTGGGTAAAACGCCTTACGTGTTAAGAACTAATGACACCAAGAAATTTATATTGAAGCAATTTTATGTGAAAATTTTGGGTAAAACGCCTTACGTGTTAAGAACTAATATTCATCAAGATTAGTCTTGATGTTCAATTATTTTATCATGAAAGATATATTTTAAGAGTTTGCTACATGTAATAGTGTGAAAACAACAAGATTATAAATTCCCTTGATATAAGATGAGATACATTGTCTTAGTTAAATACTTAAGTATCTTGAGGATGAACTATATGTTATAGAACACAAGACTTTTGGTTTTTATAGAGAACAAATAATTTTATGTTGACATAACATAAGTTATATAGTTAAAGAGATTATTTATTTGTCATGATTTTATAGGTTAAATTTATATTAGATCCTTTTTTAAAATTTATTTTATTCAATCACGGTTATATGATAAGAAGAAGATATATATCTCTATCTCTCTCTCTCTCTCCACCCTTACTACGGGTTTGGAGCCCAAAGATTTCCATGAACACAAAATATATGTGGAGGTCATATTGAAGGAGAATTTATTTGTAATTTAGTCTTTAATTTAGTTGCAGTTCGTGTACGATTGCATTAAACAATACAATATTTTGCTCATATATAACTTGTACATTCCATACAAGTTATCGATCTCAATTAAAGTGAATAAACTTAGAACCAACATGCTAAAGGATCGTATATGGTGATGATAAGTGTTTAGTCTAAGTATTAATTTTTTTAGTAGAGAGTAGTGAGATAATTGAGGTGTTAGGTATTTAATATGTAGACAGAGAGTGTCCAACTCTTTTAATGTTATTTATCAATCTATTTATAGCATAATATGGATCCATGGGCCATTTGGGTCGGGTCAAGTATCTGGGTCAGTCTTGTGAGCCTCAGGGAAAAAAATAATTAAACTAGGAACTTAGCTGAGTCATCAGGTACATTGCTCATTCACCATGTTATTTATTTTAGGTCTGAATCGCCCTCTGAAAACATTGGACCCTCTTTAGCGTTTTAACCTCCAATATAATTCGACCCTATCATCTAGTCCACTTAGCTCTCCCAGAATACTTCGGGAGAGCTAATATGTTCAATGATTTCTGAAGCCCTTTCGAAGGATATTTTTAAATGAGTTATTCCCCAAAGGTCACAGCTTTAGTACGGCTAGCTTTCTAAGACATGTGTCAAGTAGTTACTGGACCTACTGACCGGTTTTGCTCTTGTTAATTGTATCCGACCAAAAGAAGAAAGCGGTTATATTTAATAGCCCCATTTATTATTGTTGGTTCTTTTTCTCTAGTAAAACACTCAAACGTTTCGTCTATATCTATATAAGAGTAGTTTTTTTTACTGTTGCAATTTTAAGAGTGAGAAAGAGTTTAATATATAATTTTAGACAAATAAAGACTCAATTTCTCAAATTGGATTTTGGTTTTGAACAGTATATCATCCCTGGACTATCACATTTGGTGACAGATAGTCCATTGACTTTCAAAAGTCTGTTGGTAGTCCCTAGATTATCAGCTTTGGATAACGTTAGTCCACTAGATCCTTTGATTCATGTGGTCCTGCCACCTGTCATCATAGTCAGCATAATTTTATATCACCACTGGTCTTTTAACTTTAGGTTAAAGCCAAAATATAGTCTAACTTGTGACCTAGAGTTAAGGGACTAGCGGTGATACAATTTTTTCGTGACTATCGTGACAGGTGGTAGGTTTACATTGATAAGGAAGTAGAAGTTTAGGGACTAAAATGTAAACAATAAAAGTTTAAGTGACACATGGTAAAGTTAAAAGAGCGATTTAGATTATGTACTATTGTTGAGGACCAAGTGTAATTTACCTTTTTTTGTTACCACATTCAGTTGTAAGCTAAGTCTTTGCGCCTCAATATAAAGGCCAAAGCTGAACTAATAAAGGGGTTGAACTTCTGACTTACTCACTTGTGTTCTCTAATTTTCTCTCTCTAAAATCTCTTTCTCTCTCTAAACACTCCAACTATTGCTTACTAAAACTACTCTTAACAATCAAACTTACCAAATTGGTGACTCCACTAGGGACAACTGGCAATCAGTATCTTTTCTTCTAGTTCGAATCTTGTTAATCCTGAAAAATAGTCTTGAAATTTGACAATGAGTCCTGAAAGCAACCCGTTAGTTCGATCAGCAATTGAAACACTAAGAGAAGATTTACAGGGGAATGAAAATAGACCAGAATGATCTGTTCCGATCCAAACTCAGTCGGATATAGTAATGTGTATGAACCAGCTCATTGATAAAATAAACGCGCTAAATGAGAGTACGAGCAAAGAGAGCAGGAAATTCACTCGGTGAAGCTTAAATCCGAAGTGAGACAAGTAAATGAGAAAACTGAAATTGGAAACCAGTATGATCAATCTTGCACTGATTAGCAGATTAGGAACAAGCAGAAGAAGGCGCGCTTTAAAGCTCTAAAAGAGTGTGATTCTTCTCGAAATGGAAAGAAAGACAAACAAAAATGTGTCACATCTAGTCACGAGAAGGTTCAGAGCTCTGCCTCATATTCTAAAAGGTATAAGAGTTCTTTGAATGAGGAAAGGGAACAGCCCCAAAAACATAAGAAAGAACAAAAATTTATGAGGGACAATGTTCCTCGTTGTTTGAGGGAATCTAATTGGTGTGAGGGGAACACATCGAATCAATATGTTGAGACTGATTGGAATTTGTATGAAGTCATGGGAGCTGAGGATCAGTACGTGCATGGTGTCGATTGGAGGAACTCTCCATTGACAAGTGAAATTAGATCTATTACGCTTCTGAAGCGTTTTGATATTGCTAAGGTTGAAAAGTTTGATGAGATGCATGATCTAGACGATCACATCGAACAATTCAAGAATTACATGATAAAATTTAAAGATGGTGACAAGCTGGTGTGTCGTGTTTTTTCACAAACTTTTAAAGGAACAACGTTAAAGTGGTACAATCGGATTCTGAGGGGATCCATTTCAAATTTCAGGGATTTCTATACTTCTTTTCGAAGGAAATTTGTTGGAAGCAAGGATATGAGAGCGAATGGAGATACAATTATCCAATGCAAACAGACAGTTGGAGAAAAGTTGAAGGACTACACAAATAGATTTGTTCTGACTAAGGCAAGCTTGGATAATTGTGAAGAAGGTGTGGTGATGGCAGCTTTTCGCCAAGGGTTACTGTCAGGAGATCTGGCTAATAAGATGACAAAAAGGAGTGCTTTAACTTTTGAAGCACTAATGGCTCAGGTTGAAGATCAAATCAAAGTTAAAGAGTCAACCAGGGTCCGAGGAGGACCAATTAATGTTCCAAAAAATTCAGGCCAGGTGGCCAATAACCAGGGGCAATCTTCGAATGGTAATCAGCAGGCGCGTTGGAATCTATACAAGATAGAGATGAATCGATTAAATCGGATATATCGATGTTATTCCATAAGAAGTTCTCTAAATTTTATTTTAGGGATCTATGAAGACACGTGCCATCTGATCAGATTCCTTATCATAACCTGGATTTATGTGACAAGTTTAATATTTTTGATGATTCACAAAAATATGACTCTGATGAAGAGGACTCTGATGAAGAAGATTCTGATGAAGAAGATTCTGATGGTGAAAATCCAGAAAAGAATGAAATCGCTAAGTTTAATATGTTTTAATATGTGGTTTTAAGTAAGTTTTGAAGTAAAGTCCTTGATACACACAAGTAATTTGGTTGTATATAGATTGGATAATTTTGTGTAAGTTCTTGGTTTGGTCAAATGTATTTTGTAACTAAACTTCAAATTTTATTAAACCCTTGAATCACCCAATGTACTTTACATTATATTTATTATTATCAGCTCACTATTCCAATATATTTTCACTTCCATTCATATCTTACCCTAATTAAGTATATTTATTCAAGGATGACCAAAACTTGGAATAAATGAGCCACTTGAAGGTAATAAAAATTTAGTTCAACCAAGCCATTCGAAGGAAATAAAAAATTAGTTCAACCAAGTCATTCAAAGGTAATTCATTCAAAGGCAATACAAAATTTATTCAACCAATCCATTCGAAGGCAATAAAATTTTAGTTCAACCAAGCCAATTGAAGGTAATCCATTCGAAGGCAATAAAACATATAGCAAAAACACTTTTTAAAGGAAACATATGATAGATTAATTGCGGTTCGGATACCTTATAAAACCATCCTGCGCCACCAGGGTAGAAAAAAGTATGCCCCCTAACATTTACATTGTATAAAAACAAAGTAAATATTTACAAGATAAATCTATTCTAAATATAACCTTAGATGTTCAATATTCTATGGGTGCTTCAAAAGATTACCTTCTTGGTCCAGGAGATTGTATGTTCCTTGCTTGATCCTTTCATACACAGTGTACGGTCCTTTCTAGTTTGGAGCCAATTTTCCGAACTTCCTTTCGTTAGTATGTAAATATGATTCTCTTAAAACTTTATCTCCCACTTGTAAGTCTTTTCTTCTAACTTTGGATGTATACATGATTCTCATCAGGCCTGTGTAGTGAATGATTCTCTAATGCTTTTATTCTTCTTTCTTCCATCAGATCCAACTGAGCCCTTACTGAAACCTCATTATTCTTTTTGGAATAATTTTGAACTCTGAAAGAAGGAATAATAGCTTCTACGGGTGTGATTGCATCCATTCCATAAAGTAAAGAAAATGGAGACTCTTGACTAGTTGTGTGGAAGTAGTTTGGCAGGCCCATAGTATTTTTTGTAGATAATTTGGCCATTTTACGGCTGCTCCCTCCAAGTTTTTTTTTCAGGCCCTTTAAAATCGTTCGATTCGCTACCTCAACTTGTCCATTGACTTGAAGATGAAAAGGAGAAGAGAAGAAATGATGAATTCCAAACCTACATCAATGTGTGTATCAAAGAAGTGTAACTTGTTGTTAAATTGATGACCATTGTCTGTAGTGATATATCTGGGAATGCCAAACCTACAACATATATTAAATAGAATAAATCTAATTACTGCTTTGGAAGTTATTCCGGATAATGGTGCAACTTCAACCTATTTGGAAAAATAATCGATTGTCATGATGATAGTACGATATCCCTAATAAGCCATTGAAAGTGGCCCAACTAAATCAAGCCCCCATCTATCGAAAGGTACCGCTTAGACACAGAATTCATGGGTACTCTCGATATGTGGATCGCATTTCCATACCTTTGACAAAGACCACATATATTAACCAAGTTTTTAGCGTCTTCCATTATAGAAGGCTAGTAATATCATGCTAATAAAACCCTTCTAGTTAAAGCCTTGTAGCCACAATGCGCCGATCCTTCCGTATCATGTAATTCTAATAGACTAGTTCGGGATTCGTCGAATCCGAGGCAAGGAAACAAAGATCTGTAGAATGACGTTTTTATAAAGAACCCTTCTTAAAACCAAAAATCCATGTGCTTTGAATATTAGCGTTTCGGCAAAAGATTTATCCTCAGGTAAAAATCTTGGATGTGGTACCTCCAGTATAGAGAGGCTATGCGAGATATCTGAAATTTTTCTTCAATGTCAACCTTCATTTCAGGACTTGTGACTATAGAATGAAATTCTTATACCATGATCCAATGGTACACTTCTGAGTAGGCTAGAGTAACTAGAGAATCAACCATTATATTTGTCATACTTAATATGTTTAAAACTGGTTGAGACTTCTTTTAACACCTTTAAGTACTTCACCAAATGATCTTTCTTGGTTTGAGATTGTCCTTGTGCTTGATAAATGACTAACTGTGAATCACCCAATAATCAGATCCTTTTGGCACCACATATCTGAGCCAATCTTAACCCCGCTATTGCTGCCTCATATTCAAATTTATTGTTAGATGATCTAAAACTAAACCGTATTTCTTGGTATATTGAATCCCTCGAGGGGGAAATTAGGAAAATACCAGCACCATATCCCATATTACTAGATCCACCGTCAGTTTGAACCACCCATTCCTTTTTAGGCTTACTGACTTGAACTTTCTCACGAGGTCTTCTGGAGTGAAATTCATCTAAAAAATCAGCCACAACTTAAGATTTGATTGTAGTTCGAGGTGAAAAGTCAATATCATAATCCCCGAGCTCAACTGACCATTTAGACATTTGACCCGATATATCTTATTTTTGTAATACATTTTTCAGGGGGTCAAGAGGTTCAAACTGTGATAAAGTGCTCTTAAAAATATGGCTTCGTTTTTTTGGTCGTTATTACCAATGTCAGAGCTAGTTTTTTTTTAACTTTAAGTATCTTTTCTCAGCTTCCAACAAGCTCTTACTAATATAGTAAATAAGGTGAGAATAATTGTTAATTTCTCGCACTAATATTGTACTCACAACGTAATTCGATACTACTAGGTACATATAATTTTTCTCCAATAAAAGGTTTGAATAAAGTTTTAGGTAAAGATATGTGTCTTTTAATTTCAAGGAATGCTTTGTCACAATTTGGGACCAGTTGAAGTCTTTTTTATTTCTCAAGACTTGGAAAAACTGGGCGCATTTATCTGATAATCTTAAAATAAACTTGTTCAATGCTTCTAATCACTGAATTAATATATAATCTTCTTTAACAGTCTGAGGTGGATCCATTGCCAACAGAGTATTCAATTAGTCTAGGCCAGCTTGGATCCCTTTCTCACTTATGATGTAGTCCAAAAATTTACCGGATTAAACACCGAAAGTACACTTTTCTGGATTTAGTGTCAAGTTGATGGATTCCAGGTTAGAAAAAGTTTCTTGGAGGTCAGAGATATGATCTTTCTCTCTGGGGATTTTAACCATCATTTCATCGATATAAACTTCTACATTTCCCCCAATTTGTTGTCAAATGCTTTATTAACCAATCGTCGATAAATAACTCTAGCATTCTTCAACCCAAAATACATTACTTTATAACAATGAAGCCCTCTATCAGTGATGAATGTAGTGTGATCCTAATTGTTCGGATCCATCTGTATCTGATTATACCCAGAAAAAGCATCCATAAAGGACAATAACTTATTCCCATATGTGAAATATACCAGTTGATCTATACGGGGCACTAAAAAAGGGTCATTGGGAAAATCTTTATTAAGATCGATAAAATCAATACACATACGCTATTTTCTATTTTCTATTTTTGAAAAATGATCGGATTGGAAGTCCAAAGAGGATACTGGGATTCCTTAATGTGCCCAATATTAGTTAACCTATCCACTTCTTGTACTATAACTTATATTTTTTCTTTAGAAAAAACTCTCATTCTTTGCACCACCGGACCCGCATCGGATCTTACAAATAGTTTGTGGCTGATAACACTCGTTGGTACTCCAGTTAAATCCTCATTACACCAAGCAAACACATGTAAATTTTTAGATAAAAAGAACACTATTTTTCTTTCAATTCTAATGGTAATTTGGATCCGACCCTAACATTTTTCCCTACTTTAAGATGATGAACTTCAACCTCTTCTATTGGGATAACAACACTAGAGCCTTTTTTGGATCATCTATCTTATTCGATTCCGCAGAATCTACTAATAACTATTCTTTTCTAGTTGTCACTTCTTCCAATGATTTTGGAATGAGAGCAGTAACATAACATTCCCTTGCCATCTTTTGGCTGTTTCGGACCATCCCCACTTGACTTAAAATAACATATTTCAAAAACTGTTGAACAATTGATGCTACTTCATGCATCCTTGATAACCAAAATCATACAAATATCACATTATAAGATGTGAGACAATCAACTACTATAAATAAAACCCTTACCATTTTCTTGAATGGTCTTTTTTCTTAGGGCCTCGCCTTCAAATTCCCAAATAACCTTGACAGAGTTGCCCATAAATCCTTTTATGGTTCTATTCGAATGTGGAAATTCTTCTTACGAAGGGTTTTTTATTTGTTTATAGGAATATAAAAATAAAATATTTTCCACATTGCCTGTGTCAATCAAGATTCTTCGTATTTCATTGTATTTAATGGATGCCCCTATCACCACAACATCTTTATAAGGGCTAGAAATTTCTCGTAGGTCATCCTCATCAAACATAATGAAAGGAGCAGGGCTCTAGTTGAGGTGTGTAGACATTTTCCCTTCTAATTGAGTCGTAAAACTATTCACATGTCTTATCCTGGAGCAGCTTGATGGTGCGGTTACAATATCTCCCCCAAAAGTAGCTAAAAATTCAAAGGAGTGACATAGATCAGATACTTTCAATGTTCTTTCTATTATTACACCAACTTGATTCCGATCTGGATTGGGGTCTAAGTACTCTAAATGCACATCGAATCATTCCAAAATTACCATCACATTTTCTTGTTTAGATGATTACATACTTTATCTTTGAACATTTGGTGATGTAACATGGATTGTATTTGCGCTAGGCTGAGTATAGGTGTTAGTTTTCCTGTTACCTCCTTATTTGTTAATAAGAGCGAACAATTTCCCACTTTCAATTAACGTTTGCACCTCTTGCTTCAAAACCATGCAATATTTGGTATCATGACCTACATCACTGCGGTACCTACAAAAGTGTATGTTTCGATTTTATCTAGGGTATTAAATTGGTGTTGGCCTTCAGAATTGTACAATATTCGTGGTTATATCATAAATAGTGGCTACATTTTCAACTAAGTCCCCCTTAGTCGAGACTGTTGGCCCTGATCCGATTGACTCTATCTAGGCTGATGTGAACTTTTTCTGGAATTCTTAGGATATAATTTGATAGTAACTTGAGACTGAGTACTCGTTTATGGGAAAAAATTATTTTGAAGTGGTAATCTTGAACTCTTAGTTTCCTCTAGTATGATTTGCTTTCCGACCTGGTTCAATAATCCTCCCCAAAAGTCATCGATTTCTTCCTGGTAACTGAATCATCTAAATCGCATGACATTACGCCTTGTCTTAGAGAAGCGATAATTGCTTGCTCGATACAATCAGTCAGTCCATCCTTTGTATTCACAAATCGATTGATGTAATCCTTTAAAAAGTCATTTGGTTCTTGTGCGCAATGGATTATGGTATCACTGTTTCCTTTGAGCTCTTTACTTCCTATAAAATGCTTTTGAAACACCATTCAAAACATGTCAACGTTCTTTATGGACCCTTGGGGCAATCTGTTATACCATTTCAGGTCAGTTTCTTTGAAAGTCTGCGAAAATTCCCAACACAATAGCTTATCATTATCATTAAAACTCATCATAAAATTTTGAAACTGTTCGAGGTGATTATCAGTATCTTGACTTCCATCATATTTCTCCATTTTTGAGCTATCAAAACGCCTTGGTAGATGTCCAGAAAGAATTTTCAAAGATAAAGATGACTGCCTCAAATTATGTCATTGGCTAAACATATGATCTTCATCGGGAGTGGCAAAGATACTCGGTTCGGACTGGACAACGAACTAATCACTTAGCAGATGATCAATGATGTGGTTTTCTGATTCTTTTACTTTACCTTGATAACCTTTCGTTTTCCCTTTTCCCTTTCTATTCATTTTTCCCATTTGAATCCCATTTACTTGATCATTTCTTAGAATGCTTTTTAGTTAATTTTTCTTTCTTCTTTTTTCGACTGTGATCCCTGCTTGATGAGGAAGAAGAGATATCAGAATCTGATTCTGTGGTTGAGTTTTCAACGGAATCCGATATGCTCGACAATTGTTTAGCCCAATGTTCTTTTTTTGTTCATTTATGAACTTTTAGGGACTGATCATTTTCATCTTGTTTGTTGTTGTTATTAGGCTCATCGGAATCGAGATATCCTAATAAATTCTTCCCATTTAGCTCTTTTCAACATATCTTTGGGCTTTTAAAGCTTCAATCTCTGCCCGTAGCTGATCACGCTCTTCATGCATGACAAGTCTTTCTTCTGTATTGTGATTTACATGAGATGTGTTAGTGTGCTCATTATCATCTCTTATCCCCTTATTTTCAAGAGGGGGATAAATTTTCATGTCGAGATCCATGCCTCAAAAAAAATATAAAGCACGATTCACTACAGACAAGTTTTGAATATTGTTATTCAGGCACCACACGCTCCCACTGTGGTCACCAATTTGGTGATTATAAAACCTGACTTTAGGGTATTTTTGGTAAATGTTTGGTCTAAATATTAAATGTTTGGGTAGTGAATAGTGAGATAATTGAGGTACTAGGTATTTAATATGTAAAGAGAGAATATCCAACCGCTTTGATATTATTTATTAATATATTTATAGCATAGTTTGGATCAATGAGCCAATTGAGTCGGTTCAAGTATCCGAGTGAGTCTTGTGAACCCCATACCCAAAATAATTAAACTAGCCACTTAGCTGAGTCATTAGGTATATTACTCACTTACCATGTTATTTATTTGAAATCTAACTTTGTTTTTATTTATTAATGTTTAAAAAAATAAAAAATTATAAAAATATTTTAAATGTAAATATCTTATCGATATATATTTAAAATATTTAAACTATTATAAATTAATGTTAACCAATATAAAGTAATTGAGCCTCCAAATAACAATATAATAATATCATTGGAACAATTATATAAATACATATTGTAACTAAAGAATTATATTACCGCGACACTTACTAGAGAATAGAATGTATGAATATAATAAATTAATATATGGTCCATGAAAAAAAAAATTAAAACTCGGATAAAATTGTTACTAATCGCATTGCATAACAAGTATATAAATTTATTCGACATTCAATGCTATACACCGAATGTTTCAAATCTACAATAAAAAGAACTATAAATTCATCATTTTTGTATTTTTTACCGTTATCATTTTACTTCCTATAATATATAATTGATTTGATTATCCAATTATCAAACAACTACTGTAAATCATCAGAAAATAATAAAATCCCATTAATTAATACTATATATCATATTATGATTACAAAATAAATAATAAAATTGAAGACGCATAATTTTGATAAATAGGTCATGTTGTCATCGAATCCAAATTTTAAAATACTTCTGTTGGAGAATTCTTGTTGGAATAAAACATAAAAAAGGATTAATATTTATGTGGCATCAAACAAAATTAATAAAATTATGTAACATTTCTTAAACATTTGATTTGATCAATCAATTAAGAAACACTTGTTTTGGTCAATTGTTTTGTGACCAAGATAATGAAAATGTTGGGCTCGAAAACTTGGGAATCGGCCCACTAAAAACCTAGCCGACATTTATTATAGACAAGCAAAACCTAGTTCACTAGATCTCAGATTTGATATGATAGAGTTCTTCATCTTCTTCCATTTCCTTCTTCGTTCTCAGGTTCGTTCCATTAAAGAATGGCGTCTAGCTCAGCTATCCCTTCGTCGGTGTTGCCCGAAATCCTCAAAAGACTGCCGGTGAAGTCGCTTGTTCGTTTCATAACTGTATCGAAATCGTGGTATGATTTAATCATCGATCCTTATTTTATTTCGATGCATATGGAACATAATAGCAATATAAGTCAATATATAGTTCGCCAAGAAGTATATTGTACTTTCCACCGTCTTTCGCTGAAGAAATTTGATGAGACTGGACTTCATGAGCATATGGCTCTTGAATTTAGTTCCGGTTCAACCATTGACAGACTTGTAGGGGCATGCAAGGGCTTGTTATGCATAAACGACCCCATAACTGATGGCCCTTATGGTTTTCATGTCCTTGAGGATAGGCTTTCTCTATTGAATCCATCAATTAGGCGAGTTATGACTCTTCCATTTCCTAATTATGCTTTTAAGTGCCGAAGTCCTTTGATACCTATGTCTGCCATAGGATTTGGATTCGACACTTTATCTGATGACTTCAAGATTGTTAGGATCGTGTACTCCAGTATTGCTGTGATCGAATTTGAGTCAAAAGTTGAAGTCTTTTCCCTGAAAAGTATGACATGGAGGCGTATCGAAGCCACACTACCCTCGACTTGTATATTTGGAAATGGTAATACCTTTTTGAAAGGTAAGATCCATTGGGTTGTAACACAAGACACACATGCTTTTATCCAAGTATTCGATTTGTCTCTTGAAATATTCTCCACAATTTCACTACCCGATAGCCTTTCTACTGCTCCAATATCCTTCATAAGCATAACTTCGATGAGAGATTCACTTTTGTTATTGGAGAATAGTACTCGTGAGTTCTGGGTCATGAAAGAGTACGGTGATACTAAATCTTGGATAAAGTTATTATCTAATAACACTACGAGTTTTATTGAAATAATATATGGGCGACTGGATAGAGCTTGGTTCGAGGATGGTCGGGCTATATTGGAAACAGATAATGGCCTGTTGGTTTCATGTATTGATGGCCAGGCTCAACAAATCCAATCTGGGCTGATTTCGGTAAATTGGGGGTACTACTTCGAGCGCAACGTTGGCAACTATACAGAAAGTTTGATGCTCCTTAACTCTTACGGATTTTTCAAGAGAAACATAAGCAACGGATGTGTTGAGCTAAGTCTCGACTTTCATGGTAAGAAATTAACACTTATACATACCCACTAGATTTATATCTTACTTTTATTTTTTCACATATCATAACTTTTAAAATATGATAAAAGAACCAAAATCCAGCTTGAGTTTTGGTCAAGTTAGTCAGCCTAATGAAGGAATCTAGCTAACACAAAATCCCGGTCTATTCTATATGCAGGTACTAGCCTATTATTACGACTTGAATAGGAACTGTAAAACACATAGATGGTTGTTGCATGCCTTCTAACTATCTTTATTGTTAACTTCTTTGATTTGGCGGTTGTTATCAGGTGAGGAGATGCAGATGTAAGGGTGGCAACTGTTTGATCCGGTAATGCGCATGTTTGAGAAACAAAGAGATGATCTTTGAAGTGTAATTCTAGAAAGGCATGTACAGTTTGAAAAAGTAGTGGTTTTTTGTCTGTTTGTCATGGAGCCTCGATGTTCTTCTTAAAAAGTTCTTGTGCTCATTATCCTTCGGAAGTTAAACTCGTGTGTGATCATCGTGTGTGTACGATGATAGCTTATGTTGAATGTTGTTGTTTTTTATTTCTTAGTCGTTTTAAATTCTGAAAGTTAAACTTGATCATCGAGTGTGTATTATGTTGAATGTAGTTATTTTTTTTAATTTCTTAGTCATTTTAAAATTTGAAAGTTAAACTTGATCATTGAGTGAGTATGATGATAGCTTATGTTGAATGTTGTATTTTTTATTTCTTAGTCATTTTAAATTCTGAAAGTTATACTTTGATCAGAATGTGTACAATAATAGCTTATCTTTTTAAATTTTGAAAGTTAAACTTATCATCAAGTGTTTATGATAATAGCTAATGTTGTTTTTTATTATTTCTTGGTCGGCTTAGATCAAGAAGGTTAAACTTGATCTTCGTGTGTGTACCATGATTGGTTATGTTGAATGTTATCTGTTTTATTTCTTATTTCTTAGTTTATGACTTGAGTTAGGTACACTTTTATTTAACATGAACAGGTCAGGTGTTTATATTTTTCACGATTCAATTTTTAATTCTAATATCAGCAGGTTATGTAAAACCATGTTCACTTAAACTGAATCCCAAGCATCTTCATCTTGGCTCAGATGTAAGATGCTTTGGAATAGTCTTCCTACATTTTACAGTCGAACTCAAAAGAAAAGTTTTAAAAGGTTGTTGGTGTCATCGCTAATTTAGTAGAAGTTGTCTGGTTTTCTAATTTTAAATTAAAGTCAATTTCAAGTTAATCGACTTGTACAAGATTTAAGGATTCGAAAAGATAAAAGCTAAACGAATTTAGTTATCGAACTTTTGATTTAATCCCTATTTCATGTGAAAAAGTATCACGAGGAAGAGATACGAGGATATCAACAAATTAATGTAATAATATCATAAAGTTAAAAACACACATAAAATTTTAAAATGTATTATTAGAAAGGGTTTATAATTAGTCTGGTACGAAATCCATGTATTTATCTCCAAACACTAAATATCAACATAAATTAGGACAACGGACTATGTAAATATATATGCAAATAAATTGAAAATATATTTAATTGTAAATTTTAATGGTCCGAATTTTTTTTATTATTCATTATCTTCAAATATTTAGTAGATATTTATAGTAACCCGACCTATCTGATCAAACTTCAATCAATAAAATTATCGTATTTTTACCACTATTTATTTTTTATACTTTCCTATTATTCATTTTTAGTATTGTTCTAAATTCTCACTTACTTTCCTCTTAATTAAATCACCGCTTCAGCTAAGCTTAGTGATCCAAAAATACCGACATCAATTGATGCTGTCGGTAGGAACGATAAAATCTTGTTTCCATTTAAATAAAAAATAAGAAAAAACAGATGTCAAACGTTGCAGAAGACATAAGTCTATGGTCGATGATGAGATTAAGATAGAGGCTCCACCAAACGAACTACCAGCCACCCATGTGTTTGAGGTCCCAACGATCGAAGAGAACTTAGCAATGCCCCCAACTCAGATCGAATGCTTAACTCAACGGTCGGAGGGGTAAACAAGATTTTTTTTTGTAATTACAGGACCAAATACTATCACAAGCCAATAGACTTAGATATGTCATCCAAACAGTTTACATAAGGGTCAAAGAAGAAGAAGATGATGCTATCCAAGAATGTTGCAGGGCATATACAAAAGAAAATCTTCGGAAAAAGATAAAAATTATAGGGGAGTGCGTCAAGAAGGAAGAAAAAATTACGAACGAGAATCCGATGATAGAGATCGAAGGTGAAAAAAACATCGTAAGAACAGAAGGAAGAGAAAGACTCCAACGACTAACTATGACAGAAGGGAAGTGAGTAGATTTAGTCGATTATGAAGAAAGACAAAGAAGACCTGATAATCCAACAAATCAAGGATGTAGGAAGAGAACCCTGTTTTAGAACAAGGTGAGGATATGTCGTGCCACCACCACTTGGCTATATGCCTCTACAAAGCTATCCTGCATACCCAAACTATGTCGCACCAGGTTATCTGAGCCAAGCTGTCCTACCAGGTATACCTCAAAACACAAAAGGAGTCCTAATGGAGTATCCACCAAATGATGTCCTAGGGCGGCAGTAATATCGGTTGCCTAGACAGGCACATAACATTCCACAATATCAACCATGGTAGATACACCAAAATCCGAACAACTAGGTGAGGGGATCGAAATAGAAAACTAAATTTGGAAGCGCAAAGTGGAGAGGGCTAGTTCCATCAGGCTTACCTATTCATGAATGTTCTAAATGAATATTGCGAGGACAAGAACCTCAAGTAGATGAAGAGTCTCTACTAACCCCATAAATTATATTTCAATTCATGCCACCGTAATATAATAACCATAAGATGGATAAGAATAATTTCAAAAGAGATCTGGAGCACTACAGTCAATAATTTGACAGCCAAATGTTACAATATAAAGCGGATGATAAAATTAAGTGTCTAGCCTTAGCCATGACCATAAGGATAACACCTATGCAATGGTTCAACAATCTACCTGCAGGTTGCATGGTGAGGTATGGTGAGGTGAAGTCTGACATGGTGCTGCTTTTCCATGAAACATTTCCGAAGATGACGCTTGGTCCCTTATAGAAATATGTGGAGTACGAAGACATCCCGTTCCATACCATGGTTGCTGGTGACAAACACAACTATAGCAGTGGAATAGACTCTACTACCGATGAAAAGGAAGGAACCAGTGAGAGTTCAAGTGCTGAACTCAGAGGTCCCAAGAAAGGAGGTGATGCTGGAACATCCAAAGGGAATAAGCCCTAAGGATTTAAATATCTTTTGTGTTTTCTTAATTTGTGAACTACTAAAGTCCTTGGATGGCCAAGATATTTTTGTAATAGTATTCGGTTTGAGTCCGGATTAGTTTTTCAAAACATTTAAAGTCCTTGGATGGCCAAGGCATATTTCATACTTTAATAATGTTATCCGGTTTACACCCGGACATGCTTATTCAATTAAATTTTGCTTTGTTTCATACTTCCTTTCAATTTTAACAGCTAATGTTTAAAGAGCCCCAATTATTTTAAAAGTATATCAAGTGAGAGTGTTTAATATCTTTGATGACATGTCTTTAATGGTCATCATTCAACCAGATTAATCCGATCTGTCAAAGACCCATAACATTAAATCAAAGACTTGAAAGAATTTTATGAAACCCCGTCGAACGTTTTAAGAAGGCATAATATTTTATTAAAAAAACCGGACACCTCATTAAAACCTCCCCGCGCCACCATGGTAGGAAGAGTATGCTTCCTAATATTTACATTGACTTTAAACAAGTAAATATTTACATAACTTTTATTCTAGATATAACCCGAGGTGTTCAATATTCCATGGGTGCTTCAAAATTCTTCCATCTTTGTCTTGAAGCCTATATGTCCCAGGCTTAAGCTTTCCAGAGACCTCATAAGGGCCTTCCCAGCTCGGAGCCAGTTTGCCGAACCGCTTTTCCTTAGTATGCAAGAAAACCTTTCTAAAAAATTTATCTCTTGATTAAAAATCCCTTCTCTTGATCTTGGAAGCAAATATTCTTATCATCAAGCCTTGGTAATGGGTTGTTCTAAGATGAGCTTTAACCCTTCTTTCTTCTATTAAGTCCAACTGGTCCCTAATTTCCATGTCAATGGCTTGTTCGGAATAGTTGTGGACCCTGCATGATGGTAGGGTTGCTTCTATAGGAGTAATCACATCCATCCCATACACCAAGGCAAAAAAAGATTCCTGAGTAGCAGCCCTAGGAGTAGTTCGGTATGCCCATAGGACTTCTTGCAAATAGCTTGACCACTTCCCAACAGCCCCTTCGAAATTATTTTTTAAACCGGATAAAATGGCTATGTTAGCCACTTCAACTTGGCCATTTTCTTGTGGGTGGAAAGGAGAAAAGAAGCAATGCTGAATGCCCCTAGAGGCACATAAACTCTCCATATCCTTGTTATCAAATTATGGCCCGTAATCTGTGGTTATCTTTTGTGGAACTCCAAATATGCAACAGATCTTAGAAAAAATAGATCTTATAAGAGCTTTTGATGTGGTTCCTGCAAGGGGAGCGGCTTCTATCCACTTTGAGAAATAATCAATGGCTACAATAATAGTTCAGAACCCTCCGGACGCCATTTGTAGAGGCCCAACTAAATCCAATCCCCAACGAGCAAAAGGTATTGGCTCAGAGATAGACTCCATAGACATTGCTGGGATATGAACTTCGTTACCATAGCTTTGGCATGAATCAAATTTTTTCACCAATTCCTTAGCATTTTCCATTATTGATGGCCAATAGTATCCGACCAATAAAACCCTCAGAGATAAATTTCTATAGCCACAGTGTGCTGATCCCTCTCCGTCGTATAGTTCGGATAATAAAGTTTGGGATTCTTCAGCCCCCAAACATCGCAGGCGAGGTCTGCTGAAGGATTTTTTATACAATACTTCTCTTATGATAAAAAAACCACGAGCCTTATGTTTAATTTTTCTTGCCATGGCTTTATCCAAAGGCAAAGCTCTATTAGAGATGTATTAAAGGAGGGAAAATCTCAAATCTTTAGGTTGAACTATTCGTATACTCAAACTTTCCTCCTCTTCTTTGTTCTGGATTGATTTTATAGATGGACATTCCTGTATATGAATCCAAGGGTAGGAGTCGAAGTATTCTATGGTTGTTAAGGAATCTACCAGCGTGTTTTCCGATCTAGGGATATGCTCAAAGTAAACATTTTTGAAGTTGACTGCCACTTCTTTAAGAATGAATAATTATTTGATGAGTTGTTCCTTCATGGCTTCAGAATGACCTTGAGCATGGTGGATAAGAAGTTGAGAATCACTCATCAATCTAACTCTTTTAGCCCCACATAAAAAAGCTAACTTAAGACCAGTTATAACTGCTTCATATTCAGACTCATTGTTAGAGGCCCTGAATGCAAATCATATAGTTTGGTATAATTTATCACCACATGGAGAGGTTAAGCAAATCCCAGCCCCACAACCCATTGTGCTTGATCCACCATCTGTCTGGACAACCCACTCTTTTTTAGTTTTTTCTTCTAAAACTTGTTTAGAACTTCTGTTCGAATGAAACTCTACCAAGAAATCAGCAACAAATTGAGCTTTGATAGCAGTACGTGGGGAAAAATCAATGTCATAATCACCCAACTCTTCTGACCACTTGGTCATCCTGCTTGATATGTCTGCTTTCTGAAGAACATTCTTTAGTGGAAAAAATGTTCGGACAATAATAGAATGAGACTGAAAATACGGCCTCATTTTTCTGGCAGCAATCATTAAGGCTAGTGCCAGCTTTTCAAGCTTTAGGTACCTCTTACCAGCATCTATCAGACTCTTGCTGATGTAGTACACCGGACGAGGATAATTATCCACCTCTCTTACCAACACTACACTTATAGCACATTATGACACAACCAAGTATACATAAAATGTTTCTTCTTCAACAGGCTTAAAAAAGGTTTTGGGTGAAGACAACTACTTCTTTATTTCATCAAAATCCTGGTTGCATTGTGGAGCCCAGTTGAAGTCTTTAACACCTTTCAAGGTCTGAAAGAACGGGACACATTTGTCCGAAGACCTTGAAATGAAACGATTTAAAGCATCCAATCTTCCTGTCAACCTCTGTACTTCTTTAATATTTCGAGGGGGTCCATTTTTAACAGAGCATCGAGCTGGTCCGAATTAGGCTGTATCCCTTTTTCACTTTCTGGACATAACCTAAAAACTTTATGGACTGCACCCCAAACACACATTCTTCTAGATTCAACTTTAAATTAACCTTTGTCAAGTTACCAAAAGTTTCGTGAAGATCAGTTAGGTGAAATTATTCTTCTAAACTTTTAACCATCATATCATCGATATATAGTTCCATATTTTTTCCAATCTGATCAGCAAATGCTTTGTTCACCAACCTCTGATAAGCAGCCCCAACATTTTTCAACCCAAAAGGCATCACCTTGTAACAATGGAGACCCCTATATGTAACAAATATAGTGGATCCTGGTCCTTCGGGTCCACCTGTATCTGGTTATACCCAGAGAAGGCATCCATGAAAGACAATAACTTGTTTCCAGATGTGGAGTCCACCAACTAATCTATCCGAGGGACCGGATAGAGATCTTTTGGGCAAGCTCTGTTGAGGTCGGTAAAATTGATACACATACGCCATTTCCCATTCTTTTTCTTAACTAATACTGGGTTGGCAGTCCATAAAGGATACTGAGACTCCTTTATGTGCCCCATCTTGGTAAGCCGGTCGACTTCTTGCACTATTACATCAGCTTTATCCTTGGAAAAAGCTCTCATTTTTTGCACAACAGGTGCAACATCGCTCCAGATGGACAACTTGTGTGATATAACACTTTCACGCACTCCGGTCACATCAGCATTACGCCAAGCAAAAACATATTGGTGATCTGCCAGAAAGGACAACAACTTTATCTTCAACTCTGGTGCCATCTTGGAGCCAATTTTAACACTCCTTCCTTCAGCCAGAGAGTGGGTTTCAACTTCTTCAATTGGTATCAAAATACCAGGGGTCTCTCTAGGGTCATCAATTTCACCCTCACCCCAAGAAGGCCCCAATAACTGCTAATCTTCATTAGCCAGGACTGTCCCCAAATTTTTAGGAGCAAGTGCAGCTGCATAACATTCCCTTGCTATGTTTTGGCTACTCCAGAAAACTCCCACTTGTCCTTGAACTGTATACTTCAAACATTGATGGACTGTTGAGGCCACAACATGCATCATAGAGAGCCATGATCTCCCAAAGATTGCATTGTAGCATGTGGGACAGTCTACCACAACGAATAGCACCATGACTATCTTCTTGAAAGGGCCTTTGCCCGACAGTGCCTCCTCCTCAGATTCTCCGATTAAATCTGTAGAGCTCCTTGTGAAGCCCACAATGGATCTGTTCGAACATTGATTACTGTCTGATTTTTCATCTGCTTATAAGAACTTAAAAAGAGAATGTTGGTTGAGCTGCCAGTGTCAATCCGAATTTCTCTAACTCTGCAAACCACTCCGGTTGTACCCAATGACCTCGTTTATTCCTCGACTGCTGGCTCTGAGCTGGATTTGGGTGGGATTAAGTCTATTTGGCCCTGTTGGACCCCTGTCCGGTTTCTTTGGCCTTGTACCCGGACTAATTTTGGTTTAGAGTTGTTGGGGCAGACCTCACCCGTCTGTGTACCATAGTCTTTTTAGTTTCATCCATGTTGATTTGCTTTCCCACCTGGTTTAACAAACCACCCCAGGTCATGGCCTTCTTCCTTGTCACTAAATCAGCTAGATTTCCAGGGTTTAACCCTTGTCTCAGAGAAGCTATTGCTACTTGCTCAAAGATCACAGCTAACCCGTTCTTGGTATTTACGAACCGACTTATATAGTATTTTAATAACTCATTTGGTTCTTGGGCACAATGGATGATAGTATCTCCATTTCCCTTAACCTCCTTACTCCCCACAAACTGCCTTCAGAAGGCAACCCAAAATGTGTCAAAGTTCCTGATACAACCATGAGGCAAACTATTGTACCATTTCAGAGCATTTTCCGTAAAAGATTGGGAGAATGCCCTACATAGAAGATTGTCATCATCATCAAAATTCATCATAAAGTTCTTGAACTGCTCCAGATGATTGTCTGGATCTTTACTCCCATCATACTTCTCCATTTTAGTACTGTCAAACCTTTTGGGGAGATTTCTGGACAGGATCTTGGCAGACAATGTCGTTTGTCTCCAATTCCTGCTACGACTAAAGACTCTATCTTCATTTGGTGTTGTAAAAATACATGGTTCATCATGGAAAGCGAAAGGATCAATCAACAGCTGATCCACGTGCCTGTGACTATGGCTAGATTCAGGCACCTTCTCCTCCCATTGTGAGGTTTATTTTGAGCTGAGGGTAATTTTTTCAAGTGTTTTGGACAGTTTAGAGAGTATTAAATGTTTTAGCGTGAAGTAGTGAGAGATTTGAGCTGCTTGGTTGTATTAAATTGTCATTAACCTCATTAATGAAAGTGGTTGGGGTATTTATACCCTTAATTAAGGACCCATGGGCTTTCAAGTCAAGATATGGAACTAGTTCAAGTTTAAGGACCCATTTAATTATTAAGCTGATTATCATATAGCTTAGTTAAAAAGTGTTTAGTTATTTCTTTACTTTTGTCGTGTCTCGATAGTTTAGTGGCAAGTCAAGTCCGAATTTCCCTTGTCCGGATAACACAGGGAGCTGTGACTAAATAATCCGAACTCACCAAATATAGTCTACAATACTAACTTTATTATCATTTGTCGATATAACGGTTAGTTTCACAACTTGTCGTGCTGAGCATTCTTTGTAGTTCTGCCTGGTGGGTGCTAAGGATTCCCTGTCCGCCCATGCTAGGTCTGATGCCAATTTACTTTTGGCTGAGCGATGTCGCACACTATGTTCCGCTCGGTTTTGACGCATATCCTTCATATTAGTTATGGGTACCTACTCCCTTATCAGGGTTCCCCCTAGTCCAAATAGTAAATGTGAAACAATTACTGATTGGAATAAAAAATAAATAAAAAAATGAAAAAAATATGTGTGTGACATGGCAATCGCTGATTTGATAGCGTGTGTCGATTTAGTTTGATTTTCTGACCAGTTACTGTAGAAAAGCGTGCTAAACATTTAAGTTCTCGATGAAGGACTCAAGAGGTGTCATCATTGTAACGAAGGTTGAGTAAGTGAACCGTTTGGGTAAATATTTAGATGGTTTTTTCAAAAATCTAAGTCTTTATTCTGATAAAGTACTTTGTGAGCATTTGTTGAAAGAAAATTGGAGAGGAGAACCAGGGTTATCGTCGCGTTTTAATCGGTATTGTGATACAGCCGTCCGAGAAGTCGCCGGAGATATCATCGGGAAATACAGTACTAAAAAAGGTATGTATTCTCTTGTGAGTCTTTTGCTCGTAGTTTGGGTAGATAGTGTAAGGGGAAATTGAAATGGTTTAAGGGGTTTGTAGGATCTTAAGAATGCATGATTTCTACCAAATATTGGGTTTAATGAGAGTAAGGCTACACGTCATGTGGTGAAACCCTAATATTATAACCACTATTGGGTAATTGCAGTCGGTTCATTCATGGCGCCAAAGAAAAAAATGAAGAAGAAAGTAGTGGAACTGAAATAAGAGTATGAGGAGATGGTGGTTTTAGAAGAATATTTCGCCAAAGTTATTCCGAAGTATGGGTACCTGACTGATGGATCCATAATGGAGTTTAGAAGTAGATATGGGCTTCCCGAAGATGTGACCGTTAGGGTGCCTCGAGTGGGAGACCAACGTTATACAACGGAGGAGGGGGAGACCTACTTATTTACAACCTTTTTTGATTCGGGCCTGCGGCTCCTTTTGCCACCACTGATTAAGGACTTCTTTTAATTTTATTGGTATTTGTCCTACCCAACTAACAACGAATGGGTGGAGGACGTTGCTGAGCATCGTCCTTAGCTCACAGTATTTCAAAATATCTCTCTGTTTGGTCGACGTATTAGCGGGGATGGAGGTGGCTAAGCTGGTGCGGTCGCCCTTTTTTTTATGTACAGTTAAATGAAGCGAGGCATATAGTGGACCTGCCCAATTCAGATAAGACCTGGAAGCATAGATTTATTTGTGTCTGGTAATTGGGAGCATAAGAGTGCTATGATGAATCTTCAATTAGAAAGGAGTTGGAAGTCTAAGTGTAAGGCTTTTTATGTGTTCGAGTGTAGATTACTTTATAAACGTGATTGTAATTTGTCGTGTTGATACATGTGAGGGTAAATACCAAGAGTGGTGCAAAGATAGTCGTCCAAAGGGGACGGTGAATCTTTTGGAAAAATTATCGGTCGCGGCGCACGCTACTTAAGGAGGCGAGCCGACACGGGTCTTCTCTGTGGTGAACTATCTTAAAGCTGGTCTGTGGCGTATCCCTGAACTGGTGGTGGCAGAAGACGTCAGAGTTTTAATGGCTGGTAGCGAAGAAGAGGCCACGTTGGAGAGGCTTTGAGAATTATTGGAGCAGAGATGTGAGGAAGGTGACTTTTCTGGGCTGGGCCGGCATGTCGAATGATAAGGGAGGCGAACGGCTCCTCATTTACGCTCGAAGGGACGCATAAAGGGGAAGAGGTGGAAGGCAGTGGTAACTCTCTCAGCATATTGAAGCGCTTCCAAAGCCGTCAGTGAAGCTCGTGATGCCTGCGGCTTCCCAGATGATCATTGATCAGGTCCAACACGGTTCAGACTTGTTGTTCTACGATACGCTGCCAATAAGCGAGATTTTGCAGCGCCAGTTGGAGTTGGCTTTGGAGGTAAGTGTTGTTGAGTTCAAACTGTGATTTATTCAGTTAACTGAAATATGGAGTGCTTTAATGGTGTGTTTGTGCAGATGCAATATAACTCACATACTCTGGCATATCGGTGCATGTCCTCAGTGGACATCCAAGCGATGGAGAGGTGGAAACCGGAGCCCTTGTTTTTTGGCTCCGTGCGAGCGCTTACTACTGAGCTGGTCCGGTTTTAAAATACGTATGGACTGGCTAAGCAGCGGACATATAAGGCACAAAAAGAGAACGATGAGCTATTGCGTCAACTGGGGAAGGCATATGCGGAGCGAGACGCAGGGAGTAAGCAGTGCTTAGAGACGCTGACGAGCACGACACTTTTGACGGTGCAGAATAACGAGCTGCTGAAGAAGAACGAAGCCCTCGTTGCGTAGAACTCGCAGCTGATGGAGCAAAGTATGCGCCAAGCGACCAAGATGGAAGAACAGGCCTCCAAGGTGGCTGACCTCTCAGTGGAGCTGGCTGATGTGAAAATTCAGTTGGCCAAACTTCGGAGGGAACAAGAAGAGAGGCGCGACGAGGTGGTTGGATTGAAGAAAAAGCTGTTGCCGACTTAGAAGCTAGGGAGCGCTAGGTTATGCAAGTGGCGTTGGGAAAAGTGCAGAAAGATAAGGTGAAGTTGGTGACAGAGCTGAGGGCCCTTAATCCAGACATGGATTTTGGTCCTTACAAAACATTTCTCCCAGTGGTGGAGACACGAAATGCGGGCGTCGCCGATGTGGTGGCCAATCCTACTGATACATAAATGTTGGAGAAAATTTGTAAAGACATTATTTTTTTGGAGTGACAAATATTTAACTTAGTTGTGTAATTTAACTTGTGTATTTTGTTGGATGATCAAATTATATGGCGCATGTTTATACTTTTAAGTTGTTCGGATAATGAACTTTTTGTGTAAGATCGAGCAGAGTAGGGCTCATTGTGTAACTTATGGTTAACAAAGTGGCCATAGTTGAGTTTGCGGAGCGACCGGTTTGGCCAATTGTGTAGCCAGTGGGCTTGGAGTAGTTTGCATTTAATAATACCCGAGTGCGGTATTAAGCGCAGTATGGCCCGTTAACATAGCCCATCGGGCGTGGCCAATTAGCCCGTTTGTCATATCTATTAGAACTTGTCTAAGTGTGGCACAGTATGACCCTATTACCTAGCCTTTTAGGCGTGGTCCGTGACCCTGTGGCGGAGTTACAGAAAATAAGTATAAACACAAAGTTGGCGAAAACGATAAATATATTGATAAATAAGTATGTAGATACCTCATTAAAAAAACCCGTCCGCGCGATCAGAAGGGAAAAAGAGCGCATCGAGAATTTTACATTATGGTGTGATATAACTTAAGATGGCTTATGTTCCATGGGTGTTTTAGGGCTTTTCCCTCGGCATCAGCGAGACAGAATGCTCCATGATGGCCTTTGGAAATTATAGTGTAGGGTCCGTCCCAATTAAGACCAAGGTTTCCGAGATTCTGGTCACCTGCTCCTTGGAAAATCTTTTTCATAATGAGATCACCGACTTGGAAGGTCCGCGGTCAAAGTTGGGAATGAAAACGGCTACGCATCCGGCTTCTGTAATGCTTTGCTTGTACGCCCGCCTGGTCGTGCCCCTCCTCAATCAAGTCGATGTCTGCCACTCTCCCGGTGTCGTTATCTATTTCATAATAAGCAACGATACGATGAGAAAGGATCAGTACTTCAACTGGTACGACGATTTCGGTTCCATAGACCAGGGAAAAAGAAGTCGCACCCGTGGTGGCCCTTGGTGTTGTTCGATATGCCCATAACACGTCGGCTAGCTTGTCTGGCCAGTTTCCCTTTGCCCCATCGAATTTTTTCTTGATGTCGTCGAGGATAGTACGGTTGGTAACCTCAACTTGTCCGTCCGATTGTGAGTAGAATGTGGTGGCAAAGTGCTGCGTGATGCCAAATTTATCACAAAAAGTGGAGAGTGCTTTGTTTTGGAATTGGGGCCCATTATCCATCATTAGTACATGTGGTATGCCAAAGTGTATTAGTATTTGGTTGGGTATGAAGTCACATACCTCCTGGGATCGGGTGTGCTTTGGCCTCTACCCATTTGGTAAAGTAGTCGACTCCGACGATTATAAATTGTCGTTTGCCCATAGCCATCTACAAAGGTCCAACAAGATCAATGCCCCATTTGTCGAAAGGGAAAGGGATAGGGATAGGTGTCATTAGCTCGCCCGACTTATGAGCAGAGTTGGCATATTGCTGGCATGCATGACATTATTGAACTAAGTGTTCAGCGTCGGCGGCGAGCTCGGGCCATTAAAATCTTGCAAGGAGGAAACGACGGACGAGGCTTCGGTGGCCGCAGTGCGCCCTAAAGTCACCTGCATGTAAATCATAAAGGATTGATGAAGCTTATTTTTTCTTTAAACAACAGAGGAGTGGCCTGGTGGTGCTCTTCATGTATAGGTTATTGTCAAGTAGGCAATATTTGGCCACTTTGACCTGGAATGTACGAGCGAGAGCTTTATCTTGTGGTATTTTGCTGTGGGTGAGGTACTCGATGAAGGGGCTGCGCCAATCATGGGTATCGCTGACCGAAAATACCTGAGATTCCTGGCTGAAATGGCCGTACTTGGAACTTCCTGGGTAATAAGAAGGGCGTGGTCTGCAGCCGCGACCACTTTGGCTAAGGCATCGGCGACGGAGTTGGCGAGGCCGGGTACTTGTTCATACTGGACAGAGCGGAACTCTGCTTCGATTTCCTTGAGGATCGCGAGGTAAGTTTTGGTGGCTTTCTGCTTAGCATCGATAACACCCTTAGCCTGGTTGTTAACTAGTTGGGAGTCCGAGCGCACCAGATGTTGGTTGCACCACAGATATGTGCTAAACACATCCCTCCAATAACTGCCTCATACTTTGCCTCGTTATTTGTTGCTGGGAAGTTGAATCGGATAGCTTGTTTGATTTTCTCTCCTGCTAGTGTTTATAAAAGAATGTCGGCTTCACCACCCGAAGTAGAAGATGTTCCGTCAACTTTTAGGATCCAAGAACTCCCATCCATGGGGGAATCAAGGGTGTCACCAGGTGGTCGTGGAATGGACAATTTCGTTATGAAGTCGGCTACGGCTTGGCCTTTGATTTCTCGACGTGGTTCAAACCAGATATCATACTCCCCGAGTTCGATAAACCATTTAGTTAGACGCCCCAAAGTGTTGGAGTTATGCAATATGGTACGCAGCGGGGAGGATGTGCGGACGGTGATGGTATGACTTTAGAAATAGGGCTGCATCTTGCGCGCTGCTACCACCAGACCCAAAGCGAGTTTTTCCAGATCTTTATAGCGCGTTTCGACATCGGCTAATAATTTGCTACTGTAGTAAATCGGGAGTTGACTCTTGCTGACTTCCTTTACCAAAACTGCGCTGACGGCGTGGGCGGAAACGACCAGATATATGTATAGAGGTTCGTCGGGCTCTAGAGGAGTAAGGATTTCGGGAGAGGTAAGATATGCTTTCAAAGCGGTGAAGGCAACGTCACATTCACTGTTCCAAGAAAATTTCTTTACGCCTCGTAATACTCCAAAGAACAGGTGGCTTTTGTCTGAGGCTTTGGATATAAACCTGGGCAAGGCCGCAAGGCGGCCAGTGAGGCATTGGACTTCCTTGATGCTGGAGGGGGGCGCCATTTTTAATAAAGCCTGTAATTATGCGCGATCGGCCTCTATGCCTTTCTTGTTGATCACATAACCCAAAAATTTGCCCGTGCGAACCCCAAAAGAGCATTTTAGTGGATTTAATTTGAGATTATATTTACGCAGGATGGTAAAAACGCCTTGTAGTGCTCTTAAATATCGGTCGATGTCGTTAGTTTTGACTATCATATCTTCTATGTAGGCTTCTAGGTCATGTCCTAACTGATTTTTGAAAATTTGGTTGACGAGGTGCTGGTAGGTTGCCCCCGCATTTTTGAGTCTGAACGGCATAATAGTATAGCAATAAAGACATCGCTCGGTCTGGAAAGTTGTGTGCTCTTCGTCATGTGGGAACATCCGGATTTGGTTGTACCCCAAATATGCATCCATGAATGACATGTAGTCACAAACGGATGCAGAATCGACCAACTGATCAATATGTGGCAAGGGGTAGGCGTCTTTGGGGCATGTTTTGTTTAAGTCGGTGAAGTCGACGCAGATTCGCTAATCACCACTCTTATTTTTTTACAAGTACTAGATTTGCGATCCATGTAGGGTATCGAACTCGGCGAATCCGGCTGAGCCCAAGTAGTTTGGCGACCTCCGAGCCGATGGTTGCCTGCTTGTCGTTTGAAAAATACTGGCGCTTCTGTCGCACTGGTTTGGCTTGTCTGTCGATGTTTAACTCATGGCATATGATAGCCAGGTCAATGCATGTAACGTCCTGCGCAGTCCACGCAAAAACATCGAGATTATTACATAATGAAGCTATTAATAAAGTTTTGAAACCTGTGTCTAAATTTGCACCGAGGCGTAGGACGCGACCATTTGCAAGTGCTTCGCTGATGATGTCTTTAGGCTCGACATTCTATTCTTCACTATCACGGGGTCGCCCATGAGGTCGGGTGAGGGGGTGTTGGTGGTTTGATCGGCACCGTACTCGCCAGTTAATTTCTATCTGATGGGTTTGCTAGGGTCCACGATCACGGAGTAGCATGTTCGTGCTGCTCACTGGCTTCCGCGGATGATACCTATTGAATTGCTAACCATATATTTGACGCATTTGCGAAAAGTGCATAGGTTAACTTCCATTATGTGTAACCATGGGTGTCCTATGATTTAATGATATGGGCTCGACTTGCCCTACACATTAAGAGGTTTTGCTATCGTACCCTGTCAAAGTGCGCTGCGTAGGTTTATATGGTGGGACCCCCAACATTTTATTGTAGCTTGCTTTGAAGATGATGTTGGCCGAACTGCCGCCGTTGACTAATATTTTGGTGACCATTACTCCTCCGATGTCCAAGGTTATTGTCAGGGCGTCCTCGTGGGGGGTGGCGATGCCTCTCATATCATCGTCGTTGAAAATGAGATCGACAACTGGGTCGTGATAGTGATTATAAGACGGCCCTCCTACATATAGCACCTGCTCATCATCTCTAGACCTCTTCCTTCTCGGATGGTCCGTCTCGTCTAAGGAACCACCTCAGGCGATAGTGAGCATCCGTTGTTGCTTTCCTGATCCGGCGGGCCGATCCTTTTGGCAGCCAGGCAGCTCGTTGTGGTGGGGCTCTTCTTGTTTAGTGTGAGTGTTCTCTGTGTTGCCGCTCTGATATCCCGAGGTCTGATGTCGTACAAATTGGATTAATAGGCCGTTGTCGACGAGTCGCTGGATTTCTTCCTGCAATTTCCAGTAGTCGTTGGTTGCGTGACCGTGATCATTATGGTATGCGCAAAAATGTCGTGTTGAACTCTTGTATCATGGGGTGGACATGGATCGAGGAGTCTGATATCGAATCCTATCTCTGGTGCGGTCGTAAATGGTTGAGATGGACTCTGTGAGTTGAGTGAATTGTTGCGACAGGTTTTCGTAAGCGGTGGGGCATGGAGTGGTCGTGAGACTTGTGGATTCCCTTCTGGGTCGGTTGCTCCTCCTTGATGATATTCCCCTGTAATTGTCGGCTCTTCTTGGCGATTCCATGCGGTGTGATGGTTGGAGTGGCCTCGCTTGAGGGTGGGGGGAGTTTGGTGGCATAATCTACCTTAACAAATTGGTCCGCCCAGGCTAGGAGGTCACCTATTTTACTGTAAGAGAAGCAAATTAAATCAACGTAAAGGTTACCTTATCTGTCCAATCCCCGCTTGAGGGAAGCCACTGCCATATTTTTGGCTAAGTCGAGGATTTTATTCATGGCGTGCACGAATCGTCGGATGTAGCCCTTGAGGTATCCCCCCTCATTTGGTAGAGGTCCATAATGGAATCGGGAGGTTGGCATAATTCTTTGTTACCCACAAATCGGTTCCTGAATGCATTCCAGAGTCCTGCGAAATCGCTTATGGAACTTTTGGGGATGCTGCTGAAACAGTCCATCGTATTGCCCTTAAGGGTCATGGAAAGAGCCCTACACAACATATTATCATCTGGATTAAAGGCGAGCATCATAATCCTGAATTGTTCCAAATTCCTTTCTGGGTCCCTTGATCCATTATAAGCCTCTAATCGAAAAGGTTCGAACTTCCTTGGGAGCTGGGAGGCAAGGATTTTTTCGGTAAAAGGTGATTCTTTGAGGACATATGCGGCCATAGTCGGGGGTACATGGTCATGCTGCTCGCTCGCTCCTTCTTTGTCATCCTTTTGTGCAGGCTGCTTGTGGAGCTTTTTCCCACCGCTGTCTCTCGTTCTTTCACCAAGTTGGCCCCGTTTGGAGAAACCTTCCCGCACTGCTGCTCGACTTACCTCAATGACCGAGTTGGGTGGGCGCTGGTGATCGTTTGAACGCAGTTTTGACGGCAACATATTGACAGCTTCGTGTAGCTCTGCCATGGTCAACATGTTTGTTAGGTCCCTGGCTTCTTGGTCGCGATCTGCCTTTCCCTGGGCCGCTTGCATCGTTAAAATCTTTCGTTCCAGTCATTGAATTTCGGTTGTGTCCTCGGGAACACTAGGTGGTAGGGGGCATTCGGTCAGGTTAGCAAACCAGTGCTGCGATGGCTGGTGCCACTGGTGGGTCGACCGGGGTCGGAGCATTTCTTTGTGGAGCTTCTTCTGGGGTGTCCTATTTAGGTGAAGGCGGTAGTTTTGGCCCTGCAGCAGGATCGGTGACATTGTTGGGGTTGGTCATGGTTATACGTCTCTCGTTTGGTTCAATATCAATCCCGAATCGAGTTACTATTTTTTTTTTCTTTTGATGTTTCCCACAGACGGCGCTAAAAATATTATAGAAAAAACCTAAAACAATGAACTGCCAAATTAGTAATTTTATTTATGCGAGAAGATAGATATGTCCCCTTTACAAAACCTTTAGCCTTATATTTATACTATTCTTGGCCGTAAGTCCTCTATTAATTAAAAACACTTAATGGGTCGTGACCATCATTAAACTAATTACCACAAATTCTCTTTAATCGTGGTCCTTGGATATGTGACTGTTGACTACCTTTTCTTGATTAGCGGCCTTTAATATAGTCTATAATACTAACTTTATTATCATTTGTCGACATAACGGTTAGTTTCATAACTTGTCATGCTGAGCATTCTTTGTAGTTCTGCCCGATGGGTGTTAAGGCTGCCCTGTCCGCCCAGAACGGGTCCGATGCCAATTTACTTTTGGCTGAGCGATGTCGCATACTATGTTCCTCGAGTGTGCTTTCCTTTGATCGTATTCTGCTCAGCTATAACTGAGTGCGGACTAGCCCTCGTGTATTTGCTTTGACCGAGCGTGCATACTTTTAATCGGGCTCTGCTCGACGTAAGTTTGAGTGCGCCCGGCCTCGTATCGCTCCTGCTCGGATTGAGTGCATCGTTTGCTTTTCCAGTATTTCTTTTCGTCCTACTCTACATGGTGTTGCTCGGCTTCGCTCTACTCTGCTTTGCTAGGTTTTGTCTTGCTCTGCTCTACTTTCTTTGGTTCTACTTTTTCTAGTTCCGCTCGGTTTTGACGCGTATCCTTTATATTGGTTATGGGTACCTACTCCCTTATCACTCCTCACCGTAATAAAGTTAAGCGTAATACTGATGGCTCTTCCCTTGCCAATGATGAGGCAAGTAAAGGTATCCTAATCAGAGATACCAAATGAGTTATCATCACAAGCTATGAAAATGTTTATGGAAAGGTTACTCTAATTATGGACAAAGATCGATCCATCCTTGATGGTCTTCAAATCTACAAAAAGAAAGGCTTAGTCAATGTTGACATCGAGTCAGATTCTCAAATTCTTGTTAATCTGTTTTCATCAGGTAAAAACCTTTGGTCTCTTGAGCCTCTCCTTAAATGTTGCAAAGAGCTAATCAATCCCTTTATGATAATTTATCACATATATCGTGACCAAAACAAAGCTGCCGATTGGCTAGCTAAGTGGACATTAAAATGAAAAATAAAAATTGAATTCAATAATCTTAATGTTCATTATCAGCTGAAGACCATTACTTTTTTTTGAAAATGTTGACTTAGGTTATGTTAAAAATAACTCATAACTTTCTTCCTATATGTTTGGTTCCTATCTTTTAAATGTATTTTAGCTATATGCATAACGACAGCTAAAACATTCTGACAAACACATGCCAAGTCTTGTTCCTTAAAAGTATTGCAGGTCTGAGGTTAATGATCATTCTCTAAGGGATACTCCAGTCTATGCACCGGTCTGAGTGTAAAAATGAAAGAAATGTGGTTCAAAGCTTACCTTCTTCGCTGGCATCCTACTCATTAGTCATCTGCATCTCTTAGCTTTTATTTCTCTTACTCACTAGTCATCTGCATCCTCGGTACATAATAATTCTCCAATTCAATTCCATATTCGGGTCAATTTGAAATTCGTTATGCGGCTTTCTTTTCATCGAATACCATCAAGGCTTAATCTCTTTAGCTTCTTATTGAGTTTGTAAACTTTGTTTATCATCGAATGTATATGTTTTGGTTGAAGCTTTAGTATCTTCGTTCTCCTTGATGATTTTTGCTTCCTTAGCATCTTAGCTCAGCTAGCATTTCTTGTTCCAAAGATTTATCTCTAACTTTGAATTTGCCAAACTCATTGCTTTTATGCAACATTTGTTTAGTAAATACAGTTGTACAAATGTCGTGTAGCTCTGTCCCATGTCGTTGAAGTTCATCTTTGCATATTCTGTTATCCGGGGTGATGTTATGAAATCTTTGATTTCCTCTTGTCTTAAAGTTCTCCATGGATCGTCTATTTTCTCAATTTTAGTCAAATTCTAGACCAGACACTTGATCACAAGCTCAGATTTTTAGCGCAAGTTTTAAATTTTTAGTTAAATGTATATTTGACCCTAAAGAGTTACTCTTTTTGGACTTGAATCTTGTACTCCCACTTTTAGTGGGCTTTGTTTTTCAATTAATAAAATTATTTTTTGGTTTAAAAAAAAGAATAAAGATGTTGAAACGACCAAATGGGAAGTTATATTCAGCATTTTATGAGATTTTAAACATTTTATCCCAAAAAAACAATAGAATTCTGCTTGGAGCAGATGCATGAAAGCAGACCTTTATCCAATTTCGACGGTGATCAACTTCCACGATGGTTTTCTAGATCCATACTAAAATAATGCATATCAAGGACGGATCCATAACTAATATTATGAGTAAGCCAAAAAATATAAATATTTCAATATTATATTGTGAAAATATACAAATATTTCACTTGACAACGGAATAGAAGTAGGTTTTCGGATGACCTTTCAGTTGATCCATTTATGAAAATATATCTATTAGACTCTGGAAGTCTATTCCGAAAATATAAGTATTAGACTCTGGAATTCTAGGGATAGACATAAAAAACTTGCGCAACATCTTGTAAAGTAATCAAACTAAATCACCTATTAAACACTAGACAAACAAAATAAAATTTAATAGTAATATAAAAAAAGACCCGAAATTATTAACCAAATCAATTGAAAACTTAAATAAGTAATCAAATTATTCCAAAAAAATATTATTATTTAAAATTTAGTATTATAATAGCATTTTATAATAAATTACCCAAATATGATTACTAAAATCATTTATGAACAAAATTTATACAAAATAATAATGAAAAACTATATATATAACTAAAATATAATTAGTAATCAGATTACATCAAAATGTATTTTCTTATTTAAATCTTAGTCTTATTATAAAATTTCATTATTTAAATATAATGATCTAATTATTAAATTTAGGATAAAATTAATTATTATTTAAATACAATTAATAATTTTTTTAAATATGACTAATAAAATTATATAAGTGATAAATAATAATTATCTAAAAACAGATAGAAATACTACCCATTGGAATATGGCATGAGTATTGGCTACCCGAATAAATATATTTTATTAAAACGGGAAGCTACGGAAATGGATTGGAATTGATTAAATTATCTTATTTAATATTTTGAAAAGCTACGGAAATGAGTTGGAATTGATTAAATTATCTTATTTAATATTTTGAAAAGCTACGGAAATGAGTTGGAATTGATTAAATTATCTTATTTAATATTTTGAAATGTTAATATTACTCTTAATAAAAGCTATCATTTATTAATTGGAATATGAAGAGATCTATTATATTTATAGGCTATTAAAATTATTTTATGATGCAGTTTAATACATTGAGTTTTCTTATCTTAGCACATTACTCTTTCAATTTGGCACCAAAGGCATATTAAAATGGACATCTTTGAGTGAAACAAGACTGAGGAAAGTGTGAAAGATGGCATATTATCCGAACAATTTCAGTGCCTCATATGTGCCCAAATTTGATAGAGTTTACTCATGGAAAAATCTTTTACGTTAAAAAAATACTGATGTGTGATTCAATCACGTCACAAGGAATCCAGAGAAGGTAAACTATTGACTGCAGTGCATCAAAAGATGTTTGATAAATCTAGGCTTAAGGATTTAAAGGCAAAATATTATTTGTTTCAGTCCATTAACAATACTATATTGAAGACCATCACTTAAAAGCAGACATTCAAACAACTTTGGGGAACAATAAATACCAAACATCATGGCAGTGAAAGAGTGAAGCCTACTCAACTCCAGATACTTCGAATATTGTGTGAAATATATAAGATGAAGAATGGTGAGACAATGACATATTATTTGGGAAGAGTCATGGTCATAACAAATTACATGAGAAAATGTGGAGAAGACCTAGAAGATGTAAAGATTATTGAGAAATTCCTTCACGTTGACAGACAGTTTCAATTATATTCTATGCTCGATAAGTCAAAATATATTGATCAAATAGCAGTCGATGAGTTACAAAGCTTATTACTTGTTCATAGAAAGAAGCTACGACGCAAGGTATCTGAAGAACAAGTACCAAAAGTCATGGGTGTTGGCAACTATGAACAAGGTAGTGGAAGAAGTAATTTTGGAAGAGGGGAAGTAATTTCTAGAGAGGCAGGAGCAGAGGTGGAAGATGATGAACTATTAACAGAGCTTGCATTGACTACTTCAGGTGTCACAAACTAGGTCACTATCAATATGAGTGCCCAAGTAACGAAAAGGGAGCAAACTATGTTGAGTTGATGAAGGAGAATAATTACTTTAATGGCTCATATGAATATCAATGAGGTTGAAGATAAAGGGATTTGATTTATCCATTTTGGTTTCTCAAATCATATGACAGGTAACAAAGATTGGTTTGTTGAGCTCAATGAAAACTTTAGACATGGAGTAAAGCTAGGGAATAACTCACAAATGGAATTGATGGGAAAAAATTGAATTTTGAAGTCAAGGGGCTGACCTAAAAATTAACATGTGTTTTTTGTTCCAGAATTGAAAAATAATCTATTGATTGTTGGGAAACTTCAAAATGGGGTGTAACTATTTTGATTAACCAAGGAGCATGCAAAACCTACCATCCTTGTAGAGGTTTTATTGTGAAGTCTACAGTGACAATAAACCTTATGTTCACTAAATATGCAATTAGAAAATATGGTCTGAGTAGATGTCTGAAAGTAAAAGATGATGAGTTATTGGGTTTATGGCACAAACGCTAAGCAAGTTTGAGCAACACAAACATCAAAGAGAAGCAAATATTAAAGAGATTACCTCAAATGAAAGAGGCAACAAAAATGTGTGAAGTATGCAATATTTGAAAACAACATAAGAAAATCATGTTAAAGAGAAGTCATTGGTGAGGAACATAGAAATTGAAGCTTGTTCATGCAAAACTTATGTGGTCTGATATCTCATGCTTCTCAGAGTGGAAAGAGTTACATATTCTTGTTGTTAGTTTATTATAGTCGCAAAAGCTGGATAAATCATATGTCGGAAAAGAATGAAGCTTTTGTTGTTTTTAACTTTACAAGCCTTGTAAAAAAGAAAGCTGGAAAATTTATATGTTTTTTAAGAACAAATAGAGGATGAGATTTTATTTCAACTAGCTGCAATCAATTTTGCGAAGAAAATGAAATCAGAAGACAAATAACAGCTGCTTACGTTCCTTAAAAAGATGGAGTAGCCGAGAGAAGAAACCGCACAATCATGAACATGGTTAGATATCTACTCGCAGAAAAGAGAATGCTAAATATATTTTGGGTTGAGACGGAAAAGTGGATGTGTCATGTGTTGAACAAAAGTGCGACAGGTGTTGTAAGTAATATGGTTCCAAAAGAGTGTTAGAGTGGAATTAAACCAAGTATGAGCTATTTCAGAATTTTTTGTTGCATAGGTCATGTGCACATCCCTGAACAATGTAGAATAAAGTTAGATAACATGAGTCATATTTTACTTGGAGTAAGCGAGGATTCAAAGACATACCGACTTTATGATCCAACTTTAAAGAAAATAATCATTAGTTGAGATGTAATATTCAAAGAGAAAGAGAAGTGCGATTGGAATGCTGATGCGATTTTTTTTATAATACTCTTTGAAGAGTTAAAAGATGGTCCGAGGGTGATTTTGTTATGAGAAGATTTGTTGAGGGAGGACTAAGAAGTAGAAGAATATTTGAGTGTTAGATCTAGAGAGAGAAAATGCTAGAAAGGTAGAGAGAGAAAGTCTTACTATTCATCCTCAAATTCGTGAAGCGTGTGTGGTCCTTTTATAGTACAATTGCGGACCCCACACGCTTTAATTCGGTTTAATTATATCTTTTGGTCCCTGCTCTAAGGTTCCTTCCTATTTTGGCTATATCTTTGCAATTAACGCATTTTAGCCCTTATACATTTATTTCTATGCATTTTGGCCCTTATACATTTATTTCTATGCATTTTGGCCCTTGTCTTTTATTCTCCCTCATCAGTAGCCCCCCAGTCTTAGTAAAAAATTGTTTTGCTAAGACTGAATAATTCTTCTGACCGGCCAAAATCTCTTCGAAAAGTTGCCCCTACGAACTTCATAAGCCCCTTAGGCAAAAAGATTGCTCCACGAAATCTCTTTGAATAACTCGAAAAACTCCTCGAATTTCCACAAGGGTCCCTTCGAATTTTTGTCTTCGAATGGCTTGAAGGCCTCCTCGAATATCTACAAAGATCCCTTCGAATTTCTCTCAAAATGCTTTGGGAGATTTCCTACTAAGATCTCCGATGATAGAGGAGAGGCTCTCCAGTTATGCCCTGTACGATAAATGTTAGACCTCAAATTATCGTTGTTTGAAAAGTACAGACCCTCCTCGGAGGGCAAAGTGTACTGCTGCTGCCATTCTGAATTTCGGGGGCCCATGTCCTCCTTCCCAAGGCACTTTGCCTGCTCATGAGAGCGATCACCGACTCGGTCATGGCGACTCTTTTCCCGCGAAGATTTCCTCTCCAAACTCCTTCCCCTTCGGGCGCCAGTTCGCCTCTGGTCACGCTTTTTCCTTCTGCGGTATCTCCGAGGGGATGATTCAGAAGTGCTATATCGCGAGTAGTCGCTTGAAGTAGCCGAGTCCGAACGGTATCTTTCTCTTCTCCTCGGAGTCCGCCGCTCACGCCTCCGATGCTTGTCATCTCTCCTCTCGGGTCGAATTTCAACCTCGCGTTCCTCCTTTTGTTCGACGGGTTCTCTTCTTATCTCCGATCGAACATTTCCTTGCGCAGCTTCCTTCTCCGCCTTCAACCTTTCGATCTCCAGCAATAGTTCATTCCTCTGAGCCAAAAGAGCGGAGTCATCAAAAACGTTTTCAACTCGCCGACCTCCTTCTCCTTCGGACTCCAAGTCATTTCGAAAGTCATCCGCCTCCATATTTTCCTCGCAGTGATCAACTAAATCGTCCCCTCGGCCTTCCATGGTTCTCCTCGGAACAAGAATTATTTCTAGGAAGCGATTATCGTCGGAGCGATTTTCGTTTCCCACAGACGGCGCCACTGAAGAGTTAAAAGATGGTCCGAGGGTGATTTTGTTATGAGAAGATTTGTTGAGGGAGGACTAAGAAGTAGAAGAATATTTGAGTGTTAGATCTAGAGAGAGAAAATGCTAGAAAGGTAGAGAGAGAAAGTCATACTATTCATCCTCAAATTCGTGAAGCGTGTGTGGTCCTTTTATAGTACAATTGCGGACCCCACACGCTTTAATTCGGTTTAATTACATCTTTTGGTCCCTGCTCTAAGGTTCCTTCCTATTTTGGCTATATCTTTGCAATTAACGCATTTTAGCCCTTATACATTTATTTCTATGCATTTTGGCCCTTATACATTTATTTCTATGCATTTTGGCCCTTATACATTTATTTCTATGCATTTTGGCCCTTGTCTTTTATTCTCCCTCATCACTCTTGAATGTAAAGAAGAAGATACTACTAAAGAGGAGATTGATGACGAGATCGAACCGGTTGAGAAATATGTTATTGGTAAAAATAATGTCATGTCACCTCAACCTGAAGGATATCCGAAAAGAAGTCGTAGATTACATATATAGACGCACGATTATGAAAGTGGAGAAATGATTTTAGATGAAGAGGCTGAAACAGAAATGACATTGGAACTATTTACGACTCATGATCATCCGATGCGTTTAAAGAAGCTCTGAAAGAAACAAACTGGATCAACACGATGCAATGTGAAATAGAAGTCATTTAGAAAAACAATGCATGTGAACTTGTAACTCTCCCTGTTAATGCAAATAAAATCAAGGTTAAATTAGTTTTCAAGACTAAATTAAGTGAAGATGGAGAGGTGGATAAATATGAAGGAATATTGGTGGTGAAAAGATATGCACAAGAAGAAGGCATTAACTATCATAAAGTTTGCACCGGTTGCCCGATGCGATACAATCAAATTTTTATTGGTTATTGCTGCACACAAAAGCTGAATAGTTTATCAATTAGATTTAAAAATGGAATTCTTATATGGCGAATTGAAGGAAGTAGTGTATGCGGATCAACCAAAGTATTTTGTCAAAAGAGGTGAATACAATAAAGTATATTGACTCGAAAAAGATTTGTATGGTTTAAAACAAGCTCCTCGATCCTGGTTTTGTCAAACATAGATGTATTTCAATCAAAAAGGACTTGAAAGAAGTAATCATGATTAAACACTGTTCATTAAGAGATAAAAAATGAAGTATATCATGACAAGTCTATATATAGATGATTTAATTTGAAGTACAAATGATGAATAATTACTTGAAGAGTTTAAGTTGTCAATGATACGAGAATTTGAGATGACTGATCTTGGTTTGATGATGTTTTTTCTTATTCATCAAAGCCAAGATAAGATTCATTTAAGACATAAAAATTATGCTCATGAGGTGCTAGAAAGGTTTGACATGGCAAACTATAATTCAATTAAAAATTGCATTGTCACGGGTTCTAAACTCTCTAAAGAATGAGCTAGAAAATAATTCGATGCTACTTTATACAAACAGTTGGTAGGTTTTCTAATGTACTTCAAAATTACAAGACATGACATAATATATGTGATCTTCTTATTATCTTAGTTCATGGCCAAACCAATGGAGGGACATATGCAAGTATCTAATAAAGTTTCGATACTTAAAATGTATAATGGAGTTTGACATTTTTATAAGAGATGACCAGATATGAAGGTGAACGCATACATGGACAATGATTATCATGGTGATCTCAATGATAGAAAAAACACTTCATGTTATGTTTTTATGTTCAATGAAACTGCAATATTGTGGAACTCAAGAAAACAAGCGGTAGTTACTATGTCTACAACAGAAGCAGAGTATGTAGATGCAACATCTTGTGCTTGTCGTTCCTTCTGGCTCAAAGAAATTAGGGAACAAATCAAATCTGAACAATCTAGGTGGAAATGTATTATGACAACATTTCTTCAATTGAACTCTCAAAGAATCCAGTGATGCATAGGCGAACAATGCATATCGATGTAAGGTAACATTATCTACGAGATCTTACAAATTAAGAAGGTGTGAATCTGGTTTATCTCCGAGTAGAATAACAAGTTATATATATATATATATATATATATATATATATATATATATATATATATCATGAAAAGTCCGGTGAAGTTAGAGACGTTTGTTAGGTTGCAAAGTTCATTTGGAGTGCAAGCACTAGGAGATTAAACTGGTTGCTTTCGAGCATTTCCAGTTGAAGGGAGGGATTTTATGGAGTTGCTTAAATTATCTTATTTAATAAATTAGACTTTATATGAATTAATATTTTAGCCTTTAGTATTCTGGTAAATAAAACTATCATTTTTAGCTGGAATACGAAGAGATCTATTGCTTCTTCTAGGTCAGAAAAAGACACTTTGTGTTTTTGTTTAATACATTAAGTTTTATTCTCTCTTGATATTACTCTTTCAAATTGAACCATAAGTTTAGAGAAACATCTTTACCTTCAGAGATCGATAAAATTCAAACTAAATTGAAAAATTAAATTTACCGGGCCTTTCCGATAAGTATCCGATGGAAAAATTATAAATCGGTACCGTAATGGTATCTTTGGTCATTGTCATGAGTTGGTCCAACTAATAACTAGTTTGATTAACTATATTAATATATATTTAAATAAAAATTTAAGTTTTACATGTGAAATCACATTAGAGCGGTATACGTGAAAAAACTAGATTGAATTTTGGTTATGTTAAGGATCTAGTCTAAATATTAACACTTGAGACTGAACTGATAAGTTTAAAGATTGAATTAAAAGAAATCAATTGAGCAGAGTGTGATCTCTGATCACATATCGATATATAGGGATATGATGCAATTGAGTTTGGGGTTTAACCCAATTGCATTGCCTATGAATAAGAGACATAGGTAATAGATTATTTCACTATTACCTAAAATTTAGTCTACCATTTTTGTGAACAGTAGATACACAAAATACAAACAGTAAATTTTCTATCTTTTTTTCTTGCCTTTGTTTGTTACAAGTTTCCTTTCGTGTTTTAAAATCCAGTGTTCTACAAGATTGGAGAAACGATAAATGAAAGAATATCCAAGAGGAAGAGAGTCATGAAATCTGATATTACTAATCTATTGGGACTAATCGTTGCTAAAATAAGCAGCCTCACAAGTAAATAACAATTCCTCTCTTATTCTCGTAGAACTAAAAATAAAAAAGGGTTGATTTGTTTTATGTATGATGTAAAACTATTGAGTGATTCAGTAGATTTTACAATTGGTATCAAAACTATATTATTTGCGATTTAGATAATAAGATTGTTTATTTTTATATATGTATCAATTGAAAAGAAAAGTTTTTTATTTCACTAAAGAATTCATACATTGATATTATGTGTTTGGTTGCATTGGTTAGCGTATAATTTAGTTCTTCAAGAAAAAATATTGTATTTTTGATTTATCTGTAACAACATGATTAATGATATTTTTTTGTAAAATACTATGTATGAATTGGATTGAAATTGTGATTTTGTTTCTTTTAATTTTGGGTTTATTTGATTGTTGAAGTTTTTTCTCTCAAATTTTGCATCAAATACACGTCGAATTAAAAGGATAAATCGGGCTTGTATGTATATGTGAATAAATTATGTATATGTTTGGACATGCGAGATTTTGTATGTATATGTGATGTGAATAAATTATGTGTTCCAATCGATGAATCATAAAGTTAATCATCGGTCCAAAAAATGTATATTAATAGTATGATCATGATGTGTGATAGGTTCAAGAGGTTAATTTAGTTTCAAGTATTATGGGCCAAATATAAGGTCAATGCTTAAAATATTTAATTATGAAAATTTACTAAAAATTAATCATTGAGTTTATTTTAATTAGTGTAGATGGAATCAACCGAAAGGATGGTTTTTGTAGTACTTGAAAAATTAAAATATTATATTACTAGTGATTTTTTAAAAGATCATAAATACATGTTAGTATGTTTACCAAAATATACTTTATTATCATTGTATGTTATGTTTTATAGTATATACCACATCTAAGCCCGTTTAAATATTATATGCTAATTTTTACTTGTCTTACGTGTTATGTTTTAAATATTCAAACATTTGGTGTTGTTGGTTACAATCTGGTGGGAAAAAAACCCTTTATACTGAATGGTTCAGAATTAAACCTGAGTTGTTGCATAGAGTTGTTGCTAAAGCGTCATGACTATGATCTAGTTTTGATTTTGCTTAAACTATTGAGTGATTCAGTAGATTTTACAATTGGTATCAAAACTATATTATTTGCGATTTAGATAATAAGATTGTTTATTTTTATATATGTATCAATTGAAAAGGAAAGTTTTTTATTTCACTAAAGAATTCATACATTGATATTATGTGTTTGGTTGCATTGGTTAGCGTATAATTTAGGTCTTCAAGAAAAAAATATTGTATGGTTGATTTATCCGTAACAACATGATTAATGATATTTTTTTGTAAAATGCTATGTATGAATTGGATTGAAATTGTGATTTTGTTTCTTTTAATTTAGGGTTTATTTGATTGTTGAAGTTTTTCTCTCAAATTTTGAATCAAATACACGGCGAATTAAAAGGATAAATCGGGCTTGACTAAACATTGGCGAATCGATGGATACTGCTGACCGAGAATTGTCCATCGACGTTCACTGTGGCCAGCAACACGATGTAGCTGAGGGTAAACATCACAAATCACAACTGCGAGCAACCACATTATTTTCGAGAGGAAAACAGTTGCAGCAGCTGGTTGGGCGTTTGGCCCAATAACAACATACTGGCTCGAACGAACAGTCCAACAAAAGCACCATCCTGTTGCATTAAAAATCTCATCCCTGCAACGGTGCATTTTGAATATTTTCAGAAAATTTTAAAATTTACATTTATTTAAAAAAAACGTTTTAAGGTCTCCCTTCAATTATATGACGTATAACTACATAATTTATGTTTGGACATGCTAGATTTTGTATGTATATGTGATGTGAATAAATTATCTGTTCCAATCGATGAATCATAAAGTTAATCATCGGTCCAAAAAATGTATATTAATAGTATGATCATGGTGTGTGATAGGTACAAGAGGTTAATTTAGTTTCAAGTATTATGGGCCAAATATAAGGTCAATGCTTAAAATATTTAATTATGAAAATTTACTGAAAATTAATCATTGAGTTTATTTTAATTAGTGTAGATGGAATCAACCGAAAGGATGGTTTTTGTAGTACTTGAAAAATTAAAATATTATATTACTAGTGATTTTTTAAAAGATCATAAATACATGTTAGTATGTTTACCAAAATATAATAAATATATACCACATCTAAGCCCGTTTAAATATCATATGCTAATTTTTTACTTGTCTTACGTGTTATGTTTTAAATATTCAAACATTTCGTGTTGTTGGTTACAATCCGGTGGGAAAAAACCCTTTATACTGAATGGTTCAGAATTAAACCTGAGTTGTAGCATAGAGTTGTTGCTAAAGCGTCATGACTATGATCTAGTTTTGATTTTGCTTAAGGATTTGTGGAACTAGGAACGGTTTAATCAGTGGTGTTTGACTCTCACGCGCCTAACGATTCTAGTTTTTTTCCATGAGGCTACCCAACTACCATTTCCTCTGAATTTCTAATGTAGGTTGAGAAAAGATTTTCTAAGAACGAAAAATAAAAAATATAACATTTGATTACGAATTTTCTACCAAACAATACAAAGACAAATATGTTAAGAGAGAAAAGTTTTGGGATGTCTCTGATTGCCAAAACGTTAAAGGCAAACAAGATAGATCTCCCTGAAGTGTGTGTGGTAGGCTTTATCTTTCAATCATTTCCTATTAAGTTAAAGAATATTTAGTCCACCTATAATTGCATGCAAGGAAAATAGACGATTAATGAGCTGATTGAACATACTGCACATGAGGAGGAGAGAATTAAAGAGGACCCAAATGAGCTAAGCATAAGCTCTCATAAGAGGGCAAAGTTGATTTGATGGAAATGGATTAAGGTTTTGTCCCAATAAGAATAATAGATAAAAAGAATTCGCCGATGGTCGATGTTTTATCTGGAAAAAGAGGGGACTTATAAAAAAGAAATGTGAGAAACCTCATGCTTGCATAAAACATGGAAATATAAATATATGTGGATCGTTTCCAAAAGAAACATGGAACGAGAAAAAATACTTCATATCATTCATAGATGAATTCTCTCGTTTTACGTACCTTTATATCATTCATAATAAGTTATAGGTGATGGAATAATTTATATTTTTTAAAACAAAAGTTGAAAAATAACTAGGTAAGAGCATTAAGAGCATTAGATCTCACCGTGGTGGTAAATACTATGACAGATATGACAAATCAGCAGAACAACATCAAGGACCATTTGCAAGATTTCTAAAGTGTTATGGCAGGTCCCATTAATACATGATGTCGGGTTCACCCAACGTGAGCGGTGGGATTTTGAGAGGTGGAACTGTACACAAAAATATATGATTAGAAGTATGATAAGTAAATTAGGTCCAATACTATCACTATAGCGAGCAGTCATCAGATATGCATCTTATATACTCAATAAAATTCCTATTGAAGTAACAATTTAGACTCTCATATGATCTATGGACTTGATACAATCCTAGTTTAAATTATATGCATATATGGAAGTATCCATCCGAGACAAAGGATTATAGGCTCCGGGAAAATAAACTAGAACAACAAAAAGGTTAAACGTTTTATGATTGTTCTATGAGTAATTTTTATGAAATTGTAAGAACGAAGTTCCTTGAAGACACTGAATTTGGCAAGAAGAATTCTTAGAACAAATGTTCATTTTGAAGAAGAATCTGTAAAGATTCACGAAAGTTCTATAAATATACTCAAGTATAAGAATATTAGACTTTATTACAAATTAATCCAGACCCTATAAAACAAGATGATACTAAAAAATTATGGATTTTAACCCTGAGGGTTTTAACCAGGATAAGGATATGATCAAGTTAGAACAAGAAGACACTCAAAATATTGTAAATTTTCTACAAGTATAACAAAATGATACTATTCATAAGAATAAAATTCTACCTCCCAAGTACAACAAGATGTAATAGTGTCATTAAGAAGGTCCACGAGAGAAAGAATGAAATGTCTGACTCTCATATGTGGATTGGCACTGTGAATGAAGAATATAAATCGATGCAAGACAATATGGTATATGAACGTGTCCTAAGGGAAAAACGATTGGTTGTAAGTAGGTTTAGAAAATCAAACAAATTTCTCTGGGCAATGCAATGTGCAAAGACATAAATAAAACTTTATAGGGAAAGGTTATACTCAACATGAAGGTATTGATTTTAAAGAGACATTCTCTTTGATATCATTGAAAGACTCATTTAGAACAATCATGATATTAGTTGCTCACTCTGATATGAACTCCATCAAATGGATGTAAATATAACTTTTCTCACTCATATTATTGAGAAAATTATCCATATAGTTTGAAGAGAACACTTTAAATAGGTACCTCATAGTCTATGATATGCAAGTTCAATAATCCAATTATGAGCTCAAACGTGATTCTCATTAGTGGTACCATTAGTTTCTTGACGTCATAATGTATTTTGGCTTTGACGTCAACTCAATTGAGGATTCTGTGTACCATATATTTAATATGAGTAATTTTATATTTCTGCTATTATATGTTGATGACATATTACTTTCCCTGAACAATAAGGTATTATTTTTTGGTATAAAAAGCAATAACATAAATAAGAAATAATTTTTACATATATTTTAGGGCATACCCTCGTGACAAACTTAAAAAAAGGAATTTTGTTAAGTTACAATCAACTTAGGAGAAACTTGGTAGGTGATTTAAATAAAAAAAAATTAGAGCCTTTTTTTATACCATCCTCAGTGAGAGGCTTGATCATAGTTATTTTGTTAAAGGGTTAATTTTGGTAGTGATAAAGGACCAAATTCTATCAAGGTCCGGGTAGTTAGATGGGCTACTCGAGCTTAGGAGGTTCAAGAAATGGTTAACAAAGGTGTTAGAAATATCCTCTGAATTGGTGCACGTGGTCCCCTCAGCATTGTTGATAACAAGGATTTTGTTTATTGCCCTTCTAGCTCTAAAATTGTTATGAAAGTACTTGGAGGTGTGATCATCAAGCTTAAGTTATGTTTCAAGGGATTTTTATTTAAGGAGAGCCTCCTCAATACGACTATAAAAATATAGGATTTAGAGAGGCGGTCACTGAGGTAGTTTGGGCTTGATCGACCCTATTACTGATGTTACTAAACTCGCACTTATTCAACGTTAAAAGGGCGTCAGAGAGGTGATCAAGTTTATTATGAATGAGAGACTTCAGACTACCCGCGCATGGCGCATTCCAGCTATAAGTTACAATACTTGAAAAACTAGGGTGATATTACCACACATTGAAATATCTAAAGGGTTTTATATTGGGGAGAAAGGAAGTAGTGAGGTATAAGGTAATGGGGGTATGTTCTCGTGCAGTGGAGATTAAAACGGGTAAAGGAATTTAGGAAAATATAAACAAAAATAGTACAAACGCCCTATCATTATTTGAGGAGATAGGGTTGTCATCCTGTTTATTAGTAGAAGTGTATTAGAAACCAGTTGATCTAAGGTAATAAAGCCCACTAGTATAGCAATAGTCATTAAAAGCATTAATAGAGATATTCAAATAATCATTATTACTAATACACTCAAGAGGGTTGTGAATGGAGTTAAATCACCCATGATAATCCACGGGTTACTCATTTTAACCTTGGAAATGTGGGTAATGTCATGCCATATAGGGTGATGGTCAAAAGGGTATTCGAATCCGTAAAAATTTGTAAGGTTAAAGCTTTGGCTTCTAGTAATGTAGATAAGAGTGTAGTTCTTTAGTTATCGGGGGGTAGCATAACAATGATACTATTAGTGAAAACATAATAAAAAATGTTCTTTTATTTAATGGGGTTATTTAGACCCCTTACTATCTAACAAGAAATACGTATAATGATTACAAAGAGGAAAAAAACATACATTCATCAAAATAAAACTAGTACGTGGGAGGCGGTTTGTTTCCATAAGTAATCGACACAGTTGGCAAGATCGACGAACCTGCTTGTAAGATAGAGGAAGTACCTTCACTTACAGTGAGATCCTTGTCCTAGTTACCAGAGTTGACTTGAGAAACAATTGTGCTACCATCGCATAGGGAGTGCCTATGACCTGTGGACATACCTTCACTATCAATTCTTATTACAGAGTGTCATAGTCGGAGACATAAGTGAGTCGCTATCGCTGGAAGACACTTGGATATGCTCAGAGTTGTCCACAACCGGATTATTCCTAGGCATTCTGCAAGGGACACTTGTTTGAGATGTATGCATCATTTTAGTGCAGGTATCAATGTTGTGGCCAAAAGTCTTGCATTTCATGGAGGTTGGAGGGAGGCCTTGATACTCGACCTATAAAATATGAGACTTTCCCAAGAAACTTATATATTTAGAGGCGAGATAGTCATCTGTAACATACATAACAATATAAATCCTTGCAAAATTAAGCCTTACGTGATTTGTAGTGTAGGTGCCAACATAGATGATGTCCTAAGGTTGCTGCATAAGATAAGTAACCCCCGCTCAGACCATAGTTGATGGGGCATTCCAAATAATTTGATGCAAAATGGGATGTCATAAGGGTGAGAATTATCAGGATTTCTAGTCGGATTGGTTAAGTATGGGGGTAATTTGGTTTTATAAAAGTCTTGTAAAAGAGGCCCAAGAAATGTGTAACACTGAATGTACTTTGTGTAATAAATAATAATTATGCTCGAGATTAGTAAAATAGTATAGTTGAATGGTCTTAATTGGATTAATCGTGTAGTTTTTGGGCTCACCACTTGAGTATATATAGTAACATTCTTTTTTTGGAGAAATGTGAACATTTATTACTTTATTACTATTTTTTTCAACTTCTCTCTCTAACTTTTATGTGTTTCTCTCTCTAAAAAATATCTCCCAAACATATTCTAGACATATAATCTTTCTTATAAATCTTTGGAACTATCATCGATGCCGTCTGTGGGAAATTGATTGGTACCCGGAATCGTTATTCCAAAACCATTGTTGTATTCTCAAATTCTTTGAGATAAATGAATATGGAAGTAATATGGGAGCCTAATATTAGCACCGATGGTTTTTTTACCGCAAGTATGTCCGAATTTCACCATCTCGAAGAGAAAATGATTGAAGATAAGGCGAAGGAGCAGCTCAAAATGTCTGTTTTGGTGACCCAAAGAAAGGAGCTTTTAAAAGATATAACCAAGTTGGACTTGGATAAAGATGAGGCGATGACTACCAAGAGGCTTAGCTCAGAGATTCAAAGAGAGGATCAATCCGAGGAAAATGAAATAGAGGACACTCGTCAGACTGGTGATACGCACAAAACGCGCAGGTGCCAAAACTGATATTTATCGAGGAGGGAAACAAAGCGAAGACTTTTGTATGACTTTACTGATTCTAGTGACAAATCCATGTACGATTTGGAGGAGTCCTCCTCTTCGGAGAGGGATGAACAATGTGAGAATAATAGAAATAGAAAGGATTTGATGAGACATAAAGATAGCCATCGAACTTCTCGTTGAGCTAGGGGCTCAGGGAAAGAAAAGAAGACACGTGTATTCCAAGAAAGGGATAAAATGGTGACTCTAACTAGATGGGAGCAAGCTGCATTCTATGTTTAACTCTCATTGGGAAGTCAAAGCTTCGAGTACCGTGTGAGCAACGAGTTTGTAAACTTATTCGAATAGGGTTCGTATACTTTCGGTAACGAAGGCCCATCGAAAAATATATATAAGGCCGAGCACAACTGGAGATCATCCCCTCTCACCGTGAAAATTATGACAGAACACATGACGAAGCGATTTGATATCTCGATACTAGGAAAGTTTGATGGGACTCAGGATCCAGACAACCACATCCAGTAGTTTAAAATCATGATTGACTACAACGATGATAATAAATTGTTATGCATGATGTTCTCCCAAATTTTTAAGGATGACACCTCGAAATGGTATAATCTCCTGGCACAATACCAAGAATTTTGACATGTTTTGGAGCATATTCCGTCAACACTTTATAGTAAGCATATTGCATAGTGCTTCGGATATTCCGCCAATACTTTGTGGGAAGCATAATGTTTGAACCGCAAATTTTGATACAATAATTTATAGCAAACATAAAATTTGAGAGAGCTTAAAATATTATACCAAGCGATTCATCAAAACTAAAACCGATATTAAGGGTTGCAAAGGCAAAGTGGCACTACCAAATTTTTTAATGGGAATCCTTATTCGTAATTTGAAAGATAAAGTTGCGAAAAAAATAGACCATATCGTTTGAAGTGTTGTTGGTCCAGGTAGAGCATAGATTTTGTTGGAAGAGACTCATGCTTCAGAAGTGGCTTCTATGGCACAAATTAAGCAGAACTAGTTCCAACAGTCTCTCATGGTAGCATGCAATAGACCTCCTACAAAAATTCGTTTGACTTATCTTCCATCAACCAATATTCGATCAAGAGTACTGATCCAGCTACCCTCGAGACAGAGGGTGAATGCATAAATTACCAATTCATAACTTGTTGTCATGTCAATGTCAAACAAGTGGGTCCGAGCAGCTCATTTGACCGAACTAACCCGAATGTATGGCTACGATCTTTGATAGGGCTCATAATGACATACAATTCTAAGGAAGATGTAATAGCTATTTCTAGTACCATGATGAAGTCATGCATGACACGAAGGGCTCTATGCCATTGAAAAAAGAGGTTCAAGTGTTCATTGAACATGGGAAATTGACAGCGTTTGTAAAGAAACAAACTCAGCGTGATCTGATGGCAAGGGAATGTTACCGAACAGTACTAGCTTCGAAGCAAGTTAAAGGGGGCGAGCCAAAGAAAGCATAATAATTAGCAGGCTCCACCTCGGGGTTTGACCCTATCGATGATCTGAGGGAGACCCCCGGATTTCTGGTCCCTGATTAAAACTTTGAGGACTATATTTTTACCACTAGTAAGAGTTTGAAGTTCGGTACAAAGCTTTCTCTGGAGGTGAGGGATAAATTAATTCATTTTCTATCAACAAAGTTGCATATGTTTGCATGATGCACCGAAGATGTCACTAGAGTTCCCGCTGAAATTATCCATCACAGATTGGTATTCGAAGCAACATCCGCCCAACTATTAAAAAAAAGAAGTCTTTCTCTCAAAGAAAAGCTGAGACAATTATAGTCGAGGTAAATTTTCTTACCAAAGTTGGGCACATACGAGAATCTCAGTACTTATTGTGGACGGCCAATCCAATTTTGGTAAAAAATAAAAAATAAAAGTGGATATTGTGCGTGGATTTCACCAAGTTAAATAAAGCATGCCCAAAGGATCATTTCCCGGCCCCTCAGATTGATATGTTGGTGGATTCACATCGAGGTATGATCAGATCGAAATGGGTTTGAAAGATCAAGAGAGTACTTCGTTAATTATTGGAAGGGCACTATATTGCTATAAAGTTATGTCTTTGGGGTGAAAGATATTAGGGCTACATACCAACGCTTGGTGAACAAGGCTTTTCAGGATTAGATCAAACAAAATGTTAAGGTATATATTGATGATATGCTGGTAAAATGCACAAAGGAAGAGATATTGGTCAACTTAAAAAATATAAGCTTAAAGAGAAAAAGGATAAATGTACATTTCGAGTATGGTCAGATAAGTTTCTTGTGTACATAGTAAGTAAGAGAGTGATAGAATCCGATCTGGTACAACTAAATATTTTGAGCACCATGGCTCCTCCTAGTGTTAAGACATGTGAATTGTTTCAACTAGACCCATGAATGTTCTTCTACATAGCAGTATCGAATTATTTTGTGAGCGTTGTATTGATCGGAGAAGTCGATAATTGCCCACTACTAGTATATTATGTTAGTAAGAGCCTTTCGGATGCGGAGAAAATATATTTCAAGTTACAAAACTTAGCCTTTCTTTGGTAATCACAGCTTTCAAGATAAGAACTTATTTTCAAGCCCACAAAATTATAGTTCGAAAGTATTTTCTGTTGAAAATCATGTTGAAAAGTCCAATGTATCGGGGAGGATGACCAAATGGTCTGTGGAGCTAGGTGATTTTGACATTGATTTTGAGCCTCAAACAACTATGAAAGCTCAAGACTTTGCAGATGTTTTGGTTAAGTTTCAGTCCAAGCGGCCAGGCATAGAAATAGGTGAAGGAAAAACAGAGGTCGAGTGGATAATTTGAATGGACATGGGTTCCAGTGCTTGAGGATGTGGTGCCGGGGTCCCGTTGATTTCTCAGGATGGGATTATGATGTATTAAACTATATACTTAGGTTTTCAAGGATCAAATAATGCGGCATAATATGAAGCTTCTTTGGCACATTTAAGGTCCGTCCATATCTGCAGGGAATAAAAGGTTCGATTGGTGAGCGACTCGTAGTTTCTTGTAAATCACGCGTCTGACAAATATGAGCTTAGAAAATTTTGTGGCGAACTCTTTTGAAACTACGCATATTCCAAAGATCACCCTTGGATCCTTACATAAGAAAGTCTTTCGATCATAAATGGGTCCAAACGGGTTAAAGATTCAGATGAAGCTTTCTAAATTTCTACAAGCAGTAAAAATTACTGGATGTAAAAAATCAAAGAATTCATAGCAAATGATGTATTGCCGATTCATAATGCAATGAGCAAAAAAATACGTTTCAAAGCGCATGGTCATATGATACTTGGGGATACTTTATATAAAAAAATATTTTAGCAGGCATTTGCTTCGATATTAGGGAAAGTGAATAAGAGATGATATTATCTGAACTACACGATGGTGAAGGGTCCACGCATTATAGGTACAAGAATTTGATACGAAGAGTTCTTTTAGCAAGGTATTACGGGTAGAAAATTTCTTTCGATGACAAAGAGTTGGTTAAAAGGAGTGATACTTGCTGAAAATTTGCTAATGTTATTCATATTTCAGGGGTACCTCTTATGTCAATATCCGAAACTTTACCTTTCGACCGATGGGGGATGGATCTAGTTGAAACCGTTGCCGATGCCATCTGCTGGATGACATACAATAATGGTTGCATTAGATTATTTTTCCAAGTGGGTGAAGGCTAAACCAGTGGTTGGGAAAAAAACTAAGGATGCAATCAAGTTTATTTTATCTAATATCTCTTGTCGTTTGGGTGTTTAGAGGAGAATAAAGATGGACAATTGGCCACAATTTGACAACAAATAAATGAAAGCTTTATGTTCTTCTCACTGAATATGCAATACTTTTTGGAACCCCTTTTCATCCAAAAGAAAACGGTCGAGTCGAGGTAACTAATCAGATAATCCTTGATGGGAGAAAAACGAATTTGGGAAGCAAGGCTGGAAAATGGCCAAATTACTTGCAATAAGTCTCATGGGCATAACGAACCACTCATCGAAGAACAATGCAGTAATCTCCATTTGTATTAGTCTATGGGATGAATTACGTAGTACCATCTGAGGTTGTTTTCCCTTCGTATCGAGTTAGTGAATATTTTGAGGAGGGTAACAACGAGGGGAAGTGTGCCAATTTAGAATTGATCAAAGAAAGAAAAAGGCCAGCACAATTGAATTTTTTACACTAGCAAACTTTGATGAGGAGCATATACGCGTCTAAAGTTAGACGATGATAATTTTATCTACGGACATGGTCTTAAGGAAGGTATTTTTGCATACAAAAGAAAATAGGCTTGGTAAATTGAGACCTAACTGGGAGGGCCCGTACATAGTAATTGAGAAGGTGAAATCGGGGACATATTGGCTCAAAGATAAAGAAGGAAGGCCTCTTCAGCATTCGAGGAACATCGAACACCTTAACTTCTATTTGTTATGAATGTAAAAGTTTCCATATATGTCTAAACTTGTGTAAAAGTTTGTGGCACACTTCATTCCTATCCTACGCATGAAGGTTTTAACGAGGTGCCTTTATAACCGATTTATAAATACAAATTTATTTTCTACTTCAAACAGTTTCGATTTATTTTTAAACTGGAAAGGTCTTCCAATGAAAGTTGGTCAACAATCATTTAATTTTAGACCGGAAGGGTCTTCCAACGAATGTTGGTCCATAATTATTTATTTTTGGATCGGAAGGATCTTCGATCGAAAGTTGGTCAACAATTATTTATTTTTTATCTCACATTTAAAATTTTGCTAACATAAATTATCCAAAGAGGAATTCCAACATTAACTTTATCCTGGGGGTGGGTGCCTCGATTTGAGTGGTAGTTCTGACTAGGCAGACGAAGTGAAAGTTAGGTTTCTGTTTTGGTCAACTTCAACAACAACCTAACTATGGTCTTTTCGGGCTCATCGACCAATTTTCTTGACCTCTATTCTCTTACCAGTTCAAGAGGACGCGTTTATGCGGGCGCTACAATAAGTTTCACGTTCTCCAAGACTATCGTCTGAGGAACATCTGAATCAGTGTTCAATATACTTTTGGGAGTATTTTTAAGACCAGGGGCATCCAAGGTGTTTTCAACTTTCACGTACCTTTTATGTAAAGGTTTGGGGGACCGCTTTCTCTTCAAAATGTCATCATTTTCTTTCCCAATGCATTTTTTCTTATCATCCATCGGAATGAATGATGATTCAGGAAGTTCCAAAGTCACCATTGTCGGGTATCGGACAATATTAACCGGGAGGGGGGGGGGTGAGTGGTAGTAGGAATGGATAGATTTCCGGTATTTCCAATTTTTGCCGCTCCAGATTGCTTCTTGGTTAGAGGCCACAAACCGTAATACGTGGTTTGATTTATAGACAGTGGTTTTGGCTCCTCGACTAACCTAATTGTTGTTCTCTCTTTGGATTTTTTGTTTATAGAAATCCAAGTTAGAGCGGTAAACGTTTTAGGCATGAATAAGAAACACGTGAAGAATGAAAGTGGTGGAAAAAAACTCTTAAGGGGATGTTTCAAGAAGTCGCATACAACTCTCATGCTCTACAATGTGTCTCTCTCTATTTAAGATTATGAAACAAATAAAGTCCAAATTATATAGAGTGCTTGAATATTTATAGGCAGATGTTTGGGCTCTCAATGGTCATGAAATCTCAAGCAGATGAAAGGTCTTTTTAACTAATGAGTGCCTAGAAAAGATGAAGAGTTTCATAGCTCACCCACCAATAAGTTGAAGAGCATGCATATGGGGAAGCGCATGAGTTTTCTAACACATCAAATCACTCACAGTTCATTTTTGAAAGCGTGCATGTCAGTTTTAGATATCAAGACACGTGGATTTAAACAAAGCACGCAGTATATAATTACCAGGTCAAAATTTGATTGATGATTTCACTGATCCGATAAAGGGCACATAGTAATGCAGATTAAACATTTCTAACGCATCTTCCAAATTTAGTCCTCACTAATATATCTTCTCAAGGACTATGGGGATAATGATAAAGGTGAAAATTATTCGAATTGTTAGTCATATCAGTTAAATATGAGGGTAATTTGGCATTTTGAAAGTCTTGTAAAATAGGCACAATAAATATGTAACATTGAGAGTATTTTGTCTAATAAATAATTATTATAGTTGAGATTAGTAAAATAGTGAGGTGGAATGCCCTTAAATGGTGAGAGACGGGATAAAGGGTTGATTGTCACTAGATGGGAGCAACCTACACCCCATGTTAAATTCCAACCGAGAAGTCAAAGCTTGAGTACCGTATGAGCAACTAGTTTACGAACCTATCCGACGAGGGTTTGTATACCGTCGTAAATGAAAGCCTCGACGGAGGTATGTATAAGATCGGGCACAACTGGACGTCATCTCCTCTCTCTCGGAAAATTATATCAGGACACATGCCAAGGTGGTTTGACATCTCGAGATTTGAAAAAAGTACGATGAGACTCCGGATTCAAACAACCACAACGCGTAGTTCAAAAATTAGATGATTAACTACGATGATGATGATAAATTATTTTGCATGGCTTTCTCACATATGTTTAAGGATGGCGCCTCGAAATGGTATAACCGCCTGCCGCAAGGTTGTATCAAGAATTTCAACATGTTTTTGAACATTTTCCTCCAATATTTTTGTGGGAAGCAAAATGTTCTACGCAAATGGTGATACGATAATTTAGTGCATACAAAAAATTGGGGAAAGCCTAAAGAATTATACCATGTGTTTCATCAAAACTAAAACTGACATGGAGGGTTGCAAAGACAAAGTGGCAGTAATAACTTTTCGAATCAGACTCCTCTTTGGTGTTTTGAAAGATAAAGTCACAAAAAAATAGGTCATGATGTTTGGAGCGTTGTCGGTTGAAGTAGAGAAGATAATTTTGGTGGAAGAGACAGAGGCTTCAAAAGTGGCTTTTATGGCACAAATTGAGCATAACCAGTTCCAATAGTCTCTGATGGTAGCATACAATCAACCTCCTACACAAATTAATCTGACTTATCTTCCATCCACCAATATCTTACCAAGTGTACTGACCCAGCTACCCCGAGACCAATGGTGAATCGACATATTACAAATGCATAATAGGTTGTCAGGCCAATATAAAATAAGTGGGTCTCACCAGCTCATTTCTTCGATGACAATCCATGAGATATTCATTCTTGGTAAGGATAATAACCGCCTGAGGGTAGGCTAGTAATTTCAAGTGGAGTTTTAAAGTGGTGTATGGGTGTTTAACGGTGGTGTGTGGGTGTTTAACGGTTAGAGTAGAGAGTAGAGAGATGATTAAGCAGCTTGGTAGCAGTTAATTCTCATTACCCATATTTAATGCGGGTGGTTGGGTATTTATAGTGTAATGTTTGGGCCCTTATGGGCTTTCGGGTCATGTTTAATGGACTCGGGTCATGTTCAAAGACCCATGAGCTCTTAAGTAGGAGAGCAAGTAGCTTAGTCAAGAAGTGTTTAGGTTTTTAGTACTTTTGTCATAGTTCGAACTGCCTTAAGTTCATAGTGTTCACAGGTATCTGTCCGGTCCAACTGACCTGTTCGATCCCTGTCCCTGTAACCTGTCCGGTTTTCGGAGAGACTTGACCGATCTGCCCATGTTCGGGGAGCATGCTGAATTCGGACTCATCAGGAGCCCCTTTTTTAGGTGTTTGAGCAAGTTTTCTTGTCAAAGAACTGAAAAACAGTCCGATGTCTGAAGTGGCTTTTAATTCGGACAGAACTATGGGGATACCCGGACAGGTTAAGCTTCACGAATTCAAAACGGTTTTTGCCAAAGTTAGTGGGACACGTGTAGCTCTCTGATTGGCCACTCCAGCCATTTTTTCACCTTGAATTTCGCACCACCTTCTCCAACAAGTAACCTCATTAATTTCAAATAGTGACATCAGCGCCGTCTTTTAATCATTGCCCAACTTTTCGAATTCTCCTAGGAATCAACTCCTTTTCTCAGTTTCATTATAAATTCAAACTCATTTTCCACTGTTTTACCATCTCTTTCACATTTACTCTGCAAATTTACTCAGAGCTTTCTCTCTCTAAAACAAAAAATTTCCTTGGCAGTTTATGTTTACAGCAAGAACAACATTGATCAAAGGTGGTTGGCTCAACCTTTCGGAGTTGGAGAAAGCGCAAAAGGTCGAGAAAGAAAGGCGAATAGCAGCGGGGCTACCATCATCACCTGTTGAGAGACCAGTTGCTTCTGTTACAGAGTCGGATCGAGGCTCATCCTCCTCCAAAGGTACCAAGCCCAAAAAACTCTTTCAATCCACCCTCTCACCCATAGTCTCTGGTTCCTCAGTCCAGGAGTCAATACCTGCTGTTGAGCCAGGAGTCACAGCTACAAGCGTTAGGAAACCCTCCCCTTTTTTAGCTATGTGATATGATTCTGACCACTCTCCGGTAAGAGGCCAAGCCGGTTAGTTAAGGAACTAACCTCCAAGAATACTCCCTCAAAATCGGGGAAAAAAAATAGTGATTCTGGGTCTGGAGTGCCCATTAGAGCTCCCCGGGAGAGGCCAACCGGTCCGGAGGCTAGCAGCCCGGTACCTCCAAGAGAGACTTCTGCCTCCGAGCCCCAATCTAAGGTGAGAAGTCAGAAAAATACAGACAGTCAGCATTCCGGAAGCCAGGTTGTGCCAAGCTTCAACCCTCCCCGGATCACTACCACAGAAGCTCCCCCAACGGTTATGGAGGAGAGAATGGAGGACTCTGCTGAAGAGGTCCCTTTTGAGTCTGAGTCCTCCGGACAGGCTGATACTACTGCTGTTGTTGCCAAGAAAGGCAAGGAGAATCTGTACTTGAGGCATCCGGACCTGCCGGAGTGCCTTGAGGGGAGAGTGGGGCCGTGCTTTCACAAAGTTGAGCTCAAGTACCTCTTGGCCTTGCAGAAGACCAAGTATGCATTCATCCATACTTCAGACCTGGGTCGAATGCGCACAAAATGGGGGATCCCTGAAAATGTAAAGATAAGGATCCCCATTGATCCGGAGACCCCTATGGACTATAAACGAAATGAAATAGTCTTCTTTACAGAACTATTTAATTGGGGACTCAGGTTCCCACTGGACCCGGAGATCGTACGGTACTTCCACCTGGTCAAGCTATGCCCAACTCAGCTGAGTCCCAATGGCTGGTTCACTTTGATGTCATGTATCATGGCATCTAGGTTTTCTGGGATCCCTCTTCCTATGGAAGAGTTTGCAGCAGTGGCCAACCTTTGCAAGCACCACCAATTCCTCTTCTATCATTTCAATATGGGGAACGATCTCAAGGCTGTTGATGACCTCTTGGAGTCAGAGAGCAAATGGAGGAGTCAATTTCTGTTTGTCAGTGGCGCCTGGGAAAATGGCAAGAAAATCAAAGCCGGAGAGAACCCAAGCCTCCTCAGGAGTAGGTGGAGGAGTGATCGTAAGTTTCTCACTTTAAATTTCTGTCAGTTTTTTTTAAGATTAGTTTAAATTAACCAGTTTCTCTTTTGTCTTAATAGAGCTGCCAAAGGAGTTCGGGGATCATTTGAAGGCCTGACAGACTACCTGTGGAAAAATCAATGCCTGGGCCGCAGAGAACTGGGAGAATCGATTCCACAAGGCCTTCACCCCTGGAAATCTAGCAAGGTCTCACCTGTGGAACACCACAGGCCGAAGAGACCTTACTTGGGAGGAGCTCACCACCCAGCCTGATGAAGACACTGTGCTTAGAAGGTCCCACGAACTAGATGGGACACTCTACCTGCCTGCCCGGGCTAAAGCCCCAAGCAAAATGAAAGGTAGGAGAAAAGGCATAAAGGTGGCGAGCGATGCTGAGAAGGATGCCCTAACAGACCCGGAGGGGCCGGCCCAGGTTCAAATCGATGCAGCCCTCTTGCAAGTGGTAGAGCAAGAGACCGAAAGGCAGGAAGTAGGCCTCCCAAAACCTCCAAGGGCTCCCAAGAGGACTCGCAAGCAAGCAGGTGAAGATGCTGATCGGGAATCCAAGAAGAAAAAGACTTCCCAAGGAGATGAGCTGGCTCTCCGGGATCCGGAGCTCTCTTTCCCCACTAACCCCACTGACCCAACGCTGGCCGAAGAGATCCCAGGGGACTTTCATACTGATGAGGTAGAGGGGGGAGATCTCAACCTTTATGGAATGGACATTACTGGTCTAGCTGGGCTTGGTGAGTACTTCCTTGGCCTCCCCAGAGATGAATTCGTGGGGCCGTACGTTCCTCCAAGAAGCTCCAATACGGTCAACTTCAATGGTAAGAATTTCATGGTTTCTAGTGAAAAGGACATCATAGCCCATTCCTTGCTTAGTAATGTGCAGCCAGTTCTTACATTGGAGAGGCAAGTCCGGAGTCAGGCAGACACCATCAAAGACCTCAAGTCTGAGAAGGAAAAGCTGTCCGGAGACCTCCGCACTGCTACTACCAATGCTGATTTGCTTAAGGAAGCAAATGAGGAGCTGAAGAGGAATCAAGATGAAAGTAACACAAAAGTTGTCACCTTAGAAGAAACCATCAAAGATCTTCAGGGGAAGCTGTCCGGTATGGAGAAGGATCTTACGGCCTCAAGGGGAGAAACTATTGCAAAGGAGAAGATCATCACCAACTTGACCACTGACAAGATTTCTCTAGAAAATGCAGTGATCCAGGCTACTGAGGAGAAAAAAGCTTTGTTAAAGGATCAAGAGGCCACAATCAAGGCCAAGATCAATGCCTATGCCAGGGAGATGATAAAAAGTGAAGAGTTAATGGTTCAAAGAGTGAAGTCTGATATGGTTCTCCTTTTTCATGAAAAATTCCCGAACAGGACCCTGGGGACTTATGGCTCTATGTAGATGATGATGACCTTCCATTTTATACAATGGTTGATGAGGATGGAATTTCCAGTGGGTCTTCCTCTGATAATGAAGAGAAAACCGGAGAGAGCCCTGGCGAAGAGGAGAATGATCCCAAAGGCACGAAAGTGGTCGATGGGGGGAGCGACATCAAGGGCAAGAAGGTAGATGAGGGTGAGCCATCTTCAAAGGCTCAACCTTAATTTATGGTGTACTTTGTTTATCTTTTACTCAAACTAAAGTCCTTGGAAGGCCAAGGCACTCTTTTTGTTGTGGTGTTCGGTATTATTCAGACAGATTTTTTGTGCTGTACCCTAACTTGTTCGAAAGTCCTTGGAAGGCCAAGGCAATTTTAAGTTGTTGAATGAATGTTTCTATTTTGCACAACCATCATCTTCTTTCATTATTTGCTTTAGTTTAGATAACTAGAGTTTAAGTAGCTTTTAGTTATTGCATTGTGAGAGTGTTGAGATTCTCCGGCTAGAGTTTAAATAGCACTTAGATCTTTCAGTCCGGGTAGTATGACAAGAGATAGAACTTTGAAAATACTTAGAAAATTTTTGAAGAAGGCATCGAATTTTATTCAACCATCCGGACACCTCACTAAAACCTCCCCGTGCCACCAGGGAGGAAAGAGTATGCCCCCTAAATATTTACATGGAAGTTCAAATAAGTAAATATTTTACATAAGTGTTATTCCAAGTACATCCGAAGATGCTCAATATTCCAAGGATGAGTTGAAACCCTGCCATCTTTGTCTTCCAACCAATAAGTTCCAGGCTTGATTCTTTCAACCACAATATACGGACCCTCCTAGGTAGGGGCCAGCTTTCCTAAGAGCTTTTCTTTAGTATGTAAGAAGACCTTCCTTAATACTTTGTCTCCTGGTTGGAAATCTCATCTTTTAACTTTAGAAGCAAACCTGCTTCTCATCAAGCCCTGTTAGTGTGCCACTCTTAGGCAGCCTTTAACCCGTCGTTCTTCTATTAAATCAAGTTGATTTCTGATGGCCATCTCATTAGCGTGTCCGGAGAAGTTGTGAACACGAAAGGAAGGGAGTGTCTTCTCTATGGGGGCTAGTGCATCCATTCCATAGACCAAGGCAAAGGGAGACTCTTGTGTTGCAGCCCCAGGTGTTGTCCGGTAGGCCCACAAGACTTCTTGTAGATAACTAGGCCACTTCCCAGCAGCCCCTTCCAGATTCTTCCTTAAGCCGGACAGTATGGTCCTATTAGCCACTTCAACTTGCCCATTAGCTTGTGGGTGGAAAGGTGAAGAAAAACAATGCTGTATACCCCTTGAGGCACAGAAGCTTTCCATTTCTCTATTGTCAAACTGTGGCCCATTGTCTGTTGTTATTTTCTGTGGGACACCAAATCTGCAACATATGTTGGACAGAATGAACTTTATGACAGCTTTTGATGTTGTCCCTGCCAGGGGAGCTGCTTCTATCCATTTTGAGAAGTAGTCAATAGCCACAATTATAGTTCTACGCCCTCCGGACGCTACAGGGAGAGGCCCTACTAAGTCCAAGCCCCATCGAGCAAAAGGGATGGGCTCAGAAATTGACTCCAAAGGAATGGCTGGTACATGAATTTCATTGCTGTACCTTTGGTATGGGTCACACCTCTTCACCAATTCCTTAGCATCTTTCATAATCGATGGCCAATAATATCCGGAGAGTAATACTCTTCTTGTTAGAGCTCTAAATCCACAATGGGCTGATCCCTCACCATCATGCAATTCGGAGAGTACCACTTGTGACTCATCATCCCCCAAACAACGAAGAAGAGGTTTACTATAAGATTTTTTGTACAATACTTCTCTCAACATAATGAAACCATGAGCCTTGTGTTTCAATGTTCTGGCTTGTGATTTATCTGAAGGCACAATACCATCGGACAGATATTGTATGAGAGAAGATCTCCAGTCTTGAGGCCGGTTCACTTGTATTTCAAAAACTTTCTCTTTTTCATCCTTACTAAGTTGAATAGAAGGGCTTTCAAGCACATGGATCCATGGGTAGGACTCCGTATATGCTATTGTTGCCAACGAGTCTGCTAACTCATTTTCTGCCCGGGGAATGTGTTCGTAGACAACAACTTTAAATTTTAGTGCTTCATTCTTGAGGAGGAGTAAATATTTCACAAGTTGCTCCTTTCTAGCCTCAGATTGGCCTAAGGCATGGTGGATAAGAAATTGGGAATCACTTAATAGTTTGACCCTCTTAGCCCCACAAATGTAGGCTAACTTTAACCCAGCTATAGCCGCTTCGTATTCGGACTCGTTATTAGATGCCCTGAAAGCAAAAGAAATAGCCTGGTACATACTATCTCCATAAGGGGAAGTTAAACATATTCCTGCACCACATCCCATAGTGCTAGATCCACCATCTGTTCAGACGATCCAGACTTTCTTGTTTTTTGTATCAGTAGCTTGCTCCGAATCCCTATCAGAGTGGAACTCAACCAGGAAATCAGCCACTGCTTGGGCTTTTACTGCTGTCCGGGGAGTAAAGTCTATGTCAAAGTCCCCCAACTCTACTGACCACTTAGTCATTCTGCTCGAAATGTCTGCTTTTTGAAGGACATTCTTTAAAGGGAAAGATGTCCTGACGATGATAGGATGAGCCTGAAAGTAAGGCCTCATCTTTCTTGCAGCTATCACCAGAGCTAACGCCAGTTTTTCGAGTTTCAAGTAACGCCTCTCAGCATCAATCAAGCTTTTGCTGATGTAGTACACTGGGTAGGGACGCCCATCGACCTCTCTTACCAACATATGACTGATGGAACAACTTGAAACGGCCAAATACACAATGAGAGTCTCCCCATCAACTGGTTTGAACAAAGTTTTGGGAGAGGAAAGATGTTTCTTGATTTCATTGAATGCCTCATCACATTGCGGGGTCCACTCGAGCCCCCTTGCACCCTTCAAAGTTTGAAAGAATGGAGCACACCTGTCCCAAGACCTCGAGATGAATCTGTTCAATGCAGTTAATCTCCCCGTTAACGCTGTACTTCTTTGATGTTTCGAGGAGGTTCCATCTGGAAAAGAGCATTCAACTGGTCCGGATCGGGCTGTATTCCATGCTCACTTATGATATAGCTTAGAAATTTTCCGGACTGCACTCCAAAAACACACTTTTCAGGGTTTAACTTTAAATTTACTTTTACCAAGTTGGTAAAAGTTTCTCGGAGGTCGGACAAGTGTAGCTGCTCATCCACACTTGTCATCATCATATCGTCAATGTAAACCTCCATATTTCTTCCAATTTGATCAGCAAATTCCTTGTTGACTTGCCTTTGATAAGTAGCCCCAGCATTTTTCAAACCAAAAGGCATCACCTTGTAGCAATGTAGACCCCTATCAGTGACAAACGTGGTATACTCTTGATCTTTTGGATCTACTTGAATCTGATTGTACCCGGAGAAGGCATCCATAAAGGAAAGCAGATTGTTCCCAGAAGTAGAGTCTACTAACTGATCTATCCGGGGGACCGGATACAAATCTTTTGGGAAAGCTCTATTAAGATCTGTGAAGTCAATGCACATGCGCCATTTGCCATTTTTCTTTTTTACCAGGACAGGATTGGCAGTCCACAAAGGGTATTGAGATTCTTTAATGTGCCCCATCTTTGTGAGTCTGTCAACCTCTTGCACAATGACATCAGCCTTTTCTTTTGAGAAATCTATTCTCTTTTGAACCACTGGTGCTACATCTCTCCGGACGGATAGGTGATGGGATATCACTTCTGATGGAACCCCGATAACATCAGCATTGCACCAAACAAAAACGTGCTGATGGTCTTTCAAAAATTTCAACATCTCTCCTTTCAACATTGGTGGCATCTTGGACCCTATCTTGACACTCTTGCCTTCTTCCAAACAGTGCGTTTCAACCTCTTCAATTGGAATCAATACTCCAGGGGTCTCTCTAGGGTCATCAATTTCACCTTCACCCCCAGAAAGGCCCTCAAACTGCTATTGATCATTTATACGGACTGCCCCAAGCGTTCGAGGAGCCAAGGCAGTGGCATAGCATTCTCTTGCAATCTTTTGGCTGCTCCGGACAACTCCAACCTGTCCCTGAACAGCATACTTTAAGCACTGGTGGACTGTTGAAGCCACTGCATGCATCCTAGAGAGCCAAGATCTCCCCAGAATAGCATTATAGCAAGTGGGACAATCCACCACGATGAAGAGTATTCTAACCATTTTCTTGAAAGGGCCCCTGCCCAATAACACTTCTTCTTCAAATTCTCTGATCACATCGGCTGAGCTGCCCGTGAAGCCCACGATTGACCTGTCCGACTTTTGAATCACAGCTGGATTTTTCATTTTCTTATAAGTGGTTAGGAATAGGATATTGACTGAGCTTCCAGTATCCACCAGGATTCGCCTTACTTCATTGCCTCCTATAGATGCTCCTATGACAACAGCATCCTCATGAGGGCCGGCAATGTCTCTCAAATCATCCTCATCAAAGACAATGAATGGGAATGAGTTTGGTGACTGATAAGATGTCATGCCTCCTTCTAGCTGGGAGGCCAAATTATGAACATGCCTTTTTTTCTCGAAGAAGCAGTAGGAGCTGTCATAGTGTCCCCTCCGAAAATTGTAAGTGACTCAAACAATTTAATGAGCCCGGAGACCGACCTAGAACATTCCTCTATAGCACCCACCTTGTTTCGAGTTGGATCATGATCCAAGTACTCAGAATCCACATCAAACCTTTCAACTATGACCATGGCCCCCTCTGGGGCAGCATTACTTGGACCAACCCGGTGAGTGTTGTCAGGCCCGTTGCCTCCTCTTCTTTTAACGTATGCTCCCAACTTCCCCCTTTCCATCAGGTTTTGAACTTCTTGCTTCAACGCTATGCAATCATCAGTGGTATGGCCAATATCATTGTGATATTGGCAAAAGGAGTTGTTACGATGCTCTCTGGGAGACTGCAAGGTTGCCGGTCTCGGGTAATGCAGCTCATCTTTTATCTTATCAAAAATGGTGGCCACACTTTCTTTGAGCTCTGCGAACCACTCCGGTTGGACCCATGGCCCTCTTTTGTTTCTGGATTGTTGACTTTGAGCAGGAGCAGCTGGCTGAGACTGGGCTTTTGCCCTACCATGCTCCTGTCCGGTTTCTCTTACTTTGTTCCCGGACTGATTTTGATTTGGAGTTGGCGCCACCGGGGTGGATCTCACCTGTCTGTGCACCCTGGTTTTCTTTGTTTCATCATCGTTTATTTGCTTGCCAACTTGATTTAGCAATCCTCCCCAGGTCATAGCCTTCTTTATGGTCACCGAATCAGCCAGATTGCCTGGGTTCAAACCTTGCCTTAGGGATGCTATTGCCACCTGTTCGAAGCAATCAGCCAACCCATTCTTTGTGTTCACAAAACGACTTATGTACTCTTTCAAGGACTCACTTGGCTCCTGGGCACAATGGATTATTGTGTCTCCATTGCCCTTTATGTCCTTACTCCCTAAAAACTGCCTTCGAAAGGCCACCCAAAACGTATCAAAGTCTTTAATACAACCCTGAGGCAGGCTGTTGTACCATTTCAGAGCACTCCCCGTGAATGATTGGGAGAATGCCATACAAAGTAATTTATCATCGTCGTCAAAGTTCATCATGAAGTTCTTGAATTGCTCCAGATGATTGTCCGGATCAGTACTACCATCGTACTTCTCCATTTTAGTGCTGTCAAACCTCTTGGGGAGGTTTCCGGACAAGATTTTAGAAGACAGTGGAGACTGCCTCCAATTCCTTCCACGACTGAACACAGTATCCTCATTGGGAGTTGCAAAGATACCTGGCTCATCGTGGAAAGCAAAAGGATCCATCATCATTTTGTCCGTATACCTCCGGTGGTGAGATGACCCCTTTCCAATATGCCTTTTCATTCTTCCATGGTGGTCTCTTTTTCTTGAATATTTCTTCACTTGCTTTTGCTTTTTCCGGGTTCGACCTTCATCGCTGCTAGAGGACAAGGATTTTTCATTTCCCTCACTGTCCGAAGAGCTACCTGAAGATTATGAGCTCGAGTCAGAACTCTCCACAAGCTTGGACCGGTGAGACTTTTTAGAACTGGCATGTGTCTTTTTGGTGCTCACATGAGTGTTCGAAGCCTCAGGCTCTCTAGGGTTGTCGGTATGATGAGCAACTGATGCTTTGGATTTTTCTTTCACGCCTATCTTGGCCTTTTCAGCCCTCAGAGCTTCTATTTCAGCCCTCAGCCTGTCACGCTCTTCGATAGTGTACTCATCATTCTCTCCCACCACTTCGAGCAAAGCTGGTGGCACTTATGGATTGTCCGGATTCATTCGGACATAGTTTTTTAGCTGGTTTTGAATGCTTGATTCAGGCACCGTCGCCTCCCACTGTGGTCACCAATTTGGTAAGGATAATAACCGCCTGAGGGTAGGCTAGTAATTTCAAGTGGAGTTTTAAAGTGGTGTATGGGTGTTTAACGGTGGTGTGTGGGTTTTTAACAGTTAGAGTAGAGAGTAGAGAGATGATTAAGCAACTTGGTAGCAGTTAATTCTCATTACCCATAGTTAATGCGGGTGGTTGGGTATTTATAGTGTAATGTTTGGGCCCTTATGGGCTTTCGGGTCATGTTTAATGGACCCGGGTCATGTTCAAAGACCCATGAGCTCTTAAGTAGGAGAGCAAGTAGCTTAGTCAAGAAGTGTTTAGGTTTTTAGTACTTTTGTCATAGTTCGAACTGCCTTAAGTTCATAGTGTTCACAGGAATCTGTCCGGTCCAAGTGACCTGTTCGATCCATGTCCCTGTAACCTGTCCGGTTTTCGGAGAGACTTGACCGATCTGCCCTTGTTCGGGGAGCATGCTGAATTCGGACTCATCAATTCTAGCCTTGGAAATATGGGTAATGTCATGCCATAGATGGTGACGGTCAAAATGGTCATTCAATTTGTAAACAGTTGTAAGGTTAAAGATTTGGTTTCTAGTAATATAAATAAGAGTGCAGTATATTAGTTGAGGGGTAGCATACTCAATGTTAATGCTAAAGATGCTAGAATTCTAAGAAATTCATATTCTACCAAGATGATGGTGAGCATGGTTAGTCCTATAATGGCACCACGATAATGTCACAATCAACTCTATATTTTCAGCGTTAACTTTAGTTTCAAGTAATCAAATAACAATGATACTATTAGTGATAACATAATCACAGATTTCCTTTTATCTAATGAGGTCATTTAGACCTCTTATATTCCAACAACAAATACGCATAATGATTGCAAATAGGTAAAAAACATACATTCAACAAAATAAAACTAGCACGTGGGAGAAATGTTTCTCTCATAAGTAATCGACACACTCGGCAAGATCGACAAACCTGCTTGCAAGATAGGGGAAGTGACTTTACTTACGGTGAGATCCTTATCTCTGTTACCAGAGTTGACGTGAGAAGAAGTTGTATTACTTTCGTGTGGGAGCATCCATCACGTGTGGCAAGACCTTCACTATCAATGCTCATTCGTAAAATGTTGTAGTTAGGGACGGAGTGAGCCGTTATTGCTGGAAGACACTTGGATATGCTCAAGGTTATCCACAACCGGTTTCTTCTTATGCATTTTGCGAGGGAAACTGGTTTGAGAGGTTTCCATCGATTTAGTGCAGGTAGCAGCATTGTGGCCATAAGTCTTGCATTTTATGCAGGTTGGAGGGGGGGCTTGATGTTCAACCTGTAAAATATGAACCTTGCCCAAACAACTAATATTGACGAAGACGAGGAATTCATCTATAACATTCATAATAATATAAATCCTTACGAAACTAAGCCTCACATGATTTGCATTGTGGGTGTCGACATAGATAGATGTTCCAAGGAAGCTGTCTAAGATACTTAACCCCCGATCGGACCATAGTTCGTGAGGTAGGCCATAGAATTTGGTATAAAGTAGGATGGACTGAAAGGATTCATTCGTCAAGTTATCCAAAGGCTTCCATCTTTTGAGAAAAATATGATGGTTGTTAAAAAACTAGGGAGTCATTTCAAACACTTGTGTAGCATTATCGGCAGTAGAAAAAAAGAAGTAGTAATTTTTAGACGTGGGTTCACACTTCTGGAGCCCATGGATGCCTCAAGGACGAGTAACAATAGATTGCATGTGATAGGAGGTTCTCTTCTTGGTGAAAAAATAGCCTAAGAGGCGTTTTTCTGACTCAGACTGATCACCGATTATAACATCGGGAGGAACATGAGCACACCTTGCTCGACGTGAAGGGTGTTAACCTTCTCAATGCTTATAGAGGATCTTATATCTTGGGGTTGAGCATTGATACTGGCCCAGGTTTGGGTGGTTGGAATGGGTATAGCTGTTGATATATGGCTGGTTGGAGCGTGAGAAACTATGGGATGAGGGGTTGAAGATTGACTAGAGATAATGAAGTGTTGTACAACATGGCGGATGTGATACTGGTAATCTGTTTGAGGTGGGAAGGATAGTTGGGAGCACAGAGTCTTGAGTCTAAGGCATGGGTAGCCGTGTAGCTAGGACTTGACGCAAGGTAGTGGGAGGTAGTGTAGGTTTTAGCTCCTCTAGAGTGGGATATTGTTTTCCCTCTACCGTTTCTTCCCAGGAAAGATTTCCAAAATTAAGGCAGATGAGCACTTGGGGAGAAAAGAGGACCTCAACTTGGTTGGCTGGTAGTTGGACGGATAGTGTTTGATGTGTGTAAAACACTGGAGTAGTTTTGTTGTGGGAGATAATATGATAGTGAAGACGGGGGTTTGCTTGGAGGGTTTGGGAAGAGTTAGATTTGAATAGTGGTTAGGATTCCTTGGGGTGGATTAGGGTTAGGGTTTAGAGGTTGGTGGGCTTTATGAGGTTGGGTTGAAATAAATACTTGTTTATAACACTTTTATATTGTGATGGGATGTAGGAACTAGGCTGTATTTATGATGAAAATCTTGCATGAGAGGTATAATAATGTTTAAGGTAGTAGTGCATGGAGCTGATTTGGTTTGGCTAGGGTATCGGGTGGTTGCATCAAGACATGCAATATGATGGTTTGATGAGTGCGTGAGAAAAAAATACTAGAGGTTCAACAAGTGAGAAGGGAGTACAAGAATAAGATGACAAACAGATACCCAGACCTGGTATTATAGTTTTGTCTTAACCATGCATGAGAGAGGGGTATATGACACACTTTGGTGAGAGGAAGTTTTCATCCTTATCATGCAACACATTGGGGCTTCGGGTGCTAGTCAGCAAGCATGCATTGCCCACATAAACGTCTTTGAGCCTCTCAAGCTTAAATGTGGAAATAGATGACTCGATTTCAGAAAGATCTCTTTTTTTCGTCGAGTTGCATGTCGATCATTGTTGCACGAAATCAGATGGAGAAGGGTGTGGCTTTCACTTCCCTCCTAATCTTCTATAGGGAAAGATTGTTTGCAATAGAGAGCCTTTTCTGCCCATGAGGCGGGCTGGTGACCTGGAGGGGTCATGAGGATGGAAACAAGGAAACTTTTATAAGATATCGCTATTACATTATATAAAGAATTATGTCAAACAAATTTGATATGCAAGATCTTTGTGAAGTAGCTTTTATGTTAGGAATCCAAAATTCATAGGGACCTCTCTCGTATAACTTTTAGATTATCACATAAGTCATTTATAGAAAGTTCGTTACAACATTACAGACTAGAAATTACAGACCCCTGAGTACTCAAATGCAAAAGATGACAGATTGAACTTCCGTTAATATCCAAAAATAACACTTGAGATTGAGGAAATGAAAACGACCATTTATGGTTCGAAAATTGGGATTTTAATTATTTCTTAAGTTTTTACAATGTTGGACATTTCCTTCGTTGTCAATATGTTAGGAAGGTATGTAAGTAAACCAAGTATGGACCACTCAAAGATAATTAAAAAGGTCTTCTCATATATGCAAAGAACAAAGTGGAACATGTTGACATATAAGAAGTCGGATATGATGGAGATCATTGGGTATTCTGACTGAGAGTTAGGTGGATGGACATACATACTGAAAACACTTAAATAAGAATGTTTTTATTAGTTGAAAGTGAAATATTATAACAAATTGTAAAATAAACACAAACTGAATCATCCACTATGGCAGCATCATTTGTTGCGTGATCGAAGGCATCAAACCATGTATTATGGCTGGAGAATTGTGTCACTGGATTACGTGTTGTAGAAAGGATAAAAGTTCCCATTATATTGTATCTTGACAACAACTTCTCTTGAAATATTCTAACATTAACAAGATCTCGTCTACGTCCAAAAACATAAACATAAAGTTCATATCAGATAAGAAGATAGTTCAGAGGGGTAAAAAAGTATATATCATATCGGTACAAATTCCAATGATAAATTTTCTTACGAAGGCAATATTATCAAAGGTTTTCCTTAAACACACCATTAGTATGTGTGCGATTGATTTAGAGGATCATTGATTTGAGTGAGATTTTTTTAATATGAACAAATTTATATTTGTGATATAGGGATCAAACACTTATAGAATGAGGATTCAAAGACAAAGAAATATAAATGTCATTCTGATAGTATCTCCGGAAGAGAGTTATTGTATTATCAAGTAATCTACATTGCCTTATCATTTTAGGAAATAATCTACAAAGCATTAAAAAGGTCCCGCCACCTAATAGGTAACCGTTCCCGCAATACTCACATGACCATGATAGTACACTTTAAATTTAAACTGAAAAAACTCAATCGCAAACAAAAATCTAACTAATTCGGAATATTCGTTAGACTAAGGATACCCACACGGATTTTGAGTTTATGAAAGATTATGAACATTAATTCTTAATCTAGGATGATGAAAAGAAAAAATAACTTCTTTTTTTTGTTACAAACGGAAAACTGAATAATGATTGGTGATGATAAAACTTAATCAAGGGTATTTATGTAATTATCTAAAGGGTGTATTAAATTTAGAGTAAAAGGTATTTGTATTTAATGTCTAGTGAGATAATGTTTCAACCCTCTTAAATTCTACACTTCCGAGTATTATATATTAATTTTAGGTTCATGGGCCAATCGAAAGGCCAATTTTAGATTGGCCTATCTCGACGATGTTTGATAATATTGGTTTATTAAACATATTTCGTAAACAGATATATGACTAGCACATAGTTTAGTTAGCATAGATTTATGGCTACCACACATCTTAGTTAATATTATATTTATTATGGGTCTAAATTGCCCCTTAAAATACCCACTTTTTACCTGTTACACTCAAGGATTTCCAACCCCATCATCTAGCCCCTTTAGCTCTCTCAAAGTTATTTTGGGAGAGCTAACCGACCCAACTCCGAATTGCATGTTATTTATCTTTGTCTATTTATCTAATCATGATTCTTCAATACTCTGTTATGGGATATAGGTGATTAATATATCCAACCCCCTCTGATGGCATTATCTAAATGTCACACTTTTAAAATAGTTACCTTTGACGACACATGTCACTCCATAGTTGGAACCATAAACTCGCATTATCCATGGTAATAGCTACCAGGAAGATGAGGCCTTATTTCCAGGCTCATCCCATCATCGTCCGGACTTCTTTCCCTCTGAAGAATGTCCTCCAAAAGGCAGACATTTCAAGTAGGATGACTAAGTGGTCAGTAGAATTAGGGGACTTCGATATAGATTTTGCTCCCCGAACAGCAGTCAAGGCCCAAGTTGTGGCAGACTTTTTGGTTGAATTCCACTCCGACAGGGATTCAGAGCAAACTACTAACATAAAAGATAAAAAGGTATGGTTCGTCCAAACAGATGGTGGATCTAGCACTATGGGGTGTGGTGCAGGGGTGTGTTTGACTTCCCCGTATGGAGACAAAATGTACCAGGCTATTTGTTTTGCTTTCAGGGAATCTAATAATGAGTCCGAATACGAAGCAGCTATAGCTGGTTTAAAGTTAGCCTACATTTGTGGGGCTAAGAGGGTCAAGCTGCTAAGTGACTCCCAACTGCTTATCCACCATGCCCAAGGCCAATCTGAGGCTAAGAAGGAGCAGCTTGTGAAGTATTTACTCCTCCTCAAAAATGAAGCACTTAAGTTTAAAGGTGTTGTCTATGAGCACATTCCCCGGACAAAAAATGAGCTAGCAGACTCATTGGCAACCATAGCATATACGGAGTCATATCCATGGATCCATGTACTCGAAAGCCCCTCCATTAAACTTAGTAAGGGTAAAGAAGAGGAAATTTTTGAAGTACAAGTAAAACAACCTCAAGACTGGATATTTCCTCTCCTGCAATATCTCTCCGATGGTGTCGTGCCTCCAGATAAGTCACTAGCCAGAACATTGAAACACAAGGCTCGTGGTTTCATCATACTGAGAGAAGTGTTGTACAAAAAGTCCTATATTAAACCTCTCCTGCGCTGTTTGGGGGATGAAGAATCACAAGTGGTCCTCTCCGAACTACATGATGGTGAGGGATCAGCCCATTGTGGGTTTAGAGCTTTAACAAGAAGAGTTTTACTCTCCAGTTATTATTGGCCATCAATCATGAAAGATGCTAAGGAGTTGGTAAGAAGGTGTGACCCATGCCAGAGGTATAGCAATGAAATTCATGTACCAGCCATTCCTTTAGAATCAATTTCTGAGCCTATTCCTTTTGCACGATGGGGATTGGATTTAGTAGGGCCTCTCCCTGTGGCGTCTGGAGGACGCAAAACTATAATTGTGGCCATAGATTACTTCTCGAAGTGGATAGAAGCAGCCCCTCTAGCAGGGACAACATCAAAAGCTGCTATAAAATTCATTCTATCTAACATCTGTTGCAGATTTGGTGTCCCACAAAAGATAACCACAGACAATGGGCCACAGTTCGACAATAGGGAAATGGAGAGCTTTTGTGCCTCAAGGGGTATACAACATTGTTTTTCTTCACCTTTCCACCCACAAGCAAATGTGCAGGTTGAAGTGGCTAATAGGACTATACTGTACGGTTTAAAAAAGAATTTGGAAGGGGCTGCTGGGAAGTGGCCTAGTTATCTACAAGAGGTCTTGTGGGCCTACCGAACAACACCTGGGGCTGCAATACAAGAATCACCCTTCGCTTTGGTCTATGGGATGGATGCATTAGCTCCCGTAGAAGCAACTCTCCCCTCCTTTCGTGTTCACAACTTCTACGAACACGCTAACGAAGTGGCAATCAGAGGTCAACTTGATTTGATAGAAGAAAGACGAGTTAAAGCTCACCTTAGAGTTGCACACTATCAAGGCTTGATGAGAAGCAGGTTTGCTTCCAAAGTTAAAAGAAGAGATTTCCAACCAGGGGACAAAGTATTAAGGAAGGTCTTCTTACACACTAAAGAAAAGCTGTTCGGGAAGCTGGCCCCAACTTGGGAGGGTCCGTATATGGTTGTTGAAAGAATTAAACCTGGAACATATTGGTTGGAAGATAAAGATGGCAGAGTTCTAACTCATCCTTGGAATATCGAGCATCTCCGGATGTACTTAGAGTAACACTTGTGTAAATATTTACTTGTTTAAACAGCCATGTAAATATTTGGGGGCATACTCTTTCCTCCCTGGTGGCACGGGGAGGTTTTAATGAGGTGTCCGGGCTTTTGAATGAAATTTGATGCCTTCTTAAAAAAATTCTAAGTATTTTTAAAGTTTTGTCCCTGGTCATACTATCCGGATTGAAATAACTAAGGGCTATTTAAACTCTAGCCGGAGAACTTAAACACTCTCACTATGAAACAACTAAAGGCTACTTAGACTCTGGCTATCAAAATTAGAACAAACAATGAAAGAAGATGATAGTTGCACAGAACAGAAATATTCATTGAAATAAATAACTTAAAATTGCCTTGGCCTTCCAAGGACTTTTAAATGATCAAAGTAGAACACAAGAAACCCATCCGGTCTGATACCGGACACCATTACAAAAAGAGTGCCTTGGCCTTCCAAGGACTTTAGTCTGGATAGAAAATAAACAAAGTGGATCATAAGTTAAGGTTGAGCCTTTGAAGATGGCTCACCTTCATCTACCTTCTTGCCCTTAGGGTCGTCTTTCTATTAATCTACCTTTTTGCCCTTAGGATCGTCTTTCTCTTCATCTGGGCTCTCCCTAGTATGTTTTTCATCACCCGAGGAATCACTAGAGTAGCCATACCTGTCGCCTTCGGCCATCGTGTGGTATGGGAGGTCTTCAGGCTCAACATAAAGCCATAAGTCCCCTAGGTTCTTCTTCGGAAAATTTTCATGGAAGAGTAGAACCATGTCAGACCTCACCTTCTCAAGCAATTTCTCTTCGCTTTTGATCATCTGGTTGGCATAAGCATTGATCTTGGCTTGGATCTTGGCCTCCTGCTCCTGTAACAAAGTATTTTTCTCCTCGGCAGCCTTGGACACTGCGTTCTCAAGAGCAATCTTGTCAGTGGTTAAGTTGGTGATGACTTTGTCCTTTGCCTTGGTTTCTTCCTTTGAGGTAGCAAGGTCTTTCTCCATACTGGACAGTTTCTCCCGGAGGTCTTTGATGGTTTTCTCTAAAGTGGCGACTTTTGTGGTGCTTGTCTTTTGGCTTCTCTTCAACTCCTCGTTTTCTTCTTTCAACATGGCAGCATTGGAGGTGGCAGTTCGAAGGTCTTCGGACAGCTTCTCCTTGTCAGACTTAAGGTCTTTAATGATGTCTGTCTGACTCCGAACTTTTCTCTTCAACGTAAGTATAGGCTGCACGTTTCTTAACAAGGGGTGGGCTATAGTATCCCTTTCACTAGAGACAATAAAAGTCTTACCATTAAAATTGACTGTGTTGTAGCTGCTCGGAGGAATGTAAGGCCCTGCAAAGTCATCTCTGGGGAGATTGAGGAAGTATTCACCAAGCTCACCAAGACCGGTGATGTCTACTCCATCAATGTTGAGATCTCCTCCCTCAACCTTATCAGTGTGAAAGTCCCCCGGAATCTCTTCGGCATGCGTTGGGTCTGAGGGCTCAGCTTGGAAAGAAGGCTCCGGAGCCCGGAGAGAAAGCTCGTTTCCCTTAGAAGTCTTTTTCTTCTTCGCCTCCCGGTCTGCGCCTTCGCTTCCTTGTTTGCGATTTCTCTTGGAAGCCCTTGGAGGTTTTGGGAGATTCGTTTCCTGCCTTTCAGTCTCTTGCTCCACTACTTGCAAGAGAGCAGCATCAATTTGGCTCTGGGCTGGCCCCTCCGGGACTATTGGAGCATCCTTCTCAGCATCAGCAGGGTTGGCATCACCCACCACCCTTTTGCCCTTCTTCTTCTTGCCTTTCATCTTGCTCGGGGCTTTGGCCCGGCCTGGCAGGAAGAGAGTCCCATCTGGTTCATGGGTCCTCTTGAGCACAACATCTGGAGAAGGCTGGGTGGTGAGCTCCTCCCAGGTCAAGTCTCTCCGACCTGTGGTGTTCCACAGGTGAGACCTTGCCAAATTCCCACTAGTAAAAGCATCGTGGAATCGGTTCCCCCAGTTCTCAGCAGCCTAGGCATTAATCTTGCCACAAGTGACCTGCCCGGCTTTCAAGTGGTCACTAAACTCCTTGGGCAGTTCTGCTAAGACAAAAGTAAGACAAATTAATATAAACTAAGTCTAAAAAGAGAAGAGAGATAAAAATATATAAAGGCAAGATACTTACGATCACTCCTCCATCTGCTTATGAGGAGGCTTGGATTCTCTCCGGATTTTATCTTCTTGCCATTCTCCCAGGCACCACTGACAAATAGGAACTGAGTCCTCCAATTCCTCTCTGCCTCTAGCAAATCATCCACCGCCTTGAAGTTATCCCCCATGTTAAAGTGGTAGAAGGGGATGTGGTGGTTTCTACATAGGCTAGCCACTGCAGCAAACTCCTCCATGGGCAGAGGGATCCCGGACAGCCTTGATGCCATGATGCATGACATAAGGGTATACCAAGCGTTGGGGCTCAGCTGGCTCGGACAGAGTTTGATCAAATGGAAATATCTGACAATCTCTGGGTCTAGTGGGAACCTGAGCCCCCAGTTGAACAACTCCGTGAACATGACCACCTCACTCAACTTGCAGTCCATGGGGGTCTCCGGATGTATAGGAATCCTGATCTTTACATTCTCTGGAATGTCCCATTTCGAACGCATCCTGCCCAACTCAACAGTGTGGATGAATGCATAGTTGATTTTTTGTAAGGAGAGGAGATAATTAACGATGACCTTGTGAAAACAAGGCCGTACTTTTCCTTCTAGGCTCCCCGGCAGATCCGGATGCCTCAAGTACAACTTCTCCTTGCCCTTGTCTTTCTTGGCAACTATTTCTTTGCTGGTCTGACCGGAGGGCTCAGACTCAAATGGGGCATCTTCAACAGTCCTTCATCACTTCCTCCATGATTGTTGAAGGGATTTCAGCAGCTGTAGTGGGGGGAGGGTTCAAACTTGACTCAGCCTTATCTCCGGACTGATGGGCCTCAGTGCCCCTTTGATTTCTGCTCTCCGGCAGAGTGTTTGGAACAGAAGTTTCTGGTTGAAGGTTTGGATTGGAGCCCTCCGGTCCGGACAACCTGTCCTTAGGGGCTTTTATAGGCACTTCTGATCCGGTGCTGCTGTCCTTTGCCCCCGACCTAGAGGGAGTATTTTTGGTCCCCAGGCATTTAACCAACCGGCCTTTCCTCTTGTCAACCAACTTCTCAGGAGAGTGCTCCGTATCCGATCCCATTGCAATAAAGGGAGAAGGTTTTCTAAGACTAGTGGCTGTAACTCCTGGCTCGACAGCAGGCACCGATTCCTGAACTGAGGAACCAGAGATTATGGGGGAGAGGTTGGTTTGAAATAGTTTCCTAGGCTTAGTACCTTTGGAAGAGGACGAGCCTCGATCTGACTCGGTAGCAGAGGTGTTTAGTCTCTCAACAGGCGAGGTGGGCAACCCTGCTGCGATCCGTCTTTCTCCTTCAACTTTTTGAGCCTTCTCTAACTCAGAAAGATTGAGCCACCCGCCTTTGACAAGAGCGTTCCTCGCTGTAAACATAAACTATTGAACTAAACTTTTGCTTTAGAGAGAGAAAGCTTTGAGAGTTTTTGCATAAATAAATTTGAAGGAGATGGTAAAACAGTAGAAATGAGTTTGTATTTATAGTAAATCTGAAAAAGAAAGTTGATTCCTAGGAGAATTCAAAAAGTTTGGCAATGATTAAAAGACGGTGCTGATGTCACCACCTGTAATCAAAGAGGTTGCTTTTCGAAGAAGGCGGGTTCGAAATTCAAGGTGAAAAAACGGCCGAAGCAACCAATCAGAGGGTGACACGTGTCCCACGAACTCTGGCAAAAACCGTTTTGAATTCGTGAAGCTTTATCTGTCCGGATAAACCCATAGCCCGAATTGATAGACCTGTTCGGATTAAAACTACCCCTGACGTCGGACTGTTTTCAGGTCTTTGACAAGAATATTTGCACAAACACCTAAAAAAGGGGCTCCTGATGAGTCTGAATTCTGCACGCTCCCCGAACAAGGACAGATCGGTCCAAGGCCTCCGGACCGGACAGACCACTTTGAGCACTATGACCATAGGACTGTTCGAACTATGACAAAAGTACTAAAAAACCTAAACACTTCTTGACTAAGCTACTTGCTCTCCTACTTAGAGCTCATGGGTCTTTGAACATGACCCGAGTCCATTAAACATGACCCGAAAGCCCATAAGGGCCCAAACATCAGGGTATAAATACCCAACCACCTGCATTAAGTATGGGTAATGAGAATTAACTGCTACCAGGCTGCTTAATTATCTCTCTACTCTCTACTCTAAACACATATCACCCACACACTACTATAAAACACCAACTAAAGTACTAGCCTACCCTTATGCGATTATTATCCACACCAAAATTGACCAATTAGAAAAGAGTCGGTTCATTGTTGTTATTCAAATTTTTACCGATGAGTTTTCTCTTCCTCCACCACATTAACCACCGCATATCACTTTTGCCGGCATCATTTTACTGTTTGTATGTTCACCGCCAAAAACGCACTAACCAAAGGCGGTTGGCTAAACTTGTCTGAGCTAGAAGAAGAGAAGAAGAAGTCAAGGGTCGTTGGAGGGTTGCTTCCTTCCTCAAGTACGATTTTTGTTACTCAATTTATTTAGTACAAAGTATTTTACGTTTACAATATACGAATCATTCCCTCTGAACCTTCATCGAATGCGTAGTCATTTACGTCACCCAATCGTTCTCAAACACTCTTGATAATGCTATATTTTATACATAATATACCGATAATTAGAAAGCATAATATATAGATTTATATTTAATTAAACGTGATTTATTTTATGTTACTAATAAAATATTAATTCGCGTTTATTACGTCAAACATGTAACGGACGAAAATAAATGCAGAACTCTTGTACTAGTATAAGTAAGGGTTTTCACTCTAATTGTATCCCGATCATCTTTCCGACACAAATACATTTTATATTATCTCCTTGAAGGACATATCTGGAAACGGAATTTCTTACTTCTAAAAAAATAAAATTTCTTACTTCTAAAAAACAAAATCATTTTGCTACAAAAATAAAGTAATAAAAAATAACCGGTGTTTATCCGGTTTTTGTTTTAGTTCGTACGTTGATCGGTATACTATTCAGATCCTCATTCGATACTGATTTGTCATTTGGAGAATACTAAATTTGACGCTTTATTTTCGTCTCTAAAAATCAACTCCACGATTGAGTACAACCTCGTAGCTATACCAGATGTACCAAAGAGATGCCCATCGAACAAACCACCACTACGGTCTCTGTCATTTATTAAATATCGAATAAAAAATATCACTCATTAAACACAATAATTTTAAATTTAAATACGTTTCTATCTACTATTTTTCAAATACTATAAAAATATGTAATATGCATGCTAATTAATAATTTTTTTTATTAAGGCCTTTATTGAATAAATGGAAAAGAACAAGCCTATTTAGGCAATATTACAAAAATTTGAAAGCTAAACCCTAATCAAAGAACCGGGAACTTCATCTTCTTTCCTAAACCAAAGAACCAAACCCTAATCAGAAAATCTTAAATATCCCAAATTAAGACTCTTCAAGAAGGTAATGGCTTTCAACTTCAAAGGAGCCTCCATATCATTGAAATCTAAGTTCGATTGAACCCTCAAGGTCTCTTTAGCCACCCAATCAGCCCCTAGGTTCTGCTCTCGAAATGCATGCTTTACCACCATTTCAGACTTGATAAGCTTCCTGCAATAGCTTAATAAAGAGTCGAGATACCAAGCAGACTTACCATATAACAAGAGATTAACCAAGATCAGGGAATCAAACTCTACATCAACTCTACTTAACCCCAGACTGTTACACAGTCTCAATCCATCAAATAAAGCACGACATTCAGCAATCAATGGCGTACATTTGCCATACAACCTGCCAACACCTCTGATAATACTACCATTACAGTCTCTTATCAAAGCACCACCAGCAGATTCATGATTAAATGTACAAGCTCCATCTATGTTTATCTTATACCTGCCTTGTTTAGGGTTCTTCCATTTCAAAAATAACGGCTTATTCAAACCTTTAGTCTGATTTACACAACCAATACTAGCACCTTCTTTAGCATATCTTCCCCAGTGTTTCATGTTTAGAGTCTTAGAATGATCCAGACTAGTTAAAATGTAGATAATGTGTCTAATGATAGAAGCAGCGTTTGTATTCTCATTACCAATCTTCTTTTTGTTTCGTCCTAACCAGATAGACCATACAATTATTGCAGGAAGGATTGTGAGAATGTCACAGCTCCTTTGAGCAGCCCAATACCACCTTATGGCGATGTGCGAAATCGCCATGTAGGACTGGATCTGTAGTTTGAAGATAACAATGAAGTGAAGCCAAACAGCCCAAGCTTGAGGACACTGCACAAATACATGGTTAGTAGTTTCTATATCATTACAGTGAATACACTTAGAAGCTAGATGGATATTTCTTGCTTGTATAACATCCTCAGTAGGAACCCATTTGTGAAGTACTCTCCATAACAAAAATGAGCATTTTTTAGGGGTAACAGCATTCCAGGTCTTAGCATAAATTCTAGTAGCATTGCCCTTGTTTCTGATGTGATTCAAAGTGTCTTTAGAGTTAAACATCCCATCCTTTGACAGAGACCAAAGAATAACATATTTATTATTAGAGAGAGTAATCTCCCTAATCCTGTTTATCTCAGTAGCAGTCACTCTAGTGCTAAGCCTATCAAAATCCCAAGAGCCATCCAACTAGAAATCCCTGACAGAATCATTAGTAGAGTCCCCAAGCAATCTTCTATCATTGTCATTAATAACTTTGATGAAGGGACTATCTGAGCACCATCTATCATACCAGAAGCTCATGTTCCCCTGACGAGGAAGCCAAAATATATAACCTTCCGCTTTCTCTCTTGCAGAAATAACACGATTCCAAGATTTAGACTTCATGTTAGGAGATATAGCTAAAACAGGATGAATACTATCTCTACAATATATGGATAACATGTATTTAGCCCAGAACGATTTCTGCATCCTGAAGTTATACCATAGCTTCATTGAATACACAATTTGCACATCTTTAAGTCTCTTAAGATTAAGGTCTCCTTCATTGAAAGGCTTACACAGTCTCTCCCATCTAGCCCAACTAAATGCTCTTTTATCATCCTTGCTTCCCCACAGGAACTTGTTGAAAAGAGTTTCCAGCCTATTGATGATGCCAACAGACAAGAGAGAATGCTGCAGATAGTAGATTGGAAAAGCAACAAGAACAGCCTGAATCAACAGCAAACGACCAGCAAATGAAAGGTGCAACTTGTCCCAATCCATTATTCTATTTCTGACTATGTAAATTAACTCTTCAAAATTAGCCATTCTAGAATTAATAGCTATAGTAGAGCCACGATAACTGAAAGGCAAACATGTATGCTTGATATTCCATATGTCTTCAATAATAACAATCTGATGATGAACCATCTTGTTGGGCACAATTAGCTTAGACTTTGCTGTGTTAATTTCTTGACTAGAAACACTTTGATAATGATCTAAACCAGCTTTGATAGCACACATTGTATCAACACTTCCATTAGCAAAAACCATGAAGTCGTCTGCAAAAGCAAGACAAGCAACATTTTGATCACTTCTAGTCTTGTATCTGAACAAACTATTACCATTAGAGGTAAGCTTTATAGCCCTTATCAAGTACTCTTCAGCCAGGATAAAAAGACTCGGGGAGAGGGGATCCCCTTGTCTTAGGCCTTGAGAGTTGGCAAAATAACCAGTTGGCTCACCATTCACCAATATGGAAGAACAGACATTGCTAATACAATTGCCAATAAGAACAGAAACATTAGTATTAAAACCAAATAATTTTAGAATATTGAAGAGAAACTTATGATTCAGCTTATCAAAAGCTTTAGTCATGTCAGTTTTAATGATGACATTGCCAAACTTCCTGTTCCTATTAATGTCGAAACACAACTCCTGAGCCAGAAGGATAGAATCCTGAATACACCTTCCCTTAACAAACCCACCTTGCTCCTCAGAAATAAGCTTAGGCAGAACTTTAGCCATCCTGTTGTTGATTAACTTTCCCACAATCCTTCAGAACATTGTAGTTAAACTGATAGGTCGAAAGTCACTCCACCTATTAGGATTATCTATCTTAGGGATTAAGCAAATCAATGTAGCCTTCACACCCTTAGGCAGAACAAACCCATTGAAGAAACCCTTAACAGCATTACACAAATCATTACCAACAACAGTCCAACACTTCTTATAAAATTCACCATTGAATCCATCAGGGCCAGGAGCTGATTCCGAGTTTAAAGACTTAATAACCTCATAGATCTCCTCAGTTTCAGGAACACAAGAAATACTATTGTTGTCTTCATCAGTAACCAAAGAAGGGATCACATCCATTAAGACAAAATCAGACTCCACATTACTAGAAGGAGCAAGCAATGTTTTAAAAAAATCAACAGCAGAATTACCAATGTCTTCCTTAGAAGAGAGCCACTGATCACCAACCTTAATTCTATGAATTCTATTCCTCTTGAGCCTCTTCTTCACAAAGCTATGATATGCCTTGGTATTCCTATCAGAATCCTTCAACCAGGAAGCATGAGCCTTCTGCCTCCAGAAAATCTCTTCCCTATCAAGAAGCACTAAATGATTCTGCCTAGCCTCCTCCAAAGCAAATTTATTATCATCATTAGAGTCATTTTGAAGCATTACTTCCTTGACATTAATAATTTTTTCAGAGCGTTTGATAGCATTAAAAATATCCCCAAAATTACTCATATTCCAAACCTTCAAAACAGCTTTCAATCTCTGCTGCTTAATCCAAAAAGCCATGATCGGATTCCTCACATCATCATTGATACTAGCAAACCAACTCTCTTCAACAGTCTTCAAAAAATCAGGGTGAGTAACCCACATATTCAAAAACTTAAACGAAACTTTAGACCTTTCAATACTTGAGGCAACCTTAATAACCATGGGACAATGATCTGAACAACTCCTGGCAAGGTAAGAAACAGCAGTACAATCAAAGAATTCTAACCAAGAAGAGCTATATAAAACACGATCCAGCCTCCTCCATTTATGCCCATTAGACCAAGTATAAGGACAACCAGAATACCCAGCATCAATGAGACCACAATCCATAATAAGACCATTGAAGTCATCCATTCCTCTTTGATTAATATTAGAGCAAGACAACTGCTCCTGGATATTAGAAATTATATTAAAGTCCCCAAACATAATCCATTCATAAGAACCAACATCAAGACTCCTAATCGAATCCCAAAGCAACACTCTCTGATCCCTTTTACACTTTGCATACACAACAGAAACATAAAACTCTTTGCTCATAGAAGAATGACACACTTTAAAATGAAGCAACTGCTCACTGTCAAAAACCACATCAACCTTGTAATCTTGATGCCAAAACACGCAAATCTTGTTATTCACATTACAACTATACCCACTCAACTTCAACTTCCTGGCAACTAAACACATTTTATCAACCTTCACAAAAGGCTCTTGAACAGCAACAAAACTAGCCTTTTCAGAATTAACCAAAGACTTTAATCTTTACATCGTTTCCTTATTAGCAAGCCCTCTTGCATTCCAGTTTATCAAAGTAATAGTCATTAATCAGGAGGAGGCTTATGGGCTCTTTTGAGCTTTATAATTTTAGACGAAACCGGCCCCTTTGAACTCTATATCTTTGACACTTTCTTAAACTTCTGAATCTCTTGCCTTTTAACCTTACCTTTTTCAAACTTATCCTTCACAGGAGAACAAGCAAGTCTACCATCATGTTTTGGTGAATCATGGATATCATCACTCAAGATTTCAAACGTGTTCCTTCTTTCTAACGTTTTCAATGCATCTATCATTTCATCTTCATTAACAGGATCAGAAGAACCACTATTCTCAACAGTTATAACCCTTCGAAGAGAGCAACTATCAGACTCAAAATCATCATGTAAAGAACTATCTATAATCTTGTCAACCACTATTGACTTTAAAAGACGACCAATGACATTTTCTTTAACAACATCAGGAAGGACAACCTTATCACAGATCGCATTTGAATCTTGATTATTAGCATACTCACCATCCTTATGAGAACAGGAGACTTGATCAGGCACACCTGAACCATCAAGCCGAGTCCCCTTATCATGAACATTCAATACAATCTTTCCATCATACAACAGCTTCTTACAATTGTCATTTGAATGACCAATGTGAGCGCAATGACTACAATACATAGGAACACTATCATACACAAGATCAATCCAGTAACTGTCAGCCTCTCCAAATTTTAACTGAATCTTGTGAACTAAAGGCTTAGATATATCCACTTCAACCCAAACCCTACAGCAATTTTGCCTAGCCCTATTAACAGAAGGTACCCAGACCTTCAACGGAGTTCCCAAAACCTTCGCAACTTCATTAATCATAGACTTATTGAACAAGAACTCAGGCAAACCTGGAAGAGAAACCCAGATCGGCGTATATGGACATTCAAGGTTAGGATCAAAACCAGGAGTCCACTTTAACAATCTCATTGTCTTACTACCCAATACCCATACATTCCTTGACCAAAGCCTCATGAAGTCTTCAATCTCATTGAACTCAACAAAGATGTGTCTGTAATCCCAGACCGAGACACTATACCTACCAGCAAACTTAAATTTCGACAAGAAGTTTCTGAAAGTCTCCATAGATGGCTTACCAGTCGCGAATTTTGCTATTAAAGTGTTTTTGGAAATCTTCATTAATCTTTCCTTATCTCCAATATCAAACATAATCACTGGAAATTCTTCCTGCAAAGAAACGGAGACCTTTGAATGTTTAAAGTCTAGTTTCATGATTCTTAGAGTATCAGCATATGAACCCTTCTTGAAATCATTAACTTTCTTCTTATTTCCTTCCTCAAAAACCGGATTTGTGATTACATTACATTCATCGCCCAGGAGCTTTGTTTCCGTCATACTCTGTTTTCCAACTTGAGACTGAGTCGACTTCCTAAGCAAAGGAAATTCATCAGTCGATCCAATATTAAGATTATCAGCCATAATCAAAATCAACAAACCAATTTGATCAGAGAAAAGCAAATAAATTCAAAAGGAGAAATAAAATTTGCTAAAGAAACTGGCTCTGTTAAATACTTTAGTCCAACCGTTAATATTTATATATTTATTAATACATTATATATTTAATATTATACAGAAACGTTTACTATATCTATTAATAGGCTTTGAACAGTACATCGTCCCTCGACTATCACGTTTGGTGGCAAATAGTCCATTGACTTTCAAATGTCCGTTGGCAGTCCCTGGACTATCCCGTTTGGATAAAGTTAGTCCACCAGATCCTCTGATCCATGAGAGGCTGCCACGTGTCACCATAGTCTCCAGATTTTTGTATCACCACTAGTCCCTTGAGTTTAGTTTTCTGTAATTTTCTACATTTTGGGTTTGACCTAAACTCAAGGGACTAGTGGTGATACAAAAATCTGGGGACTATGGTGACAGGTGGCAGCCTCTCATGGATTAGAGGATCTGGTGGACTAACTTTATCCAAACGCGATAGTCCAGGGACTGTCAACGGACATTTGAAAGTCAAGGGACTATCTGCCACCAAACGCGATAGTCGAGGGACGATTAACTGTTCAATGCCTCTATTAATATATTAGAGCGAGAACTAATATAAACATAACTAATAAATATTAGTCAAATAAAACTAAAAAAAACTTAATATTAAGTTCATTCGTCAAGTAACTTTTAGAATTATATTATACTGGTTTAATGCTATATTATATCAGTAATAAATGTTGGTTAATCTATAATTTAATTTTATATTTTGTTAAATAATCTAATACTTAATATATATTAGTAAGATACAGCAATATTATACAGATGATATTAAAAATACTAATGACCTTTAATATATTACCAGTTCTATAATGCTTAATCACCTCAAATACCATACTATTAGTCAAAATAGTATAATCTTGAGAATTATTAATGAAAAGTATTAGTCACCTTTATGTGATTTTTGAAAATTATTAATCATACTAGATAAGTCTGAAGCGGTAGCTTCATCCGCCAGTTGAAAGCGAGCAGTCGGAGGTTCGTCTACTGGCGAGAGCTTGTCTCTAACCACTCCTATAGCCGCGTCCCTGTTGTATTACGAAAAGTGTGTAGGCAACAACCCCTAAAATACAGAAGAAAAGGTGTGGCCGAAAATGTCGTCTCATCTCTCTTTCTGCCATATTCGACGCCTCTTCACAACCGCAATCTCGGTGACGATAACACCTTCTTGTCGAATATCCATCTGCAAAGCCGAATCCAAACTCGAAATAAAACATGATCCAGAAAAAGCTTTTAAAGTCTAATCCTCCGTCTGTAAATACCATTCTCTTGTATCCTCATGTAGCGCTCAAAAGCTCACCTTCAAGCGCATTTCCAAATTACGCCATTTCGACGTTTTGTGGAATATTACAAAAACAATCCCAAAATCAAGCAAGAACCCTACCTCACGTCTTTTATCAGATCGTACGGCCTCGCTGCAATGTTTGATCACGCTAGCCTAGCTAGTTTGAATGATAAAGCTATAGAGGCTGTCCAAAATGTAGAAGCCAAAGGTGTAGAGGTAACCGCCATCACTTGCCCTATGATTCTGGAGTTATTGGACAAGTAGGAGAAATTGATGAAGTAGAGAAGCTTTGGGACGAAATACTATGAATTGGCAGCAAAAATGGATACGATATCGTCCTAGACCTCTACCACTATTTTTTGTTCTAAAAAACTGTAAAATATATATGAAAAAATATTTACATGATCGGACTAGAAGAGTAGGCCCATTTTATAGAGGAACAATTGGTTTACAGTACACAAGTAAAATTATAGTGAGTACAATACAATCTAGATAGGCTTATGAATCTTGGTGTCGAAGAAACGGTAGCGCAGATCAGAGATAACATGGTGGACGATCCTTAAGTTCTGGGAATGGCTGTTCCTGACGATTCTAGCATTACGTTCACACAAGATGTAGTAGATAACTGATCAGAAGGGGGCGCGCCACAAATGGCTAAAGCCGGAAGAAGAGGGGGTCCAAAAGCTAGCCACTGCGAGCCAGTCGGACCAGGAGGTGGAGATAAAATTGATCTTTTTTTTTACGAAATATAGTCTCCCAAATGGGGGAAGAGTAAGAGCACTTGATTAGGAGATGCTCCAAAGTCTCTAGGCAATTTGAACGGAGGACGCAATCCGGGAAGGGAGTCGAGTCCCCAACTGATAAGCTTGTCACACGTAGCAAGTTTATTGTGGATAGCCATCCAAGCGGTGAATGAGTGACTTCGGATGTTGTATTTATTCCAAATAAGATATGCCCATGCAACCTTGTTTTGTGGTGGGACGAAGAGCTTCATAGATACTGCTAATAGTAAAGTGAGGACGAGAATGATTTGGGATCCAGATAAAAGTGTCCTCAGAGTCGGCAACAGGAGGTAGAGCCTCAGTAACATTTTTAATTTCAAAGAGGTGACGTTGATGACGTCTATTTGCCGCTCTAACATGGGGGCCAAACTCAACGCCCATTCAGTTGGAGGTCTGCGACAGACGAAAGGCTACACAAACGAGTTAAATTAGTGATATTGGGGGCCAAAACAATTTGCAAGGGTTGTTGGGAAGAGCTAGGGGTCGTACCAGATAGGCGTGGCAGTGCTGTTTCCAATGACAACCTTATAGATCCCTGCGGTTTGGATTCAGAGATTGAGAATCTTCCTCCAACTCCAGTTGGCAGAGGAAGTTAGAGAGAGATTCTAAATGCTTTTGTTCTTTATCTTTTCATCAATGATCCATTGGTCCAGATCGAGTTCTGGTTTTTAGTCAGAATAGGCTAGAATGACTTGAGGGCAGCCTCTTGCTTCCAAATCTTGAGATTAGGAATCCCAAGGCCACCCTCATCTGCAGGCACAAAGAGCTTATCCCATGCAATCTTAGCCCAAGTAATTTTCATCTTTGATCTTTGAGAACTCTTACCGGGAGGATAAAGATCGAGGACCAGTAGACCTGACTTGCGAAGAGCACTGTTTTGATCAAAAGAAGTCTTCATGCATAAGATAGATACTTGGAAATTCAAGAGTTGATGCGGTTCATAATTATGAGAAACAGATATCTCCAGTTGTTATACGAGAGTCTCGAGGTGATTAGCGGAACTCCGAGATAGCTGACAGGCAGTGTGCCCTCATTGAATCCAAGGGTGTTCAAGATTAGAGTCTTCGTGACGTCCGAACCTCTACTATTTTCATATCCAAGCCCCAGAATTCCTTAACTTTGACAATGACAAGATCGTCGATGAGGGTGTTGTGAAAACTGATTTCCCCACGCTTTTCCTACAACTCAGCGTCATACAAAAAGAAATTAAAAAAATTCCAAGATTGGGATTTGAAGGCAGAAATATAATAACAAAATCTCTAGAGAAAAGAGGTGTTTTATGGCAATATTTAGAGTTTGGAAACAAATATTGGGAAAGTTATATACAAGCATTGAAACGCCGCAATATCCTGACAGATGAGTGGGCACGATAAAATATTTGCCGAAAAAAGAAGAAGGGTGAAAAATAGAAAAATATAGAATGTATGTGAAGCAGTGAACCCCTGACGATGGATACTAATGATGGTAACGTTGTGATTGTGGGAAAGACACGCACAATTTTAACAACTTTCAACAACACTGAGAGACTTTGAGAATCAAACTTGGGACTTTCCATAAAAAATCAAGTCTTTAAACAGGCAACGACTTCAAACGAAAAAATTTCACAAAAAAAACTTAACAAGTAGTTGTCATCAAAGTAAATATTTAATTTGACTTTGTCAATGAATATTCCATAATAAATTTTTAGTCACCGTCAATGGCTTTGCTTTATAAGTCGATTTTCAAAAAATCCAATCTACGAAAACGTTTTCAAGCCATTCGACACGTGATCTCCATAATATACGCCAAATAATATCCATCTCCACGTTCGAAAAATGATATAGGTCAAGTAATCTCCATCTCCGTAATCGAAAAGGTAACAGGGTCAAGCGATATCCATATCTTTAATATAAATGACTGTAAGCTAAATGATCTTCACCTCCACGATAGAAAGGCATGACAGCCAAATAATCGTCATCTATATGATAGAAAATGCTATAAGGAAAATGACTTCCACCTCCATGATCAAAATGGCTATCAGCCAATTAATCTCCATCTTTATGCTAGAAAAATGTTATAAGTCAAATGATCTCCACCTCCATCATAGATAAAAGGATATAAGCCAAACCATCTCTACAACAGAAAAGATTTAAGCTAAGTTATCTCCATGATATACACCAAGTGATTCTTCATCTTCATCTTTTTTTTTTATGTGTTTGTTAGATACTTCTCTTCATTCTTACAATGCCGCGAACGGGTCACTGACCACACTTACGGGCTACGTAAAATGGCCATAATGTGCCAAGACTAAATAAATCTAATTAATATGAATGGGCTAATTGGTTACACCCACTGAGGATACGTAATATGCAAATTACTCCAAGCCCACGAGGTTATGCAATAGGCCGAACCGGCGCTCCGGTAAACCAGCCGAGCGATACTCCCAATTTTTCTGGCTACGCAATGGGCCATACTATGCTCGATCTTGTAAGGAAACGCTAGAACACCACAAAACAAAATTTTAACAAACACATAGATATCCCCTCATATAAATTATAAGCATTTATTACGTCAATCTCTACCAAGCGCATTCACATACAAACGCCACTACGTTGTTTACAGGCTTACCGTCTACATAAAGTCACATACAACATTCGGTAAATTCTCCAACACAAGGTCCACGAATTTTATAACATAAATAAAGTATATATATATATATATATATATATATATATATATAGTCTTCACTTCATCCTTCACCAAATATTAGGGGGGCTATTGGTCCTTATCCAACATAAAATCAAAGCATACCGAAGAAGCACGTAACATCCTAGTAGCCTACTAATTGTTAGCTATACGTTTTTTCTTTTACAAAATAGAGCTTTCAATCCTCAAGGAAGTTTTTGGCTGGCGAAGGTTTTTAATAAGGTAGGAACAATAAAGTACAAACCAAATTGGATACGTCTTTGATAATAATTCGGCTAAGACAATCAATATAACCAAGCTCTAAGACTTTTCAAAGTTTAGTCGGCACGACTGGCATAGTTTCTTTGGAATGATCAACGACGCCTCAACATAAAAGATAAATGAAGACAAAGCTACGCCAACTGAAAAAATAAAAACAATACAAGCTCTCTAAATGTAAAGAAGAACAAGAAGATTACACTATCCAGATATTATATTCGACCATTATATAGTCTTTAAGTTTCACTACACTCCAATTTAAGGACTAGGGGGACTCTTGATGAGGCTATAATTTATACATGATATCCGAATAATTATAAAGCGTAAATATATATATAATTAAATTAAATTTATTTTATGTTACTAATAAAGTATTACTCCATACTTATTACATCAAACATGTAACGGACGAAGATAAATGTCGAGCTCATTGTTTTTTTAAGGGAACCCGCAGCCGCTATTCAGAGTGTAGTGAGTGCTTACAGGGTAAACCCCCAGTCTACGCAATAGCCTGCAAACCAACGTAAGAAGGTAAACCACACAATGTGGTAGGCTCAGCAGAGAAAGTGTATGCAAAGGAACTCGAACTCATGACCTTTGGTCACAAGCATGCCTTACTCAACCAACTCGGCTACCCCGTTGGGGGCATGTCGAGCTCATTGTACTAGTATAAGTAAAGGTTTTCACCCTAACTGTATTCGGATCATTTTTTAATACAAATACATTTTATATTATTTTCTCTTTGTCTATATATTTTCCTTCTTGAACGATTATGATGTTTGATTAGGGTTTCGACTCTAACTTTTCTTGATCGGTTATATGAAATCAACCATGCACCCTTGATCTAAAAAAATACCTTATGGAACTAAGATAATTAATGATGTTATTGTACCCTAGTATATTGTTCGGACAACCAAATTGGAAGTTGAGATAACAATTCTTGTTGCGGGAAATAGTTGTAGCATGATATGTTCCACAGAGTGTACCAACAGTTTCCTTATTTATTTATTTGTCTCGGTAATTCCTCTTGGAGGTCGAAGGGAGTTCTATCAATGTTTTGTCATGTTACATGCGCAGAAATTAATAATGTCTTTTTTAGTATTGATAATGATAAATAATTGGCGCATGATAACTTCAATGCGGGGTTTTTCAAGCACTCGTTGAACATCATTGGTAAAGATATTTTCAATGAGATCTTAATTTTCTTAATATTAGATATATTGCGCCCTCTTGGAATTATATTACTATCAACCTTATCCCTAAGAAGGAATCACCCTCTTACATTAATGGTTTCAGGCCAATTGTTTGCGGCAATGTGATGTATAATATTATCTCGAAGATCATGTCTGATATGAACAATGACTCCTTACCTGATTTACAAATCTCATCCAGATTTAATAGCTACTTGTAACACTATAGACAACATCTTTCTCTCTTAAAATATTTTACAAGTTTATTAAACTAATTGTAAGGGTCCAAGGGTTTTTCTTAAACGACCTGACAAAAACTTTTGATAATGCGCAGTGGCACCTTATACTCTATAGTTTGGTGGCCAATAATTTCCTAGTATAGATAATCACTTGGATTACTAAATATATCTTCACTCATTATATATTATAAATATTAATAGAGATCCACTTGAAAATTTCAAATATAGAAGTAGTCTTAGACAAGGTGATCCATGTTCATCATTCTTACTCGTCTTGGTCATATAAGTTCTTTCCAGTATCCTTAAGGAGAAAATTAATGATGTGAACTTCAAATTCCACTGGAAGTGTCATAAGTTTAAGATTTTCAACCTTTCCTTCGTATGATCTTGTAATTTTATGTCGTGACAACAATAACTCTCTTAACCTTATTAAGATGGTATTAAGAACTTCTTTATCACCTAAACATTAAATTTAGCTACGAGAAAAGCCGTATCTTCTTCTTTGGGTTAAATCCTCCCTAAGAACTAAATTGATCCATATCTTCGGGTTCAATGTTGGTTCTCTCCCGACTAAATAAATTGGAGTGCCTCTTCTTACATGTGGTCTTTTCCATAATGGATGTCACCCGATTCTAGAAACAATTACTTCACATTATCTCATGAAGTTCCAAATACCTTTCCTATGCAGATATAATTCAACTCATTAAATCATTGTTATTCGCGGGACATGTTTATTGGTCATCAGTCTTCATTATCCCTGCTAGAGTTCATAAATAACTCTCTCAGTATCTCTGTCGTTTCCTCTTTTCTTGCTATGAGGTGAAGGTTTCGGATGTGAAAGTGGTTTGGTCAACTATTACATTGCCCTTTTATGAGGCGACCTTGAAATTCTAGACCTTAAAAGCTGGAATTATGCGGTTGTCCTTGAACACTTATGGTCTATAGTTAGTAAAAATGAAAACTCAAGCTTGTGTGACTGGGCTAACTCTCTGAATATCAAAGATAAAATAGTTTGGTATTTAAAGGGTTGACTCATCTCTCTCGTGGACTAGGGGAAGATTGTGAATATTAGGCCAATAACTAGAAAATTAGACAGGGAAACGATTGGTAATGTGGAGAATATTTTCTTCTGGTACAGGTCGTGCTTGCTCTTTATCTCTTTGGTAAACCACTATAGGAAAATTATTATACGTAACTAAATATTAGGTAGTAACCTCAAGGTTTTTGACATCATTTCGGATACTCTTTGAAGTTGGCGCACTCAATTAAGGTCTCTTATTTCTCGAAATCATCAAAAATTCCAGGAGATCAATCATTTTATCCCCTCTCTCTCACACTCCTTTTAGTATCAACTTTGATGATGTACACTGGTAGACCATCAAGATTGGAAATGTAAAATTCACAATTAAAGACACTTACAATGCAATCTGTATACTCACCCCCGATGTTGGGTGACCGAGGTTATTATGACATATATAATATCTATCGTCATTCTTTTATCATATGGTTTGCCATCCTAGGTAAGTTGTCTACCTGTGACAATCTCATTAGCCGAGGATTAAATTCTCTTTCTGACTGTGTGCTGTGAAATTCCTGTGATAAATCCATCAACCATATCCGTTATGAGTGTGCTTACACTCAGGGTATCTGGGTTGCTGCCAGTACCAAGATTGTATTCATTATTAACAAGTGGATTGACCATTCTAGTTCAGGGTAGCTTTGAATTAACCTCCCTGTAGCTTTTCTTATCTTTGGCAGACTTACTTTCGCGCTGTCATTTACTATGTATGTGGGAGAGAAATTCAAAAATATGTTTCTCTATTTCCGCTCTTGCCTCTGTGGTTTCACATAACGTTGTCGATATAATCGGGAGTTCTATTTCTCGCTTTATTTCCTCTTGTGATTGCTTGACACTTGAAAATGTTAACTCTCTTCACGTATGTTCGAGTTAGAACCTTTGATTTTCGACTCTCTTTTGCGACCGTTTTTATGGGTTCGAACATTTTTCCTTCTTTTTATAGAAAAGTTGTTGATGTCACTTGGTTTGTAGTTTTTGAACTATTTGTACACAAACTTTTGCCTTTTGTCGACATTTTTGTAATATCCTCGACTATTCTTTTCTTTCTCAATCATTATTTTTATATTATAACTCATTTATCTAATAATAGTGGATATATTCTCTATCTCTAAATTTGAATCCAAAAATAATTCTTTTACAAAATAAATATTATTTCACAAAATCTAACTCGTTTATATATGCCCCTCTATGACAACCAAAAAATTATTACACTACAAAACAAAAGCAATACTATTACCTGTTTCCCACTTAAATAAAGGTCTAGCACTTTTATTATGTTATAATTTTGACATGATCAAGGAGCGTCCTCTACCTTCTGTCCACGTACTCTGAAAATACTTTATAATGATTAATTCAAAATTTAGTAATAAAACAAGGATTTAAACGTACGAAATATTATTTCGGAAAAGAAAAAAAAAACATGTTATTAGTTTATAAAGGAAAACCAAACACAATATAAACACGAGACCATTCTTGCTTCATTCTTTTATTATATTTATATTCTTGCCTTCTTAGTTGTTAGCACAAAGTTAATTGCTTTATCATCTTAATCAACATATCAAGAAAGGAATACAATCAATTATCGAAACTATATCGATTACCGAATGAGAAAGGGATTACCTTTGTTTTAGTAAAATGGAATTCGCCTTGTAACTTCATTATGAAATTAATCAACTATATATAATTTTATACCAAGGAAGTTTTAATAAATCAATTTCCCCCTAAAATAAACTTATACTGTTTCAAACATTTTTGAATAAAAAATTGACTTCCATTAGCATGCTTATTTTGGCAATATATATTTTAGCATTCATACGTTCTGTAACAAAAAAAAATATACACATAACTTTCGAATTTATAGTTCAAATTGCTAAAATGTGGGTGAAATAATAAAATACTTAAACTAGATCTAATATTTTTAAAAAGTAGCATTAAAATGTTTAATTGACATAAAAGAAAAGAGATTAGTTACATAGTTGTTTTTATAAATTATTTACCTTTTAACTTATATTTGGGTATGTTTTTGTTATGTAATATATTTATTTTTTATTTTGTCTTTTATATATGTTATTTCAATCCTTTATAAAAAATAATTGATATAGATGACATTTTTATATTTTTTACCATAATTTATTTTTTAATCCTATTTTTTGAAAAAACTTTCCAGAATATTTATTTTCAATATAGACAAATATCGGAGTTCACAACTATCTAAAAATACATATTACAATGAAATATGATATAAATTGTTTTAGTTGCAGGTCATTTAGTTGGTTGATTATTTAAGATTTTATTTTTTGAAAATAATAATATCATTTTTGTATTTGTTTTAGTTGCTTGTTGAGTATTTAGTCATTTGTATTGTATAGATTTTAACCTGGTTTATGTTTGTGCATGTCTATTTGTCATTTTCGGATCATATTTGAGGGAGCTATGTTTAAATAAATTCATGATTTCGCTTTCATTTTTGCATTGGTTGTGCAAAGACAAACAACCATTTCGCACATTACATGCAAAAGTTGTTATGTAATTCACACATATTTATGAGAATTTTACATGATGTTCAATTTGTTTTTTCGTCTAATTTGATATGTCGTGTAATAGTTTTATACTATATTTTATACGTGCTTTGCTAAATAATGAATAATTATGAACTATTTTTACGTTTTTGGTTCAAAACTTACCCGATAAAAATGTTTCTAATCTAATTCTTGATTATTTTTGCAGGATAACTCCCCCGTAAGAACATTATTACAATATTTTTTTGAGGAAACATGCCATATATTACCAAACACGAGTCACAAAAGATGTGACATATTCAGATGATACCAAACACATAATAAGAAGTTTTTCCCAGTGTTAGTAGTCGCGATGGAGCAACTTTTCCTTAAGATCGATCAATATGGAGTAACCAGCAAAACAAAATATTATTGATGATTACGCAAGAGGTTCACGTTATAAAGATAGGATTGAGAGTATGAACATTGGTTATTCTATTTTCTCTAAGGTAAACATATGATACATGTTGGGAGAACTTTCATCCAAACATATATGCTGCCAACAAAGAAGAAGGTTAGTATAGATGGAGGAACATGATGTAATCATGTGTATGAATGAGATATACAAATGTTTAATTGAATGTTTATGTCTTGCGTATGTGCATACATATTGAGTTTGTTTTGTTATTGTTTCAGTGATTTTATTTTAATATTTTTATTTTGACTTTGTTTTAGTATCGTGTTACGATTTTATTGAGACGTTTTTTGTATCACTATGTTATGATATTTTAGTTATCACTTTATTATGTTATTTTTTTTACGACTATTTTAACTGTCTCAATGTTATATTTAATAATTATTATATAATTTTCATTTGGAATGTATTTGTTATTAATTAGTAAGATTATTTTGAACCAAGCTAATGATCTAAATATTTTTTTCTCCAAAAAAAACTTAAATTTTGGACAAACTCATGATAATCATATTATAAGATTTAAATAAATTACGTCTCTAATGTGAAGTAATTTGTTTTTGTATAGGTTCGCATGATGGTACGTCTACGCAATGTATATTTTTTGTATCGATTTATTTAGAACCATATGAACCTACAAATATTGGTGTAATAATTTGTAAAAAAAATTACAAAATTAATTGTAATCTCTTTGATAGGTTCTGAATGCGGTAGACAATCGTGTAAGGGTAAAAATGTTGTGCATCATTTATGATAAGGTTATGGAATATTGTGAGCCTTAATGTAATAATGATAAGGGTATGTATGATGAATTATATAGTTATAAGATGAAATTTGAACTATTGTAAATATAAGAGGCTGTAATGTTTTTTACCCATTTATATAACTAATTCTGTTATAGAAGTCTCACACTTCTATAAATAAGGAGTAAGGCGGCGAATAAAGCACAATATTTTGCATTAGTTAAATTATTATTCCTAAAACTACTTTCTCACTTGAAAATTCAGTTCTCTTTTTTATTTTCCCTCACTAAAAACAAGATTCTAACTCAACAAATTGGCGATCACATTGGGAGAAATTATCGATTGGTACCTTGATTTCACATAAAATAACCCAGAAAGTATTGGATTTTTAGGCAGTAATATCGTTCTTGATCAATATGGAACCGAGAAATGAAACTGATCCAACAGTTCAAAAAGTTATTGAAACTTTGAGATTCGATTTACATAGGGAAGAAAGTAAAAAAGATGATCAAATTCAGGTACAGCAAGGTCATTCTGACATCGAAGTTTGGATGAATTAGTTGTTGGACAAAATAACAACATTAAATGATAAGTATGATCAAAGAGAACATCATATTCAGTCAAATAGGCTAAAATATGAGGTACGACAAGTTGAAGAGAAATACGAAATAGATTATCAATGTGATCAATCATATACAACTCATCAAGTTCAAAGCGATCAAAACAAAGCGCATTTTGAGTCTGACAAAGAACATCGAACTTCTCAAAAAGAAAAGAAAGATAAGCATAGCTATATCACATCTAGTGATGATGAATTTGACAGCTTGTAATATAAAGGAGGCTTGTTTAAGCAGAGAAAATATCGGGGATCTTTGAAAAAAGAAAGAAGTCGGCATCAAAAATCGTGCAAGGAATATAAGACAAAAAGAGACAATGAACCTCGTTATATAAGGGATACTAAATAGTGTGACCGGAATACATCTAACCAATACACAGGTGTCGCTGATCATAATTTGTATGCTACTATAAGAACAAGAAGAGATCACCAGTATGTACAACGAGTAGACTCGAGAAATTATCATTTAATAGCTGAGATTAGGTCCATTACTCTTCCAAAGTGTTTTGATATCTCCAATGTTGAAAATTTTGACGGGATGCAGGATCCTGATGATCACGTTGTACAATTTAAGAACTATATGATGAACTTCGAAGATGATAACAGACTGGTATACATAGTTTATTCTCAAACCTTTAAGAGCACTGCATTAAAGTGGTATAATAGTATTCCGAGAGAATCTATTACCAACTTTAAAGATTTTTACAAAGCTTTTTTACGATAGTTTGTGGGAAGAAAAGAGATGCATAAAAATAGAGATACAATAATAAAGTATAAGCAAACCGTGGGAGAGAAATTGAAAGATTATATAAAGCGTTTTGTGTTAACAAAAACAAGGTTGGATAATTATGAAGAACTGGTTGTTATGGCTGCGTTTCAACAAAGATTGTTACCGAGAGTTCGAGGTGGACCTAATTCTATATAAAAACATTTGGGGAAGGATCTACTAATCCAAGTTATCACCCACATTCACATTCGAGGATAAATAACAATTTACCTCCTCGAACATGAGGGGTTCCTTTTCAAGTCACAATAAACAATCAACATTAGAGGCCAATGCCAAATCAGTGGATAAAGCCAGAGTATTATATTTACTTTACTGAGAATGTTAGTGCTATTTACAAGAAGTCCAAAGGTCATGTAATATTTAAAAATTCAGCTCCAATAAACAGACCAAGAGAAGAGCGCAATAACAGGTTTTGCAAGTATCATAATGATATAGGGCACGACGCTGCAAATTTATAGCTTTAAAGAAGGAGATACATGTTTTAATAGAAAATGACAAATTGACAGCTTTTGTTAAAAGGCAAAGTAGTGGATCGAAAATTCCAAACTCATCGACACAACAAACTGTTAATCTAAATTCAAAGCAAAAAAGTGCATTGATGATTTTAGATTCTAAATGTGATGAGTTTGATGCGGCATCAAAATATTTGGACACAGATCTGAATCGATTAATTTTAATGGTTGTGGATGAATCATTAGAGCAAGGATGAGTTCGAAGCTTATGTGAGTATTTTGAATCTGTAGCAATCTTTGGGGGAAATTCTACTGCTGGTAATACTAATAGTTCCAGGAAAAGGCACATTGGAAATTTAGTAACTCAGGTAAAAGGAAGGATGTCTACTCACTTATATTGGTAATCATGATACTCCTTTTATTTTGTTCAACGAGGATTATTTGAGGGGAATAGTCGGTCCTCATGAGGATGCAGTGGTTATCGGGGCAGATATATCTAGAATTGAAATTTGACGTGTTCTGATAAATGCAGGGAGTTTTACAAATCTGTTATTCGAATCACGTATGATAGGATATGTAATCCACCTCGAATTCGTTAGTCTGATCGTACTATAATTGGGTTTACACGGGTAAAGCTTAGGTAATTGGTGAATTCAAAGGTGAAGTGTGTTTGGGAAAATACCATTTTCAAAATAAAATTCAAGTATTGTTCATGGTGGTTAAATGTCTAACCAGCTACAATGCTATTTTTTGGAGAACTTGGCTTTCAATAATGTATGATGTTGTATCTTTTATTCATCAATGTTTGAAATATGTTATTGGAGGTTGTGTTATAGTGGTTCAAAGTGACCAAAAAGTGGCCAGAGAATGTTATGCAACAACACTACAGGTTCAAGGTTCTAATTCTGAGGATCAGATGGCTGAATAGCAACCAAGAGGGTTAACCTCGAATGAAGAGGGAATATATAATCCGAGGGAGAATCCGAGTTCTTTAACAATGAGTGAGGATATTGAATAGTATATTTTTTTCTAATGGGAAGGCTTTACGAATAGGAACATTTTTCTCTCATACTTTGCGTTATCAGTTGTTACAATTTTTGTTTGATAATTTAGATGTTTTCACCTGGAAAACAAATAATGTAATAGGAGTTCCATCTAAAATAATATGTCACAACCTAGTTATAAATCCGATGATAAAACCTATTATTCAGAAGAGACGAGCTTTTTCTGTAGAAATGTCAGAGACTATTGTGGAAGAGGTGGATCGTTTCTCTCGGGTTGGACATATTCGGGAGGCATAATATCCTTTATAGACTGCAAACCCAGTGCTAGTAAAAAATAAGAATGGAAAGTGGCGATTGTGTGTTGACTTTACAGATATGAATCGAGCATACCCTAAAGATCCATTTCCTATCCCTTGAATAGATCAGATGGTTGATTCTACTTTAAGGAATAAAATTCTCTCTTTTATGGATGCCTTTGCATGTTATAATTAAATTCAGATGGATCCAAAAGATCAATAAAGTACTACATTCATTACTTATTAAAGACTACATTGTTATAGAGTCATGCCGTTCGAATTGAAGAATGATGGAGCGACATAACAAAGGTTGTTGAATAAGGCTTTTACTCTTCAAATTGGAAGGAATATATAGGTATACATTTATGATATGTTGGTTAAAATCCCGACAAATAGTGAACACTTGAAATATTTAGATAATACCATTTTAAACTTAAGGGTCATTCATTTGAAGCTGAATCCTGAAAAATGTACTTTTGGTGTCCGATCAGGGAAATTTTTAAGGTATATCATTAGTGAAAAAGGGATAGAGGAAGATCCTAAACAACTGAAGGCTTTGGTTTTGATTACATCGGCTAGAACTATAAAGGAGGTGCAAGTATTGACAGGAATGTTAGCTGGACTTAATCGATTTATTTCAAGGTTTTTTTACAAATGTTTTCTTTTTTTCCAAGTGTTACGAAGACTCAAATATTTTGAATGGACAATAGATTATGTAGCAACTTTTTCAAAGATTAAAAAACTTTTGTTGTCACCAGAGATTTTGTCTAAGCCTTAAAATGAAGAGCAACTGTTTTTTATATATAGTAATGTCTGATTTTGTTATGAGTGCTGTTTTGCTATGCGAAGACAAGGGAGTTTCAAAGCCAGTCTATTATGTTAGTATAAGTGTGTTGGCATCAGAGAAAGGGTATTTGAAACTTGAAAAATTGGCTTTGGCTTTAGTGATGGCTGCTAGGAAAATGGTCCCTTATTTTCAAGCTCAAACCATTGTGGTTCGAACTTCTTTCCCACAAAAGAATGTGTTACAACGACTAGACAATTATGGGCGAATAACCAAATGGTCAATAGAATTGGGTGATTTTGACATCATTTTTTCTACTCGAATGGTTATTAAAGCTCAAGATTTAGCTTATTTTCTAGTTAAAATTCATTCGACCTAATCAGATGAAGGGAAAGAAAAAGAGTTCTTACCGTAAACTTCGATATGGGTGGTTCGAACTGATGGTGGTTCTTGCATATTGGAATGTAGTGCAAAGGTTTAATTAGTTTCTCATTTTGGGGAGGTAGTGTATTAGACTATTCAGTTTTGCTTTCATGCATCGAGTAATGAGGCTGAGTATGAAGCTGCGTTAGCTGGTTTAAGGCTTGCAAATATCTGTGAAGCGGCAATAGTTCATTTGTAAACATATTCGCAACTGATGAATCCGGATTCTGTTACCACCACGGACAGGGACGGTTCGGACAAAGACTACCTAACCGGACAGGGCAGTTCGAACACCTCATTTATTGGACTGTTCGAACAAAAACTAAAGTACTTAAAACCTAAACACTTCTTGACTAAGCTGCCTGCTCTCCTACTAAGAGCTCATGGGTCTTTGAACTTGACCCGGGTCCATTAAACATGACCTGAAAGCCCATAAGGCCCAGATGTAAGGGTATAAATACCCAACCACCAACATTAAATGAGGGTAATGAAAATTAAATACAACCAGGCTTCTTAATTCTCCCTCTACTCTCTACTCAAACATTAAATACTTACAAACTTCCACTGAACTCTAAATAAAAATTACAAACTTACCCTCAGACAAAAATAAACCTCACCAAATTGACGACCACAGTGGGAGCACGACGGTGCCTGAATCAAGCATTCGAAACCAACATGAAAATTTAATCCGAATGAATCCGGACGACCCGGAAGTACCACCAGCTTTGCTTGAAGTGGTGGGTGAAAATGATGAATATACCATCGAGGAGCGTGATAGATTAAAGGGAGAGATAGAAGCTCTGAGGGCCGAGAAGGCTAAGATGGGCATGAAAGAGAAGTTAAAAGCATCAGTCGCTCATAATACCGATAATCATAGAGAGCATGAGCCTTCGAAGACTCATGTGAGTACCAAGAAGACTCATGCTAGCTCCAAAAAGTCTCACCGGTCTAAGCCAGTGGAGAGTTCTGACTCAGACTCAGAGTCTTCTGGTAGCTCCTCGGACGAGGATGGAGTTGAAGAGTCCTTATCCTCCAGCAGCGATGAGGGCCGATCCAAAAAGAAGCAAAAGTTGATTAAAAAGTATTCAAGAAAAAGGGATAGACATGGGAAATTGAAGAGGAATATAGGCAAAGGATCATCTCACAGCCGGAGGCATGTAGACCGGATGCTGGTGGATCCTTTTGCCTTCCATGATGAACCAGGTATCTTTGCAACTCCTAATGAGGATACTGTGTTCAGTCGTGGCCGGAATTGGAGACAATCTCCATTGTCTTCCAAGATTCTATCCGGACACCTCCCTAAGAGGTTCGATAGCACCAAAATGGAAAAATACGATGGCAGCAAAGATCCGGACAACCACTTGGAGCAATTTAAAAACTTCATGATGAATTTTGATGATGCCGACAAGTTACTCTGTAGAGCATTATCACTATCCTTTACGGGGAGTGCTTTGAAGTGGTATAACAGCCTACCTAAAGGCTGCATCAGAAATTTCGATACCTTTTGGGTGGCCTTTCGAAGGCAGTTTGTTGGAGTAAAGAATTGAAGGGCAATGGGAACACAATAATCCATTGTGCCTAAGAACCAAACGAATCATTGAAAGAATACATAAGTCGTTTTGTAAACACCAAAAATGGGTTGGCTGATTGCTTCGAGCAAGTAGCAATAGCATCTTTGAGGCAGAGTTTAAACCCTGGAAATTTGGCTGATTCTGTGACCAGAAAGAAAGCCATGACTTGGGGAGGTTTTCTGAATCAAGTCGGAAAGCAAATCAACATTGATGAAACAAAGAAAACTAGGGTGCATATGCAGGTGAGGTTTGCCCTGGTTGCACCAAACCCCAATCAAAATCAGTCCGGTAACAAGGCAAGGGAGGCCGGACAAGGGCACAACAGGGCTAAAGCTCAATCTCAGCCAGCTGCGCCTGCCCAGAGTCAACAATCTAGAAATAAAAGAGGGCCTTGGGTTCAACCGGAGTGGTTCGCAGAGTTAAAAGAAAGTGTGGCCACCATTTATGACAAAACAAAGGAAGATGTACACTATAGAAGGTCGGCCGCACTGCAGTCTCCTAGAGAACATCGTAACAATTCTTTCTGTCAGTACCATAATGATACAGACATACCATTGATGATTGCATAGCCTTGAAATAAGAAGTTCAGAACTTAATTGAAAGAGGAAATCTAGGGGCATATGTCAAAAGAAGAGGAGGAAATAGGCCTGATAATGCTCATCGGGTTGGTCCGAGCAATGCAACTTCGGAGGGGGCTATGGTTATAATCGAGAGATTTGATGTAGAATCAGAATACTTGGATCCTGATCCAACTCGAAATAGAGTGGGTGCCATTGAGGAACGTTATAAAACAGTCTTCGGGCTTATTAAGTTCTTTGAGTCACTTACGATTTTCGGAGGGGATACTTTGACAGCTCCTACTGCTTCTTCAAGGAAGAGGCACGTTCATACTTTAGCTACCCAGCTAGAAGGAGGCATGACCTCCTATCGATCACAAATTCCATTTCCCTTCATTTTATTCGATGAAGATGACTTAAGGGATATAGCTGGCCCTCATGAAGATGTTGTTGTCATAGGAGCATCCATTGGGGGCAATGACATAAGACGAATCTTGGTGGATACTTGGAGTTCAGCCAATATCCTCTTCTTAACCACTTACAAAAAGATGAAAAATCCAGCCATAATTCAGCATTCGGACAGATCAATTGTGGGTTTCACTAGAAGCTCAGTAGATGTGATCGGGGAGTTCGAAGAAGAGGTTTTGTTGGGAAAGGGCCCTTTTAAGAAGATGGTCAGGATGTGGATTGTCCCACTTGTTATAATGCTATTTTGGGGAGGTCTTGGCTCTCTAGGATGCATGCAGTGGCCTCGACAGTCCACCAATGTTTGAAACATGTTGTTCAAGGACAGGTGGGAGTTTTCCAGAGCAGTCAAAAGATTGCAAGAGAATGTTATGCTACAGCACTGGCTCCACGGACGTTGGGGGCAGTTCGTATCAACGAAGAATAGAAGTTTGAGGGGCTTTCTGGTGGTGAGGGTGAAATTGATGACCCCAGAGAGACCCCTCGAGTGTTGATACCAGTTGAAGAAGTTGAAACACACTCTTTAGAAGAAGGAAAAAGTGTTAAGATAGGGTCCAAAATGTCGTCCGAAGTGAAGAATAGCATTTTGAAGTTTCTAAAAGACCATCAGCATGTTTTTGCTTGGTGCAACGCTGATGTTACAGGGGTTCCAGCAGATATTATATCGCATCACCTATCCATTCGGAGGGACATAGCACCTGTGGTACAAAAGAGAAGGGCTTTTTCCAAGGAAAAGGCTGATGTTATTGTCCAAGAAGTTGATAGGCTCACAAAAATAGGGCATATAAAGGAGTCTCAGTATCCTTTGTGGACTGCCAAACCGGTCTTGGTGAAAAATAAAAATGGCAAGTGGCGTATGTGCATTGACTTCGCAAATCTCAATAGGGCTTGCCCAAAAGATTTATATCCAGTTCCCCGGATTGATCAGCTGGTAGATTCCACCTCTGGGAATAAGCTACTATCCTTCATGGATGCTTTCTCCGGGTACAATCAGATTCAAGTAGATCTGAAGGATCAGGAGCATACCACGTTTTTCACTGACAGAGGTCTTCATTGCTACAAGGTGATGCCATCCGGGTTGAAAAATGTTGGGGCTACTTATCATAGATTGGTGAACAAAGCCTTTGCTGATCAAATTGGAAGAAATATGGAAGTATACATTGATGACATGATAGTGAAAAGTATGGATGAACAACTACACTTGACGGACCTTCAAGAAACTTTTGCTAACTTAATAAAAGTAAATTTCAAGCTAAATCCAGAGAAATGTGTGTTCGGAGTACAGTCCGGGAAATTCCTAGGTTATATAATAAGTGAGCAAGGGATACAGTCCGATCCGGACCAGCTTAATGCTCTATTCCAAATGGAGTCTCCTCGGAATGTTAAAGAAGTACAACGGTTGACTGGGAGGTTGGCTGCTTTAAATCGATTCATCTCAAGATCTTCGGACAGATGTGCCCCGTTTATTCAAACTTTAAAGGGTGCAAAGGGATTTGACTGGACTACACAGTGTGATGGGGCCTTCAATGAGATTAAGAAACATCTGTCCTCCCCCAAGACTTTGTTTAAACCTGTTGATGGAGAGACACTCTTCGTATACTTGGCAGTTTCAAGTTGTGCCATCAGTGCTGTATTGGTAAGAGAGGTGGATAATTACCCCCATCTGGTGTACTACATCAGCAAGAGCTTGATAGATGCAGAAAAACGGTATTTAAAACTCGAAAAATTTGTTTTAGCCTTGGTAATTGCTGCAAGGAAGATGAGGCCTTATTTTCAGGCTCATCCTATTATCGTCCGGACATCTTTTCCCTTGAAGAATGTTCTCCAAAAGGCAGACATTTCAAGTAGGATGACTAAGTAGTCAGTGGAATTGGGGGACTTCGATATTGATTTTGCTCCTCGAACAGCAATCAAAGCCCAAGTTGTGGCTGATTTTTTAGTTGAATTCCACTCTGATAGGGATACGGAGCAAACTACTGAAATGAAAGACAAAAAGGTCTGGGTCGTCCGGACGGATGGTGGATCAAGTACCATGGGATGTGGTGCAGGGGTGTGCTTGGCTTCTCCATATGGTGACAAGATGTACCAGGCTATATGTTTTGCTTTCAGAGCTTCCAACAATGAGTCTGAATATGAAGCAGCTATAGCTGGTTTAAAGTTAGCTCATATTTGTGGGGCCAAAAGGGTCAAGCTGATGAGTGACTCCCAGCTTCTTATCCACCATGCGCAAGGTCAATCTGAGGCCAAAAAAGAGCAACTAGTGAAGTACTTACTTCTTCATAAAAACGAGGCACTTAAGTTCAAGAGCGTTGTTTATGAACATATACCCCGAACAGAGAATGAACTAGCAAATTTCTTGGCAACCATAGCATACACTGAGTCATATCCTTGGATACATGTGCTGGAATGCCCTTCCATTCAACTCAATGTGTGCAAGGAGGAAGAAATTTTCGATGTACAGGTGAAACAACCTCAAGATTGGAGATTTCCTCGCCTACAGTATCTCTCCGATGGCATCTTGCCTCCGGATAAATCACTAGCAAGAAAGATGAAGCACAAGGCTCGTGGTTTTATCATACTGAGAGACGTTCTGAATAAAAAGTCTTACAGTAAGCCTCTTCTGCGATGTTTGGGAAATGTTTGGGAAAGACTGGTTTGGAACAATCTCTTCGGTTTGACACCCTTTGTAGAAGAGGAACCCTGATCAGGCTCTGTAGTTGGGGTTGCTGGTTTTTCGATGGGGGAAGTGGGTAAGCCTGCTGTAATGCGCCTTTCCCTTTCAACTTTTTGTGTTTTTTCTAGTTCAGATAGATTGAGTCACCCGCCTCTGATTAAAGCGTTCCTAGCCGTGAACATAAACAACCAAAGTAAAGAACTTGTGTTTGAGAGAGAAAGCTCTGAAAATTAGCAAACTGAAAATGAAAGTGATAGTAAAACAGTGGAAAAGTGTTTTAATTTATAGTAAACCCCAAAAAGAAGTTTTGATTTCTAGGAGAATTCGAAAGGATTTGTAATGATTAAGGGACGGCGCTGATCTCACCTTCATTAATGAAGAGGTTTCTTTTCAGAGAAGGTGGGTGCGAAATTCGAGGTGAAAAAACGGCTGAAGTAACAAACCAAAGAGAGACACGTGTCCCATGAACTTGGCAAAAAACCGTTTAGATTCAAAGAGTTTTTTCAATCCGGATAAAACCATAACACAATTCGAAAGACATGTCCGGATAAAACTGTCACTGACAACGGACTGTTTTTCAGGTTTTGACAAAGGTTTTTTAACAAACACCTAAAAAAGGGGCTACTGATGAGTCCGGATTCTGTTACCACCACAGACAGGGACGGTTCGGACAAAGACTACCTAACCGGACAGGGCAGTTCGAATACCTCATCCATTGGACTGTTCGAACAAAAACTAAAGTACTTAAAACCTAACACTTCTTGACTAAGCTGCCTGCTCTCCTACTAAGAGCTCATGGGTCTTTGTACTTGACCCGGGTCCATTAAACATGACCCGAAAGCCCATAAGGCCCAGATGTAAGGGTATAAATACCCAACCACCAACATTAAATGATGGTAATGAAAATTAAATACAACCAGGCTGCTTAATTCTCCCTCTACTCTCTACTCAAACATTAAATACTTACAAACTTCCACTAAACTCTAAACAAAAATTACAAACTTACCCTCAGACAAAAATAAACCTCACCAGCAACTAGTGACAAATCATATGATATGTGTATCTGAGGTCACGAGAGATTAATAAATTTTGTATCTACGCAAGCTTCAAAATTTGACTCTTTTGTTTGACAAAGTTATTGTAGAGCATATTAACCGAGAAGTTTATACAGACTCTGATTCTTTGGCAACAATTTCTTATACAGAAGAATATCCATGGATACTACTACATGAGAGACCTTCAATTTTAACATGTTCAAACAATGTAGATATGATGAGGAAGTATTTGTTACTCCAGACATAATTTGAAGTAATTAGATGTCTGATATCCTTAATTTTTTACTAAAAGGTACGTTACCTCAAGATGCAGTGTTGGCTAAAAATTTAAGGTATAAGGCCCATGGTTATGTTGTATTAGATTGAGTCTTATACACAAAATATTTAAGTAGACCATTGCTACGTTGTTTGGGTAGGCAAGAATCTCTGGATATTTTATCTGAGTTGCATGAAAGTGAAGGTTCAGCTCATTGTGGGTTTAAGTCTTTGACACGCAGGGTTTTATTGGCAGGTTATTATTGGCCTTCAATTATGAATGATGCTAAGGTCTTAGTACGAGGCTGTGATACTTGTCAACGTATTGCAAATTCTATTTACAAGTCAGTAGTACCTCTCACATCCATATCTGAAGTTATCCAATTTGATAGTTGGGGAATAGATTTGGTAGGGCCATTCCTTATGGCCCATGAAGGATGTCAGATGATTATATTGACGTTATATTACTTTTCGAAGTCGGCTGAAGCTGAACCATTATTGGGTACAAAAGCCAAGGATATTATTAAGTTCATTGTGAATAATATTTGATGTCTCTTTAGAGTTCCTCGGAAAATCACCAGAGATAATGGTCATCAATTTAACAACAGAGAAATGAATTCTTTTTGCGCTTCGAGAGGTATCATACAGTTTTTTCTACACATTTTCATCCCCAAGCAAACGGTCAACTGGATATAACTTATAGATCTATTATGGAGGGTTTGAAGAAAACTTTATCATGTGCTACAGGGAAATGACCTAACTATATGCAAGAGGTGTTGTGGGCTTATCGTACGACTCATAAAGAGGAAACTTAAATACTCATTTTAAGTTAGTGTATGGTATGGATGTTGTTAGCCCTGCAGAATCAACTTTACCTTCTTATAGAGTACTTTATTATTCCAAAGAGCTAAATGAAGAGGAAAAAAGAACAGACTTAGACTTGATCAAAGAGAAAAGATTTATGAAACATTTGAATATGACTCATTATCAAAATTTGATGAGGAGTCGCTATAACTTAGAGGTGAGAATGACAGATTTTAAAGTAGGTGGCATGGTCTTGAGGAAAGCATTCCTCCATACAAAGGACAAACGACTTGGAAAGATGACCCCAAATTGGGAGGGTCCTTATGTGATAATAGAGTGATTAAAGTCGGGTACATATCGCCTTTGTGATAAGCAACGCAGATTATTTCAACATCCTTGGAATATAGAATATTTGAAGCTGTATTGGGAATAATTTTTTGTTTTTTAATATTGGCATACTCTTTCCTATCATGTTGGTCTCGGGAAGTTTTAATGGGGTATCGTGTATATATTTGAGGACATTAATAACATTATTTTTTGGCTAATGGTTGTTTTATATACAAATATGTATATTATCTTGGTAATTGGTCAAAGAATGATCATCTTTAAAGTTGTTGACCAGAAGTAACTCGTTGTATTCGAGGTGCTAACATTCTCTAAACGCACTATTTGTATTCGAGGTGCTAACGTTCTCTAAAATTTTTATATTCGACGTGTTAACATTCTCTAAACACATTGTTTATATTCAAGTTGTTAACATTCTCCAAGTGCACTAGTAGTATTCGAGGTACTAATGTTTTCTAAATGCACTGTTATATTTGAATTGCTATATGTTCTTTAAATGCACTATATTTATTTACGATATTACAAAATTTTTTGTGACATATATTGAAGTTCGAAGTAATAATAACTTGTTCATGAAATAAAAAAGAATTCACGATAAGGTAAAACTTGGCAAATAGATGTGGAAAAAAGAAAGTGTTTGTTAATTGAAGTAAATTTATGATCTACAAAAACATGGGTTCGAATACCAAGTAGTTAAGCATTAAAAAAATGGGTTATCAACAACAAATAATGATTTCATGACATAAAAACAAAAAAAAAACAATTGTTAATCAATTTCTTTGGAGTTCTCTTCATATGAATTTTCTTTATCTTTTTTTAGTCGGTTTCTTCCGAGAATCAGATGGCACAACTTTAAAGGCTTCACTTGGACGGTTCTCCATGGGGATTAATTCCCAAAAACTTCACATATTTTCTTTTGGGAATGCTACATGGAATTTGCAAAGAAATTTAATTGTTTTGTGCTCCTCAACATTTTTTATTGCTACAAGAGTGTCTCGTCCACATTGAGTTTTAACAGCTTTCACAGCGGTTTAATTTTCTCTTTCGAATGCCGTCTTGAGTTTTTCCATGTCTTTAATCAATTTATTTTTTTCTTCTTTGCGCTTGTTTAGAGACGCTTGAAGAGGGGAGTACTTTTTCTGCTCCTCGGATATCTCCAGGGCATGTTTGGCTTTAAGTACATCCATTTAGCCTGATGTGAAGTCTTTAGCTCTTATATATTTTGATCATGCATAGATCAAAGATGACGTTTGAGTTGGATGGATCATTTTATAAATTCCGACATGTCAGCCTAGAACACTTGAAACTGTTCCAAAATATGCTTACATTCATTTCCCTTATTTTCCTTTCTCCTGTAACTTCTTTCTTCTATCGAGTAGAGTCGACTTCTGTGCACAACGTTTTGGCTACTACTTCAAGTTTAGAAAACGGTTTTTGTGAAATTGAAACTTCTTCATGTGGCTCTTCGATAGGAATGGACCTCTGATTATTGTAAGGAATGAGAGCATAAGATGAGACAACTGGTGGAAGGTTTGATTCCAAAATCTTAGACAAATGATGAGCAATAACTTGATGTCCAATCTATTGAAGTTGATCTTGCAATTGTCGAACTGAGGGATCCATATATTTCTAAAGCTCTTGCAGTTCTTCTGCATCAATAGGTTCTTCAAAATTAAAGTTGTCACCTCTTCAATGATCTTTAACTACAGTCTATTCAGCTTCGAAATGAGGCACTTTGGACGGAGGCACTTATGAGGGAGCTTCTTCAGAATTATTTTCTCCCCTCTTAGTTGGAGGAGTTTTATAAGTGTTCTTTTTCTTCTTTGGGGAAACAATTTTCTTTCTTTTGTTGGAAGACTAGCTTCGTTTGCCTTCTTTTTATTTTTTATCTCTGTATTTTTTGGGATATGATTTGTTGAAGAGCTAGCACTAGATGTACTAGATATTTTTTTCTTTTTAGCTTTTTTTCCGAAGAAATATGAATTTGGGACCTGTTTCGAACTGGGAAAATAACCTTACCATCAGGTGCCATCAATTTTTTTTATAACGATCTCTAGATTGGGTGGTTCCATCAAATTTTCTGAGAGATTAGAATCCGGGGAGATCCTCCATATATGAAAATTGATGAAGTTTATGGGCATAAAATTTGAGTGAAAGCCATTACCACGTTCATTTTCTGCCCAAGTGGCCAACTTGGAAAATAAATCATTCTTCTTGCAAGCTTTGTATCTCCTCGAAATTCCTGCATATAGTAGCAATATATATGAAAACTTAATTTAAGTTACAAATATCATAAGAAAAGATGAGAAAATTTACTATTGCTTCTCCATACAAGGTTAAGTTTGGAAGGATTCTCTTCAAAATTTTCTTTCTCATTCTCTAGATATAAATACAAAATTTTGCTTCTAGAATTTGTCAGCCTCGAGTAGATCATTGATTATTTTGAAATCAGCAACAAGTGTTAGATAGTATAAGGGAAATTCCAGAACTTTGGAAAGACCAGTCATGGCGATGAAATCGTTGACGGTCAGAGGGGTTTGGCTTATTCTAGAAGAAATGATCACTAACACGAGCGTGAACCATAAATTTGGTGTCACTTGTGTATGGCAGAGATACAGGAGTTCTAAGTACTCCACTATCATCGGATCTAGTGGGAACCAAAAACTCCAATGGATAATCTTAGAATAAAGCACCAATTCATCTTTCCCACAATCAAGTGCAGTCTCTCCTTCTTTTGGCAGTTGAAGCACTATATTGATGGACATTTCCCATTACTTTTTTAAACAACCAACTTGAGCTTCATTATAATAATCATATGGCATATTTTCAGCGCCATGATATATTCGGGGAGTGGTTTTAAATTCACATTAACACTGGCAGCAACATCTTCACGAAGTTCAATTGGCATTTTTTTTCTTTTTTTTCTCTACTCCCCCTTTTTTCGAAGCATCGTCTTCGGTTTTAGAAGCAACACCACTTTCTGAAGCCTCGACATTAGAGTTTGTTTTTGTTATTTCCTCTGAATCAGCTTCTTCTTCAGAAGTTTCTTCTATTAGTCAAGGAGGTTTGCATTTGAGGTGAAATTCATCTTGAGCATTCGAGGGAGTTTGTTGTGACTCCACATTAATCTCAACAATCTCCCTCGGGGGATGAGATGGTGGTGTAAAATTATTTATAGTGTTTTGGGCAGGATTTTATGAAGTGTTATCAGCTTCAAGGCCTCTTATAGCTATGAATGATATCTTTTTAACAAGAAGGTTTTGGGAGAGATGAGCCTTTTTGCATAAATTTTGAGGTAGATCGGATTTGGTGGATAATGAAACCTTTTCTGGTTTTTTGTGAATGGATGTGTTTTGTGCTATTTTACGATTATTTTAAGGAGGAACAGATGAGTGGCCAGAAAGTGCTGGAGAAGAATTTTGAGATGGTAGAAATGATTATAGAGGAGATTTTGGTAAATAATTATTACGATCTGGGTTTGATGAACTTTAAATACAGGAGAAATTTGGTTAGGATTGAAGTTACCATACAGTAGTCTGGGTTGAGAAATTTGGATAATTGTCAATTGATGAGTTTAGAGTTTTTTATTACTATGCCCTAAGTAAATTTACTTATCCGAACATGGGCAATTCAGACTATATTACACCACTAAATATCCTAAGGCAAATGTATTAACTTTTGACTAAGCTAGTTGTTAATCAACTTAAAACTATATGACTAATGGGTCTTTAAATTTGACCCGGTTTTGCGACCCGATCCAATAAGCCTATGGGTCAGTAATTAAGGTATAAATACCCAACCACTCCTTGATGGGGGTGATCATAATTTAATACTAGTAGGCATCTTAATTATCTCTCTACTCTACACACTAAACACAAAGCACCATAAAATTATCAAAACACTCTCTAAACATATTACCATATTACCCTCAATAATAAATAAACCAAACCATCTATCACTGTTGTTGCTTTATATTCAGCAGCCCTTTCACTGATGCACAAGTAGTCGTAAAATCCAAAATTGGGGGAGATGAGTTTTCAGACAAAGATAGCCAAGAAATTGATATCTCATATGAAGGTAGCCAAGAAATTGGGTTTTCAGATGAACTTTCTCTCACTAGTAGGTATTTATGAAACACAAATAATGAGAGAGAGAGAGAGAGATTATTTGTAAAAGAAATGTGAAAGAGAAAATGGTTAGAGAATTTGGAGAGGTAATGATGATTATTGGGTAGAAACAAGAAATACCAAACGGTTACTTGTAATGGGATAATGTGACACCTGTAAGTTGTCAGACCTAGTGGCACACCTATGGTATTTTCACATGCGGACTAGGCCATTCACAAGGTTTCTAACCGTTACTGAAAGGTTGACTGAAGATTTCATGTGTGATTATTTGGAGCATAAACGAAGGGTTAAGTAAACGGTTCTGACCATATTCGAAGTAAACATAAGTATAATTTTATTGAAGGATGACAAGCGTGCAATATATTAGTTTTGAATCGATTAACAAATATTTATATTTGAGCTAAAATCTAGATATGCATTTTTTCGAGGACAACAAAGGTTGAAACAAATCATTATATTGAGGAGATGATAAATTTTAATTCCAAGCGAATTCGATTTTGGGAATTAACACTTCTACCTACCATGACTTTCGATGATTACTACTTCTCATTCATTGCTTTTTATAAGAACTAGGGGGGCTATTGATATGGATCTGAAATATCGAGGGCCTTAATGTAATAATGATAAGGGTATGTATGATAAAATGTATAGTTATAAGATGGAAATTTGGACTATTTGTAAATATTGAGGACTACAATATAATTTATCCATTTATATAACTAATAGAAGTTTGACACTCCCATAAATAAGAAGTGAGGTGATGAATAAAGCACGATATTTTTCATTAGTTAAATTCTGATTTTTAAAACTACTTTCTCTCTCTACAATTCAGTTATATCTTTTACTTTCACTCACTAAAAACAAGATTCTAACTCAACAATTTGAAATAATTTTTTATACCACACACTCATAATGAATAGATATTACTAATATGATGTTCAGGAAATTTTATACAAAAATACTTAGACAGATGAATTTAAAAACCAAAGTACCTCATACATTACTTTATCTAAAGTTTCTTTTATACCATGTACTCTCACTCATAAATCTTGGTTCTATTTTATTTTGGCAACCAAATCTAACCATACAAATTTCTAGTTTTTTCCGACACCGTGAATCGCTTTGGATACAGTCTAATAACCGCAATGTATGCTTGACATACATCTTCCACTCAAAAAATATATGGATATAAAAAATTGGGAATGTTTAGTATGTACAACTAACCATCTTCCGTCTTACTAGGTGTTTGTACTATTTATCATTTATGAGCGCGTGTATTTGTTTTTAATTAGTAAAATTATTTTGAACCAAGCTAATGATCTAAATATAGTTTTGCCAAAAAAACTTAAATTTTGGACAAATTCATGATTCTCATATTATAATATATAAATAAATTATCCCTCAAATATAAAGTAATTTTCTTTTGTATAGGTTCACACGCTGGTACGTCTAGAACCATACAGACATAAAAATATTGATGTAATAATTAGAGAAATATTACGAAATTAATTATAATCTCTTCGATAGGTTCCGAATGCGGTAGACATCTGTGTGAGGGTAAAAATGTTGTGCATCATTTGAAATAAATTTTTTATACCACACATTCAGAGCGAATAGCTATTACTAATATGATGTTTACAAAATTTTATACAAAAACACCTAGATGGACGAATTTAAAAACCTAACTACCTCGTACATTTCTTTATCTTTTGTACCATGCACTCTTACCCATAAATCTCAGTTCCATTTTATTTCGGCAATCAAATCTAACTGTACAAATTTCCAGTTATTTCCAACACCGTGGATCACTCTAGATACAGTCTGATAACCGCAATGTATGCCTACCATACATCTCCCACAAAAAAAAATATGGATATAAAAAATTGGGAATGTTCTCTACGTACAACTAACCATCTTCAGCCTACTAGGTTTTTGTACTATTTGTCATTTAGGAGCGCATATATTTTAGTGAGAACTTTAGGTACCATACATGGGCTTACTTTTGTTGATATCATGCTACCTACCGTATTGACCATATTTGCACTCTCTATTTCTTCAATGACATGCTCGATATAAGAATTCTCTCATTTATTCGATCAGTCGGGGTTTTTTTTTACTTCTCCTATTAACGAGTTCTTTATGTTCTACCACATGACTCATTTCATAATTAAGGATTTCCATCATCATATTTAGCATGTCATCTTGCATTTATAGCGTTTAATCATAGATAAAATGTTGATTATTCTTTTTTTTGTTAAAGCATTTTCAAATTTAGTTTATCTCAAGAAATGATGTCTAATATTCTCTAAAATATACCATATGCGACCTTCAGAATGGTTTTATGTTAACTCCGTGTGTTTTTTTAACAATACAACTATATGTTAGTTGATCAACTCATATATCTCCAGCATGGTGATAATAAATCATCACTCTAACTAAAGTCGAAAGAGATAACGAACCTTTTATAGTTCCAAAGATACAAATATTAAACGTATGCTTAATGCTAAATTATGCGATACCAGACATAAAAAAGTTAAGAGACCAGTTATGATAAAGTTGAGAGACCATGTTTTATCAAATCATGCAAGACCATGCATAATAAGAGTGGATAGATGTGAGACCAGACATAATAAAGCATAGAGATGCAGAATATGTACTACTTGATAATAAAAATGCGAGGCGATGGTAACTTGATCTAGCAAAAAGAATAATAAAAAAATATCATCAATGCATCTAGTTTTGTTTGTCTTAAGAAAACAAAACCGATTGGATTTTTATATATTTTCAACTATGATTTGAAAGATAAAAAAATTAAAATTAAAATAAAACAAATTAAAAAGAGAAGGGTTGGTTGAAAAAATATCATCTTAGTCTAAATATGTATTATTAGTTTACCAACTTTGGGTATGGAATAGTTATGATAAACCATTAAATATTTATGGATTCACATTATAATTTTTACTAATGAATTTTATCATTATTAATATTATTGTTTGACCAATTTTATAATTATGTTATTTTTTTAAAAGTTTTATATTTATGTTTTTCTTTTCAAATGTTTTCTATCATCTTTATATTTGATTTTATATTTAGTTTCTAGTATTACACATTACCTTTTTAATATAAAAAGAAAGGCTATTTTTAATTTTATAATATATATAGAGAGGTTTAAAAGAATTTTTATACTAATCATTATTATATTTATAACATATCATCATTATTATTTAATATGGGGTGGAAAACAATATATAACCTTAGAAGATGGACGGGAAGATATACATTAAATATATAAAACACATAAAATCACAATTAAAAATAATTTTAAAACAAATCATACAAATAAAAAAAAACTTTAAGACACAAGGACCTAAATAGATAATAGACAAAATATTAAGAACAAAAAGTAAGTTTTGCTCATTTTTATTTGCATAACTTTTTTGAAAACTAAAATTGGATAAAATATCCAAACGACGGGTCATCCGGTTCTACTCCAAGACTAATCTTCCTTTATAAATCACGACTTGTCTCCACTTCTTCTCCTCACACTCTTCAACCCCTTTGCCTTCTACTTTGTTTCTCTCTCTCTCTCTCTCTCTCTCTCTCTCTACAACTGTCGGTAGGCTTCTCTGTCCCACTCAGCCATGGTTCTGTCTCATACCACGGCGTCTAAATCTGAGGAGTCGATCCATTCGACCTTCGGTTCAAGATATGTCCGAACTGCGCTTCCTAGGTAATTAATCAAACAACTACTCTTCTATATCTGGATCGAACCACACTAATCAAGATCCACTACACTTAGTATTTTCGTTAATCAAGAAGAAAAAAAATTAAATTAAATTTGGGTAATATAAATTTGGTTGAAGGTTTAAGATGCCAGAGAACTCGATCCCGAAAGATGCAGCGTTTCAAATTATAAACGACGAGCTTATGTTAGATGGGAATCCGAGACTTAATCTCGCTTCTTTTGTGACGACGTGGATGGAGCCGGAGTGCGATAAACTGATGATGTCCTCCATCAACAAAAACTACGTCGATATGGATGAGTATCCTGTTACTACCGAATTACAGGTAAGCCAACCTCTCTTTATTTATTTATTTATTTATTTTGTATAGCAATTATCGAGGTTTGGTTTATCATGATCCATGGGGTTTTTTTATCAGATCAGGAGAAACACCTCTTTCGATTATAAATTTTATCTACATTTTTAGCTGGATGATTGGTAACGTAATGGTCTCGTCGGACTCGGATTGGACGTAGTTGGTAGCTGATTTGGCACTTCGATTTACTTTTAAAAAACAAAACAAAAATCACTCCATTTAGATAATAAAAGAATTATACTCTGTTTACATATCAGACTTAAATATCAAAATTTTCAATATTATTGGCCAAAATTTATAATTAGCTTTCATATTTTAACAAAGTTAGATTTTAGTCCCTCATATTTTAACAATATTATATTTTAGTTTATCAGGTTTCAACAATAGTTCTTTATATTTAGCAAATCTCATCAAATAATCCCTTATATTTTTCTCATGTCATCAGATAGTCCATTATATTTAAGGTTATAATTATAGTTTAGTTAATTACACACAAAAGGACACAAAAGGACTGAAATGTAAAGTTTTAAAATATGAAAAATTAAGAAAAAAATTTGAACATAACAATTATACCTAGCTATCATTTTTAATCTAATATTATTGATAATTTTAGAATACATAACTTATACCTTAATTTATTTTTCATAGTCTCCAACTATACAAAGTGAATTTCGTTATTTGATTATTTTTTCGGGATAAAGTTAGGTTGATTATCCAAAATCTGAATTTAATCTCTTAATTATCGATAAAGTTAATTTCTAACGTTTATTGTTTATCCATTTTTCGTAAAAATAGTTTTTTATTATTTATTTTTGATAAAATTAATTTTTCAAATTAAAAATAATAGACGGTGACTAATTTTATAAAAAATGGATAATAAAAAACTAAAACGTAACATATTATTATACATCATCACAATAGATAATTAAAAGAATAAATCCAACTTTTTTTTAATCAATGACTATGTATCATAAAAGTTCATTATTTACGTTAAAACCTAACTTATGATATTTAGAATTTAATTTTGTTGAACTATACATTTACCTAAAAATGTATTTATAATTTCACTAATTGAAATAAGTTTATTCATATTAATTATATCACTAAGCTCATTCCTTTTATGACAAATTTTTTAAAAAGAGAAAATTGAGAAAATTAATAATCTGAAAAGCGATATGAAATTAGAATTTAGCGTTTTAATGTGTAATAGTAGTTGAAGTTGAAATGTATATTTGTCGTATATTCCTTTACAAAAAGATTATACTATGCAAAGCAAATAATAGCTTTCAATTGGACGAGGGAGGGCCCCTAACGCACATGTCGGCCGACCACGCGTTTTCAACGTTATGTACTTCTCCTTCTCAATAATTAGCGTTAATAAATGTTTCTAATTTACTATACTAGTAAGCTCTATAAAACTTCCTATACAAATAATTAGTCGATCGGATCAGTCTAAATAATATTGTTTAATACTAGAATATTGGTAAGTGCATCGCATGTTCTTTATATAATTATTAATTTCAGGTCAGGGTATAAAAAAAACAACCAATTAGCGAACGAGTCTTTTATGATTAATAGTTTATTTCTCATAATAGAATATTAGGTCAGTCTGATTGAGTTCGGTTGGAATCTGATTCAGTTTGATCTTTGTGTATAAATAATTAGTTTGGTAATCAATTTTACTGGTCGAAATTATATAATTATGTTGATTTTTGACTGTGAATAAAAATATTCTACTGTAGCTTCGATGAAAAATGTCAATATATTTGACGAACATGTTAGAATTGGATGCTCTAAACAGTTCAATCATTTAAATTTATTATAAAATACAAATATCTACTTTATTTAGTTGACAATATAGTTTAGTTGCTGTATCATTTAACAAGTGGGTGGAGCTAAAAGAAATGTCATAATCAACGTATAATAAAATTTCCACAATTGGTCTAACAACTAATATTATAAATATATCTTTTAGCTGGCTTTCTTTTAGTATTTATATTCTAGACTTCTATAAAATGTTATAGTAAACTGAGAATCATCTCTATTTTCTTTTTAGAAAAATCAAGTTATAAACTTTAAACAATCCTTTTTTTTTAATTCATAAAAATAGTCAAATAGTCAAATAAGTAAAAATACTTATATTTCTATACAAGAGAAATAGTATTTATTCTTTTACTTAAACGCTCTCTAAATATTAATCAAATGAGTGAAAACATTGTATCTCCAAATTGTATATTACCAATTAAAAATTATTATTAATTTTTTTTATTTATGTATGAGGTAATTATTTAATTTGAAACATGGTTATTCTATAACTAAATAAAAAAAGTATGTGTCTAGTTTTGATTGGTCTATATAAATTTATCGAGAACTTGAGGATACCACAAGATTACAAAGCAATAATGTGGGATCATGTGAAACGAATACACTTATTCACATCTTGTGCCCTCACTATCATGGCACATTGGCACCTTACCTTAGAAGCTGCCTGTCACTATGTACTCTCTGTCCATTGATTTGAGCTTTTTCCAATAACTTAGCACCTAATCAATTCTCTTGTCTTTTTCCTCCCTTCCATATATATATATATATATATTAGTATAGGTTAAGCAGATTAATGAAATTTAACCTTTAAACTTTATTATATAGAAACTTTATTCTAAATTTAACTACAAAGTGAGATAAATTTTATATTCATGTATACAATTTGAAGACAATTCATTGATATCTTGTTTTGGTTGGAAAAACAGAACCGGTGTGTGAACATGATAGCTCACCTTTTCAATGCACCACTTGGAGAAGATGAGACAGCAGTTGGAGTTGGGACTGTTGGGTCATCAGAGGCAATAATGCTAGCTGGTTTGGCCTTCAAGAGGAAATGGCAGAACAAGAGAAAAGCTGAGGGCAAACCTATCGACAACCCAAACATCGTCACTGGAGCCAATGTCCAAGTATGTCCTTACATAAACCCCAGCCCACACCACTCAACTATATTTCAGCTTATATGTCATGACTATAAATATATCTGGTTGTGATAGAGAATCACTATGCTGTTATAATATTCACAGTTTCGATTGTTTTAGGACCGGTCTTATGTAATTTTCAATGTATATGAAGGTGTGCTGGGAAAAATTCGCAAGGTACTTTGAAGTTGAGTTGAAAGAAGTGAAACTGAGCGAAGGGTACTACGTTATGGATCCGGCCAAAGCAGTTGAGATGGTCGACGAGAACACTATTTGTGTTGCTGCTATTCTTGGTTCTACACTTAACGGTGAATTCGAGGATGTCAAGGCTTTGAATGATCTCTTGGTCGAAAAGAACAAGGAAACCGGGTAAACTTTTAACTGATTCGTCTATTAGAAGTGAATACTTGGGGGTAGCTCATATACTACTTATTGCTGACTACTGACTATGATAAATACTTATTGGTGCCACTATCAAGACCTAATACTTGACAAAGCCATTTGAACTTTTATTATTTAGACAGAAACTGTCATTGAGACTTATAAATCATATATATCATTCACCCATCTGATTTTTGTCGAATTCGTTTATAAAGATGGGACACTCCAATTCATGTGGACGCAGCAAGTGGTGGATTCATAGCACCGTTTATATACCCAGAGCTAGAATGGGATTTTAGGTTGCCATTAGTGAAGAGTATTAATGTAAGCGGTCACAAGTATGGGCTTGTCTATGCTGGCATTGGTTGGGCTATCTGGAGGAACAAAGATGACTTGCCTGATGAACTTATCTTCCACATCAATTATCTGGGTACTGACCAACCCACTTTCACCCTCAATTTCTCCAAAGGTATATATCATAGCTTTATTTGCATATTCAACGCGCTCTTACTCTTGAATGTCTTGCTCAGTTCGTATATTTCGGATTGTCTCGTTTTGGAGTAGTATATAGTGTTGGTTAGATGTCAGGTTACAAGATCAAACCATGTTATTGAATTGGTAATTGCAGGTTCGAGTCAGATCATTGCCCAGTACTACCAACTCATTCGCTTGGGATTCGAGGTAATAACTTACTTGCTTGAGTCTCTTAATGTAAGGAAATAGTGTTGTTTTAAGGCATGTAAAATAAATGTGCACAATGATAATGAGCAGGGGTACCGGAATATAATGGAGAACTGCAGAGAAAACATGATTGTCCTAAGAGAAGGACTCGAGAAAACAGGACGATTCAACATTGTGTCAAAAGATGAAGGTGTACCTCTTGTCGCTTTCTCTCTTAAAAACCACAGCCGTCACGACGAATTCGAGGTATCCCACATGCTACGTCGTTTTGGTTGGATTGTGCCAGCCTACACCATGCCCCCTAATGCGCAACACATCACAGTTCTACGTGTTGTCATAAGAGAAGACTTCTCCCGCACGCTAGCTGAGCGTCTAGTCATTGACATCGAGAAGGTATTGCACGAACTCGATACCTTGCCATCGAAGATGGATGGTAAATTGGAGATTGACGAGGCTGTTAAAAGTGGTGGGAAGAAGACTGATATTGAGAAACAAAGGGCTGTCATTACAGGATGGAGAAACTTTGTGTTGGAGAAGAAAAAGATGAATGGTGTTTGTTAGAGGAGCAAGCTATGGTATTTGGCTAAATAATATTCTTGTGCGTTGCTATGTTTTTATCTCAAGAATATGTTTCTTTATGTAATGTACAATCATTTCGATGTAGACTATCCTATGTCTGAATGGTGCTATTGTTTACCGAATTTTTATTATAATTTTGTGTCTCAAATCCACTCTGAGCATTTACCTAAGGGTGCCTTAGAATTATTCTCTCAATCCCGCTTTACATAATTCTAAGAATTTATTTGGACAATCTTTAAGTAATTTTTTGGCAAAGATATAACGTTAGGACTAGTATTTGGTTTGGGGTTATAAGATTACCACTCTGAGATGTTTGGATAGTTGCTCATTGTAATTTTATAGTTCCAATAACCCTGCATGTTTATGTTATTAATTATAGATCGATTACTACCCTTGATTATTGAGTAGCTATTTTAAAAGTTGAATTAGATGATTTTTTTAGAGTGGTGAAGTACATTAGACCTATTAGTTATATTATTATTCTATAAATAATGGTTTATATGTTATATAATTTTATCGCTTTTTACATTAAAATAATACTTTAGTTTTTTTTACCCAATTTAGATTTTATTATTTGGGAATTTATATTATTTGATTTTTTTTTTAATTTAGATTTTGTTTGACGTATGGATTATGTTCAGATAATTGGATCGCGTTTCGATTTCGACGATTGAAATTGGAGATTGGGAATGGGGATTAGTTGTGGCGTTTGGCGTTTGGCGTTTCGATTTTAATTTTGATTTTGGTTTTGGTTTTGGTTTTGGTTTTGGTTTTGGTTTTGGTTTTGGTTTTGGATTTTAATTATGGTTTTGGATTTTAATTATGGTTTTGGCGTTTGGCGTTTGGAATTGGATTTGAATTTGAATTCGATTTTGGATTTGGATCTGATTTTGGTATTTGTCTCAGAGTTCGATTTAGATTGATATTTAGACTTTGACTTGGATTTATTATTTCAATTTGGTTTTCTGTTGGTTGGATTAAGATTGATATTTGGATTTTTTTTATGTGTAACAAACTCGCAAGATTTATTATTTGATCGAGTTTGATGGAGGATGTTAGAGTTGTTTTGTCAATTAGATATAGTATGCCCACCCGCTCATATTATTCTATATATAAAGACCTAAACTTATGTATTTTTATTTTTCTAAATTATAATAAAACTGTAGCCGCCTTTTTGTTTCTTTAATTTTCTAGGCACGGATTATTGAGTAGCTAAAAAAATAGGTGAAAATGTGATTATAATTTTTTTACTAACTTAAATTGTTAGAAAACTGAAAGATCATAATGAAGCTTTTATAAAGTTTTAAAAAATCAATATAAAACTTTCATAAATCCCTCGAACAAAATTTTATTTCTGTGTAATATATCATAAATATAATACTTTTTCATAAGTAAGATGAACGCAATTTTTCTAATGAAATTATGTTGGTCTATGGTAGGGAGGTTTAACGTGGCGGGATATAACAAAAAACAGTATGCGTGGTAATAATACGGTTTCGTTTCCGCTAATAATACGATAGTCACATTTACAACAGAATATGTTATGACTCACGTCACGATGGTTAGTTTTATATTATTTTTATAACACATATAATAGAAATGTTGCTATTGTTTGATAAACAAGTATTCTTATTTGTTTGCATACTATAATTTCGACTTAATATACGGTTTATATAGTTTTATTATTATATTTCGACTATTATTATGGTTCGATTGTTATGGTTTAATTATAAGTACTACAAGTGTTTTATATTTTAATTATTACTTGTTATTGATAAGATAATTGTTATAGACTTATAATTTGATTATCCTATAACTTGTTGAAGTTTTTTTATTTTTATAAGTTGTAAAACAATTATGGTAAGTTGTTGTATTATGAGATTAAATGATAAAAATAAATTTTGTTGATTTAAGTCTTTTAGAGTTTATACTCTTGCGGACCAAGAGTTGTGCAAATATTTTCAAATTGAACTACCATATTACGAACTCTATTACAAATATCATTCATGTAGGCAAGTCTCGCTATCGTCGTCAAGATCTTCATCATCACATCCCGCATTAGCAACTTCAGCCATAAGATCTTTTTCAACATCTTGTGGAAATTAATCGAAGATGTACCTTGGATTTTCTTCCATTTTATACAATTTGTTTTGCATCCTACGATCTACCGTAGTCCAATCTTTGATTGCAACAAGCACTCAAGTATCCTACCTGTCAATCTTGTTCGTTTAGTTATGTATTGCAGTCTGACCTTAGTAAATGCACATTCACTTGCCACTTTAGACAGAAGTATTAAATATATCTCCTTAACTAAGTTGCAAAGAATATGAAACTCGTCTTCTTTCGAAATCCACCGTCTTAAGATATCAAGTGAGTTGTTCTCGTCATACTGATGTAGATTAAATGGAGTGTTTAAATATTTTGCCACTATATTATCACCTTGAGGAGTTTTTTTTTGTCACCCTACTATGTAGCATTTGCATTTTCACATAGTTAGAGAGACTTCTGTCTATCCTCCCATTACTACTACTAATACCTGTTGTATTTAAAGATTTAACATTTATATTTTTCCCGCATTTGTCAACACATTCATTATAATTATATGAAGACAAGCTTCAATTTCTCAAATATACACATCGAGGTCATAGGTTACATCACAAAGTTGTATGTCTTTATAAGTAAATAAAAAGGTAAAATCTGACGATAACATATGGGCCCTAACATAAGCGTGTGGGATGGAATGTATATCCTTCATAATTTTTCTTCCATATGGGGCATCATTTCGTGACATATATTTGTATCTTTATATTTATCCATATGCATATCGAGATTATTCATAAAGGGGCAAGTGAATGTTATGAGTCTATTGAGAAGAAATGTTTTTAGTTGCATCATTAAATAGCCACAAGAAGCTTCACACTGAAGCATAATAAATCCGATTTTGATCTTGAAAGTGTATTAGGATAATGTATATTATAAAGTGTAGTAAGATCTCTTTATACGTATAAGCAGGTGTAAAAAGATAATATGTTGAGTTTCGCATAGTTTCGACATTGAAAACTAGTTTTTTGTATGTCTTTCGAGTAGCCTTGATAATTTCTCTCTTATATTTTTTTTCTAAGACTTGAAGTCAAGTATGTTAGGATCCCATCTTTATTAGGAATTATATAATCCTTAACAATTATAGTTATTTCATCTTTTGCAACCAATTTAAGTATATAACATACGTATATTAGGATCCCATTTAGTGTGAAATATTTTAGAAAATATAGGGTTCCAATCATTTTTAGAGATACTCAATAGCTTTTATGTTCGTAAATGTATTATCGAACGAAATAGACATAATTTTATTTTCAATCTAAAATTTATTCATACACTCTAACATACTATCTTTAATTACTGCATGAATGTGCTTGCCAACGGATTGAAAATACATAATGTTTCTTTTGCGTATCCATTTAGAATCCACCCAATGTAAATTCACACACATCATATCAAACTCACTAAATATCATTATAGAGCTAGTGAAAGAAATATCTCAAAGCAAGGCTAACACAGTATCATGAATGATTTATTTATATAATTTATAAAAATTTATGATCTCATAAAGGTACATGGGATATGTGTGGATCTTAGGTCTACCTCATTACACATCTAATTAACATATCCTCAATTATTCCCAAAACTGAACGATTGTGAAGTACCAACATATATTATGATATGTTGTGCATATGTATTTTAATAAAAAAACAAAGTATTACCGGTTTGAGGATCTTTGTATGTATTACATTTTTCATAAATTGTAAAAGGATAAAAAAAGTTATCCGTAGCTAAGTGTGCTGACATACCCTAGTGCTGTAATTTATTTTACCACCTTTATAACTATATGATTTTTTCAGAATGAATACACTTAGCCAAATTATCATCAAGATTCTCAATAAGGTGGTCACATGCCCAAGATGTTTTCTTCCTACTCTCAATACTGATACCAGTATTACCAGAGATACCGACACTAGAATTGAGCAAATGTGATTCAAAATGTAAGGTTTCTAGACCAATTTTGGCAAAATCATGCATATCATTTAGGTTAATATTAACCCCACAACCACGGTTGATCGAGTCATTTCCTCGCTTTGGTACCATTTAAAATATATTTTTCAAAGTATGTAAATACTAGTAAAAGGATTGTATATTTTCTTGAAACTATGAAAAACTAGTAACTGAAACAAATATCAAACAACATTAAAAATAAATAAAATAAAAGAGTATACCAAGAACTTAAATCAGAAATGATCCTCCTCCACCAAGAATACTTGATTAAATTGATCGATTATGAAATTTGATCACATATTGTAAAAGAAGAATATAGAATAATATTTTGATTTGATAGATTATAGTAGTGATTAATTGGTTTTGAGAGATTTTGGAAGAATAATATTATTTGAGAGATGAATAAGAATTGAATGAGTTTATTCTCTCTTTATAAAGAATAAACAAAAATAATCGGATCAAACCGGATATCCAATTGGGCTAAGCGGATATCCAATTTGAAATGGCAAAAATAAATCTATGAATACCCTACTTTTTGTTCATTACTCTCATAACGATCTCCATACTTCTTTCATAAATCACTACACTTCAAATATTATTTTATTAATCCAAATTTTTAATGGCTCCAAAAGTTGGAAATCTAAAAAAGTCTAAACATATATCGACGAAACATTCTCATCAAGTAGGAGAAGATCAATCCTCGAGAGAAATTCAGTGCAACACAAATAAGTGTCAGCGAGTTTTAATGATGAGTCTGAAGGCGAGGTTCCCATTCAAAATGATATGGTTCCAATGAGAAGTATAATTAGTTTTGGTAAGTTTTTAGAATATAATGAACTTATCGACGCGCCGTGTAAGAGAGTGTTTTTAGATAATCTTAATGGGGGCAGAGGCATGGATTGGTTAGTTTTTTTCCAAATTTAGATGCGAACAGTATATGAATTAATAAAACAGTTTTATGGAAGTGAAAGTCTATTTTTGAATAATAGCTGAGGTTTAGGAATGAGTTGTAAAATTATTAATTTTTAATTTTGCATTTTAAAACTGATTTAATAGAAGAATTTAATATGCCAAGATATATAATGTATGGTGGTTCTTTAGATTCCTTAACTTATCCTCGTATGAAATGACCTGAAGATTGACTTATAACTTTGGATGTTGTGTTCGACATACTGAGTAATAGTAAAGAGTAGCCAACGGTTAATAATAGATGTAAAGCTAATAGATCTAATTTGGATGGGTACAATAAATTAGCTTTGAAACTAGTTGATCATTGTTTCTTTTCAATTAATAGCAATGATTCACTCTTTTTGTTTCTTCATACATTTGAACTATTGCTGTAATGTTGGGGTAAATAATAAAATTTTCCTAGTTTGATCATTGGACATATGAATTCGAGAGATACAAAGTTACATTATGGGATGGTAATAAGTCAGTTGCTTATTGAAAAAAGAATAGATTTTACCGGGTAGAGTCTACGTTGTATGGTATAGGAAATAATTCTTAAAGAATCCAAGAGATATATTCTTGGAAAGGAGATATTTGGTCGAAATGGTTGAGTCTATGACCGGTTACAACCTGATTTGTCACTCATCTGGAAATTATTTATGTTACCGATGCACTTGCTTCTCTTGCATGTTTTGGGAGGCAAATCACGCACGATACGATGCAAGAGCCTCATGTGACCACTTCCAATTCTGGTAGTTCTTCTCACCAACATCAAGAAATATCCAACCAAAAATATATGGAATGGATGCATTGTAAAAGTGTGATTAACTGGAATCAAAATGAAAACCATTAGAATATTATCAATACTCAGCTTTGTGAATTACGCGCTATCCGAAATAAATTACCGAGAAATCAAATTAAAATAAATTAAATTACGTACAACCCAAATGCAACACGACCATCACATAAAACTAATGATACATATAATATAATTGAAACCGTGCATAAATCCTCCTTCATCACCATATGACGGTGAAAATCCTCCTCTAACACGCCTTAGTTTCTATTTTGTATTTTTTTGTTATGTTTTTTTAATATATTTATCATCGTTACTATTTTATCCAGTTAATCTATTTTTTTAAATAACTGCATTAAATAAAAATAAATAGTTCTTATAAGTACTTAAGGCACAACCCGAAGGAAGATATAAGAGTATGAGAGTAAAAATAAAATGAAAATGACTATAATAGATCAGAATAAATAAAATTAACATGAAAGATAATGCGCAAAACCGTCTAAAGTCAAAGAACCAAATCCACGTGGGAGTCATCTAGGGAGACAAACAGACCATGAAGGATAAAAACAAATAAAGATAACTTAATTTAGTGGGGGTGGGGAGGTATGGATAGGCTAGAGAATCTTCGTTACCGTTTAACAAATGGAAAGAGACTGCGGAGGCAAGTCTTGGAGGGGATCTAGAAAATTATTTTGTTTCTTTCACCTGAAATATGATAAATGATGGCACCAAAACAAGGCCTCCAAAGGTGACGGAATCTAAAAGGGGGCCAGTTTGAGGCTTCTATGAGCCAAAAGTTCCATTATGAATTATAATGGTAAGAACCTCAAACTTAGTGCGAGCAAGCTCCTACAAGCTCCAAGAGAAGCTGCAATAATAGATAATATGATTTATATCTTCATCAGCACAGTTGCAGAGCACAAAGGAAGAGTAGGTGTTAATACCCCAGGACAACAACTTATCATAGGTAAATAGCTTTCCATGGATGACCAACCATAGATTGAAAGAATGACACGGGATTCAAATTTATTCCAGACTAAACCCGGCTATCTAAGACAGGGGATATGTGTTTCAATGACAATATAGGTGTCTTTAATCAAGAAGTTATGGGAATCGTCTTTAGCCATCCAGAATGGGATGTCATCAATAATGACGCTTAGAGGAGGCAGGGAGAGGATGATGTTGCAGATCTCCATGATATTTCTTATGTTACCAGCACTGACGGATCTCTTATTATGCGGCCAAATCCAACTATCTTCGAAATAAAGTCAAAGACGGAAGGGTTCTTACTTAACCTTGAGTCTCTGATGATATATTGACTGTAGTGAGTAGCAAAAGAGTTAGACAGAAGCCAGAAGTCAAACCAGAATGAGGTGTTCTTTCCATTTCCGATAGCCACCCTGAAAATATTACTGACCAAAGGCCTATGAATTAAAATTTTCCTCCAAGTCCAAGAGGGGGAGGAGTCATGAGAGATGTCCTAGAAGTTATTGTTTTTATTTTTTTTAATTTTAATTCAAACTCTATAGATAGAATATATAAGTATTGTTAACAATGGACCAAAAATCTTTTAGGATTACCGCTTGGTTTCAAGTTTTTAAGTCTATAATCCCAAGGCCGCCCTCAATCAAGGGCACAGTAACAGAAGTCCATGAGACTTTTTCACCATATATTTTCATCTCATCTCCGGCCCAAAGATAACGACGAAGGATTTGGGTGATTTCTTTTAGAACTCTGAAGGAAAAGATGAAGATATATGACCAGTACACTTGCCCATCAAAAGGAACATATTTGATAAAGTTGAGACGGTTCGCGTAAGAGAGGTATTTACTCCAAGAATCTATACGAGCAATAATTTTATGCAAAATGAGATGACAGTCAGAATGGGTCAGGCGACTAGTGTTCCAGGGGACTCCGAGGTATCTAACGGGATGCGAGGAAATCTTGAAACCAGAAAGGTTTGTGAGTTCATTCGTAAGAGTAGGGTTGATTTCCTAGAGGAAGGAAATTGATATCGTCATGGCAGAAGATCATTAAATCATCTGTAAAGCAGATATTCACGATTTTCAGCTTATGACATTTCAAGTGGAATTCGAAATTACGGTTGCTGCTTTCTTTTTTAGGATGACAGACAGATACTGCATGACAAGTACAAAAAGGAAATCAGATAAATTATCACCTTATTTGAGTCCATTCTTTGGAAGAACTCAGTAGGATAATCGTTGGCATTAATGATATAATAGGGAGTCGCAATACATTGCATTACCCAATTAATCATTATCTTAGAGAAATCTATAGAGATTAGGACATCAAGAACGAAATACCAGTTAATATTTTTAAAGTCTTTCATCAAGTCAATCTAAAGAGAAAATCTCTTACCTTCGGAGTTAAGATGGTAACCCTTGAGCAAATTTTGGGTAAGAAGGATGTTATCAGAAATATTTCTACTAGAGATGAATGTCGATTGTGAATTGTTAATCAGGTAAGAGAAAGAGTGTTTGATTCTATTGGCCATAATCTTAGAGATAATTTTGTAAACCACACTGCACAAGACAATGGTACGGTAGTCAGAGGCATAATTAGGGATGGAAGTTTTCGGGATGATGATAATGGAAGTGGCATTCGAGGACGGGTCCACTCTGTTGGAGTTAAAAACGTCCAGGACCCCATTATAAATGTTATTACCCATAATGAGCCATGATTTTTTGAAAAATCTGGAATTAAAACCATTAGATCGAGGGAATTTATTACTATCAATGATGGATAGGGCATCTTCAATTTCATCATCGGAAATCGGATGGGTCATAAAGGACTTGTTTGAGGGAGTGACCTTATAAGAGATAAGAGGGGAGACCCTAGAAAGGCATAGATACCCAGGAGGGTGTTTCGTTCCCAACATGAAGTTTGAATGTCTAGCGAGGACATTGGAGATGCCAAGAGGGATAATAACTAAATTACCATAAATATATTCATAATAAAGGTAATTTTATTTTTTAACCTACGATTTTTAATGTTATTATGAAATAATGGAGTTTCATATCCCCCAATCATAAGCCATTTTCTCTGTATTTTTTCTTAAGGAAAGATTCTTCAACTCTACTCAAGAAGATGTAAGAAAAATAGGCTTCAGACTCCTTGTAGATAAGATCATAGTTATAAGGGTTTTGGGAGAGCATAGCTTTGGTTTCGAATAGATCCTTTTGTGCATTGAAAAATCTCGAGCTTATGTCACTATAATCGATACAATTACGATGTCTAAGAAAAAGTTGAAGTTTGTTGAGTTTAAAATTTACAATCTTCATATCCTGGATAGGACAATGAGAGTTCCAGCTAGAGGTGACAATATCATTGTAAGAGGGATGAGATTACCACATATTAAAGTATTTGAAAGGTGTTTTCTTACGGTTATGGAAGATAACAAGGTTAAGGGTAATAGTAGTATGGTCAGAGGAACGAGAGTAACCATAGTGAGCTAAGATCCAAGGAAAGCCTCATCCCACTCATTGTTGAGTAGAACTCGATCGATCTTGGGATATATGGGATTAGTTGGACATTTACAATGCCAGGTAAAGAAGGTTCCAGTGGAGCGAAGGTCTCTAAGCTCAGGATTGAAACAAGAATTTTAGAATTCGTCAATCGTAGAAGACCAAGTATCAGATGAGCCATGTTGTTCATTCGGGCTGCGGATAGCATTAAAATCTCTTAAGCTAACCTAAGGGATACCCTGATCATGAGAACAAGTTGAATGAAGGGTGGTCCATTGGGGACTTGTATTAGGGCTTTCATTGAAAACATAGATAGCATTGAAGCAGAAAGAGGTAGGAGAATTAAGGTGCTTCGCATAGGAATGAATGCGTTAAGAGGATGATGAAATAGTATAAGTAGTGATGACACTAGGGTTCCAAATGATCCAGATTCTACCAAGGGGATGACGGTCATGAATAGTGGTATAATGCCTGTAAGGGGACATCTTACTAATGAAAGTAATACCATTATGGGATCGAACTTTAGTTTAAACAAGGATCGTGATAAAAAAACTATTACTCATAATAAAATCATTAACATCTTCTTGACAGATAGGGTCATTTAGCCTACACACATTCCAATAAGCGATAAAAAAATATACTCACAAAGGTTAAGCGGTAGTCCTATCAGAGAGCAGAAGGACCAACAGAGGCCTCTCTAATAGGGGTGGATCTTCTCGTCGGGGAGTCCACTTTCCACTTTCCAATTAGTCATTATTATTTTGTCCAATTAATTATTGTTTTGTTTTGTCCAACTTTAAAAATATAGTTTAAAATTCATGAAACTAATAATTGAAAGATCAAATAAACTATTTAAAATAGCCCCCAAGGGGGTAGCCGAGTTGGTTGAGTATGGCATTCTTATGAACAAAGGTCATGAGTTCGAGTCCCTCTACATACGCTTTCTCGGCTGAGCCTCTCACCTTGTGTGGTTTACCTTCTGGCGTTGGTTTGCAGGCTATCGCGTCAGACTGATGGTTTACCCTGTGCGCACTCATTGCACTCTGAGTAGCGGCTGCGGGTTCCCTCTTTAAAAAAATAAAAAATAAAACTATTTAAAATATATAAATAAAAATACAATAAATATCAGATAAATACCTCAAATATTTTGTTTACAATATACATATTTTAATCTATTTCATTCGACTAAATTAATACATGATATTTTTTAATAAACGTATTATAAAACATGGTAAATTGTTAAATATAGAATGTTTAGTTGTAACTAAAAAAACTACTACTTTCGATAATATCACTCTGTTTAAAGATAACGCAATGTTATGGTATAAACTATTAATATACGAAACTCATATTTTAAAATTGATAAATATGATTTTGTTATATAGTTTTTTTTGTTTTAAATATTTTTTTAGTAATAAAAAATATAGAATTAAAAGAATTATCTACATTAATTTTTTGAGGCGGAATACAATAAATATAGAAAATACATAATTTATAAACATAATTTGACTAAATAAGACCATTAAAAATAACATTATAGTAAAAGGAATATAAAAAATAATACAAATAAATGAAAAAAAATACTAACGAGTATTTTAAAAACACTCATTAAAACAAAATTGAATTTATTTTTCAATTAAAAAAAGTTAATTTATGTATAAAACAATCGTTTCCTTCGACCCAATCATACACAACAGGGTCCATATAAATAACACGTGAAATCTGGAGAGTAGTAATGCGCTGCACCGAACAAATCTTAAAATTTATAGTGGAGGTCCAAAATATACGTGGAAAGATCACCGCGGGATGAGTTCATGAGAGTTGAAGCCGAATTGGTTGAGTATGACATTCTTATAACCAAAAGGTCATGAGTTCGAGTCCCTCTACATACGCCTTTTTCGGTTGAGCCTGTCATCTTGTGTGGTTTACCTTCTGGTGTTGGTTTGCAGGCTATCGCGTCAGACTGAGGGTTTACCCTGTGCGCACTCATTCCACTCTGAGTAGCGGCTGCGGGTTCCCTCAGAAAAAAAAAAAATGAGAGGTGAAGCTATTTCCTCTATAGCATTTTTTATTTCCTCCATATTTTAGAAAATACTCCACTTTGTTATTTCATCTATAAAGGAAATTATTAATTTACTGTTTTTTAAAACTTTATTCTAAAAATTCATATTTACCTTATTCTCAAACAATCACTCAAACACCATATCTACCTTAATTTGTTTTCCACCAACCTTCTACCCACCATATTTACTTCTACCCATAAAATCTAATTCTATCAATATAAATACACAGCCACCAATTTTTTAAACCGAGAAAAAAAAATACCCACCACTTTCGATTGAAACAATATATTAAAGGTAAAAATATTTCCTAATTTTTTTTTAATCTATCGGATGGAAAGAGTTCCAGGAAGTTAGGCGTACTCTGCATAACGAATTTGCAGTTCCCAGAACTATCTTGCTATGGATTTTAAAAAAACATTTCATGTATATTGAATTCCATGAAAAGATTTTAGTATCGAATAATTTTATAAAACTTTGGAAATCTGTTTTTGATTTGTTTATTTTTTTTAAAAACAACTTTAACTTGTTTTTTATTCTAACTTTCTTATTTTTGTTTGTTTCCATTTTTACAAGATTAAGTTATCTTGTTGGTTGATTGGATGATGTTGTGAAGTGTTAAATCTTTGGTTTGGGTGTCTTCCTTTTCTACTTTTCTATGATTAATTTTTAACAAATTTGAGTTTTTTTTGTTGATTAAGGTTTAAGTTTAGAAGTCAAATGATATATGTTGGATGTAATTTGACTTAACGATGTGTTTGTTCGAGTAAGGGTTGGATAGTGTATAGTGGCATCAAAATATAAATTAGAAAGTAAATGAAGGGCAAAAAAATAAAAGCAAATGGTTAGTGTTTTTTTTATAGTTGAAATGGAGTAAATAATAAATCTTATGGAGGAAATAGCTTCATCCGTTCATGAGTTACCCATTTATTATTTTAAAATTTGAATTATTATTTCAAGACAATAAAATATATATTATTAAAAATATTTTTCTATTTAAATGATAAAAAGTATGCTTACTTTGAAACTACCACGTGAAAAAAATAATCTGAAAAAATTATTGACTTTTTTAAACGAATAAAACTAGATCCATAAATAATACATTTTGATTTTTTTAGAACATTTAATACATAATTCGTGCTTTTTAAGGAATTTTTTTTAAATAATCTTTATTTTAATTTATGATTTGTGATTCATGTTTTGAATTTTTTTTTTATTTTGCCATTCACGATTTCTATTTTTTCGATTCACACATTTTTTTTTAACTTTCTTCAAAAAATCACGTATCACAAATCTTTTCATTTGTGATTCACACGTTATGTTTAACTATTTGTGATTTGCATATACGACTTTAAGCATATCTGCATTTCATTTTTCTACACTTTTTCTGCAAGTGAATTATTGAAAGTTCTAAATATTCAAAAGTCAAACGAAATAAAAATAAAAGAAAAATAAAACAAATTTGAACTTGTGTTTCGTAAACCACATTCTTACTAAGCGTGAATTTCGAACTAAGACTATGAGCAGCAGCGCATATTTCACATATTTCAAATGAAATATGCGCTACATCTCGAGCAGCAGCGTGTATTTGATACACGCTGGCTGCAAAAGATGGTTTGGGGTTCAAAAGATGAACCCAATCCATCTTTTAAAAACCAATTGCAGCATGTCAAATATGCGCTGCATCTCGAGCAGCAGCATGTATTTGATACACGCTGGCTGCAAAAGATGGTTTGGGGTTCAAAAGATGAACCTCAATCCATTTTTTAAAGAACCAATTGCAGCATGTCATTTAGCATGGTGTATTTTTTTTAGAAAAACGGTTTTTTAAAAGAAATGGTTGGTCAAAAAATTAAAAAAAAGTATACAATTATTTATAATTTTTCGATATCTACGAGTAGAGACTTGGTTTGTTTCATTCTGACACCGAATTTTTTTGAGTATTTTATTTATTTAGTATTTTCAAAATGATTTTTGGAACATTTTTGTAAGTTAAAAAAATAAATAAATTATACCATGATTTATAATTTCTTGAGATCTATAAATAGAGACTTGGTTTGATTGATTCGGACAACAAAATTTTTTAAGTTTTTTTTATTAAGTATTTCCGAAACAATTTTCGGAACATTTTTTGTAATTTAAAAAAATAAATAAATTATAACATGATTTATAATTTCTTGAGATCTATAAATAGAGACTTGGTTTGATTGATTCGGACAACGAAATTTTTTAAGTTATTTTTATTAAGTATTTCCGAAACAATTTTCGGAACATTTTTATAAGTTAAAAAAATAAATAAATTATACCATGATTTATAATTTCTTGAGATCTATAAATAGAGACTTGGTTTGATTGATTCGGACAACGAAATTTTTTAAGTTATTTTTATTAAGTATTTCCGAAACAATTTTCGGAACATTTTTGTAAGTTAAAAAAATAAATAAATTATACCATGATTTATAATTTCTTGAGATCTATAAATAGAGACTTGGTTTGATTGATTCGGACAACGAAATGTTTTAAGTTATTTTTATTAAGTATTTCCAAAACAATATTCGGAACATTTTTGTAAGTTAAAAAAATAAATAAATTATACCATGATTTATTCTATTCTATTAAAAGTTAAGCTTTTTCGGAAATCAAACCAATTTTATTTTTAACTTTGATTTTTAAATATACTATATATTATGTATTATATTTTTAATTATATCAATTTTATAGTTTTTATTTGTAACGAAAATATATTATGTTAATTTAAAAAAAAATATTTATTTTAATATATATATAATTTTAATGTAAATATATAGTAACTAAAAAGAGATAAATAAAAATATATGGTAGGATATTGTATGATAGAATGATGTGGAAGAGAGAAAAATATGGTGGGGTATGCTGAAAGATGAAATATGCACTGTTGTGGGGAGTGAGAATTTTTGCAGAATTATTTGGAGAGTATGCTGATGTGGCGGTGATGTGGCGCGCTTTTGTGAGATGAAATATCCCCACTGCTGTGGATGGTCTAAGAGCTAAAATTATTCGCTAGTAATGAAACACGCTTAGTATTTGGTGATTCGTAAATCGTTTGAACTTTACTCAACAATTTAGACTTCATTCTAAATTTTATTTTGCTATTTGTGTGATTATGTATTAATTCATGATTCACATTTTTACGGTTTTCTTCGCAGTCCATTTAAAACTAAAAAGGTGTATGGGTTCCAAATACACAAAATAATGATATTAAAAAGTTGATGAAAAAATACTTTTTTAAAAAATATATAAAAATTGATGAAGAGTGTGAAATTGATGCAAAAGTCTGTAATCATTGGTTATTTTCTTCATGATTTAGTCATTTCACGATTTGAAAAATAATAATTTTATTAATAAAAAAAATAAAAAAAGGAAAATGATGGAGAACCGTGGTCTAGTTTCATTTATGGAAAACAAAAAGAAGAGAAAAACCATGATTTATGGTTTTGTTAGTGCAGAAGAAAAAAGGGTGGTTCAAAAATAAAATTTGGTTAATAATAATCAATTTTATATAATCATAAAAGATATCTTAAATATTATTAAAATATTTTTTTAATAAAAGAACCATTTATTAAAATAAAGCATGAATACAAAATTGAGTATGAAATTATAGACACTAATTTGAAAATAAAGTGCTAAAGTGAAAATACAAAAATGAAGAGCATCGAGAATATGCAGTAAGCTAAACATCAAAACCACCCATCTTTTTGAAGGACTTCATCAACCTTCAAGTCAAAACTTCTGAAATTCTTTCTTCATCAACCTTCAAGTCAAATCTTCTGAAATTAATTAAAGAAAAAATATGTCAAGCTTGATGAGCACCGGAGGTTCCAAGGGAGAATTCAATACCATGGTGATGAAGACTTGATAAGGAGAAGAACTGGAAAAGATGTTGAATTAAAGAACCAACTACAAAGCCATCGACAAATAATGTAAATGAGTGTCAACTGTTTGAGAAAATTCTTTCAACAATAGTTGAGTTTCGAAGAATTAGAGCTGCTCGACAAGGACATAGCATCAACACAACAGAGGGAGTTGATTCAGGTATGATATAACTAGTCATTTGAATCTAAAAAGTCTCGATCAGACAACTTATTATAACATGTAACTCTCCAATCTAGAGACACTAGTCATGATAATTCTTGCGAAAGAAGAGTTAATAGATAAAACTTTAAATTAAATAGAAACTGAATATCAGAAGAAATAAACCAGTAATAAAAGTCTAGGTATACTAGAAATATAGCCAAGACCGAGACTCTTTAAAGGATTAATAGGCTAATAACACTTAAATGGGTAGGAGCTTGAAACTAAATAAATTCAAGTTTCATTTTACATTTCAGAATCCATTTCGCAAGCCAATCCGTTGTTTTGTTTTGGTCTCTTAAAATGTGAGTTATTACATTTGATGGAGTGATTAGGTTTCTACAAAATTTTAGAGTAGGAGCTAAGTACCAAGGGTAGTTATCTTTTGCAAGAAGATTAACAAAGACCAAAGAATTGTACTCAATATTAACATTTGACCAACTTTTGTTTTTGCAGATTAGGAGGTTATCTAACAAAGCTCTGGTTTGAGAAATTAATGGAGAAAGCTTACCATATAAGTTTTGGGAGCCAAAAGTAATATCCCCTCCAGCTATCACGAATGATTACTCTACCACTAGAGTAGTCCATTTTAAGTAGGTAGGCTTACTTTTAAGTTTAGTTTAAACACCGATTTCAACTGCTGCATTTGCATCATTATTCTAGTGCTTAGGCTTGAAGAGATTAGAATTATATAGACAAAATAAGACATGTTTAATGTAATTAATATATGACAATATAAAGTAGGGTTCTCCTTTAAACTTAACTTTGTTTCTATTTTTCCAAATAACCAAGTAGACTATTGGAGGAATGATATTTCTAACATGAACCTGCTTATCTGATGACCAGAACCAATTCCTAGTCATGTGGGCTATAATCGTGAACGTGTTGATCTTATTTTTGAATAATTCAACAAAATAAGACCAGATTACCCAAGCAAAACTACAATATACAAATTGATGGTTAGGAGTTTCATAGGAATCATAAAATTAGCACTTTGAAACCGTAGTAAAATGTCTATTTTGCATGATAGAATCAACAGGGATATAGTTATGAAGGATTTTCCATAATAAAAAAGAACACTTCCTTGGGGTGATGTAGTTCCATATTTTATTGAACATGTTGGGATGATTGTGATGTTGTCTTAGATGACTCCAACTGTATTTGATGTTGAATTTAAAGCCTTTAAATATCTTCTAGATCATAGAGTCCTCCTTGTTATAGTTGATAGAAGTAGCCTTAATAATATTGATTCTAGCTTGAGATAAGAATCCACTAAATCTATTGATGTTCCATGAGTTGTCTAGCCAAAATGAATTGACTTTTTCAGCTCTAAACCAATTGTTATTAAGCTTGTTATCTAAGATAAGTACAAGAGAGTGATCATGCCAATTAACTAACAAAAAATCCATCTCGCCCTTACCCAAATTCCACCTAATATTGGGCTCAACAAAGGATTTAATACCAGCAAGTATTTTCCATGTAAGGAAGCCAATTTTATTGTAAGAAGATTTAAGAGGATGGGAGTTCTTACAATAGATATTGTGCATTTGTTTTTCCCAAAAGCTCTTGTTTTATTTGAAATCGACCCACAACTTACAAGAAAAAGATTCCTGAATGTCAGAGATATTCTGATGCTCAGCCACCTTCAGCAAAGGGCTTACATATAGCAGACCATGTAGACCAACGAATTTACTAATCATTAGTAGTGGAGCCCCAAAAAAAGTTGTTAAAAGTTTTTTCAAGTTTGTTGATGGTGCTATTAGGAAAGTAGGAGCTCTGAACCCAATACATATGAATTTCTATTAGCACAGAGTTAATGAGAATGAGTCTACCACCGCAAGACATATGCTTGTTCTCCTAGTATTTAATTTTGTTTAAGAGAGAGTTGTAGTTGTTGGTCTTGTTATCAGTGCTTAAAGTAATGCCAAGATATTTATTAGGAAGAAAGTCAGAGCTGAATCCAGTTTGATTTACGAGAGTAGATAATCTAGTGTTAAGGAATCTAGTAGAAGTGATTATCTTGGTCTTGTCTTTGTTGATGACTTGAACTGAAACTTCTTCATAGTTCTAAATAGACCTACTAAGATTCAATAGATGAACTGAGACCATTAGTAAAATGAGAAGATCATCTAGAAAATCTAAGCAAGGAATGATGAAATCGGTTCTTGAAGTATATTTCATAGTTTTGTTAGAGTTAAAAAGCTTAATTAAGCCCCTAATTAGAACAACTCACCAATAATAAATAGACTATTACGAGAGAGGATTACCTTGTCTCATACCTATTTTGGTGTTTAAGTAACCAATATCATTACCATTTATTAAAATAGAGATAAAAACAGACCTAATTAACTTGCTTATAAGATTGACAAATTTAGTAGAGAACCCAAATGACCGCAACACTTTAAGAATGAAAATATAGGACATTTTTTCAAATGCTTTAGACATGTCGATTTGAATCGTGATAATACCAGACTTTGTTTTTCCAATTAAGGTCATGTACAAGCTCTTTTGTTATCATAATGTTATCATGAATAGATTTTTTTTAACATACCCACCTTGAACTTCATAAATAATTTTAGGAAGAAGATCAGTGAGCTTATTTTTAAAGATCTTAGACATAATTCTGTTAAGTAATGTACACAAGCTAAAAGGTCTAAAATCCTTCCAATTTGTAGGATTGATGGTCTTGGATATTAGACACAAACATGTGGCCATAATTCTTTGAAGGATGTTATGTCCAAGCATGAAGGAGTACATGGCAAGACATAGATCACTTTTGATGATGTTCCAATTGATGAGTCCGAATCCAGGAATTCTCCCCGGAAGGGCAGGTCAGTGTAAATTCTCTCCGAATACCGGACAGATCACTTCGAGACAATGTGAGCCTAAGGCTGTTCGAACTATGACAAAAGTACTAAAAAACCTAAACACTTCCTGACTAAGCTACCTGTCCTCCTGCTTAGAACTCATGGGTCTTTAAACATGACCCGGGTCCATTAAACTTGACCCGAAAGCCCATAAGGGCCCAAACATCACACTATAAATGCTCAACAACCAACATTAACTTCTGGTAATGAAAATTAACTGCTACCAAGCTGCTTAATTATCTCTCCACCTTGAAACACCCTTACACCACCGTTAAACACCCCTGTACCACCTTGATACTCCACTTAAAATTACTAGCCTACCCTCGGGCTATTTTTATCCACAACACCAATAGGTCTTGAAGAAACAGCTATTGAACCATCCATGTCAGCTACACTTGAAGGGTGGAGATTGTTTATGATGCCATAGATCTCTTCTTCAGATAGAAGAAGTAAGATTAAGTCATTATCATCCTTAGTTATCAACTTGTGAATGTTGTTGAAAATATTTTATTGTATTTTATTATTTTCATCTTCTTTACTTGAAAAATGATGATTGGTTAGAATCTCTTTAAAATAGATTTAAGCAGTTTGGCCAATCAATTTTTTGTCTAAAATCCAATCCTCCCCCACTTTAATATTGTTGATAGTATTCTTTCTTACCTTCTTAGACACATAAGCATGATAAGTTTTAGTATATTTGTTACCTTCATTTAGCAAATTTGAGTAGCATTTTCGCTGCCAATAGAATCCTAATGCTCCATCTCAGATTGCTCCATTGTTTCTTATATTACATGCACTTTATTAGAAATATTTCCTAAATAAGTTTTATGTCATACCTTAAGGGCTTCCTTCTAAGTTTGTGCCTGAAAATATAGAGAGGGTAACCTTCAATACTATGATTCTAGTTGTTTTCTATAAAATTTAAGAAATCATTATTCATTGTCCACATGTTTAAGGATTTAAATCTCTTCTTAGAATTAAGACTGTATATAGATATAGTAACACATAAAGGAGTATGTTCAAAACAAGTTATGTCCATCTGAAGAACATTAGTATGCTTAATTAATCCAGACCAAGCAGAGTTGTAGAGAATTATGTCCAGACGCCTCCATTTGGAGTTCTTGGACCAAGTGAATTTAGAGCCTGAATAACCAGCATCCTCCTACTGACAATCTCTTATAACATCATTAAATTCTTCTGAGTTGTTGAGACGAAAGGTTGAGAAACCAAGATGATCATTTGTAGATGTAACATTGTTGAAATCTCCCAAGATTAGCCACTCGTTAGGAGGGTTAAAGATATTCTTTAGAGTATTCCAAAGGTCTATCTCGTTGTATCTTTGACACTTAGCATAAATAATTTTTAGTAAAAATTGTTTATCTAAAACAACATAAGAGACATCAGTATGTAAACATTGAGGGTGATCAAGTAAAATATTAATAGTAAATCTACATTCCAGAAAAAACCAAATTTTGTTTGAAGAGTTAGCTTTAAAATTCTTGAAACCAATCTTTAAAGCAATACTTTCTAAGTTATTAAAATTGATGGGAGGCTATTGAATGACAACCATCGTGACCTTTTCTTTGACAATGATAGACTTAAGCCTTCTAAGAGAAGGTTTATTTATGATGCCGCAAATATTCCATCTAAGTATTTTGATAATATTTAAATGAAGAAGTAGTAGGTTTGCTAGTCCTTGAAAATTTCAAGGATTTGATAATTAGGCTGTTAGGTTTTTCTCTTTCTTTTAGCATATTTAAGTTTCATGTTAAGAACTTCTTGAAAACCCTTGTCTACTTTTTTTCTAAGGATCGGGGATGATGGTAAACTTCCAATATTGTCTTGGCTTGGAGTGACATTTCAAGATATCAAGTTTTTATAGTCTTGAGAGGTAGATTGATTATAACCATAATCCCGAGTCTGTATGGATTCCATGATTTCCTCAGCATCAGGGGTCTTATGTTCGTGGAGCTGTGAGATTTGCTGATTGTTGGATACTTCTTTTAATATAGGATCAATGGCTGAATTATTCAATTTATGAACCTATTGAGAAGACTGATTCTCTTTGTATTGATGATTAAATATTCTTGGTTCCATACTTTGTTCAGGGATAATGACTACAGATTTAACTTTAGACTGATAATTATCTTTGATTTTGAGACCTTGTTGCCAAGAGAGTCACCAGAAGTGTCATCAATTCATTTCTTTATTTAGTTGAGCTTTTCGAGTATCATTCTTACATGATTCTTGGGTTTGACCAAGATGAAAACATTTCTGACAGTATATTGGAATATCTTTATAACTGATGTTCAGCCAAAACTGTTGATTATCACCAAATCCAACCCATATATGAAGTTGAATTTTTTTAGAAATATCATTTTCAACCCATGCATAATAGGCATTATAATATGCTATATATTTTCCTGGTATTCTGATTTTAAGAGGGATAGTATGGATTATACTTATATTGTGGAGATATTCTGGAACTTCTTCAATTATAATCCACAGTATGGTAGTTGAACATTCCTACTTGGAATTCAAATCAACATTCCATTTTAAAAGCCTCATTGACGATTCCCCAACAATCCAGACATTTTTGGACCAAATCTTGCAAAAAACTGCCTTTAAATCAAATTTCAGCAAGATGTGCCTAGAATCCCAAACATAAATGTTATATTTACTAGTAAATTTTTGTGAATTTAAGAACTCGTTGAAGAGTTTTATTTTAGGAAAATCTTGTGAGAATTTGTTTATTAACATATACTTTGTAGCAATAGTTTATCATTTTGAGTAAACTAAATTGAGATGTGATCCGATTTCTTAACTACACTGATAGGTTTGAAGTCTGATTGTGAATTATTTTTCCGTAAAGTATCTGCAAAATAAATAGTTTATTGTTGAATATCGAATACCATTTATGCATTTCTTGTGATGTCGTTATCTTTGTTTATTTACATGTTAACTTGAAGGTTATTTGAAACTTGAAGATTAGGAAAATCTTCGAACATGAAAACATAATTACTAATATTTTCCACCCTTACCGGAGCAGCTCTTCGCATTGAGAATCCAGAATGAGGAGGAGAATGAGTAAAAAAAAGAAATTGATATTAGCTTTTTTTAAAAGCTTTCTTGGAGAATAAGAAAGTCTACCTTTAAATTAGAAAGATCGAAGTATAATTCCAAATATTATTTAAATCTTGAATATTAAGCAGTAATTGATTTTGAATATGTATTGATATTTCTACTTTAAATATTTTATTTGTGTTTTTATGTTTTTATATTTTATATCTTTTGAATTTAATTTTGTTAGTGTGTAATTTTATTATAAAAATCATGGAAACTATTATGGGGAAAACCGGGTTTTTTAAGTTTCTAGTATTTATTTTTTTGTCTGTTTTCAAAATATTTATTATTATATTCTTTTTATCAATTTTATTAAATTATTTTTTTATTATTTTTAAATATTTTATTTTTATGTTATATTGATGTAAATCAAGTTTTAATGATGGAATAGTACAAATAAAAACCCTCAAAACCGAAAAACCCATGAATATAATATTTTAAACATAAAAATGAATATAAAATACATGTTTGTACATATTTTTTAATTATAAATATATATTGCATCATATAATAATTATTTGATTATAAGTGGTCTGCAAAACCCGATTAGATATGGATCCGAATGTATACATTATTATGGCAAAGAGTAAAATATTAAGATAGTTCAATATATGATAGTCGAAAATTTGTTACCGAAGAAGAACTTTTATTATACTAAACATAAATTTTTTTACATGAAGATGATAACTTAAGAGATCTCCAATAGACAAATTACCTATACTAACTTATTAGTCATTGATTTTACGTTTATGTAGCACATCACGTTTTCAAAACATATTCTTTTTTTATTTTTTCTTTCTTTGCATCCAAGCTATAAACGAATGGGTTTCATTTCTCAGTGATCCAGCTTATTTGGTTGGATCGATTACACTCTTATCAGTAGTTCTCTAGTCATTGCGAGAGAGTCGATGAATGACTAAGATTTATATAACAATTGGGACACATTTTATCTCTAATTTACCGAGACCGACGAATTTTTTTGTGTACTTGTTGTCCAAACCCGAATGCTATTGCTTCTTGGTTGATTGTCGAACGATTCCACAACCTATTTTTCGACAAAAATTTAAGAGTCTTGAGATACATCGGTGTTGTCTTTTGATAAAATCAACTTAAAATTAGAAGCAGTTTAGGCATAATATTCCTATTAGTTGGGGTTGCAATATCATGGAAAATTGTAAAGAAAATATTAGTTGCATCATCTATTATGAAAATGTAATTTGTTGCATGTTTTAAAGCATCCGAGCAAAAAACCTATGAAGATTCCCTTTCCACTTCTCTTGGCGTGGATGATCGTTTAGAGATTTTCCAGTGGTCTGAATGCACACATTAATATTATAATAGACATAAAAATGAGAAATAATATAATGGATTCGGTAGATAACAACAAAGTACTTATGACCAAACTAATTGTTATCTATAAAGGGAAATTTTATTTATAAATTTCAAAACATATCTAATAATTAATAAATGATTTAAAAAAAACTTATCTAAAGTCTTCTTTGTTAGAGGATACGAAGATTTTAAGACATATTTAGATATAATTGGAGGATTTCTAGTGGTTTTAGGCTCTCGTGAGATGGCTAACCACGATTTCATATGTGTTGTTGGAGACTCAGTGATTTTTTCGGGTATCCAAATTCTTTGTTATGACGCTATGATCACTTGAAGTTTATGTTTATATACAAAATTGTATCATCTTTTGGTATATATTTGTTGACAGGATGATGGCCAGCTTTGTTGTGGTGTCCTAAATACTTTAGTGTGACTCTATCATCATCTAGATTTTTTGTTTGTCCTAAATATAGTTGAACCTTGGTGTATATGTATGCTTAAACTTTCTTTCTTTACTCTTGTGTGTGTTTATAGCTTTATGTGTTGGAAGTTTTTTTAGTCATTATTCAATGATTTGACTATCGTACATCAGGCCTGCCATATTCCAGAAAACTCCATGGCTGATCTTTGGCCAATACTATAATTTGTTGTGAACTATTTAAGGATAAAATAGAGCTAAATGGGGCTTTTCAAGCAGATCTAGCTGTTAAAAATGAGAATTTAGAAAATAAAATGGTTGCCAAATGGATGTTGAATAATGTACACCAATCCAAATAAGAATTCATAAAACAACTTGAGGAGCGAGTTACTTTCAATTCCTAGATGATTTAAAGGATACATGGTATGTTTAAAGGATTCAAAAGTTTGGAGGATTTTGCACATAGTGACTTTAATTCAAGCCGAAACTCTCTCCTCAGTACATATTAAGTTGGATGAAATCATTTTTGAGTTATCCAAAGAATAAAATGAGCATGAAGTCAAACATAATATTGCTCAGCTTGAGAATGAAAGGTTGCGATAGCAGCTTAAGCATGCAGTGGTTTTAAGGAAAAACTTGTATAAACCTTAACAATCGAATGGGTTGAATGGGCTGAACTAATTGCCAACATTGACGAAACGATACTCGAAACAGCTAAAATATGATGTATAAAATTAAGAAAAGACTTGTACTACAGTTTTATGAGGAGTATCGTGATATTAAATTAGATATTTTATGTAACTATGTTCTTAAGGAGGAGAGATCAAAGATTTGCGCTTGGGCTAACTCTCTTGAGCATGAGCCTCTTATATCTTTTACCAATAGTGGTCATCAAGTTTATGACATATCCTGAAGGCCGAGAGGCAAATTTGCTACATGATCATGTAGAATATGGTGGCCAAATGAATCTTATTAGACCAATGATGGTGCCTCCTGAATAAGTGGTTGTGCTCTCTTTTACAAACGAACATGCAGATTCTATTATGATAGATGATGTTGCTAGCGGGATTTCCGAATGTGGAAATTCGCTTAGTCAAGGTGACTTAGGCCCCGATAGTCTTTATGGCCTCTATTTTACTTTTGCATTGATGTGGTCTTTAATAAAGATTTTGAATAGCCAAAATATCATGTTGAGGGGAAAATTTTATGAGTCAAGTCATCATGGTTGGGTTTATTTGTTGTATTACATATGTAATTATTATACCACTTGCAACTTTTATTTACTTATGCTTGTGTTTTTTTGTTTTATAAAATCACAATATTGTACGGTTCTTTGTTGTTTCCAATTAAAATGATAAAGGTCGAACTCTGAATAAAGACCAAGTGAGATTTTTTCCCTAGTTTATGTCTAAAATTAACTAAACTTATATTTTATTTTTGAATGGTGCGTGAGTCCCTTTAGGATAATCTCTCTAGTATGTTTGCCTAAGCGAGGGGTACGTGGACTCTTTGAAGTACTTCTAAATTTTGTTGAATTGGGAAAGATTATGGAGGCTCATTTAGGTACTAAAGATGATATTCAGTATTTTATTCTTTACTTGTGATATGTGTGAGTAATAACACTTTAAGGGGCGGAAGACTATACGCTTATCATTAGGAAATTTTTCTTTGTTTCTAATGAAGGACAGAGCTCTTAAGAGACTGAAAGCTAAGTTGATGCTTATCATTTGTTGAATATTTTTAACTGAAGTCTGAATCTCTTAATGGGGATGAGTGTTATGTTCAGGTTTACCATTTTCTTTATTGTAGCATGCAGGCCAAACCCCCATGGGTTCTTTAGACTTGCGTATTATCTTGAAAAATGTATAATAATAATAATGCGTATAAAAATAAATAAGAAGTATGTAAAATAAAGAATAAACGTTTGTTAAAGATAAGTTCCTTCATAAAAATTTCATGTACCACCAAGGTAGGCAATATTACTTCCCATGTATAATAAATTGTTTCAAGGGTGTCAAATTTATTTTACTTAATCATCCAGTAATTTGTATATATGAGGCTTTACTTTGGCCTCAATGATGGAACGAACCTCCCAATTGGGTGCCAACTTTCCAAGGTTTTTATCCTTTGTGTAGAGAAGGATTCTTTGTATAGCATTTCTCACCACTTCGAAGCTTCTAAAACAAACTTTGTAGTTATATATGTTGTGTCTTAAAGGTTTTTAATGATATGACTGAAGGTGGACCTTAACCTTATTTTTCATCAATTACATAGATTTCAACGCTCATTGATTCTAAATTATTTATCTCCTCGTATGCCCAAATTTGGTAGGAATGCATGGAAGTCTTGGATGGAAAAATTGCTTCCATGATATATACTAGGTAATATATGGTATCTCTTGTGACTGAACGTTGTGTTGTTATGTGATATCAAAACACTTTTTACTAGAACTTAAACTAATTACATGTAACACCATACAATATCTTTTTTATACCATTGGATATGGCCATGTTGGTCACTTACACCTGTTCATTCGCCTGAGGATTACAACGAGAATAAAAAAACTTATGTGGTTTCGGTCTTGTTCTCCAAGAGAAGGCCTGCCTTAATGTATTTGATATTAAAAGTTTGATATTTCATTTATTCCATTTTGTTTCTTTCGATTACCATGATTCCTGAGGATGATATTTTAGATAAAATTTGTTGGATATGATGATGAAAGGCTTGCCCTAGAAGATGGTTTATGGTGTTGATGTTGAACACACCAAAGAATCCATGGCATCGGCGACTGCATTCTCCGCTCTGGTACTTCTTCAAAAGTAACATCGTCAAATAGGTGTCTATCATTGAAGCTCTTTCATATATTAAATGATGAATCATTTTTAGCTTCAGCCTGGCTGAGTGCTTGATGAACCACCAGTTAGTGGTTTATAAGGAGTCGTACTCATTATGATCCACATATATTTGCTAGTCGAAGGCCTGCTATTGCAACCTCCTATTCTGTTTTGTTGTTCGAAGCTGGGAAGCCAACCTTGCTGGATTGTGTCAGGATATCTCATGTGTGGAATATAAGCTGGATTCCTGCCTCCGATCCTTAGTTAGTACTTCCACCATACATTTTGACTTGCCAGTTTGATTCATTTTTCTCATTGGTATGTATATATCTTTTGAATTCAGAAATCCGATAAAAATTCTTCCATGGCTTGGGATTTTATCATCGTTCGTGGTTTGAACTGAATATTGTAGTGGCCTAAATATGTGGATCACCATATTAATACACCAGACCTTGTTAATATATTTGACACGTTCGTATTTTATAATATGCTCCTCAAAGGAAATGATCTTTAGAAGATTGCATGCTCAAACATGACATGTCCATTTTTCTGATCCAGTTTGAAGTTGACTCGCATGAGGTCACCAAAGGTTTCTACTATGTCAACCAAATGATCATCTTCTTAAACTTTGGTTATGAGCATGTTGTCAATATATACTTACAAGTTTTGGCCAAAATGTGTGGCAAATAACTTGTTGATGAGGTATTTATATGTAGATTTGACGTTCTTCATCCTAAATGACATCACTTTAAAACAATATAGTTCTCTTTCGAGATAAATTTTTTATGATTTTAATCATCTTTGTGTATATGTATTTGATTTTATACAATATTGATATTCATGAACGACAACATTTTGTTCCTGAAAGTTGCATCTACGAGTTTATCAATTCTTAACACATGAAAAGGTTCATTTAGAAAAGCTTTATTGAGATCTATAAAGTCAACGCAGTTTCACAATTTCTCATTCTTATTCTTCACTTGTGTAGGGTTTATACTAGGTAATAAGAGTCCTAAATGTGGCTTACAATAGTTAGTTCGTCCACTTCTTTAACAATGGTTTCGTCTTTTATTGTGACTAAGAACGTCACTTTTCTTTGTTGGCAAAAAAATTTATTGTGATGATTTTTGCGTACGATTTTGGTCGTGATCTTGATTAAATCATAGGAATTCCATGCGAGCATACCTAGAACACGTGATAAAAAGTGAAATAACTTGTACCTTAAATCAGTTGGTAAGTTATGACTGATCTGTAACACTTATTTTTCTTTTATGTTTATGCAATCAACTTCTATCTTGTATAATGAGGTGGGGGATCTGATGAGGGGGTATCCACCAGCTAGTAAGTCAGAGAGTATCCGAGTAAAGAGAATAAAAGAAAGACCTAATCAACATTACCAAGCTACTTATAACACAGGCTGAGCAGGCGAGCAACCACGACGACGATATTGGCGTGTTCGAAATCTATCAGAGGGAGTCAAACCTTTCAACAAGGTAATAGAAAGGCCAGTCGTAGTCGGTAAGCTTAGCAAACTACATCAGGGCAAGTAGACGGCTCATTAAGCATCAGACAACAAAGATGAAGACAAAGAAAAACGATCAGATCTCTAACGAAGCGAATGAAAGAGGCAACTGACCACGGGGCATAACCGAGCAACAAGGAAGAGGGTGGAGCTCTGCTCAATCTATAGCGCGGATAAGACCGACTGAGGGGTACTTATAAAAAATGGTTAAAGCCACATTTCAGTCAACCTACTATAGTTATGGCCATAAACTTAGGCTCCGTGACATAAATGTATATATACCGTGCATAGTTAATGGGTCGATGATTTATGGATTATATGTAACTGCTAAATGATGTATAAATAGATGAATAAACAAGATACAATGAACCTCTCTTCTCTGATAAATGAAATTTTACTGATCGGCATTTCCTTTGTTATTTTTTCCCATAACGAATTTGGCGTCGCATGTGGGAACGACAAAGTGTTTATCTCTAAAGTATCTTAACCATGGTAGTCACTACATGAGGGATTGAGAGAGATATTCCAGAACCAAGCGGGACGATGAGCAATCAGAGAGCTGCGACAAACCCACCGACTGGGCCGGACCAGTTGACTCATGTCGCTACCATCAACCCAAAAATTACAGCAATTGTCCCCGGTGAAGAAACACCATAGATGGGACGGCCTGTAACCGGGACCGAACTGGAGATTAAGCCGCCATTGTATGTAACGGCTCCCGTTGTGCATGAGGTTCAAGGAAATAATCCAATAACTACAGCATCATTCCAACAATTGGAACAACAGCTGCAGCGCCTACAACAAGATCAACTCAGGATGGCGTGTAAGAACAACGCTAGGTAGCAGGTTATGCATGCTACATTTACTAGGATTAATGACGCACTACAAGCCTTAACTGCCAAGGCTCGAGGGACTAGCTGAGTCAACTGTCAATCTAGGAAAGACGACAGCCACGCTCAATGGGGGGATCGATCCTCGAAGTGTGACGAAAAAAAAGAACAAGAAGGAGAAAGCGGAGGCAAGAAGTGCTTTAAAGAATGAGAGCAAAGATGCACGCCTTGATCCGTCTAAAAGGTCTATAGAGGGTAAAGACGTGTAGTATAACCAGGTGCGACCGAGAATGTCCAACTATATCCTCGAGGAGTCTCTGTTCGTGGAGAAAATCTTTGAAGCCCAGTTACTAAGTAAATTCAACCTCTTCAGAATGGAATCTTACAACGGAACATGAAGTCTAGAGAGGCACCTCGAGAAATTCTACAATATGATGATGACATTCAACCCCGACGACGCTATGTTGTGCAAGGCCCTGTCAATGACCCTCAAGGGAATACGATAGACTGTTTCAGTAGTCTACATAATGGATCCTTTCATGATTTTACGGGCTTGTGGAAAGCTTTTAGAGAAATATTCGTGGGAAACAAAGAGCTCAAGAGCGAGCGAGATTCGATTATGGACCTTTATCAGAAGCGAGGTGAGTCTCTAAAAAGTTATATTAAGTGTTTTGTTCACGCCAAGAATGTTTTGTCTGATCTAGAGGAGAATATGGTTGTAGCTTCACTCAAGAGGGGTATCGACCGTAGAGTGAGGCTATATGCTGATCTTGTTAGAATCCCAACAGAGGCCATGGGAGACCTGCTAGCCCGCGCAAATTCTTTCATCCCAGTAGACGATACCTGAAAAGGAGACTCTCGAAATAGATATGTCTCTAACCTTAAAAGAAGGGTCGCCTGACTAGAGAAAGATTGACAAAGCTCCTCGTCGGGATACCGACTGACGATCGTTGCACTATGAAAATTCATCCATGTGGTTTACCCCACTAACAGAGTCCATATCGGTTATTTATGATCGAACGAATGGAAGAATGAAGTATCAAACGCCGCAGGTAATGAGCTCTCACGGCTTCAAACGATTGAACAGGTATTTCTGCTTCTATCATAATGATCATGGCAACCCAACTAATGAGTGATGGAAACTCCAAGAAGAAAGTCAGAGACTGATAGAAAGCGGGGAACTCATCCAATTCATCAGACAACAAGATCGCCACTGTCAGCCCGAGCAGAGGGAAGAAACGCACTCGGTTAATGAAGATAAGCCCGATTATAATGTGTGGGTAGACAAAGGAAAATAACATTGGTTTTTCACCATTGATGGGGATCATTCCAATATCACCATTGAAAAGGCGCCCCACCATCACCTCAAGCTAGAAAAGTGAGGTAATCTGAGGTGTCTAGCAACACAATTTATGCATAGGAAAGTTCTTCATCTCTCTTTACTATTGCCAGCAGAAACTCTAAGGTTACCTAAGGGCTAAAAACCAACAAAAAGGTTGCAAACCGATCACGAGGTGTGTGAAGTTGAAGCCTCATTTTATCGTAACATGATGATGACTTGAGAGGGGTCACCATGCTTCATGAGGATGCACTAACGATAAATCTAGACATTGGGGAAGTAATGATCATTCGATTCTTAGTAGATGGGGGTAGCTCGGCCAACATCATTTTTAAAGATAGCTTTGATCGAATGCATAAAGTGTCACCTTACAAGCCCACTTAATAATTTTTTGTCGGATACGAAGGTAAGGCGTCTCGATGTGTTGGAGAAGTGATGATGGTTAAAGTAGGATACTGAGCTACTAGGCAAGAGCTTAAAACATTGTTCGTGATCTCCGACGCTCCCAGTTCTTATCATGCGATAATCGGAAGACCTTGGTTGCACGGTCAGCATCATCCGGGGGAGTCAACGTACTACAAGGACCTGTTATATAGTTGTCGTCGACCCCGCCAAACCCCTCAGATAGTAATAAATTGGTGAGGTGGATCGGGGAGAGAAACAATGCTCAACCCTCGCCTGAACCAGTTGATGACCCCAGAGAAACAAAGCAGCAAGAAGATGATCTTCCCCAATCCATCGAGGTACTAGTAGCCAAGGGCCGCACTCAATGATTATGTAATAATTTAACTTCTATATTTAAGCAATCATTAGTATAATTACTAGAAATAAATGTGGATGTGTTTGCATGGGATACTAGAGATGTTTCAGGAGTTGACCCGTCAGTTATCTACCACGAGTTAGCTATCAACTCACATGTCAAATCTGTGCGACAAAAGATACGGTATTTCTCTGCAGAGAAAGAGGAGGCCATATCTTCCAAAGTGACGAAACTATCCAGGCTAGGACATGATAGGCGAGCTTGGTATCCGGTATGGATAACAAACCGGGTTTTGGTTAAGAAAAAAAATGGGTCAATGGTGCATGTGCGCTGATTTCACCGACCTGAACCAAGTATGACCCAAAGATGCATTCCCCTTGGCCCACATTGACCAACTGGTTGATTCGGCTTCAGGATGCAAATTCCTATCGTTCATGGACGCGTACTCAGGCTAGAATCTGATCAGGCTCAACCCGTCGGATGAAGATTACACAATATATCAAACCAAGCAAGGCTTGTACTATTAAACGGTGATGCCATTCGGATTAAAGAATGCGGGCTCTACATACCAGCGTCTAGTCAACCACATTTGTAGCAAACACTTGGGTAAACACATGGAAGCACATGTCGATAACATGATCATCAAAATGCATACGGCAGACCAGTAACTTGAGACGCTCCAAACTGTGTTCAATCTATTGCGTCAGTTCAATTTAAAGCTTAACCCGATTAAGTGCTCTTTTGGAGTAAGAAGTGGAAAATTCATGGGATATATAGTCAGCAAAAAGGGAATCGAGGCCGACCCCGCCCAAATACAAGAAGTTATACATATTGAACCACCCAGGAACATCAAAGAGATGCAATGTCTCACAGGAGGCCTCGCACTACTTTGGCGCTTCATTTCGAGAGCCTCGGATAAGAGCCATCCATTCTTCGAGGTTCTTTGAGGGGCCAGGAAATTCTACTTGACGGAAGAATGCGATAAGGCCTTTACCGAGTTAAAGAACTACCTCACCTTGGCAGAAATTTTATCTGACCCCTCACTGGTGAACCGTTATTTTTGTATTTATATGTCTTGCCCTTTTCTGTCAGTGCAGTACTGGTCAGAGAACCAGTCGGTGTCCAACGACCTATCTATTATACCAACAAAACTTTAGTCGACGTTGAGACTAGATACCTCAACCTTGAGAAGCTTGCATTGGGTATATTCACCGCTTCCCGGAAGATGCGCCCAAACTTCCAAGGCACACAATTACAGTCTGCATGTCAATCGCCCTTAAAACAGTGTTGCAAAAGCATGAAGCCTCTGACACGTTAACTAAGTGGAACATCAATCTGGGAGAATACAATGTCCAATTCGAACCACGAACTGCAATTAAGAGGTAAGTCGTAGCGGACTTCTTGACCGATCTCTCTTCACCTAGGGACACATGTCAACCAACCACCACTACACCGGCTACCGAACAACTGGCATGGAATTTTGAGACTGACGGGGCGTCGAGCACAATCGGGCAGAGGCGTAGGGATCGCCCTCTGATTACCTACATGAGAAGAAGTCCGACAAGTGATCTTATTTAACTTTCTGGTGACTAATAACATTGCAGAAGATGAAGCGGTCATTTGTGGTATGAAGTTGGCTTTAGTATATGGGGCTCGTCTCCTACGAATCCGATCAGACCTTAGTTGGTCATAAATCAAGATATGGGTACTTATGATGTAAAGAAAGAAGAAATATGGAGCTATTTAATAGCACTCAAGGAACATGAGTCCATATTTGACTTGATACTCTATGAACAAGTCCCACGTCAAGCAAACTCTGTCGCCGACGAACTGGCCAAGGTCGCAGCTTCGGGTGAGCACCCTCTCATCATCACACCAAAATTGTCAACTACATAGCTAGTTAATTTGAGTGAAACCATTCATTTGGTCGACAAATCCAGTGATTGGAGACAACCATAACTCATATACCTAAATTCAGCCACGCTACTGCCCGATAAGACAGTCGCTTGGGTGCTCCAGCTGCGGGATACCAAATAATTGGTGCTAGACAGCATCTTATAACAAAAAAATTGCAACCCGAACCATACTATGTTGCCTCGAAAAATCAGAAGCTATCTCAGTTTTGCACGACCTATACAATGGAGAAGACAGGGCACACTGTGGGTACCGGAGTCTAATTCGACGTTTTCTGCTAGCAGGTTACTATTGGCTAGAAATGGCCACCGGTGTGGAGAGACTTGTCCATCAATTCCACTAATGTCAGTACTTCACCAATATTGGGCATCTCCCGAGTGAGCCGATGCAGCTTGCAGCTGTCCATTGCATTTTTTATAAGTGAGACATCTATCTTGTGGGGTCACTTCGTATGGCAATTGGCAAACTAAAATTCTTGATTCTCTCAGTGGATTACTTCTCAAAGTGGATAGAGGCCAAATCTCTTTTCACAACCAGATCTCGCGAGATATGCGAGTTCCTCCACAGTCAAATCCTCACTAGTTTTTTGCAACGGGATACCCTGCATCTTGGCGACAGACAACAATCCACAATTTCAAAGTATCCTTGTAAGAACATTTTGCCAGCGTTATGACATCAGTCAGTATTTCTCCACGCCTTACTACCTACAGGAAAATGGCCAGGTAGAAGTTACCAACCGTACCATCCTGGAAGGCATTAAAAAAAACTTGATGGAGCTAAGGGCAAGTGGCCATATAAGCTGCCCGAGGACTTATGGGCGTATCGAACTACCCCTCGAACAACTACAAGTGATACCCTTTTGCACTTATTTATTACAGCGAAGCTGTAGTGCCGGCCAAAATAATTGTTCCAAGCCACCGGATAGCCAGTTATGAGGAAATAAATGACGCCACCGATCGTGTGGTCAATGTAGACCTCATAGAATAGCGTCGTGACCAAGAATGAGTTCGAGCAGAACACTACAGAAACCTGATGTGGGGGCGATTTAACGTTCTCCTTAAGTCGCTCAGCTTTTAAGAGAGGGATATGGTCATGAAGAAGGTCTTCCATGGATCCAGTGCGAGAGCAAGAGGAAAATTAGGACCAAACTAGGATGGCCCGTATAACGAAGCTTATCTCCGAAAGACACAGGGGCGTTTATCGCCTCGTCGATGCCGAGGGAAATACCTTAAAGCATCCTTGGAACATAAATCACCTCAAATTGTATCACCAGTCTTTGTAGTCTAGTGGATGCACTCTTTTCCTCCCTGGTGGCGTTGGAGTCTTTGTAGTCTAGAACACTAGGGGTGCTTTTCTTACCTTTTGTTTAGTATGAGCTGGATCGAAAATATTTGGACCCCCCATTTTGGGTTGCATTGTCACTGGGGTGAATTTGCTCAGTATTCCTAGTTTCATACTACGGTTCAAAGTCAACAGCTACGTAATTGCTTCTCTTTGGTTTTTGGTCATCCTCTTCATGGCCACTTCCATCACTTACCTCTCTCTTTTCTCCAAGTCAGCTTCCGCCTTCTTTATCAATTGTTGACGATGTTGTTCGAGCTGCATCTTCAAGTCGCCGACCGTAGCTATTAATTTTTTATATTCAACCACCAGACCTGCAAAGCGGTCTACTAGCTTTTTCACCTTCTTGGCCTGAGCCATCTTCTGTGCTAACAGTTCCGCATTCTTGAGCATCAAGTCATCATTTCTCTTAACAAACCCATTGTTCTGCACTATCAGCAAAGCACTCTCCATGGTTAGCTATTTATTTTTTCCTTCACACGCTTCCCGAGCACCTCTCAGCATCGCCACCTCCTACTGCAGCTCTTCATTCTCTTGCACAACCTTATCTTTGTGCGAATTGGAAGCTCCGTAGGCCTTTTTGAACCGAGCTAGCTCAGTAGTTAAATCCCTAACTGAGCCAAAAAAACATTGGCTCATGTTTCCATTTCTCCATCACCTGGAGATCAGTAATGGATATGCGCTGATAGAAAAGTATGGACGAGTTGTGATGCATCTGCAAAATCAACACAAGTTAAGTTCAGAAAGACTACTTGATGTATAGACGGAAAAGACCAGATATGGGACTACCTCTATCGTAAGTTCCACCTGCTTCTGCCATATTTCACTCATGGGCATATTATTAAAAAAGGTCGAGGCATTGTAATAGTAGGGGACGAAACCTCCTCAACCACTGTGTCAGACCGAATCGTCTCAGTCTCTTTGTTCCTTGGAGGCAATTACTCTTGCCTCACTATGTTAATACATGAGGAACTAGAGGTAATCACTTACACAAATGAAATAGCGGGTCGCACGCCTATCTTCATAAACTGCTCCATTCTTTGAGCTATCTCCACGAAAATATGATTCTTTTGCTGTCCCCATCCATGTCCTCTGTTTGGCTTGTCTGACCATCCATTCGAACTCCACTCAGGGGCCTTCCCCAAATTATGCTCTGCATCACGACCAGATTCCTGCACTCCTTGTTTTTCTGGCACTAGTGTCCCATTATCACTATCCTCATCCACCAGTTGTAGCTTCTTTGTCACGAGCGGCACATCATCGATAATCACTCGCCGCTTCTTTTGAGGAGGAATCTTTATTTACTCACCATCATCATCCTCATCCTTAGCCCATTGATCACACTCCTGATTAACATCACCCCCCACCGGAACAGCCTCATTCCTATGATGGTCTACTTCATCAGCATCTTAAATAACTAGTACATCCTCCTTTTTGTCATTCTGACCTATAAAAAACGAAGACCATTTTGTTTCCTTCGCTCTACGATTCTATGGCACTAACAACCAAACCCCTTTTTTGTTTCACTCCATATATCTCTGCTCCATGAGCACCCGTATGCGCTCTCCAGTCGTTTTCTCCATACTTCTTGTTATGGTGACCTTTCCATCTTTAGAGATTTTCAGCTCGGGCACTGGCCAAAAACCAGCGAGCAGATAATTTACTTGAGTAAATAACCGAGTTGGCTCTTACAACCAAGTCGAGCTCGCTAAGTTTGCTACTTGAATTAGGGGATTCTTATATTCCTTCGACAGGCCTTCCTTGCACTACTCTTGATGCTTACCTTCATCTGCACAAATAAATAATAGGGTCAACACTTGGATTCACCACTCAGATCAAAACAAAGCTTTCAAATCTTTCTTAGACTTCACATTCCACCTCCGTTTTAGTTGGAGGTTCATAATGGCATTCCCATGCTCCCAATTTCCCCGACACAAACATGAAATAGTGTTTCTATTTTTTATCACAGCTAGGAAGTTTGACTATCTTTCTCACCCCAGTCAGTTAAGAATAGAAAAAAAGGAAACGTACCTAGTTTGGCTACATCCATGGCAAGGAGTAAGTCTTCCAAACAGACCTTAATGTTTAACATGCGTGAGCTCAGCACAACCCTCAACAGCATTTTCCACCCATTCGCAGCTAACTGTGTGGGGCATATGCCTATCACACTAAAAAATGTCTCGTATAAGTGGTTGGAAGGGTAGCCGTAGTCCTTAGTCGAATATGGTGGTAAACAAACAGGTGTCGTTATCTTGGGCCTGATAGGGGTGTTCGCCAACCACCGGTACCCTCACTATTACATCACTGGGTATCTCATATGTAGCCCTAAAACTTTGTATCCCACTGTCATTGAGATACTCGTATCTGGGGGCCAGCCAGGAAAAGTAATTTTATAGGTCTGTCTGATCTTCAAATTCATACTCTATTGTTTTCACCTTCTTCTTCCCGAGCCATCGTGTTTGTTCCAGTGACTGCAATAAGCCAACATGATGTATGAGAAAAAATAAATTGAGGGACTATTCATGGGTGAGCACCACTATCAGTGAAGAGGGTTTTTATTTCAGTTGGCATTGGAAAGATAAGGTCGCTGATTGCACCTAAGCCAAAGGGTTTTCTCATAAAACCAATGTTATATAGAAGGCTATAGCCAGAAAAAATACAACTTCGCATACCTTTTTAATTGAGATTAAAATGGTTTAAGGAATCCAATTCCCCCCCCCCCTTCCCCCCAGCCCATGCGTGATTTGATTACGGTTGTCACTGGTCAATAAAACCCGTCAAGTTTCCACCAAAACCAAAGTGACAGAAAATTAAAAAGGCTTTGGTGTTAGAATCGTCGTCACCCACGCGTGGCCTACATAATCACCACGTGTCACCCTACCATTGTAATATTTGGGATAGGACATCATAATGCACCATATATCACAATAATTGCACAATATATATAATAACCACCTATGTATCGTCTATACTGTTTACTTTGTCGATTTTGTGATGATAACGTATAAGCCATGAACTATGGGGTGCCCTGATGAATGGGTATCCACCGGCTAATAAGTCAGAGAGTATCCGAGCATAGGGGATAAAGGGAAGACCTAATCCAGATTAAAACCAATTTAATTATAAGGCAGATTGAGCAGGCGAACGAGTGCGATGACAATATTGGCTTCTTCATAGTTTATCTTAGGGAGTCAGACATTTCAACAAGGTAATATAAGGTCATACGTGGTCAGTAAACCTAGAAAACTATATCAGGGCGAGCATACAGATCATCGAGCATCAAACAACAAAGATGAGGATAAGTAAAAGCAATCAGATCTCTAACAAAGCGAATGAAAGAGGCGACCGACCACGAGGAATAACCAAGCAAAAAGGAAGAGCGTGGGGCTTAGCTCGGTCTATAGCGTGAATAAGACCGACGGAGGGGGTACTTATAGAAAAATGGTTAAAGCCACATTGATTAACGAGTCAACCCACTATAATTATGGCCATAAATTAGGCTTCATGACATAAATGTGCATATAACGTGTATAGTGAATGGAGCGATGATTTATGGATTATATGTAACTGCTAAATGATGTATAAATAGATGAATAAACAAAATTCAATAAACTTCTCTTCTCTGATTTATAAAAGTTTATTATTTTGCATTTTCTTTATTAGTTTTTCCCATGATACGATCTCTTGGATTATCGATATCACAAATAAGTAGTGGTTCATTTGCTAATTTTTATTTCTCGAGAGATAAAGAAATTGTATAGCATTCTCTAAAAGTCTTCGACTTCTTTATGACCATTCCTATTTTGTCGTCCATCGGGTATCAAAGGAATTAATGAACTATATAGAGTACAACATGAATATGGTCTAGTTATGATCTCCAAAATTTTGATGAATAAGTCGGGAGCTTCTACTATAATGAACAAACATCAAACACCTTTCATTTTCCATTCTAATGACGATATTTAAAGTGCTTTATTTGAAAACATTAACATGTGCACCAGTAAAACCAGTTAATACTCACTGGGATGGAATCAAGATTGAATCACCCCTCACATTATCATGTGTACTCTTGTTGACAATGCTGGCGAATGTTCCGGTGTCGACCATTTATCATCGAACTGCTACTCTTTCCAATTGTAATCAGTAAACCTCGATATTGGGAAGGATTGCATATATACGGGAAGGTGTGGCCTTAGTGATGGACATATAAATCATTCACATGTTGCTTTCTTGATTTTTTTGTGATTCTAAAGAAGGGATCTTCTCTGAAAATTACTCAAACTGTTTATCTATTGGGATCTAGTTTGAGATAATTCTCATATTCTTAGTTGAAGGTTATATTTATTTCAAAGGCTCTCATCCGTCTGGTGGAGGTTGTCTCTCATTCTTTGGTGGAGGGTCTCGTTCAGTCGACGCATGTTTTGTTCCATGTTTGTTCAATTCTCTAACAAACTCTGAGAGGTTTCCTTCTGTGAGCAAACTCTGAGAGCTTTCCTTCAGTCGACGCATGTTTTGCCCAAACATTATTGGTATAGTGACCAATATCATTTTAGAACTTACATAATTTTTGTTTGTCTTGGTAGGCTCGGTAAATAGTCGTGTGGAAGGATATTATTGTCATCAGGTGTTGATATTATTATTATAGTTAATCTTCCCTATCTCATTCTGCTAGTTCATTTGTTTCACTAGATGGTCCGTATTATTTTTAGAGGCCTCCATATGTGGTTTGGAGTTCAGCTAACCCACCGTGAATCGACCATTGGTTTGCTCCAAAGGATAGTACGAGGGGTATGTAGCTGGATTTGTTGTGTTTTCATCAGTCCGTTCTATGGACATCTGATCTTCCTTGTAGTGACATTCTACTTGCTGAAGAAGGTCTCTGAATTTGAATGTTTTTTTTTCTTTAGGCTAACATCTCATAGAGGTTCAAGCAATATTCCTTGTTTATATGTTATGATCGCCCCCAAATCATGAGAGTTTTGCATGTCACTTTTTTATTTTCATAAATTTTTTGATATATTCTTGTAGAGATTCATTATATTGTTGCTTCCAGTGGATGATGTAGTCAATGTCTTTGTTCATCATCTTTGAACAAATAAAAATGTTTATAAAGGCCGTTCTCAGCACTTTATATTTCTCCATGTATTCGGGAGGAGTGTGTTAATATACGTCAAGGCACTACTGGTGGACATCATTGAGAAATTCCTATATATCATTTTGTTGTTGGGCTTATACTACATGATCTCATTTTTTGAACTGTTCAATGTGGTGTTTTGGATCTTTTTTATCACTGTATTTGTTCATCTTGTGGTAGAGGATGTTTGGTGCTAGATATTTGTAGAGGATGTTTGGTGCTAGATATTTGTAGAGGATGTGGAAGCCAAAGATGATCCCTCATCCTAAACATCATCACCTTCATTCAAGATATCATCAACTTGGTGGTTGTTTGTTTTTTGGATGAATGGATAAACATGTCATTTCTCAATTAAGGGTGTGGCTCGCTTCTGTTTGTGAACACCAACAGATTTCCTAAGTGGACCTACACGTGGTATGGGTTCGATTGGTTGTGTGATTGCCTCTTGGGGGTTCGATTGAACCATGTAAGCTTAGATGGCGTGATGCTGCTTTTATTATTATGTTAGTGGTGGTGTTGAAGCCTGTTGATATCTAAGTTGGATCTCTGGTGAGAATTTCTAGACGTTTGTCTGCACTCTAAAATATTGAATTCATTGCTTATATCTAGGTTGGAGCATAGAGGATTCCTATCATGCATTATGCTAGAGTGTTTTATGATGATGTTGGAGCTTCAGAAGAAACACTGGAGGAACCTGCTAGATATTATATTGAAGTTTTGATAGTGTTGGTGAAATTTGTTGGTCATTTGGCTAAATCTGAGTGTTTACAGATGGTCTAGCATACCTTTCACTAAGCTCATGGTTGAAGGGACAGTACTCTCGGACATGTTCTTTTCTTTTTTCACCAGCGGATTTAGAAGCATGGGTTTTTCTCATGCGCTTGCTTATCTTCTTGCGTCAGCATCTTCCATTTTTTTCGAAGGATCCTCGTCATAATTCATCCTTGCTTTTTTTTGCTCTAGTTCCCGATGAAATGATTTTCTGCATGTTGGCTGCTAACTTGAGGTCCTTTCTTATTATTGAGCTTGCACCATCATCGGATTCCTCATCTTGTAGTCCTCCGGATGTTAGACTGTCAATCTCACTTGGGGAACCGTAATGAAAAATACAACCTGCAAAAAGTTTAAAGTTATTAATATTGTCCTTGCACAGGTACTCGTCATTTGATGGAAGTTCATGGTAGGGGGTGTTGGACTCGGTGGCTGAACGCCTGAAACTTCTAGGTCTTTGTCTTCATCGACGATCGGATCAACATATGTATTTGAATTTTCTATTGCTTCTAGGTATTGTTATTTTTTTAATTTCTACAAAAATCTTTAGGGTAGTAATTCTCTTGTCATAGATGGTAGGAATTTGGTGCAATAAATTCGATTAATATAATATAAATGCGTAAGTAGATGAGTTAAAGAATAGGTTGATAGTAGATATTTACGTAAGGCAATAGAATCTCTATTATTTCACTAGATCGTTACTATATAAAAGTTTATCTTATTTATAGGAAGAGTATATTATGAGAAATACTAAATATACAGAGAAAATGCATAAATGAATTGCATTTATTACGTAATCGTGTTGCTAACATGTAGTTCACTTGTTTACTCCTCTATGTATCCACAATACAACCCAATGACTTTTTTTCAATTTGAGTCTGGTAATTAAGTTGGGGAAATTTTATCTTTATCATATCTGAATAAGTAGTTTGGTGAATGATTTCATGGGTCTCCAAAGACCAATTCCATTCGAAACTCAAATATCTACATTCAGTATTGTTGTAAAGAGCCTCAACATTTGCATTTTACAAAATACTAACCATTTTATCAAAAAAGTTAAAAAAATCAAAAATTACTTCACTTTTTGACTTCATACCACGTCTCTATATCATTGCGGAGAACCTGACTATTTACATTGAATTGACTACAAACTATTTTTTACAAGTTTTGAAATAAGATTACTTCATCTTTTAACTTCTTCAAACATCAAATTATCATCTTGATACAATTATCAATAAAAATAACAAACCATTATAGTCCATCCAAAGTAGCAAATTTAGATGAGCTCAAATAATTAGCATGTATAACCGTAAAAAGAATTGAAATTTTGTTTAAATTTTATCAAAACGAGGCACGATGATTTTTTTCAACTTCACAAACATCACATTTAAACGAGAAACATCAAACTATGTAAATAAACTAGGAAATCATTTATTCATGTGACCAAAAAAATCATGTTGTAGAGGTCAATGCCATAACCTTACATGAGATTTTTTATTTCTTTGAATTTCAAATATATAAAATTTGTCGTAATTCTTCTAAACTCTTAGATATTGTTAACAGAAATAATAAAAGATATTGACTATATAGTTTATTATATTCAATAGTCAATGATACTTTATTATATACATTATTATAGTAGACTAGACATTTTTACAATATACTAAAATATTATTACGATATATTTAGAGCTTATATAGTTTAACTTGTACAGAATTTGTAAGTCAATAATACATTCTATTTTCACTTCTATATGGTTATCATAGCTTTTAGGTTTTTACATTGATTATTAAAATGTTTTATGTCATGTTCAGCTTTTTGTGTCATGTTCAATCTGGTTCTTTTTTACAGTGAGTTTGATTTTATGGCTTATGGTGCTATATATTTGAATAATTTATAATCAAATATTTTTTTTGAAGTGAAAAAAAAATATATACATCAATTGGCATAGGTGGTTCTCGAGACATCGGCCATATAAAGTGTTTCCATTGTCATGAATTTGGTTACAAAGTGAAATTGTCCACAAAAATCACAATAAACACAACAAACACAACAACCAAATAGTTTACTAAGAAATCTTTCAAAGAACCAATTGTTCTTTCTACTAAATAATATGCTCAATTTTCCAAGTACCAAAAATCGCTAACCTCGTTTAATCTTACAAATAGTGCAGTTTCTGGATCCGGTAATTCAAAAAAAAATCTTTCTTCATCGCCGGATTTGGGTTATTGGTACTGCTGCTACAGAACACATGATGGGTAATCCAAAAAAAAAATTACTTTTTCGAACACATATCATTCGAATGTGACATTGGCAGATGGGTCATCATCTACTATTTTAGGCTCTGGAACTGTTCACCTAAACAAAAATATATATATTTGACTTCCATTTTAAATCTTTCTCAATTTTCATTTAACCTTATTTATGTGAGCAAAATCACTAAAGATTTAAAAAAGATTATCATATTTTTCTCTCATTATTATTTGTTTCAGGATCTTACGTCGAAAATAATTATTGTTAAAGGGAATAAGTCTGGAGGTCTCTATTATCTCAATAAATATATTAATAATTTCATTGTGTGTTCTAGAGTCCAATATCCATTTGAAGCACATTGTCGTATGGGTCATCCATCTTTAGCCTCTCTTAAACAATTGTTTCCTTAATTTAAACATATATCGTGTCAATTATCAAAACATTATCGTCTTCTGTCATATCCTCGTGTTTATAAACATGTTGAGTCTCATTTTGAATTAGTTCATTCGGATGTTTGGGGTCCTTGGGTATAGTCATATCCAAAACAAATTTTAAGTATTTTGTTATATTTATCGGTGTTCATTCTAGAGTTACATAGATTTATTTCATGAAAAATTGTTCTGAATTATTTTCTACGTTTTGCAAATTTTATGCGGAAATTAATACTAAATTTAATTGTTCGGTTTGTATTTTAAGAAGTGATAATGGTAAAAAATATTGTTTAACTCTATTTTAATCATTTTTTGAACAACATGGAATTTAGCATCAAACCTCTTGCGTGAACACACCATTTCAAAATGGTGTTGCTGAAAGAAAAAATAGACATCTTCTAAAAGTTGCTCCTGCACTCTTTTTCAAATGAAAGTTAAAAAAAAAATTGGGAAGATGTTGTGTCCACTTCTTGTTATATAATGAACAAAATGTCGTTTGCGATTCTTCAGAATAAGATTCCATATTTTGTGTTTTTTCCTTCAAAACCTTTACACCATATTTGACCCGCATATTTGGTTGTACTTTATTTGTTAGGGATGTTAGTCCTAATCAAAGAAAATTATATCCCAAATATTTAAAATATATTTTTCTTGGATATTCAGGAGTCCAAAATGGTACAAATGTTCCTCTCAATATCTTAATCGGTATGGTGTGTCTAGAAATATTACATGTTTTAAAGCATGTTTTATTTTTTCCACTTGTGCCTAGCATTGGCCTTCACACAGATAAAGATGACGATGACCTCCTTATTTATTTTTTAGTATTGTCCCCGAGTATTACTAAAACTGATTCTGTTACTCAATCTGTTGCACTTCCTCCACGATCTCGACCTACACATGTTTACTCCCAACGTCTGAAACCTCCTCCAACATGTCCAGTGTCAATTCTTTCGTCTTTTGATCATGTTAGAAACGATAGTGAGTCTGCTCTTGGCTTCCCTATTACTCATCGAAAACGTAAAAGACAATGTACGTATCCAATTTCCTATTTTGAAAATATGATAATTTTCCACCTTCTACGAGAGCTTTTATTGCAACTCTTGATTTCATTTCTATTCAAAAAAATGTTCCCGAAGCTTTATGTCATTTTGGCTAGAAAGCTGCAATGTTTGAAGAGATACAAGCTAAAAAATCAGAAATATTTTGAACATAAAGATACTAAATTAAGCCAATCCTCCTCAAACTGAAAGATGGATGAACAAAATAAAATTTGTTATCATAGATCCTAAAATAAACCACATAAATATTGCTAACATTTCTCTTTAAAATAATGATAAACAAAACTCAAATGAGAGTATTGACCATGTCACTACTCATTATTTAAAATATAATTCACCTAATTTAGATTTAAATGAAAACAATCAACAAATCATAAAGAATAAAACTCAATGGACTAATAAAACTAATAGTCATAAAATGTTATAGATGGTAACAATTTGAAGGCTTTAAACAATTCTGATAATATTAAAGCAACTCAAAATAATTAATTGAGGCTCTCCAAACTATTAAAATTGTCAACTCTTTTAATATATTCAAATATCTTGATAACTCTAATGATGATCAAGACAATACTATTTTGCAAATGGCTGGCAGTTTACCTAATGCACCTGAAATGAAAAAGGTAACGGCTAGCAAGGAAATTAACAAAACACTTAAGTAAAAGAATCACAAAACCTAGGACTGAATAGCTTAAAGTACTTTTAAGTATTATAGCATTGAATTACTAAGGATCCTTAAGATCCTCCATCTCATTATCAAATTGTCTATAAAAATCTTAAATTGGGATGCAAAGGGGATTGGAAACTTAGGCACCATAAGAAGAATCAAATCCATAATCAAACCAGATCATGTTGACTCCATTGCGCTTCACGAGCCAATGATTTCAAATTCAAATTTTGATAATATTTATACCAAAACTGATTTCTCTATTGGTTTTGCATGTCAATAATAGAATATAGATTTTCTAAAAAAAATGACTTCGACATTCAAATTATAATAAACAATGAGGAAGATTGTTGTTATCAACCGTTGGTATATTAGGCAAGCAGGGTGGTTCCCTGCTTGCATAAATATTACAACTTCAATCATGGCTGGATTCGTTTTAGTCATTACTCAATCACATTTATATGATGTTTTTCAAAATTATATATTCTTTCTACTTAAGAAAAACAACTATGCAACATATAATTTTTTTCAACTCGTAATTTTTAACTTTTTCTTAAAACTTGAATCTCTCAAGTTCTGAATCTATATTCAGACCATAATTTATATTTCAAACCTTCTGGTTTTTCTAATAAAAGATGAATTTTTGTGTTAAAAAAATTAGAAATGTTTTCTAATATTATAATTTGTAACAGTCCGTTGGCTAAATTTTAAACTTACGATTACTAATTAAATACCAAACTATTAGATCAACAAACTATTATGTTTAACGAACATATCTTCAATTAAAATATCAAATTTAATACTAGTTTCAACTTCTTGCGATTTAAAACAATGGTATTTCTGCCGTACGCATTGTTAATAGATTTTGATATTTTCTTTATATATTTATCATCCATGATTATGATATTATTTGATGAGAAAAAACTAATTACTTCATACATTTTAAAATTAGGAAATGAATTAACTAAAGTAATTATAAAAAGAAATTAAAAATGACTAAAAGAAAATGTTTAAACTTCAAAGCGCCCCATCGTTGAGAGCTTTGGATCCGAAAACGATAATAGCTGAGTATAGAAATTTTATATGTTCAAACATGCATTGGTGTAAAGTCTCGTAAGAGGAAAAAATGAAGAAAAGTGATGTGAAAGGATTTGGCGAAGGAATTGTGATAATGGCCTACCATGTGCACCAAAACAAATATGCTTCCATTCCCTATCCTTTTTAAATTCTTATTGGTAATTTCTTAAGAGGTAAGTTGTAATGCCCGTGACTTTTCTATTTTTACTTTTGTTCGATTGTAATTGCCTTTATCTATTATGGTACGTTTTTTTAAATTTAGTAATATTTATTCCTCCAAAGTTTCTATCCGTCAATTTAATTCATAACTATTTTGTGAGGATAAAAGTTATAAAAAGCTATTACTAATTTTGATTCCGACGGATTTTTCCTTTTACTTTAAAATAAAATGGTTTGTTTTATTTCACATTAAACAGAACAATAAATCTCGTTATGGTGTTTAGTTTTATGTGCATTGTATTTTATAAATGATTTTTTTATAAAAACACATTAAATGAATGAAATAAAATATCTACATATAATTCAAGGTATATCTCGGAATTATGGTGAGACTTAGCTAAACAACAATTTAAAAAAAATTGTTTGGTTCAATCTAATACTCAAATATAAATCATGTAATAACAAAAATTCAGAAAAGTTTGTTCCATAGAACTTATAATGGATGTCGAAAAGAATTATGCAACCTATGATAAAAAAAATAAAGATCAGTTGATGTGAAATTTTTTTATATTTGTTTCTTTTCAGATGTGGTAGATGACAATGCAGAGGAAAATTCTAATTCTCCAATAGTTGCCGCATCCGGATAAGGCAGGAGTCCAATTGGCGGCAAGTATTAAGCAACGCCTGCTGGTCTACGGTCACTAAAGGCATTCTGAATTTTTAAAAGATAAATACCCATAAATGCTTTGAGTAATCCATATGATTTATGGATATGAATTGTTGCGATAGAAAAGACAGTTGGGGCTAGTATGATAGCCTCAAGCTGAAAACTTGTCTATAGTAGTTAGTTTATCTTGGATAACTAACCAAGAAAGAAATAAAAAAGTATTTGGAGATATTGTATTTGCTCCAAAGTACGGAGGCCCAACGAACTTTCTCGGAGAAAGGGCGAATGTATACGTAGATGCTACTAATCGTGAAAATATCCTTGTTATTGTTGGGGTTCCATAGGAACGTATCCTTCATATTAGAAGGAGGAGAACATTGATTAATAGTATTATCGATATCAACCAAATGTTATATATGAGCTATTCTTCTCGTACGAATCACCCGTTGCTGATTATGTCGGAAACCCTGGTTTTACTCTCGAGAACGGTGTATTTCATTACAATTGGTCCATAGCTTTCCACCACGGAATTGGGAAAAGAATCATGGATCATACTACTTATCTTTATTTTGTAAAGAGTAGGAGACTAGCCGAAGGAAAAGCCTATGGAAGACACTAAATACTTTTATCCTTAAGTTTTTCTTTTATAATTCATTCAATTTATTTAATATTTACTTATATGGTTACCCTTTAAATTAATTTATACTATTAATTTAAGAGTAAATATCAATAAATATTCAAAACACTTATTATTTTTATTATTATATAGTTTTAATATAATGTTATTTAATTTTTTAATTATTATTAAATGTGGAGTTATTTTTTATAATATTTCAAATACTTCTTTATACAAAATCATCAAACATATATATATTCTCTCTTATTTTTTGTGATTTTACTTTTTAAAAGTTTTTTATTTTTTAATCCTCAACTCAAAAAAATATGAAACTACCACTAATTTTGTTTTTTAAGATGAACAAAACAAGATCTATGGATGATAGTATTTGTTTGATTCTTTTTTACGAGACACAAGAGACACGAAAACGAGGGATGAGAGATAAGAGACGCGGAGACAAAAGATGTACAAACGAAAAATAAGACACGAGAGACGAGAGTTGCATTACAAGAGACGAGAGACACAAAGACAAGAGATGAGGGACGTAGAGACAAGAAAAGCATAGACTGAAGAAGATATTTTCCAGATGAGCGACGAGAGTTGCGGGACAAGCGACGAGAGTTGCGGGACAAGCGACGAGAGTTTCGGGACGAGCAGCGAGAGTTGCGGGACGAGCAACGAGAGTTGTGGGATGAGCAACGAGACTTGCAAGACGAGAAAAGAGAGACGAGAGACGAGAGACGAGAATTATGGGATAAGAGATGAGAGGCGAATGATGCATAAATGAGGAATATAAAGACGAGAGACAAGTGTTGCGAGGCGAACGACAAAAGACAAAGAAACGCAAAGACGAGAGAGTTTTAGGACGATAGATGAGAGTTGCGGGACGATAGACGAGAGATGCATGGATGAGAGATGAGAGTTGCGGGATGAGAGATGCATAGATAAGAAACGTAAAAACGATAGTTGACAGACATAGAGACGACATCCGAGAGTTGCGGGGACAATGTAAAATATACTTTTTAGATGATAGAAAGAGGATCAAAAAGCTAGATGCGAAATCATGATTAACTAGGCTCCCGAAAAAAATAAAAAATAAACTCAAAAATAATATTCATTGATCTAGTTTTGTTTGTCTCAAAAAATAAAAGTAATGGTACTTTCGGATTCTTTTTCTGAGTTACGTTTAAAAGATATGAACTTCTAAAATTTTAAATTAAAAAAATAAATATATATATATATATACACACACGTGTGTTTGATGATTTTATATAGAAAGATATTTTGGGTATAAAATGTGTTGAAAGTTTTAGGTATTAGATTGTAAAAATATGTTTTGGCTAGAATCTAGACCATAACTCACCTTTAAAATAATATATTTATTATTATTGTATTTTACAATTATAAATAATATTTTTATACATTTTTTATTTTTTTTATTTACTACCTTCTCAAGCTTTTATGTATTTATTCGCATATTTTTATCTTTAAATTTTTAGACTTTAGCCTGTTTTTCACTTTTGATCTGATAAAATTTGTTTATGTTGTTGGTTTTATTTATTTTTAAAAAATGGTTAGAAAGAAAATGAAATTAATGTTCATCATAAAAGTGATGATACATATAGTTAGAATCAGAACAATAACATTTTTATAGGATTTCTTACCTCATGATATCTGAAGAGATTATTCACATGCTTTTTGTAGGAAACAAATTCATGTGAAGCCACTAAAATTGTTCTCATATCAGTATTACCACTACAAACTGACCATTCTTATTGGACCATTAATGTGCTTATCTGATTTCTTATCGCGTGCTTCTTTATCATTAGTTTTGGCTATTGAGACTCTCAGTTCTAGGTCCATAGTTAGCAAGAAAAAAAAGGATGAGCCGAGACCTAACTATGTTGCTCAGAAGAATGTGTCAAATTCTCCTATCGAGGTAACTCATTTGAATTTTATATCTATTAAAGTTCATATGGTGTTTCTTCAGATCCAAAGTTGCCATTACAAGTAAGAATGAGGGAGTCAAGTTTATTGTTATTGGTGAAGCTTTGGGTGAATAAATGTCCAAGTTCATGAATGAGCATACTCTTCTTAGCATTAAAAGATTCGTTATAGCTGAAGCGGATCTATGGCTTTTGCATGATATTCTGAAAAATGAAAAAGTCTCATGTTATATATGAGGCTAAAACCAAATTTTAAGGTAATGAGGGAGAGAGGTACCCTTATAGATTCTACCAAATCTGAGTGTTTGTTGGATGTAATGTTTAACCAAAAAGGAGAATAGAATGGTCTACAAAAACTTCTATGATAAAAAAACTAACGGTTAAAGATGGTGTAGGTTTGACTCGTAATGCGCCAATTTCTGACAATGTTGCAGCTTTGTCTTCTATGAAGCCAAAAGCCGCAGTTGTTATTGTAGCTGCCAAAATAAAAGGCTTTAGATATTGCAGTTGAAGCTGTTAGGAAATCAAAGGTTGTTGATGTTGCGGGTGAAGTTGTCGAGAAGTCGAAGGCTATAGATGTTACAAATTTTACTGTTATAGCTTCTAATGAGTTTGAATCAACCCATCTACTTCTCCAATTTATTCCAAATGATTTTATAGTTGATGGCACCCCCAAAGTTGATATGGCTGGTGATCACTCCCAAAAATGTTTGAGGGGTAAAGTTGATAATAGGTCTAAACTATATTTAGAAGGTATGATAATCATATTTTTTAAGAGAGAAAAAAAAGTTAAGTATTTTAGAGAGAGAAGTTGTCAAAAGTAAAAGTCACTTCAATGATTATGTTCTCATTCCCAAGAAATAGTTACACTTATTTATAATAAATATGGTTACTTATTAGGCTCACATGGTTTCTTTTGGCTACTACACCCTACTATTCTACTGAGTATAAACATATAAACTCATTATTACATTACATACCCCCATGTTTCTCATATACTATAACAAGCTTTACATATTAAATATAGACATTTTATCATATTAGACCAATATACGGGTTGGATAAATCCAACCCCTATCAGTAGCCCCTCAATCCTTGCAAAGAAATCTGATGGAGGACTAGATTACATGCATTTTTGAATTTGTTCACCTTGTATTTAACGAATTTACCTTGCAAATAAATCTGATGAAGAATGAAATTTTCCTCGTAAATTATGCACCACGTGTTGTCACTTCTTATACATTTCTCGACAACTGTCGAGACTTTTACACTTCCTAAATAATATTCGTTGGAATTATGAGCCTTCTCCTATTAATTTTACACTTTTCTCTCATAAAGTATCATTTTTAAATTCTAAAGATAGATAGAGAGAGAGAGAGAGAGTTTTATGTATATCACCATCGTGAAACCTAGTTATCGGCCTTGTTCAGCTAGAAACATTGTTCTGGTCCAAACTTTGTTATATTGTTTTGTGAGTATACGTTATCCCTTCATAGTTATTCGAATAACCTGTTCGAAATAAGTTTTTTTTACCCTGTTGATATCATTCGTATATGTTCCGGATAAAAAAATCTTGGGATTAGTTGACAATTGCTCAAAAAGTTTAGTAGAGAGAAACTACTAGGATAAATTTTTTAACACTCCTTATAAATTGTTCAAACCTTTAACTACGGTTCCTGACTTCTGTATGAAAAAATATTGAACCACTTAATCCTCAATATTCTTCCAAACCTTCTTCCCAAAATCCATCACTATATCCAAAAGCTTATTCTCAAAACTCTATTTGATGGTCTGAATTTTTTACAATGGGTGAAACTAACAAAAATCTTATCCTTATAACTTCCCGCAAAAAGAGCCATAGCTCATCTAGTTCCAAATAGAAAAAAACACAAGAATGTTGGTTGTGTATCCATAAATCTTAAACTTGGTCTTCGGTTTCCCTTGGATCCCACCATTATTCAATAATTTGAAATGATCAACCTCTACCGAATACACGCCAGCCCTAACCTATGGTTCACGCTGTTATCGTGTATGATAGCTTCGAGGCTATTTAAGATTGAGCTTTCGATGGAACGATATATAGAAAAGACTGTTGTTTCGAAGAATCACTGCCTCCCCATGTACTACATCATTATGGGGAACGCATTCAAAATGGTAGACGATCTCCTTGAGGCAGACAAAACATGAAAGCAAAAAAAATACATTAGTAGGTGATAAGAAAACGAGAAATAAATTTCACTAGAGAATCTAGAAAAGCTCTCAATAAAATGAAAGAGTACGAGTAGGCTTATTCTTTGTTTTGAAAGAAAAACAATTACCCATCTCATATAATTGTCATTTTTTAGAAATAACCAAATATTTCTAGAAATATCAAAGGAATTTCAAATAATTCGAAGTGGATGATAAAACTTTAGCGAGGACACTAAATCTGTTCGGCGTAAAATAAAAATGGTGACTAAAGACGTCAGTCAACTTCAGAAGGAACTCATTGCGAATAAAATATATGATGAGTTTTCTTAAACTAAACTTGTCAGATAATTTTGTACCTTTCAAGATGAGAGATGTGGATTCTACAATGTTATGATGAAATCGGAAAAGGATATGCTGGCAAAACGTAAGGCCGAGACTAAATACAAGCAAACAAACTACGATGCGCTCGAAGATCTGTATAAAGAGAGTGAAGCGGCCAAAACCAGTGTTATTGAAGAATTAAATACATAATTAAATACGTTTAAGTTACACTCTTAGAAATAAAACACATTAGTTATGATGGATGCGGTTAACAAATATGCTAACTCAAGACTCTAAATCAACATGATAAATATAGCAAAATATCTATGATTCTTGATTTTCATAACAAATTCTTGAAGCTCAATTTAAGTGACTACTAGAATATGACGACCAGATTCCTTCAGATATTATCAAAGCTATTTCCAACTAATCCGAAGAATCAAAAGATAATGATGAAACCAAAGATTCTGAAAATGAAGTTTCTGATTTATCGAAAGAGGAGGACTTGGAGAGTAAAATCTCCTCGATAAGTCCTTCAAAAAAGTTTTTCGGAAGATAAAAATACAGATCAAGGATGATAAAAAGTTTGTTTACTATGTTTTAACTTTTGTCACCCAATTTTATGTAATTGAAACACTTCATATTTTCAATTGGATATTTAAGCATCACTGAACTCTTCCTTGAAATTTCATTATTCATCAATTAGTCACCACGTCATTTTATTATTATTTGGAATTAATCACCATATAACTTTTCCATTTGTTTAGAATCAGCCACCATATAAACTTAGTCATCATAAAAAACATTATTTAGTCATCATTGATGAGTCCGAATTCAGGATACTCCCCGGAAGGGCAGATCAGTGTAAATCTCTCCGGAAACCGGACAGACATTAAGGACTTAAATCGGACAGATATTTTGGACCGGACAGATCACTTCGAACACTGTGAGCCTAAGGCTGTTCGAACTATGACTAAAGTACTAAAAAACCTAAACACTTCTTGACTAAGCTACCTGTCCTCCTGCTTAGAACTCATGGGTCTTTAAACATGACCCGGGTCCATTAAACTTGACCCGAAAGCCCATAAGGGCCCAAGCATCACACTATAAATACTCAACCACCAACATTAACTTCTGGTAACAACAAAATTAACTGCTGCCAAGCTGCTTAATTCTCTCTCCACCTTGAAACACCCTTACACCACCTTGAAAGACCCTTACACCACCTTGAAACACCCTTACACCACCTTGAAACACCCTTACACCATCTTGAAACACCCTTACTCCACCCTGAAATTCTACTTGAAATTACCAGCCTACCCTCAGGCTATTTTTATCCACACCAAATTGGCGACCACAGTGGGAGACGACGGTGCCTGAATCAAGTATTCAAAACCAAGCAAAGAAACTCTGTCCGAATGAATCCGGATAATCCAGAGCTTCCACGAGCCTTACTCGAAGTGGTGGAAGAAAACGATGAGTATACTGTCCAAGAACGCGACAGGTTAAAGCTTGAGATAGAAGCTCTGAGGGCTGAAAAGGCCAAAATGGGCGTGAAAGAAAAATCCAAGGCATCGGTTGTTCATCACACCGACAACCCTAGAGAGCCTGAGGCTTCGAAAACTCATGTGAGTACCAAAAAGACACATGCTAGTTCTAAAAAGTCTCACCGGTCCAAGCCTGTGGAGAGCTCTGACTCAAGTTCAGAATCTTCGGGCAGCTCTTCGGACAGTAAGGAAAATGAAAAATCCTTGTCCTCTAGCAGTGATGAGGGTCGAACCAAGAAAAAGCAAAAGCAGGTTAAGAAGTATTCGAGAAAAAGAGATCACCATGGAAGAATGAAAAGGCATATTGGAAAGGGGTCATCTCACCACCGGAGGTATACGGACAAGATGTTGATGGATCCCTTTGCTTTCCACGATGAGCCAGGTATCTTTGCAACTCCTAATGAGGATACTGTGTTCAGTCGTGGAAGGAATTGGAGGCAGTCTCCACTGTCTTCTAAAATCCTATCCGGAAACCTCTCTAAGAGGTTTGACAGTACTAAGATGGAGAAGTATGATGGCAGTACTGATCCGGACAATCATCTGGAGAAATTTAAGAACTTTATGATGAACTTTGATGATGATGATAAACTACTCTGTAGGGAATTCTCCCAATCTTTCACGGGGAGTGCTCTGAAATGGTACAACAGCCTGCCTCAGGGTTGTATTAAAGACTTTGATACTTTTTGGGTGGCCTTTTGAAGGCAGTTTGTGGGGAGTAAGGAGCTGAAGGGCAATGGAGACACAATAATCCATTGTGCCCAAGAGCCAAATGAGTCATTAAAAGGAGTACATAAGTCGTTTTGTAAACACAAAGAATGGGTTGGCTGATTGCTTCGAACAGGTGGCAATAGCATCCCTAAGACAAGGTTTGAACCCAGGCAACCTGGCTGATTCGGTGACCAGGAAGAAAGCCATGACATGGGGAGGATTGCTAAATCAAGTTGGCAAGCAAATAACGTTGATGAAACAAAAAAGACCAGGGTGCACAGACAAGTGAGATCCACCCCGGTGGCACCAACTCCAAATCAAAACCAATCCGGAAATAAAGCCAGAGAAACCGGACAGGGGCATGGTAGGGCAAAAGCTCAGTCTCAGCCAGCAGCTCCTGCGCAAAGTCAGCAATCAAGAAATAAAAGGGGGCCATGGGTCCAACCGGAGTGGTTTGCAGAACTCAAAGAAAGTATGGCGACCATTTTCGATAAAACAAAAGATGAGGTACACTACCGGAGACCAGCAACCTTGCAGTCTCCCCGAGAGCATCGTAACAACTCCTTTTGCCAATACCACAATGATATTGGCCATACCACTGATGATTGCATAGCACTGAAACAAGAGGTACAAAACTTGATTGAAAGGGGAAAGTTGGGTGCATACGTTAAAAGAAGAGGAGGCAACAGGCCTGACAACATTCACCGGGTTGGTCCAAGTAATGCTGCCCCAGAGGGGGCCATGGTAATAGTTGAAAGGTTTGATGTGGAATCTGAGTACTTGGATCCTGATCCAACACGAAATAAGGTGGGTGCCATAGAGGAGCATTCTAAGACAGTCTCCGGGCTCATTAAATTCTTCGAGTCACTGACGATTTTCGGAGGGGACACAATGACTGCTCCTACTGCTTCTTCAAGAAAGAGGCATGTTCATAATTTGGCCTCCCAGCTAGAAGGAGGCATGACATCCTATCAATCTCCAAACTCATTCCCATTCATAATTTTCGATGAGGATGATTTGAGAGATATTGCTGGCCCTCATGAGGATGCTGTTGTCATATGAGCATCTATAGGGGGCAATAAGATAAGGCGAATTCTGGTGGATACTGGAAGCTCTGCCAATATCCTTTTTCTAAACACTTACAAGAAAATGAAAAATCCAGCTGTGATTCAGAAGTCGGACAGGTCAATTGTGGGTTTCACGGGCAGCTCAGCCGATGTGATCGGGGAGTTTGAAGAAGAAGTGTTATTGGGCAGGGGCCCTTTCAAGAAAATGGTTAGAATACTCTTCATTGTGGTGGACTGTCCCACTTGCTATAATGCTATTCTGGGGAGATCTTGGCTCTCTAGGATGCATGCAGTGGCTTCGACAGTCCATCAGTGTCTAAAGTATGCTGTTCAGGGACAGGTTGGGGTTGTCCGGAGCAGCCAGAAGATTACAAGAGAATGCTATGCCACTGCCTTGGCTCCACGAACGCTGGGGGCAGTCCGTATAAATGATCAATAGCAATTTGAGGGTCTTCCTGGGGGTGAGGGTGAAATTGATGACCCCAGAGAGACCCCTGGAGTGTTGATTCCGATTGAAGAGGTTGAAACGCACTGCTTGGAAGAAGGAAAAAGTGTCAGGATAGGGTCAAAAATGCCACCAATGTTGAAAAAAGAGATGTTGAAATTCTTAAAAGACCATCAGCACGTTTTTGCTTGGTGCAATGCTGATGTTACTGGAGTTCCATCAGAGGTAATTTCCCATTACCTATCTGTCCGGAGAGATGTGGCACCAGTGGTACAAAAGAGGAGAGCTTTCTCAAAAGAAAAGGTTGATGTCATAGTGCAAGAGGTTGACAGACTCACAAAGATGGGGCATATTAAAGAATCTCAATACCCTTTGTGGACTGCCAATCCTGTCCTGGTAAAAAAAAAGAATGGCAAATGGCGTATGTGCATTGACTTCACAGACCTCAATAGAGCTTGCCCAAAAGATTTGTATCCGGTCCCCCGGATAGATCAGTTAGTAGACTCTACTTCAGGGAACAATCTACTCTCCTTCATGGATGCCTTCTCCGGGTACAATTAGATTCAAGTAGATCCAAAAGATCAAGAGCATACCACGTTTGTCACTGATAGGGGACTACATTGCTACAAGGTGATGCCCTTTGGCTTGAAAAATGCTGGGGCTACTTATCAAAGGTTAGTCAACAAAGCATTTGCTGATCAAATTGGAAGAAATATGGAGGTTTACATTGACGATATGATGGTGAAAAGCGTGGATGAGCAGTTGCACTTGTCCGACCTCCAAGAAACTTTTTCCAACTTGGCCAAAGTGAATTTAAAACTAAACCCTGAAAAGTGTGTGTTCGGAGTGCAGTCCGGGAAATTCTTAGGGTATATCATAAGTGAGCATGGAATACAGCCCGACCCGGACCAACTCAGTGCCTTGTTCCAGATGGACCCTCCTCGAAACATTAAAGAAGTACAGCGATTAACGGGGAGATTAGCTGCCTTGAACAGATTCATCTCCAGGTCTTCGGACAGGTGTGCTCCTTTCTTTCAAACCTTGAAGGGTGCAAAGGGGTTTGAATGGACACCGCAGTGTGATGAAGCGTTTAATGAAATCAAGAAACATCTTTCCTCTCCCAAAACTTTGTTCAAACCAGTTGATGGGGAGACCCTCTTTGTGTACCTAGCTGTTTCAAGTTGTGCCATCAGTATTGTGCTAGTAAGAGAGGTTGATGGGCATCCTCACCCAGTGTACTACATCAGCAAAAGCTTGATTGATGCTGAGAGACGTTACTTGAAACTTGAAAAACTGGCATTGACTTTGGTGATAGCTGCAAGAAAAATGAGGCCCTATTTCCAAGCTCATCCTATCGTCGTTCGGACATCTTTCCCTTTAAAGAATGTCCTTCAAAAAGCAGACATTTCAAGCAGAATGACAAAGTGGTCAGTAGAGTTGGGGGACTTCGACATAGACTTTGCTCCCCGGACAGCGGTAAAAGCCCAAGTTGTGGCTGATTTTCTGGTTGAATTCCACTCCGATAGGGATTCGGAGCCTACTGATCCAAAAGACAAGAAAGTGTGGATTGTCCGAACAGACGGAGGATCTAGTACCATGGGATCTGGGGCAGGAATATGTCTCACTTCCCCCTACGGGGACAACATGTACCAAGCTATTTGTTTTGCTTTCAGGGCGTCCAATAATGAGTCCGAGTACGAAGCAGCCATAGCTGGGTTAAAGTTGGCCTATATCTGTGGAGCTAAAAGGGTCAAGCTACTAAGTGACTCCCAGTTGCTTGTCCACCATGCCTTGGGCCTATCAGAGGCTAGAAAGGAGCAATTGGTCAAGTATTTACTCCTCCTCAAAAATGAAGCGTTAAAGTTTAAAGCTGTTGTCTATGAGCACATCCCCCGGGCAGAAAATGAGCTAGTAGATTCATTGGCAACGATAGCATACACGGAATCCTACCCATGGATCCATGTGCTTGAAAGCCCTTCTATTGAACTTGGTGAGGGTGGAAAAGAGGAAGTCTTTGAAATACAAGTAAATCGGCCTCAAGATTGGAAGTCTCCTCTTATACAATATCTGTCCGATGGTATCGTGCCCTTGGATAAATCACAAGCCAGAACATTGAAGCACAAGGCTCGTGGGTTCGTCATATTAAGAGAAGTGCTGTACAAAAAATCCTATAGCAAACCTCTCCTACGTTGTTTAGGGGATCATGAGTCACAAATGGTTCTCTCCGAATTGCATGATGGTGAGGGATCAGCCCATTGTGGATTTAGAGCTTTAACAAGAAGAGTACTTCTCTCCGGATACTATTGGCCATCGATCATGAAAGATGCTAAGGAGCTGGTGAGAAGGTGTGACCCATTCCAGAGGTACAGCAATGAAATTCATGTACGAGCTATTCCTTTGGAATCAATTTCTGAGCCCATCCCTTTTGCTCGATGGGGATTGGACTTAGTTGGGCCTCTCCCTGTGGCGTCCGGAGGGCGCAATACTATAATTGTGGCCATTGACTATTTTTCAAAGTGGGTAGAAGCAGCTCCCTTGGCGGGGACAACCTCGAAAGCTATCATAAAATTCATTCTGTCCAACATATGTTGCAGATTTGGCGTCCCCCAGAAAATAACAACAGATAATGGGTCACAGTTTGACAACAAAGAGATGGAAAGCTTATGTGCCTCAAGGGGTATTCAGCACTGCTTTTCTTCACCTTTCCACCCACAAGCCAATGGGCAAGTTGAAGTAGCCAATAGAACAATACTGTCCGGTTTAAAGAAAAATTTGGAAGGGGCTGCTGGGAAGTGGCCTAGTTATCTACAAGAAGTCTTGTGGGCCTACCGGACAACACCTGGAGCTGCAACACAAGAATCCCCCTTTGCCTTGGTCTATAGAATGGATGCAGTAGCCCCCATAGAGAAGACACTCCCTTCCTTTCGTGTTCATAACTTCTCCGGACATGCTAATGAGGTGGCAATTAGAAATCAGCTCGATTTGATCGAAGAAAGACGGGTTAAGTCTCATCTTAGAATTGAACACTATCAGGGCTTGATGAGAAGCAGGTTTGCTTCTAAAGTTAAAAGGAGAGATTTTCAACCAGGAGATAAAGTATTAAGGAAATTTTTCTTGCATACTAAGGAAAAGCTCTTCGGAAAGCTGGCCCCAACCTGGGAGGGTCCGTATACTGTGGTTGAAAGAATCAAGCCTGGGACTTATTGGTTGGAAGATAAAGATGGCAGGGTTTTAACTCACCCTTGGAATATTGAACACCTTCGAATGTACTTGGAATAACACTTGTGTAAATATTTACTTGTTTAAACATCCATGTAAATATTTGGGGGCATACCTTCCCCTCTCCGGTGGCACGGAGAGCTTTCAATAAAACTTGGTCCCTTCTTCAAAATTCTCTAAGTATTTTCGAAATTTTATCTCTTATCATACTACCCGGACTAAAAGATCTAAGGGCTATTTAAATTTTAGCCGGAGAGTCTTAATACTCTCGCAATACAATAAAACTACTTAAACTCCAGCTATTTAAACAAATAATGAAAGAAGAGGATGGTTGAGCAAAATAAAACATTCATTCAACAACTTAAAATTGCCTTGGCTTTCCAAGGACTTTTTGAACGAGTTTGGGCACAGTACAAAAAATCTGTCCGAATAATACGGACACAATCACAAAAAGAGTGCCTTGGCCTTCCACGGACTTTAGTTCGAATGAAAGATAAACAAAATAAATTTTTAAATTAAGGTTGAGCCTTTGAAGATGGCTCGCCCTCGTCTGTCTTCTTGCCCTTGATATTGCTCTTCTCCTCGACTATCTTTTTTCCCTTGGGATCAATCTCTTCTTCGCCTGGGCTCTCTCCGGTTTCCTCTTCATTATCAGATGAGGACTCGCCGGAATAACCCTCGTCAATCATAGTATAATATGGGAGGTCATCATCATCCACATAGCGCCATAAGTCCCCCAATCTCCTCTTCGGGAATTTCTCGTGAAACAGGAGGACCATATCAGACTTCACCCTTTGAATCATTAGCTCCTCGCTTTGTATCATCTCCCTGGCATAGGCGTTGATCTTGGCCTTGATTGTGGCCTCTTGGTCCCTCACCAAAACAGCTTTCTCTTCAGCAGCCTGAGTCACTGTATTCTCTAAAGCGATTTTGTCAGTGGTCAGGTTGGTGATGATCTTCTCCTTGGATGCAGTTTCTCCCCTTGAGATTGTCAGGTCCTTCTCCAGTCCGGACAGCTTAGCCCGGAGATCTTTTATGGTCTCTTCCAAAGAAGAAACTTTTGTGTTGTTTTCATCTTGATTCTTCTTTAGCTAATCATTTTCCTCCTTAAGCAAATCAACCTTAGTAGCAACAGTCTGGAGGTCATCGGACAGCTTCTCCTTCTCAGACCTGAGGTCTTTGATGGTGTCTGCCTGACTTCGGACTTGCCTTTCCAAAGTAAGCACAGGCTGTACATTGCTAAGTAAAGAATGGGCTATAATATCCTTCTCGCTAGAAACCATGAAAGTCTTACCGTTAAAATTGACCGTGTTGGAGCTGCTCGGAGGGATGTAGGGCCCTGCGAACTCGTCTCTGGGCAGGCCAAGAAAATATTCACCAAGTCCACCCAGACCGGTGATGTCCATTTCATCCAAGTTAAGCTCTCCCCCCTCAACTTCATCGGTATGGAATTCCTTTGGAATCTCTTCTTGAAAGTCCATTGGGATCTCTTCGGCCAATGTTGGGTCAGTAGGGAAAGAGGGCTCCGGGTCCCGGAGAGCAGTCTCATTTCCTTGGGAAGTCTTTTTCTTCTTGGCTTCCCTGTCAGCACCTTCACTTGCTTGCTTGCGAGTCCTCTTTGAAGCTCTTGAGGGTTTTGGGAGATTCACTTCCTGCTTTTCGCTCTCCTGCTCCACCACTTGTAAAAGGGATGCATCAATTTGAACCTGGGCCAGTCCCTATGTGTCTGTTGGGGCCTCCTTCTCAGTATCACCTTCCGCCTTCTTGCCTTTCTTCTTCTTGCCTTTCATTTTGCTTGGGGCTTTGGCCCGAGCAAGCAGGTAGAGTGTCCCATCCAGCTCATGTGACCTTCTCAGCACAATGTCTTCATTAGGCTGGGCGGCAAGCTCTTCCCAGGTTAGGTCTCTCCGACCTGTTGTGTTCCACAGATGGGACCTTGCTAGGTTTCCAGTGGTAAAGGCCTTGTGGAAACGGTTCTCCCAGTTCTCTGCAGCCCATGCGTTGATTTTGCCACAGGTAGTCTGTCCGGCCTTCAGGTAGTCCCCGAACTCCTTTGGCAGCTCTATTAAAACAAAAGAGAAATTGGTTAGTATAAAGAAGAAAGGAGAGATTCGAACAAAAATTTAAAATAAAAACTTACGGTCACTCCTCCATTTACTCCTGAGGAGGCTTGGATTCTCTCCGGTCTTGATTTTCTTGCCGTTTTCCCACGAGCCACTGACAAACAAGAATTGACTCCTCCATTTGCTCTCTGACTCCAGGAGATCATCAACAGCTTTGAGATCGTTCCCCATGTTGAAATGGTAGAAGGGGAACTGATGATGCTTGCACAGGTTGGCCACTGCAGCGAACTCTTCCATAGGAAGAGGAGTCCCGGATAGCCTGGATGCCATTATGCATGACATCAAGGTGAACCAACCATTGGGGCTTAACTGTGATGGGCAGAGTTTGACCAAGTGAAAGTAGCGCACTATCTCCGGGTCTAGTGGGAACCTGAGTCCCCAGTTGAATAGCTCCGTAAAGAAGACTATTTCATTCTTTTTACAATCCATCGGGGTCTCCGGATCGATGGGAATCCTTATCTTTACGTTCTCAGGGATCCCCCACTTTGTGCGCAATCTACCCAGATCTGAAGTATGGATGAACGCATACTTGGTCTTCAGCAAGGCCAAAAGATACTTGAACTCAACTTTATGAAAGCATGGCCCCACTCTCCCTTCAAGGCTCTCCGGCAGGTCCGGACGCCTCAGATATAAGTTCTCTTTGCCCTTCTTGGCAACAACAATAGCAGTATCATCCTGTCCGGAGGACTCGGACTCAAAACGGACCTCCTCAGTAGAGTCCTCTATCCTCTCTTCCATAATTGTTGGGGGAGCTTCTGTAGAAGTATTCCGGGGAGGGTTGAAGCTTGGCATAGCTAACCCTCCGGACTGTTGATTGCCCGTATTTATTCGACTTCTCACCTCAATTTGAGTTTCTGAGGCAGAGGATTCTTTGGGGTGTAGTGGGCTGCTGGCCTCTAGTCCTGACGGCCTCTCCCGGGGAGCTCTAATAGTTGCCCCAGACTCACTGTTTCTTGCCCCCGATTTCGTGGGAGTGTTTTTAGAGGATAGCCCTTTGACTAACCGGCTTGGCCTTTTGATGACTAGCTTATCCGGGGAGTGGTCAGAGTCAGACCCCATGGCAATAAAAGACGATTTTTTCCTAACACTGGTAGCAGTAACTCCTGGTTCAACAGCAGGGATTGACTCCTGAACTGAGGAGCCAGAAACTACGGGAGAAAGGGTGGATTGAAAGAGCTTTTTAGGCTTAGTACCTTTGGAAGAAGATGAACCTCTATCAGATTCTGCGACGGAAGAGGCTGGTTTCTCAACAGGCGACGATGGTAGCCCTGCTGCAAGTCTTTTTTCCTTCTCGACCCTTTGTGCTTTCTCCAACTCCGAGAGGTTAAGCCAGCCGCCTTTGATCAGTGCTGTTCTTGCTGTAAACATAAACAGCCAAGGAAGTTTCGAGTTCAAGAGAGATAAAGCTCTGGGTGAAATTGCAGAGTGAAATTTGAAAGAGATAATGAGACAGTGAAAAGTGAATGAGAATTTATAGTAAATGTGAAAAGAAGGAGTTGATTCCTAGGAGAATCCGAAAAGTTGGGCAATGATTAAAAGACGGCGCTGATGTCATTATTTGCAATTAAAGAGGTAACTTGTTCGAGAAAGTGGTGCGAAATTCAAGGTGAAAAAACGGCTGGAGTGACCAATCAGAGAGTGACACGTGTCCCATTAACTCTGGCAAAAACCGTTTGGAATTCGTAACGTTCAATCTGTCCGGGTATACCCACAACTCTCTCCGAATTGAAAACCACCTCCTATAATCGGACTGTTTTTCAGCTTTTTGACAAGGACACTTGTTCAAACACCTAAAAAAGGGGCTCCTGATGAGTCCGAATTCAGGATACTGCCCGGAAGGGCAGATCAGTGTAAATCTCTCCGGAAACCGGACAGACATTAAGGACTTAAATCGGACAGATCTTTTGGGCCGGACAGATCACTTCGAACACTGTGAGCCTAAGGCTGTTCGAACTATGACTAAAGTACTAAAAAACCTAAACAATTCTTGACTAAGCTACCTGTCCTCCTGCTTAGAACTCATGGGTCTTTAAACATGACCCGGGTCCATTAAACTTGACCCGAAAGCCCATAAGGGCCCACGCATCACACTATAAATACTCAACCACCAGCATTAACTTCTGGTAACAACAAAATTAACTGCTGCCAAGCTGCTTAATTCTCTCTCCACCTTGAAACACCCTTACACCACCTTGAAACACCCTTACACCACCTTGAAACACCCTTACACCACCTTGAAACACCCTTACACCATCTTGAAACACCCTTACTCCACCCTGAAACTCTACTTGAAATTACCAGCCTACCCTCAGGCTATTTTTATCCACACCAATCATAGAAATTGTCACCCATATATAACTAGTCACCATACAAATTGTCACCCATTTACAACTAGTCACCATATCAAATGTCACCCATTTAGAATTATTGTCTTTAGTTTTGTCAAACCGATGGTGACCAATCCCCATTTGACTTCTGAAGTTTTCTCTTTATATATATATATATATATATATATATATATATATATATAGTTTTTAATATCAACTAAATAATATCATTGTATAGTTTGAATTTTCCCGGACCTAAAGAAAAATGAGAATGAAAAAAATGAAATATATATATATATATATACCAGCCAGCTATGTAGACACCTCATTAAAAGCTTCATGCGCCACCAATAGAGGAAAGAGTGTACCACCGGTCTTTACACTAATTACCAAGATCACTTTTGATCCAACATATATTCCAAGAATATTGAAGAGGGTTCCCTTTGTAATTTTCTAAACGATACGTCCCATCCTTTACTTTTTCAACTACTGAATATGACTTTTCCTAATTTAGTCCTAATTTCCCAAGATCCTTCTCTTTAGTATGCAAGAATTCTTTCATTAGAACATTATCACCCACTTTAAATTCCCTGCAACGGTCACTAGACGCATATCTACTCCTTATTAAGGTTTAATAATATAGTGAATTTATATGTAATTTTATTTTTCTCTCCTCTATCAAATCAAGTTATTCCCTTCTTCCTACATCATCGTACGTCTCAGAGTAATTAAGTATCAATAAAATAGAAGAGTAGATTATCCATGAGTCATTGTATCCATCTCGTATACCAAGATGAAGATGAAGGGAAAGAGCATGAGAAGGATGAAGGTAACTTGGTCATTTCCTAGCAGCTCATTCTAGATTATTATTTAGATTATCCAAAATGGTTCAATTAGTCACATATATGGAAAGGCGTAAACAAATAACGGAAAATTTCCACCGAAGAACATAATACCTTCATATAATTGTTATCAAACTATGGGCCATTATCAGTAGTAATTGTTCTCGGAACTCTGAACCTACAACAAATGTTAGACAAAATAAACCTAAGAAGATCATTTTATTTGGTCGGTTCAAAACAAGGGCTCAAATTCCATCCACTTTGAAAAATAATTAACCGCCACAATAATAGTTTGACACCCCCCCAAAAACCATTAGTAAATGACCAACCAGATCTTACCTCCAACTATCAAATGGTAGTGGCTCAGAAATAGTCTCAAGCGATATTGTTGGCTTGTCTATTGTGTTAGAAAATCTTTGACATGTACCATACCTCCGAAGTAAGTTTTAGTATCAGTCATGATAGTTGGCCAATGTTATCCTACCAAGATTTTCAATCCACAATGAGCTGAAACCTCCCTATCATGTAATTCAGACAAAAGAATTTTAGATTCATTCTTTTCAAGAAATCGTAACAATGGGATGCTTAATGATTTTCTGTATATAATATCTTTGAAGGATGTAAACCTATGTGCTTTGAATTTCAAATTTTTAGCCAGTACCTTTTCAATTGGTAATCTTCCTTTAACCAATAATTTTTTGAGGGCATACCTTCAATCTTTATCTTTTTCAGCGAAATTTGAAAAACTTTCTCGACCACTGATACTATTCGGATCTCGTAGTTATTAATGGGTTTTCTTGCGCCAATATCCACTGATACCCTTCATAGTATAAAAGTATTTCCAAAGAATCCGCAATAGAATTATGATCCATGTGCATGTGCTCATACTTGACAATCTGAAACAGTATTGTCAATTCTCTTAATGCTTTTATGTACTTCACCAATTGATCATTCATTGACTCGGATTGTCCAGATGCATAATTTACCACGATATGTGAATCACTCACCAAACATAACATTTTGGCCCTGTAAATTTTTGCAAGTCGCAATCTTGCTACAGTTGCTTCATATTCTTCCTCGTTATTAGATGATTTAAAGCTAAAATATATCGCCTTATACATTCTCTCTCCTGTCGGAGCTACTAGCTCGACCTCTACTCCAAATCCTAAGATACTTGACTCTCCATTGATTCGAACAAACCATTCATCTTTAGATTTCTCTCTTACTATTTCATAATCTCTCTGAATGAAATTCAACTAGGAAATCAGCCAAAACGTATCATTTTTCTCGGCATAAAATTAATATCATAATCTCATAAATCTACAAAATATTTTGCCATTATTTTTTAAACATTAGGATTTTGCAACACACTTTTAATGGAAAAAAGTTTGAAGTATAATTGAGTGTCCTTGAAAATAAAGAGGCATTTGTTTTTAGCAGTTTATTGACTAAATCCAATACCAACTTTTTTAACTTTATATGCCTCTTTTTGAATTTCTAGCAAGCTTTTACTCACATAATAAACCGGTCGTGGAGAACTATCAACTTCTCTCACCAAAACTGCGCTTACAGCAAAATCCAAAACTGTAATATAGAGAAACAACATTTCACCCAAAATTGGCTTAGTTAAGAATTTTAGAGAGGACAAATGTTCTTTTATTTTTACAAATGCTTCATCACATTTCAGGTAACAGCAAAAATAATTGGTCTGCCTTAACACTTGAAAAGAATCTGGGCACATTGGTCCGAAAAGCTAGAGATAAACTTGTTCAATGTTGTCAGCTTTCTAGATAGAATTTACACATCTTTTATTGATTTCAGAAGGTCCATGGTTGTTAAAGCATTCAACTGATCCGGGTCAACTTCAATCGTTTTATCACTCACAATATACCTCGATAAATTTCCTAACCGTACATTGAAGGTACAGTTCTCAGGGTTTAACTTCAAACTGATGGCTTTTAGGTTATGAAAAAATTCTTCTAGGTCATAAAGCAAAATCTTCATCCTTAACATTTTTTATCAACATGTTTGGTGTGGATTATTTTTGCTCAAATGGTATTTTTGATATTTCGTTTAATGGATTATTAACTTTTAAAGTAGAAGAAAGAGAGATAAAATAGGTGTGTGCCTATAGTTAAGATTATTAGAAAAAATCCAACCTATTAAATATGGTTGGTTAAAGTATTTATACTCTCATTTTGTGACCTATGGATCGTTTGGGTCGGATCTTGGACTCAGATCCATTTCAAGGTTTCCAAAGCCCAAAACTAAAACGGTTTAGCACACAGTTGAGTCATAATCCACTTAGGTTTACTGTTCATTAAAAGTTTGGTGTAGAAGATCTCCGAATTACCCCTTTAGATTTTGTCCCAATGGCCTTCCAAAAATATCCGACCCTATCTGTACCCCCTTTAGTTCTTTCAAAAATGTTTGGGAAGAGCTAACTATCAAAGAGAAGACCCGGATCAGAATGTTTTAGAATAACTAACTATCTAAGAGAAGACTTGGATCGGATCTGAAGGGCTTTATTCTTGGTAAGCTGGAATCCAAAAGTCAGTTTTAATGAAGAGCTTTGGATTACACGTATCAGTATCTGGTTTGACCTCTCAAATGTTTTTTTTCTCTAGGTACTTGCACCTATCCTTTAAGAAAGTAATTAGTCTAGGTCACTAGTCCTTAATTATTGTTTAGATGATCCATCTCCCTAGGTGAAGTACTTAAGTGTTTTTTCACCTATATATATATAATTATTTTACTGTTTCCATTTCTAGAGTGAGAAAAAAAATTAAAATTTTAGTTTCTAGATAGATAAAGCTTGAATCTTTGATTTGTTCACAATTTAGCGAATTTTTTATGTTCACAACTAGAACTGGTCTAATCAAAGGAGGATGGTTGAATCTATCTGAGTTGGAAAGACAAATAAAGGAAGCAAGAATCATTATCGGGCTCCCTGCTCCTCATGGTGGAGTGATTAGCTAAACAGTACGTGGAGCCGGACAAGAGTTTATCTTCCTCCAAAACCTCGGTAATTAGAAACACTCCTTTTTTCTCACTTTATCTACACTAGACTCTGAATCTTCAGTTCAAATACCCATAAAGTATTCCTCTAAGGACAAAACAATTTCATGTATCAAGAAACCCTAACCATTCATCATTATGGGGTCAAATGTTGAAAATATCACACCCCAAAGAGTCACTCGGCTTTCCAAGGCCAAAATTACCCCTCCATCCTTAAAAAATGTTAGCTCAGGGGCAATAGAAACTTCTTCCCAACTCTCGTCGGATCTGAATCCATCACTTCCCCTCAATCAAGCTACTCAAATTGAGAAAGAAGTTAAAGCTGCTAAATTAGTTGATCAACGGTCGAGTATAATGGAGGATAAAATGGAGGACTGTGGAGAAGATACCCCACTAGAGACGTCCGAAACTACTGGAGATATTACATCAGTTTGGACTTCTAGAGGAAAGGTGGGGATGCCTAATATCGAAGCACTTCTGGAGTTCCTAGAGGGGAAAGTATGGCCCAACTTCTGTAATGTTAGTGTGAAGTACTTACTCGCCTTTCATAAAATATCTTATGTGTATACACATACTGCTGAATTGGATAGGATTAGGAAAAAATGGGGCTTTCCAGAGTCTATTGAGGTGAGAATTCCCATCCCTCCTAAAACTTCGATGGACTTTAAAGTAGGAGAGGTAGTGGTATATACTGAGGTGTTGAATTGGGGTCTTCGTTTCCCCTTAGATCCAGAAATAGTAAGGTATTTTCATTTGATAAAGTTTTTCCCAAGCCAACTGAGTCCAATGCCTGGTATACTTTGTTAGCCAACATTATTGCTTTGACAATGTCAAAAATTCCAATGTATATGGAGCAGTTTGCTGTCGTGGCTAGCTTGTGTAGGAATCACCACATCTATTTCTATCATTACAATGTGGGGAATGATTATAAAGTGGTTAACAATCTACGGGAAGCAGAAAAACCATAGAGGATTCAGTTTCTCTACATAAGTGGGGTTTGGGAGAATGGAAAAACGATAACCACCAAAGGAAATCCAAGCCAATTGACCAGATACTGGAAGAGCTCAGGTTACTTCCCTTCGGATTTTTTTTACTAGTATTTAGATTCTATTTTTCTATTCCGAACTGACTATTGTGTTTATTTTGTAGTATTTTCGAAAATGTATTCAGAGCACCTGAAGGCTGGAAAGATCACCTTCACCAAATTAAACCAATGGGCCTCAGAGAAGTGGGGTCTTGGCTTCCATAATTGTTTCACTGCTGGAAACATGGTAAAAGGTCACTTGTGGAACACAAGTGGAAATATAAAGCTTACTTGGGAACAACTTACTACTCCTCATTCATCAGAGGTCATCTTCAAAAGAACTGAGGCAAAGGATGGTAAACTCTACTTTCCAGCCCTGAATAAATCCCTTAATTATCTGGACAAGATAAAATAGGAGCAGAAAAAGAAGGAGGAAGTTAACCCATCGCATCAGATTCCCAAAGAGGGTGGTTCAGAGAATTTTGAAGGGATTAATGCTTCCCTATTAGAGGTAGTTGTTGTAATAGTGGGGGAAATTGAAGGGTCAGAACATCCACCTCAAATTAAGAAAAAAGGTCACAAGAGACGCAAAAAAGGTAGTGACCGAAGGGCTGGGAAAAAGAAGAAGGGCGCCATAGGGTCAGAGATAATACTCTGACCTACAGTTGTTCCTCTTACTCTTGCAACTGATGTTCCTTCACAAGAAGATGTTCAAGATGATCCTCCTTCTCTGGTGTTTCCTACAACCGATCAGCCTACTAATGAAGGTGCCGTTAATGTGGAAATCCTAGAGAACATGTATTTCAGTGACTTTGATAAGGAGGATTTTGACCGAACATTTCCTCAAACAACCACCATAGCTGATGGAGTGATTTATGAAGGTGAATCTTTTGAAGTGTCAAGTGAGCAAGATACCTTGGGCCATGTAGTCTTAGGCTACATCAAGCCAATAGTTGACCTGAAAGACAAGTTAGGGCTCAGGCTAAAGATATCACTTCTCTTAGCACCGCAATCAAGAATTAAAGAATTCCCCTTTCATCCAAACAACCAAAAGTGGAGGATTTAGAAAACAATAATAAGTAGATGATCACTGATTTGGAACAGTCCAAGACTTCCGAAAGAGACCTCCAGTTTAAGTCTTTGAAGGATCAACAAGTCACTGATGCAGGCACCATTAACACATTGTCCAAAGAGAAAGAGAAGTTAAATAAACTTCTTAAAGAGAAATAAGAAGAAATTACTTCTCTAAAGGAGAACCAAACTCAAGAAATAACTGCAGCAGAGGAGAAGTATGTTGCTGGTGTGGTGGACTCTATGGAAAACAGGGATGAGGGTATTAAAGCGGACATGTTCTTGTTATTACATGATACATTTCCAAAGAAGAACCTTGGACCCCTGTGTAAGGTCGTACCATACGATGAGATACCTTTCCATACCCTGCCCTATGGTGCTAAACATGGTGTTTCTTCACCAAGTGAGTTTGATTTTGGTGACAGATCTGATGAAAGTTCAATTACTGATGTCAAAAGTCCCAACCAATATGAACATGAAGGGAAAGAGCAGGAGAAGGATGAAGGTGAAGAAAAAACCAAAGAGAACGAGCCTTAAGGTTTTTATACTTTTAGTTTTGTGTTTGAAACTAAAGTCTTTGGATGGCCAAGGCATTTTGTGTAATAGTGGATCAAACATCTTTTGATGGGTTTTAAAGTTATGTTTTCCTTCGTATGCATTTCTCTCTCTCTCTCTCTCTTTGTGTGTGGTTGTTACAATCTCATTAAACTCTGATATCTAAAGGTGGTATAACTGGATTAACCCAATCCGGTATTTAAAAATTGTAAAGTTTAACTAATCTTTAATATCTCTGAGCCACTCAACAGCACTTCATTTTCAAGGCTAAAGTTATTTAATGGGTATTTAATTTTTCCAGTGTACTTAACAAGTGTTTAATCCATCCAATCACTTCAAAGATGTTTCATTTGAAGATCGAAGGTGTTTAATAGGTGTTTAGTTCATCAGATTACTTCAAAGATATTTTATTTGAAGGCCGAAGGTGTTTAATAGGTGTTTAATTCATCCGACCACTTTGTATTCACTACGATTCATTAAAAAGCTTAAAATAATATTCATTTGAAACCGGACACCTCATTAAAACCTTGCCACACCACCAGGGTACGAAAGAGTATGCCCTCAAATATTTACATTGAAGTATGACAAAGTAAATATTTACAAGATGATATTATTCTAAGTACAACCTGAGATGCTCAATGTTCCATGGGTGTTTCAAAATGTTGCCTTCTATGTCTTGAAGTCTGTATATTCCTTTCTTAATTCTCTCACTTACCGTGTATGGGCCTTCCCAATTAGGAGCCAGTTTCCCAAAACATTTCTCCTTCGTATGTAAAAATACTTTCCTTAACATTTTGTCCCTTATCTGGAAATCTCTTCTCTTTACTTAAGATGCAAGCCTACTTATCATCAAACCCTAGTAGTGTGATATTATCTAATACGCATTTACTCTTCTTTCATCAATCAGATCCAACTGATTCCTTACCACCATATCATTAGCTTGTTCAGAATAGTTTTGTATCCTGCATGAGGGCAAAGTAGCTTCTATAGGTGTGATCGCATCCATCCCATAAACAAGAGAAAAATGAGACTCTAGAGTACCTATATGAGGAGTATTTCGGTAGCCTCACAATACTTCTTGCAAATAGCTCGGCCATTTCCCTGCAGCTCCTTCAAAATTCTTATTTAACCCTGTTAAAAGTATCCAATTAGCAACTTCAACCTGCCCATTTTCCTGAGGATGGAAAGGAAAATAAAAGCAATGTGGAATTCCTCTGGAAGTGCAAAATTTTTACATGTCTTTATTATCAAACTATGGCCCATTGTCTGTAGTAATACACTGAGGAATTCTGAATCGACAACATATATTAGATACGATAAACTTTATATCTGCATTAGAAGTGGTTCTAACTAGGGAAGCTTCAATCCATTTAGAGAAATATTATATTGCCACGATTATCGTTTGATAACCTCTAGAGGACATGTGAAGAGGTCCAATTAAATCCAAACCTCATCTATCAAAAGGTATGGGTTTGGATATTGACTCTATGGGAACAACTTGCACATGTATTTTATTCTTATATTTTTAGCAAGGATCACATCTTCTAACCATATCTTTGGCATCTGCCATTATAGAACGCCAGTAGTATCCAGCAAATAAAACTCTCTTGGTTAAGGCTTTATAACCATAACGTGTTGACCCCTCTCCATCGTGTAATTCAGATAGATCATTTTGGGACTCTTCAAACCCTAGGCAGCGTAGGAGAGGTCTGGTAACAGATTTTTTTATAAAGAATCTCTCTCAATACCAGGAAAATACAAGCTTTGTACTTCACTTTTTTAGCCAAAAATTTATCTGAAGGTAGAACTCCATCAGTAATAAATTGTTGTATTTCATACCTCCAATCTTTGGATTGTATGCCAGATATGTTTATATTTTCTTCAGCTTCACCCGATTTTTCTCAAACTGAGCCTATGGATGGACATTCTTGTATAAGAATCTGTGGACACGCTTCAGAGTAGGTTATGGGAGCTAAAGAATTTGTCATAGTATTCTCTGATCTAGGAACATGTTGATATCGGACGCTTTCAAAACTTATGGCTACTTTCTTCAAGACTTGCAGATACTTCACAAACTGATCGTTTTTAGTTTCAGCTAGCCCTTGAGCTTGATGAATAATTAACTGGGAATCACTTGCTAATCGTACCCTTTTTGCTCCACATAATTGAGCTAATCTTAAACCAGCTATAGCCGCTTCATATTCTGATTCATTATTTGATGCCCTAAAACCAAAACATATAGCCTGGTACATAGTATCACCATAAGGGGAGGTCAAAAAAATTCTAGCTCCACGTCCCATTGTACTGGACCCGCCATCTGTTCGGATTATCCACTCTTTCCTGAACTTGTTTTCCTGATCTTCTTCCTAGGACCTTTCAGTATGAAATTCTACCAAGAAATCAGTTATAGATTGAGCCTTGATTGCAGTTCTAGGTGCAAAATCAATATCATAGTCACCAAGCTCGATTGACCACTTAGTCATTCTTCCTGATATGTCAGCTTTGGGAATGATGTTCGAACTATGATTGATTGTGCTTGAAAGTATGTCCTCATTTTCTTGGCTGCTATCACCAATGTCATGGCTAATTTTTCTAATTTCAAATACTTTTTCTCTACTTCTAACAAGCTCTTGCTTATGTAATATACCGTACGAGGGTAATTATCCATTTCTCTTACTAACACAACACTTACTGCATACTCCTATACAGCTAAATACATAAAACGTTTCTCTCCTTAAATGGTTTTGAACAATGCCTTGGGCGAAGATAAGTGTTTTTTATTTCAAGAAAGGCTTGATCACACTGTGGAGACCAATTAAAATACTTAGCATTCCTCAAAACTTGTAAGAACTAAGCACACTTGTCCGATGATATTGAAATAAACCGATTCAACGCAGCCAGTCGCTCGGTTAGTCTCTGGACTTCTTTAGTACTTCGAGGGGGATTCGTGGCTAATAAAGCATTTAATTCATCTGCATCGGCCTGAATCCCTTTTTGACTTATGATATATCCTAGAAACTTTCCAGTTCGGACTCCAAAAGTACACTTTTCAGGGTTTAACTTCAAGTTTATAGCATCCAAGTTGGAAAAAGTTTCTTCAAGATCAGATATGTGATCTTCTTCCTTGAGGCTCTTCACCATCTTGTCATATATATATACTTTCATATTTCTACCAATTTGGTTAGCAAATGTTTTATTTACCAACCACTGATAAGTAGCTCTAGCATTCTTCAACCCAAATGACATCACCTTATAGCAATGAAGCCCTCTATCAGTAATAAAGGTAGTATGATCCTGATCATTTGGAAACACATATATTTGATTATACCCTGAAAAGACATCCTTGAAGGATTCCAACTTATTTCCTGATGTAGAATCCACTAACTGATCTATACGAGGCATATTAGATCCATATTTAAGTGATCCAATAAAAAAATAGATTAATGCGGGACTTTATTAAGCAGACAGATGCAATGCTATTGTTGACCATGCCCTTCAATTTATCTTACTGTCAATTACAATAACAGATATAATCACCAGTAGGGGTTTGGGATTGTTGGGAATTCTTTATTCTCTGGTCCAATACTTGATATCGAGTCAAATAAGAATCGCAGGGTTTCAATTTTAACCAGCTTCTGCAGCTGGAAGAGAATCACAGGTACCCACATACTTTTACTTTATTTTCTTGTGTTGTGGAGATGAACTAAGACGGAATGATTCCACCTATTCAAAACTAAGAGGGGATGCCGCCTACTACTAAAATCCCGGTTTTTTCAACAGTTGCGTTCTTCTATGAGAGAAGAAGACTTAGAAAGAACAAAAAAGTTTGGATCTGAAAAAGTATGCTTAGGTAGTTCCTTCGCTGATTACAACATAATGAAGAGGAATTTGTGCATTTTTTCACTTATCCAATGAATCTTTTTTTTTTCTTGTTTGATTTGAGAGAGAGAGAGAGAGTTATGCTTAGGGTCAGTTCCTTGAGTAAACTTATTTAGAAAGTGAGAAGTAAAATTTAGGTAAGTAGTCTCGTATTCAATTTTTAAAACATTAATATATGTCACTTAAGGAGGTCAATATTAAGTGTTAGAAGCTGCTGCTAAGGTACTACCCCTCATCTATAAAGGATAGGCAATTGAGAGAGAATCAGGCGATAGTTATAGACACAGGAACTGAAATAGACTAAAAGATGACTTCTGTAGAGGAGAGGGAAAACCCGCTTAGATAGGTCGATAGCCCGGTTTTAATTGAAGATCATTTCCTATGCTTATCTTGTATTGAGGTATACCGAAGATATGAGTCAAAGTAGGTAACAGTAGGGTAGGTATTGTTGTTTTTTCTTAGTGAGGGCAAGAGGCTTTCATTTTTTTTGTTTTTCAATCTAATGCGGTAGGGAAATTCAAAAGCATCAAACCTCGCATGTTTGGAAGAATCGAAACACATCGAAATGGTACCAGTCGTACTTAATAATCAGAGGATTTGGCAGAAATATGTAAACATTTCCCTCTTAAAAAGATTATTCCAGAATAAATGGGCAATAGTTATGCGAGGTGTGCCAGCACCGAGTAGAAGTAGTAGAGGTCACATCATGCATCCTAGAGAGCCAAGATCTTACAAATATGGCGTTGTAGGATGTTGGGCAATCAACCACAATGAATAACACTCTTACCATTTTTTTAAATGGTCATTTTCCAAATAGTACTATCTCTTCGAATTCACTGATGACATCGGCCGAACTCCCAGTAAACCCTAAAATTGTTCTGTTCGATTGTTGGATAACTGAGGGATTCTTCATTTGTCTATAAGTAGTTAGAAATAACACATTTTTCTAACTACCAGTGTCAATCAGGATTCGTCGTATGTCATTTCCCCCAATTGATGCTCCTATTACCGCAACATCTTCGTGTGGACCCGCTGTATCTCCTAAGTCGTTTTTATCAAAGACTATGAAAGGAGCAGGAGATTGATAAAGATGTGTGAACATTTTCCTTCTAACTGAGTAGTCAAACTGCTGACATGCCTTTTTCTTGAACAACTTGAGGGTGATGTTACAGTATTTTCCCCAAATATAGTTAATGATTCAAAAACCTTTACCAGATCGAAAACCGGGGCAGAATCATCCACTATTACCTCCACCTGACTCTGACCTGGATCAGGATCAAGCTATTCAGTGTCCACATCAAATCTTTCAACAATCATCACGATATCTATTGTCTGGATGTCCCTATAAGGGTTGATGAATTCTTTCGGGGTGCATTTGTATTGGATTGAGTGTTGTCTGGTCTACAGCCCCCTTGTCTTTTATTAAAGACACCCAATTTTCCCCTCTCAATGAGATTTTGAGCTTCTTGCTTTAATGTTATACAATCATGTGTGTCCTGACCCACATCATTGTGATATTGACATAATTGAGTACTTCGAGTTTCTCTAGAGGATTGCAGTGAAGTTGGCCTTCTAAAATGCAAATCATTCTTAGTCTTATCATATAGTGTTGCTACATGTTCTCCCAGCTCAGCAAACCATCTAGGCTGAACCCAAGGGCCTCTCTTATTTCTGACCTGCTGGTTTTTATTGGACCGATTTTGTCTGGACCGATGTGATCCATGTCCGAATTATTTTGACTTGTGATTGAAAATAGGCTGGGATTGAGTTGTTGCTTCTGAAATTGATGTTGTAGCAGCAGATCTGTTCTATCAAGTCACTCTAGACTTCTTATTTTCTTCAACTGTGATTTATTTTCCAACTTTATTTAACAACCCTCCAAAAGTCATTGCTTTCTTTTGGGTTACTGAATCAACTAAATTTCTCGGGTTCAAACCTTGTCTTAAAGAGGAAATTTCCACATATTCAAAACAATAAGCGAGCCCATTCTTGGTGTTCACAAACCTACTAATTTACTTCTTCAAGGATTCGTTTGGTTCCTGGGAACAATAAATAATAGTATCACCATTCCCTTTAAGCTTCTTGCTTCCAACAAGTTGTCTCTGGAACGCCACCCATAACATGTCGAAATTATTTATAGACCCTATGGGAGGCTATTGTACCATTTGAGGGCACTTCCCTTAAAATTTTGTGAGAAATCCCGGTATAACAGCTTATCATCATCGTCAAAGTTCATCATAAAAAAATTTGTTTGCTCAAGATGGTTGCCCGGATCTTTACTTCCATCGTACTTTTTCATCTTAGAGCTATCAAATATCTTGGGAAGATATTCTGAGATTATTTTTGAGGAAAATTATGATTGTCTCCAATTGTGGCTACGGCTAAATACAGTATCTTCATCGGGAGTAGCAAAGATACCTAGTTCGGATTAAATAGCAAAGTGATAAAGCAGCAGATGAAACTGAACCCTTTATTTTTCCATGATACTTGTTTTGTTTTGTTTTACCCTTTCTGTCCGTTTTTTTTCTTGAATGTTTTTTGGTTAGCTTTAACTTCTTCTTTAGGTGGCTCTCATCACTACTGGATCAAAGTGACTCTTTAAGGTTTGATTCATTTGACAAACTATCAGAAGACTCTGAGGTTGTATCCACAACTTGTGTAGACCGTTGTACTTTTTTAGAGCTGACATGAGTCTTTGTGGATAGCTCATTGTCAGCAGGCTCATCTGTAGGGTTGAGTCCAGACGCATCGGACTTTTCTTTCACTCTTTTTTCAGCTTGCTTCTGAGCTCTTAAATCTTCAATTTCAGCCATCAGCTGATCACGTTCATCTTGCATGAACTATCTTTCATCTGGATTGTGACGATGGATATTGTCATGGGTCACACCTTCACCTCCTAGAAGTGGAGCATCAACCCCTAAAGGTGGAACATCTTGCATGTTAATACCCATGCCTCCATGATATCTGAACTATCTTTTCTATTAAATGGTTTTGAATTTTCTATTCAAGCACCGTCGCCTCCCACTGTGGTCGTCATTTGGTGTGGATGATTACTGCTCAAAAGGTATTTTGGGTCTTTAGTTTAATGGGTTGTTAACTTTTAAAGTAGAAGATAGAGAGATAAAATAGGTGCGTGCTTGTAGTTAAGATTATTAGAAAAATTCCAACCTATTAAATGTGGTTGGTTGGGGTATTTATACTCTCAATTTGTGACCCATGGGTCGTTCGAGTCGGATCTTGGACTCGGATCCATTTCAAGGTTTTAAAAGCCCAAAACCAAAATGGTTTAGCACACAGATGAGTCATAATCCACTTAGGTCTACTGTTTATCGAAAGTTTGGTGTTGAAGATGTCTGAATTACCCCTTCGGATTCTGTCCCAATGGTCTTCTAAAAATATCGGACCCTATCAATTTCATCAATGTATACCTCCATTTTTCCACCAATCTAGCTAGCAAAATATTTGTTTACCAATCGTTAGTAAGTAGCTCCGACATTTCTAAGTCCAAAAGATATTATCATGTAACAGTGCAAACCCATTGTCTGATCTCTCAAATCCAACTTGATTTGGTTATACCATGCAAAAGAATTCATGAAGAAAATAACTTTATTACCCAACGTCAAATCCACAAGTTGGTTTATTCTTAAAATAAAAAAATGATCCTTTGGACAAGCTCGATTCAAATCCGTGAAGTACACACACATTCTCGACTTGCCATTCTTGTTCTTAATAAGTAATTGGTTTGCTGTCCACGTCGAGTATTAAGCCTCTCGAATATGATCAACCTTTGATAACAAATCTACTTCTGCCATAATCGCCTCAGATGTTTTAGCAAAAAAAAAAACTCTCATATTTTGAATAATTGGTCGCACGTTCGGTTTTACAGCCAAACAATGACAAACTATAGTCGATGGTACCCTAAACACATTCTTAGTACTTCAAGCAAACATGTGTATATTTTTTTTAAGAAAAAATTTATTAGCCTTTCTCTCACCCAGTGTGATAAAAGTGCCCATCTTCAGAATTTTCCCATTATAAAAAATATATAAACTTTTATATTTGCATAAGTTATCAGCGAACAAGGGGTCTGACTTGGATCATCCACTCTATTTGACTCCGAGACGAACCCCTTTAATTTCTATTCTTTCTTTCCTTTAATATTTATGATTTGTCTTGAATATACTAAAGTGGCATAACAATTCCAAGCTAGTTGATGGCTGCTCCAAACCTTTCCCACTTGATCCTTAATTACATAATCTAAATATTGATGAATCATAGAAGCAATGGCATGCATTCTTGATAACCATGATCTACCAAAACTTGTGTTGTACATTGTTGGGCTACCCACTACTATATATAACACCCTTACCATCTTCATGAATGATCCTCGACCCAGCAACACCTCCTCTACAAACTCTCTAATAACATTAGTTGTTGCTTTGGTACAACCTACTATTGTGTATTCTATTTGAAGGATAACTAGAGGATCTTGCATATTTTCATAGGTTCAAATGAACAAAACATTAGACGAGCTACATGTGTCAACGAGTATCTTTCGGATTTCACTTTCTGTAATATTTGCATCAATTACTACTGCATCATCATGAGATCCAGCCATCCCTCTCAAATCATCATCATCAAAAAGAATAAAAAGTAATGGATTTTTATTAAAGATGAGTTGATATTCTGCCTACAAACTGCGTTCTTAAACTTATAATATACATTTTTCCTTAGAACAACTAGTGTTTTCAACTATTGTGTCCCCTCTGAAAATTATCAACAACTCAAAATATTTATGCAAACTTCTGACTTTACTTAGAGGCCTCGATTCTTTCACTACCGTAACAACCCTCCGTTCAGGATTGGGATCAAGATAATTTGAAACTATATAAAAACCATCAATAGGCTTTGTTATCACCATTGTATTTTCTTGTTTTGGAGCCATTTTGAGTGCCTGCCTCACGTGTTGGTTTACATGCGGAACCTATTGGGGCCATATCTGCTTTTTAACAAATATTGTCAATTTTCCACTATCAACCAATGTTTTAAACTCATTGTGCAGAGCATACTATCCTTTGTATTGTGCTCAATATCATTGTGATAATTACAGAACCTTGTATTTATGCGTTCTCCATGTTAAGTAATAGGTAGAGGATTTCTAAACTAAACATGATTCTGAGTTCTATAAAATATTATAGCAATATTCTCTATCAATTCAGCATACTGATCTTGCCAAACCCAGTGGTTTAATTTCAGTCTCCACTGCATAGCTTATAAAATTTTGTTGTTGATAATTCGGGACTTGTGGCTATTGATAAACCAAAAATATTAGTTGTGGAACTCCTGGACGTGGAAGCAAATGACTTGGAGCTCAAAGTGTAAGAGAAGTTTGTGATTGATAACCCTGATGCTTTGATATTGTCATCTGCCTAATCTTATTTTGTGTGGACTCTGGGATAAATCTCACTATTTTTTACTTATTAACTTTAATATGTTCTTCCACCTGATCCATTAAAGCCTCGAAAGTAAGTGATTTCCTCCTTGTTTTTTCATTAGCCAGATCTCTAGAGAGTAGTCATTGTTTGTAAGCAGCACATGTGATTTGTTCTTCAAAATCATCTAACCTAGTCTTCATGTATACAAATTACTTTATATAGTCTTTCAAACCTTCCTTAATTATATGTCTACACTGAATTATAGTATCTCCATTTGTCCGTATCTTTTTACTTCCTACAAATTGTCTTCTAAAAGCCGCATAAAACATCTAGAATTTGGTAATGGTACCTTGTGAGATCTGATCATACCATTTCAAAGCAATTCTCTTAAAAGTCGATGAAAATCTCGACATAACAATTTATCATCATTGTCAAAATTTATCATATAATTCTTAAATTATTCGATGTAATCATCTAGATCTTGTGTTGTATCAAAATTGTCTACCTTTGCAATGTTAAAATGCTTCAGAAGTACAATAGACCGAGCTTCTGCAGACAAATGACATATCCTCCAAACCATTCATTTCTTCTATTGATTCGCACATATAAATTCATTTAATATAGCATAAAGACTTTGTTCGGTAGGGTTCGTGAATTGATTATTGACTTTGGATTCAAGACTTGGGTTCCTAAAAATAATCTCAAAGACCACAAGCTATGTGAGTACCACAAGATCATTCTAACATTTCTCAGCTAATAGTTTGTTTCTTATGTATTTTCTATATTAGTTCAGGTTTGTCCGGCTCATATAGTTTCTTATACTTGTGGTCGCTTTGGTAACTTTTACCCCGACTAACATGTTTCTTCGAATATCACCTATCATAAGAGTCCATCTTTTTTTTATGACCATTGACTTGCTCAGGAGAATGAGGATACTCTTCAGAATCTAAAACAAATAAATCACTAGATTTCGATGGAGCTAATTTTTGTTGTGCTTTCCTTTATCTTCTCAAAGAATGGTAGTTTTGATATATTCTAAACTAAAATTCTAGGTGATTCTCATGGTTTCGCAAAGTTTCAAATTTACCATTGTTATTAGATTGGATTTCTACCATTACTTACTCTTTGAACCTCGGATCGAACCCTCTATGGTCGTACCGACACAATCTGTTCTTTTTAAACTAGCTGATAATTGAACACGTCAATATGTTCCAACAAGTGATTTATATGGTCGTCTAAAGCTAGTTAATTTTGTTAATCTTCCAATTATTGTTTGGTTTAAGTTATACCTTTCAGCGGTTCAGAAACTACTTTTACTTCAACAAACACCGCAGGGTCTGCTTACATTTTACAATCCATGTCTCGCTATTATTCGATAGGATTCTTCACCGAGATTAGTGTTTATGTGGTTTTAGATTTTAAATCTAGGTTCAAAGCGCACCTCCCACCAAGGTCGCCACTAATCACTCATAAAACTATTTGAGGGGTAAAGTTAATAATTGGTCCAAACTATTTTTGGAGGGGGTTAATCAGATTATTAGATGGAGAAAACGAGTTAAGCATTCTAGAGAGAGAAGCTTTCATAATTAAAAGTTAAGATAATGATTGTGTTCTCATTCCTAAGTTATAGTATACCTATTTATAGTAAATGTGGTTACTTGTTGGGTACACATGAATGGTTCTATTTTCCAACTGTATTCCATAATCTACTAGTATCAACATATTTACACCTTCTACATTACATATCCACCATGTTTCTCATATACTATAATGATCTTTACATATCAAATATAGACCATTTTATTATATTGGATCAATATGTAGGTAAGATAAATTCTACCCTTATCAGATGAGACTTCTACATATGCTCCTAAAATAGCAGCAACATTAAGCCTTCCTACAGTACCAACTGGAACAATTGTTAAGGATTATTTCAGTAGTCCAGTTGTTACTGATGGTGCTTTGTTGGGAGTTCTTCTATTTTTAGAGTCTGAATTTTTTTCCCAAAGAAAATTCGTGAAGTGATTACCTAATTTGTTGATTTGGTTAGCAAAAGAAAACTATTAGCCCGCCTTTGGGTCTTAGATTTGGTTAAGAGGCAGGTGAAATCGGAAGTGGAGGTAAGCTTCATATAATATTTTTTATTTTATTTTAAGTTTGTCTTGTGGGTGGTTAACCTTCTGTTGTACATTATAATTCAATTTTATTGAATGCATTCACCTTTCTGCATCGAGGTTGTGATAATTCATATGTCCAATTTATAATATTTAGGCAATATTAAAGTCTTTTGTAGAACCTCATAAAGATGGTTCGAAATTGAAGTTATACTTTATGAAAAAATTGATGCTAAGTAGAAATTTAAAGTCGAGCTTCAAGATAAAACTATTTTAAAAATAGAGTTAAGTGGTTGAGTTACAACCTAAAATGAAGGTTGGGATTCAATTTAGGACCTAAGTATTGTATAAGGAATTATTGTTGGCACAACAATATAATATGTTAAGAAGTGCCTAGACTAATATTTCATTTTTGTCTATGATTTGTAGTTTTCTTCAAAAAGATAATTATTGCTCAAGCTGCAATAATTTCTTATTGTCGCTATGATTTAAAGACAGTGGAGTAAAGTGATTATATTAAGTTTAAATGAGAAACTTTGGTTGAATGGAAGAGATTACATAAATAGTTGAATGTAATATTATATCAGAATAAAGTGTTAGAAGAAACATTGGAAGCCAAATGTGCATATCGGGTTGAACTTGAGGCTAATTTTCAGGCATAAATAGTAAATATGACTTATGATGCATTATTGAAAGCTAAGTACAAATTGGTTTTAACTTTTCATAGAGAATATATGATTCTGAATTTAAACAGCTTTTGATATTATGTTCATATGGCAAAGAGACAAGAGATTTGTGAATGGTCTGAATCTCGAGATTTTTAGAATTTTTAGCTTCAATGAAGGGAGGTTATAATGTGAAAGTTCTTCATGAGGTTGAGGATCAAAAGTGTACAAATGTTATGTTGTTAGATGGTGAAAGATGTGGCACTTCTAAAGTTTTTACTAATCGTGTAATTTTTCTTGTTGGTAAAACAAGTCTTACGTATTCCTTCACCCAAGCCAGATATAGAGTTGTTATAATTTGAGCCGAATATGAGGTTATCGCACATTCAGCCAAAGATGAGGTTCCTACATCTCAACCAAAAGTTATCCATCTTTAGATATATTTTGTCATTTTTCTTGGCATATTATGTAAGCATGATGACATTATTTTATCACCAAGCCCCCCATTGTTGGGGAAATATTTAAATAATTATTGAGCTTTCATTTGCTTTGAATTTTAATTAAGTAAATTGATCCACTTTATTATAAATGAATTGTGCTTGTTTTGTTCTTTTTTTAAATAAAAGCACTTTATTTCGTAGTACTCTATTATTACATTTCAAGTGATCAATTTCAAAGGTATAAACCTTTATAAGGAACACATGTGCTCTTTTTTTGGATTATATCTAGGAATATTCAAAATTTATTTGTTTTTTAAAGTTTCATGACTACTTCTATGACTACTTTTACAAATCATCATATATATTTTTTTTGTTTTATTGAGGGGTATGTGCACTCCCTAAAGTGTTGAGGGATAATTTTGAAAATAATCTTAGACTTATATTCTTCTTTATGTGAGGGTTACTTAAACTCTTTAAGGTGCTGAAGAATACTTTTGATAATCATCCCAGACATATCTATTATTGTTTAGGGGTCCCGAGACTCCATAAGGTGCTGAAGACTAGTTTTGAAATAATCTTAACGTATCCTATATTTTAATTTTAGGTTTCAGACTTCTTAAAATCTTAGGAACTCCTTTTGTAATTCATTTTTTATGGATGAAATATTAAATTGCATGAAGACTTGCTGTAAATGGTAAAAATGATTTATATCTTATTAAACTTTTACTAGTGCCACCAAGTAAAGGAAGAGTACATCCCTAATGAAATTTGAATAGAACATTAACAAAGAATAATTGAAATAATTAGCAAAAGATTAAGGAGTGTGATAGAGCTTTAACAACATTATGTTACACAAGGTCGATATTGTTTTTCTTCTTCATCCAGTAATCTGTATGTTCTCGACTTTATTTTTGATTCTACTGTGTAAGGCCTTTCCTAATGAAGGGCTAGCTTTTCGAGACTTTTTTCTTTTGCATAAAAGAATAATATCTTAGGAATTTGTATCTTACTTCAAAACTTCTAAATCGAACTTTGAAATTGTATATATTTCCGACCAAAGTTTCATAATGCTCTAGCCAAATGTAGGCTTTGATGGTCTTTTTATCTAGTATATCAAGTTTGAAGCTCTTTGTTTTCAAATTTCTTCCTTCTTCATATGTTGAAAATATGTAAGAGGCATAACAATTTCTTCTAGTACAAATGTTTCTATACATACACCAAAACAAAAGATGTTACAGTTGTTACCGTTTTTGGGGTGATTCTATTTTCCTATTAAACTTCATACAAAATATTGGATTAGTTTATTGCAACTCATTCCAACACCATTTTGATACCATATGATATTGTTCTATTTATATTGTAACATTCACTTTCTTGTTTGCTTATGGATGGAAAGGTGAAGAGTAATTTTATTGTATATATTTCTTTGCATATAACCATGTGAGTCTTTCATTTTGGACTTGAGTCCCACTGCCTATTGTGATAAATCTTAGTATTTTATATCGGCAACATATATTTGATTTAAGGAAGTTGATGATCTCATTTATTGTGAGTTGTACCAATGGTTGTGCCTCAACCTATTTTTAGAAGTAGTTTACCATTGCTATCAAGCATTTCCTTTCTCTTATAGCTTTTGGAAGAGGACTTGCAATATCAAAAGCTTAATTATAAAAATGAATTGCATCTGATATCATTTCTAAACGGTCGAGACTTAAACTGGAATATTACAAGCATCGGAAAGTTTCAAAATGCTTGACTTTCTGTTTTTGCATCCTTCATTATAATATGCCATTATAACCTTAGAGTAAAAATCTTCAATAATCTTCTTTGTACATATAAGAATTGGTACTTCATTCTCCATCATGTAATCCCTCAACTACAAAAACTACATCATCAAGGTTGAAACACCATAATAGGGGTTTAGTTAGCTTCTGTTTGTATAACGTGTGAGATATCCATACAACTCTTGATGAATTCATCTTGATTCATTTTATCTCAACTATATTCTCATGAAATTTTCTTTATGTTGAGTATCTTTTAATAGAGGTTCTCCAATCTTCTTTTCTTTTTCTCTTTCAATTATCATGACTCATGAGGTCGAAATTGTTGATAAGAATTTGTTTGGTAGGATGACGGGTGGTTTCTACTAGAAAATGACACCTGATATTGACGTTGTACAATTTGAAGATGTCAAATCATCAGCGACGTTGTTCTTTACATTCGACACTTACTCAAAATTAGTTAAATAAGGTCGTTTGATGCCAAATTTTCTTTATATACTAGAAGATATTTTCTTTATTGGCTTATGTTTAGCCTAAAGCTTGATTGATCATCAACTGAGAACCTCTAAAAAGTTGAACTCTTTTGGCTCCATATTTGTTTGTTAGTCGAAGACCTACAATAGAAGCTTCATATTATACCTCGCTCTTAAAGGTTATGGAAGAAATTTTATAAATTGATTCAAGATATCTTATGTTGGGAATATTAAATTAACCATTGTTCTTAAGCCTTGGTTACTGTTTCAACCGTTCTATTTCCAAATGGATTTAATTGCTCATTGGTAGAGATATGTCTATCAAATTAAAACTTAGTTATGAAGCCTACAAGGTCATGAGATTTAATTATATTTTTTTATCAAAATGAATGTTGTAATCCTTAAACTTCATTACCACATGGTCAACCTTTCAGACACATGTAAATTTTATACCACGCTTCCCAAAAAAATAATGATGTTCCTAGTACGATTGTATGAGCTTCGAAGTATGATCTTATCTTTCTAGCCGCAACCACCAACTCTAAAGAAATATTTTCAAGTTGTATGTATTTTTTCAACACTTAATAAATATTTACTTACATAATATATTACGTTGGAACCATTTATTTGTCTTTTAATAAAACAACACTAACAACATAGTTTAATATTGTGAGGTATAAAAATGATTCCCCAAACTTGGCTTTGTTACCATCTCTATAAGTAATTTTTATTTTTTTGAAGGCTTCCTCACATGTCGGAGTCTATTTGAACTTTCATGAGCCTCTTAAGACTTAAAAGAAGAGCTGACATTTGTATGAGAATCTTGAAATAAATTTATTTATTAACGTCAATCTCCATGCCAATATATATGTACTTATTTTTTGTTTCTTGGGAAGGGGGATTCATTGCATCTAAATTTGAAAGTTGAGTATGATTCATTTTCATGCCTTTCTTATTGACCATGTATCCTAGCAACATTCTGGATTGTACATGAAAGGTAAATTTCTCCGGATTTAGTTATAGGATGACAATCCTGAGGTTTGAAAAAATATTTGGATAGGTTAGCTAAATAATCTTCATCTTGAATACATCTAACCAAAATATCATCAATGTATGCATGTATGTTTTGGTCGAGTTGTGTTGCAAAACACTTCTTGACCGGTATTTTAGAATTGATATGTGACTCCAACGTTCTTTCGTCCGAAAATAATTACTTTGTTATAATATAGTCTCCTTTTGGTTATGAATGTGGTGTGCTCATGATCATCTTCATGCATTTGTATTGGTTGTACCATAAATAAGCATCCAAAAAGTATAACATCTTATTCTTAGAAGTCATATTTACAAGTTGATCAATTCTTATAATGGGGGGAGGAATCCTTGGGCCATGCCTTGTTTAAATCTATGAATATTATGCACAACATCCACTTGTCATTCCTTTTATTCACCAACACATAATTGGTTTTCCATACTGGATAATACGATTTCTGTATGTGGCCTACTACAATCAATTTTCTACCTCTTTAACATGTGTTTCTGTTTTTGTTGGGAGTATGATCTCCTTTTCTGCTTTGTTATCTGAAAGTTATTATTTAAGAAAAATTTATATCACATAAATTTGGTCGGGAATCTTGTGGCATCTTAAGCATTCAAGGGAAACATATTAAGGTTACATTATAAAAAGAAGTAATTTATACATGAGATCTATATGTATGTATTACCTAAAGTTTAATACTTTGTCTTTCTTATTATGATATTTTCTAACTCATCCACTCTCTTTATAAGTTAAAGGGTTTCTTTGGGACCATCCATATCATCAAAGATGATTGAATCCCTTGTTATTTTCATTTCTCGAATGCTAAAAATTACATAGCATTGGACTAGAAGTCTTATGATTACTCCTATATTTTTATTTATTATAAACTTAAAATATTGATATATTTTAGAAACTATAGCGTGTATTTGATCTTTATAAAAGAAAGGTGCATATATTATCATGAATAAGAAACAAACTTTCTTTTGAAATCTTGCATGTCGAGGACTATATCAAAAAATTAACTCTCATAAAATGTTTGTATATGCACCTGTGCATCCAGTTAGAATCCCATACGAAGGGATCAGTACTTCAGCACCTCTCATATTTTCATATGTATTATTGTATAAGATGTTGGCCGAACTTGCAATGTCTACCATAACTTTATTAGCTTCTACCCTAGCTAATTATAATATTTTCAGTACAACGTCACTATCATGTTTTCTTACTCATCGCAAATCATCATATGTGAATACCAATATTGGGTCTAGATTACTGTATAGATATGGTGATGTTTGACCTTGGTGTTGCATCTCTATGTTATTGATATATATTTTTCTTGAGTTTTTGGTGATCCATGAAAATGGATCTCTTCTAGTAATTACACCGATGATCTACCTATTAGGATTGTGGTCTAGATCTTGATCCTATTTCACCTTAAATAATACATTCATATCCAAGGCTCTCGGCTCTTTGGCCCCTTTTGATGTTTGACTTTCATTTCTCGTTGGTGTGTCTCAATCAGTCACGACAGCTTTAGTTCATTTATATTATTATTTTTATCAAACTTTTATTTTTTTTCCATCATCAATTATACTTTGACTTGATCTTATATAGCCCAACAGTATCTAGTATAGTATTCGATCTCATTGTGTAATTTATAGAACTTCTTTTTACTCATTTGTTCTTTGGAATCTTGTAATTATCCCACCGTCAATACTATAGTATATCTTTTGCTCTTTAATAGATAACTCCCAAATTCTCATTCAAATATTTATATGGTCTCTTGGCTAGACATTTATGTCTCCGGCCGTTATAAAAATTATTGGTGTAGTTGTTAACGGGCTTCCCTCGAGAGCTTTACCTTTCATACTAATACTTTGACGGTTGAATTTGTATAGTTGTTGCTTCTGAAAACTTTATTATGTCGTTTAGATTTGACTTGTGCCAATATAAGGGGCTCGTTTTTGTGTTCCAATAGATGGTAATACATGTCTGCAATCGAAGTTATTGTATCTCCATTCAGACTTTCTCTTGCAATTTCCTCAATTTTAATATATCCCTCTACTTGAGCTAACAAGTCTTCAAAATTAAAGGCTTTTCTTTTCATAATAGCATCTAATTAGGGTCTTAACAGTATCCATTTTCATATACGCCGTAACTGCCACCAAGTCATTACAATCTTGCATCTCCTTTTTGTGTTCACAAACCTCTCAATGTATTCCTCTAAGCTTTCTTTTAGTATTGACACACAATAGATTATGTAATATTCATTTTCTTGCATCACTTTAGAACCAATAAATGGTTTCTAAAGGCCATTCATCTTGTGTTTGTTAAAGCATAGTGCCTCATCTCCATATATAATGTTTGATGCTAATGGGGATTCTTTATCTACCAAATCTCCATCATCGCCAATGAGAGCTCTTGTTTTATTTATATTTTTATAACTGATGAATGAGTAAGCTTATTGTGTCTTGGTCTTCTCAATCAGAGATCTGGTATTTTTCTTGCTTAGAGATGTCAATTGATAATCATGAGGGTGGTGAACTTTTGTTAGTGCATCGTAATAGTTGTTCGATCGCATTAGTGGATGGGCACCTAAAGGGTTCCATTGTGTAAGCATGTGGTGGTAAGTGATGATTGTTGCATCAATTGTGGCTTGGGCATGAGGGTATCCCTGATGCATGGTTTGGTCAACCGATGGTACTTAAGCAAAATTATGTTGAGATTGATACAGTGGTGAAAGTGTCTGATATTATCGATAGTTTGGTTGGATCCTTAGTTGCGTCACAATTATTTGTTAATAGTTTGGTTTGATCTCCAGTTAAGCCAATGTGGCTTACTGATAGCCTGACAAGACCTTTGATTGCGGTGGAAGAAGTTATTATCTATTCTATCATAGCAAAACGCCCAATATTAGGATCTTTATAATCGTCTAAGTTTATATTTTGTTCATGTTGGGTTGCTTGAAGATTCACTCATTTTATCCTTTCTTTTTATCAATTTTGTCTTTTGAACTTGCAATTTTGCTACGACTATGCTTCTCATTTCTGGTGAATATCCTTGATTCGAATTCTCTTTGAGATCATCAGTTTTGGATCGTAAGGGAAGTTGCGTATGTTTATAACATTCTAGAAGAGCGCTATCAGCATTGCGCTAGTTGCAATGTCTCGTTCTTCTTTTTCTCCTTCAGCATCGTCCTCATAACACTAGATCTTCAGTCTTAAACATAAATTAAAAATGGATAGCATTTTTTGAAACATTCTAAAATTATTTAAAAAAAATCGTAATCTTTTATATAGTTAAGAATTATAGTTGAAACTTTCAAAAAGACCATAATTGAAAGATTGATAGTCGAGAGGATTCACTTCGATGGACATAACAAATTCTAAATCATAATATTTCGCTTTGAGCATTCTTGTTTTTAAATTTTTGAAAAAATATTTTTAAATATCAATTAGTTTATACAAATATAGTAAAGTTAAACACGTCTCTTTCAATAATATTAATGAAGATGAAAAAACAAAGATAAAAATGATAACAAATAAACTATATTTGTTTGTCAAATATATATATATATATATATATATAATATTACAGATATTTTTATAAAAAATATCTATTAATAATTTATTAACAGAATTATCGACTTCATTTTGTATTGATTCTAAAATAAAGAATTTATTATATAAATAATTTTAAATTTTGATTATTTGTGTTTGTTAGTTTACAGAATTTAGATTTTTATAAGCGGGCTATTGTCACTTGGCTAATTTTAACTTCATGAAGAAAAAATATCAGACTAATTATTAGATAAAAGTAAAATTGAAAAATATATATTTAATATTTAAGTTACATATACATGTCACATGTGTGTAAGGATCCATTTCTTTTTCCTTTGTAAACAAAAAGTACAACTAAGATAGGCCAAACATTAAAAGATAGCCAGAAAATACACAATGCAATTTTGAGTTTACAAGACACTATATATTTTGAAATAAAACTGACAGCATTACATAATTTAAAAAACTCATGATGTTGACCGAATACCAATAAATCAAATATTTTATAAATTTAATTGTAGATGAATTAAGCTAGGTAAGTAATGGATAAACTAACAAAGGATACCTAATTTAATAAGAACAGCCCAATTACCTAAACTAATAAATGAAAGATTGAAGTATAGTTTTCTTTTCATTTGTATCCCTTGAGTTTAAAACATTGCCTACTGTTGCTATCTTATTTTTTGTGAAAAAAAGATTTTAAATAAATGTAAAGGTTCATACAATTTTCTAGGGTATATCCCGAGATAATACAATAACAAAGGAGATAATAAAGTTAAGATGTCGTAAGCCGGAAATAATGTAAAAGAAAACATAAGCAACTCAAGTAACATGCTCTGATGATTAGGTGGGAGTTAGGTGACTCCAAGATCGAATCGAGAATCCAAGCTCCTAGCTCCACGCTATACAGGAAAGACCTGCAAGGATAGAGATAGAGATTTGTTAGTTTTTGTTAATTCTAGTAAGTCCAACCAAGCTTGGTTCCAAGGAATCTATATCGGAGATCCGATAAGATTTTGAAAGATATCATGGAAGCCATGGTTGGGGATGATCGAAATATTCTTGAATTCCGTTCTTTCAACATGGTAAATGACCGCGTTGAAACAGGTGCGCCAAATACAATGGTCTCGTGTATTAGACAATCTTGAATTCTACTGATGCCATCTTTTATTTATGTTGAACCGTTTATTTCCGTTATTTTCTTTTTCCTGTTCCAAATAATTTTTTTATTAGAGCAGAAAAAATCGAATCAGGAGAGGTTTAATCCAATCACAAAAATGGATGATGTTAAAGTTTCTAAGTCACCTAAAAAATTGACACCGACAGTTTAAATTTTATTTAGTGATAGTTTTCCATTTTTATTTTGAGATTTCAATTTGTATGAGATAAATTTATCATAGGATTTATCTACGTGTTGAATTTCTTTTGAGCTTTGATTTCTTTATCTTCAAGTGTGAACTAGACTTATCATTACTTTAATATGGAATCTCAATCTAAGATACCCAACCTCAAGACTTTCTAGAAATGTCACTGCAGAGAGGTGAGCAAGGGATGTTTCTTTTGTGTAGTTTAAACTATTTTTTTGTTTAAGAGTTTCTTTAGCTAGCGAATCCAGTGTTTTATTTTGCTCGCGAAAAATATGATTTATAGTCGTCATGTTCTTAGGAGTTGTCTCCAACTGTCAATTATCGAAGACATGTACCATGCTGCATTACGATTAGTTAGCATTTCTATTAACACCATTGAGTCAATTTCAATGTCCAAATTAGTGATGTTTCTTGAATTGCATAATCTAACAGAGCTCTGCATTCAGCTAGGATAGCATTTTGTTTTCCATAAATTCTACCAAAAACTATAATAATTACACATTTGGTGTCTCTTAATATACCACATATATTAGCTTCTCATGTGATTAAACTTGATCCATCGGTGTTTAGCTTTAATTTGTTAGTTTGGGGAGGGTACCATTAAATTATTTAGCAAAGGCTAGTTGTATTTGAGCTGATATAGCAACATTGAAAATGAGTTGTGTTTAGATCACTTTTCCAATGCGAGGTTTTGAATAGATTTGCATTATCTATCTTGTTGATTATTGTGATTATTTGGTATATTAAAGATTTGGAAGAGGTAATAATGCATTTATGCTTTTCTTTGTTCTTAGCTTTCCATAAAGACCAACATATTATAGCTAGTATGATTGTTCTTATATGAGTCTCTTGGTTGGTTGACCATAACCATGATCTTATTAGGTGAGTATGAGACATGTGTTTAGATATAAAGATTTAAAACAATATTGATAAGTATTTCTAGACGTACCGAGAAGTGTTGTAGTTAACAAATAAATGCTTGATAGAAATCTATTCATTGTAAAATTGACACTTAGATGTCAGTTGAATTTGTCATGTCTGCATAGTAGAATCCACTCAAATCCATCCTTTTCCAAAAGTCTCGATATCAAGATGAAATATATTCTAAGGATAATATTATTCCATAATATATAGAATAGATTATAGGTTAAAATTTTCTCTCTAATAGCTTACTAGGTTTGCTTTATATTAAAGCCCTCGTTATCCGACAATGTTCGTAGAAATTTATCCTCTACGGTTTGCATGGTTTTGGTTTTCTTGATCTTGGCAATATCTAATGGTAGAACATTATAGTTTAGTTTAAAATGTTCCAATTATTTCCATCCTATAATGTAGCAATAGGTTCCAAAATATCTATAGATGATTTAGAAAGGTGAATGAAAATGTTTCTATCACACCATATTTCTGTCCAAAAGTCTATGTTACATTTACCAACTTTTCAAAAATTATATTATTTAGCTATATTTCTCAATCTTATGATTCTTTTACATAGTTTTGAACATGTTATCGGTAACTTAACTAAAAGTATATATTGATTGAGACAGTAAATAGAGTATATGAATTGTGGCCATAGTAATAAGTTATCTTTGAATTAAAACCATATTTTGCAAGAGAAAAAAATCCAGTAATTTTTATAATTTTCTGATGTTGAGACCCTCTTCTTTGTAAGGTTTACACAAAGATTTCCAATAAGACTAATACCAAACCTTTTTATCATCTGTAGTACCCTATGGAAATTTACTACACATTTGTTACTGAGAATTATTGACTTATGTAGAATAATGCTTTGGAGATAGTATATTGGAATGACCATTAAACAGTTTTTATCGAAGTAAGTCTACCTTCAAATTATAAGAGTATACTATCTCATTTCTGAATTTTAGATCTTAATCTATTCACCAGATATTCAAATATATGGGCTGAGTTATTTGTGCGTAATGGAATACCAAGATGATTAATCGAGAGTTTACCATGATAAAATTCTATAATCCTCTTCAAGACATTTACTCTTGTTTGTGTTATTTTAGAGGGAGTAATGAAGATATTTTTATCATTGGTTATCAATTGGCGCATTGAGGGAATCTTATATTTTGAAATTTACAAATAAATCAATTAAGAAGGTTGGGAATCCTTAATTTTAATGGAACATTTCTAAGTTACGAATTCTAACAAAGGTTTTTAATTTTTCAAATATAAAAATTGGTGGTTAAATATTTTTAAAAAATTATTAGATTAACCATACATAATTTAGAATATATGATTTGTATTTAAATTATCTACTTTTATTTATAATGGGTTTCATGTTTACCATTGATTTTGTGTTTTTTTATTAATGTTATATAATTTTGGATTTATTATCAAAATATAAATCATTAGTTTTTTATTTTTATTTATATCACGAAACTTTGGATTTGCTAAAATATAAATAATTTTTAAAATGATTTTTAGTCGCATATGATTATATATATATATATATATATATTAGTTTTAAAAAATTATAGTATAAAATCAAATCAAACTATAATCTATATTTTTTTTATAAACATAAATTTTTATAATATGAACATCATTTATCTTATAGTCGCTAACGCCTTTTGAAATTTTACAATATCGCCAATAAAATAAATGATAAACTTGTTAGAAGACAAATCAACATTAAGGAGAGCAACATGAGTCATATATGTCTTTCCACGTATAACACCATAAACATCAACATCAATCACTTTTAGTTTTTCCGAAACATAAAGTTTTCTAATTGCAATGTCGAATTATGTTCATCCATTCCAACCACAGATCTGTTAGGTTTGTTATGACTCATATGTTGGTTTGGTGTCGTGGTAGCAGGATTTACGTAAAATATTGACTTTAGATGCATGTTCTTTTCATTTTTTAACCTGGATTAGGAATACGAACACATACCGTATTTCTTATGAAATTTAAGTAATTATAAATGTGAAACCTTATAAGTGAAACTAAAAGAAATCATATATGTGTAACTAGTCTTATTTAGAACAATGCTTGCAAAATATAATGTATTATAAATGTGAAACCACTTTAAAACAAGATGTGAAAACTTGTAGTATGTATTGATACTGAAAAATAAAGAATTGATATATACAAAATCTGCATAACAAAGAAATAATATTTGGAAACCTTAACATATTTTATGTTTTGGAGATGAGGTCGACGTATTGTGTACCAAATGGGTTAAAGGAAAGAACTTGAAGAGAGAATCAGCTGGTACTTACGAAAGTGAAAACCCGTATACAACACCAATTCTAATATTTCCATGAGATCATCACTTGTTCAACTCCAAGATACACATGTTACGACACTTGAGTCGGGCACTGGAAGAACTACATAAAAAGGTTATCTTTTCAACTCAAATACCATGGTTATTTTTTAGTTTCAAAGAACATGTGGCCTATAAAAATATAAACATCTTAGTTGATAGTAAAACTTAATTTTACATTTGCGAGACATGGTAAGTTATAAAATATATGATCTTATATGTGAAACTTAATTTTATTGAAGAAAACTATTATGTGATTATACGCTCATTATACCGGTTTGAGATCGTGAAGTCTTGTATATCATAATTGAGTATGTGCCGGTTTGGATACAACGCCATTTGGGAAACTTATCAAACCATTGGTTAATTTTAGTCTTAACGCTCCCATTATTAAGGTGTTTATAGAAATGTGTCCCCCATAGACCATTATTAGATGATGTGTATATAATTACGGGGTTAAGGTCACCACTAATATTATGAGTGTTCCAGACAATATCCTAAAAATAGTGTTTCATCATTGGGTTAACAATATGTTAGGAGTAAGTTATCAAGAATTATCTAGATGTTATTGTAAAATTCAAAGGTGTTGGAATGAGTTTAAATTATCTTTACACAATGTTTGGCAACATTAGGTACCAAGAAAACACCCCTGAGCATACCTATGACGACTTGACTCATACGACGCGATTGTATTTGTTGTAATTGTTTAGATGTACTATATTTTCCAATAAAAAATTGTTATGTATAGTCTAAATATACACTAATTCTAGAAGACGTTGATAACATGAAATCGCATGGATGCGATGTTTGCATATGGGTGCATATTTACCATCATTTGGACAAAGCATCAAAACACAAAATGAACATCATGTACAACTACATGGATGATCTACCACTTCCTTATTTTACATCGAGTTATACGTTTAAAATACACGCGTAAAATGTCATCCATAGCAAGATGGGTTGTGTGTTGATTCTAGGTCCAAACTTAACTATAGGATTCAGCTAAGCCACGTGGTCAACTCTAACATGATTGCATATACTTGTGAAATATTTATAATTATTTATGCAAAATATAAAAATTAAGTACCAAAATATAGTCTTATACAATTATTTGGTGTATGCTATTTGTATATTATATCTACATTATGTTATAAAACAATCATGTATGTACTGTAATTCGACATCATCATCTATGAAACATATGATTTATGTAACATTTATGTTGATATAAAAAGCGTAACATGTGATATGTATGACATTTATGTCAATATAAAACATCTATTATTTTCAAATATCTTTTACGGAGCATTTGTAAGCATATGGCGAACATATATATTTAAAATATTATGATATTTGCAAAATATGGATATAAAACATTATGAAATACAATTAACATGCAATAAATATATATATATATATATGTATATATATATGTATATATATATATATGTATGTAAATCATTGCAAAATATGAATATAAATGTCCATGATGTATACTGTCACAAAATACATGCCTATGATCTTATTCCAATTGTCCTTCATTTATTGGTAAATATCGATTTTCATGTTTGTATACCTTCATATCCCTACTGAAATGCAATTTTCCGCTAATTATATACTTTCTATATATATATATATATATATTACGAAACCAATTATATTTGGCTTACAAATGTCTTGCAAAATCAACACTTTCTAATTATAGATCAAGTGTATATTTCTTTACATATATTGCAAAACTGATTATATTCGACTTACAATTATCTTGCTTGTGAAATAAATCATTTCTAATTATTAATCAAGTGTACATCTTCTAGTGGATATTCAACGCTCATCTTATTAGCATATTTATCAATTTGGTTTTGGTTTTGGTTTTGGTTTTGGTTTTGGTTTTGGTTTTGGTTTTGGTTTTGGTCTCTTTGAAAATACTATAAAAAAATATCACCTCTATCAATATCTTACGATATGTATATTTTTTATATGTGCAAAACATGTTTTATTTGGCATAAAATTGTATTGCAAAATGAATCCTTTTATATTTATTGATCAAGTGCGTACCTTTTCCACGATCCATTAAATGTACTTGGAAGATGTTTTGACAATGTTGATTGCATTATGTTCCTCTTTATCATGTGTATCTTTTTCCAAAGTCTGGTCTTCACTCACATGTGCAGTTTCCTCCAAAGTGTGGTCATTTTCTTCTTTTGTCATTTTAGTTTCATGTTTTTCTTCCTCATATTGTATAATTTTTTCAATCGCCTCCGAACTCTGTACTTTTACTGCATCACTACGTACTTCTACAGCATTTATATATTTTTCAAGAGCCTCATAGATCTTATCTCTAACTACAAAATCATTTTATGTATGTACTTCAAAAATAGTAGAAGTTGATTCAACAATCCTCTGTTTGCCAGTATATACCACCTCTAGAACGTTTTTTTCTTTTTCTTTACGCCCATATTTGTTTTCCATATTCCCCCATAGTAACATATCTAGTTTATCTTCTTCCTCGTCGTCCATGTTTACTACTATAAGGTCAAGTTCGTATTCCTCCATAAATAAAGAATTATTTGTTTCCTCAGTATGTTCCACCTTTTTTGGTATTTTGGGTGAATGCTGAGGCGAATTATCATTGCTATATTTTCTTTTGCAACCTATGTTATCTTCAGACGTTTGTGACATAGGTAGTTGTAAAGTTGAATTGAGTTGAAAGTCTTCCGGATCTCCAGGATCCAATAGACTAAAAATCTTGTTATTCAATTGTTGGATCCATTCATCCTTGTTGAGGATCATGTTATTCAGTTGGTCAATTTATGCATCTTTGCTGAGGATACTGTCTTTCAGATGATTGATCTATGCGCCCTTGATGAGGATCCTGTTATTTAACTTTTTATTTTCCTTTTCCAATTTTTTACATATTTTGCTGAGCAATGTTGGTCTACATAAGAGTCATATATTTTAATGCATGACTTTTCATACTTCATCATGCTTATTATTTTCGTGGCTTAACCACAAACATATCTGATATATCTTCACTAGACTCACTATCTTTTGCTTCGTGTGCTTCACCCTCTTTATATTTTGTTCCAAATGCCTTTATTTTGACATTAAATAGAAAATAGGTTGACTATAAACCTAGAAATAAAATGTATGACTTAGTTGGACTGCAAAACTAAGTTGGAACTATTTGCGAAACTAATGTTAATTTTTTTTGCAAAACTATTTTTAAATTATTACGAGTAACTATTGTTAAATTTCTTTGCAAAAATTATTGATAAGTTTAATTAAGAAACTCGGTTAAGTTGCTTATGATAAGTAACAAATGTCATACCTGCAACTTTTCGATATTATTTAATGATTCAACTAAGTAATCCTGTAGATTTTGTCTATGCATACCGTTTAAAGAAACGGGAATGAAGGGTTTGACAATTTGAACTATTTTTATCCTCATATGTTCTAGTAGAAATCATTACAACCAAATGTCAGAAATGACCAATAACAAGAAATTTAGTGGTATATAATTATACAATAATATAAAATTATATATATGAGTTGCTAACCACGAGTATAGCTACACATCCTACGCATTTCTTGTGATAGTAGGGTAAATAGGCTTTCATTGAATTTACCAGTTTCTCCATAATTACTTCATCATAATCGTAGCCACTGATTATGTCCAAATATTTGACGTAGTGAACCAAGGTTGAAGCCATCACATCTCCTAAAGTGGAGGAAAATAAGATAAGGCATACTAATAATATAATAAGTACAACTGTAGCACTGATACTTTTGGAATCGTCTCATGTTATTGCTACTTTGAAGATTGCATCATTAGCAAATGATTAACCTAAGCGATATAGCTTTTAGTTTTATTACTTAGTAGTACTTAAGTTGGATTTATTACCATTATCTTTATATTTGCTATCTAAGGGAGCATCATTTTGCATATTTATCTTTTTGTTGCAGTTTTTATTGAAGTATGCAATAATTATATGTAAAATTTCATCTTTGATGTCAATCATCTTGACCTCGACACTCTCTTTTCTCAATAGAATCTGTTTTATCCCATACTTTATACCATAAATTACTTTGACATCGTTGTTCACGAGCCTTGCGTATTTTTATTGAATTTAAACGTTTCTCGGTCAATATCGTACGTTAATAACTTCATATATTAAGTCCTATATTTTGTTTTGGATATGAAAACCAACAACTATTCTATCAAACAATGCTTTAAAGATAGTGTAAAATGTCACGGTCCTCAAATACTTAATATTGTGTGCGTGTATTATAGCAGGCTGAATATTGTTCTCTAAGGTAAAACTATCGATCAATAATGTATCGTATGTCAGGTTTTCAACCGACTTGGGAGACTCGACAAATGGTCTCATATTTACTGCTTAAAGATGTATGAGTGAATCCAGAAGTGTTAATTTTGAGCAAATATTGTTGTATTATATGTGAAACAACTATCGTGAGGCATATGAAAAATAAAAATTGTATATTTTATGCGAAATATATTGATGTTTATGATATGTAGAACCAATAGTGTTTATTGTCTGCAAAATTTTCGTGTCAATCTGTTTTGTTTTATTATGTACTATCCAAATTATACTAATTTTGAACATGTTAAACATCAAATGTTTTTAAAGGTTATACAATACTAATTTAGAAAGCATTAGACTTGCGAGATGTTAATAACCTGATAATGGTGAAACCTACAAATATTGAATATCTCATGTGAAATCAAAAAACTTTCATGCGTAATCAGGTCAAGAACTAAAATTATAAGTTAAAGGATAATTTTTTCAATAGACTATCATCGAAAAAACTATTGTTGTATAAACTATGGTGATAATGGAAAAAATTCAAAATTCAATATATATATATATATAATAAAACTTGTTGATGATACTAAAACTGGAAAAAATCGAAGATTATAATTAAGAAAATAAAGAGTTTGATGTATGGGTATGGTTCTTCTGGTCGAGATAGAAAAGACATGACATGTTGTTATCGCAAGAAACCGTCCAAATTATTGTTCATATTATATTAATATTTTTTCAAAATTAAACTAATTCCCTATAAACTAGGAAAATACTAATTTTAAATTAGAATAATTGGTATCCTAACAAATATATTTTAAATTCGTAATTATACTTTAGAAATAATTTTATTAAGTTTTGCACACCATTTATGTGTGTGTTTTTGCATATACTAATATGTGAAGTTTTACATACAACATACAAAAAATATTTTGTATCGTATATGACCTTGTTTTCTAAATCTCTATTGAATCAAATTTCGTATGTCATGTGATCAAGGTTTTATTTCTTATAGGTAATTTGGGTAGGGTAAGGAAAGAGTTTTATTTAAAACAATAATGTATATAGGGTTTTTGTTTTTTTAGAACCATATTTGCATGTTGTGTCCTGAAATAGGTTTCACATGTCACGCCCAAAGAGTTTTACACCACGATTATTGAAGGCGATTATTTCAAGTGGTAAGTGTATTTTTGAAATATGATTTTTTTGTGGATGTTGGTATAAAAATAAACCTTCGAATTTCTAGTTTATATATATATAAGTATTAATTTTAGAGTAAGGGTTTCACAATGAATATACTTTAATTTCGTAATTGTTTCACATACAACGTACAAGTAAAGTTTAGTACATGACATTTGCTTATAAACCTCTATTGAATCAGGTTTCGCATGCCATGTGAATCAAGGTTTCATATAGATTTATGACTATATTTTGGGTTTCAAAATTTTAGTATTCTATCTTGAATACAAGCAACCACTTGAAATATATGGTCTCACGTATATTGTATGCATTATAACTTGTTGTGGAAATAATTAGCAAACCATGTTTCAAAAATATGACATAATAACTATTTAATTTTGCTTAGTTCTCAAGCAACATAAGTAAAAGGGTTTTGTAATATCCATATTTTTTAAAAATTTAAAATTATGGCAAACAATCGGTTGTTGTTGAAGGTAAAAATTGTCAGAACATTGCAATCCTTGTGTACATGGATAACAGCCAACCAGATGATTTGTCTTGAGTATATTTATACCATTCGCTAAATATAATCGGTAAAAGTCCACAAAGACACATTTCGGCCTACAAAATTGCTAATGGTTGAAAGATAAGTAAAAGTTATGAGATAAAATTTTAAAATAAATATTGAATAAACGATACAAAACATACGTGGATGAAATTATCTCCTATCATGTATGCACATTTGATTTATTTCGGTATCCTGCTTGTTGACAAACTTATCCAATACTCCGACCGAACATGTATTTCATAGAGTTCCAAGTGTGTTAATTCGTTATCATATCTAAATTTTCCACCATAAACTTCCAACTATAAATCTTTATCATTTTAAAGTTATGAGATAAGTTTCTCCCTAACACTACTTTATCGATGTTTGTGTCCAAACAAACCAACTGATAAAGATTTGAATCTTTAATGTCTTCCAAATTGAACATATGTCACTTTAGAAATATAAGTAGGCATATACGATGGTATAAAATTTATAAATAATATTTTTTATATTTGGAAGTCGATAAGCTTTATCTCGATTATATTGTGTCTGCTCCTTCAGACGCTTTAGACGATGCTAGACCTTTCGAATACAACTCGCAGTCATTTTGTTACAAGGGGGCTTCTCGACTAAGTTAGTGTGGGTTTATTTTACCTTATTTTTTGCGATGCTACAAACTATTCCAACCGGTTTAGCCAAATCAAGAGAGTTGGCACTACCCGCATAAGACTCGGCCCACTCTTGTTCAACTTGTTCAAAATAAGAAAGATATCTTTGTGTATAATTTCCATAAGGGTTTTCCTGCCTTTACCTCGACGTCGAGCGGGAGTACAACCTCTTATGTTAACAACCTCCTAAGTGTCACATATAATACTATTCGAAGTATCCAATATTCATGTAAATATTTTTAGTCAATGATATTTTTAATGGTAGGGAACAAGTCTAACTTTGCAAAGGAAACCACTAAAAGCTTTGTTGAAGTTTTGCAAGTTCATGGCTACATGGTAACCCTTGTGTTTTAAAAAAATCACATATTCATGGTTTAATTCTTGTATATTTGTATTGCGATAATTTTCAAGTATTATCTTAATTCTTGTTCTGAAACCTCTTCACGCAACTCACAAAACAAAGAATAGGATAATCATGCACGACATGACAAACTCTTCGGATCCTTTTATAGCTTAAGGTTACCCTACAAGCAAATATTTGACATTTTCTCAACACAATTATGAAATCACCATACTTGACCTAATGAATTTGTTCATGCTATCGTGTTGTCCTCCACCCTGGGTTATCGTAGTTTTTGCAAGTAAAAAATATGTACGTTTTGCAACTACGTCTATAGTAACTATACATTTCACATCACATGTATGATACCACATTATGCATTACCTACTTATTATATTTTGTAATACAAGCACTTTTATATGTTTTACAACAATAAATTTACTATGTAAAATTGAAAAATATTAATATACCATGTTTCGCAACCATAAAAACTTTATTTCTTAAATATTTTCAAACAACACCAATGTTACATGCTAGTCGTTATGTTGTTAAAATACATGATATTGTTTGTGTATGAATAAACAAATTTCTATTTATAAGGTATTTTCTGAGAGTCTATGAAATAGTTGACCCCTTTTCTCGCTTCTGTGAATGATACCCGCATTTTTATTATGTTATCGTTTATGTCAGAATTGGTGTTAGACCAAACAACGACCTTCCATACGTCTATAAAAATTTTAAACTCGTTATTATGTTTGAATATAAAAAATTGGCGAGTACGTTTTTGTTGATATGAGAATGACATAACATGTGCGTCGTGGTTGATAAAATTTTATTCATACTATTCATCAAAGCCAATTATCGATCGGTTAATATAATACAAGGCAACTCGTAATCGCTTTCTTCTATAATCATTTTTAAACATCTCAAAGGCCATTAATATCTATTTTGCTTTTTCTTAGTCATGAATGAGATTTTGACACAAAATGTTATATTATTGGAAGTAATCCATATTATTTTGAACAACGACATTACGTATTTAATAATCTTTATGTACTATTCATGACAAACACTCAATAAAATATCTGTAATAAATATATGCTAACCAGGTGTGCAAAAAGTAAGTCTAGTATGACATTAGTTCCTTCGTTCACAATCTTATACCAATGAATGTAGTTGTGTGTTTGTGGTATAGACAACAAACATTGTATTTACGAACGACTAGCTTTTTCAGCCAATTTGTTTTTCCAGGTAATTGTATACATTATGCATGTTGGAGGCATTCTCTGGATCACTAATCTTTAGGTCATAAAATATATTGCGGGGATCTGTTCTCAAGGATATTAGATGAGATACCGTTATGTTTCATGATTTTAAAACACACATGTGGATGCGTGTCCTTGAGGGTATTTGACTGAATAATGGTTGTGTACGCCAGAAATAATGCTTAAATACCACATATTATCACCTTTGACGACTAGATTACCTATAAATTTAAAAGGAAATTTTACTTTTTTATTACTAGTTATTTTTTGTCTGTCATGAATTTATTATAACGGTCATATCTCTTGCATTGGTACACAACTTTACGGGGTTCTACCTTTACGGTCTAGATCATGTTGTCCAACTATAATTAAGCAGTTGACTCCATAACCGGCCTCATTAACCCACTGGGTCATTTAATCATATTTGTAGTACTCGTGGATCACAAACTCATGTGTATAATTTACTAATATTGATATTCATCAACATTTAAACCCCCACAACAAGAAACCAACATTAAATTCTATGCAATATCAGATTTTAAAACAATAATATTAGGTTTCGCACAAGTATTATTTAAATTTTGCAAGTACAAGCGTAGTTTTTTGTATTCCTCATGTAGGTTGGAAAATGATATGAATATACATCTGAAGTTAATATTTTTCCTAAATCTTACTACCACGATACAAAAATAACATATGAGTCCTAACTAAAGCAATAGATCCGTGGTTGAAATGACAAAAAATAATTATTTCATTGACGACATAATAAGTTTTATTCGTCATCGAGTTGGCGAAATAAGTAAGGAAAATTTCGAACCCGTGATATTATCTTCACTTCAGATAAACTATACTACAAGTGTTCGCATATAATTTATTCGATGTTTCACACTTATAATTACTTAGATTTGCAAGTAGTAGCGTAGATTTTCGTATTTGTGGTCTAGATTGAAAACAATAAGAACAAACATTTAAAATCAGTTTTTCGCCTAAATCTTACTACCACGACAATTGAACACCATATGAGTCTTGACAAAATCAATAGATCATGATATGAATAGTATAAAATAATATGTCATTGTACTCTCAACATTGTTATATTTATTTCCATATATGATTATATATAATTTTTCCATATAAAAAATATATATAATATTATACGTCAAACACACATTTTGTAAAAATCGTTATTTTTTCGAAAAATTTCTTGGGTTATTCAACAAAATAATGGCACAATTTTGTTGAAATTATGTCGTGTCTTGGCGATTTCCAAATCACCTACGAAAATTTTGTTACATAAATTGTGAAACGTGTTTGTTTATAATTATACTTGGTTGTGCAAGACAATTAAATAATATTCCACACGACAAATAATTTAGTTACGAAGTATATCTAATACAACTACAAACTCTAGCAAAATAATATTCGTGATATTCATATTAGTTCCGCAACTGTACTATATAATGGAATTGTGAAATACACCAAACAAATTTTACGTGGAACATAAAATTATACGTTGCGCAACGTTCCTTACGTTGCGCAACATGTTTGACATCTTCTCCTTTCCAATTATCTGAATTTCGTAGTCTAGAAAAGATCGATACAAAAATCGTTGAAAGTAATTATACTAGAATTTCCAAAAAATTATGGTATAAATAATTATTATATTTATATAAATTATATGTTAAATCTTTATAATAAAAAAAACTTAAAAATAATCAACAATTTTCTTTTAAATAAGCTTTTGAGTGGTTGAACTACGTTTTCCTTTCGATATAAAAATTGTTTTTAAAAGCATGTGAATTTTCAAATTATTGTGCTGTTTGTTAATTATTATTTTTGTAAATAATAAAAAAAAACGTGGTTTTCCATTACGAACGGTAAAATAAACTAAGTTTTTTATAATCCTTCCAATACCAAAAACTGGGGTAAAATCGATAAAAACTTCAGATAAAACAATACATGCGATTTAATTATCAATTGTAAAAAATAAATGCCCAGTTAAATTTGGACTACAAAAGCTAGTAGTAGTATGTATTTAGGCTGAGTAAATTCAGCTCAATATAACTCAACGGACGTCAGTCACGTCACCACCAACCTTTTTTCTCCCCTTCAGAAATGAGAGAGAGAACCAATAACTCAAGCTCTACACTCTCTCTCTCTTGACTTCTTGAGTGTCTCGCCGGTCAGACTTTCTCTCTTCCTATCTTCAGCCGGCGAGGTTGCAGTCACATTTAAACCGCGACGAAGCAGCCGGATCAAGCTTCCGCCATCGCCTTGGCTCACGACTAAGAATCAGAGACAATCGAAGGTAAACTCTCTTTAACTTTACTCTTCATGCCAGACAAAGAAATCTGAACTGCTTGGTAGTAAAATGGAAGCAATTCAGTGTCTGAACACGTTGTTTGTAAAATTGTAAATCGATGACTGGTTTCCCTAAGTTGATTTCTAGTTAAGTCTTGGTTATAACCTGAAACATCGTCGATACACTTTTTATAGTGGAAGAAATCCAATTTTAGGGTTTGTATTAATAGTTGCACTTAATCGAACAATGATTAAGAACTCATCATTCTCTGTTCTTGGTATGTTGTTGTTAATGTGGATTTATGAGCTAAGGTGGATTTTTTACTTTCACTTACACTAGCTGAAACACTGATTTAGCAACTCGCAAATTAAGTTACATACTATGATAAGTTTACAGGACCGAATAGGAAAATAGAGATTTTTCTTGTATGTATTAGCAAGATCTTTATTCAGTCGATGAGGGATTCGATTTACTCATTACTACGAGAATGTGTTTTTTATTTTTGTGTTTAGATCAACTTAAAGCACAAAACCATGGAAATGACAAGCATCCCCGGGTCAAGTTCTAGAGAAAGAGAAGTTACAGTCACGATTTGTCAAATCTGTTATGAACCCTTATCGTCCCATACCTTATTCGACAACGTGAACTGTGAATTTCACAAGTTCTGCACCAAATGCATCTCCAAATACATAGAGGTGAAAGTCGAGGAGTACGGTGTTTCAGACATAGAATGTCCCGGATTAGACTGTCATAACCTTCTAAACCCTCTTTCTTGCGTATCTTTGCTGAACAAGAAAACGTTCGTCAGGTGGTGCGACCTCCTTTGCTATGTCGCGGTTTCAGATTTGGAAAAATGTTACTGCCCGAATCCGAGATGTTCGGTCTTGGTGGTGAACGAGTGCGGTGCGAGTCACAGTGCGACGGAGACAAAGTGTTTGGTATGTGAAGGGACGTTCTGTTTCAAATGCAAGATCCCGTGGAGTGAATCGCACGTGTGCAGAGGAGGGGAAGAGATTATCGATATGAGAGATATATTGTTCATGGAGGCTGTTGGGAAGAACAGATGGGTTAGGTGTCCTTCTTGTTTTATGTTTGTGGAACGACGTATCGGATGTGCCATCATCATGTGCAGGTGCCGGGTTCAGTTTTGCTATTACTGTGGGAGAAGAAGGGAGCGACACTCGTGCGACTGCGCGGTGTATACTAGAGAAATCGAGGGAATGGGAAGACAATGGTGTACGATTATCTTCGTGAGTTTTTTCGGCGTGGTTTTATTGATTATGCTTTTTATTATCTGCATCTATATAATGCACAAGGTGGGCGGAGCAAAGAAATGAACAAACTACTCCTACTATATTATATAAAATTACTTAAGCTATGTAAATTAATTCACAAAATTGAATCTTTGGGTTGATCCAATGTAGTAGTAGTAGTAGTAAGTACTTGTGTTTTCCATAGCAAAAGCTTGAACGTTGTTGGTTGGTCAACAAAGCCATTCAATGAATGAGGTATATCGGTAATCAACTCATACACAGTATTAAATTTTAGTGGTGTAGATATGATGGGAATCGGGATGATTAGTATATGTGAAAATGACTTATCGATTAGTTTTAAATATTTTCTAAAATAGTTGATTGGTTGTATTCATTGTATGATTTAAAATGCGTGTCTCTTTGTAGGAAAACGTGTTACGGCCATTGAATACTTTTGTTTGCTTTTCAACGGCTTTGTTTCCTTATCTACTTGAGAATATTTAAAGCGAACCTTTATACTGCTATCAAACTCGGTAAAATAATTATTTTTTAAATTTGTTATATTTAAATCAAAGTTAACATGTGTTTTTTTTGTTTTTTAAACTTTAAAATTTATATAGGATGAATTTTATTAATACAATGACCAAAGGTTTTAATACTCATTTTGGTAAATGACTGTCAAATAAAATTGATTTCAAATATCGTGCCCGGCGGAAGAAAATCAGTTTTATATTAAAGGGTAAGCACCATTCAAAATATACTACGATCTATTTAAAATTTATATTTTTATGTTTTTCTTAAAAAGATATATTTGAATCAATTATTTATCATTTAAGAACTAAAAATATTCTAAATATCATTGTTTTTTGTTTTTATGTTTCTCTTTTTATGGCTGCAACGAAAACAGAATTGTCATCATTTTCGCTAGTTGATTCTCGTGTTTGGCTATTTAGTTCTTTTGCTATTTTTATATATGTAGTTTTGATCAGTTTCAGGTCCCACTTTTTAACATTGACTAGATCTGATCTAAGCTCGTGAGAAAGGATAATTCAAAACAGTTGCGTTGTGTTTTTATTTTCTTTCTAAACCTTCAATTTTAAAAAATTTATCTTGAAAATAAGTAAAATTGTAGATGAGTTCAGTGAAACCCTAATGACTAATCTTGCAATTTGTAGAATTTACCATTTGTATCATGCTTAGCTCAATGTTAATAGGACTAAGGTGACTATAGTTGAATGTTAATATGTATCTGAATGTAATTTTGAAAGCAGTGTGTCGAGTAAAAAATATTTTTTAAAGAAATTCAAAATGTATCATGAGTGATACTAATTTTGTTCGTCTTAAAAAAATAAAACCAATGGTATCTTCAGATTTTTTTTCCGGGTTACGATCTAAAAGATACAAACTCTTAAAAATTTAAATTTATAGGATAAACGAAGAAAATGCGAAACCTATTTTGTTTTGATAGATGCGAAACCTTCTTTCTTTTGCTAGATGTGAAACCTTCTTTCTTTCGCTAGATGCGAAACCTTCTTTGTTTCGATAGATGTGAAACCTTCTTTGTTTCGATAGATGTGAAACTTCTTTGTTTTGCTAGATGTGAAACCTTCTTTGTTTTGTTAGATGCGAAACCTTCTTTGTTTTGCTAGATGCAAAACATACTTTGTTTTGCTAGATGCGAAACCTGGTTAAATTGTGTACAACTAGATGCAAATTCAGGATCACTATGATAGATGCTAGATGTGAAATCAGCCCACTAGATGCGAAACCATATAATTGGGAACCGTGTGTAAAATATATATTTTAAACAAAATCAAAACATATCATGAGTGGTACTAGTTTTGTTCATCTTAGAAAAATAAAATCAATGGTATTTTCGGATTCTTTTTCCGAGTTGTGGTTTAAAAGATACGAACTTTTAAAAAAAAAATTAAAAAAAAGAAGAAGTTGGTTACTAGATTTTATATAGAAGGGTATTTAAGGTATAAAGTCTCTTAAAAAATTTAGGCTTTTACCCGTAATAGGTTTGTTGGATGAGTCTTAAATGGTAAGTCGCTCTTATTTAAAAAAAAATTATATATTGTGTGTGAAAAAAAACAATATTTTAGTTTTTAATATATGATTAAAATTGAACGTGCATGAATTTATATATATAAATATTTTTTTACTTTTTAAATTTGAACGGATTCACTTTTTTATCGGTATATGTAACATTCTATTCTATAATGTTTAAGAGGATATGGAACCTTTTCTAACCAACTTATTCCAGCCAGATAGAAGATACTTACAGACATTATCGTTATATATATGTGATATTGAAATAATTGTTCGAGTTTTCTAACAACATGAACGAATTCACCATCAACAAAGTCCACAGGTCTTCGTTCTATTATTTTACCACCGCTCAACAAAGTCCACGGATCTTTATTCTATTATTTTACCACCGTTCAACACAGAAGAATTGTTACACTTTCATCGTCATATTATGGTTTGAATTATAAGTTTTTCTATGTTTCCGACAATTAGAAATCAAAATCTTCTAACATTACTAGTGTCACTGAAAGACAATAAATATCAAGAAGTGTGTTTTATTTTTAATATGCTTATTAAATTTTATTTTTATAATTTCTCATATACTCACCGTATTTTTATTTAATCTTTTTATAAGCTAATGCAATTTCGGTAGACTAAAAAATGCTAAATAAACAACGCAACTATCTCAATGAACTTTGCATAGCTGCACAACCTGCTTGGAAAGATAAATTTCACAACCATTTCCACTCACTATTAACTTATTTTACTTCATAAGCTTGGCAAGTAAAAAGTTTTTTTTATGATTACCAAATAATGGATGTTAACTCTAATGTTGTTGCTCATGAAAAATATTGTATCGATGATATAATCAATCTTCTTTGTTATGCAAGTGAATGGAATGTTGATCAAAACACCTCTAAAAACAAAGAACAAAGCAACCAAGAAAAGGAAGAAGAAAAGAAACAAGTTAAATGAAAAGGTAACATACCACATATAGACCAGTCTACCAAAAAACGTCATTCTCTTTCGACAGTTAGTCCATTTAAAAATCGGAAGGATAACTAAAAATTAATGAAGCCTCTACCCCCGACAAATTTCACATTTCAATTCAACATGTTATTCGTTCAACATAAAAACTAATGTCCATTGATTTAAGTAATCCATCTATTCTTACCGACCCTCTTAATTTTTTTTTAAATAAATTATAACAAATACTTCTGTTTCTCATCACATAATGTTATTATTAAGAATTATTTTGTAATCAACTATTACTATATGTGATTCACCATTGATTGATCCACAATTGTTATCTAGTCATTTTATAGCACGATATCTAAACAACTACTCATCAAACCTGTCAAATGTTGATCTTATGTCGGAAAATAAAACTTTGTATGAAGGTAAAATATTTTATAATTTAATCAAAACACAAATTTAACTATCTTTTCTAAAGAAAAATAACTTCTGTTTATCTAAAAATTATTATTACACATCTCTTTCAATTCCATACTCTTGTTGGCAGATAACTTACCCCTAACGAGACGAAGCGCTCGAATAGTGGTCTGATCCCCTCGATTCAATTTGCCAAAGGGTTAATGGAATTACAAAATAAGATATCATAGCAAGATGCCGTCATTAAAAAATTTAAAACCGCTAAAAATGAATGGTCGAACGAAAAAAAATATAGCTTCAAAATGATTCGCAATCAAAATATGGTCAAATTATCACACTCCAATCTTCAGATATTCTTTTGGAATGAGAAATAAAAAAAAAGTAAAAGTAAAAAATGATAATTTTAACAAAGCTAAAGACATTAATGTTCAAGAAGTCAAGAAAAAACTAACTCAACAAGTTCTCAAAAAGGTTACAAAATTGGTGAACCAGCATCGTCTAGTTATCCCGTAAAGGATACTTGATAATACCGTACACAATGTAGTCTATATGTGACCATACTTCGATGAACTTCCCGAAGAATATCAAGTTGTATGTCGGACATCTCGTGATTTTTCTATCAATATTCTGAATATTATAGGTAATTTCTCTCAAAACTAACATTCAGAAACTTGAAGATGCCGATATAAACAAATATAACAACAAAAATGATGCAACCAAACATGACAACATTACCACGAAATAAGTTTTTTCTTCACATTCCACTTAATATATATTTTCTTACTCTTGATTGAATGTTTTTTTATACATTAACTTTTTGGAACTTTTGTCGGCTAGCATCCGGTTGTTACTTTAATTTTCTCTTCTTTGCAACTGTTATGAACTCTTTGTCGGCTAACATTCGACTATTATTTTCATATTTTATGTTTTTCCTATGATGCTATTACGATTATTTATCTCTCTTGTATTCTTACATCAGCTCGTATATCATACAATTTATGATTTTCAACTATCTTTCTATTAGATTTCCTGATGTTAGTTTTCACATATTATACACTTATAATTTATTTTCTCGTTTAAAAAGTAATGTGGCCTCTTATATTTATCAGATGCACTTAACTTACAGTTATATTCTCTTTGATTTTGGTGTGTGACTATTTATGCTTTAAGTGACATGGTTGGCTTATAATTATACTCGTACATTAAAGCCTTTACAACCTTAGCGTATCATTTTACGTTTTTCAATAGACTTGATTTATAGTCAGATTCACTTTAATTAGATGTAGAACCTCTTATATTTTTAGATAGGTTTAACTCATAACAATGTTCGCTTATTTGTTATATTTTTGTCATAATTTTCTATCATATACCACCTTTTATTCACAATAACCATTACCTAACAACTATATTTGAATTAGTATATATATATATATATTGATTATTACCCTTATTTTTTAAGTAACATCATCAACTGATGACCTAAATTTACTTATGAATACTAATTATCAATTACCACTTTAACATTTTTCATTAATAACGATCGAGAAAATATATTTCGTAGTTTTAATCATAAACATGCCTTACATTCTCGTCGGCAACTTGTATTTATCTACTTATATTTCATTTTTATAAAACTTCAAATGATGAGTGTTTCAAGGATATTTCAATGGATTTACTTTCATTTCCATCAATCCATTACCTCACTTATGCCAATTAGAAACTATGTTAAAAGTTGCATCATAGTTTGGAGCTAATTTTTCGGTATTTCAATATTTTGTACCTTGGAATAGTTTTCTTAACACTAAATTCCCTTCATGAAAACTCTTAACTTTTATTTTTTTTATTATAACGGTTTTACATCAAAGATCTATGATACTTTGCTCTAACATGAGACTCATCGATTCGTTTATCTATTTAATCAACGATAATTTACTTTTTATTATCGTTACCCTCTGGTGAATTTGCGACTACGAATCATAATTACCTTCAGAATGACCACTTCCATCTCATATACCAAATGAAATTGTGTTTTGCTTGTTGCAGATTTATGAGTTTTTATATATGCCCATAAAACTTCATTAAAGAAATTTGGTTTTTTTTCCTTAGCTTATTCTAACTTTATCTTTATACGATGTAAAATAATTATATTTGAAATCTCTACTTACAAATTTTCTTGTGGATAATATGAAGTATAAAGATGTTGTTGCATCTCATACTTTCTACAAAAAATTTATCATCATGTCATTTTGAAACCGAAGACCGTTACTTTTCATTGACACCCTTGGAATTCCATAACAACTCAAAATGCAAAATTGCAAAAATTCACAAAATTCTTGGCATCTCGTTCTTGTGAATGTCTTTGCTTCTACATATTTTGTAAAATAATCAACATTTCCAATCAAAAAGTACTTTCTTTTTGTTGTTATTGTCAATGGTCCTACCAAATTGATTCTTTATTTATCAAATAGATATGGATAAGGATTTGATCACACTACCTCACTCTGAATATGGCTTGTATTTGAAAAACGTTGACAAATATCATAGTTTTCAACCATCAATTTTGCATCAGCAAAAAGTGTTGGTTAATAAAATACTTCTAAAAGAAAACGCCCTATCAACCCAAAATATCCACAATGAGTAGAAACTTGACCCTCGTACACCCTCGTGCAAATTCTTTAAAATGAACAAAGTTTTTTTCTTTCCAAAATATTGTATAAAAGGTCGTCTAACATTTTTTATATGAAATTTTTATCAAGGGGAACATAATTTGCAGCGCGCAATCGTAACGAGTTTGAGATGTATCCGGTTGCAGAATTTCATAATTTACAAAGAGTAAATATTCTCATCCTCAATCATTATCATCGTCTATTGACAATACCTCCCGTTTTTTAATATTTCCAAAGACTGGCAACATATTTTGTATTATTACCAACGGATTATCCTTTACACAACCAAACTTTGCTAAAATATTTGTCTCTTTATTTTCAGCTCTTGGAACTTATTCTTATAAAAACTTTAAAAATATCTTTCAATTTCTTTCACTGCTTTTAAATATTTCCTCATATTTTCTTGTTTTATTCTAAAAAATTTTTAGAGTAACCTACCACCAACTGAGAAATAAAAGAGAGATTTTTGCTCCACATATACGAGTTAAACTCATTCCATCCAACACAATTTCATATTCTAATTCACCATTAGTAGTAGTTAACATGAACTTAATAGCTTGCTTGATTTCATCTCCTCCTCGATCTGTCCAAACAATACCAGCTCCACTACCATTTATACCAGAAAACTCATCGACTCAAACAACCCATTCTTTATCCCTCAAATCATATTATGTCAGCTCATCTTCCTCTATTTTATCTTTTTATTTTTGAAACATGTTGATATATTCAACTAAAGTTTGTAATTTTATTATTGTTCTATATTCAAATTGAATTTAATATTCACCGAAATCAATTGAACAACTTGTTAATCTCTTAAATCATCCATTTTGTAAAGCACACTTTTCAACGAGAAAGAATTTCTAACAATAATGACATGAGCTTGAAAATATGGTTGAATTTTCCTTGCATATACAACTAAACCAATAAAAAAATTCTAAGTTCAAGTATTTGGTTTCCAATCGATTAATGTCATACTCATATAATATATTGATTTCTGAATTTCATCTTCTTCTCTACTAACATCGTACTAACGAAGAACTTAGACACTAGCAAATATTGAAACAAAGGCTCTCTTTCTTTTAGTATTGTCACAATTTCAGGCAAACTCAAATATTGTTTCAAATTATTAAGTGCCTTAGTACAATCATCATTCCAAGAAAATATCTTAACCTCTCTTAAAATAGCGAAAAAATAAATATTTTTTACGTGACGCTCTTCAAATAAATCTTGACAAAACCACTAATATTTCAATCAACTTTTGTACTTCGTTGATTGATTTTGCAGGAAAATTTGTTACTAATTATTTCAGTTGACTTTGATCATCTTCCATTCTCTTTTGACTTATTACAAAACCGAGAAACTTACCCGATTGTATCACAAAAGAACATTTCAATGGATTCAACTTTAGATTATACCTTTTAAAATTCCCGAAGGTTTCATACAATGTTTATATATGTTCACGTGTTTCATTACTCTTAATTATCATATTATCTATATAAGCTTCCATATTTATTCTCAACTGTTTAGCAAAAATATGATTAAAAAGTATTTGATATGTTGTTTCGTCAGTTTTTGAACCAAGTAGCATCTTGTAATAATATAACCTTTTGTATGTCGTAAATGTACTACTTTCTTCATCATTTATATGCATTTTTGATTATAACCTCAATAAGCATTCATGATAGATAGATACTCATGACCAGCCGTTGCATTTACTAATTGATCAATTCTAGGCAAAGAAAATCATATTCATGACGAGCTTGGTTTAGATCAGTAAAATCAACAAACATCATTGATTTCCTATTTTTATTTTTAATTAACACTAGGTCTGCTAACCATATTGGATAGTTTGATTCTCTAATATGCATTACTTCTAGTAATCAATCAACTTTTTTAATAATAACTTCCGATTTTTCAATCGAAAAGACCTTGCTTTCTTTCGGATAGGTCTTAGGCGATCAACTAACTCCCGTTACATCAGATTTATTCCATGCAAAAACATTAATATTTTCTCTCAAATAATCTATTACCTTCTTTTTAAATTCATCTTCAATCTCTCTTCCGATCTTTACAAGTTTATCGTTCGTTAAAATAAAATCCTCTATCTTTTCTAACATTGTAGTTTCATTTATCACTTTTTGTGGATCATCAATTTCATCATCTCTTACTACTACAATTGGTTTGCAAGATTCTTGAATCGTCTTATTTCCTAAAAACTCTCGATGTTATGAAAGTGTAACATTTTCTAGAGGTAAAGACAAAGAATAACAATCTTTAGCTATTTCTCGATTTTTTATATTATTTTTATTTGCCCATTAATTGCATATTTGACACATTGATGAAAATATGATGATACAATTTCCATTTTATGTAACAAATGTCGTTCTAAAATAGTATTATATAAATTTGAAGCCTCAACAACCACCATAAACAACGTAGTAACAACCTTTTTATATTCCATTTTCCCGACAGTCACATCTAATTTAACCCTTATTCACAATCATTTGATGCTCTAACAAAACTAATCAAACTTCTATTATTATTTTTAATGGTGTAACAAAAATAATTTGATCGTAACTTGTCTTATAAAACACATTAGCCGAACTCCTAGTATCAACTAATGCCCTTATGCCCCAGCAATCGGGATGGTTATTAACAAAACATCTTCATTTGGAATCAATAATCACAGTAAATCTTTATTAGTAAATGAAAAATTTAAGGCATGGTCATCGAATAGAGGTAAAGACGACTCGACAACTAAATTAACTAGTATACATTTATCGTTAAAGTTTTTTCTCCACAAATGGTACACAAATAGTATGGTGCATAGTCTGAAGGAAAAAATTTAGCATACTTGTCAATGGAGAAACGCTAACACATTCTTCGGACATGCCTTGTCAAACTCTTGATCTAGCTGTTACCACTTGGTAAGTAGAAAAATTCTTTGAAGAAAATGCTTCCTACAAACGATGCAAAAAATGATGAGAGAGTTTTCTTCTTTAAGATTTTGTCAAAGAGATAATATTAAAAAATGATCAAAAGTAGTTCTACTTATTAATTAATGAATCCATTCTTTTTACAATAACTGGATCCTATGTTTATAGTTACTTTATTTCTAAATTATAAATATTGATCAGATGTGTATCGCATGACAGGTGTCACCATTTATTACAAAATAAACCATATTTTACCCCTTAACCGTCATAAACATTATGCTAATATATTACATCTTTTTCGAATATTCTAATATCTCTAAGTTATTTATGTCTCCCGTTAAATATTATTTATTAATATACACTTTGTCGTTGCTTTTCTTTCCTTATATTGTTTTATCATTTAGCGACGCTCTCAACTAAATACTTTATCGACATCCTCTTAAATATCTGAAACATAAATTTTGTCAATATTATAATTTTGATGGTAACAATTTTATCGGTTTTTGCTAAAGACGTATAATGCTATAATAACATATTATTTTATGGATTTGAATACTTTTATTCTAATAGATAGTATCATGTGTATAATTCTGATTTGATTAAATCTCTTGTTCATTTGGTTGTAGGAGGAAACCTAACATAAAAATGGGAAAATAATTGATCCGGATATATCAAAATTATAAATTTAAAAATTATATAGTTAGTGATGCGATTGGAAGTTTTATTATATATTTAAAGATTACACTCGTAATACAACTATTAAATTAATATTTCCTATTTATGCATCATGTATTCTATCAAATAACTTCCAAGTCTTAGATTAAATACTTTATCAGGCTTGCGATTAAAGTTATGAATTCGAGTCTTTTTATATGTGTTTTTTGGCTTTTTGGCTGAACTATCTTGTGTGGTTTATCTTCTGACGTTGGTTTGAACGCAATTGTGTCAGACGGGGGATTTACCTGTTCACACTCGTTGAGTAGCGGCTGCGAGTTTTTTTTTAAAAAAATAAATATTTTATCATGTATTTAGGTTACAAAAGTTCATGCCCTTAAGACATGAGATAGAATTTGAAAATTTATCTTCAAATTTTATTTTGAAAATCGTGAATATTTTGTTATTTAATTTAATCTAATTTCCAAACAAAATAGTTGATTTTATTTTTAAAATCGTTGACGACCCAGTAATTAATCATTTTTTATAATTTATAATAATTCGACTAAAAAATTAAATAAAAATACGATAAAAATAATAACTTTTCGATTTTCAGAGAGATTCAAAATTATAATTTTTTATTACAGACATGTTTTACTCAACCAATTCGCCTACTCTTTCAAAGCTTAAAAACAAGAAAATACGTTGAAATGAATTAAATTTGGACCAGATTCTCGATAAATAAATGATCCGACGTTCAGAATAAATTTCAGAAAACTTCCAATTTATAATCTTGTGTCAGCATCTCCTTTATAGAAACTTAGAGACACTAGAAGAAGATGATAGAATATTCTAGGGATTTTATATCTCTATAAATCCCACAAAACAACACATCACTCGTTCCATCACCAAACACAAATCGCTAAACTTCCTTTTATGTTCCTTTGCAATGGCTGATACTATATTTGGCTACCCTTCTAGGCGTCTTTTTCTAAGCCCACTGATTTACCATCAGTGGCCAAGATCAACGGCTCTCATGGATTGGATTGAAACACCCAATTCACACATCTTCAAAATCAACGTACCAGGTTAACTCTCAATTCAATTTTATAGATATGCAAACTCATCTTTTGGAGGCCAATATTTTTTATCATGTATACGAGATAGCCATAATGGTTTAGTAAATTTCATCTGATTTTAATGTTACAAATCAGTGGTGATTTCTTATTACTTAATATTACACTATTAATATGCGTTTCACATGGCTTTCAAAAACCATCATGATAGTCTGAAAAATCATCACATATATATATATATATATATATATATATATCAAGCACACCAGAAGTCATGTAAGCTTGCAATAAAGAATGTTCCGGACTCTAAATCGGTTTCGAATTTATACGGATTATTGATTTTGATTGTTAGGTTACAACAAAAACGACATTAAGGTACGAGTAGAAGGAAACCTTCTACACATAGAAGGTGAGGGAATAAAAGGAGACCAGCAACCTAAAGAGAGTGTTTGGCACGTCGCAGAGAGAGGAGGTGTTGGAAAAGGAGAATTTTCCAGAGAAATTGAGTTGCCGGAAAATGTGAAGATAGAACAGATTAAAGCTGAAGTACAAAACGGTGTGCTAACAGTTGAAGCTCCCAAAGATTCAAATCATAAACCATCAAATATAAGAAATATCAACATCACTAGCAAACTCTAGAGGGGGTAAAAATTAGGTCCAAACATATGATTTGGATATGTTGTATCGTGTAAAATTAATAAAAACGTTAAAACACACTTATTTTATTTGAGTTCTTTTATTATTTCAATAACGTTTATAAACCATAGTATTTTATTGGAAATCAGGCTGAAGAGAAATTTATTGAAACAAAAAGTATAAAACTAGAGATATGTATGTAAGTGAAAAGTTTATTACTATTCAATCCTTTTTGGTGCATGAAAATGATACAATCTTCTATCTTTGAGCATTCTACAGGGCAGGGCGATTTTCATCTGATAAAAAGATGAAGACAAAAATCCAGAGAGCTTACAATGCAAGTAACCTAATAACCCGAAAGATCCTATAGAACATGAGTTTCACAAAAAATGACTGCCTCCCATGAAATGACAAGCTTCAATACAAGTGAGAAACTCGATGGTGGTCTTTAACGCCTACATCTCCTATTATTTGCACCATAATGTTAATTAATATTCTATTAGTATCTCTTGATGAAGTTTATGTAACTAAGGAATAAAGAAAGGAAAGATGTCTACCTCTTTACAGAGAGAATAAGTGATAATTATTCTACTCGCACTTTATGGAGCGGTAAATGTGACGGACAAAGAACAAAGAGGCGCGGAAACCAACAGTTCCAAGCATCAGAAAGAAGCCATAGCAGATGCAGGCCATGTAACCAAAGAAGAAAGAGGTTTGCATGAAACCTGACATATCCGATCTTGCATAGTAGTAGTACAAACAGTAAGCGTACACAAACAATCCTGTGGATCCACCACAGACAAAAGACCTATAGATGTTCAACGAGCAAATAGTTAGTTTGCGCAAAAACCTCCATTATAACCTGAAATTTGCTCCAAACATACATTTAACTTTAAAAGGAATTAAAACTCTAGTTACTAAAAGAGAAGGATAATACCTCCACCACCATGCGTGGTCTTCAGCAGCAAGTTGGAAGTAAGTCAATGCCACAGTGATAAAAGCAGTGACGACCAAGAGAATGATGAAAACAATGAACAAAATACTATAGATGGTGTAGATTCTGTGACCCCATACGCTGGCAAATATGTAGTAAAGTTCAATATAGATAGCACTAAATGGCAAGAAACCTGCCATAGCCATCTGTGGAATGGCTGTCCGATACCAAGGCAAAGGTGGGATCTCTCTTGGATATTTTGTGGTGCGACAAGGAGCTTGAAATTCAGCCTTGCTATTCTTACCTGCAATTCCTCCTAGTATCAAGAGAGGCGAAGTTACAAGTGTCCATATAAGAAAAATGACCACAATTGTTCCAAACGGCAATGCTGCAGTGGCTTGGTAAGCGATTGCAACAGTGTTGAGAAAGCAGAATGTTAGAAACAGAGGTCCACAGAATAGGCTTCCAGTCAACAACAAATTCCTCACCTATCAAGAGAGAGGCAGAATATATCATGTCTTAAATATTACCTCCTTTGCAAGAAAGCTAATTGGATCAAACAGATTCATTTTAGCTACAACATACTACGATACCTCATAACAACACGAATCATACCTAAATCAGGCATAGAAGCATTCATGATAGATGCTCATGTTTCCTTTAACGACACTAATTCTCCAAGAATCAAATTTATCAGAGTACACACCACTTGTTTTTATAATTAGTGCAAATTTACTACTTCCAAGCTGTGCAGCTATAAAATTTAAGGGCTTGCTAAAATCCAAAAAATAAAGAAGAAAATAAACGAGCATTTCCACTATAGACATACAAAGTTAGTTAGTTTACATGTTATCATTCTGTGTGATGGCTTCCTGATGAGATGAGCAGATATTCTATCTGCTACAGTTTACATCGTTAAATCCCCTTTTAAACAATATTGATCATATCCTAACATAATTTGAAAGGATCTTTTGGCGTAAGTCATCTATTGTCGTTCGGTCCCTTTGCTCAACGCTAAATTAAATTCTACACATGTATTATGTTCAAAGAGTGAAGTTACCATATATGCTAACACTCGAAACATTGATACACAGGCCGTCCGAAGCATTCGCATATGAAAAACTAAACTGATCTATAGAGATAACAATTAGAAAGTTAAAGATATTCCTACCCAGTTAGATCCTTCTAGTTGGCAATAGAAAGAAGCAGCTGTATAGCCTGCAATGCCTGAAGTGAGCGCATACATGACGACCAGCGCAGTGAATAAAGCTCCTCGATTATAAGGATAGAAAACACCAACCAGAGCAAGCATAAAGATGAAAATTGCACTGCAAATAAATAAATAATGACATTACCAGATAGCTACGACGTAATAAGTTTACCATACAACTCATTTAGCCAAACACTTACAGAACAAATAGCTGCGTCCCAGAGCCAAGTGCTGCTGCAAACAAAGAATTGTGGTTCGGGTACCTAAATACATCACCGTGAATGTACTTCCACCCTGTCTCGTCTTGGTCATCAGCAGTCTCCTCATCATGCGCATACCTATTATCAAATAGAGCTTAGACACGAAGTACTAAATCTAAAATAGCAGAAACACTAATTGACATATGACCATAGTCAAAATATGTGCACGAAATATGGTTCTTACTTAACGAAATCATTCTTTAACACTCGCATGAGAATTGTGGCGAGGAAACCAGTCAAGAGAAGCACCGTCACACATGAATTAATAATTGAGAACCAATGGATTTCTAAATGATGTGGCAATGAGGAAGACTGTGAGTACTTCTCCATCCTCTTCTCAAATGGAGTTTCGGTTTCCTTCCATCTAACTGTGTACATGAAGTCCACTTGCACTTCTTTATCCTCAGTCAAGTCCACAAGGGAATGGGGATCAGATCGCACACTAACCTCGATGACACGATCCTTATTATAGAATACTTCAAATTGTAGATGATTAAACAGGTGATACTTGTAATCTGCAGGATCAGTTTTCCCTTCCCTGTCAACTTTTCCTAAGAAACCCCAAATGGGTAGATCATCGTAATACATTTGAAAGTAGTAATCTTTAGAGACTGCATCCCTAAATTTAGCGACCTCTTTCTTTGTCAATTTCTTTCTGCAAGCAATTTCCGAGTCTTTGTCATTCAAAAAATCTAATTTGTAAGGGGAGCTAACTAATCTATCTCCATTCAATACTTCACCAAGAGCTTCCTTCTTTTCTTTGACAGGAGCTGAAAGAGACATCTCTCGCATATCAAATAGTCAACAATAACAAATACAAGCAAAGAAATATAGATACATTAACATACACAAACCTGATGAACAGAATGGAAGATCAAAAAATCGATATGTTTCACTGTCCCGGAAATCACAATAAACTGTGTTAGGCTGTTACATATTGGAAAAACCCACAGAAACTCAAAGACCAAAAAAGTTAGAAAATCACACAAAAAGCTTAAGCAAATCAAATAGACAGCCTAAAACACTATAATATTACCATCTTGAAATTCAGAATCATCAAGGAAACACACTAGTGATATTCTAGTTTAGGCATTTAGATCCAAAACCAGTGATTTTTAGTTGAAGACAGATAAAGTATCACATTCAACCTAATTAGTTCAATTCTCTCAATTTGCTATAGAAATGAGTTGGAGGATCGTTATATTATGTGATCTAATATAGTCAAGTGTAAAAAAATGTAGTTATTGCAAAATCGAACCCCAATTAGCATAGCATTACGGTTCAGCTACTTGAAAAAATAGAAAATACAAAAACCCTAGCTAGTAAGATCAACCGAAATCCCACAATCAGAAACCACAAATCCAAGCAACAACAAGAACAATGCGTGGTTGAGAGACAAGGGAACGAAAATGAGAATCCAGGAACGGGAAAATAATAGTCGGATCTGAGTTAAAGGACCTGGGATTGTGGAAGGGGCCGACTTTGTTAGCGTAGATTGGAACTTCGTCACCGGCTTTGTAACGATGATCGGCAGATCTAACAGGAGCAAGAGTGAATAGGATCGCAATTGCCGTCGCGACGAAACATGAAGTAAGCTTCTCCATGGCTGTGTGTGACAAGCGAAGAAGACGACTCTCTTTAGAGCGAGAGAGAGAGAGAGACTTATGGGGAGTTATGTCTGCTTAAACTGTTGCATGTATGGAAGAGAAACGTAATTAAATAATGATTAAAATTGGACTAAATTCGGATTAGTCTTTTCTCCGAATGTGGACTACATCCTGATTTGGAGTAAAAGTTATCTTTTTGTTGAATGTGAACTAAAGGTTTCGATAAATCGTAGTACTGTATAGTAAGGGATTTAAAAGTTCTAAATAGTTTGATTTTTATAAGTAGTAGTAGTATTATTATTATTTTAACAAAAAAAAATATACATTTCGACTAATTTGAATTTGAATCACATAGTCATATTTTAAATTTTTATCGCAACTACCAAATAATCTTCTAATCAACGTGTCATGTCGTGTCTCTCCAACGTTATCTTTTTGCTGAAAATTCGTGAGAAGATCCAATGTATATATCCTTTCAACGTTTTCTTCTTGTTGTATGTTGATGTTTGTCCAACATATTCATCTTCTGAGAAATTTTCAGTTGGATGATGAGAAGGCGGAGTAACAACCTCTAAATCATTTTTCACTTTGAATTCTAGTGAACCGAATTCCGCAAATAGACTGATAGGTATTTCACAAAACTTACATGGAACACCAGCTTTATTATCTAACTCTTTTTTGCGAATGAAAACAAAATCTTCGAGTTTTGTTTTTGTTTATTTGGATACCACTTATGTTAAAATATTTTTGGATATCTACCGCTCTTATTGTTATTCGAATATCAAAGTTGTGTACCTGGAGCAACTTGTGATCTGAATGTTCCACATGAATACATTTATTGCAACGAGAAGAGAATTTGGGCATTCTATACAAAACCAAAGGCATATTTTCTTGTGAATTTCGGATTCTTCATAAGGCTCAATGTGGATGAGTTGAACCAGTCATGGTAGTTCTCACGCTGGACGAACATCGGTCATAATTTGCTATTGCCGGAGCGAGAAAGAAAGAATGTTGGAAGAAAGAAGAATCGTTGCTCAAGTAATAGGCTTCTTGCTGTTTAAAGTAAGAAGTTAAATCTCTAATCTACTCTGAACTCTAGGTCATCGTAATTCGAACCATAAATAATTGAGATGTTCACATTCTCATCAAAATTTGATTAAATTAGTGTATGCTATAATAAGGGTCATCATATTTGATTAATTTATTTATATCGGATCTAAAATAATTTTAATTTATTTTCATGTTTGAATATCATTGTTGATAAGTTAAACTTTAGCTAGTGTGTTTCGTTTTATTATGAATGTTTATGATTAATGCGGGACTAACTCACCTTTATCAATCTTGGATAGATAAAAAAAATGGTTAACAAAAAAAAAATTAATCATTTGCAATGAATGTTGACTCCAAATAGGGTGACATGTCATAATCATGAATATGTGTTTTTTTAGGGCTATGAATGTTTTTGTGGGTACTATTACTAATGATAATATATAAGTTGGATTGATTAATAATGTAACTTAAATTTTGACAAAATATTTTTTTATTAGTAGTCTAAGAGTTTGTCAAAGTAAAAATATGTTGAGCTGAAGCGTTTATATTTAAGAAATCGTTTGACGCTAGTAATTCGGAGAACACTTGTTCGAGTCAAAAGAAACGATTCAATTGCTGGTAAAATCTGGTCTCATATCCCTAGCGTCCTATTGTTATTCGAAAGACGAAGACGAGTATTGTCTCAGTCTCTGTAATTAACCATAAGGTCTTCTTCGAAGTGTTAAGAACAGACATATAAAAGGGTTCAGACAAATCTGAATGGGATCACAGTAGAAAAAAATCAAAAATCTATATTATGTTAAGCAGACGTATCTTTTGCCAACGGATCTTTTAGCCCTAAAATTTATAATTGAGTCCGAGCGAATGCGATAAGAGATCATCGAGGTGAGGGAGTGGGACGGGAGAAAGGGTATTTTACCAAAAGGTGATTAATAGTCGTATGTGAATTATTTTACAAAATACAATCTAGGATTATGGTATAAAACCAAGAGATAAGCTTGTATCTAGTGGAGAACTTCATTTGGATGGTAAGCCAAGCAATAAATGAATGTCCGAGAATATTGAATTTTTTCCAAACGAGATTAGCCCATGCTTGCTTTAGAGTCAGAGAGGCGAATAAAATGGTAAGTACTGTTTATAGTAAAAAAAACTTACTTTTCTGGTTGGAGATCGAGAGTTTAACGTCCTTCCCGTTTGAAAGGGTATAGAGTAGACTAATAAAATTTCCGATCTCATGCAAATGGGTATGGTGAGATTTGTCACCTGATCGGAGCTAAGTGGGCCAATTGTAGGAACCATTGGCGATGATATCTGCAACTTTCCTATTGTTGTGCATTATAGCATAGCATAACAAATTATATTAGAACCATAATGGTAAACTAAATAATTAAAATAGAGCCATGTGTCATACCAAATGGAAATGGAGAGATTGTTACCAATTTTAGATTTATAAATTTTGGTTGCTAACAATCTTAAGTTGATTGTTTTCCTCCACGCTCAGCTAAAAGAGAAACCAATATGGAGTTCCAGATATTTATGAGATTATAATCAGTCACACCAAATTAAGGTGTTTTTGCTGCTTAAAATGGACCGACAGTGTTTGAGGGTGGCCGCCTGATTCTAGGTATAATAAAAGTGTTTGAAGGTCCATGATCTAGAGTGATTGGTAACATTATTAAACAAGAGTCTACAATCATTATAAAAAATGCGAAGTGATAAGGGGAACTCTTTAAGTTGTGGACAAGAATAGCACTCTCATCAGTTCTCATGATGGCCAAAATAGAATAACGGAGTAAGTCATTAATGTTTGAGAGGAATATTTAATTTTTTATGGGGTTGAAGATAAATCCCAAGAGAATGGCGGACTTCTTTAAGCCCTCTTTAATCAAATTGATGGAATTGATGTTGGCACGATAAAAAAAATCAAGAGATCATCCACAAAGCATAGGTTAATGATTTTGAGCTTGTGCCGTTTTCAATAAAAATTTAAGCAATGGTCAAGTATTTTACGTTTGAGAATAATCGATAGGACTTGCATGATAAGGACGAAAAAAAAAGGGAGAAGGGGTCTTTTTAGAAAGGTTTTTTTTGCTCTTGAAGGAACCAAAGACATTGTTTTTAATGTTGACTAAGTAAAAAATGGTGGATATATATTGAATAATCCATGAGATCATTTGAATGGTGAAGTACATGGATTAAAGAACACCCAAAATAATATGTTAGTGGATATTATCGAAGGTTTACATAAAGAATATGTTAGTGGACATTATCGAAGGTTTATATAAGATCAACCTTAAGGGTTGATCAGGCTCATTCCCTATTGGTGTTATAATCGTGAAAGATCTTTTGGGATGAAAGAATATTATATGAGATATTGTGACCAATAATAGAGGTGAATTGAGAAAGATCAATCAACAAGTAAAGGGATTATTTAATCCTATTGGCAAGAATTTCAGAAATATCCTTATAGATTACATTGCAACAAGTAATGAGTCTGGAGTCGAAATAGAATGAGGGGTTGTTCGTTTTCGGAATCAAAGAAATAAAGGGTTTTATTCCAATTAGGGTCTAAGAAATTATGGAGGAAGGAAATATGGACCACTTTACAAAGATCGATATCAATTATTGACCACGTTAATTTAAAGAAACTGGAGCTGAAGTCATTAGGGACAGACGTCTTATTATTGTTAATACTAAAAAGAAATTTTTTTAATCTCATCATTGGTGAACTCTTTTTTATTGATGAAGGAGAGAGTGGGTTGAATCCGACTAAGCTTATCTGAGATAATGGACATGTATGAACCCTCAATGAGAAGGTTCAAACTATCGGTAACAATGGATTTATAATATGGATGGGATTTCCATATTTTGCAAAACTGGACAAAAAAAATTATGACATAACTATGTGTGTTTAAATTAAGGGTGATATGTGTGTGATCAGAAGTACTAGGAAAACCATATTTGATGAATCACATGGGGAAGTAATTATCTTAAATACCATTAACAAGGACTTGGTCGATTTTAGAAGATATGAGGTTACTAACCTTTTTATTATACAAAGATACTCGGAAGCCAATAGCTTTGAGGTTATGAAGATGATCGAGAACTAGGTTTATGAAATGGAATCAATCGCAACTCACCAAAAATGAATCGAAAAGACGACTACAGATAAGGGTTTTGTCTGTCGTCAACAGTATAATAGAGCAGACTATATTTTGATTGAGATCCGGGATCGGTTTAGAGTTACTCCAGCAACCACCACAACGACACAATATCTATCATTCAATCGAGCAACCACCAAAATTATGTAGCATTCTATGGTAAAAAGCAAGTGGAAACTCGATAAAAGATGAGATAGACAGAGAAACGCCCAAACTTTTATTGACAACCACCAGAATTTCACCAGGAAGACCTCCTTGATGTAGATCACGAAAGTTGAGTTGGAAATTGTCCAAGTCACCGGGAACAATGCTATAAAACCATTGTTAAATACCAAAATATGGATACCAAGGCTGTCATAAAACTTTAATAAGCAACAAATGTTCTTTAAATCACCATGTAGGAGACAATCATGCTTCAAAAAGAGGAAGCCTCCGGGGGTATACATGCATCGTCCTGCACAAAAAGACGAACTAGAGATAGTAATCAGTATGGACACTCCAACATGCATTAATTCAGAGATGGGTTTTAATCGGGTTTCTAAGAGATGACAACTAGAAAAATAGCCATGAAAAGAAAATAAAAAAATCCATCAAAACTAAATGTAGTCTGGTTGCGATTGATTTAAAGTAAAAGAAATTTTACAAAATATAAAAAAATAGGTCTTCATCTTCAAGTTCTAAGGCTTAAAGATAAAGGATTAAAAGTAGATGTATAATGGAAATCAAAAGAAGATTTATAAATCAGGGTTGAATTTGAAATCTAAAAAAAATTCTCTCTCTCTCTGTGGACTATTTTTTTTTAAACTACCATTGATGAAAATAAGCATGTTTGTGAAAAGATAGTAAACTTTGTACTAAATATTTTTCAATTTTAAGTCCTAAGACTTGAATATAAAAGATTAGAACCAAAATTATTATAATAAATAAATAAAGTTTGTAGTTCAAAGTGATTTTAAATGATTAATTTTGATTATAATAGAAAGTTTATCTCTCTATAAACCAACTACTAATAGTGGTGTGATAGTTTTGTTTGAAGTGTATATTTGATTAATGTGGTTGATTCAAGAATCATGAAAGAGTAATTCTTAGCTAATAATTAAGAGCAATAAATTGCTAAAGATAATTGTTTAAATCATTTATCGAGTGAGTTTATTAATGAGTGTTTTAACCTCTTTCATAGTGTTAGGATGTAGGGTTAGCCCTTTTTTAGACTAAGCTACTTTGTAGATGAAGCAAATGTATTTATGGATATAATTAAGGATTTCGCTTAACTATTTAATTGTATTACAATAAATTATGTTATTATCATTATCTTCATAGTTTATGCGAGTTGAACGAGAGAATGCTATATTCATAAAATGACCATGAACCAAACCAAACTTCTAAACATATTGGCTAGCAAAATTGTTGAATGTGATGCATAGCTAAACTTGCAATATACTTCCAACCCAAATCGACAACGCAATACCGAGTCAAACTAGAAAATATTTTGTATAACCATACCACCAAATAGATAATGACCAGAATTCTTAAAATCTTTAAGGTTTGGTATTCTCCTTATCGGTGCCTCGTAAAACCATCATCGATTAAAACTTCTCTATATATTTTTTTCCCGATATAAAATCATGAACAAGTAGTAATTTTCTTTAAATTTTATTTTATATTAATCGGTACGAAAAGTGGTAAAATTATGAAAAATTATTTCAAATCTTGATGATTTGTGTTGTTGTTCCAACCCCGCTCTCGTTTAGACTCACTCAGCTTTAACGTGGCATCAGATAAGCTTTTTCTCGCTCAGCCTCAGTTCAACCTTATTTTGGAGTCTCGCGCTCAATAAAAGTTGAGAAAATGTTTCTTAAAGTAAAAGGAGCTCACTTAGGTGCCCTTTTCTTAAAAAATATATATATATATATTTCTAACCAAATTGAGAGTCTTTAAGTGACCTACATGAGTATTATGATTTCCTTAAGCTCAACCTAAGTTCAACCTCAACTCAACCTCGTTTGGCCCAAACTTGACACCAACTTGGCCTTAGTTTGGTAGCAGCTCGGCCTAACCCAACCTCAACTCGACATTGAATCAGTCTCAAATCAAAAGGATCTTACTCAAGAATCTCTCATATAGACTAGTCTAAACATAACACGATCTCATCTTGAAAGTCAAAAGCCACCAAACCATAAAAGTTTGACATATCAAGACGAGAGCACTTCAATTATGTACAAGAAAAAAATGAGTGGATAGCCACCGTTGTCAAGCCATGGCCCGAATATGATCGTGCAAGGTTACATGACCTGAAAACTTGGGTGTCGAGCTGAAGAAATCTCGACCAGGTAAAAAACCAAGGCTTGATCAATTTGGCCAAGCCATGGCTCGAGTCTGGTTGTGAAAAGCTACATGACCAGAAGACTTGGTCGTCGTGGTCAAGTAAATTTTATACAGGTCGTGTAGTCACACACGACCAACGTTTGGTCACCGTTTCCAAACCATGGCCTGATTTAATAGAGATAAATCTTAAAACGGACGAGGAAATATGGTTCACTCCCGTAATGTGTGGTTGTCTTATTAATAAAACACATAATTTACCGTGTATACGTGAGTTAGCTATGATCGAGAAAGAATGTAGGGTGATTCAAAAGGATGAATGAGATGTTTATTGGAGTACTTTAAAGATCAAACCTAGGGATAACGATGGTACCGAATATGAGATTACAAGAAAACTCTCATTAATAGATAGTAACATTTTCACTTACGGTCCACACATGCAAGATCACATCATAAATAGGATGATGCAAATCCTAGATTCGACGAGAAGTCATGTTTTGGAACCTAAAAATTCAGTTATCACTAAAGGTTGGAAAAAAGTCGGTCTGGAAAAATCAACTAAACGGAACTCATTCGGGTTCGAGTACGATGTTAGTTTAGGTGCTAGCCCTCCCAGTACAATAGCTAGCACAACTATATCGGTAGCTAAAGCCAAAGCGAAAGCTAAATCCAAGGCTTAACCTTAACCATATAAGGAGAAAGTGACTCAAAAATAGATCAAGGGAAAATATTTTAGCGGTTACGAGAGTTGGTTTCCCAACTATTACTTTTGAGTACATTTATAGTATCAAAGACGTATTTCCTGCTGGTAATTGCAGATTTCGGGCCGTAGCTTTAACTGTATACAGTAATGTTGATTAATGGCAACAATTTAGACGGGATTTGTTCGCCGAATTGCAAGATCAACGCGGTCTATGTGAGAAAGTTTTTGATGGTGCACAACATGTAGATAACCTAGTAAGAAGTTTAGATGTCTTTGAATTGTATGTGAATGATAATAGGTATTAGATGACGTTACTCGACTACGGCTTAGTGATAGCCATTAGATATCAGTGTATCATATACCACTTATCGCTCCAACAATCATATACGTAGCTACCTCTACGTGGTGTGCCCTGATGAGTCCGGATTCCGTCACCATATTTTATGGGAACTGGACAGGGTCAATTCGGACAATGTCCACCTTACCGGACAGGGGCAGTTCGGACACCATCATCCACTGAACTATCCGAACAGAACCATAAAACCTAATCACTTTTTGACTAAGCTGCCTATTTACTTACTTAGAACTAATGGGTCTTTAAACTCGACCCGAATCCATTAAACACGACCCGAAAGCCCATGTGGCCCAAATATGAGGGTATAAATACCCAACCACCAATATTAAATTAGGGTAATGAAAATTAAATACAACCAGGCAGCTTAATTCTCCCTCTATATTCTTCCCAAACATTAAATACTCTCAAAACTCCACAAAAATCTAAATACAAATTATAAACTTACCCTCAGACAAAAATAAACCACACCAAATTGGCGACCACAGTGGGAGGGCGACGGTGCCTGAATCTAGCATTCAAAACCATCAGAAAAATCAGTCCGAATAAATCCGGACGCACCGGAAGTACCACCAGCTTTGCTTGAAGTGGTGGGTGAAAATGATGAATATACCATCGAGGAGCGTGAGAGATTAAAGGGGGAGATAGAAGCTCTAAGGGCAGAGAAGGAAAAGATGGGCATAAAAGAGAAATCAAAGGCATCAGTTGCTCATCATACCGACAACCCTAGAGAGCATGAGCCTTCGAAGACCCATGTGAGTACGAAGAAGACTCATGCTAGCTCCAAAAAGTCTCACCGATCCAAGCCCGTGGGGAGCTCTGATTCAGACTCAAAATCTTCTGGTAGCTCCTCGGGCGAGGATGGAGTTGAAGAGTCCTTATCCTCTAGCAGTGATGAGGGCCGATCTAAAAAGAAACAAAAGTTGGTTAAAAAGTATTCAAGAAAAAAGAATAGACATGGAAAGTTAAAGAGGCATATATGCAAAGGGTCATCTCATAGCCGGAGACACGTAGACCGGATGCTGGTGGATCCTTTTGCCTTCCATGATGAACCACGTATCTTTGCAACTCCCAATGAGGATACCGTTTTCAGTCGTGGCCGGAATTGGAGACAATCTCCATTGTCATCCAAGATTATGTCTGGAAACCTCCCTAAGAGGTTTGATACTACAAAAATAGAGAAATACGATGGCAGTAAAGATCCGGACAACCACTTGGAACAATTCAAAAATTTCATGATGATTTCGATGATGATGACAAGTTGCTTTGTAGAGCATTCTCCCAATCCTTTACGGGGAGTGCTCTGAAGTGGTATAACAACCTACCACAGGGGTGCATCAGAAATTTTGATACATTTTGGGTGGCCTTCCGGAGGCAGTTTGTTGGAAGTAAGGAGTTGAAGGGAAATAGGGACACAATTAGCCATTGTGCCCAAGAACCGAACGAATCACTGAAAGAATACATAAGTCGTTTTGTAAACACCAAAAACGGGTTGGCTGATTGCTTTGAGCAAGTAGCAATAGCATCTTTGAGGCAAGGCTTAAACCCTGGGAATTTGGCTGATTCAGTGACCAGAAAAAAAGCCATGACTTGGGGAGGTCTACTGAATCAGGTTGGAAAGAAAATTAACGTTGATGAAACAAAGAAAACTATGGTGCACAGGCAGGTGAGGTCTGCCCCGGCTGCACCACACCCCAACCAAAATCAGTCCGGGAACAAGGCAATGGAGGTCGGGCAGGGTCATAACAGAGCTAAAGCTCAGTCTCAGCCAGCTGCGCCTGTCCAAAGTCAACAATCTAGAAATAAAAGATGGACTTGGGTTCAACCGGAGTGGTTTGCTGAGTTAAAAGAAAGTGTAGCCACCATTTATGACAAAACAAAGGAAGAAGTACACTATAGAAGGTCGGCTGCACTACAATCTCCTAGGGAGCATCGTAATAATTCCCTCTGTCAGTACCATAATGATACTGGCCATACCACTGAGGATTGTATTGCTTTAAAGCAAGAAGTCCAGAATTTAATTGAAAGAGGAAAGCTGGGAGCATATGTTAAAACAAGAGGAGGAAATAGGCCTGATAATGCTCATCGAGCTGGTCCAAACAATGCAGGCACATCCTCTCCGGAGGGAGCTATGGTGATAATCAAGAGATTCGATGTAGAGTCAGAGTACTTGGACCCTGATCCAACTCAAAACAGAGTGGGTGCCATTGAGGAACGTTGTAAAACAGTGTCCGGGCTTATTAACTTTTTTGAGTCACTCACAATTTTCGGAGGGGATACCATGACAGCACCCACTGCTTCTTCGAGGAAGAGGCATGTTCATACTTTAGCTACCCAACTGGAGGGAGGCATGACTTCCCATCAATCGCAGATTTCATTCCCCTTCATTGTGTTCGATGAGGATGACTTGAGGGATATAGTAGGTCCTCATGAAGATGTTGTTGTCATAGGAGCATCCATTAGGGGCAATGACGTAAGACGAATTTTGGTGGATACTGGGAGTTCAGCCAATATCCTCTTTTTAACTTCCTACAAAAATATGAAAAATTTTGCGGTAAGTCAGCGTTCGAACAGGTCAATTGTGGGTTTCACTGGAAGCTCAGCAGATGTGATCGGGGAGTTCGAAGAGGAAGTTTTGTTGGGCAAGGGCCCTTTTAAGAAGATGGTTAAAATACTGTTTGTCGTAGTGGATTGTCCCACTTGTTATAATGCTATTCTAGGGAGGTCTTGGCTCTCTAGGATGCATGCAGTGGCCTCAACAGTCCACCAATGTTTGAAATATGTTGTGCAAGGACAAGTGGGAGTTGTTCGAAGCAGCCAAAAGATTGCAAGAGAGTGTTATGCTACAGCACTAGCTCCTCGGACGTTGGGAGCAGTTCGTATCAATGAAGAATAGCAGTTTAAGGGGCTTTCTGGGGGTGAGGGTGAAATTAATGACCCCAGAGAGACCCTTGGTGTTCTAATACCAGTTGAGGAAGTCGAAACACACTCTTTGGAAGAGGGAAAAAATGTTAAGATAGGGTCCAAAATGGCATCCGAACTAAAGGGTAAAATGTTGAAGTTCCTAAAAGACCATCAGCATGTTTTTGCTTGGTGCAATGCTGATGTTACCGGGGTACCGGCAGATGTTATATCACACCAACTGTCCATCCGAAGAGACATAACACCCGTAGTACAAAAGATAAAGAAAAGGCTCATGTCATAGTTCAAGAAGTCGACAGACTTACCAAAATGGGGCACATAAAGGAGTCTCAGTATCCTTTATGGACAGCCAATCCGGTCTTGGTGAAAAAGAAAAATGGCAAGTGGCGTATGTGTATTGATTTTACAGATCTCAACAGGTCCTGCCCAAAGGATTTATACCCTGTCCCCCGGATTGATCAGCTGGTGGATTCTACATCTGGGAATAAGTTACTATCTTTCATGGATGCCTTCTCCAGGTACAACCAGATTCAAGTAGATCCGAAGGATCAGGAACATACTACATTTGTTACTGATATGGGCCTTTATTGTTACAAGGTGATGCCATTTGGGTTAAAAATGTTGGGGCTACTTATCAAAGGTTGGTAAACAAATCTTTTGCTGATCAGATTGGAAGAAACATGGAAGTATATATTGACGACATGATGGTAAAAAGTGTGGACCAAGAGCTACACTTGGCAGATCTCCAAGAAAATTTTGCTAACTTAGTAAAAGTAAATTTGAAACTAAATCCAGAGAAGTGTGTGTTCGGAGTGCAGTCCAGAAAATTCCTATGGTATATAATAAGTGAGAAAGGGATACAGCACGATCTGGACCAGCTTAATTATTTATTCCAAATGGAGCCTCCTCGAAATATTAAAGAAGTACAAAGGTTGACTGGGAGGTTGGCTGCGTTAAATCGATTCATTTCAAGGTCTTCGGACAGGTGTGCCCCGTTCTTTCAGACTTTAAAAGGTACAAAGGGATTCGACTGGACTTCACAATGTGATGAGGCTTTTAATGAAATCAAAAAACATTTGTCCTCCCCCAATACTTTATTTAAACCTGTTGATGGAGAGACACTCTTCATCTACTTAGCCGTTTCCAGTTGTGCCATAAGTGCCGTATTGGTAAAGGAGGTAGATAATTATGCTCGTCCGGTGTATTAAATCATCAAGAGCTTAATAGATGCAGAAAAACGTTATCTGAAGCTTGAAAAATTAGCATTAGCCCTGGTGATTGCTGCAAGGAAGATGAGGCCTTATTTTCAGGCTCATCCTATTATTGTCTGAACGTCTTTTCCCTTAAAAGCGTTCTTTAAAAGGCAGATGTTTCAAGTAGAATGACTAAGTGGTCAATGGAATTGGGGAACTATGATATTGATTTTTCCCCCCGGACAGTGGTCAAAGCCCAAGCTGTGGCTGATTTCTTAGTTGAATTCCACTCGGATAGGGATGCAGAGCAAACAACTGATACCAAAGATAAAACAGTTTGGGTCTTCCGGACTGATGGTGGATCAAGTACCATGGGATGTGGTGCAGGGGTATGTTTGACCTCTCCATATGGTGACAAAATGTACCAAGCTATATGTTTTGCCTTTAGGGCTTCTAATAATGAGTCCAAATACGAAGCTGCTATAGCTGGTTTAAAGTTAGCTCTTATTTGTGGAGCCAAAAGGGTCAAGTTGATGAGTGATTCTCAGCTTCTTATCTATCATGCGCAAGGTCAGTCTGAAGCAAAAAAGGAGCAGCTAATAAAATACTTACTTCATCTTAAAGATGTGGCACTTAAGTTCAAAAGCATTGTTTATGAGCACATACCCTGAACAGAAAATGAGCTAGCAGACTCTTTGGAAACCATAGCCTATACTGAATCATACCCTTGGATCCATGTGCTGGAGTGCCCTTCCATTCAACTCAATATGGGTAAGAAGGAAGAAATTTTCGATGTACAGGTGAAACAGCCTCAAGATTGGAGGTTTCCTCTCCTTCAATATCTCTTTGATGGCATCTTGCCTCCGGATAAGTCAATAGCAAGAAAAGTAAAGTACAAGGCTCGTGGTTTTATCATACTAAGAGATGTTCTTTATAAGAAGTCTTACAGTAAACCCCTCTTACGATGTTTGGGGGTTGATGAATCTCAAATAGTACTCTCTGAATTACATGATGGTGAGGGATCAGCTCACTGTGGATTCAGGGCTCTAACAAGGATAGTTTTGTTGGCTGGGTATTATTGGCCCTCTATAATGCAAGATGTTAAGGAGTTGGTGAGGAGGTGTGACCCATGTCAGAGATATAGCAATGAAATTCATATCCCAGCCATCCTTTTAGAGTCAATTTCTGAGCCTATGCCTTTTGCTCGATGGGGGCTGGATTTGGTGGGACCTCTACCTATGGCGTCCAGAGGACGTAGGACAATAATTGTTGCTATTGATTATTTTTAGAAATGGATTGAAGCAGCTCCATTGGCAGGTACGACATCAAAAGCTGTCATAAAGTTCATTTTATCCAATATCTGTTGCAGATTTGGAATTCCACAGAAGATAACAACAGATAATGGGCCACAGTTCGACAATAAGGAAATGGAGAGTTTCTGTGCCTCTAGAGGTATACAACATTGTTTCTCTTCACCTTTCCACCCACAAGAAAATGGTCAGGTTGAAGTGACTAACAGAACTATACTGTCCGGTTTGAAGAAAAATTTAGAAGGGGTTGCTGGAAAATGGCCTAGTTATTTACAAGAGGTTTTGTGGGCTTACAGGACTACACCTGGGGCTGCAACACAAGAGTCACCTTTTGCCTTAGTCTATGGGATGGATGTCATAGCTCCTATAGAAGCAACTCTTCCTTCATTTCGAGTTCACAATTTTTCCGAACACACTAACGAAGTGGCAATCAGAGGTCAGCTTGATTTAATAGAAGAAAGAAGAGTTAAGGCTCACCTTAGAGCTGCACACTATCAGGGTTTGATGAGAAGCAGGTTTGCTTCCAAAGTTAAAAAAAAAAAGATTTTCAGCCGGGGGATAAGGTGTTAAGGAAAGTCTTCTTACACACTAAAGAGAAGCTGCTCGGCAAACTAGCCCCAACTTGGGAAGGACCTTATATGGTCATTGAAAGGCTTAAACCTGGGACATACTGGCTAGAAGACAATGATGGAAGGGTTTTGAATCACCCTTGGAATATTGAGCGCCTCGGGATGTACTTGGAGTAGAAACTATGTAAATATTTACTTGTTTAAAAGTCCATGTAAATATTTGGGGGCATACTCTTTCCTACCCTGGTGGCGCGGGGAGGTTTTGATGAGGTGTCCGGGCTCTTTTATAAAATTTGATGGATTCTTAAAATTCGGAGTGTTCTTATTTTGTTTTTTGTCAAATTTTTGTTTACATCGGCCGGATTGAATTAAATGACTGATGACTACTTAAACATTTGTCATCGGGGAATTTAAACACTCTCACTTTAAGATGTTTATGAAATAACTAAGGGTTGTTTAAACATTAGCCACCAAAATTGAAAAACTATGAAAGAATGCAAGAATTGTGCAAAGTAAAGATACTCATTAAAACAACCGAAGTGCCTTTGCCATCCAAGGACTTTAAATTGTCAATCAAAGCAAAAAGATCTGTCCGGTCAAACACCGGACACAGTTACAAAAATTCCTTGGCCTTCCAAGGACTTTAGTTCAATCAAAACAAAAGGTAAAAAAATAATTGATATTCTAAGACTGAGCCTTTGAAGACGGCTCAGCCTCACTCGTTTTCTTCTTCTTGAGGTCATCGTTTTCCTCACCTGGACTCTCCCCGGTGTTCTCTTCTTCATCGGATGAGGATGCACTGGAGTAATCAAACTTGTCACCATCAGCCATTGTATGGAAGGGAAGGTCTGGATACTCTACAAAAGTCCATAAGTCTCCCAGATTCCTCTTCGGAAACTTCTCGTGAAAAATCAAGACCATGTCCGACTTCACCTTGGCATACATTTCTTCCTGACTATCTATCACTTGGTTGGTATAAGCATCGATCTTGGCTTGATTTTTGGCCTTTTGCTCCCTTAGCAGATCAGCTTTTTCCTGTGCGGCCTTGGACACCGAGTCCTCGAGTGCGATCTTGTCGTTGGTCAAAGTATGAATGACTTGGTCCTTGGCCTTCACATCCTCTTTTGAAGAGGAGAGATCTTTCTCTAACCCGGACTGCTTTTCCCGGAGGTCTTTGATAGTATCTTCTAAGGTAGCTACCTTTGTGGCCCAACCCTATTGGCTCTTCTTTAACTCCTCGTTTTCTCTCTTCAGAACATCAGCATTTTGGGTGGTAATGAGGAGGTCGTTGGATAGTTTCTCCTTGTCAGAATTAAGGGCAGTAATGATAGCTGACTGACCTCGCACTTGCTTCTCCAGGACCAACACTGGCTGAATGTTACTTAATATGGAGTGAGTTATAACATCTCTTTCGCTTGAAACGGTGAAAGATTTACCACTGAAGGTAACGGTGTTTGAAGTACTTGGAGGTAGGGCCCAGCAAAGTCATCTCTGGGGAGGTTTTCGAAGTAGTCACCAAGTCCCTCAAGCCCTGTAATGTCGACACCGTCAATACTGATCTCTCTTCCTCCAATCTCATCGGTTTGAAAGTCACCAGGGATCTCTTCTGCTCTTGTTGGATCAGTAGGGTCAACAGGAGGGAGGGGCTCCGGAGGCCGGAGAGAAAGTTCGTCACCCCTGGAAGTCTTTTTCTTCTTGGCCTCCCTGTCCTTGCTTTTTGCTCCCCGTTTCCTGTCTTTCTTAGGAACCCTTGGGGGTTTTGGAGATCCTGCATCTTCCCTAGCACTCTCATGCTCTACTACTTCTAGGAGAGCATCATCAATCTGACTTGGAACTGGCCCCTCTTGGTTTATTGGAGCATTTTCCTCCGCTTCGACAGGGTTAGCCTCAACCACACTCTTCTTGCCCTTTCCTTTTTTGCCTTTCATCTTACTTGGGGCCTTGGCTCGACCAGGAAAATACAGTGACCCGTCCGGTGTGTGTGTTCTTGTAAGGACTACCTCCGGAGGGGGTGGAGTGGCAAGTTCCTCCCAGGATAAGTCCCTCCGGTAAAGGCGTTGTGAAAACGATTTCCCCACTTTTCAGCAGCCCAAGTGTTGATCTTGGTACAAGTGGTATGCCCGGCCTTTAGATGATCATTGAAGTCTTTAGGCAGCATTGTCAAGAAACAAAAAAAAAAAAGACAAGTTAGATAAACAAATTTATAAATAATGAAGATGGGAATTAGAGATGGGATTCTTACCATCACTTCGCCATCTGCTGGTAAGGAGACTTGGGTTGGTACCGGCTTTAATCTTCATCCCATTCTCCCAGGCACCACTCACAAACAAAAAGTGATTCCTCCAATTTCTCTCCGACTCGAGCAGGTCATCCACTGCTTTATAGTTATCACCCATGTTGAAGTGATAGAAGGGAATATGGTGGTTTCTGCAGAGGCTGGCCACAGCTGCGAATTCCTCCATTGGTAGAGGAATTCTGGAGAGCCTGGAGGCTATGATACAGGCCATAAGAGTATACCAGGTATTAGGGCTCAGTTGACTTGGACAAAGCTTGATGAGGTGGAAGTATCTGACTATCTCCGGATATAAAGGAAACCTTAGTCCCCAATTAAAGAGTTCAGTGAAGATAACTATTTAACTGCTTGCAGTCCATCGGTGTTTCAGGGTCTATTGGGATCCTTATTTTTACGTTCTCCGGAATCCCCCACTTTGTTCGCATCCGACCCAGTTCGGCTGTGTGGATGAAGGCATAATTGATTTTTTGCAAAGAAATTAAATACTTGACAATAACCTTGTGGAAACAAGGTCCCACTTTTCCCTCAAGGATCTCCGGCAGATCTGGATGCCTTAGGCACAGCTTTTCTTTGCCTTTATCCTTCTTGGCAGCACCAGCATCACTCATTTGTCCGGAGACTTTGGACTCAAACGGAGCCTCTTCAATAGAATCCTCCATTACTTCTTCCATTACCAAGGAGGGGTTTTCGGTTGTTTTTGGGTGAGGTGAGTTAGAGATTGGCTCCGTATTCCCTCCGGATTGTTGGGTTTCACTGGTCCCCTGAACTCTGGTCTCCGGTTGGGGCTCAGATGCGGTAGTTTCTTTTCGGAGACTTGAGCTAGATGCCTCCGGTGCGGACAGCTTGTCCTTAGGAATTTTCATGGGTGCCTTTGATCCTTTGTCACTATCCTTGGCCCCTGATTTGGAAGGTGTACCTTTTTTAGCATGCCCTCTTACCAAACGACCTCTTCTCCGATCAACTAGTTTATTAGGAGAGACATCTGCATCTGATCCCATGGCGATAAATGGGAAAGGCTTCTTGAAACTGGTAACTACTTGCCCTGGTTCAGCAGTGGGCTCCGATTTCTGAACCTACGAGCCTGAAACAATTGGCGAAAGATTGGTTTGAAACAATCTCCTCGGTTTAACACTCCTGGTTGAAGAAGAGCCATGGTCAGGCTCTATGTTTGGAATTTCTGGTTTGTCGACAGGGGAAGTAGGAAGGCCTACAGCAATGCGCCTTTCTCGTTCGACTTTTTGAGCCTTTTCTAACTCTGATAGATTAAGCCACCCGCCTTTGATTAAAGCGTTCCTAGCTGTGAACATAAACTCACAACCAAAAAGAAGTATTTGTGTTTGAGAGAGAAAGCTCTGAAGTTTAGCAAAGTAAGTATGAAGATGATGGTAAAACAGTAAAGAAATGTTTAATTTATAGTAAACACACAAAAAGATGTTTTGATACCTAGGAGAATTCGAAAGGATTGCAATGATTAGGGAACGGCGCTGATGTCATCTTCATTAAATGAAGAGGTTACTTTTTAGAGAAGGTGGGAGCGAAATTCTAGGTGAAAAAACGGCTGAAGTAACAAACCAGAGAAAGACACGTGTCCCACGAACTCTGACAAGAAACCGTTTAGTTTTCAAGAACTTTTTTCAGTCCAGATAAAGCTATAACATAGTTCGAAGGACCTGTCCGGATGTAACTGTCACCAGTAACAGGCTGTTTTCTAGCTCTTGCCAAAGGTTTTTGAACATCACCTAAATAAAGGGCTACTGATGAGTCTGGATTCTGTCACCACATTTTATGGGAACCGGACAGGGTCAATTCGGACAATGTCCACCTTACCGGATAGGGGCAGTTCGGACACCATCATCCACTGAACTATCCGAACAGAACTATAAAACCTAATCACTTTTTGATTAAGCTGCCTATTTACTTACTTAGAACTAATGGGTCTTTAAACTCGACCCGAATCCATTAAACACGACCCGAAAGCCCATGTGGCCCAAATATGAGGGTATAAATACCCAACCACCAACATTAAATGAGGGTAATGAAAATTAAATACAACTAGGCAGCTTAATTCTCCCTCTACATTCTACCCAAACATTAAATACTCTCAAAACTCCACAAAACTCTAAACAAAAATTACAAACTTACCCTCAAACAAAAATAAACCACACTGTGCCCAATTGATTGTGTCATACCACGAAAGTTGTATTTTATGAAAGTAGTATACTAATGAATCCTATAATATTATATTTTATTTTGGGACGTAATATTTATCCAAAATTTATTTATATAGGTTATCTTGAATGGAACGTTGCCGAAAATCTATCTTACTTCTTCGATTTGAGCGGAGATCAATAATTAAGTACACGCATTACTTGTTTTTTGTATAACATGGACGAATACTTTAATTTTATTTCATTTTTGTTTGGACTTTAAAGTTTATTGTAAGATATTTGTATCTATATTACTCTTTGTAGTTATTTCTATAAACAAATCTGCAAAATTCTTGTAAATTTTATCAAAAAATGGCAAAAACATAACTGTCAAGTCACAAATTCGAACGCACGCGAATTCCACATTCGATATCATGTTCAAATCGTGTAGGTTGAGCTCACAATTGTGTTCAAATCATGGGCTGACTATGCGCAAATCTGGCATCCACGTGAATCCTCTGTTCGCGAAGTCTATTGGAAATATTTCCATTTCCTTTTTTATATTTTCAAGGTTTCCAAACTTAATGTTTTTTATGTATCTTATACTTTATTCATTTAACATTACCAACTGAAAAATGAATGCAAAAAAGGTTTAAATTGACTAAAACAGGTCAAACAATAACTTAGGAAATCATTAAACTCAAACAACAACTTAGGAAATCATTAAACTCAAACAACAACTGAAGAAATCATAAAAACTCAAACAATAATTGAAGAAATTATAAAAACTCAAAGCAAAATCAAGGAAAGCATAAACTTAAACAACAACTAAGGAAATCATTTGCAATAACTTCTAATGAACGAAGTTTATTTGTCACGCCAGTTTCATTTCATCAACTTCCTTCGTCTTTTGCAATCTGGTAGTCTACCGCAACAACACACATTTCTTCTTTCCAAGTGGTAGATGTGTAGGCATGGAAAATATCCAGCTGCTTCTCTGTTAAAGTATTAGTGACTTAACAGTTGACCAACTTAAATGCAGCATGACATTCATCGTCGTTGAGGTTGGAAACTAGATAGGTCCATCTAGTTTTTACCTCATCTAAACGTCTTGAAATCTTAGACAGCTGGACGTCATCCCTGCTGTATAGGCTATACATATGGTATAGCATTGCCTCACAGTAATGTCTATTGTGCTTGAGTTTTTTATGTTGTGTTATACAAGAGGAGAGCATCTATTTATTGACCATTTTATCTTTAGATAACATAATCCAAGTAGACAAATCACTACTTGACACGTGTAAGATGTGGATAATGTAATCCCATGTGCGCTATATCTGGGTATCCAGTTATAACATATAAGGGTCTTATTATAGTGTAACAAAATATGAAGTGCAATAAACACTGTTATCGAAAAAATGAACTCAAAAAAATAAAAAGTAAAAATTGACTAAAAACATGTCAAACAACTTAGGAAAACATAATAACTCAAACAACAACTAAGGAAATCACAAACTCAAACAAAAACTGAGGAAATTATAAACTCAAACAACAACTGAAGAAATCATAAAACCTCAAACAACAACTAAGGAAAGCATAAAACTTAGAAGTCAAAGTCGTATCCCATGTTGTCTTCAACAATGATGATGTTCACAATATCATCCTTTAAATCTGAAATCTATCCTCTAGATTTGTTACCATATCCTTAGGAATTGAATCTGAAACTGTCATGTTCTACACTATAAGTGCTCCTTGCTTTATTTTGTAAGGCATATACAATATACGTTGCAGTGGTTTCACACAATTGTACATATTTTTCACTTTGTCACGACTATGTGGTGGCTGATTTATTACTCCTAATAGGCCATACTCAAAATATACATAATAGGGTACTTGATCGGAAAAATTATCGCTCGTATCATCAGATATTGTTCGGGTAACAAACTTCACGGCCTGAAGCAAGTGATAGTCTTCATTTATATTAAACTTCATCTTTAAAAGCCTTTATATTTTTTGTGTGTTTGAGAATATTCGGTGAATGAACTATTAGACTAGGTTCCAGGTCCCTTTTAAAGAAAATTCCAATTTGGTGGGTAATCAGTTTCTTGTGGGAACAAATATATGGTGGGAATCATTGGTTGGCGGGAGTCATTATTTAGAGGAAATCGTTTTTTGGAGGGAATCTTTGTATGACGGGAATCATTGTTTGAAGGTGGTGTGGATAAAAGTAGCCTGAGGGTAGGCTGGTAATTTCAAGTGGAGTTTTAAAGCGGCGTGAGGGTGTTTAACAGTGTTTAAAGGTGTTTCACAGTGTTTTAAGGGTGTTTCACAGTGTTTTAAGGGTGTTTCACAGTGTTTTAAGGGTGGAGAGAGAATTGTGCAGCTTGGCAGCAGTCAATTTTTCTTCCCCCTAGTTAATGCTGGTGGTTGGGCATTTATAGTGTGAAATTTGGGCCCTTATGGGCTTTCGGGTCAAGTTTAATGGACCCGGGTCATGTTTAAAGACCCATAAGTTTTAAGCAGATGTGCAGGTAGCTTAGTCAGATAGTGTTTAGGTTTTTTAGTACTTTAGTCATAGTTCGAACTGCCTTAAGTTTTCAGTGTTCGAAATCATCTGTCCGGTCAACAAGTCCTGTCCGAATTTCCGGGGAGATTTACTTTGGACTACCCTTCCGGGGAGCACTTCGAATTCGGACTCATCAGGAGCCCCTTTTTTAGGTATTTGAACAAGTGTCCTTGTTAAAGAACTGAAAAACAGTCCGACTTAGGAAGTGACCTTCCTTCGAAGAGAGTTGAGGACAGGCCCGGACAGCCCAATCGTTACGAATTCTAAACGGTTCTTGTCAGAGTTAGTGGGACACGTGTCACTTTCTGGTTGGTTACTTCATCCGTTTTTTCACCTCGAAAGTTGCACCACTTTCTCGAACAAGTTACCTCTTTAAATGCTATTGATGACGTCAGCGCCGTTTTTTAATCATTGCCCAACTTTTCAAGATTCTCCTAGGAATCAAACCCTCTTTTACATTTACTATAAATTCTATTCATCTTTCACAGTCTCACTATTACCTTCACTCTGCCATTTTACTCAAAGCTTCATCTCTCTAAAATTTCAAGATTTCCTTAGTTGTTTTATGTTCACAGCAAGAACAGCTCTAATCAAGGGTGGGTGGCTTAATCTCTCAGAATTGGAGAAAGCTCAAAGGGTTGAAAAAGAGAAAAGACTTGCAGCAGGGCTTCTAGCGTCGCCTGTCGAGAAACCAGCCCCTTCAATCGAAGAATCTGATAGAGGTTCATCTTCTTCGAAAGGTACGAGATCTAGAAAACTCTTTCAATCAACACTCTCCCCCATCGTATCTGGCTCATCAGTCCAAGAGTCAATCCCCACTGTCGAACCGGGGGTCGCTGTTACAAGTGTCAGGAAGAAAACCACTTTCATTGCTATGGGGTCCGACTCCGATCATTCTCCAGACAAACTAATCATGAAAAGACCAAGCAGATTGGTTAAGGGACTCTCTTCAAAAAATACCAGTGAGTCAGGGTCCGGGGCAACTGTTAGGACTCTCCGGGAAAGGCCGGTTGGTCCGGAGGCTAGTAGTCCACTACCTCCCAAAGAAACCTCGACCTCAGAAACTCAAACTGAGGTGAGAACTCAAAAACATACAACGAGCCGTCAGTCCGGAGGATCAGCTGTGCCAAGCTTCATCCCTCCCCGGACTGTTTCTGCAGAAGCTCCCCCAACAGTAATGGAGGAGAGGATGGAAGACTCCACTGAGGAGGTTAGGTTTGAGTCCGAGTCTTCCGGACAAGCTGAAACTGCTGTAGTTGTTGCCAAGAAGGGCAAAGAGGACTTGTATCTGAGGCGTCCGGATCTGCCGGAGAGCCTTGAAGGGAGAGTAGGGCCCTGCTTTCATAAGGTAGAGTTCAAGTACCTTTTATCTCTGTTAAAGACCAAGTATGCGTTTATCCATACTAGAGATTTTGGACGGTTTCGCACTAAGTGGGGGATCCCTGAAAACGTAAAAATCCGAATTCCCATCGATCCGGAGACCCCGATGGATTGTAAAAGGAACGAAATAGTCTTCTTTACGGAGCTATTCAACTGGGGACTTAGGTTCCCACTGGATCCAGAGATAGTGCGCTATTTCCACCTAATCAAACTATGTCCATCACAGCTAAGCCCTAACGGATGGTACACCTTGATGTCATGCATTATGGCATCTAGGTTGTCCGGAATTCCTCTTCCAATGGAAGAGTTCGCTGCTGTAGCTAACTTGTGCAAACACCATGAGTTCCCTTTTTATCACTTTAACATGGGGAACGATCTTAAAGCTGTGGATGATCTCCTGGAGTCGGAGAGCAAGTGGAGGAGCCAGTTCTTGTTTGTAAGTGGCTCATGGGAGAATGGTAAGAAAATCAAGACCGGGGAGAATCCTAGCCTTCTTCGAAGTAGATGGAGGAGCGATCGTAAGTTTTACTTTAAGTTTCTGTTCGAATTTCTCTTTTCATTTAGTTCATGCTAACCAGTCGCTTTCTTGTTTTATTAAAGCAGCCAAAGGAGTTCGGAGACTATCTAAAAGCCGGACAGGTCACCTGTGGCAAGATAAACGCATGGGCCGCAGAGAACTGGGAGAACCGGTTCCACAAAGCTTTTACCCCTGGGAATTTAGCGAGATCCCATCTGTGGAACACCACAGGTCGAAGGGATCTTACCTGGGAGGAGTTCTCCACCCCACCTGATGAAGATGTAGTGCTGAGAAGGTCTCATGAATTGTATGGGACCCTCTTCCTTCCTGTCTGGGCCAAAGCCCCAAGTAAAATGAAGGGCAAGAAGAAGAAGAGCAGGAAAGCAGTAGAAGATGCTGAGAAAGAGGTCCCAACAGGCTCAGAGGTGCCAGCCCAGGCTCAAGTTGACGCAAACCTTCTACAAGTGGTAGAACAGGAGAGCGAGAAACAAAGAGTGAAGTCCCCAAAACCCACAAGGGCTTCTAAATGGACTCGCAAGCAAGTGAGTGATAGTGTTGATAGGGAGGTCAAAAAGAAAAAAATTTCCCAAGGAGAGGAGCTTGCTCTCCGGGATCCGGAGCCCACTTTCCCAACTGACCCAACATTAGCCGAAGAGATCCCATGGAATCTTAATGAAGGGATTCCAATGGAATTCCACACTGATGAAGTTGATAGGGGAGAGATTAACATGGATGAAGTGGATGTCACCGGTCTGGGTCCTTTAGGTGACTACTTCCTTGGCCTGTCTAGAGATGAGTTCGCAGGGCCATATGTTCCCCCCAGTAGCTCTAACACAGTAAACTTCAATGGTAAGACTTTCTTGGTTTCTAGTGAGAGGGATGTTATAGCCCATTCCCTCCTTAGAAACGTGCAACCAGTACTCACCCTGGAAAGGCAAGTCCGGAGTCAGGCGGAAATCATTAGAGATCTCAAGTCTGAGAATGAGAAGCTGTCCGATGACCTCAGGACTGCTACTACTAAGGTTGACCTGCTTAAGGAGTCGAACGAACAGCTAAAGAAGAGTCAAAATGAAAGCAACACAAAAGTTGCTTCTTTAGAAGAGACCGTAAAAGATCTCCGGGCTAAGCTGTCCGGATTGGAGAAGGACTTGATAGCCTCAAGGGGAGAAACTGCAGCAAAGGAGAAGATTGTCACCAACCTGACCACTGACAAACTTGCTTTAGAGAATGCAGTGACTCAGGCTGTTGAGGAGAAAGCTGCTTTGGTGAAGGATCAAGAGGCCATGATCAAGGCCAAAATCAACGCTTATGCCAGGGAGATGATACGGAGTGAAGAATTAATGGTTGAGAAAGTGAATTCCGACATAATCCTCTTGTTTCACGAGAAGTTCCCGAAGAGGAGACTAGGGGACTTATGGCGTTATGTGGATGACGATGATCTCCCCTACTGGACCATGGTTGATGAAGGGTACACTGATATATCCTCGTCTGGTGATGAAGAGGAAACCGGAGAGAGTCCGGGTGAGGAAGAGGTTGACCCCAAAGGCAAGAAGGTCATTAAGGAAAAAAGCGACATCAAGGGCAAGAAAACAGATGAGGGTGAGCCATCTTCAAAGGCTCCTCCTTAATTTATAATCTGTTTCGTTTATCTTTTACTTGAACCAAAGTCCTTGGAAGGCCAAGGCACCTTTTTTGTGATGTTGTCCGAATTATTCGGACAGATTTTTGTTCTGCACCCAAACTTGTTTAAAAAGTCCTTGGAAGGCCAAGGCAATTTTAAGTTGTTGAATGAATGTTTTGTTTTGCTCAACCATTCTCTTCTTTCATAATCTGTTTAAATAGTTGGAGTTTAAGTAGTCTTGAGTTATTGTGTTGTGAGAGTGTTTAGTTTCTCTGGCTAGAATTTAAGTAGCCCTTAGACCTTTCAGTCAGGATAGTATGACAATCAACAGAATTTTGCAAAAACTTAGAAAATTATTCAAGAAGGCTCCAAGTTTCATTTAAAGCTCTCCGTGGCGCCGGAGAGAGGTAGTAGTATGCCCCCAAATATTTACATGGATGTTTTAAACAAGTAAATATTTATATAAGTTTTATTCTAAGTACATTCGAAGGTGTTCAATATTCCAAGGGTGAGTTAAAACCCTGCCATCTTTGTCTTCTAACCAGTATGTACCAGGCTTGATTCTTTCAATCACAGTATAGGGACCCTCCCAAGTTGGGGCCAGCTTTCCGAAGAGCTTTTCCTTGGTATGTAAGAAAACTTTCCTCAACACCTTATCTCCTGGTTGAAAGTCCCTTCTTTTAACTTTAGAAGCAAACCTGCTTCTCATCAAGCCCTGATAGTGTGCCACTCTAAGATGAGCTTTTACTCGCCTTTCTTCAATTAAATCAAGTTGATTTCTAACTGCCATTTCATTAGCCTGTCCGGAGAAGTTGTGGACTCAAAAGGAGGGGAGTGTCTTCTCTATGGGGGCTACTGCATCCATCCCACAGACCAAAGCAAAAGGTGATTCTTGTGTTGCAGCCCCAGGCGTTGTCCGGTAGGCCCACAAGACTTCTTGTAAATAACTAGGCCACTTCCCAGCAGCCCCTTCCAAATTTTTCTTTAAACCAGACAGTATTGTCCTATTAGCCACCTCAACTTGCCCATTGGCCTGTGGGTGGAAAGGTGAAGAAAAGCAATGCTGAATACCCCTTGAGGCACAAAAGCTCTCCATTTCTCTGTTGTCAAACTGTGGCCCATTGTCTGTTGTTATTCTCTGGGGGACACCAAATCTGCAACATATGTTGGATAGAATGAATTTTATAACAGCCTTTGATGTTGTTCCGGCCAAGGGGGCTGCTTCTATCCACTGTGAAAAGTAGTCAATGGCTACAATTATGGTTTTACGCCCTCCGGACGCCACAGGGAGAGGCCCAACTAAGTCCAATCCCCATCGAGCAAAAGGGATGGGCTCAGAAATTGATTCCAAAGGAATGGCTGGTACATGAATTTTATTGCTGTACCTCTGGCATGGGTCACATCTTCTTACCAGCTCCTTAGCATCTTTCATTATTGTTGGCCAATAATATCCGGAGAGAAGCACTCTTCTACTTAATGCTCTAAATCCACAATGGACTGACCCCTCACCATCGTGCAATTCGGAGAGAACCATTTGTGACTCATGATCCCCTAAACAGCGTAGGAGAGGTTTGCTATAGGATTTCTTGTATAAGACTTCTCTAATCATAATGAAACCACGTGCCCTGTGCTTCAAGGTTCAGGCTTGTGGTTTATCCAAAGGCACGATACCATCAGACAGATATTGCATAAGAGGAGACCTCCAGTCTTGAGGCCGGTTTACTTGTATTTCAAAAACTTCCTCTTTTTCACCTTCATCAAGTTGAATAGAAGGGCTTTCAAGCACATGGATCCATGGATAGGACTCCGTATATGCTATTGTTGCCAATGAGTCTGCTAGCTCATTCTCTGCCCGGGGAATATGCTCATAGACAACGGCTTTAAACTTCATGGCCTCACTTTTCAAGAGTAGTAAATACTTGATCAATTGTTCTTTTCTAGCTTCTGATAGGCCCAAGGCATGGTGAACAAGCAATTGGGAGTCGCTTAGCAGCTTGACCCTTTTTGCTCCACAGATGTAAGCCAATTTCAACCCAGCTATAGCTGCTTCATATTCGGACTCATTATTGGATGCCCTGAAAGCAAAACAAATAGCTTGGAACATGTTGTCCCCATAGGGGGAAGTGAGACATATTCCTGCCCCAGATCCTATGGCACTGGATCCTCCGTCTGTTCGGACAATCCACACTTTTTTGTCTTTTGAATCAGCAGGTTGTTCTGAATTCCTATCAGAATGGAATTCGACCAGAAAGTCAGCCACAGCCTGAGCTTTTACTGCTGTTCGAGGAGCAAAGTCTATGTCGAAGTCCCCCAACTCTACTGACCACTTTGTCATTCTGCTTGAAATATCTGCTTTTTGAAGGACATTCTTTAAAGGGAAAGACGTCCGGACAATAATAGGATGAGCCTGAAAATAAGGCCTCATCTTTCTTGCAGCTATCACCAAGGCCAATGCTAGTTTTTCAAGTTTCAAGTAACGCTTCTCAGCATCAATCAAGCTTTTGCTGATGTAGTACACTGGGTGAGGATACCCATCAACCTCCCTTACTAACACAGCATTGATGGCACAACTTGAAACAGCCAGATATACGAAGAGAGTCTCCCCATCAATTGGTTTGAACAGAGTCTTGGGAGAGGACAGATGCTTCTTAATTTCATTGAATGCCTCATCACACTGTGGTGTCCATTCAAACCCCTTTGCACCCTTCAAGGTTTGAAAAAATGGAGCACATCTGTCCGAAGACCTGTAGATGAATCTGTTCAAGGCTGCTAACCTCCCCGTTAACCGTTGTACTTCTTTAACGTTTCGAGGAGGCTCCATTTGGAACAAAGCATTGAGTTGGTCCGGGTCGGGCTGTATCCCATGCTCACTTATAATATACCCTAAGAACTTCCCGGACTGCACTCCGAACACACATTTTTCAGGATTTAACTTTAAATTCACCTTGGCCAGGTTGGCAAAAGTCTCTTGGAGGTCGGACAAGTGCAGCTGCTCATCCACACTTTTCACCATCATATCGTCAATGTAAACCTCCATATTTCTTCCAATTTGATCAGCAAATGCCTTATTGACTAACCTTTGATAAGTAGCCCCAGCATTTTTCAAGCCAAAGGGCATCACCTTATAGCAGTGCAGACCCCTATCAGTGACAAAAGTGGTATGCTCTTGATCTTTTGGATCCACCTGGATCTGATTATACCCGGAGAAAGCATCCATGAAGGAGAGCAGTTTGTTCCCAGAAGTAGAGTCTACTAACTGATCTATCCGGGGGACCGGATACAAGTCTTTTGGGCAAGCTCGATTAAGATCTGTGAAGTCAATGCACATTCGCCATTTACCGTTTTTCTTTTTTACCAAGACTGGATTGGCAGTCCACAAAGGGTACTGAGATTCTTTAATGTGCCCCATCTTTGTGAGTCTGTCAACCTCTTGTACAATGACATCAGCCTTTTCTTTTGAGAAAGCTCTCCTCTTTTGTACTACTGGTGCCACGTCTCTTCGGACAGATAAGTGATGGGAAATCACCTCTGATGGAACTCCAGTAACATCAGCGTTGCACCAAGCAAAAACATGCTGATGGTCTTTTAAGAATTTCAACATACCTTCTTTCAACATTGGTGGCATTTTGGACCCTATCTTGACAATTTTTCCTTCTTCCAAGCAATGTGTTTCAACCTCCTCAACCGGGATCAACACTCCGGGGGTCTCTCTGGGGTCATCAATTTCACCCTCACCCCCATAAAGGCCCTCAAACTGCTATTGGTCATTTATTCGGACTGCCCCCAGCGTTCGTGGAGCCAAGGCAGTGGCATAGCATTCTCTTGCAACTTTTTGACTGCTCCGGACAACCCCAACTTGCCCCTGAACATCATATTTTAGACACTGATGGACTGTCGAAGCCACTGCATGCATCCTAGAGAGCCAAGATCTCCCTAGAATAGCATTGTAGCAAGTGGGACAATCCACCACAATGAAAAGTATTCTGACTGTTTTCTTGAAAGGGCCTCTGCCCAACAATACTTCTTCTTCGAACTCACCGATTACATCGGCCGAGCTGCCCGTGAAGCCTACGATCGATCTGTCTGACTTTTGAATCATAGCTGGATTTTTCATTTTCTTGTAAGTATCTAGGAAGAGGATATTGGCAGAGCTCCCAGTATCTACCAGGATTCGCCTTATTTCATTGCCCCCTATCGATGCTCCTATAACAACAGCATCTTCATGAGGGCCAGCAATGTCTCTCAAATCATCCCCATCAAAGACAATAAATGGGAATAAACTTGACGATTGATAAGAGGTCATGCCCCCTTCTAGCTGGGTAGCCAAATTATGAACATGCCTTTTTCTTGATGAAGTGGTAGGAGCCGTTACAGTGTCCCTTCCGAAAATTGTCAAGGACTCAAAGAACTTAATGAGCCCGGAGACCGACCTAGAACGCTCCTCTATTGCACCCACTCTATTTCTCGATGGGTCAGGATCCAAGTATTCGGATTCCACATCAAACCTTTCAATGATTACCATAGCCCCCTCTGGGGCAGCATTAACCGGACCAGCCCGGTGAGTGTTATCAGGCCTGTTGCCTCCTCTTCTTTTAACGTATGCACCCAATTTCCCTCTTTCGATCAGGTTTTGAACCTCTTGTTTCAGTGCTATGCAATCATCAGTAGTATGGCCAATATCATTGTGATATTGACAAAAAGAACTGTTTCGATGTTCTCTGGGAGACTGCAAGGTCGCTGGTCTCCGGTAGTGTACTTCATCTTTTGTTTTATCGAAAATGGTTGCCACACTTTCTTTGAGTTCTGCAAACCATTCCGGTTGGACCCATGGTCCCCTTTTGTTTCTAGACTGTTGGCTTTGTGCAGGAGCAGCTGGTTGAGACTGAGCTTTTCCCCTTCCATGCCCCTGTCCGGTTTCTCTAGCTTTGTTCCCGGACTGGTTTTGATTTGGAGTTGGCGCCACCGGGGTGGATCTCACCTGTCTGTGCACCCTGGTCTTCTTTGTTTCATCAACATTTATTTGTTTGCCAACTTGATTTAGCAATCCCCCCAGGTCATGGCCTTCTTCCTGGTTACTGAATCGGCCAGGTTGCCCAGGTTCAAACCTTGTCTCAGGGAGGCTATTGCCACTTGTTCAAAGCAATCAGCCAGCCCGTTTTTTGTGTTCACAAAACGACTTATGTACTCCTTTAATGATTCGTTTGGTTCTTGGGCACAATGGATTATGGTATCTCCATTACCCTTTAGCTCCTTACTCCCCACAAATTGCCTTCGAAAGGCCACCCAAAAAGTATCAAAGTCTCTGATACAACCCTGAGGAAGGCTGTTGTACCACTTCAGAGCACTCCCCGTGAAGGATTGGGAGAATGCCCTGCAGAGTAGTTTATCATCATCATCAAAGTTCATCATGAAGTTCTTGAATTGCTCCAGATGATTGTCTGGATCAGTACTGCCATCGTACTTCTCCATCTTGGTGCTATCAAACCTCTTGGGGAGATTTCCGGACAGTATTTTAGAAGACAAAGGTGATTGCCTCCAATTCCTCCCACGACTGAACGCAGTATCCTCATTAGGTGTTGCAAAGATACCTGGCTCATCATGGAAGGCAAAAGGATCCACCAGCATCCGGTCTACATGCCTCCGGTTGTGAGATGATCCTTTCCCAATGTGCCTTTTCATTCTTCCATGGTGATCTCTTTTTCTGGAATACTTTTTAACTTGCTTCTGTTTTTTCCTGGTTCGCCCCTCATCACTACTGGAGGACAAGGATTTTTCATTTCCCTCACTGTCCGAAGAGCTGTCCGAAGATTCTGAGCTTGAGTCAGAACTCTCCACAGGCTTGGACCGGTGAGACTTTTTAGAACTGGCATGTGTCTTTTTAGTGCTCACATGAGTTTTTGAAGCCTCATGCTCTCGAGGGTTATCAGAGCGATGAGCAACTGATGCTTTGGACTTTTCCTTCATGCCCATCTTGGCCTTCTCAGCCCTCAGAGCTTCTATTTCAACCCTCAACCTGTCACGCTCTTGGACAGTATATTCATCGTTCTCTTCCACCACTTCAAGCAAAGCTGGTGGAAGCTCTGGATTATCCGGATTCATTCGGACAGAATTTCCTTACTTGGTTTTGAATGCTTGATTCAGGCACCGTCACCTCCCACTGTGGTCGCCAATTTGGTGTGGATAAAAGTAGCCTGAGGGTAGGCTGGTAATTTCAAGTGGAGTTTTAAAGTGGCGTGAGGGTGTTTAACAGTGTTTAAAGGTGTTTCACAGTGTTTTAAGGGTGTTTCACAGTGTTTTAAGGGTGGAGAGAGAATTGTGCAGCTTGGCAGCAGTCAATTTTTCTTCCCCCTAGTTAATGCTGGTGGTTGGGCATTTATAGTGTGAAATTTGGGCCCTTATGGGCTTTCGGGTCAAGTTTAATGGACCCGGGTCATGTTTAAAGACCCATAAGTTTTAAGCAGATGTGCAGGTAGCTTAGTCAGATAGTGTTTAGGTTTTTTAGTACTTTAGTCATAGTTCGAACTGCCTTAAGTTTTCAGTGTTCGAAATCATCTGTCCGGTCAACAAGTCCTGTCCGAATTTCCGGGGAGATTTACTTTGGACTACCCTTCCGGGGAGCACTTCGAATTCGGACTCATCAGAAGGGAGTTATTGTTTAGAAATATATAGTCATAACATATGGTACATTAATAACATATAAACTATTTAAACAAATATAGCTAAATAACATAGACAAAAGATGGAATGCAATAAAAAGTAAAACCAAAATATGATAACAAAACATAATCAAATAATATAGTCACAATGCATGCCAAAAATACAATCAAATAGTCATGGAATATAAAATAGTCATCGATCAAGCTCTCAATACTGGTGCGTCACAGTCGAGCAATCCTACAGCGACTGACATAGCTCATCCATACTCATCACATGCGACCTGAATATACCCCAGCTATCCAGCAACGCGTAACGGATAATATGCCTCAACTATATCTCATACCTTAAATGTGTGGTCTATCTAAGCCACATCGCAGAAAGAGAAATGGTCGCGTATATGCTCGTACGACATGAACCACACCTACAATATAAGGAGTATACTAAGTATTAATAAAATAACTGTTGATCAACAAATAAAAATATAAACGTTGAAACTTACATTATGCTCCCTCAATGAAGATAAAGTATGTCGGGTATTGGTATGAGTCTCCTGATCTGAGCAAAAAAAAAGAGGTGCGTATCTTCACATAGTCAACATAGAAATTTGGTATCCACTGTTGACCGTAGTTAAAAACGAGGGAAAATGATCATAAATCCACGTCTCCAACAAAGTAAGGAAACAATTAAACCCTGAAATCGCATGTAAGGACGATCTTCAAATATGGTAATAGAACGGAGCCAATATATGTTGGCCCGGTTATACCTAACTGATGACCTATAGTGCTCAACGAACTGTAAGTAGTCAAGCGATATATTGTTCCTTGTCTTGTTCATCAGAACATAAGAACCAAACATGTGGAGCAAATAACCCTTCGTCACTTTCGAAACCATATAATCTGATATATAATCATCCATGAAGCGACCAACAATGTATACATCACACAAAAACTGTAGGTGTAACATTCTACTTCTACCAGCCTTGTTATACTTAAGTTTTCCTAAGAATATCGGTGGGTATACCTAGTAAACTAGAATACCCAACAACACATTGACCATCACTACGAAAACTATGTATGTCAAAACCCTCACTTGTAACCGGAAGACTCGTGATGGTGTGGACATCATCTAAGGTCACTGTCATCTCACCGAATGAGATGTGGAAGATTTTAGTCTTCATATGCCACCTCTCGAGAAATTCCTTTACGAGGTGCACGTTGGGAGCCCAACGCATAAAGCAGTCGATGATGGGAGCAAAACAAGACCTTATAACCTGGTCTCTGACCTTACTATGATCAGTAAGATCTCAAGTGTGATGTTTAGCATACATAGCGTAACAACGCATAGATGGACGAGCATACAAAATATTAAAGTAAATAAAACAGTAGATAAGATATAATTTACTATATGTTAAACCAATCATAAGTTACCTCGTTCTTGAAGATATTATACACCTCGTGCAGCTTGTAGTCGTTCATTACCGAATACATCCCTGACACCTGGGGATTAAATCTCGGGAATAGCTGATCCATATTCTCACGTTTAGAGGGAAGTACAAGCGCACGAAGGAATGAGCGTATCTGAACCCTAACGGACCGTGAACTAGAATCACAATGATCGACGTTCGTAACATCGATGTCCGATCTGACAGGAGTACGTTCTCTCTGAGGTATACTGAAAATAAATAAAAAACATATTATTATATACCAAATCATATCCAAAACAATTTCACAACATCCTAATTTGTATTTACATGGAAGACATAAACAATGTTAAAGAATGATCAAGTTAATTAGATGTCAAACATGTTAATTTAATAAAACAATATAAATCGTGAGTACATAGTACCCAAAGTGCGCTAAATCACGCACATAGTGTTTGTGATTTCATCCTAAATTATGTGCAAAATTGTGAATGTTGTGTGCCCAGATTTTCTGCATTCGCATCCCAGTATGCACAAATTCGGTATTTTGGGCACCCAACATTCACGAAAATGCACGATCCATAAGGTATACCCATGGATCCTAAAACCTGAAAATCACAACTAAATCTACCAACTAACATACCAAAACGTAGATAAACACCTAATTAAACATATACATATAACCTCCGTTTGAAACAACAACAACAATTATAAGAAAAATTCATTTTTAAAACCGAAACTAAAACTCTAAATATATCAAAATAAATTGGGAACAAATTACACCAATACATTGAGAAAACATACCTTAACATATTTTCAAACTTGGATTTGAGAAACCTAACGTTTTTGGAATGGTCAATTTGAGAGCTTTAAAAGTTTAGAAGAAAGAAAAGAGAGAAATTTGGTATATATATATATATATATATATATATATTAATGGCATTTCAATAAATATTAGAAATTTAGTATAACCAAAACAAGTCTCATTATAGTCGGGTCTCATTATAAGATAAACGGATCTCATTTTAGCTATGCTCAAATTAATATCCATAACAGGACATGGAACCAGAATTATGTCGGTACGGATTTTGGTATCCTTACCCAATGGACATTGATAACTCCCTCAGCCAAAGGCTAACTTATTACTTACCATATCATGCGATAAATATCAATTATTTTTAAATTTTAAAAATTATACTATCATTATATTTTATATAAATTATTCATTTTAGTTTATAAATCGATCATAAATATAAAATATGAAATTAAAATTATTGGTTATATACATTTTCTATGGAATGACATTCCATTAAACCAATAAAATCCCAAAAGAGGGAATACATAAGTTCTACATGCCCAAATAAATAGAGCCAAAAATCTGAAATTTAAAGACTTTGTGCCAAGCATAAGAAACTATTTTATTCCCTTCATACACGGTTTAGACAGTCAAATGGTAAATACGGTCAATTCAAATCTTCAATTTCTCTACCAAAAAGCATCTTCGTGTTCTTCAACTTCCTTCATTCTCTCTTTTAAAACCTAACCTGCAAAAATAGAAGAAATATATGACAATTGCCAAGCAAAGCTTGCAGCCGATTAAAGAAAGGAACTTCATGAACCACAAAAGGTAATACTCAGACATAATTAAACTCAATTAGTCTTCAAGGTTAAAATAACCAAGGTTTAATTTTTCTAGGAAGGTGATTGTTTATAAAGAATTATGTGCTTCAGAATTGGAAAAAAATTGTTTTCATCTTACATTTCAGGGTCCACTTAACAAGCCAATCGGCTGCTTTGTTTTGGACCCTGAAAATGTGAGAAATAGACATAGTTGAAGCAAATAATCTTCTACAGAAATGTAGAGCTTGCTTTAAGGGCCAAGTATATAAATCATTAGAAATCATGTTAACAAGGATAAAGGAATCTTTTTCGATTTTAACGTTCTTTCAACCATTTCTTTTTTGCAGAGCAGCAGACCATCTAGCAAAGCCCTGGATTCTTCCATAATCGGAGTCATCTTGCCATACAAGTTAGTAGCTCCACAAACTATTTCTCCATTGTGATCTCTTATCAATATTCTGCCACTTGAATTTTCATTCCATTAACATGAAGTATTTATATTAAGTTTTAAAAAATTTGAACTAGGAACAAACCATTTTTGGTAGTTAGGCTTTCTGCTTTCAGGTATACAACTAATGCTTCCCAGCTCTTTAGCAATATTAAAATATTTTTTCCAATGCTTGGATTTCAGACTATTAGAATGATTAAGACAAAAAAATCTGTATTGTTAATATACCTGATAGCTGAATCAGTGCTCTGCTCCTTGTTGTTAAACTTTCTATTGTTTTGGCTTTCCATATTGTCCACAGAATTATTATAGGCAATATAGTTCTAACATGAACAGTTTGAGAAGTAGACCGGAACCAAGATCTAAGTACGTGAGCTATAGTCATAAACTTCTCAATTCTGATTTTAAAGAAATTAGTATAATAACATCATAAACTCCAGGAAAATTTGAAGTTAATAAAATGATGCTTATGGGATTCCATGTTGCAGCAAAATTAGTATCTGGAAACGATACTAAAAACTTTTTATGTATGATTATGTCAATGTGAATGAAATTGTAAAGCATCTTCCAAGCAATGAATGATTTTTTTTAGGGAATACTGAGTTCCACAACTTGCCAAACAGGCCAGATTTGTTATGCTTGCTTCTTAGGTGGTTCCAAGTAAGTCTTGTGTTAAAAGTGGTGTCTTTGGACAGTTTTCATATAATAGCATCTTCGTGATTGTTGTATATAGAAGTCTTTTGAATTTTCTCAATGGTAGTTTGATTTAAGAATATTCTGAGCATGTTGTTGTTCCAAGCATCATCTTTCCATAATTTTTTGACCATTTGTTGCATGTATCCAAAGTTATTGCAGTTATTATTGAAAACAATAAGAGAATTCCGACCATACCAGTTTTCAAGCCAAAACTCGATATTTTCTTTGCCCAAGTTCCACATTATGTTTGGTTTAGCTAGCTGCTTTATTTTAGTTAATATTTTCCAGGTAATTAAGCCAGCTTTAGAATATGAAGTCTCTAGTGGATGAAGAGTCTTGTAGTATATACTATGCATTAGATTTGCCTATAAACTATTGTTTTTCATTAAAATTCAGCCACATTTTACAATCAAAAGTATTATGTAAATCAGTTATGCTTCTAATATTAAGGCCCTCTTCATTGAAGAGCTTACATATAGCCCTCCAGGCAGTCCAGTACATTCGGTTATCTGTAGAAGAAGAATTCCACAAAAATTTGTTGATTTTTTTTTTCTAATCCTATTAACAATTGATTTAGGGATAGAACAACTTTGAGCCCAATAGGTAGGAATAGCCATTAAGACCAATTTTATCAAAGTTAACCTCCCACCAAAGGATAACTTCTTGTCTTTGTTGGGTTCTTCCTATGTGGGAGTCTAATTATCACATAGGCTAAGCCCAATTTGGATAACACATAGGATTTTGGTTTATGTATAAATATATATTTATACAGTGTCTTTAGGAGATGAGCATCATATTATATAGTGCAGTTTTTTAGAGAAAAATGTGATTCGAGGCGAAAGTTTGTGCTTTCAATCGTACTGTCTCCGGTTGTCCGATCAGCTTCAATTTTGGTGAGAAAGCTCGTCGATTTTTCCTCTACAATCTGTCCATAGGGTGTTTGATTTTGAGTCATCTAAGTATGTGTTTTGATCATCTTCTTCTAACTGCATTTTGGGGATATTTCAGTGATTTCGGTTCACTATCTTGTGTATTGGGGTTGTGTATGAAGTTGTCATACTTTGTGTGGTGTATACTCTAGTTTTATCTAGAGAATAGTTTTGTAACCCATCTTCTGATAGTGAATATTTTTTTGTTGGACTCCGAAATCAGTCCCGTGGTTTTTTTACTTCCTACACCGGGAAAGTTTTCCACGTAAAAAGTGTTCTGTGTTATTTGCGTTTATTTTATTCAACTTGATATTTTTTTAGGATCGTTATCTCTATCATATTTGATACAAGAAGGAAGATTTTTGTTTGTGCTTCTATTTCCTGACAAAGTGGTATCAGAGCGAGTGGTTGTGTACTTGTCGTGTATCAAATATGGAGGTGAATACAAGCAGAATGGTGACGATGAATGGTTCGAATTATCATATATGGAAATCGAAGATGGAAGATCTTCTTTATGTTAAAAGTTTTCATTTACAAGTGTTCGGTGATGAAAAACCTAAAGATAAGTCTGATGCAGAATGGATAATTATTCATCGATAGGTTTGTGGATTTATTCAACAATGGGTTGATGATAATGTGTTGAATCATGTTGTAGACGAAACAGATGCAAGGAAATTATGGAGTAAACTTGAGGAGTTATATGCTCAGAAGACAGGAAACAGTAAGTTACTGTTGTTCAAACAGTTGATATATTTGAGTTATCAAAATTGATCACCTCTTACAGATCACTTGAATACCTTTAAAGGCTTGATTAATCAGTTGGCTGCTATGGGTATCAAATTTGATGATGAGGTTTTGGCGTTATGGTTGATTGGTTCGCTACCATACTCATAGGATAGTTTCAGAATGTCGCTTTCTAATTCAGCTCCTGAAGGTAATATCTCAATGGCATTAGCTAAAAGTAGTGTGTTGAATGAAGATACGAGAAGAAAAATAGTTAGCTTCTCTTCACATTCAGAAACTCTAGTCATTGAGAAACGTGGTAGAAATGAAAATCGCGGTTGGAAAACTAGAGGTAAAAGTAAAACAAGAGTAGGAACAAGTCTAATAAATTTGCAGATTGGGAGTGCTACTACTGTCATGAGATCGGGCACACTAAGAAATTTTGTCCTAAGTTGAGAAAGAATAATAATTTTGGGAAATCTAACAATGGTACAGAAGAAAAGAACAAAGAGAAGAATTATGATGAAAGTGGTGACGAGAAACATGTTGCTGCAGTTTTAGAGAGCTACTTCGTTTTTATTGATGATGTTGTTGTGAATTCTGTTTTTGATGAAAATGGTTGGGTAGTTGACAGTGGTGCTACAATTCATGCCACTTCTCGTAGAGAATTTTTCTCATCTTACACCTCTGGTGACTTTGGTTCTGCAAAGATGGGAAATAATGATTTGTCTAAAGTGGTTGGTATTGGTGATGTTTTTCTGGAAACAAGCATGGGTGCAAGATTGATTTTGACGGATGTTAAACATATACCCGATATTCGATTGAATTTCATCTCTACATGGAAGCTAGATGATGAAGGCTATTGCAGTATTTTTACGAATGGGCAGTGGAAACTTACTAAGGGCTCGTTGGGTGTGGCAAGAGGACAAAAATATTCAGTACTCTACATCATGTCTGCAAGGGTGTCTGCTGAGAAAATCAATGTTGTTAATGATGAAGCAATGATTGATTTGTGGCATAAAAGACTCAGTCACATTAGCGAAAAAGAATTAGATATTCTGAGGAAGAAACAATACATTCGTGGGATACACAAAGCTCATTTAAAGAAATGCGTACATTGTTTGTCTACCGGGAAGGTTTTCCACGTAAAAAGTGTTATGTGTTATTAGCGTTTATTTTATTCAGACTTGATATTTTGTTTGGGATCGTTATCTCTATCATATTTGATACAAGAAGGAAGATTTTCGTTTGTGATTTTTATTTCCTGACAGTCTTCCCATTCTTTTATCTTTGAGTTAATTTTGTTGATCATGATGACATAATTCATAGCTTTATTGTTATTGTTTAGAGTAATGCCTAGATATTCTGTTGGAATAATGCTTGAATTGAACTCTAATATGTTGGTAATAGAAATTCTAGTGATATTGACTCTTGATGGAAGAATGATTTTAGTATTCTCGTTGTTTATCATTTACCCAAACACATTCTGATACACTAGCAAAAATTTACCTAGATTCTCTATTGAAACATCTAAACTGTTAGTAAATATCAAGATATATCAGCAAACAATAAGCTAGAGATTAATAAACTATTTCTTGAAGAGAATTACGTAATTTTATTATAGATGAAAAGCTTACATAGATCCTTTATAAATACCTCTTATATCAAAATGAATAGACTATGAGAAAAGCAATTGTGGTCTAAAAAATTATTGCTTATATAAAATTTTGTTAGTAAATAAACGTCTTTGATCTGTTGGAATTTCTCTATTAAGTTGGACCGTCACATGTCGTATCGATGCATCGAACTATCGTTAATATTAGTCAAATAAAAGTAATCATAAAGAAAAGAACGGACTAGTAGATAAAATATGTATCATGGAGGTAATTGTATAGATACCAGGTTTAATTCCGAATACTGTGAAGGATTGGATTCGGAAATAAACAACTTAAGCAAAACGTAAAGTTTTGGGGTTATTTTGTAAAACAAAATAATACCGGGTTATGGTCCCTAAGAGTGGCAATTTAATAAGGACTGACCTTCATTAAGTAACTGTCTGGAAGTTACAGACAATTAAGAGAGAAGAACCTTTACTGGTCTTCATTAAGTAACTGTCTGGAAGTTACAGACAATTAAGAGAGAAGAACCGTTACTGGTCTTCGTTAAGTAAATGTCTGGAAGTTACAGACAATTACTTAATGAAGAACCGTTTTCTCACTTCAGTTCTATATAAGAATGAGTTTCTCATTCTTGAAAGCAACGAAAGAAAATACAGAGAGAAAATCATTTAAGAAAAACAAATTAATTATTCCTTTGAATCAATTACAAAAGTGTGTTTTGGTTGCCATCTCTTAGAAGAATCAATAACCTAGCAAATGATCGTCGATCATCTGCTCTAAGTCATGAATCTGAAGATCAAAGAATGTCTACATCCTATAAGTATTTATTCCACATTGTTATAGGATGATTTAACTTCATGGTTCAATAAGTTAGATTAGAAATCCATAAAGTATTTCTATCAAGTGGTATTAGAGCCACCATGAAATTAAATTCTTAGTTTTTCAGATTATAAAATTAGATCTATATATTAGATATGATGTTGGTTATCGGAAATTACACAATTTCAGATTATAAAATTAGATCTATATATTAGATATGATGTTGGTTATCAGAAATTACACAAACAATTAAACAATTACGGTGGTATAATTATATATGCAGTTAAAAGATGCCGTATGCGGCTACTATAATTTATATAATTAAATTAAAATCTGAAATTATTAATTTAGTAACTGTCCTTTCGCCTAAAGAATAGGCGAAATATATGTGACCACCGATAAATGTGTAATTAAGTTTGCTTATATATTATATAAAGTTATAAGTGAATTATTACGAGAATTATATTATATCATTGAAGTTTATTATATATAAAAATATATATTATAGTATATATATATATATGAATAAGTTATATATATAAATAAATACTATATTATAATATATATTAAGAATTATATTATAATATAATTAAAGATATATTACAATATAATTAAAGATATATTATAATATATTAAATTTAAGGTGTAAATTTAATTTAATTAAAGATATATTATAATTAAAGATATATTACAATATAATTAAAGATATATTATAATATATTAAATTTAACGTGTAAATTTAATTTAATTAAAGATATATTATAATTAAAGATATATTGCAATATAATTAAAGATATATTATAATATATTAAATTTAAGGTGTAAATTTAATTTAATTAAAGATATATTATAATTAAAGATATATTATAATATATTAAATTTAAGGTGTAAATTTAATTTGATTAAATTATACATAGACTACGAAATAGTTTGGACATTAAGTAAGGTAGTCGTATAGTATTTTTCGAAATAATTAGCATGTTTTAAGTTGTCCGAACTTCGGTAAATAATTAATGATTCAATATATCGCCAAAGTGATCCCTATTGCTGAATTAATTATTTTAGAGTTTTGACAAGTCTATGATGGACAAGTATGTAAATTTTAATCGGCCCAAAGGAAAGTTAATGTTTGACATAGTTAATCTTAGACAAGAGATAGTTATTTGTGAATTGATCATTAAGAAAATTGAACTAGGAAAAATCGGCCCAAAGGAAGATTTTTTTTTCTTGTCAATTAGAAGGATCAACATTAATTATGCTCAAACTCATACATATACAAATTAATATGCTTGCCCAAAGGTATCTTATTGATGTTGTAAGAGTATGTTTTATTATGCTAAGTTTATTTGTTAAATACTATGGAGGTTATATGTTAAGTGATGTTTTTGGCTATTTATTGTTTGTTGTTTGTTATGTTAGCAAATTCGAATTTCTATAACCCGGAAGGCAAAAAGGCACCCATACTTAATGGGAGCAACTTTGAGCTGTGGAAAGAAGATATGTTGCTGCACTTGATGTGCCATGATTACGACTTAGCATTAAGGGTCGATGAACCTAAACCTCTGACTGATGACAGTTCTCCTACGGAGAAGAAAGAGTTAGAGGCGTGGGAAAAGTCGAACAGGATAAGTCTAAGGATCATGAAGCAAGCAATTCCATTAGCATTCCGTGGTGCAGTTTCACCTGAGATCACTAATGCGAAAATATTTCTCGAAGAGGTAGAGAAATGTTTTGCCAAGAACGATAAAGTAGAGATTAAGACGCTGCTTATTAAGCTAGCCTCTATAAAATATCGTGGCAAAGGGACTGTTCGTGAGCACATCTTGGAAATGTCAAACATCGCTTCCAAACTGAAAGCACTTAAGATTGACCTTCCCGAAGATGTTGTGGTAAGCTTTGCTTTTCACTTTTTCCCTCTTCAGTATAAGAACTTCGAAACTTCTTATAACTGTCAGCGCGAGAAATGGACTCTCAACGAGCTCATCTCTCAGGCAGCGCAAGAGGAGGAAAATATAAAGCAAGAACATCCAGAAGTGCAAATGGTGAAAGCTCAGGTGGATAAGGGAATTAAGAGAAAGTATGAAGGTTCAGATGCACATGCATCCGGTTCGAGACAAAAGAAGCATAAGGGTACGTCTAGTAAAGGGCGTTGCTTCCATTGTAAGAAACCGGGGCACTTTAAGAAAGAATGTGAAAAATGGAGGGCTATGATGAAAGCCAAAGGTATTTTCACTTCTATGGTCTGTTTTCAGATCAATTTAGTTTCAGTGCCAAGAAATACTTGGTGGGTTGATACAGCAGCAACAACTCATGTTTGTATTTATTTGCAGGGTATGATAAGAAACCGAAGCCTGAGTGATGGTGAAACATCCATCCATACATCTGATGGCAGTTCGTGTTTAGTTCATTCTATCTGTGATTTTCGTTTGTTGCTTACCAGTGGACATTTTTTGTATTTAAAAGACGTATTGTATGTACCTTCTTTTCGAAGGAACCTAATTTCTTTTCTGTTGTTGGACAAATTAAGTTATTCTTGTCTATTTGGAAATGAAAGTTTATGTCTTTATTTACATGGTAATGTTGTTGGTTCTGGAAAGTTAATAGAAAATGATAACTTGTATTTATTGGATACTATAAAGGATCACAAAGAGATAATGAATGTAGATGTACCTGGAAAACTAAATTGTAAAATGGAAAAATCAGCAAAACTTTGGCACAAGCGATTAGGTCACATTTCTAGAAATAGAATTAAAAATCTTGTTTCAGAAGGTTTATTAAGTGAACTGGATTTTTTGGACTTCAACGTTTGCGTTGAATGTATAAAAGGAAAACAGACCAAAGCGAAACGATTAGATGCATACAGAGCGAAAGGGGTCTTGGATTTGATACATACAGACATTTGCGGTCCGTTCCCTACAGCATCATGGAACGGCCAACGATATTTTGTATCTTTCATTGACGACTTTTCACGATATGGGTATCTATATCTCATTCACGAAAAATCAGAGGCCATTGACAAGTTCAAAGTCTTTAAGACTGAAGTTGAAAAACAACTTGGTAAAGACATTAAGTGCGTCAGATCGGACCATGGTGGTGAATACTACGGGAGATATGATGGTTCAGGTGAACAACGTCATGGACCGTTTACAAAGTTCCTAGAAGAGTGTGGTATAGTCCATCAGTATACGATGCCGGGTTCGCCCAACATGAATGGAGTATCTGAGAGACGAAACCGTACATTAAAGGATATGGTAAGAAGTATGATTAGTCATTCAACATTACCTATATCACTCTGGGGAGAAGCAATAAAATGTGCGACCTACCTACTTAATAGAGTTCCGACGAAAGCAACTACTAAGACACCGTATGAACTTTGGACTGGGCGTAAACCTAGTTTAAAACATTTACATGTTTGGGGATGTCCAGCTGAAGCGAAGCCTTATAGGCCGAATGAAAAGAAATTGGACTCCAAAACGGTTAGTAGTTATTTCATCGGATATCCCGAGCACAGTAGGGGTTTTAAGTTTTATGATCCTTCCACAAAAAATATATTTGAGACAGGTACAGCGAAATTCTTTGAGGATATAGAGTTTGGGGGGGAGAATTTAGTAACGAACATTCATTTTGAGGAAGAATCAATAGAGATTCATGAAGGTTCTAACAATGATACTATAGTGTCAGATGATGATATGGTAATTAGAAGGCCAATCATCACTTCAGATTCGTTAGAACATATAGATACTCAAGATGATGTTAATCTTCCTCCTATGGATGTTGTTCCAATGGAGCAAAATGAAGTTGTTCAAGAAGAACAAACTCTATCTCCTCAAGAAGTTCAAGTGCAAAATGAAGAAATTATGCCTTTGCGTAGATCTACTAGAGAAAGAAAGAGCGTTATATCTTCAAACTATATAGTGTATCTTCAAGAACATGAAGAATTTTAAAAACGATCCTTTAAGTGTTCGTGAAGCCATGAAAAGTTCTGATTCTCACTTCTGGATTAAAGCAATGAACGAAGAGTTTAAATCAATGCAAGATAACGCAGTATGGGAGCTTGTTCCATTACCTGAAGGAAAGAAGCCGATTGGTTGTAAATAGATTTTTAAAACCAAACGGGATTCTAAGGGTAATGTGGAGAGGCATAAAGCGCGACTTGTAGCTAAGGGTTTTACTCAACGTGAAGGGATTGACTTTAAAGAAACCTTCTCTCCAGTTTCTTCGAAGGATTCTTTTCGGACAATCATGACATTAGTTGCACACTTCGACCTTGAGCTCCATCAAATGGATGTAAAGACCGCTTTTCTTAATGGAGACATTGAGGAAACGATCTATATGTTACAACCTGAAAACTTTGTCTCTGGTGATCCAAAGTTGACGGTATGTAAACTGAAGAAATCTATTTATGGTCTCAAGCAAGCGTCTCGACAGTGGTATCACAAATTCCTTGAAGTTATTGTCTCATTTGGTTTCGAGATAAATTCGGTAGAGGATTGTGTGTATCAAAAATTCAGTGGGAGTAAATTCATATTTCTAGTGCTGTATGTTGATGACATATTATTGGCCACGAACGATAAGGAATTGTTACATACGACCAAGAAATTTCTTTCGGACAAATTCGATATGAAAGATCTTGGTGATGCATCATTTGTGTTAGGAATTCAAATTCACAGGAATCGATCTCATGGAATTTTGAGTTTATCACAAAAGGCGTATATTGAGAGTATGTTACAACGTTACGGGATGGCTAACAGCAAAGGAAAGGAAACCCCTATATCAAAAGGTGAAAAGTTTAGCCTTAAGCAATGCCCAAAGACAAAACTTGAGATTGAGGAAATGCAAAAGGTTCCATATGCTTCGGCTGTTGGAAGTCTGATGTATGCTCAAGTTTGTACACGGCCAGACATTGCTTTTGTGGTGGGTGTGTTAGGGAGATACGTAAGTAATCCGGGGATGGAACACTGGAAAGCAGTCAAAAGAGTTCTCCGGTATTTGCAACAAACAAAACATCACAGGTTAACATATAAGAAGTCGGATAAACTGGAGGTCATAGGGTATTCTGACTCGGATTTCGCCGGATGTGAGGATTCTCGTCGTTCAACCTTAGGCATTATATTCCTTTTAGCGGGAGGTGCAATATCATGGAAAAGTGTTAAATAAACACTCATTGCATCTTCCACTATGGCTGCGGAATTTGTTGCTTGTTTGGAGGCATCCAATCAGGCGCTTTGGCTGCAAAATTTTGTCACAGGACTGCGAATCGTAGAAGGGATAGAAAACCACTTGATAGAAATACTTTACGGATTTCTAATCTAAATTATTGAACCATGAAGTTAAATCATCCTATAATAATGCGGAATAAATACTTACAGGATGTAGACATTCTTTGATCTTCAGATTCCTGACTTAGAGCAGATGATCGGCGATCCTTTGTTAGGTTATTGATTCTTCTAAGATATGGCAACCAAAACACACTTTTGTAATTGATTCGAAGGAAGAATCAATTTGTTTTTCTTAAAGGATTTTCTCTCTGTATTTTCTTTCGTTGCTTTCAAGAATGAGAAACTCATTCTTATATAGAACTGAAGTGAGAAAACGGTTCTTCATTAAGTAATTGTTTGTAACTTCCAGACATTTACTTAACGAAGACCAGTAACGGTTCTTCTCTCTTAATTGTCTGTAACTTCCAGACAGTTACTTAATGAAGACCAGTAACGGTTCTTCTCTCTTAATTGTCTGTAACTTCCAGACAGTTACTTAATGAAGACCAGTCCTTATTAAATTGCCACTCTTAGGGACCATAACCCGGTATTATTTTGTTTTACAAAATAACCCCAAAACTTTACGTTTTGCTTAAGTTGTTTATTTCCGAATCCAATCCTTCACAGTATTCGGAATTAAACCTGATATCTATACAATTACCTCCATGATACATATTTTATCTACTAGTCCGTTCTTTTCTTTATGATTACTTTTATTGGACTAATATTAACGATAGTTCGATACATCAATACGACATGTGACGGTCTAACTTAATGAAAAAATTCCAACATGATCATCTAAATAATATCTTACAAAATTTTAAATGTAGATCTGTGGTCGTTTTTACATGAAAAAGTAAAAGTTGAAGCTACGTGAGATAAATTAGAGGATGAAAAAGTATAAGTTCTTCTTTTCATGTGATTAGAGGCTTTTTTCCAAACATTTACTGCTATTAAATGCTGTTGATGTAATCGCTGAACAATTAATTGAAAGAAAATGATTAAGGGTGAGAGTTATTAATTTGGCTAATTGTAACTGCTATATTTAATTTTATTGGTGGATATGAATTAAATTCGATTAAAATCATCTTTATATAGTAACATTTTTATAGCTGAAAAACAAGATTATAATAACCTTAGGATAGATAACAAATAAATATACATTTATAAAAAAATACTATAACAGCATTTATTATTTTGCAAAGTGCACCATAAAATTTTAGTTTTCAAAATTCAAAAAGAAAACTATTAGTTCACCCATTTCGAAATTAAAAGAAATTGTAATAGTTTTTAATGGATAATAATACTTTTTTAGTCCAAAACCATTTGTAAAATTCCAATTCTATAAACTCCGGTTCATATATATTAGCCTATGCAATATCAAAATAAAAATAAAAAACGTGATTCAGTTATTTAAAATTTAGCTGGAAATTAAAATTTCATATTCATAGAAAATAAAAGAAAACAAGTAAATAATTGATAAGAAAATCATGATTAACAAAAATTAATTTTTTATTTATAAAATTTAAAACAAATGTTAGGACTGGAATGATTATACATTTTTATTATTTATAGTAGTACTAAAAGAATATTTTTCGTTTATTTATTGAATTCGGATGGATTAAATCGTAATTGAGTCGGTTGATTTTTCAATCACCCCAAATATAAATTCTATTTCTATTTCAACTAGCTCATTTTTCGTAAGCTACAAAATAATTTAAATACATTAATAAAATAAACATATAAACAATTAAACTAAAAAACAAGCTTTTGGAACACTTTTTCAATGTTTTTTTAAATGTTATAAAACTTCTTTGTCCAATCAGCTCCACACATAAACATCTCCCCAATCTTAGGTTTCAGTGTGATGTGTGTGGGATCAATTATGCGCTTTTTAAGGTTAAAAGTCGTGTTTGAAACAACCCTTGTAATGTGGATGAATAATATATCATTAGTCATGATGCTTAGGATAAAATTGGAGCATTAAACCTCTATCAAGTCATGATAACAAAGTCTATCCCGCGTTCAGTTTTCTTCGGCTAAATCAAGATCAATATGAGTTTTAGTATCCTCCTCGTAAATGCAAAGAGCTTAAATCCACATGGATCATTTGTTATTTGAGAAGAAAAAGTAGCTGACTTCTGATTTGCTTTTTGATAGATTGAAAACAAATTATGTAAATCGGTTGCAATCATGTAAGTAATCGTGCAAGTAATTTTTCTTTGCATTTACGATACAACCCAATGGGTTTTTTTTTCTGTACGGATTGGTAATTGGGTTAGACCAATTCCACCATTATAAAAAATTATATGTTTTTTTGTTCTTATATATTTGTTTACTCGTATACGTTGATGTAGAACTTAGTTTTATATTTGATAACTATTCACATATAGTCTAAAAAATTGAATAAGATAGTAGTTAGTCTAAGTTAACATGATATCCACACTAAAAATAGTGTTTTTATAGTTTTATAAAGATAATATGATTATATATATAATGTTATAAATATAATGAACATAAAAATACGGTTAAAAAACTAAAACTATCTCAATTCGCAAATAAGGGAATTCGTTTTCTAGTGTGGATGACATAAAATTAGTACCCTTAACGGATATGGAAACCATAATTTTATATTATTACCAAATAGACAACGATACCTCTTAGGAAACTATTTTTCCTTATATACAATAGATGTAAACAATTGGTACATTTTTAAAAATTATATTATTGTGTTATTTTATGTTAAGTGTAGACTTGAAGTAACTTGTCAACATAGGTATTATCGAAAGACTACATAAGTGTAGTTGGAGTTGCCGATTACATGTATATGCAATAACTATTGAAAATTTTTACTTGCAGATTGGGTTGTGACTTAGATACAGAGACATCTACCGGAACCTAAAGGTTTATACAAGTAATCGAGACTATTGACTATTCAGTGATATAAGATATGGGTTGATCCGAAGTCGGCTGGTCCAAAGTAGGCTAGTCTGGATCGAGCTTGTCCAATTCTTCTACTTATTAGGTTTATTCTACTACTTGCTATTTTTTCTATTTAATTTGGTCTTTTACTTTATGAGGTTTCTTAGTTTAAAATATTATAATCATATTACGACTATTGATTAATGAGATTTAATATGGGGTGTTTGTTGAAGAATTAAGATTTTCTCTAGACTTATAAATAGAATAATATTTGATATGCAAAGGTGTGGCGAGACAATTAACGTGAGTAACATATTCCCCAAGTGAGAAAAAACTCTAGTTCTTTTGAGAGAAAAGTCACGTGGGAGATAAATACTTAATAGAAAGTTATGTGAATCACGTTATTTTTGTTACAAAAAAAAAATGTTTGAGCCTTTTGTGTTTGAGAGTTTTTCTCTAACGTATTTGTTTAATAATTTTTTTGTTGTTGTATGTGGATGTAAAATTTCTTAATCTGAACCACGTTAAATCTGTATTGTGTGCTTGGTTTTATTTTACGTTTTTTTTTATTTTAAGTTTTGAATAAGAGTAAAAAATTTATTTGAAAAATGATAATTATATCTCGATTCTCGCGTGAGACAAACTTAATTTTCCTAATATTTATATAAATTATTTACTTTAATATAAATATAAAATATAAAGTCAAATTAAATAGAAGTTAATACTTATATAAATCATCTTTGAAGTTAAGAAAATAATAGTATATATTTTATAAAAAATTATTTTAAATGTTGATTAGTCGTCATTCTTACATCAGATAGTAAAATTTGAAGCTATGTTGCTTCCACAAGAGAAAGTAAAAATTGAAGCGGTAGGTATCTACCGTGATGGTGCGTTCCATCACGTTACATTTAAAATAGCACTGTCATTACAAATTCACGTCGTTAAATAATGTATTACATTTAACAATTTATCATATTTTTTTAATATGTTTATTAAAAATTAATTTATATGCGTTAATTTAGTCGAATGAAATAAATTAAGATACGTATATCATAAACGAAATATTTCAGATTATTGTTTGATATTTTTCATAGTTTTATTTAGATATTTTAAATAGTTTATTAGTTTTTTCAATTAAATTAAATATTTAAAATATATTTTTGAAGTTGTTGGAATGTTTAAGTATTCATATCTTTCAAATATTATATATTTTAAATAGTTTATTAGATCTTTCAATTTATAGTTTATTATATTTTCAAACTATATTTTTAAATTTGTTAGAATATTTTGATCTTTCAACTATTACAGTAGACACTCGATAAATTAATACTAGATTATTTAATAAACTCTCTAAGATAATATTTTTGGTCGGTCCCGACTCAGGGATAGGGTGCTAAATTAATAATTCGCAAAAATTATAAGATAATACATTTTTGATAATTTCTTTAGACCCCATATAAAATATAAATTAATAATTCCTTATATATAGCATATTACATGAATGATTTATGAAAGTTTCTTGAAAAATGAATCAATTGTCTTTTGTTTTTTGTTGAAATCAATTTTCCCTTGAATCCCGTCTCGAATTTTTCTTAGCATGGAAATAACTTTTGGTGTTGTTTTCTCATAGCTCAACAAGAAATTATTCAATGTGATTGTCGCTTTAATAGCTTCGTTTCGCGAAGGGGGCTCCATTGTAGAACTTTCATCATCTTCTTCATCGATATCATCTTTATTAATTCCAATAACTCTTTCAATAATTTATTCATCAGTCAACAACTGTGCAACTAAATTTTCTTTTGGGTTATTCAGATTCGACATTCTTTGATCAAATTCTGGAGTTCTTGAGTGCTTTCACCACCTTCATCTGAGTTCTCAAAAGTCATGTTATCTGTTGATCGAAGTTTACAATGACGAAATCAGTTCACAATTGTATTTGCACGAACATCCATAAACCATGCTGAAATTGCAAGATTCATTGCATCTAACACATTTATTTTTGCTGGATTTGGAACCTCTAATTCATAACCCTCCAAAAGACTTCTATAAAATCGACGATGATAATGGATCTTAAAAGCTCGTATGATCCCCGCGTCACAAGGTTTAATTTTTGAAGTTGTGTTTGGTGGCAAAAAAATAATTCAACATTACGCAATCCTTCAATTGTTTTGGGATGAGCAGGGCAATTATCCACAATCAAGAGAATTTTTCTTCCAACCATTTTTTTATCAAGTTGGCGAACATTATTTTTCAAATAATATTCTTCGAATCTCGTATGTCATTGTTGTTTTTTCACACCTTTAAGATGGGAAGCCATGTCGTGTGTATGATTTGTTTGTGTTAACCTATTTTGATCTTGTATTTATATAGATTTTTTTAATAGCCATAAAGTGATACATTGAATACAAGAAGCATAATAAGGTGGAAGATTGAAAATTCTTTCAAATTGTGCCCTTCATTGATGTACATGCATTGTATACTGTACAATAATTAAATGGAAGCTTGGAAGGTGTTTGTAAACTTAGTATTTTACTATTAATTAATAAACTTTGGTGGTTCCAAGTGTATTATTTTATAGAGTTCCCACTGTATATATTTTAAATAGTTTGTTAGATCTTTAAACTATTTTAAAAAAATAGTTATTAAATCTTTAAAATACATCATTAGATGTTTTAAATAGTTTGATATAAATAACAAAAAATAGAAACATAAAAATAGATTACTTTGATAATATAATAATGATGTTTAATATAATAAAATAGAAACACAGCAAAATAATATAAACAAAATTAATGTCTCAAATACAAAAAAAAACTAAATTAATCATAATTGTGGATCTTGACCATAATAGTGGTGAATGAGGATTTACGTACAGTTCCAATTCTATCATTTGTATAATTAGGCGTATGTATTGGTCGTGTTCCATTTGGACGGTGTCTAATTTACGAATCTAATTAGTGAAGTTATTCCAATTGCTATCACGTCTATTATGTATGATCATGTTTTCATAATGCACTCATTCCATATATTGTTTGTTGGACATCTCTTGATGTTGATGAGAATAACTGCCGGCATTGAAAGTGGCCGACTGAGGCTTTTGGATCATAGCGTGCATGATTTGCCTCCGGAAACCAGAAAGCAGAGCATGTGTGTTGGTAACACCATAAGATTTTCGATTTGTGGCAACTCATGCTCAAACTAGTTATAGATCTGCCATTCTGACCATATATCACCTTGTCAAGAATATATTTCATGGCTCCTTTAAGGAATTTTTTCCTATACCAGAACTCTTCTGAACAAGATACGAAGTCCACACATATCTATCATTTTTTTAATAAGCAACTGACTTATTACCATTTAACAAAGTATTCTTTTATTATGAACTCTCAAATTCATATGTCTAATGATCAAACTAGGTAAATTTATTTTATATCCCATAACTAGCAGTAATTTGTAATGTTTGAAAAGTAAAAAAGTTTGAACCATTGCTATTATTTGGAAAGAAACAACGGTCAACTAATATCAAAGCTAATTTATTATATCAATCAAGATTAGGTCTATTAGCTTTACGTATATTATTCATAGATGGTTGTTCTCTAGCACCACTCTAGATGTCTACTGCTTCATAAAATATTATAGTCCAATCTCCAGGCCATCGCACATGAGGACAAGTTAGGGACATTAAAGGACGATCATATGATATATGTCTTGGCAACTGATATTTTTCTACTAAGTTAGTTTTTAAAAAACAGAATCATTAATTGTGTACCCCATTTTCGAACCTCGGGGACCATTCAAAATTAGATTTTTGGTTTCATAAAACTGTTTTAGTAATTCTATATACCATTTACATCTAAATTTTTCAATAAACAACCAAACCAATCCTCTATTTCCACTGAGATTATGTAAAAACACTTTCATACCCGGTACGTTGATAAGTGCATCATATTCTAAAAAGATACCCGGATATCCAATTGGCTACAACTATTTAGAAAATTATGATCAATTCAGATATTTGATTTGATCATTTAAAAAAATATTGCAATCAGATATTCGTTAGTTTAATCCATGAGGATGTGGCGAAGTATGGTAGTCAGGTTTCGTAAATAAAAAAAATTCTTTGTTTTGCACCAACAATACTACCCATTTTGCATATAATTTATAAAAGGTTTCACATTTATGATTACTCAAATTTCGTAAAGAATATCGGATGTTTTTGTATTTCTGCCATAGGTTGGGAAATAATAAGAACAAGCATGTAAAATAAATATTTCACGTACATCTTGCTACTACGACGCAAAAACAACAGATAGATCCCAACAAAACTAACAAATCGATATAATACCTTAAAAAGAATTCGTTAGTGCATTAGTGACACAATTAGTTTAATCCATCATAGATGTGGCGAAATATGGAAGACATGTTTTGACAATTTATCATTTATTCCGCATGAACGGTACTACCCATTTTGTATATAATTTGTAAAAGACTTCGAATTTTAATTACTTAAGTTTCACAAGCAATGTAGTATGTTATAATATTTTTAGGCTACATTAAAAAAATGATAAAAACGAGAATTTGAAGTCAATATTTCATGTAAATATTGCTCCAACAATACGAAAACAATAGATGGATCCTACAAAACCAACTTATTTGATAGTGCATTAGATACATAGTTAGTTTAATCTGTCATATTTGTGGTGAAATATAGAAGTCAGGTTTTGTAAATAGTTTTGTACCAACAATACTACTCGTTTTACATGTAATTTATAAGGTTTTGCATTTATAATTACTTCAATTTTGTAAGCTGTATTGTATGTTTTTATATTTTTTACCTAGATTGGAAAATGATAAGAACAAGCACTTGAAGTCAATATTTTACTTAAATCTTGCATCCACGACGCGAAAACAACAGATGGGTCTTAACAAAATCAATATATTGATGGAATGCCTTAAAAGAATTTGTTTGTGCATTCGTGACATAGTCAATTTAATATGTCACAGATGTGGTGAAATATGGAAGACAAATTTTGAAAATATGATTTATCATTTATCTTGCATGAATGGTACTACCATTTTACATATTATTTATAAAAGGCTTCACATTCATAATTACTTAAATTTTGCAAACATTATCGTCTGTTTTAGTATTTTTGGCTTAGGTTAGAAAATGATAAAAACAATCATTTGAAGTCAATATTTGACATAAATCTTGATCCTATAACATGAAAACCAAAAACAATTCCTAATAAAACCAACATATTGGTCGTTGGAATAGCCTAAAATAATTTGACAGTGCATTAGCAATATAGTTAGTTTAATCCGTCATGTATGTGGTAAAATATTGAACTTGGGTTTTCCAAATATGATGTTTCCTTTATTTTACATCATTAATACTAATTTTGTATATAATTTATATAATATTTGACATTTATAATTACTTACATTTTGCAAACAATATCATATATTATCGTAAATTTTGCTTGGGTTGGGAAAAAATAAACACAATAAACCGAAGACAATATTTCACGTAAATCTTACTGCCACGACACAAAAACAACATATAGGTCAAAATCAAACCAACGGGTCGATGACTGGAATGACCTAAAACAATTTCTTTGTTTATTCGATAACATAATGGCGTAGTATTGTTGGGATGTTGTCACATCCTGCTGGTTTCCAAAACATATGTGGAAATTTATATAAATATACCAACAAAACAAATTATTTATGGTAATTCTTGGTTGTGCAAGAAAATTACATCACATTCAACAAATGGTAAATAATGTATTTGTGAAATATGACTAACACATAAGTTAGAAATCCTAGCCGAATAAGTTTGGCAAACGTATTGATACTAGTTTCACAGTCATATTATACAATGTTATTGCAAAGTATGTATAGCAAAGGACAAACCTAACATTATACGTTGCGCAACATAATAATACTTATTTATTTTGTAATGCAGTACCGATGAAAATCATCGTATATCCTAGTTATCCAAATTTACAGATTTTAAAAAAGTTGATAAAACATAGTCGAAATTAATTATTGATAAAAAAAATATTTCTTAGGAGAAAGTGTCAATTATATAAAGAAAAATGACTAATGCAAAGCAAACAATAGACTTGAGGATAAAACCACAATTATGAAATTGTTAAGCTTGTGGGACCTATTATTTGTATTATAAATAGACCCTCCCTTTTAGGAAATAAGTGATTGATATTTTGATTAAGCACTAATTATATTGATTTTCTCTCTCTAAAATATTGTTATAGTAGTCTGTGTAAAACTTAAGTCCTCTAAATATTGTTTTACCCATAAAACCTCCTCCAAAGATTTCTGGAATGATCATCGGCGCCTTCTATGAGAACGATTTTGTACCAGGAATCGTCCTTCAAAACCAATCTATTTTTTTAAAGTAGAAATCCGAGAAGATTTAAGCATGAGTAACGATTTGGAAATTGGAAAAGAATTTGAGGAAAACCCAACGGAAAATAATATGGAAATCGACCAGCAACATGATGATCAACATGCTTGTGAAATTTTGGAAGAGTCTATACTCGTGGCTCGTAAGAATGAATTGTTGGAAGAGATTGAAAGGTTAAATTCTGAAAGAGATGTAGCGATCGTCGGTAGAAAAATTCGATCTGAAGTCTAAAGAGAAAATGTTAATGAGAAAGATGAACCTGATCATTATCATCGGATTAGTAAGATAGACATATATCAAAGTCATCATCGTAATTCCCAGATGAAGAAGTTAAAACTGAGGTATATGTATGAATCGTCTGAGTCAAGTGATTTCTCAATCTATGACTCTAGTGAATCTTCTTCGGAAAGTGAATATCGTAGAAATAAAAATGTTAGAAAGAAATATTTGAAGAGGTATAGAAAGGAACATCGTTCGAATCATTGTTCTAATGAGTTGAAAGGAAAAGACTAGATTTATGAAGAGCATGTCACATTGAAATTCGATGGGACTCAAGATCCTGATAGTCACATTGAACAATTTAAAAAATTCATGATCAATTTTGATGATGATAATAAGTTGTTGTGCAGGGATTTCTCCCAAACTTTTAAGAGGGTCGCTTCAAAATGGTATAATCGATTATCATAGGGTTACATCAAGAATTTCGATATGTTCTGGAATTTATTCCGCCAACATTTTGTGGGGAGTAAGAAGTTTTGTGCTAATGAGATACTATAATATATTGCAGACAGAAGGTTGAGGAAAGTCTTAAAAATTATACCAACCGTTTTTAAGGCAAAAACTGATATGGAATATTGTAAAGATTTTGTAGCTTTGAAAGCATACCTAATGGGGCTTCTTCCCAATATTTTAAAAGATACAGTGGCTGAAAGCAGGGCAATGACGTTTAGAGCCCTTCTTGATCAGGTTGAGAAGATGATTTCGGTGGAAGAAACTCAAGCTTCAAAAAGAGGGTTTAGTGACCAATTGGAGCAAAATCAATTATAAAGATCAGTTCCTACTGTTCAACCTCCTTGAATTAATGCACAACCAAAGGCAGTGGGTCGGTAACCTCCGAGGCCCCGGGTAAATCAGCAAACATATAGCACATAACAAGTGGGAAGGCCTATATCTAACAAGTCGATCCGACCAGATTACTTTTCAGAATTAACTGAGTCGTGGCAACAATATTTGATAAAACTCATGGTCATATATAATTTTGAAAGCCTTTCCCAATTCAAACTCTGATGGAAAATAAAAATAGTGGGTTTTGCAAGTATCATGAAGATGTTGGACGTGACACAAAGGAGTGTATTGATTTAAAGAAAGAAATTCAGAAGTTAATTGAAAATTGGAAGTTGACAGATTTTGTAAAGAAGAATTCTAGCAAAAATCCGATGATAAAGAAAAATCAAAAGAAGAGGAAACTGCATCGGTTATTTACAAGGAAATCGATTCTTTTGATATTGCGACTGAGTATCTAGATCCAAAAGAAGGAAGAAATGATATTAGCATGGTGGAGGAAACTGTCCAAAGAAACAATGTTAGTGATTTATGTACTTATTTAGAGTCTTTAGCAATTTTTGGGGGTGATACTGTGGCAGGAAATTCGAACAGTTTCCGGAAAAGGCACATAGTTAGCTTAACTACTCAGTTAGAGGTGGGAGCTTCTACACATCAGTATCGAATTCCTTCTCCAATAATTTACTTCAAAGACAATGATATGAGAAATATGGCAAGCCCATATGAAGATGTGGTAGTAATTGCAGCAAGGATAGCTGGTGATCATGTGCATAGGGTTTTAATTGATACAAGAAGTTCTGCTAACATTTTGTTTATGAGCATTTACAAGAAGATTGTTGACCCACCTGTTATCCGAAGATCTGATAGAACTATTGTAGGATTCACAGGTCAACTACTAAGTTGGTGGGTGAATTTGAAAGTATGGTGGAATTAGGCCGACGGCCTTTCGGAAAAGATGTTTAAATTCTATTCATCGTCATAGATGCACCTACGTTTTACAATGCTATTTTTGGAAGATCATTGTTATCAAAGACGCACGATGTTATTTCCACGATACATTAATGCTTAAAGTATATTGTGGGAAATAATATGGGAACAATTAGAAGCAACAGAAAAATGACTAGAGAGTGTTATCGAATTGTTTTGTATTCTAAGCAAGTTCGAGGGAATGAGTGAGAAAAAACATAGCAGCTAGTAGGGACTTCCTCAGAGCCAACCCATTTTGATGATCCAATGGAGTCTCCCAGTTTTCTAGTTCCTAATGAAGACTACAAAAATCATATATTCCCCAAAGGTAAAATTTTAAAAATTGGAACAAAGTTGTCCCGGGATTTAAAGTAAAGGTTGAAATCGTCAAAGTTAGATTTGTTCGCTTCGTGATCAGAAGATGTAACTGGTGTCCCCCCTAAAAATTATTTGGCATAAATTGTTAGTTTAGAACAATGTGAGACCAATAATTCAGAAAAGAATACATTTCTCCCATGACAAATCTGAGGCAAAAATAGCAGAGGTATAACGTTTAACCAGAGTTGGACATATTCAAGAGTCTCGTTATCCATAGTGGGCTGCAACTCCAGTTTTGGTTAAAAAGAAAAATTGCAAATGATGAATATGCATAGACTTCACAGATCTGAATAGAGCTTGCCCAAAAGATCATTTCCCAATCCCACAGATTGATTAGTTGGTGGATTCAACGTCCGAAAACCGACTACTTTCTTTTATGGATGCTTATGCAAGGATAATTAGATTAAGATGTATCCAGGAGATGGGGAAAGTACTTCATTTATTACTGGAAGGGATTTATATTGTTATAAAGTGATGTCATTTGGTCTAAAAATGCAGGGGCAACTTATCAGCGTCTAGTGAATACGGCCTTCGAATGACAAATAAGGAGAAACATGGAAGTATATATTGACGATATGCTCGTAAAGAGTTGCAATAATGAGAATCATTTTGCGGATTTAGAGGAAACATTTACTAATTTGAAAATGATAAATTTAAAATTAAACCCAGAAAAATGTACATTTGGAGTCTGTTCAGGAAAATTCCACGGGTATATAGTTAGTGAAAAAAGGAATTGAAATAGACATAGTCCAACTGAAGGCTCTTATATCTATGACTCATTCTCAGAATATTAAGGAAGTTCAAATATTAACGGGAAGATTGGAAGCTTTAAATAGATTTATATCACGTTCGTCGGACAAATGTGCTCCTTTTTTTCCAAGTATTAAGAAATATAAATTATTTTAATTGGACAATCGAATGTTCATAGGATTTTCATCAAGATAAAAGAGTATATTTTTTCCTGAAAATTCTCACTAAACCTTCTTTAGGAGAGAGATTGTTCGTTTACTTGGCTGTTTCAGATTATGCCGTAAGTTCTGTGTTAGTTCAAGAAGAGGAGACTGTCCCAAGGCCGGTGTATTACATAAGAAAGAGCTTGTTGGATGCTGAGAAACTATATTTGAAGTTGAAAAAGTTGGCTCTCGCGTTGGTAATTGCTGCTCGAAAAATACGGCCGTATTTTTAAGATCATTCTATTAATGTTCGAACATCTTTTCCACTAAAAAATATGCTTCAAAGACCTGATATTTTGGGGAGAATGACAAAATGGTCAGTTGAGTTGGGAGATTTCAGTATCGAATTTGAACCAAGAAATGCGATTAAAGCTCAAGCTCTAGCAGATTTTTTAGTGGAGTTTCATTCTGATCGGTCGGATATGGACATTGACAAGGATAATTTTGAGGCTGAATGGATAATTCAAATGGATTGAGGGTCGAGTACGTCCGAAAATAGAGCTGGGGTTCAATTAGTTTCGCCCGAAGGAATAGAAATGTTTCAGACCCTTCGGTTTGGGTTTAAAGCAACAAAAGCGGAGTATGAAATAGCTTTAACAGGGTTAAGGCTTGCGCAAATTTGTAAGGCTGAAAAATTTCAGTTATTCAGCAATTCACGACTGCTCATTAATCATGCATCTGGACAATCCAAGGCTCGGAAGGATCATCTGGTAAATACTTGAAATCATTAAAAGACATATATCTAAACTTCGAAAAGATAATCTACGAACATTTTCGAAGAGAGACAAATTCAGTAGCAGGTTCTTTGGATACTATTTAATATTCAAAGAAATACCCGTGGATTATTATGTTGGAAAATCCATCAATCTGTAAAAATTCGGAGTAGATGGTTGGGATTATCAATGAAAACAACCAAACACCTAGCTGCAAAAGTAAATATTGGAGGCGAGATATAATTAAATTTTTAAGGAATGATGAAGTACCAATTGATAAGTCATTGTCTAAAAAAATACGCTTTAAATCTCATGGTTACATTTTTTTGGGAGGTGTACTATATACAAAATATTTTAGCAGACCTTTGCTCTGGTGTTTATGAAAAACGAATCACAAGTGATATTATCAGAACTTCATAATGGAGAAGGATCGACACAATGCGGGTACAAATCATTGATTAGAAGAGTATTTTTGGCAGGGTATTATTGGCCCACGGTATCATCTGATGCAAAGGATTTGGTTAAAAAATGTGATACATGTCAAAGATATGCTAATATAATTCATAAGCCAGGAGTTCCTCTTGAAAGCATATGAGAGGAATCGCCATTTGACCGATGGGGTATTAACCTGGTGGATAATCTTCCAATGGCTTCTGGGAGGAGACAGACAATAATAATGGCAGTGGATTATTTTTCTGAATTGGTAGAAATAGAGCCACTAGCAAGAACAAAGGCCAAAGATATGATCAGATTCATCACGTCAAATATTTGTTGCCGTTTTGGGGTCTTAATGAAAATCACTACATATAATGGGCCTTAGTTCGATAACAAAGATTTGAAAAGATTTGGTAGTTCTAGAGGGATACAACATTGTTTCTCAGTGGCATATTCCGAGGAGCCTAATGATATAAACAGAGCGTTTGATCTTGATTTGATTGAAGAGAAAAGAAGGCGAGCACAAGTTAAAGCGTTACACTATCAAACATCGATGAGAAGCAGGGATGCCTCCAGAGTAAAACAAAGAGAATTGAAAGTGGGAGATAAAGTATTGAGGAAATTTTTTCTTCACACCAAAGATAAACATCTTGGGAAGTTAGGTCCTAAATGGGAAGGTCCCTATGAAGTAACTGAGAAGGTGAAGCTTGGAACATATCGGATCAAGGACAAAGAAGGAAGAAATCTCAAACACCATTGGAATATAGGGAATCTTAAATTATACTTGGAGTAAATGTTAAAATGTATATATTTTCTTTTTTCTTTATTTTTGTGTAAAGTATCAGTGGCATACTCTTTCCTACCCTGATAGGCACATGCAGGTTTTGATGAGGTGTCATTTTAAGCCGATATATATACGAGTTTTTTTCCTTAAAACTTTGATGATTGGACCTAGAAGGTCTTCCAATGAAAGTTGGTCTACAACGATTATATGTCCAATGAAAGTTGGTTTACAACGATTATATGTCCAACGAAAGTTGGTCTATAACGATTATATGTCCAACGAAAGTTGGTCCACAACTATTATATTCCCAACAAAAGTTGGTTCACAATTATTATGTTTCCAACAAAATTTGGCTCACAATTATTAAGGATGGCCTAAATTATCGAGGGAATAAACAAAAAGATAAGACATTATAAAAAATTAGGAGGATTTCTTACAAAATTTCCTCGAAGTTTTAGAGGACTCTTTACAAAATCGCCTCATAGTTTTTGAGGACTTTTTACATCAATGCCTCGAAATTTATGAAATTTTTTAACAAAAATGCCTCAAAGTTTAAGAGGACTTTTACAAAATACTTTTGTGACTGAAACATCTACTTTGTCACTTAATAGATTCAGATGAGTCGTTACCGTCAGATTCTGTCTTCTCACTTTCACTTTAATTTCACTTTCAATCTCACTTTCACTATCATTTAGCACTATCCTAGGAGGGAGAAATTTCGCTAGAACGTGTTCCCAAAAACTCCCTAAGTAGAGGTCAGGATAACGTGCATGGATCTCCTGGATTAAAGCACACCTAACAGTTGAATCCCTCGAATCTAACTTATCAACGCATTTAGCATCATAGTTTTCAACAACATCGATTTTTTCTTTCTCAATATTAGCCAATATGAGTTGTTTTTCTTTTCTCATCATTTCAAAATCCTTAAAGAAATTGTTGAAGCCATGTGTTGCTAAGCTGTTAGATTCCTTATTAGCTACAATGAGATTATATTTAGTTGCATTTTGCTCCACTAAAAGTGCCATCTCATCCTGATAACACTTTTTGAGGAGCATGACATAGTGCTCAGATGCAATGAGATTTTCAAAGATGGTGACAGCTTGTCGTTCAAGGGTCGAATGTTCTTGTTTAAGCTCTTTAAGTTCTGATCTGACCTTTGAGAGTTCAGATTTGTAATGACTCCTCTAATTCTTGATATATTGCATTTGTTTCCCAATAGATACAGAGGAATGGAGAAGAATTCTGATGCGAAGAGAAAATTTGTCTTCCAGAGGAATTTCAAAAAAGTTAGAGGGAGACCCCGCCTCAAAAAAATTCAGGGGGGTGAAGAGTCAACTGGTTGAACGTTTTCTTTAGAACTTTGGACATGTAGGTGAGGCCTTGGAATTGGATTGAGTTTGGGAAAAAAATGAAATTTTTCCGGGGAGTTCTTGATAGGAGCATTCATTTCTATTTCCGGAGGGGGCGGCATTAACAGAAGCCTCTAGAACTTCCTCGGAAATAGTCTTCAATTTTCTTTGCACTTTCTTTTTGGGAGAAGTCTGAGCGGGAAGCTTCTTGGTAGAAAATTGCTTGACCTTATTAGTTATGCTTGTATCCTTTACGTCTGAACTCTTAGTTGTGTTTATCTCTTTGGTTACTTTCTCAGAAAATTCTTCCATTTTCGAGGGAATATCATATTCTTCATCAAGAGGGATGTTAACCCTATCTCTTGTTCGAAGGTAAACGATAATTCTTTCTTGTCCATCCTATCTAGCACTTCTTCTTTCAAAGGAGAAGTCAAGAGTTCCTCTATTGTTATCCGTTACGAGGGGTTATGTCTCTATAGACAAACTTTGGCAAGGTTCGTGGGGGTAAATCAAAGTTAAAACTTATTAAACCAAACAGTTTTGGCCCATAAACTTAACTCTAAAAAACATCTTTAGCATGATGAACAAAGTCAGTGTATGTCTTAAATGTACCCCCCATTAATTTTAATGAAAGGAAAGTGTCAGTCCCTATATATATATATATATATATATAAACATGAATGAAGAGCCATACCTTTGTTTGTCCATACTAATGTGAGTTTGTGAGGATTACTGGTAGTGTCTTCGGGCCTAGTCTCCCAATGACAAAAGAAAAAGAAGAAACATTGTTTTCATTTTGTGTCCCCTTCAAGATTTTTTTTATCATTTTTTATTGCGCCCAAAGGTAAGAGAATAAAATGGGAAGTATGGATTCTCTGCTAGCCCATAAAGACCGATCAGCTCCTCCACGAAGAAAGAGATTCATGAGATCCTAGAGTCCATGACACACACCATTAGGGTGAACCACATATTAGGACCAGCTTGGGTAGGGCATAGGTCAATATTTGAAAAATATTCGACGAAGAAGGGATCAAGTAGATAGCGAAGACCCCATTCTAATATTTCAGTATGAACTATCAGCTTGTTGGCTTTAACAAACAAGGGTGTTTCTCTGACGGTGGGGAAGCGGATAGAAATTGACGAAGGGATTCCCCATCGAAGTCTTAGCAGCTCTTCTTCGGATGGCTCAAAGTATTTATATCAAATTCTATGCAAGACCAACAAAATTTTGTTATTAACACTCTTCATATTTATTTCTACTAAGGCTTCGACTTCCGGAGGTAGTGGGACGTCTTCTTTGAGTTTGTTTTTCTTTTTTTGGAAAACCAATAGCTTCAGTTGTATTTTTTAGGAGGCCTATGGTAGTGATTTTTTCTTTAACATTGCAAGGAACAGCAAAGTGGGAGGCTTCTCCACGAACTTGTTTAGTAACAGTTTTCTCATCGGAAACTGAAAGAGCAGCATTGGTGGTTGGTTTCTCTTCGGAAATGATGGTTCATTTATCTTCAAAAGCTGAGTGGTCTTTTTTTAATTTTGAAAAATTAATTTCTTAAATGGCTTCAAGAGGCTTCTTGGTCATCCGAGCAACATCTTCTCGTGTCAGTTTTCGGGGAGGAATCTCGGGTTGGCCTCAGAGTTCCATGTGAGGTGGAAGAAGGTGTTAAGGGAGCGTCGGATGAGGACTCTTTGGGACGCTTTGAATGTTTGTGTCTGTTATGTTTATGGTGCCTCTTTCGTTTTGAAGAATATCTTTTTGAATTTTTTGTCTTTCCCTATAATTTTAGAGTCACTCTTGTAAATTGGCAAACAAGACTGACTGGGGGTTGAGAGAATTTTTTTAAAGTAATGATAGCTTCTGAATTTTCTGTTGGAGGCCAAGTACCGTATTAAAAGGCTTCAGGGGCTGGCGCTTTGGTGCAATGAATAAACCAGCAGCTTTGTTTCTTTGAATTTTTCGCTGATAGTTAGCCACTCCGGTATGCGAGAACTTCTTGACATGCATGACTAATTCTCTCTCTATAATGAATTTCTAGAACTTTATCTCTCTAAAAGTGATTTGGGAGAGTTATTATGGACGAGTAGTATTTATAAAGAAAACATCAGCCTGAAAGCACTGAGGCCCAGGGAGCTGACGAGTCGTTTATCTAAGGGAAAATTGTCCAGAATAGGCCTAATGAGTGCTTAAGGAACTCATGTGTCGCCCCTAGACTATGTTGTGTGAAGAAGAGAAACACACTAAAGGTTAGTCAACTGATATTTGTCAAGTAAAGAAGAATTTTCATTGGTGGTGCCAGAAAAAGGTGTGACATCACAATTTGGTCTGAAAAACAATGGGTATGGGTGACAAAAGTCTGTTAAAATTCGAAGAGATTTGATTCATTTTTAGTATACTTTCATAAATTTTGAGGAGCCAGAATCCGATGAGAAAGCATTATGCGAAATCCGATGGAGTTTAGAGTATACAACAGTCATTGTCTAAAACATTTTCACAAGGACTGGGGGGCTACTGATAAGGGAAGATTAAAGATCTAAGAAAGATAAGGGTATTTTACTAATAAAGAAAGTTTCTTAGGAGAAATTGTCAATTATGTAAAGAAAAATGACTAATGTAAAGCAAACAATAGACTTGAGGATATAACCATAATTGTGAAATTATTAAGCTTGTGGGACCTACTCTTTGTATGATGAATAGATCCTCCTTTTTTAGAAATATGTGATTGATATTTTGATTAAACAATTATTATATTGATTTCCTCTCTCTAAAATATTGTTCAAGTATTATGTGTAACACTTAAGTCCTCTAAATATTGTTTTACCCATAAAATCTCCTCCAAAGATTTCTGGAACGATCAACACTATACAATGTTATTGCAAAGTATATATAACAAATGACCTGCAAAACCTAACATTATACGTTACGCAACATAATAATACTTATATTTGTAATGCATTAGCGATGAACATCATCGTATATCCTAGTTATCCAAATTTACAGATTTTAAAAAAAAGTGATAAAAAAAATAGTTGAAAGTAATTATATATTTTTTCACGACCTATTTTAAATATATTTTTACAATATTTATGCTATGGTTATGGATAAGTGTTTTTTTTTTTCCGAGCATATATTAAAAGAGAAAAACTTAAAATTTAGTAACACGATTTCTAAAGTATGCTTTTGAGTTGAAAGTTAAGTGGTTTCCTAATTTAGTAAGGATTAGTTTAAGAGTTGCATGAGTCTTGAAGATCATTGGATTTCTATGTTACATAACTACGTTTAATAAAAATAGTGACACTATGTAAATTTTTAAAAAATATCAATTATATAAATTAATAAAAAAGATAGTTCGTCGGTGAACTTAATAAGCATAAATTATTATATCAAATAATTCTATCACTATTCAAATTAATTATTATTATTATTATTATTATATATTATAATATTTATAAATATCTATTTCTATATTTATTTATTATTATTTTATAAAAGTAATTATAAGTAAATAGTTATTTATTGTAATATTTTCTTATCAAAATCAAATTATGATAATGTTTAGTCGGTTCGAAAATGTAGAGAAATTTTAAATTTTAAAATCTAATTCACGAATCTATTAGTCTCACATGAGTCTTTTTATTTTACTTCTGTGATAAATAGGTCCTTCATGTTTTTAAAAATGCAACAAACAGATTAATTTCCTCATCATAAACTGAAAGAGCAATAGCGGTGGTTGGTTTCTCTTCGGAAATGTTGGTTCCTCTATCTTCAGAAACTGAGTGGTCTTTTTTCTATTTTGAAAAATTAATTTCTTAAATGGCTTCAAGAGGCTTCTTGGTCATCCGAGCAACATCTTCTCGTGTCAGTTTTCGGCGAAGAATCTTGGGTTGGCCTCGGAGTTCCATGTGAGGTGGCAGAAGATGTTAAGGGAGGGTCGGATGGGGACTCTTTAGGACACTTTGAATGTTTGTGTCTGTTATATTTATGGTGCCTCTTTCGTTTTGAATGAGATCATTTTTTAATTTTTGTATTTCCCTATGATTATGGAGTCATTCTTGTAAATTGGCAAACAAAACTGACTGGGGGCTGAGAGAAAATATTCGAAGTAATGTTAGCTGTTAAATTTTATGTGGGAGGCCAAGTACCGTAGTAAAAGACTTCAGGGGACTGGCGCTCTGGTGCAATGAATAAACCAGCAGCTTTATTTCTTTGAATTTTTTGTTGATAGTTAGCCACTACGGTATGCGAGAACTTCTTGACATGCAAGATTATTTCTCTCCATAATGAATTTCTAGAACTTTATCTCTCTAAAAGTGATTTGGGAGAGTTATGATGGACGAGTAGTATTTATAACGAAAAGATCGGCCTGAAAGCATCGAGGCCCAGGGAGTTGACGAGTCGTTTGCCTAAGGGCAAATTGTCCATAATAGGCCTAATGAGTGCCTAAGGAACTGATGCGCCGCCCCTAGACTATGTTGTGTCAAGAAGAGAAGCACGCTAAAGGTTAGTCAGCTGACATTTATCACGTAGAGAAGAATTTTCATTGGTGGTGTCAGAAAAAGGTGTGACGTCACAATTTGGTCTGAAAAACATTTGGTATGGGTGACAAAAGTCTGTTAAAATTCGAAGAGATTGGATTCATTTTTAGTATACTTTCAGAAATTTCGAGGAGCCGGAATCCGATGAGAAAGCATTATGCGAAATCCGATGGAGTTAAGAGTATACAACAGTCCTTGTCTAAAACATTTTCACAAGGACTGGGGGGCTACTGATAAGGGAAGATTAAAATCTAGGAAAGATAAAGGTATTTTACTGATAAAGAAAGTTTATTAGGAGAAATTTTCAATTATGTAAAGAAAAATGACTAATGCAAAGCAAACAATAGACTTGAGGATATGACCATAATTGTGAAATTGTTAAGCTTGTGGGACCTACTATTTGTATTATAAATAGGTCCTCCTTTTTTAGAAATAGGTGATTGATATTTTGATTAAGCAATTATTATATTGATTTTCTCTCTCTAAAATATTGCTCGAGTAGTTTGTGTAACACTTAAGTCCTCAAAATATTGTTTTGCCCCGAAAATCTCCTCCAATGATTTCTGGAACGATAAAAACTATACAATGTTATTGCAAAGTATATAACAAATGACCTACAAAACCTAACATTATACGTTACGCAACATAATAATACTTATATTTGTAATGCATTAGCGATGAACATCATCGTATATCCTAGTTATCCAAATTTACAGATTTTTAAAAATTTGATAAAAAATAGTTGAAAGTGATTCAAATTTATCTGGATAATACTGTTGACGTGGTAGTTTCTAGAATTTACATGCAATTATATTTTCGCTATTGTGGGCTGTTATACATCTCCGTGCAGGACCTTGTTGCCAAGAACATTAAATCTGCAAATCTTAACTTCTCAATATACGAGACACCTTTTTTTAGGTAAGTTTATTGATTGGTTATAAATTTGCATATATTGTTATAATACTGGCTATTTAAGTGTCATTAGCTTGTTTGATAGTAAAATCTTTTGTCGTTGGGCTTTAATTTTATAGATGACACATAAGTTAGGTGATATATCAATTGATCTACATTCAGACATGTTAGTTAATGTTTCAAAACAATTTCACCCTAATTGTGTCATTTATCTAGTGATTTGTTACGTGAAAGGATTGTAAATATATGTTATCGTAGAGTGTAACCCTTCATACCCTTGTTAGTATTTTTATGATGCTAAAATTTGATTATCTAAGATCAGCTATATATTTGCTTCATGTTCCACATACCTTGATGGCATTGGTGAATGGTGATGTTGGTATCCGATTCTCCATTGGTTTAAAATTAAAGGATTTGATTGGTTTAAAATTAAAGGATTTGACGGTATATATATATATAAAATACCCATTATAACATGTGCTCAATATTGTCTTACTGTAAGTTACTAAAATTAATGTATATTTTTTTAAAATAAAATGAATTGGGTTGTTACAGGAACCGGATCTGATTAATAACTGGATCGGGTTGTTAAATGAACCGGATCGGATTAATAAATGGACAAGCTTGTTAAGTGGATGTTTTAAATAATTCAACTATTTAAATAATAAAATATTATTTATTTATCGTGTCTATGTTAGCATCTTACATGGAAACCGACGTGGACGGTCAAAAGACAAAAATACATAGAAAAATGGAATATAGTTAAAAAAATTATTTATTACAATTTTAAAACATCAAAAACATGTTTATTACGTAGATAAAAAAACCAACGTGAAACAACTAACAAACTTAAAAAAAAATGTCATACTTCTCACCCTAACTTATCTAAAAATAATAATTATATAATTAAATTTTATCTTTCTCGTCTGAGATACTACTAATCTCATTTGAATCAGATTCAATGAATCCATCTACTTTCATCTCATTTTAAATGCATGAGCATTTTATTTTTTATCTTGCATTACAAGTTAAAGTTGCATTAAATATATCTTCAATACGCTTTTAAGTGTTGTTCAAAAACACCCGTTACATTATCTTCTTTCTGTATTTACGTTTTTGTTGGATAAGGTTTTAGTAAAATATTATAATTTTATATTGCATTAACATCACTTTAGTATTTTGTATAAGTAAATTAAAATGAAACTACATCGACCGTTAACTGATTATTGATTTTAATTTTCCTACCGAAAATTTATTTCCAATTTAAAATATCTACAAATATATATAAAGCCATTGCTATATGGTTTTGCAAGAAAATAATAAAGCTTTCTATCTACGATATAAAAATGGTGAAGTCTTTTGGACCATTCGTTATCTTCTGCCTGATCATAGTCATAGCCACTTTCACAGGTTTTCATTACTCTTTACATATCAAACGTCCCGTCGTGGGTGTCATACTCATTTTATTCAGATTCAAGTTTAATGTTTTATTTAAATAAAGGGGTAATTGGATAATGTCTAATATATATTAGACATCCAGAGTCATCATATCATATGATTTAAGGTGGAAAAAATTACATACGGAGTCATTTTGAATTTTTATATTTTGTTTGAGGATAATTTTTGATAATGTTATTTTAATTATACCTGATGTTTTGATATTTGATTATTTTTTTAAAATGGATAATTTTTTTTTCTTTCAATTAGTTTTGGAAGATCGATTTAATAGATTTCTATAGTATGTATTTTTTTTTTATATTTTGTTAAGCATATTTTTTAAATCTAAATGATTTTTTTTTGTTAAAATAAAAAATCTTTTTTGATTCAACATTACTATTTACTTATTTTAACATAAATGCATTTTAATTTAACATTATAAGATTTAAATTTAAATTTGAATTCATTTTAAACTCATAATCTGTATAAAAAACCACACACTATTAAATTGTCATTTTAAAAACTATAACATATTTATTTTGTTCGCACAAAATAATCGCAAAATTTTTCGTTTTGCTTAACTTGTTCATATCCGAATCTAATCTAAATCTAATCCTCAAAAGTATGATATGAACATGATATATATACAATCAGTCTCCATAAAATATATCTTATTTATTAGTTTGTAACTTTAAATACGATTATTTTTATTGGACTATTACCGATAATAGTCGGATAGATCGATAAAACATGTGACAATCCATCTTAATGAAGAATTACCGACACGGGGTATACTCCACAAAACGACAAAAATAGTGGCTGATTAGAACAAGAAATAACAGGGAAGATGTCATAATCACATAACTTTGCAATTATCTTTGAGTGATGTTAGCCTAATATTGTGTTGTCTAAAAGTAAGTTAGAAGTTGAGAATAATATTACATTGGTAAAATAACCTTAGATCTAAGGAATCTATACCGAAAGTCAACCAACATACATGAGAAACTCCAAAGGTGAGGGTGGGAGAAGAGTCAATTTTGTTTGACTTCTTCTCCCACCAAACGTGATAAATGATTGCGTTGAAGCAAGAACACCAAAGATTGTGGTAGCTAGATCAAAGCCACCCTCATCCATGATGGCTGCAGTCGTCACTGTTGAAACTGAACTTGGGTTTGGTGCTGGTAACCATCCATATACCTTAAGTGAAAACACACTCATTGAAGTGTTGTCATATTTTTTCATACATATTATTTCTCAAAATTTGAATGAATCTCCGTATTACTTCAATATGATACAAATCTTATACCATTATATATGTAGTTTTCAATAAAATTTCGATAGTTTTAAACTAAGACATTGTTTTGTATAGTTGGAGATGCAAATGTCAAAACTTGTCAATGGGATTTCAATTTTCCAAACGGAATAGATTGCAATGATGATTTATGTAACGCACTCTGCCATAAGCATTTTGAAGGAGCGCTGATACCTATGTGCGTGGCCGTGAGAACATGTCGATGCATACATACTTGCGATTAAATTCTTGTTCATAGTACTTTACCCGTTTATCAATAATTTACATTACTAATAATACATCTATAAATAAAATGTATTAAATATATGAACAATCAAGTTTATTAATAAAATGTATTATTTATATATAATGATACATTTATGAATTAATGTATGAACTTTCAAATTTATTTTAAGCTTTTTTATTTTATATCTATATTTTTATTTAAAATAAAAATTTATACTTACTGCTTTTATACAACATCACCAATGTTTTTTATATAAGAACATTAATATTGTGTGAAATTTTATTTTATTTCGCTATTATCTGATTAAAAATATATGGAATGTAACAAAAATATTGTAAAATATGGTTACGTGATTTTTATAACACAAATTTTATAAAAAAGATATAAAAATGACATGATCACACAATATATTTTTAATATTGTTTGGACTGTGAAGAAGTCCTACATCTACAGAAAAAGGACACATATTTTATATAGAGATATATTACATGAATCATCTCTCAAATACAACTAACACAACAACTCTTCTTCTGTTATAAATTTATTCACCTTACATAATGAGCTATGAATCTCAATGTTTCTTTCATTGTTTATCTCCTACCTTGTTTCTCTCACTAAAAAGAGACAAGCTTGTGATTTTCTCTCTTTAGCTAATTGACCCGATATCGTTCTGGCATTTAGGAAACAATTTTATACACTTTCTTGATGATATATATGACCAATGATAAGTGAACTAAAACCCCAAATTCACGATAGAAACTTACAACTTCTTTTATTAGACATGCAAACTGAAATTTTATAACGCTGACATTCATACAGATATATACTACATCAGTTAGTGGAACCACCAATTCTGACACTTAAATCAACGGTAACTTGATCAATGACTGAGATTAATTCCTAAATTTAATATTCTTCAACATATGAGTGAATTAGTTTCTTATGTAATTAGATATATTAAAAATCCTTTGACTACATGATCTTGCATCAAGGTCCGCCATGTAATGATCTTGCACCTTTCGTTTAGCAATATCATCACACATTTATTCGGAATAACTCACCATTAGGTTCCATCAGACCTCTCTACATTCAAGTCTTCAGCAGAGCATCATGTTACTTAGAGATTCATTAGCTACACCCCTTAAATTCTCGACTTACTCAAGTCTTTGGCTATTAAGTTTTTAGCTGAGCCGCATTAGTCATTTTTATCCAACACCTAATAACTATTCACCTAGGCTTATAGTAACTTCAGTATTCACTGCCTCAATGTTCCAACTACTCGATAGAGGCATCAAATGCACGTTTCTCTAGGACTTGCACTAGTCTCATGCCATCCGTGAACTTTGAAACCGGTAACACTTTAGTTATAGTATTTGAAGGGTTTTAGTGCTTGTAATCTTTGTAACTTTCACTTGTTTTTTATCTACCATATCTCGGGTGAAGTGCAGCTTAATATCTACATTCTTAGTTCTCTCATGGAATTTTAAATTCCTCATTGAATGAAAAGCACTAATATTATCACAAAACAGAATCACGTCTTATTCAATACATGTGATCTCACTCAATAATCCTTACAACCACATGGCTTAATTCATTGGTTCAATAATAATAATAATTTATTATGCTTTCAAATATAACAAGGCAACGACCGTTTGAAGACATGATTTTTAACTAATCATTCATCCAAACATAATAAGCAGATAACCCGAAGTTGACTTTTTGTGTCAATACAACCCGCATAATTAGAGTCAATACACCTCATTAACATCTCATCAACCTTTTTGACGTCTGATTATAAGACAACGCAACTTCAACCGAACCTTTTAAGTATCTCATGAGCCATTTCAGGAATTACCAATGAGGAATCCCCATATTATACATAAATCTTCTCAAACTACTAATATAGTAGACAAGATCAGGTCTCGTGCATATCATTACATATCATTATATCAAAATACTAATATAGTAGACAAGATTAGGTCTCGAGGGTTGTTTATGGGTTCCTAAATATGATTCTAATATAAACCATTGAATAATATATTTAATCTAAAGTGTCTTTTGTATCATATTTATATTATAACCGTTGAGTAAAGTGATTTAATCGTGGAGCATCTATTAAATTAAAGCTTTATTATAGTCATTGATTAAAATGATTTAATCGGGTGCGTCTAAAGTATTAGAGTTTTATCTGAATCGTCTAATATGAAGTGACGCTACATTTTTGCATAAAAATATTATAAATAAAAAGAACAACATAAAGTTAGGGAGTCTGGCGTGAAGACTAACGAGCGGTAGATAGTCGACTCGATTTGAAGGTATGTTTATTCTTTAAGTATGAAGAACATATGCTGGTTGTTCAGATGGTGAAGTAAAGAGAGAGATAAACATTGAAGATATAGTTTTTTAATCATGTTATCTTTTTAAATTGCGAGAGTTTTGTAATAAAGAGTGATTGAGAGCGTTGTGTTTGAAGATATTGTTGTAGCCTCTTTTATAATGAAAAAGAGAGTATTCATTATCTGTGCATGTAGAATTATTTCCATGATCTGGACTAGGTAAAACATTCTTATGGGTTTGGTTTTTCGTTATATTTTTTTCTTTTATTATTTTTTTTCATCAAATAAGTTAAAATTTCTTCTTTGAGGAACAATTTCTCCACAATTAGTGTGGTTATCGTGGTTCAACAAGGAAAATAAACCTAGATCGATTGACGATCTAAATGCCAAGTATTATTTGGAAATCAAAAATCAATGAAAGATGAGTTCCGTGAAGATTAGCCTAGATAAATTAAAAGGATCAAATGACTTTAACCTTTAGAAATTAAAGTTAAAACTTACCTAGTACATACGAGTTTGGTTGTTGCTATCGACAAAAAATCTATAAAAGTTAATGTTTTGGTATTGTCTAACGATCATAGTACCCTCATCTTGGGCTTGTGAAATGAAGTATTTTGTAAGGTATATTAAGAGACCACTGCGTTGAGGGTTTGGAACCAAATTGAGGCGATTTACATAAAAAAAAATCTATGGAAAACCTATTGTATCTCAAGAAATAGTTGTATACGATGTCTATAAATAGTAGCAAATAGATATGAAAACACCTAGAACGAATATAATAGAATAATACTCGACTTGAATGTAGTTGGTGTAAAGGTGGAGGAAGATGGTGAAGCAATCATCCTCATATATGAAAAGTTTTTGTACACGATGCTCTATGATAAACACTCTTTTATGATGCTCAGAGTGAAGAGTCCATTTAACTCCAAATATTTTCAAAGGAAGACTGTTATGAAGGGTGAATCTGAAGGGTATGTAATGAGTGTGAAGGGCCCCGGGAAAGAGAGATTCAAGCAAGATGAAAAAAAATCTCACCCTAAGTCCATAGGGCTTGAAACTGGTTCTAAAGTGACATGTTTGTTATATAATAAGAAATGACATATCAATAGGAATTACCCAGAGAAAATAAAATACAACAACTATCTGACTATCAAAATCAGAGATGTTACAATAGTGTATGACGACTGTGAGTAAGCTGATAGATTAATGAATTCTTATTCTTGTGGGTGCCAAAATAAATAATTGTTGAATTCATGTGCATCATTCCATATGACTTCTAATAAGTATTGCATGGAATACATGACAGTATTTTATGGTGAAAAGATCATCCTTAATAATGAAAAATCTTGTAATATCAAAGGGTTTTGGATTGTACGACTCAATTTGTCTACAGAACTTCAGAGAGTAATTCATAATGTGAGATATGTGCCTTATCTCTATAGGGATATTAGATGAAAAATGGTTTACATATAAGGATTAAGACAAAAAACTGATGATTTTGCAGGGATACTTTGTGGTAATGAAACCATATATGACCAATAGATTTTTAGTTCTTAAAGGCTCTGTAGTGGTTAAAATATTGTCTAGTGCAAAAACATTCTACCAGGTTATGAAATTTTTGGAAGGGAAATTTAAGTGAGAATGGACTTTGTGAACTAAGAAAACAAGGGTTGTTAGATGGTGCCGCGGTTCAGAAGTTGAGCTTTTATGAAAGTTGTGTATTGTGTAAGAGCAAACGAATGAAGTTTATTCCCAGTAACCAGACGAAAATACATAAAGCTAATAATTTTGAAAAGTACTTCATGTCCTTGATAAATTATTATTCCAAGAAGTATGGGTAATACTTTTGAAGACCAAGAATAAAATATTTGCCTTTTTATGAGCTGAAAGACATTGGTAGAGAATCAAGCATAGAAAGTGTTGAGGGAGCTTAAAATAAAAAATGAGATGGAGTATGTGAAAAGGAATTTCACCAGCTATTGTGCAAAGCTTGGGATTTCTAGACACCAAATCATGAGTGGGACTCCTTAACAGAACGGGCTTGCTAAAGAATGAACTGAACCTTCTTGAAACGGATTAGGTGTATGCTACAAACCGTTGGAATGGCTGAAGATTCTTGGGAGAATCCAGGTCAACAACTACGTATATCATCAACATAAGTCCATCTATAGTGCTTAAGTTTATATGTCCTAAAGAGGCTTGGATTGGATATAAACCTAAGTTTAAACATTTAAGAGTGCTTGGATGTTTTGCATATGCACATGTTAAGCACGACGAATTTCAACCAAGAGCACTTAAATATTTTTTATTTTAGCTATCCAGAATGAGTAAAATGTTATAGGTTGTGGTTTCTTCAGTCTGCACATCTGAATACTTCGATAATCAATGATGTGGTTTTCAATAAAAAGAACAAGTCATTAAAGATATCAACGAAGACCCAACCAAGTACATCCGAGAAGAGATGTGAAGTTAATGATGGGTCTAATTTAAAAAGCGAAGTTGGGGATGCTTCTGTCGAAGATGATTTGAGATCTAGTACATCTTCGGCTTAAGTAGAGGAAGTTCAGCTAGGGATGCCAATGGGTTGGGATGAGTGAGGGTCTAGTCAAACCCATAATCCATCTCGTTTTTTTCTTCTAAACACGTCGCTTTAGGTACCCGTCGTGTAAAAGATTTGTTTTTAATCCTCAAACACATCGGTTTCGGGTATCCCATCTGCGGGTACTCAATGATCATTTATTTATTTATGAATATTTTTTCGTAATTAACTATCCAATAAAAATAGAAAAAACCAAAAATAATATATGAAAACAATGTTAACAATAATATATCGAATATAAATTCTCACTTTCAATAACAAATTTAAAAAATTAATAAAAAATCTACAAATTTATAAAATATTCATTATTTAAAATTTTATATATACTTAATTTCAATAAATTATATATTTTTACTTAACTATATAAATTTATTGTCTTTGAACAGTCACTCGTCCATGGACTATCAAATTTAGCGACAGATAGTCATTCGACTATCCATTTTGGTGACGTATAATCCCTGGACTTTTAAAAATCTGGTGGTAGTCCATGGACTATCCATTTTGGATAAAGTTAGTCCATTTTATTAAATATAAACTAATTTAAAATAATAATAAATAAAAATAAGGATAAAACTATCACAAAAAATCATAAATACGTATATCACGATAATACAAATCTAATCGAATCATATTATAATACCGTTTTCAAGTTTATAAAATAATAATATATTATGTATTAGAATAGCATGTATTTGGTAGATTGGGTTTGGGTTGGGTATCTGTGGTGAAATTTAAACCTGTAATCCAAACCAAATTCGACATGTCATATATTTTAACACTCATAACGTATTCCATATAAAATAAAACGTCCGGGTCCCCTAACCCATCGGGTCATGTCGTTGGGTACCTACAGGTTCAAAAAAAAATTATAATTCTTAAGTTCAACCATTACATGTGGTTGAAGATGAAAGTGAGTCTGATGTTTCGAGACTTTTGGATCATATGGGAGAGAATAATGAGTTGGACACTTATCAATTGGCGAGAGATAAAGCAATGAAACCAAAGAGATTGTTGCATATGATTTCGTGATGTAATTGGTTTTGTTTTGTCTGTTGAAGCACATGAATATATTCTTGAATCAGAAATCTATCACGATGATATGAAGAGAAATGATAAAGAGAAGTGGTTTACAATCATGAAGGAATAACTAAAATTCGTCAAGAAAACGAACACTCGGGTTCTTGTAAAACGACGGAAGGGATAGAATCTAGTTGGGAGTAAGTCGATATTCACGAGAAAACCATGTATTCTTTTTGTTGAGTTAAATAAATACAAGGCTATGCTCGTAGCTAAGAGCTTTATACAAAAGGAAAGTGTGTTTTTTAATAAAATATTTGCACCGATTGTGAAACAAACTTCGATTAAGGTTCTGTTTTTCATTGTTGCCAAGTTTGATCTAGAGTTAGATCAAATAGTATATTACTACTGCCTTTCTGCATGGAAAATTGAAGGAAACAATCTACATGTGTTCTAAAAGGGGTTTGAAGAAAGGAAATAATGAGATGCGTGTTTGCTAAAGAGACCTCTTTATAAAGTGAAACAATTACTAAGGTAGTGAGATAGAAGATTTGATGTTTTTATGAGATCCATCATGTACAACTGAAGCTGCTATGATAATTGTGTATATTGGAATGACGAAACACACATTGAGAGACAAATCTTATTTTTTCTGTATGTGGATGACATACTAATAGTTGGAAGAAATATGAAGAGTATTGAAACGATGAAGACTACACTGAAAAAAAGGTTTGAGATGAAAGATATGTGAGAGGTTAGGAGGATATTTGGTGTTGAAATTAGAAGGAGCATACTGCAGAGCATAGTTTTTAATAGCGTGGGACGCCGTGTGGCAATAAGTGATCCAAAAGCCACGACGACGAGCGAGGATCCCGACGATAGCCTTTCCGTTTAAAATACTATTTAAATAATAATTATTATTCTAAAAATGACTATTTAGAAATAAAATAGTAATTAGAACATTAAATATTTTGGAAATTGAATAATAGTGTGATACTAATTGATACTTTCACGATTTCTCATAATTTAAAAAATAGGAACAGTTAGTCATATTAATTATTTGATATAGATGCATACGTGAATAGTCCATAATTTTATAAATTATTTAAACGGATACAAAATAAATTGATACATTGTATTGTCTCTAAACGAATAAGAACTGTTACATTCATGAAGAGTCACCAACTATAGTTACCGGACTATACATTTTTACAGGTTTTACGCATGTTTTTTTGTTTAAAAAATTAAAATATGACGGAAAGTTGCCTATTTAGACTCACTTCGAGATGCGTGAGGCTCGCTTTATCGACCGAAGCGTTGCAGCCTCGCCTTCAAATCAAGTTTTTCTTGATTTCCATTCATCGTCTTCATTAAGTTTCTTAAAAATCAACTTCTCGATTATGATATTCTTCATTTTCAGTTTGCTTTTCGAATTTTGATAGAACGAGGGTTTAGATGTATAGGAAAAACTAAGTTTTTTTGTTTTTTTCGTTTTTTTATCTAATTAGTATTAGATATCATAAAATATACTAAGAAATCACACTACATATTTTTTTCCAGTAATTTTGTTGGTTATTAGTTTTACAATAGTTTAATACTACTGTCTCACATCTATCGTCATGTATAAGCAGTTTATTTCATTTATCGTTATGTATAAGTAGTTTATTTCATTTATCGTTATGTATAAGTAGTGTCTTGCAGTTGTTAAAATTTTCAGTGTTGTTGTTGGTTATTGGTTTTAAAGTCTTTAGCTTTTTCATGTCTTGTAAAGCGAGGCATGATGTGTACGTTAATTAGATGTAATTAGTCTTGTATCTCTATATGAACTCACATTAATTTTGTATTGTCCCACATCTACTAACAATAAGCCCTGCATATACTTTTGTAATTAGTATCTATTTTTGCAAGTAGTCCCGTATTTTTCATATCTTTTATAAATAGTCTCGTATTTACCATATAGTCTATTGTCCCTCATGTGGTTTTTGTTCCCACATCTATCATATGGTGTATTATCCAAGATTTACTATGTGGTGTATTGTCTCTCATTTACCATGCAGTGTATAGTCTTCATTTCCTAGAATTCTTAAATTAACCTCAATATCGTAATTTTTATAGAAAACATGCCGCCAAAAGCTTGTTTTTTAGATGAGACCTCTTTATAATCATTAATTAGCTGAAAGAGCATAACATAAAAATATATACACCTCGAAGTTGCAAAGAAACACCACTGTATTTTTTTCTTAAAGGTACATAAAATATGAGGAACGAAAACACTCCAAAAAAAATTTGGGACTTTATCGTTGAACTATTAAAAACATATGACGTTAACGAAGAAGCATTCAGATTAGGGATGAAGTTGGTACCACTTATGTGAAAATTGCATTTGGTTTGAAATATGAAAAAGAACACATATCATTAAACAACAAATATTTCAAACCAATATATTTTGAATCAAAATAAGAAGAATCAAGAATAATGAAGACATACTTTTCCGATGAAATGATGAGAAAAGTCAAAACAGTCCAATCAAAATTGATTACAAATAAAATTAAAAATATGTGCAATTCCATGTTTTGTTACATACGTTTACACTATTCTTGCATGTAATACATGGCCTCGCATATATCAACTTTGCCTTGCCTTGTATGGATACTTTTTGAATGACTCGGATGCTACCATCGTCTCACATCTATCATATACTTATATTAACTAAAGGTTTAACATGTTTACAAAATGCAATAAATTTTTTAGTTAACACACTAAGAGAACAAGTAGTACAAGATATTGTAATATTATTCATAATGTTAGTATACTCCATATTTTTCTTCTCTACATCCTGTGATTTATTAGCTTATATTATGGTTTATTACATAAAAGAATTGGAAAAATATATAACTGTGATTAGGCTAGGGAAATCAAGGAGAAGCGAATGAATTCAGTAAACCTTTGCCACAAAACATGACAAAGTAATTGGATGTGTTGCTTTATTACTGTTAGTATTTTTACTTTATTTTTTAAAACGTCATTAAAAATAGTAAAAATATTATATTTAAATAATCGTTAAAATAGTATCATTCATCATGGAATACGCAAGTATTTGTCAAGGAGACACAGTTGAAGGTAAGATACCAAGATGCTACAAATTGTTGGATCTTGAAGGAAAAATAAAATAAAATATAATTCAAACTTTAAAAATGACACATATGAACGCGTATATATAATATATAGTCCTGTATTTATTTTGTTTTGTAATACATTATATATCATCAATTATAATATCATACATATATTGTTTATAAGGTATCTCACAACTATCATACATATGGTGTCCCATATTTATCCTCTATATGTTGTCTCATATATTTCATGCATTACACTGTCCTGCATCTTGCATATATTACTTATCCAAAATCTATCATACATTATAATGTCTCGTATCTATCGCATAATACACTATCTTACATCATTCACATAATATATTATCCCGCATTTATCATGTTTATAATATTATGCATTTATCGTTTAATACATTGTCACACATCACCATATATCACATTGTCCTGCATCTGTTATTTACTTAAGTATTTGAGATTTTTGTAGGTTTTGGAAGGATAATTATACCTAACAAATGAAGAAGAATAAACATTTAGTGGGGAGGTCCAACAAGAATTGGTGAGGTTTATTCTCGTCTGAGGGTAAGTTTGTAATTTTTGTTTAGAGTTTGTGGAAGTTTGTAAGTATTTAATGTTTGAGTAGAGAGTAGAGGGAGAATTAAGCAGCCTGGTTGTATTTAATTCTCATTACCCTTATTTAATGTTGGTGGTTGGGTATTTATACTCTTACATCTGGGCCTTATGGGCTTTTGGGTCATGTTTAATGGACCCGGGTCAAGTTCAAAGACCCATAAGCTCTTAGTAGGAGAGCAGGCAGCTTAGTCAAGAAGTGTTTAGGTTTTTTAAGTACTTTAGTTCTTGTTCGAACAGTCTAATTGATGAGGTGTTCGAATTCCCCTGTCCGGTTAGGTGGTCTTTGTTCGAACTGTCCCTGTCCGAAGAGGTAACAGAATCCGGACTCATCAAGAATAAGAGGTTGATAAGGAATAAGAAGAACAATAATAAGATGTTGATGAAGATGAAAAAGAAGAAAATGAATTAAAATAAGAGGATGTTCATGTGGAGGAAAAAAAAGAAGAGAAGGTTCATTTCGGGAAAGTTAATCTTAACGATGACAATGGAGGTGCAAACTGGGATATACAACAAGACATGGATAGAAATGATTCTAGTGATGTAGAGGAAACTAGTAAATGCATTCAGAAGTTTGTACTGTACAAAAATAGAACCTGGTACCAATAAAATGTATTGCTGGTTCACAAAAGCCAAAACTTAATATCTCAGATTCTTAGGAATCTAAAAAGACATGAAAAGTTAGTAAATAAGAAATATTCAAATAAAATAGCTAATATAAACTACCATTTAAAAGTAGAAAATACAAACACAATATATTACTATACAAACAAAATGGAAGAATCTCTCATCTATCATGGTTGCGCATCAATCATTATTTACATGGTTTCACATACATTATTATTATTATATGGCATCGTATGCATTTCATTATCCTGCATATTATCATCTATATCTCTTATATACCATCATTGACTAGACATACATGCATTATAGTGTCCAACATCTATCATCATTGTCTTGTCCCACATCTATCATTTTTTGGTATTCCACTTGTCTAATTTTTAATATTCAGGTTTATCTATTTTACAGAAAATTAACATGAAAACCCCAAAAATAGTCGAGCTTACGTCTAGCGAAAGTATAGACTTAGAAATAATGAATTAAATGAAAAATTACGTAATTCATCGTAAAAATATTGAAGATAAAATTGCAGAGCTACATTGAATAATCATTAAAAAAGACAAGGTCATTTCAGAATTGGAAAAAATAAAGAAAGGTGAAGAAAGAGACGAAGAATATTGAGAGGTAGAACTATAAAAGACACTTCAACTGCTTACGTTGTCAGTAAATACAGAGGTGGAAAAAACACCTTAAAAGATATCTAAAAACATATGCAAGGAAAAATAGACACATGAAAATGGGAAAAATTACCTAATAAAAAAGAATATATTGAGAGCTCTCATATTGATATGTAGTAGCATCATGATCCTACTAATATGCAACGACCTTATGATCAACAAATGGTTTTATATGAACCTTTTTCTAATGGTAATGTGGAAAACCATAACCCTCATACTATAGAGGTACTAATAAAGATGGTTCCAAACCTAAGTAACCTATTACTCTTGTTATTGGAAACCAGGACCCTCATGCTATATAGGTGATACAAGAGATGATTCCAAACCAAGAGAAACCTATTACTGTTGATGTGGGAAACCAAGACCCTCATACTATAGAGGTGATCCATGAGAAATAAGTAATCCAGGATATGGTTTCCAACTAGAAAAAACTTACTAATATTTATGTGGAGAATGTTTATAGGCATAATGTTGTTGTGAAGAATGTTACTATGGAAAAAGGTGATCTAGATGATTTAATCTTGATAAAAATGTATTAGAAACCTATGTATTGCTGTAACTATTTGGACATATGTATTTATTTGTGTATTGACTTATTTTTTGCTTATATTTTATAATACTTAGTCTCAAATAATTTTTTTAATGTTTGGTATCACATGATATAGTCTCTCATGAAATGGTCTCTAATAATATAGTCTCGCATAAAATTTGTAATGTATAGACTCACATGATATTGTCCCATGTTTTTCAAATTTTCTTACACATGTTGTTGTCTCACATTTGTTTATTGGCTCGGTGTCACAAAATTTTTACTGTTTAGTATTGAATTACTAATATATAAAACTCATATAAAAAACAATGCCCCTTTACACCACGTCTTGGAAAAGTAGACTCGTACTCATCCATACCTGAAAGAAAATGATAAATTAGGTTTTGTTGTTGAGGATGAGCTGATACATATAAAAAATATAAAAAAAGATGAAGTAAGTGAATCATATTGCTCTCATCTCTCATAATCTATGATCTCTCATCTATAATTATCTATTGTCTCGTTTGGATCATATTTGTCCAATCTTGCATGTATCATATTTTATCTTTCATTTATTGTCGTATCCTCATCTATCATACTTCATATCAAAATATATCTACTAATATATTGGTTTTGCATTTTGTAAAAAGAATTGGAATAAGGGCCTACATTTGAATTATTTTTTGGTGCTTACTAAATTTGAAATCTCTGAACCAACTGACTTTATAATCCAGTAAATATAACGGCCATTTAAAAACTTAGTAACATAAATAGTTAAAATCAAGAAATATTACATACTGGAACTGGTTTAAAAAAGAGAAAAACAGCAATATCTCACAGTATGGTCGGTTCCAGGATTAACATGTCATATTATTATTGGTAGAATGATTTAGATATCAGGTCAAGGCAAGATCGACTACATGGAAAAGTTTATTTTAACTTTATATGTATGTCTCATTTCCCATTGTACAGTTGACTTACTTTTAGTTCCACTTTTGATATAACATAAGTTATTGACAATTATATGTATTTGTATATTTCACAATTTTTTTTAAAAATACCTAACACTGGTTCGAAAAAAATATAGAATTTATTCCAACACAATCCATATCTAGAAGTGTGATGGTAAGAATCATACAGTTTTACAAACATATATGGATTAATGAACAAAATTGTTTCCAAAAAAGTATTATTTTAATGTACCACATGATATATAAGAATCAAGATGTTACAACTTTGGTTAATGATGAATTACGTAGCCACAAAGAAGGTTACATATTTGTTCTACTTCGTACAAAAGGACCATGAGTCAAACTTTCCTATTGGACATTATTGGTATTAGACATCGATAATAAACAAGAAATAAATTTAAACTTGTTGGTACCAAAAGGCAAAACAGTAGATATAACACAAAAAATTGCAGAAAAAATTAAAAGTGGTACATGGTTTAAAATTTATCATAAGTTTGGTAATGAATATGTCTCGCATGAATTTATTTATACATGGTCTCACATAGTTTGGTCTTGCATCTACCATAAAGCTGATCATGCATATAATTTATTATCTTGCATCCATCTTGATATTTTTTATCTTGCATGTTATGTTTTATCTTGCATATTTCATCTAATGTATTTGTCCTGTATGTTATTTAATATCTCGCATACCTCTGTGAGTTTATATATTGATTAAAATTGTAACTTATAGATTGAATACATCCACAACAAGAATATTTTTCGCAGGAGACCAAAACTAAAGTTAGTATGTCTAAGAAAAATTCATTAACAAATAGGGGAACACTTGATGGTGGTTTAATGATTTATAAATACGTTAAAGATTATATTGACATGGGTAAAATTGAAATAGATAAATAATATTACAACATTAAGGAGAGCACAAATATTTTTCTTGTTTCTTAATGACAAAAACACTAACAAGGTTTGGTGAAATCTTTATGTAGCGCTTGTTAATGATGTAAATCCTTATGTATAATTGGTAATCGTGTAAATATAATCCGAGTTGTATGTTTGTTGTAATGTTCCTTAATGATGCTGACACAATCGAAGTTTAATGTATGTTGTAATGTTTCTTAATGATGTACTTGGTTATGTATTTGTTGCATTGGTCTCACATCTATCACCACCCATGAACTGGTCTCGCAATTATCACCACATATGAACTAGGCTTGCACATATTTGATTAGTTATAAAGGGTCTCGTATCCCTATATTATATCATGGTCTCACATTTATCACTATACATGCACTTGGTTATGAATTGTTATGCTACAGTAAATTATTATATACGGGGCTCACACATATTACCTCATATGAGGTTATTGAAAACCGGTCCTGCATCTATCACCATCTATGTACTTGGTTATCAATTAATCTGCTAAAGTGGATCATATACTGGTCTCGCATTTACCACCTCATATGAGCATGTTATGAATATGTCTCGTATCTATCACCATCTTTTGCATATGTCTTGCATCTATCATGCAAATAATTATGCTTCATCTCACATCTATCATGCATTTTGTTATAACTTACTGACTCTCCTATTGTCCAGCATCTATCATGCAGTTGGTTATGCCTGGTCTCGCAACTTCTATTGGTTTCACATTTCCAAAAAAAAAGTTTAAAAAACACTAACAAAAAAAAATTAATACAATAACAAATATCAAGTTATAGAATCCTTAACAACTAAATGTACAAAATCACAATGATCTTACAAGACCTTTATACATGATCTTCTACTATGACCAAATTTCAGACAATGACTGCACATTATCTTTCGGGTACTTAATTATTCTATAAATGGAATAAGTTTATTCTTAGATATTTTGCCTCTCCTTTATAAACGTGGAGAGAGTATATTAGCAAAGTTTTTCGAAGTAAATTCTTGACCAAAAGTAGTAAATACGGGTATGCCATATGAATATGTTACCTTATAAGAACTTACGGTATAACATGACTAAACATATTTTATAAAATTTCCATCAATATAAAATACGGAAGCCATGAAACTAATAACTAATATAAAATACCAGTATGCCATATGAATATGTTACCTTTAAAAAAAGCACAAACATATTTGTACGAAGATAAATTCTCACTAAACTAATAACTTTATGACCTTATTCTTTAAGATATCTGTCCATATATTACATGTATAGGTTATGAGTCACGACATAAGCATATATTTCAAACATATAAATCATCTTGTTCTTAAATGGTGTAGATATACCACTCAAAGAATACTTCAAATTATTTATAAGATGAAAAATACAATACGTATGATAGCAATCTGGAAACAAAGCAATAACAACACTAATAATGCCTAAATGACGATCACTAATAAATATGGTTTGACGTCCAACAATTAGGATTTAAACATCTTCAGAAACCATAACTATTTTTCAGAATCTTCTAACATAACAATACCAAATGTAACAAGAAAGATACCTGGAAAAAGTTATTGAAAATATAATATAAATCACATTATTATCAGTGCATCTCGCATATTAATAGTCCCACATCTATCATATAGGGTATACCGCATCGTATTGGTTTTGCCTAGTATCACATATATCATATTTTTATACTAAGTCACGATTTATCGTATTGCTTATACATATTCTCACATCTATCACATCGATTACAAATACTAAATCTATAGTATTGGTTAAAACTAAACTCGCATCTATCATATTGGTTGTGGTTAGTCTTGCATTTATCATATTTTTTTATTTTATGTCTTGCATCTATTGTATTACTTATGAAAAGTCTTACATTTAACATAATAGTTATGCCCAATATCGCATTTATCATATTGATTATGCCTAGACTTGCATATATCATATTGATTATGCCCAATCTCGCGTCTACCATATGTTTATCTCATATATTTATATATACCATAAGAAAATAACATGGTATCCAATTAAAAACATTAAATAATAAAACTTACCATTATTACCGTCTTTGGCTATGATAGTTAACAATACCCCTTTATAGTTTCCCATAAAAAAAGTTCAAAGAATGAAAATCACGAAGACAAGAACCAAATACTATAGAACAACATTTGAAGATATTGGTTTCCAAAGTATACTCTGGTAAGTAATCATTGTTACTATAAAACAATATTTTGATGTTCGTAAGTAGTTTATACGAAGTAAAACTATCTTCATAAACAATATTCTTAGCTTTCTCTACAGCAACCCATGGAAAACGATACGAAATATCTTATATGTAGTCATTTTTTACAAATGATTTTACTCTTGTGGCTGTAACATCAACGTTGCTGCTAATACAATAACGTATCTCATTAGTAATAAAGTTCAATTATAAATGCTTTTTTACTTTCGTTACAAAAGCTAGTCCCACAACTGTGAGGTTGGACATACTTTCTAACAACCATAAAATACTCATCAATTTTTGTATAAAACCCATAAAAACAACCCTTTTAATCTTTTTTCTCGCAATAAACAATTATTTTTATTTTAGTATTATGAAAATATTTGAAATTAAAACCTTGTTGTAAAACAAACTTACAAATAACTGAACTTATTGCACCTTTTTCAAAAACTTCCCCAATACCACTAATTTCATCAACCCAACCAACGGTAGCAAGTTGTTTGTTCGTGTGACAAATAAACTTTATACAATAACAACTTTCCCCACAAATAAAATTTGGATTTTAACCTTCAAATAAACTTTGAGTAATTTCTCTAACATCTTCATCAACAACAATATCAATTTTTATATCAATAGTAATAGTTAAAACCCAAAAGTATCAACAATTGATATCAAAGTTACTAAATCACCATCATAGTCTAAGATAATATTTTTGAGGTTACGTAACAATATCTTAATATGAATATATCCCAAACCAACACTTCATATTTACTTAAAACAAATTTAATCATATATTTAAAGTCTTCAAGCAGACCAAGATCACGAATTGCAACTTTACCGTTTACTTTAAAAATATATAGTCGGCCTCTAGACATCGTGTAGTTGTACCTGTATTTGATGATTGAAGAAGTAAAAATAAATAGATGTCGCGTTTCTGTAATTAGAAAATAAAAATAGTCTCGCAACATCATAAAAAAAGTCTCGCATGTGATGATTAACAAAATTTTACATCTACTATAAAAAAACAAAACCATGCATGTGAAAATTAATAACGTCTCATATCTATCAATGAAAAAACAAAAAGTTTGCATGTGATAATTAACACACTCTCGCATCTATCACTGAAAAATACAACAACATGTAAGAATTAACAAGGTCTCATATCACTCAACTATTATAGCAAAAACCATATGGAAAAAACCATAATTGCGAGACGAGAGATGCAAGACAATTAAAAACACAGGTTATGAACTTCATCATCATCCCGAAGCTTACCTAAAATAAAGGTTTCAAACTTTACATTTGTTGAAAACTGCATAATCAAATAAAACTTAACTAATAACATAAAACCATATTGAATTAAATAATTTATCTATATTTTATAAAGTAACAACACTTAAAATCGAATAAAACAGTATATATGAAATCGATTAAATAACGATATGTTAACAATATAATCAATTGAAAATTGATAAATAAATCGAATTATACAAAAAAAAGAACGGAAAGGAAAAAATGCTAAAATTTAAATAATGTTATTTCTCACTAAAAGTGGATTGCCTTTATTGATAAACTTTTGAAGCATCGTCAGTGCTTAATTTGAAGCGATTTTTTTCCAGGATTCTTCCACCTGAGGAATAAAGGCTTGTTGAAGTTTCTAATATGGTTGACAGATCCCAAATTCATAGAGGCTTTAAACTATTTTCCCAGTGAGAATTTTTTAAAATATTACCAGAGTCGAGACCAGTCAGAATAAATATGACATGGTTGATTATAGTGGAAGAGCTTACATTCTGATCAAGATGCTTCTTCTTGTTTCGAGCAGCCCAGATAGCCCAAGTAATAATAGCAGGGAGAATCGAGTGAATGTCACACTGCTTATGAGTAGACCAGTACCACATTCGAATTAGGTGAGGGAGATTCATGTGAGGGAGAATCTGAATCTTGAATAAGGAACTGAAAAAAAACCCAAACGGACCAGGATTGATGGCACTGAACCAGCGTGTGATAAGTAGTATCAATGTTGCTGCAAAGTTGACACTTGGATGCAAGATAGAATCGTTTCCTTTGAAGATCATAGTCAGTTGGGTTCCAGTTAAGAAGAGCCCTCCAAAAGAGAAACGAACATTTCCTTGGAGTAACAGCATTCCAAGTTTTGGCATACAGGTTGGATTTATTACACTTTTACTTGATGAAATTCCAAGTTTCTTTACAACTAAATGATCCATCAGGGGAAAAGGATCAAAGGATCTTATTAGGAGCACCACTCAAAGAGATGATTTTAATTTTATTGATTTCAGTATGAGTGACTAAGGATTTAAGTCTATCAAAATCCCAAGTACCATTCACCCAAAAGCTGATGACATTGTCTGTATTTGCATCATAGAGCCAACTTCTATTGTCAGTATCCCTGAATTGGATGAAAGGCTTTTCTGAATACCACCGGTCGAGCCAAAAGTCCATGTTCCCACATCCCGGGTTATAAAAGATATGATTTTCTGCAATGTCCCTGACTTTTATAATCCTATGCCAGATTTTTCATTTCTTTAAAGGGGAAGAGGCTAGAATTGGGTGAATATTTTTGTTGCAATAAATGGAAGCAGTAAGCTGAGCCGATGGCGATTTATGAGTTTAAAGGTAAACCAGATCTTCATGGAATAAGCTGAGCCAAATGGCGATTTGTTGTAAAGTCTTTCAATCTTGCTGATTACAGATCTTGGAAGAGTAGTATGCTGAATGAGGAAAGTAGGATAAACAGATAAGACAAACTGGATCAACGTGAGCCTACCAACAAACGAAAGAGTAACTTTGACCCATTCCAAAATTTGGTTTCTTATCTTAGAAACCATATCCTCATAGTTAGAAATCCTAGTGGAGGCAGCAATGGTGGAACCCAGATACTTAAAAGGTAAGCTCATGTGCTTAAAATTCAAGATCTTTTCCAAATTGATTATTCCCTGGTTCTTCATGTTGCGAGGGATAATTATCTTGGATTTGGTATTGTTAATCAGCTGACGAAAGACTCTCTGATAGTGGCTCAGAAAGTTTTGGATTTCTTGAATAGTTAAAGCCTCACCATTGCTGAAAATCATGAAATCGTCAGCAAAAGCAAGACATGCAATGTTAATATCACCTCTGGCTTTGAATTTAGCTTTAGAGTTTTCAATCGCAATCTTCTTAATGCCTCTGATTAGATACTTCTCTGGCAAAATAAAGATACTAGGAGACAGTGGGTATCTTTGTCTCAGACCTTGAGTGTTGGTGAAGAAACCATTCTTTTCACTGTTAATTATAATAGAATAGTGTACATTGCTTATACAATTGTTGAACATAGAAACCACATTTGTATTGAATCCAAAGGAGCCCAAAATTTTAAAGATGAACCTGTGATTGAGCTTGTCAAAAGCTTTGGCCATATCGGTCTTAAGAATAACATTGACACCTCTGCATTTGGATTTTAAGTCACAACAGAGTTCTTGGGCTATGAGGATAGTTTCATGAATACTTCTACCTCTGACAAATGCACCTTGCTCATCAGAAATTAGACGAGGCAAAATATTAACAAGCCCGTTATTGATGATTTTGCCAATAATTCTGCTAATCATAGTAGTTAAACTTATTGGCGTGAACTCTTGCCATGTATTAGGGTTATCAACCTTAGGAATAAGGCAGATTGCAGCTTCCTACATGCCTGTTGGGATCATATAACCTTTAAAAAACCCTTGGATAACTTGACAGAGATTAAAGCTGATAATTGGCCAGCATTTCTTGTAAAATTCACCATTAAAACCATCTGGTCCCGCAGCACAAACAAAGCTAAGAGAATTAATAATTCTAAGAATTTTATTTATTTCAGGAGCCAGGAGGCTGGAGTTGTCTTCATCCTTGACAAGCTTTGGTATCAAGTCCATTAAAACACTGAGACCGTCGTCACTCAAATTAAAATATAAAAGAGATTGAATATATTTAATAACAGAGTTACCAATCTCATCCTTTGAAGTAAGCCAGTTTCATCCTTCTTTGATTATGCTAATCTTGTTCTTTTTATCCATTTTCTTAACAAAATTATAATATGCAGCTATGTTCCTGTCACTGTCCTTAAGCCAGGAGGAGTGAGATTTTTGTCTCCAATAATGCTTTTTTCAGACAAGCAACAACAGCTGATTCTTCTTAGCCTCGTCAAGCAGATATTTATCATTAGTAGATAAAGAACCTTGATAGTTAATCTCTCTGAAGTTGATTTCTTCTTCAGAACTTTTGATAGCATAAAAAACATTATCGAAAACATTATTATTCCAATCTCTCAAATCAGCTTTTAATTTTTTTTTGTTTAAACCGGAACCTCTTCAGAGGATTACCATCAGTTTCATCAATTCCTTCAGTCCAACTTTTCTCCACAACCTCTATATACCGAGGGTGAAGAACCCACATGTTTGAAAACTTAAAAGAAAGATTGATTTTCTCAAGACTGGAAGATATGGTAATGGAAATGGGGGAGTGATCAGAGCAATTTCTAGCAAGGTGATTAACAATAATTGAATCGAAATAATTCATCCAACAGTCGTTGAACATAACTCTATCTAACCATTTCTATTTTCTGTTGTTTGACCAGGTGAATCTGGAACCGGTGAAGCCAGCATCTTGAATGTTACAATCCATAATCCGGTTGTTAAAATATTCCATCCCTCTTAGATTAATTGTAGTACAAGAAAGTTTCTCTTGAAGATTAGTAGTAATGTTAAGTCACCAAAGATTATCCACTCATTGGAAGGATTGTGATGTAGCCCAGAAAGTCCAAACAAAAGCCTTTTTAATTTTATTTTATTTCATTCAAATATCCTATGTATTTAAATCAAATCTAATTATATTAAAATTTGATTTGATTTTATTTGATTTTATTTTAAAATATTTATTTTATTTCCTTGTATTATAATTTAGGGTTTTGAGAAGCTCTTATATAAATCCTTATATGCCTTAAGTTATTTGAAGTTTTTGGAATAATACATTTTTTATCTCTGAAAATTTCAATCTTTGTTACCCTTAGATTAGGGTTTCATCATGTTACTCTTGAATTAGGGTTTCATCTATCGTTGCTTCTTCTTCTATTTCTGTTGCGGCATCAGTTTGGTATCAGAGCTTCAGTTGCTGCTATGGGGAAGCATGTTTCTAAAGCCCCACTATTCTGATTCAAGGTTTAAAGAAGAGAAGCACAAACGAAATCTTCCTTCTTGTATCAAGTATGATAGAGATAACGATCCCAAAAATATCAAGTCTGAATAAAATAAACGCAAACAACACAGAACACTTTTTACGTGGAAAACCTTCCCTGTGTAGGAAGTAAAAACCACGGGACTGATTTCGGAGTCCAACCAAATATTCACTATCAGAAGATGGGTTACAAAACTATTCTCTAGATAAAACTAGAGCATACGGCACAAGAAGTATGACAATTTCATACACAACCCCAATACACAAGATAATGAACCAAAATCAGAAAACTCACTGAAATATCCCCAAAACACAGTTAGAATAAGATGATCGAAAAATACACTTAGATGACTCCAAATCAAAAACCCTCTGGACAGATTGTAGAGGACACGTATACGAGCCTTCTCACCAAAATTGAAGCCGATCGGACAACCGGAGACAGCCCAATGGAAAGCACAAAGTTCCGCATCGAATCACCTTTTTCTCTCAACAACTGCACTATAGAATATGATACTCATCTCAGAAAGAAACTGTATAAATATATATTTATACATAAACCAAAATCCTATGTGTTATCAAAATTGGGCTTAGCCCATATGATAATTGGACTCCCACATAGGAAGAGCCCAACAAATCTCCCCCTCACGACTATGTGGGAGGATTCGCCATCCCGGCGATCAATCTACAATGTTCAAGCTTTCCCCTAGGCAAAGCCTTTATCATCATGTCAGACCCATTATCATCTGTATGAACTTTATCAACCTCCATTAGTTTAGCATCAAGAATATCTCGAATCCAATGATATCTCACATCAATATGTTTCGACTTTGAGTGAAATGACGAATTCTTCCCGAGATGAATAGTACTCTGATTATCACATAACAGTATATACCTGTGTTGCTCAAATCCAAGTTCTTTCAAGAACTTCTTCATCCATAGTAGCTCTTTACTCGCTTCTGTCACTGCAATGAATTCAGCTTCTTTCGTTGAAAGGGCAACACACTTTTGTAGTCTTGATTTCCATGAAACAACGCCACCACAAAAGTTAATCAAGTATCCAGAAGTAGACTTGCGAGTATCAACATCTCCAGCCAAGTCTGAATCAGAATAAGCCAACAACTCAAGTTTATTCATCCCAAAACTGAGCTTCAAATTAGAGGTTCCTCGCAGATACCTCATAATCCATTTCACGGCTCCCCAATGCTCTCTACCTGGGTTTGACAAAAATCTGCTCACAATACAAACACTATAAGCTAAGTCAGGACGAGTACATACCATGGCATACATGAGACTTCCAACTGCAGATGCATATGGAATATTAGCCATGTCTCTCTTTTCTTCATTAGTTGAAGGACATTGTTTCTTGCTTAACTTGAAGTGACCGGAAAGTGGTGAGCTAACCACTTTAGCATTGTCCATATTAAACTTCTGAAGAATTTTCTCAATGTATTTTTCTTGTGATAAGAATAACTTCTTCAAGTCTCTGTCTCTAGTAATTCGAATGCCGAGAATCTGCTTTGCTGGACCTAAATCTTTCATTGCGAAAGACTTACTTAACTGTTTCTTCAAAGAATCAATCCGCGAAGTATTCTTCCCAACAATAAGCATATCATCCACGTAAAGTAAAAGAACGATAAAATCGGCATCAGAAAATTTCTTCACATATACACAATTATCAGAAGAAGTCTTCTTGTAATCCTGCTCCCCCATAACTGACATGAACTTCTTATACCACTGTCTCGGAGCTTGCTTCAAACCATATAGACTCTTTTTCAGTCTGCATACATAATCTTCTTTTCCTTCAACCACAAAACCTTCAGGCTGTTTCATAAAAATCTCTTCTTCCAAGTCACCATGTAAGAATGCTGTTTTTACATCCATTTGCTCAATTTCCAAGTTTAGACTCGCTGCAATGCCTAGAACCACACGAATAGAAGACATTTTTACAACTGGAGAAAATATTTCATCAAAGTCAATACCTTTTTTCTGACCAGAGCCTTTGACTACCAATCTTGCTTTGTACCGAGGTTGCAGAGAACTATCATCTTGCTTCAACCTATACACCCACTTGTTACTCAAGGCTTTTCTCCCTTCAGGTATCTTCACTAACTCAAATGTATGATTCTCATGAAGTGATTGCATCTCTTCATTCATCGCTTCAATCCATTGATTTTTACATACACCACTAATAGCCTTATCATAACACTCAGGCTCACATGCGTCGGTTAACAAAATATATTGATCAGAAGGATATCTAGTAGAGGGTTGTCTATCTCTAGTAGATCTCCGCGTTGGAACTTCAAATTGTTCAACATCTTCTTCATTCACTTGTTCATCCACGAAATCATTATCATGATCACCAGTATCAAAAATATGTGAACCTCTGGAAGCAGGTGAGTCACCATCCGAATTTTCTTGAACTTCTGTAGGAGTATGTGCAAGCGGAATATGCCCCAAATCTACCAAGTCATTCTTAGACATAGGCACTGAATTTTGACTCCTATCAATATCATGAACTATCTGATCTTCCATAAACACAGCATCTCTGCTCCTAATAAGTTTCTTATTAATTGGATCATGAAATCTGTAGCCGAACTCATCAAGACCATAACCAATGAATACACACTGTCTTGTCTTCGAATTAAGTTTAGATCTCTCATCTTTAGGAATATGCACATAAGCTTTGCACCCAAAGACATGCAAATGATCATAAGAAACATCTTTACCTGTCCAAACTCTATTTGGGATATCTCCATCTAAAGGTACAGAAGGACTAAGATTCAAGACATGTACCACTATATTCAAAGCTTCACCCCAAAAGTATTTAGGGAGTTGTGATTGTGAAAGAAGACATCTTACCCTTTCAATTAATGTTCGGTTTAGTCTCTCCGCTACGCCATTCAACTGAGGGGTCTTGGGAGGTGTCTTTTGATGCCGAATACCTTGCTGTCTACAATAATCATCAAAAGGACCAATGTATTCTCCCCCATTATCACTTCTAACACACTTCAATTGTTTCCAAGTCTGTCTCTCAACTGAAGCTTGAAACTGCTTAAAGACATCTAACACTTGATCTTTTGTTTTCAAAGTGTAAGCCCAAACTTTCCTGGAATGATCATCAACAAAAGTAACAAAGTACAAACAACCACTAAGTGTTCTCGTTTTGAAAGGACCACAAACATTAGTATGTACCAAGTCAAGCAAACTTGGTTTTCTTGAAGGAGTCGAGCTCTTGAAAGATACTCTATTCTGCTTTCCATCCAAACAATGTACGCATTTCTTTAAATGAGCTTTATGTATCCCACGAATGTACTGTTTCTTCCTCAGAATATCTAATCCTTTTTCGCTAATGTGACTGAGTCTTTTATGCCACAAATCAACCATTGCTTCATCATTAACAATATTGATTTTCTCAGCAGACACCCTTGCAGACATGATGTAGAGGGCTGGATATTTTTGTCCTCTTGCCACAACCAACGAGCCCTTAGTAAGTTTCCACTGCCCATTCGCAAAAAATACTGCAATAACCTTCATCATCTAGCTTCCCTGTAGAGATCAAATTCAATCGAAGATCGGGTAAATGTTTAACACCCTTCAAAATCAATCTTGCACCCATGCTTGTTTCTAGATAAACATCACCAATACCAACCACTTTAGACAAATCATTATTTCCCATCTTTGCAGAACCAAAGTCACCAGAGGTGTAAGATGAGAAAAATTCTCTATGAGAAGTGGCATGAATTGTAGCACCACTGTCAACTACCCAACCATTTTCATCAGACACAGAATTCACAACAGCATCATCAATAACAACGAAGTAGCTATCTCAAACTGCAGCAACATGTTTCTCGTCACCACTTTCATCATAATTTTTTTCCTTATTCTTTTCTTCTTTACCATTATTAGATTTCCCAAAATTATTCTTCTTTCTCAACTTAGGACAAAAATTCTTAGTGTGCCCGATCTCATGACAGTAGTAGCATTCCCAATCTGCAAATTTATTAGACTTGTTTCGACTCTTGCTTCTACTTTTACCTCTAGTTTTCCAACCGTGATTTTCATTTCTACCACGTTTCTCAACGACTAGAGTTTCTGAATGTGAAGAGAAGCCAACTTTTTTTCTTCTCATATCTTTATTCAACATACTAATTTTAGCTAATGTCATTGAGATATTGCCTTCAGGAGCTGAATTAGAAAGAGACATTCTGAAAGTATCCCATGAGTCTGGCAGCGAACCAAGCAACCATAACGCCAAAACCTCGTCATCAAATTTGATACCCATAGCAGCCAACTGATTAATCAATCCTTGAAAGGTATTCAAGTGATCTGTAAGAGGTGATCCATCTTGATACCTCAAATACATCGACTGTTTGAACAAAAGTAACTTACTATTTCCTGTATTCCGAGCATATAACTCCTCAAGTTTACTCCACAATTTACTTGCATCTGTTTCGTCTACAACATGATTCAACACATTATCATCAACCCATTGCCGAATAAAGCCACAAACCTGTCGATGAATAATTATCCATTCTGCATCAGACTTATCTTTAGGTTTTTCATCACCGAACACTGGTAAATGAAAACTTTTAACATAAAGAAGATCTTCCATCTTCGATTTCCATATATGATAATTTGAACCATTCATTGTCACCATTCTGCTTGTATTCACCTCCATATTTGATACAAGACAAGTACACAACCTGGCTCTGATACCACTTTGACAAGAAATAGAAGCACAAAAGAAATCTTCCTTCTTGTATCAAGTATGATAGAGATAACGATCCTAAAAATATCAAGTCTGAATAAAATAAACGCAAACAACACAGAACACTTTTTACGTGGAAAACCTTCCCAGTGTAGGAAGTAAAAACCACGGGACTGATTTCGGAGTCCAACCAAATATTCACTATCAGAAGATGGGTTACAAAACTATTCTCTAGATAAAACTAGAGCATACGGCACAAGAAGTATGACAATTTCATACACAACCCCAATACACAAGATAATGAACCAAAATCAGAAAACTCACTGAAATATCCCCAAAACGCAGTTAGAATAAGATGATCGAAAAATACACTTAGATGACTCCAAATCAAAAACCCTCTGGACAGATTGTAGAGGACACGTATACGAGCCTTCTCACCAAAATTGAAGCCGATCGGACAACCGGAGACAGTCCGATTGAAAGCACAAAGTTCCGTCTCGAATCACCTTTTTCTCTCAACAACTGCACTATAGAATATGATGCTCATCTCAGAAAGATATTGTATAAATATATATTTATACATAAACCAAAATCCTATGTGTTATCAAAATTGGGCTTAGCCCATATGATAATTGGAATCCCACATAGGAAGAGCCCAACAAACAGCACACATGGTCATGAAGATCGGGAAGATCGTTTGAGTGTGAGGGGGCATACCAACCGTTTCAATGACGATCGTATTGACCGGTTACTGAAGGAGTTTAAATTGGCTACCAATCGTCGAATCAAGGTAAAAATTGCTTATCGAGATGTTGTCTCATGCTATGAATTTTTTTTCAAAACCATCTTTTTTCATCAACTGGACATGAGGATGTTGTCTTCAGACTATGAAAAGTTTTTCGAAATTATTATTTTTATCAACCGTATGGCTTCAATGTGACTTTAAATAAGGAACACTCGAGAAGAATTTATCTTATTCCGATAAGGTCAACAATTATAATTCCCAATGTAACGATTTAATAAAATAAAATAAATAATTTGGGTTCTTGATGGTGATGGTGCTGGGAATTCGAGGATGAATTCTTGTCAACCAAGAGAGGATGATGTAGCCCAAAAAGTCCAAACAAAAGCCTTTTTAATATTATTTTATTTCATTCAAATATCTTATGTATTTAAATCATATCTAATTATATTAAGATTTTATTTGATTTTATTTTAAAATATTTATTTTATTTCCTTGTATTATAATTTAGGGTTTTGAGAAGCTCTTATATAAAGCCTCATATGCCTTAATTTATTTGAAGTTTTTGGAATAATATATTTTCTATCTCTGAAAATTTCAATCTTTGTTACCCTTAGATTAGGGTTTCATCATGTTACTCTTGAATTAGGGTTTCATCTATCGTTGCTTCTTCTTCTATTTCCGCCGCGTCATCAGTTCGTCATCAGATTGTCAATGGACCTTAGAGTGTCCTATATAGATAGTCTAAGCTCTCTTCTACACTTGGCATAAAGAACTGAGACCCTGAAATCCTTATCGATAGTAGGATGAAGAACTTTAAGGTGCAGAATTTGATCATCATAAAAAATAGCCTCCATTTTATAATCTTGATGTCAAAAAATCCAGATTTTGTTGCTGATGTTGCTCATGAAACCACTGAAATTTAGTTTTTAGCAATAATTTGAAGCTTCTCAGATTTTATTAAGGGCTCCTGAATAACTACAAAGCTTGCCTTTAGTAGACTTGATTAGAGATTTAAGTCTTTGGATAATATGCTTGTTACATAGTCCTCTTTCATTCCAGCTCAAGATGGCTGCTATCATTGATTAGCTGATGAAGTTTTAGTGGCTCTTTTGAGCTTAATAAGCTTAGAGCAGGCTGGCCCGTTAGTATTCCAGATGAACTCATGAGGCTGCCCACATGTTATCTTGTTGGAAAATTCAGATCATCAGGAGTAGCATGATTAGAGTACAAGGATCTTCTTTCAATGGTTCGTAAGACATCTATGATTTCATAGTCTTTTGGCAGAGAGGTTAAAACATAAATGCTAGATCTTGAAGAGGCTTATTGATTTCCTTGAACATGTTAGTTATTTTCATTGTAAGGCTGGTTAGTACTTTCTTCTATAGAGATACCATTGCTTTCATTGAGATTTTCATCATGGTTGGCTACTTCTTTGCTAATGATGATAGATTTAAGCTTGGTAGTGGTATCACAATGTTTAGTAGGGCTGTGGCTAGTATTAGTAGCTTGAGTAGTCTGTTTTTTACAATTATCTTCAAAATGGCCAATATGGGAACACATTTTGCAGTAGTTAGAGAAGTTATCATAAATAACATGAACCCAGAGACAATCTTCCTCACCAAACTTGATCAAGACCTTATGTGCCAATGGTTTAGATATATCAATTTCAACCCAGATTCTGCAACAATTTTATTTGGCTCTATTGTTTGCAAGGACCCAGATCTTGAGAGGAGTTCCTAAAAATTTAGCAATTTATCCGATAGTAGATTCATTAAACATGAATTTTGGGAGATTAGGAAGACAAGTCGAGATTGGAGTGAAGGGACATTCAAGGTTGGGATGAATTGAGGTGTCCACTTCAAGAGTCTCATAGTTTTACTGCCCACAACCCAAACATTGCTAGACCACAGTTTCTTGAAATCTTCTAGATCATTAAATTCGATGAAAATATATCTGTAATCCCATATTGAAATGCTAAAGTTGTATAAAAACTTGAATTTCCCCAGGATACTTCTGATTGTTTACATCATTGCTTTTCCGATGGCAAAATTACCAATTAAGGTGTGTTTTAACAAAACGATTAAAGATTCTTTATCCTTTGCCTCAAAGGTGGTGATTAGATGATCATTCTTGTGAGAAACAGATACGTTGTTATGCTGAAATTCTTTAGTTCTCGATTTAACAGTTTCTGCATATGAAACAAATCGATCTCATGACTCTAGTTTAGCCTTATTTGATTCCTCAAATGCAGGATTGATTCTTATATTGGTATTATCTCCAATAAACACATAAGATAAATTTCTATTGCTCGAAGGAACTTTGTGATGGGCAGTTAATATAGATTTCCTAAGCAGAGGAAAGTCATTATCCGTCAAGAAGTGAGTTTTTTTTACAAGCAGAGGAAACTAAGTAGCAATGCTGGCCAGATTTCCGATTAAAGAATTTGGCTTGGTAGTCAGATTAATACTTGGCGAAATCTCTATTTCTTCCACGGAGTAAAGAAGATCAAATCGATAAGAAATCATAGGTTTATCCATATGAGAATCAAGAAAAGTAACGGACACTTTTATTGAGAGAGAAGAAGAGAGTCATCTCCTATTCCCAATTTCAAACATAAAACTTTAAATTTTCCCACCATGAGGCTCGAACCCACGAGCACAAGGTTAAAATATGAATTGTCATATTATTTATATTCGACTATAGAAAGAGAAAAGATAGATTTCAAAACTTTTATATTTAAAAAAAAATTATCTCAGAGATTTGTAGTTTGTATATTTTTAAAAATATTTAAGATATTACAATACATAGGACAGTGTAACAAAATAGTCGATATGTCCGAGTGGTTAAGGAGACAGACTCGAAGTCTATCAAATAAGGCTCTCTAAAGATCTAATTTCTTGATCTTCCAGAATTTAGGGGATCCCCTCTCCGTTGCTTCCCTGTGTATTGCAAGCATGGTGGTGATCATTTCTGTCTTCTGTGTCCTGATTTCTTCTTCTTCGGTTTTGGGATTGCCTTCGATCATCTCTCTTGATCGTGGAATCTCCTTAATCTGGTTCCTTTTGTCCTTCTGACCTCGTGGGTCTTTCGATCTCTATTTTCCGTGTTAATCTTGATTGAGATTGCTTGATTGATTCCATAGAAATGCAAAGTGGAAATCTGCAAAAAGAAGATGCAACATCAGGGAAAAAGAAATTTTCAGACTTGTTCAAGAATAACATCAATGATAAACAAGAGTTCGTGCTTGGGTCAGTTAGTTACAAGACGAACCATATCTCTTTGCAATTTCTAAAATAAGTCAAAGATGGTTTATTGAAAGCGTCTAAATTTACCCTAATTAGTAAATTCTCCGAAGGAATTCCAAAAAAAAACTGATGGATAACTTCATTGAGTCTAGGAAATTTTAAGGAAGTTTGAGTCTCTCTACTAGAGACTCACACCATGTTCTGTTCGAATTTGACTTGAAGGAAGACTATGGAAATATTTAGAGCAAGACTGCCTAGACTATTCGAAGCTCTATTATGAGGGTGTTAAAATAGTCCCCGTATTCTAATCCTAAGATAGAAAGTCCAATCACCCATATTTGGACTAGAATTTCCAAGATCCCTGAGTATCTATACAATCAAGATATGATTGAGACTGTGTTCAAGGCTATTGGTGACCCTATCAAGACCTGGATTCCAACTCAAAATCGAGCTTTATTCAATGTTGTATACAGATGGATTGAATTAGATGTCACAAGTAAATTGCAGAATCGTATATGGATTGGATTCGGTCCAAATGACGGTTGTTGGGTGGAAATAGCGTACAAAACCATACCAGAATATTGTAATTATTGTAAACACATTGGTCACAGTTTGGAAAGTTGCAAAAAGAAGATTACTAAGCAGTCACAAAACTTACATGAAGTTGAAAATCAAGACGGAGAAAGAGCTGACAACACTGAATTAGTGGAGAATCCTCAAACTGTTTTACAAGGCAATCAGAATGCTCCAAAAGACCAAAATATAAGCCATAACAAAATGAAGATTAAATCTATCATAAGAGCTACACAAGATAATGAATTTCAAACTAAGAACCAAGTTGAAAATAACACAGAAGAGATGATTGAGCTATTATGGATCTAGAGGGTGAAAGCACTCATGTTTCACCAGATCTTCCTAAGTCCAATGATGGTTATAATACTCCAAATCAAAACAATATTGGCAGTCTGCCAACTACACCAATAAGGAAGACTAGGGAAACTAGCAAGAGCTTTCAAAAAATATTTAATGAAAAGCTTAAAGAGGCCAGAATCAAGAAAAAAAGACATCTAAAGCTGCTAAATCTTTATTGTTTGTGACGACCAAAGATTCTACTAGCAAATATTCCAATGATTAATATTATTTCGTGGAATATAAAGGGAATAGGAAATAAGTCTTCTATGAGAAGACTTAAGTCTATTGTCCTTAATAACAGCATTAAGCTCCTTTTCATTTTAGGAACCTTTTATTCTTCCTATAAAAATTGATGTTATTGCCTCGTACTTAAAGTTCAGTAATTATTACGCTAACTCTTTTAACAAGGTATGAGTTTTTTGGCAGGATGATATTCAGGTTAACATTAAGATCGATCAGATCCAGTTAGTAATTACTGAAGTCAATATCACTAATTATAACAAGCAAGTTTACATTACCTCTGTTTACGCAAAGTGCCAGAGGATTGGAAGACTTGATCTTTGGGAAAGCTTGAAGAAAATATCTTCTACTGTGAAGGATTGGATGGTTCTAGGTGACTTCAACACTTCCAGATCCGTCAATGATGAGGTTAACTGCAATACATACTGTCAGCAAAGCACAAAGGATTTTAATGTTATAATAAATGATTGCAATCTAGAAGACACTAAATTTATGGGCCCCAAGTTTACCTGGATGAGAAACCTTAAGGGTAAAAGATTAGACTGGGTCCTCATCAACCAAGATTGGGTGAATAACTTTAACTCCACTGAGGTTAGACATTTGGCTCGTACTTGCTCCGATCACTGTCCCCTCAAGGTCTGCATTAAAAACAATAATAGAAGGGTTAACATCAATTTTAAGTTTCTCAATATGTGGACTAAATAGCCTTCTTTCAACAAAGCTATTGAAGATAGTTGGTAGAGAAGCATGCATGGTAACCCTCTTAATGTCTTGTGGAATAAGTTTAAAAGACTAAAAAAGGATTTCAAGATTTGGAATAGAGACACTTTTGGTAATATCTTTGACAAAGTCAAAGATACTAAATCAAAATTTACTCTTTGTGAAGATAAATTTCTTACCAGTAATTGCCTAGAGGACAAGATTGCCCTTTCTAAAGCCATTGTTGACAATCTCTTAGCTCTGTCCATGGAGGAAAGCTACTGGCAGCAGAAAACCTATTCTGCCTGGATCAAGGATGACGACAGAAACACAAGCACTTATCATAATTTGTTAAAAAGAGAAGAAGGCGTAACAAGATTGCCAATATCAAGATCAATAATCTATGGACCATTAATGAAGATCAAATAAATGCTTCAGTGGAAACTTATTTCAAAGATATGTTCACTTCTTGTAGCCCTAATAATTCTATTGAGAAGTCTTCCTTTGATATCCTTAAGCACATTCCCAAATTAATTACTGATTCCGATAATGAATTTTTGTTATCTGTTCCTAACAAGAATGAGATTCTTAATGCCATTAAATGTTTGAAGCCATCTAGTGCAGCTGGCATTGATGGCTTCAACACTTGTTTCTTAACTACTTGTTGAACCACTATTAAGTATGACATTTGTAATGCCATGAAAGAATTTGTGGAGGGCAAAGATATTCCTAAGGGAATCAATAGTTACTGGCATTTTCCTTATCCCAAAAATTGAAAATCCTAGATCTTGGAACCAATTTAGACCTATATCTTTATGAACCATCCTTAATAGACTAATGTCTAAATTAATTAATAATAGAATTGCTAAGCTTTTACCTGATATTATCTCAGATGTCCACGGTGCTTACGTGAAGGGTAGGTTCATCCACGAGAACATCCTGATTGCCAAGGAGCTTCTTCATGACCTGAAAAGGAAAACTAAAATCAGTAATGTCATTATTAAAGTGGATATGTCGAAATATTTCGACAATATCTCTCATGAATTCTTATTTAATATCCTTGCTTGTTTTGGTTTTAATCAACAATTTATCAAAATCATTAGTAATATTATTACTTCTGTTTTTGTATCTATTCTGATCAATGACAGGTCAGTGGGTTTCTTTAAAACCAGCAAGGGAATCAGACAAGGAGATCCTTTATCTCTAAGTCTGTTCATCCTTGCTGAGGAGGCTCTAATAAGAGGTCTAGCTAGTCTTTATATATCTGATAGATCTATCAAATTTAAAGGCAGATGTAAAATTGATATCCATTGTCTGGCATTTGCAGACGATTTGTTAATTTTCACTAATGGTTTAACCAGTTCTATGAATGCTATATGTGCTTTATTGCAAGATTATCAGTTTGCTTCTGGGCAGATTATTAACAGAGATAAAACTCAGTTAATAGCTGCTACCAATATAAACCAGAACAAGCTTAGCAACCTTCAAATTATTACCAATTTTAGTATAGGAAAACTTCCTACTACTTACTTGGAGGTCACTTTGAGCTCCAACAACAGAGTCAACAACTTTTTTCCTCTGATTGAAAAGATTAACAACAAAATCTCTTCTTGGGAGGAAAGTGTCATTCTTATGCTGGTAGGCTCACTCTTTTTAAGAGTTTCCTCTTGCCTATCCCTATCTTCTGGAGTCACAGTAGCAAGCTGCCTCCATCAATAATTTGCGAAATCGAGAAAATATTTAATCGTTTTTTGTGGGGTTCTACTTCATATAAGCTGAGCATCCATTAGTGTTCTTGGAGCTCTATTTGTAAAAGTTACAAAGAGGGTGGTCTTAATGTTCATAGTCTAGATGACTATCAAAAGGTTTATTCCTTGAAATTATGGTTTTATTTTAGAAGTAAAAGATCCATTTGGTCTAAAATAATCCATAATATATATTGTAAGGAATATCATCCTTCTCAAATTATCTTTAAAAAAGGTTCTTACAGTTGGAATAGAATTATAGAAGACATATATGAAGCAGATAGTTTTATTACCTGGGACCTAGGCAAGGGAGACGTCGACATTTGGATGGATAGCTTGTTTGGCACTCATTCTATCATCAAGTTTGAACCTGAAACAGACAACAAATGGTTCAAAGGAAATTATGTTAGTTCTCCATGGAGAGATAACAATTGGGACCCAAATTCGATTAGTTCTCTTCTCCCCAGCTCTAGTATCAATCTAATTAAAAAACTGAAGATGGATTTGAAAAAAGAGGATAAGATTAAGTGGAACATTTTTAACTCTGGTTCATTTAACATTAAAGATACATTGAACAAAGTTGCTAAAAGCTATCCTAATTTTTATATCTTTGAAAGAGGTTGGAATCAAGTCACTCCTGCTAAATTCTTTGTTTTGTATTGAAGAATTCTAAAAAGTTTTGTCCCAACAGAGGTCACAATGCAAAAAAGACATTTAGCCTTAGCCTATAAATGTGTGTTTTGTGATAATACTGAGGGTCCTAAGAATGTGTTCATTGAATGTGACCATGTTTGGCAGATTTGTTCATACTATGTTAATCTTTTTATTGTCAAAATTTATAGGTTCACGACCAAAATTCACATGGCTAGGAATTGGTCATGGTCTTCTCCTTCAAAGGTTCATATGAAAACAAATTTTCCACCTATCATTAACTGGGTCATCTGGCAAGCAAGGAATAATGTCAAATTCAAAGACTCAACTATTACAGCTAAGTCTTCAATTCAGCACGTTAAACATATTATTTTGTCTCTTGACTACTCTAACCTAATTAAGCTTAAATATTGGAAGAACTGTGAGAATGCTGCTCACGAGTTAGGTTGCTATGTTCATAGAGATATTAAAAATAATATAAATTATCTTTGTTGGGTTCCTTCTCTAAGCGGTAGATTGAATTTGAACTCTGATGTATGTTGTGCTCAATTTGGTGAAACCAGTGGAGCAATCATCATCAGAGACCACATGGATAACTTAATTTTGGGCTATGACAACAACTATGGAAAATTATCTCCTATCCAAGCTGAAGCCAGAGCCCTATTGGACGGCTTGGTTATCTGCAAAATAAAAGGCATTTCAAATATCGATATTGAAAGTGATTCGGAGAAATTAATCTCTCTGCTCATTTCGGGAAAATCGATTGCTCAGATTGAACGATATCTTACTCGAATCAGAGGCCTTCTCTCCCCTTTCGTGACTCTGAATCATGTTTATCGCGAGCAAAACCTTGCAGTCGACTGGCTTGCAAGGTGGACTCTCAAGTGCAAGATGAAGAGTCATTATGAGAGCTTTGTTCCTTCCAATCCCCTGCTATCAATACTTGTTCTTGATATGTTAGGGATAGGTCAATTAAGAGTTAACTAGCGTTAATAGCAGAATGCTTACCTTATCTTTTCTGATTGTAGTGTTCGCCTCCTCCAAGCTTTCAGATCAAGTGAAGAGTTGATGCTTGCATTTAGCAAGTCCAGTGCTGATTCTCGCTTCTGCTAAAGCTAATCGTTATGTGAAGTCTTGAATCTGTCTGTTGCTGAGACTCTATCAGCTTGGGATTTGAATCGTCGCATGTGATCTATCAGCTTTATGAGAATCGATCGAGCTGGTGCTTTGTAGTCGTCCTCTCCAAGCATTACTGATAGAGTGAAGACTCATTGCTTGCTTTTAGCCACCTCATTAGATGCTTATCGCTTATGTTCTGAGCAAATCGTTGAGTGAAGCCTTGATTCTGTCTTCTATTGCTCATACAAAATCTATCAGCTTATGATTTGGCGATTTTGAAGATGGGTTTGCTGCTTCGCTTTTCGCTATCTCTCGATCTGTTAGCGTTACCTGCTTTCAGATGAGAGATCGAGCTTTCAAAGAAGTATGGATTCGATTCGAGGAGAGTCTGGTGCTTCTGTGGGCTCTAGGGATTCAAGGGTTTGTTCTCAGATTTTGGGCGAAATGGAAGCTGGTAATGGAAGCTGGTATAGTCGTTCGTATCGGGTTGGATATTGGGTTTCGTTTAAGCCTAGCCCATAGCGTAGGTCTTAGTCCGAATAGCTTAATTTGCTATTAGTCCTTCCACTTTAGTTTTCTTTCTTTGAATTTTGCCCCTTAACTTTTTATAATTCAGCTGTTTTGCTTAAAACAATTGTAATATTTTAATTTGGTAATAAAGTTGACACTTAATAATTTTTTTTTACAATATATAGCTGTATATTAGATAGAAGATAAAAAAATTAAATGAAAATATATAAGGCCAAAACTATTTTCCCTATGAAATTTTTTATTTCCTCCATAATTTGAAAAAAAACCCATGTTGTTATTTCCTCCATAAAGGAAATTACTCATTTTCCTTTTTACCCATTTATTCTACCTCTTTCATTTTCAAGAACGCCATTATTCTAACTTCTTTCACCCATTCTATTATCCCTACCCATTAACAAATTAAAAGAAAAAAACCATAACAAAACCATTACCCATTACAAACAGTTCCTACCTTTTGTTTTTTCAGTACGTTTTTTCAGTACCTTACAAGAGAGAGAGAGCAGCCCTTAGAGAAGGTAAAAATTTCTTCAGTTTCTTCAGTTTCTTCAGGTTCTTTAGTTTATATACCTTTGGCCAACTCTAATAACAATCGAAACCCTAATCGAATCTAACAGCAAAATCTAACAACAATCGAAACCCTAATCGAATCTAACAGCAAAATCTAACAACAATCGAAACCCTAATCGAATCTAACAACAAAATCTAACAACAAAATCTAACAGCAAAATCTAACAACAATCGAAACCCTAATCGAATCTAACAGCAAAATCTAAGAACAATACCACGCTACTCGAAACCCTTAATCGAATTTAACAACAAAATCTAACAGCAATACCACCACCCTACTCTAAAAAAGAAGAAAAAGAAAAACTAAAGAACCCTAATCGAGTTGGCCAAAGGTAGATAAACTAAAGAACCCTAATCGAAAAATAAAAAAACAAAGAAACTGAAGAAATCTTACCTTCTCCAAGGGCTGCTCTCTCTCTCTTCGACCTTGTTTTGTAAGGTACTGAAAAAACGTATTGAAAAAACGAAAGGCAAAAACTGTTTGTAATGGGTAATGGTTTTGTTAGGGTTTTTTCTTTTAATTTGTTAATGGGTAGTGATAATAGAATGAGTGAAGGAAGGTAGAATAATAACGTTCTTGAAAATGAAAGAGATAGAATAAATGGATAGAAGGTCAAATGCGAAGAAAATAACAACATGGGTTTTTGGTCTTATATATTTTCATTTAATTTTTTTATCTTCTATCTTATATACAGCTATGTATTGTAATATTTTTTTTTATTAAGTGTCAACTTTATTACCAAATTAAAATATTACAATTGTTTTAAGCAAAACATCTGAATTATAAAAAGTTGAGGGGCAAAATTCAAAGAAAGAAAACTAAGCTTTGGCCAATATATAATACTAAAAATAATAAATAGGTATTAATTATGTTTTTGAGTATCTATGTTTAATATTTGAATCATATATATGTTTAATATAGATCCCAAATATTCTAAATTAATATTATATAGATCCCAAATATTCGTTAGTTTTGTTTTCATTAATTAAATCAGTTAACTTGATTATAGGGAATCGTAAGATTTGATAAATTAATAAAAATTAAGTTTTATAATATGATAATAGAAAATTGTAAGATTGGATAAGATTAGGAATAACTAGCAAAATCAAATCCGAAGATAAATAAACCGATACCGCTTGCAATTAACGAAAATATCTTTTTCTCCGTTTGAAGTTGCCTAAAGAAAACCCTAATCACCCTAATTTAATCTTATCCGTCTCTTATCTCTCTTTTTTGAAACGTCTATATATACGATATCTTCAGAACAAAAAGGAACCGATATTTCCTTCTAGAATCTAAAGACGAAAAGAAACCAAAAACCCTCAGGCCTCAGCCTCTATTCGTTTCAGTTCACTTAAGATTTCAGTTTCTGAAGTACTTGTTTTCCGTTTCTTACTATCGAATAGAAAGCTACACTAACCTGCGAATTGTATCGGTGCTCTGGTTTTTACCTGGTAAGTAAGTGCTTTTATTTGCAGCTATCTTAATTGGGATGGTTTTGGGTTTTGTTGATGTTTTGTTCCTTGGTGTAATTTGTATTAGTTCTTTCGTTGCTGTCTATTATCTTAAGAAGGGTTTTAGAATCTAAGGTCTTGTATATGTTCCCTTCGCAAATTTAGCTCTAGTTAATTGCATTAGTAGTTGTAGTCTGTTCAATTCTATATCGATAAGGTAATGCATGAGGTTGTATTGTTTTTATTGATGTGCATCTTTGCTGTGCAGGTGCCTACTTGATTGCGAATTTGCGAATTGTGATTAAAGAAGATGGAGGATTGGGGTAATAGCTCCTCTTTTGTTCTGTTTCTAGTAAGAACGTACTGTGTATGTGATTGTATTGTGTCTGTCATGTTGTTTTCCTTTATTGCCCACTCAGTACACATTCTCAAGTTATACTTTGATATATCATATAACCTAATTCTGTCTAATGTGAATGTATAGTCCTCCTTAGCAATTTTTAAATTTTTTCCTGAATAGTGTTGAACATACTTGAGTCTTCATCGTCTTGCTCAATTAGTGTGGACTCGTGTGGAGCTGTTTGTTATGTAGCTTAAACACTTTTGAATCTCTCTGTTGTTTTTCGTTGTTTTGATATTATAAGTTGGAATTTGTTTCTTATTATACAAAGATGTGCTCCTTGATTTCAGAAGATGAGCAGGTTCCAGTGCTGCCCACAAAGGCCTTACCTAAGAGTAATTGGGACGATGAGGATCTGGATGACAATGACATTAAGGAGTCATGGGAGGATGAAGATGAACCTGCACCGGTATGGCTCGTGTTTTGCATTTGTTTTAAGTAGAATACCTATATTTTGTACCCTGTTTCTTTTTACCTTCATTGGCTATATAGAATTGCATGTCTTTATATTGTGTGTTTCTCTTAGATTTTACATTCACTTTGCCACTAACAAAAATGAGTTTACTCTTGATTTCTGATTTCGACCTCTTAAAGTGTGTGTAATACAATACAAGTTTAATATATTGTTCGATATTTAATCTCCTTCAAATTGTTTTGACAGATGCACAATATACAATCATCCTCTTAAAATCTTAATGCTTGTTTAACTATTTGAACTTTTTTGTATATGTTGTAGATGTAAATTGCTTTTTGTTTTTTATAATATGAATCTATTTATGCTATTATTTGGTGGTTCTTGATGTAGTAAATAAGCTAGATCTTTATGGTGTGTGTAAACACATTAGCTAATTCGCTTCATTAGAGTTTGCAATTATCTCCACTTGTACTGAATAGAGAGAAATTTGTGCCGACAGAGATGTTGCACTCAACTTTCAGTCTTTACATATCATGACTCTGGGTTATTGTTTCATGTATGTGTCTTAATTTAGCTGAGCATAGCTGGATCCATGTAGGTCTTTGTTCTATTCAAAATTTGTGTGTATATTCCAATGTTGGTTGCTTTGGAGGGACATATACTTTAAAGTCCAATTTTAAGCTTTCATTCGTTGTTTTTTTCCTAATCGTCTTTAATTTTTCATGCCATGACCTGTTTATGTAGCTCCTAAGCTGGTATCTCTTGCTCTCTTAGTGCCTTCACTGCTATTGTCTTTTTTAAAAGTTGCTTGTGGTACTTCATTGCAACCTTTAGTAGACGGTAGAAAGGAAAAACAAAGGATAGAGTCATCTAATAATATGAAGGGTTATGTGATGATGATTAGGGAAGAATTTAATATCAGCTATATTTGCTAATGTGAGACGTCTTTTTAATTCATTAAATCAGCCAGGGTATGCTGAATGCAAGAACCATGAATATTGTGTTGCTAGTGATGGACTGTCATGAATGCATTTATGGGGTGTTTATCTTTAAGTATCTTATTCGTGTTTTGTCATTCTCTTGGCTCTGGATCAGGCACCCGTAGTGAAACCTGCTCCTGAAAAGCCCTCTAAGAAACCTGCAGCAAAGGTTACTGAAAAGAAAGGTAAAACTGTCGAACTACCAAAGGAGGAGCAACTCGACCCTGTTGCTGAGAAACTTAGGCAACAAAGGTGAGTTTTGGTTTTGTACTCAAACATCTCTCTACAAATGACTTGAGCTACTTGGTTTATTTTATTCTCTAAGTAGTATTTCATTAGAGTCTCTTACCATTATATATCTGTTACAGACTTGTGGAAGAAGCCGATTACAGGTCCACTGCTGAATTGTTCGGTAAGAGAAAGGACGAGAAGACGCTTGATAACTTCATTCCCAAGTCTGAAGATGACTTTATGGAATATGCTGAACTCATTTCACATAAGCTTCGGCCACACGAGGTGTGTGAAATTTTCTTTATTGCTCTTCACGTGATTGTCTCTTTGAATCTCTGGTTGATATGTGATGGACTAACTGGACCATGTTAATTTTATATTCGTGAATGCAGAAAAGTTTTCACTACATAAACTTACTCAAGGCAGTAATGAGACTATCGTTGACCACTTTAAAAGCAGCAGATGCAAAAGAAGTTGCATCCTCTGTCACTGCTATAGCAAATGAAAAACTAAAAGCTGAAAAAGAAGCCAATGCTGGTAAAAAGAAAGGTAAAACGCACAGCTTTTTTCTTTTTGTGGGGCTGTTTTAAATTTTTCTCCTCTACATTTCATATTATGTGCAAAACTAAACTACGAGTTTGATGTTTCTGTTTCTCTATACCATTGTTCAGGTGGGAAGAAAAAACAGCTGCAAATGGAGAAGCCGGACGAAGATCTTGCTGCCGGTGGAGAATATGAGGCGCTTGACGATTACGATTTTATGTAAAGCTGAGTGTGCGAATGCCCCTTCCAGTTCAATGTACCGCCAAGAAACAAGAAGAATCCGTACATTATTTCCAACTCTTAAAAGATGAAAATGGCATAATTTTGTGATTAGTTATTTGTGAATCAGCCTCTGTTTTAGCACCCTAGAAGTTAGGGAAGTCAGTTTTTGTTTAAAGTTATGAGCTTGGTATTCAAGGTTGAAATTTTGAAGTGCGGTCTCAATTTGTAAAATTTCGTTTGAACTGATTTTCCCTGGGTCTATCTTGTTTTCTAATAAATAAACATTAAAAAGCAGTTTAAAAAATAGTGTTTTTCAATTAATCAGCATTAGTAAAATGTATGCAAGTTAGTTGCATATTCGAAGTTGATTACATAAAACAAAGTAGCTTTTAATAAGTAAAAGATAATTATTCAAGGTTCGATAGAATATTGATAATTATCATCTGGTAAGAATGAATATGTAATATTTACATATAAACACTTATCGCATAGAGTCTTAAATACTCTTTTATTTTATTTTTTTAAATGTTATATATTTCGGACGGTATTTTTGAAAAGAAATATGTGAATATATCATTGATTTTGTTTTTTTAGCAAATAAAACTAAATCGATGAAAGATATATTTTTAAAAAAAAAATTAATTGCATAATTATATGTAATTGAGTTGCGAAATAAGTCCAGAAAAAAAATAGTTGTGTTATATTTGCGGAATTACGTATAACTTGATTGCTAAAAACAATTGTGTTCTAGTTGTGGAATTACATACAAATATTTTATAAAATAAATAAAAAAAAGTTGCAGAAGGTTAGACTCATCTTCCACGCCCGCCTCTCGGGGCGAGGTTAACTGAAGTGCCGATATTATTTGCTCAGTCATTGATACCTTTCTAGACCTCAAGTTCATAATGAAAGAATATAGGGATTGAGGTTGGTAGCTTAGAATGCTGACTCATTTCGTTTCCCCGCAACGGAACCAAAATGGTGAGGCTAAAAATCATATAAATCATATAACTACTAATGCTTAGATATATAAAGTAAATAAAACCAAGAAGATAATTACATCAAGAACTTGAAGAATAATGTGATGAACAATTGTATCAATTTTTTAGAATAAATTACACTTACCCTCTAGTTTTGTTTTTACTATTCATTATAGTTTTTCCCACCTTATAAATGGGTCATTTACTTCTTATATAGTAGTCTTGATTTAAGGGACTCCTAGGTAGATGTCTCCTCATTCGAGCAACCTTTTCTGGCCTTCCATGTGCTTTATCAGAAATGGTCCGTGGGTGTTGTATAGTACGATGTCAAATGCTTTATTTATACTTGTAAGACGTGGCATCCGTACTGTCAGTGACATTGGCGAAGGGGGGACTCGTCAATGGCACAGAAAAATACTAGGTTCCAGTGGCTAGGTGTGATAAGGGTCGATGGTGCGCATCCTTGGCCAATCAAGACTTGGAAAATAGGGTCAACTCCTTCATGGTCGCGCACCGTCGTGAGGCCAAGCTTTCTCTCTTGGTCACGCAACAGTGCACAATCGTGTAGCATTGCAAGGCCAAGTGTTATTGTGCATGGTCGCGCAACGTTATGAGACCATGCCTTCATGGATATTTCATGCAGCGTTGCACGAACATGTATATAGGGACCTGACCACTTGGCCAAGTCCCACCCGTTCAGACAACATTGTGCGGTCAAGCTTAACGTGCTTGTTCGCGTAACGTTGTCTAACCAAGCACGTTGGGACTTGGCTGAGTGACCAACTCCAATTCTAGTTGTGCAACGTTGCGCAACCATGCCTCGTGGCTTATGGTTGTGCAACATTGCACGACCAAGCACTTGAGAACTTGACTACTTTGCCAAATCCTTTCTAGTCACGCATCGAGGATGGGCCAGGTGGCTAAGACCCATTCTGGACGGGCGATATTGCGCAACTATGCACATTTAGCCTGGGCCATTGAGTCAAGTATGTTATGGTCGTGCCACATTGCACCACCGTGTGTATTTGAGGGCTTTGACATTCTGATGTCTTAAAGTCTTAGCTAGCTTGTCTATCGAGAATTTATTTGTACCGTATGAGCTAACAAACATAAATAATACAAAGTGAAAATTAAAGACATGTGATACATCACAAAGAATTCATAAAGTCAAAACAAAGTCCAGTACATCACTTGAAACTATAATAAATGCAAACCCACTTAATAGATGGGATAGGTACATCGTGAGACCAATCCCGATGACATCAAAAGAAAGAAGATACCATATAGTTTTTGTAGACTATTATTTTAAAAAGGAAGAGGCACAAGAAATGCAAAACATTATAGCAACAGAGGTAACACTTTTTAAATATAAAATATATGTTGCAGACACGAGACTCTGAGAGCTATCACTATCGATAACATAATATAGTTCCAAAAGCGACAATGTCACAAAGTAATACGACGAAAAAGGTAATTAAAAAATATTATCTCTTATGTTCCGTTCTCAAGCCAATGATAAATTGAAACGACTAATAGAACAATAATCGAGAGGATAAAAAAGATGTCGAAAGAGGTAGCAAGAAGTTGGTTGAATCATGCATAAGAAGTGTTATGGTCAAACAAAAAAATATCAAGAATTGTCAAAAAGAAATACCATTTGTCATGATATATGGAATGGAGGAATTAGTGCCATAAAAATATGCATGATATCCCATAGGAAAGAAATATACGACGAAGCAAACAATAATTAAATTTTTAAGAATAAAAATTAATTTCCTTGAAGAAGGAAGGGTTAAATTTCACCTTCGTTAAGAACATTGCAAAAAAAAAATTGATGAGGAATAAAAAATATTCCAAAGTACGTTTCAATTTTTTGAAATCAAAACATAAAATAATACAAAGTTTCTGACACCTAAAATGGTATTGATGATAAAATATGCAAGAATTGAGAACCATCTACGATTGAATAAAAACAAAATCATGTTGGATAATATGGGAAAACCCGTGTAATTAAAATGTTTCTTAAATTGTATAGTCATACAAACTAAAAAGTTTGTAACTCACTACTACTAAAAAATATGTTTATATGAGTAAATTGTTCCCTCTCTCAGGAGTACCAAAAAGTTATGAATAAGAGTTCAACGTCAATAGAGTGTTTGACATGGCAATAATATAATTTATCTTTTAAAAATACCAAAAAATATAACAAACGAAATGCTAAAAAATAAAATATCGATAATATCTTTCAAAAAGTGAAAAATTGCATAATGTCTATTGAATATATAAAAAAATGATTAAAAATGCAAAAGAACAATATACCGAAAGGAAAATATACCTCAGAACAAATAAAGCATAAAAAGTCTATAAAAACAAAAGAATAAAATATTTTTTGATAAAATAAAATAAATACGTGATTCGCAAAGATATAAATGCTAAAACACATTATTCCAAAGGGTATATTTTCTTTTGAAAACAAAAAGACAAACAAAATCTGTCAATAAAAATACTAGAGCAAACAAGTGCTTCAGTTTGAACAAATATTTGATACCTAATCTCCTTTAAGGAATTATGAGTAGATTGACAATCAACAAACTTCTTCTTTTGAGAACCCACAACCTTGTTTTGAATGAATACCATTCTTTCAAAAAATGAGGGGGAAATATAGATTTTGACCAAATCACCATGAATAAGATGGAAAGCGCTACCAAAGTGACGAGTAATGAAATACTTAATTTACAACTCTTTACGAGTGGTTTTATGCTAAATAGTCAATTATTGTTTGGATTTGGTCTTCTTCTCCAAAGAATTATTTTCCTCAATTAGCTCAGACTCTCCCCCAAACAGAGTTTGAAGCTCAAATATATGATCTAGAGAGGTCACTGTTGGCTTTATGCAATATTGTTAACCCATTAAATGAAATTAAAATTGGTACAAGTAAAATAAAGTAGAAAAAATATAATGGTAAATGTTAGTATGCCTTGAAATCCAAACTCAAATGCCTTTGTTTCAATCCTGAAGGGGAGTGATCAATATAAAAATACCTTTGACCATATAGCACATCATAGCGAGAAAAAAGATTACAAATTTGTTAAATGAAAACATTGGCGAATGTGCAGCCAAATGAGGACCATTTTGGAAGGGTAAAATAACAATTGAGATCGCAGGTTAAAATTAGATAAAAAAACATATGAGGGGACAAAACTAACAAATTATATACACTTGGAGGCAGATTGCCACTAACATTGGTCAAAGAAACTGGTATAATATTCGTAGAAAAATTGGAGGAATAAAGTGAAAAAATAGGGAGAGCAAGAACTACAAGGGGAAAAATTAAACAAGTAATGGTTACAATCACATTCCTTTCAAGTCTCACACCTTCTCCCGTGGTACTTAAGGTAATTAATTATTCAACAGAAGCAACAACAGAAGTCTGAGACATCTTAAGACTTAGTCCATCTAAAGATAGGAGAATATGCTATAAGACATAAGTTCTCAATAAGAAAGGAATTTTTTTCTTTTTTCTTACTACAAAACATAATAAACTCTTCATGTTCATTAGTAAGGTAAGAATCAACCTTATTTACAACCTTCCCCATCAAAGAATCAACATCAAGTTCCGAATGAGATTCTTGCACGCCAAACATATTAACTACGGAATAAGGAAGAATAGATTCAAATGAAATGTGATAAAAATGGAGTAACCCTCAAGAGATCCAGTAACAAGATCAAGATCCAAAGCATCAATAAAACATGGAACCTAAGTAGCTACAAATACAAAAACATAATATGTTTCCTTAGTAGTTTGGAAAATACATGCTTCATCAATAAGCTTAGAATTGCGTTCAGTGGCACCAAATTTAGAAGGATAACCATCTACCAGTATCAATCACTACCACAATATCCTTACAAATTGAGGAAACATTAACCTCAACCTATGAAAAATCGGAAGGTTCATGATAGAACACTTAGCCTTCATGCAACGATTTATTGAAGAAGATTTATTAATAACCTTTTTAAAAGTATGCTTCATACCAACTCATTTCTAAAAGGTTTCACAACTACCTTAGAAGAAGAAGTTTCATCAACAATTTATTTATTAACAGAGGAACGAATATGAAAACTTCCTTTAAAATCTAAGCCATACCATAAAACTATCGACAAAATAACCGGGAATCAAAATAGCAACACAAAAAATTAAAAACTTTACGGTTTCTGTTATAACACAACAATATAATAATTTGATACATTCTAGTGATTCTTTTGAAACATAACCTTATCAAGAGAAGTTGAGAGAAAACAAAAATTTAAAAATCAAATTGAATGAAAAAAATTAACAAAATAACAGAGGCTAAAGGGTAAAACCTTAAGATTCGCGGTCCACCTTCTACTAACTAGGGGAATAGCCATGACTAGTCTCCCAGTCACTATAGGCAAGAACAAATTTATCTTTCCAAATCTTATTATACGTAAAAAGATCGATCACAGTTTTTGCCGAAAATTTCATGGTAAAATAAAAGTAAATGGTCTTTGTGTGAACTAACACTTTGTGATCAACAACAAACTAATTTATCAAGAAGCATGACCAATCATCTTCCATAGTATGATAAAATACATTAACAAGATAATTTTTTTTGGAGGAAGTTGAGAAGGAAAAATAGGAGTACATTGAAAGAAATCAACAAGATCTACATAAAGAAGAAAACGAAGACATTGATCAAAGATATGAAATTCTAGAAAACAACCTTGTCTCCTTCAACATAAAAAAAAGTCTTCCTATTTGTGAGAAACCTAATGAACACACCCTCCTTAATACACGAATCGATAAGTTTTAATTGTGTTCTTTTTAAAGAATATAAAAATAACTATGGTTGGAAACTTCCGCTAGACATTTCTCATTTGAATCCCGGATCCTGTGACAATAATATCCTTCAAAGTTAAAGAGGCGATCAGATAATCAATCATAACAAAGGAAGAGTTACTCATATCTACATCAGTAAAATTATAAAATGATAAAATAAAGCGTGATGTATCAATTTTTCCTTCTTAACATTAATAATATTATATTTGAAGCACAAGTACTAATTGGGCGATATGGTACATAAACCCCTTACCCAACAGAAGTCGCGCGATTTTCTTATCCCGACTATCAACAACACCATAATCTCTCTCTTTATTTCATTTCAAAGATTAAAACTTTAAACATAAAATAAATCGGCTAATAAGGATTGAGAAATGAAAGTGAATGAAATAAGAAAGCTCGTTGAAGATGAGAAAAAAGATAAAAATGAAGCGGTAAAGTATTTAATGCACAATGCACATTGAACGACTGCACATGGGAAAAAAAGATAAAAATTGTATAACATTACAAATAACGCATTTAATGGTTACAATTAATCAAAAGAAATAGAGGGTCATGATAAAAGCATATTGAACGATTGCACGTGACATTATAAAATAAGTAATTTTATGACATACGCTATCTTTTGTTAGTAATATTCCATGTACAAATTTATTAAAGCAGCCAATTCCAAACGTATAATTACTTGAAAACAAAAAAATGCACTTTTTTCACAATGCACAAGGTAGAAAATATATTGTTTATAATTACCATTCACAAAGATAAGAAAAATGTACTTGGCTGAGTGGATAGAGAATAAATTTATTGTCTTTAATTTAGCCTTTAAGAAGGACTAAATGAGGTACTAAAAAAATAAAAATAAATAAAATATGAGTGAATTAATTCCTTCAATATACAAAAATTTATTCCAAACCTATAATTACATAGGAATAAAAGCAAATGATAGTTCTACACAATGTATTTAATACACAAATATTTTTCCTCAAAAATTATGGTTTTTCAAAATTAGAAATAATTTCCTTTAATTGAATACTTAAAGGTAACAAAATTTCATAGCCCTTGACTCGAGTCTTCAAGAAGGACTAAATAAGCTATTTACAAATCAAACAGAAATAAAGAAATAAATTCTATATAAAAAAATCATATTCCTTCCCTCCTACTTCATTAAAGATTAGGAAGATACAAGAATACTTATGCAAATATGTTTGTCAAAATAAAAAACAATTAAATAAATGAAGCCGAAGTAAAGACAAATCAAATCAAAGAAAAATAAGCAAAACTAAAACAATGCTTGAGAGGAATACATTCCAACCAAATGAAGATTAAAGACATATGAGGGTAACAACTAAATTAGCTAAGACACAACCTTAAATAAACTAAAGTATAATCATTTCCTTCTAGGTTAACTAATCAAACATTTGCGATATGACTTTGAGGCTTATTCACTTTAAGGTAAGAACTCAAGGTCTTGCCAATTGCAATCCAACTATATCAAGTTGTTTTCTTAACCCTTTATCTTCCATTAACTTGTGGATCTTTAGTGCTTTGTTTTACCGCAAACTTCTCTATATACATTAGCTAGAAAAGTATAAGTCATATGGTATTTTGGTTTAATTTCTATTATTTTCTTGATAATCTTTTCTACAATCTCAAACCCGTAACTTTCACTTGTTTGGATACCGACATGACAACACAATTGTAATTATTTATTTAGAAATTCAAAAATTAAATGGAGTTCTAAGACAACGAGATCATCATCAAACCTTTATTATTATTATAAGAAACAATTGGAAGTAATATCTTAGTAGTTATCCTCTGGTTTTCAGTGGCATCATATTAAAAATATCAACAAACGGTACTAGTAACACATAATATTTAAAGCCTAAAATGCGAGTAGAATTCTCAAATTTTAAAAATCTATTAAAATTAACTTGCAGTATAACAGGTAAACGTGACATTGAGATTAGATAGTGAAACAATTTTAAAAAGTAAAAATATGATAGTCTAATATACAAATTGAACCGACATTAACATTTATTTCACCAATATAAAGTAAAAACAAAATCTCATGAAGAGCTAGAAAGAATAATAAACTTGACTATGAAATAGTAGAATATCGATGAGAAAATACAAGCCATGAAAAATTACTTTCCGATTGATTTTACGATTTAACCAATCCGAACACAAATGTTATTCTTTTCCACAAGTGAATGACACTAACTATTTGGGTTTATGTTTTGGTGGTTTTGGATTTTTTTTGTTTCTCTACAAGTTATTTTGACTTATATCCTCAAGTGAATGACATGAACTCTTTGAGTTTTTTGTGTTGTGGTGGTTTTGGAGTGTTTTTTTAAGTTTTTTTACAAGTCAGGTTGATATATTTCCGCAAGTGAATGTATTTTTGTATTCATTACTTTCTCAAGTGAATAACAAATTATTGTTTTCTAAAATTAAAATGCATTATTCATAGGTAAAAATAAACATATTTTTGCAAGTGGTAATCATTAAGTAACAATTAAAAAATTAAATTTCCATACATTTTTAATAAACAATAATTATAATAAATGAAGGAAAAATAACAAATTCAATATTAAAATAAATTATATTATCCTATGGTATGACCATGTTTTTTTTACATCATCCATATTTTACTTTCCGTACCAACTCATCACATTTATATGGTATACTTTTTTTTGTCTTCAAACTCTCTTTTTCAAACATAATGGAAGAATAATATAAGATACACTTGAATAAGAAGCTTTACCAAGCGGTTTTAAAGTTTGGATGACTTTTGAATAAGTTTTCTTATAAGAACTTGAGTAATACTTATGACTCCACATATGTTGAAGTATTTCTATGATTACTAGGTATACCAACTAATTTATATGCGCAAGGAAAATATTTAATTTTCCAAATACCACAAGATTACTTGTAATTGAAAATATCAACAACCATAACTCGGTTTGATTATAAGTAATTTAAATGTATTTCCATAAACTTTCCATTTTCCACAAGTAAAAAAATAACATATTTTGGCAAGTCATAAACACTTTTGATTTTAAAGCAAAGAATATAAAAATAAAAACAAAAATCTTATCATTGTTACCATCTTTAGCTATTGAAGAAAGTACAAATCATATAACACAAAGCCTTCTCATTGTTACTATCTTTAGCTATAGCAGTTAGTAAAAATCATATAAAAACAAAAACTTTATCATTGTTACCATCTTTGGCTATAGCAGAAACTAAAACTCTTATATACTTATTGGTAAAAAACGTCTCATCTATAAAAAAACATATGATGGTAAATAGTAGAAACCTGGGATAAGATTTTTAAGCTAATAAATAATGTTTAAATAAAGTGTTACTCTATTATACTCAAGAAAAATATAACTTGTTATATCAAGACACTCCAATACTTACCATTTTAACATGTTGAAAAAAGTAGAACTATATTCGCAAATTTATTTTCTAGATTTTTTTAGCGATAACCATGAATGTGATCAAAAGTGTTTAAAGAATAGTTGGATTTAACAATTGATTATACATTTTTTTACACTAACATCATTTCTCAATCTAATACCAGCACATATCTTGTTGCTATCAAATTAAATATCAAATATTATTTTTTATTTTCAGTCGAAAAACAAGGATAATATCAATGATCACCCACGTAATTCATAATAACTTTATATCTATTATAATTATCCACTGATGTATAGAGCACCCATGGATAATTTTTAGTTTCTTTCATCAAACAATACACACTTACCTTTTTTGTATTATTATGAATAAAGTTATAACAAAAAAGATGTTAAACATCAAAACGAGATAAAAGCAAGTCGTAACGAAGTATAACCCGTTTAAAAAACTTGACCTACATCTTGAATCCCTTCAGCTCAACTACTAGTATGAAGTTGTTGTTCTTATGATTAAAAAACTAACATCGATACTAGTTTCTTTACTCGATAAATAATAATAAATTATAAAATAGTAACCTTAGTTGATAGTCTTTCGATAACAGTATTAACAATCTCAATGTCAATAGTTTGACAATTATGTGATCAACAAATGCAATCTGAGATTTAAAATCATAATTGCTACATTAAATTATTTCCTAAAATCACTACAAGAATAGTTAAAACGAAAACAACCCATAACAAGTAAATCCCACTTGTTTGACACATAATCAATTGTTAGAGATATAAGGCCGAAGATCATTAGCCTATATATTTTGCATATAAATAAGAGCTTTATACTCTATGTAATGGGTACACTTTCTAAATAATAAAACCCTAGTTGTATTTTTGTTTCTCTAGTCGTCTTTATTTCTTTATCTTTTTCTACATAGTATCAGAGCGTAGGTGAGTTTAAGTTTTCGTGTCTTCCGTTATGCTGGCGAGCAGTAGCTTTCCGTCAGAAGAAAAAAAGTGAAAAATTTCAATTTTTGCATCTGATCTGTTCAACCACAATCAACAGACCTTATCAAGTAAAAATCATAGAAATCACTACTGGAACAGTGAACATTTTTGTTGGTAAAATCGTAGATTCAATTTTGATTTTGATTTTGAGTGGAAATTAGATTTGAATTTGGATTTAGTATTGAATTTAGTTTTGGATTTGGATTTGGTATTTGAATTCGGTTTAGATTTCCTTTGGATTTTGTTTGGTGTTTAGATTTTGTTTGACGTTTGGAATTCGTCTGACATTTTTTTAGATCGGTATTTTTTGTTTTGATTTTATTTTAGTGTTTATATTTTGTTTGACATTTGGATTATGTCTGAAGTTTTCTTAGATCAACGTATGTCATATTGATTCGTTTTGATTTGTTTGGTGGTTAGATTTCATTCTTCGTTTGGATTTGGATTTGGTGTAGATTTAGTTTGGATTTGTTTGAACTTGTTTAGATTTGGTTGGATTTTTTGGCTTTGTTTGGATTCGTTTGGTTTTGTTTGGCTTCGTTTGATTTCGTTTGGTGTTTAGATTTCGTTTGGATTAGTTTGGAGTTTGGAGTTTGAGTTTTAAAGAATGGAGAATGAAGATTGGAGTTTAGAGTTTCGATATTGGAGTTTTGATATTAGAGTTTGGAGTTTGGGGATTGGAGATTGGAGATTGGAGATTAGAGATTGGAGATTAAAGTTTGAAGATTAGAGTTGGGAGATTGGAGTTTGAAGTTTGAAGTTTGAAGATTGGAGTTCGATTTTGGGTTTTGACGTTTTGATTTTGATTTTGATTTTGGCTTTTGTTTTGATTTTGGATTTTGATTATGGTTTTGAAGTTTGGTGTTTGGTTTTTGCTGCAATTTTGGTTTTTATTTTGTGTAACAAACTCAAAATGCAAGAATAAGCATTGCAAGTTTGATAGAAGGTGTTAGAGATATAAGGCCTAGGCCCATTAGCCTATATAGTTTGCATAAAAATATGAGTTTTATACTCTATGTAATGGGTACACTTCCTAAATAATAAAACACTAGTTATCTTTTTGTTTTTCTCTAGTCGTCTTTCTTTTTTTATCTTTTTCTACATCAATCACGCTTTCAAAATTTTCAAAAGTATTAATTTTCAAAAGTACAACATGGTTATTTTATTCTAAAATAATTAATGTATCTCAAGATATCACACACCTTGATGACGCGGCGAAAATAGAAGTAAAAGCAACGATAGATGGAATCCTAATTCAAAGGTAACATGATGAAACCCTAATCTAAGGGTAACAAAGACTGCAATTTTCATATATAAAAAATAAATTATTCCCAAAAATTGTATAAAACTTAAGGTATATGAGGCTTTATATAATAGCTGCTCAAAACTCCAAATTAGAATACAAGGAAATAAAATAAAATCTTAATACAATTAGATTTGATGTAAATAATATAATATATTTGAACAAAATAAAATAAAAAAAAGGTTTTGTTTGAACTTTTTGGGCTACATCATCCTCTCCTGGTTGACAAGAATTCGTCCTCGAATTCACAGCACCATCACCATCAATAACCAAAATTGTTTTATTTAAATTTTTTCAATTGTTACATTGGGAATTATAATTGTTGACCTTGTCGGAATAAGATAAATTCTTCTTGAATGTTCCTTATTCAAAGTCACATTGACGCCATCCAGTTGATGAAAAAAATTGGTTTCAAAAACCTTTTCATAGCCTGAAGACAACATCCTCATGTCTAGTTGATGAAAAAAATGGTTTTGAAAACCTTTTCATAGCATGAGACAGCATCTCGATAAAAAAGTTTTACCTTGATTCGACGATTGGTAGCCAATTTAAACTCCTTCAGTAACCGGTCAGTACGATCGTCATTGAAACGGCTGGTATGTCCCCTCATACTCAAACGATCTTCCCGATCTTCATGACCATCTGTGTTGTTCTCTTCTTTAAACCTTGAATCAGAATAGTCAGGCTATAGAACTTCCCCATAGCAGGAACTGAGGCTCTGATACCAAACTGATGACACGACGGAAATAGTAGAAGAAGCAACGATAGATGAAACCCTAATTCAAGGGTAACATGATGAAACCCTAATCTAAGGGTGACAAAGACTGAAAGTTTTAGAGATAAAAAATATATTATTCCAAAAACTTGATTAAAACTTAAGGTATATGAGGCTTTACATTATAGCTGCTCAAAACCCTAAATTAGAATACAATAAAATAAAATAAAATAAAATCTTAATACAATTAGATTTTATGTAAATAATATAAGATATTTGAACAAAATAAAATAAAATAAAATAAAGTTTTTTGTTTGAACTTTTTTGGGCTACATCATCCTCTCCTGGTTGACAAGAATTTGTCCTCAAATTCACAGCACCATCACCATCAACAACCAAAATTATTTTATTTAAATTTTTTCAATTGTTACATTGGGAATTATAATTGTTGACCTTGTCAGAATAAGATAAATTCTTCTCGAATGTTCCTTATTCGAAGTCACATTGACGCCATCCAGTTGATGACAAACAATTGGTTTCGAAAACCTTTTCACGGTCTGAAAACAACATAAACCGGTGGTTTAATTGTATTTTTGCAAGTTCATAACATACAATAAACAAAATATTCCGCAAGTGATTTTGCCACATTTCTCCAAATGGATAACACCTTAATAATCAAATAATATTTTCCTAAGTGAGGTTGTCGTATTTCCACAAGTGGATAACACCGTAACAAACAAAATTATTTTCGCAACTGGTTATGTTGTAATTCCGCAAGTAAAAAAACATATATTTTCGCAAATAAACAACATAAAAACATATAGTTTTTCAAGTGTTTTTCATCATTTCCGCAAGTATCTGCAACACAAATCACATTAATATTTGTTTGCGAGAGAAAAAAAATACAGTTTTCATACCAATATAGTTTTTTTTTTCAAACATTTACCATGCATCTGAATCTAAATAAAATAAAAAATACAATTTCAAACATATCCTAAACACGAATTTATTATTAGTAAAATTATAATTTTTTTATTAAAATCGAATCATCAAACCATATATTAAATATAAAAAAACAATCGAAATTGGATATATAATATTTATCTTAATCAGATTCAAAATTATAACATCTAAAAAATCAAATTAAAAAAATATGATAAAATAAAATAAAATAATAAAAATATTTATTCGAAGTGGTAATATAAATATTTCAAAACTTCTACTAACTATTAAATAATATTAAATGAAACTTTAAACTTTTATTTTTCTGTTTATGCCATAAATGTTAGATATTTAATAATATTTTGTTAAAAATCATTTTAATTAAAAATAAATTATAGAACTGAATTTTTATATTTACCATCCGATTATTATTTTATTCGAATCTATTCACGTCACAACCAAAATATAAAACAATCGAGGGATGGATAAAAATGACTCTAAGAGCATCCCAACCAATACGCTATTAATTACTAATTTAGATAGGATTTTGATATTCTTAAATATTTAGATTACTGAATAATACAACAACATATTTAAAATTAAGTTAGTTATTTGTTTTGTAAGTGGAGAAGAAAAATTAGGAGAGTTTTTACGGATTGTGTAATTTCCACTACAAATATACCTACTGACAATTGAGCTATTAAATATAAACAACGTTATACATTATCTGTTGGAAGGAAAACAATTGTATATAAACGCTAAATTTGCTATCTAGTCGAGAGTCTATTGGGGATGCTCTAAGGTTTGAGGTTTTTAACAAATTTTACGTCTGCAAAACATTATTATAATATTATTACAATGATAAAAGCATAATATTTTCATTTTTTTAAACGAAGAAAAATTGTAAATAAAAGAAATTATATATTTAATGTGTTTAAAAATTTAATACGTTTAGCAAAATAAATAAATTTTCGCATCTATCAAAGCAAAAAAGGTTTCACATCTAGCAAAACAAAAAAGGTTTCTCATATAGCAAAAAAGGTTTCGCATATTCTTCGTTTACAATATAAATTTATAAAATTTAAAAGTTCGTATCTTTTAAACCGTAACATGGACAAAAAATCCAAAAACACCATTGATTTTGTTTTTTAAAATGAACAAAACTAGTATCACTCATGATATGCTTTGATTTTTTTAAAATTGTTTTTTTAATATTGCTAGCACATTGTTGTGAGACCACCGATGTGACCAAGTTATTGAATTGGGTTCGAGATAAGTTTTCCGAAAATGATCTCAGTTGAGGAACTTACTATTAATCCAACAAATATGAAAATACCATGAAAATCGGAAGACTCGCTTGTCCTAATCTCTCTGGGTTTTTGCAAATCTAGTGCAATCAATGATATTTAGTACAAGAGGAACCCATAAACTGATATCAGTAGTGAATGAAGACAAAAAAGAACCCAGAATTGTGAATAATTTAACTTGGAAGACAAAGAGAGCATGTATATGAATCCACCTGCTTTGACATAAGCCCAAGACTTACAACAAAGAAGTCAGGACTATTAAAATTGGAGCGTAGTATTTCTCAATAACTCTAATCCATGTCAAACAACACCTAACCGAGCAACCTAAAATGGATATACAAAATAAAACTTCAAAAACAAGTAAAAACACAATCAAAAGTATACGAAAGCAAAAGAAAAATAAAAAATCGAGTATAAAATAAAAGAATCACCAATAACGTAAGACAATGTTCTATTCAAGTAGAGAGAGAAAAGAACACGAGGGTGAAATATGGCTGCTAATTGCTTTTATAGAAGGGTTTGGCTAAATTAGGGCCCTCGATGATAACCAACCCCAAAATTTTAGCGCCGTCTTTTACCCCGCCGGTTGAGAGGGTCTCAACCGGTGGGGAAGCTTACCCCGGCGGGTGAAACAACTTTTCCGCCGGGTGGGAGGGTCTCAACCGGCGGTTGAGAAAGGTTCAATCGCCGGGGTAAGGGTAAAATTGTAAAACTTCAAAAAAGCATTTTTTTTGGGCTGGTTAACATATTTTGGGCCCGAATTTAGCCAAACCCTTTATAGAATTGAATATGGGTGTTTAGATTAATAGGGGATGTTAAATAGTAAATATTTAAATGAAATGACTTTTTCTTAAATATACATGAAAATATGGGTTTTAAATATATAATAATATCGCTTTTGGGTGTTTAATGATATTTAACCCTAAAACAAAACTAATAGTATTTTTAGATATTTTTTATTCTATTATTTTATTTATAAAATAGGGAAATTACACCTAAGGTACCTACTCAACTATTTTATTGTCATCTAGTAACCCAGGTTTGATCAATTATCTCTTAATACCTATCTCAACTACCTAATTACCACCTAGTACCTAACATTATTTTAATACCTTAATTACCCTCACCCTTTATGAACAACTACGTAACCAAATTTTCTCTTTCTTACTTTCTTTTTATTTTATTTTTAAAAAATCCGTATCTTTCAAATCGGAGCTCGAAAAAAATAAATGAAAGTACCATCCTTTTTGTTTTTTTTTAAATGAACAAAACTAGATCCATTGATGATTTTTTTTTTATTTTTTAAAAAATAAAATTTCACCAGCAACAATTCTCAGAAAATCCTGAGAGTTCCAGGAAATCCTGAGTTGCAAACAACTCTTAGGATATCCTGAGAGTTGTTCAGGAAACCCTGAGTTGCAAACAACTCTCAGGATATCCTTAAAATTGTTCGGAAAATCCTGAACTGCAAACACTAATAACTATTATTAAATGAATTTAATTTTTAATTAATATCAGTAAATTACCCATTAATAGTGACCAGTACGAAAGAGACCAAATTTCAAACCATTAACGTAACTACTTTGAGAACGTGAACGAAGGGGCTACAGTTCTACAAATGAAATCAACTGAGGGACAAAATAATTCATACCAGGAGAAAATGGCGCTGGTTAGCATTTTTCTCTTATTAAAATCCACATAGACTTTGCATGGAGTCAACTCTACTATTAAATCTCTACAGAATTCAAGATTTCTACACCGCTCGCTCACGCCTACTTTCTTCTATTTATTTTGAAAATATATTTCGCGTATTTCAAATATTAAATACATCAAAATATAAATCGATAAAATGATTTTTAGTTTCTTTATTATTTATAAAAATTAAAAGATATAAGCTTAAATTTACATTATAAATTTTTATACGTAAATAAGAATTTAATAAATTAAAATCTGATTGGCATTGTTATTTTAAAAAAAGGATTTGTTAACATTTTATTACTAAAATAATGAAATTAAAAAAAAAAGTTATATTAATTTATTTTTCAAATTAGAAAATAAACTAATAAAAAATAGGGAAAAGTACCCATAAATACCTTTTCAAGTATCTAATCCCAAATAAGTACCCAAATATGAGTCTCTTAGACTAGTAATAAGATGACTATATTTTTACCAAAATAGCCTTTACTAGAAGAAAGAGAAAGTAGGTTATTATTATATTCAATTTCACTTCCCCCAAATCCCAGTTACTTTTAGAAACTGAAAAGAGCAAAAATAGAAAGTAAGTGAAACCCTGGAGGAACCTGTCGAACCTGTCGACGGCCTCGTTTTTACCTTCCAAACTCTTACAACCGTAGAAGAACCTGCATACGAAGTAATCTCCGAAGTCGAACCTCCAGTTCGTCGTCTGAAAGATTAACCACCATTGGAGGCTTTGAACGTTAGTCGAAACTGCCTCGAAGGTACGATAAGGAGGAAGATAACTCCGAGGAAGTCTTCAAAGCATTCATCTGACGACGAAGAAGAGGAGGACGAGGAAGACGATGACGATGAAGAGGAGGAAGAGGAAGAGGAGTCTGAGACTGACGAAGGCAGTGAAGATGAGGGTAACTCTTCAGATTGTTAACTGTCTGTGGTTGTTTTTTGAATTTATAGTAGTTTTTGAGTTTGTAATTGTTAAACCCTAAAGCATTTGTGCGTTTAGTTTAGGGTTGGGAATCTAGGCAAGCGTGATGTCCTCTACTTTCCTTATGAAATGTTAAATCTCTGTTTCAATTTGATAGTGTGCTTTTTCGTAGTTGTTTACATAGTTGTAGCAGAGATGCATTATAACTCTATGATATCGCACGATGTATGTTGTTAATAACTCGCGACACCAATAGTCACTCTACTGTTAATCAAAAAATGTATAATCGAGCAATGCATAGTAAAAAAACTTGCCTCGCGCTGAATTACGTTAATGACTCGCGTCATAGTCAAGGAACATCTAGCGTCATAGTCAAGGAACATCTAGCGTCATAGTCAAGGAACGTCTAGCGTCATAGTCAAGGAACGTCTAGCGTCATAGTCAAGGAACATCTAGCGTCATAGTCAAGGAACGTCTAGCGTCATAGTCAAGGAACGTCTAGCGTCATAGTCAATGAACATCTAGCGTCATAGTCAAGGAACATCTAGCGTCATAGTACAGGTATCGTCTAGCGTCATAGTAATAGTCAAGGAACAACTCGTCTAGCGTCATAAGTACAACTCGTCTAGCGTCATATTAGACGAACATCTCGCGTGATGCACGTCTTATGACGCTAGATATAACCGTAATATGACGCTAGATTAGCCCGTACTCTAACGCTAGATATGCACGTACTATGACGCTAGACGAGTTGTACCTATGACGCTAGATGGATGAAAATGGACATTGCATATGAAGCTAGATTAACATATCATATGACGCTAGATGTGCATGTCTTACGACGCTAGATGTGAACGTCTTATTATGCTAGATGTAACCGTAATATGACGCTAGATTAGCCCGTACTCTAACGCTAGATATGCACGTACTATGACGCTAGACATGTTGTACCTATGGCGCTAGATGGATGAAAATGTTTAAAAATACATCGCGCGAGATAGCATATAAAGCTACATGCAACAGTAAAGTACATCTATCATCTTCAACAACACAGGTAAGTTATAAACGCCATTAGAGAACCTGTACCAAATCTCGACTTCGAAAAAAATTAAAAAAACTGGTTTCAACAAGGTCTAAACAAAAACAAGACTTTAATGTAAACAAAGTAAACTTGAAATCTTTGAAAACAAAAAAAAACAAGGAACTAAGAAAACCCATGAACTGACAAAAGTTGGAAAAAAAACACAGCTTCTATTCGTGAAAAGCATAACAAAAGAAGGGAAATAAGAGAATAAAGCACATTTGAGAGTATTTCAGGAAGGGAAATATTAGCTGGGTATTAGAAAGGAATTAGTTTGGTGAGATGGGTATTTAGTAGGCATAGAAAATAGTTGGGGTACTAGATGATAATAAGTTTGGTGAGAAGGTATTTAGTGTGACATTTCCTTAAAAAATACTATCAAATCATCTGACTTATGATTTAAAATATATAAAAAAATATAATTTTTATCGTATAAATAAAAATATATTTGATATATATAACTTTAAATATAAAAAACGAGTTTATATTTGTTAATTTGGACCATAATAATCATTTTTTTTATAATAAGTCTGTTATTAGAAGAAATCTTTTTTTTATAATTAATGTTGTTCACATTTCCCAATGTAGGGTTTAGTCTGAGGATAATTTTGTAAAATGTTTCGGAGAATTTAGAATATGAGATAATTAAGTTGTGTGCTAGCATTAGATGGTTGAGGTATTTATATTTAATTAATGATCCATCGGTCTGTCGGGTCGGATTGTGGAGTCGGATCAAATTTAAGGACCCATTAGCCCAAGATGTGAGGTGACCAGCACCTAGCTTAATCACACTCTATTATGTTTAACCTCTCCATTTTGTTTATAATAGAGGTTATGTCCGAACAACCCTTCGGATAAGAATCAAAATCTAGTGTCTAAAATATCTGACCTCATCAGTAGCCCCTTTAGGCCTTACAAATATGTTTTGGAAGAGCTAGCATTTGAGAATCAAAATCAATTATGTCCGATCTAGTTTTGTATCCGAACTGCAAACTTTAACTTCTTTTGTTAAGAATCTCAAGAGTTACTCTGTTCGAAATTTGGTGGGACTGATTTTACCGTTTAGAATTTCAAGAGTCTTTTTTCAACGTGGGACACGTGTCAGGATCTGGTTTGACCTCTCAACCGTTTTCTCCTAGATTCTCGTACCTACTAGGCTAGAAAGTTACCTAGGTTTTAACTCTCATACTTTGTAGCTTGTAACCATTACTTAGATCATTTTACCTTCTCCTATGTAACTCTCACTTTTCACTGTTATATATAAATCTCATTTACTGTTTTATTGTCTTAAAAAATTACAAGTATTTCTAGTGAGAGAGAGCGCAATACATTTTCCAATTTGTGTTTGAGTCATTTATGTTCACAGCTAGAAACACTCTAGTAAAAGGAGGTTGGTTAAACTTGTCTGAGTTAGAGAGAGCGAGAAAAGTTTCAAAGGACGAATGAATTGTTGTTGGCCTTTCTGTTTCTCTTGGTGAAGGAATCAATCAACCACAATCGAATACAAACCAGGGTTTATTGTCCTCAAAAGCACCCAAGGTTAGAAAAATACCCTTTGTTTTAAACCTTTCTCCTCTTCCATCAGGGTCCTCTGTCTAAGAGTCTAAAAACCCTCTCTCTAAAAAGAGAGCCGTTTCTAGCGTTAGAAATCCATCACCTTTTATTACAATGTGTTCAGATATAGATAAATACCTTGAGAAACATACCTCACGCTGAATCACTCGTTAATCTAAATCTAAATATACTCATATCTCTTCGAAACAGACCAGTTCAGAGACAATAAAACCTTTGTCAGAAATAAAATTATCCGAACAGCAGCCCCTGGCAGAGGCCAAACCATCCGAACAACCATCCAAACAGTCTTCCATTGTTATGGAAGAAACTATAATGGATAGTTTAGATGACATCCCTTTTGAGGTGTCCAGACAAACAGAGGACACAACAATAGATCAAAAAGGAAAGACCAAAATGGGTCTAACTCATCCGGACGCGCTTCTGGAGTGCATAGAAGGGAAAGTATCGCCAAATTTCAAGAAGGTCAATGTGAAGTACTTGTTATCTCTTCATAATATAGCCTATGTATACACCCATACCGTTGAATTGGGTTATATTCGTACGAAGTAGGGAACCCCAGTCTGTCAAGGTGAGAATCCCAGTCACCCTAGAAACTCTGATGGACTGTAAATCCAACGAGCTAGTGGTCTATATAGAGGTGCTGAACTGGGGACTCCGGTTTCCTTTGGACCCGGAGATAGTCGGGTACTTCCACTTAACCAAGTTTTTCCCAAGTTAGCTAAGCTCAAAGGATTGGTACAACCTGATGGCTGGCATCATGGCATTCAGGTTATCTAAAGATTCCACTACCAATGGAATAATTCTCTGCTGTGGCGAATTTGTGCAATAATCATCATATCCCATTCTATCACTACAATATGCGGAATGACTATAAAGTAGTGAATGATCTTTTGGAGTCAGAGAAACCATGCAGGACCTTCTCCTGTTCATCAGTGAGGCCTGAGAGAATGGGAGGAAGATCAAAGTTGATTCTAACCCAAGCCAGCTGACCAGTCATTGGAAGAGTATCAGTGAGTTTTATTTATGTTCTCTTTAATCTTTCAAATACGAAGTAATTAATCTGAGCTGATTTACATTTATTTTTAGTCTTTATGAAGGAACTTTTGGACTACATAAATGCAGGTCAAGACATTTGTGCCAAACTAAATGCTTGGGCCTTCAAGAAATGGGACAACGCTTTCCATAACTACTTCACGTCGGGGAACTTTGTGAGGTCTCATATGTGGAACACCACAGGGAGAAGAGATCTCTCCTGGGAAAAAATGACCACACCTTCTCCTGCATATGTTATCCTGAGGAAAACTGAGGCTAAAGATGATAAGCTTTACTTGCCTTCCAGGGCCAAAGCCCCCAGTCACCTGAACAAGATGAAGAACAAAATGAAGAAAAAAGCCACAACAGACCCACTTCAGACAACTACCGAAGGAACTGGTTCAGAAAACCAATGATGAATTAATGCTGTTATGCTGAAGACAGTAAAAGTTACTGTTAAAAAGGCTGGTGGATTGGACAACCCACCAAAAATTATGTAGAAGGATAAGAATCGCAAAGCAAACAGTGATGAAAAAGCTGCAAAGAAGAAAAAAGTCACTATCGAATCAGAAGTAATTCTGCGCCCTTCTGAAGTCCCTCCTCCAGCTCCTGCCGATCCTACCTTACAAGAGGAAATCCCACCCAATCTTTATTCCGAACATACGATTGGTGATGGAGAGGTAAATCTTGACGCTTTTCAGAATATCAACATATATTTTAATGATTTAGAAAAAGATGATTTTGCGGGCCTTACCGTCCTCCCAACTCATCCAGCGTTGTGACCCACAATGGTGAGACTTACGCGATATCAAGCGAGTAAGATACCTTGAGTCATGCCTTCTAGGGTTACATTCATCCAGTGGTTGATCTGGAGAGACAAGTGAAGGATCAAATTTCCATCATAAACTCCCTAAATTCAAAGAAACAGATCTTGACAAATGGTTTATCTGCCACTCAACAAAGCATTGAATCATTGAAGAAGAAGAATGAGGATTTAACTGGCAAACTGCTCAAGTCAGAAGAGGCCAACAAAAACCTCCAAACCAAGCTCTATAGACTGAAGACTTCTTCCTCTAATGAGATCACAGCTTTAAAGGAGAAACTAACAGCTAAGGACAAAACTATCCATACTTTATCCGATGAAAAAGTCAAGTTAGAGAAAATTGTCGAAGAGAAGACCGAAAAGAATGCTTCCTTAGTAAGCAAACAAGCTCAAGAAATAGATGCATGGATAGAAAAGTATGCTAGTGGAATAGTGGATTACCTGGAGAATAGAGATGATGGGATTAAATCTGATATGTTCTTACTGTTCCATGAGACCTTTCCTAAGAGGATTCTTGGTCCTTTGTGGAAATTTGTGGACTACGATGACCTCTCTTTTCATACTATGGCTGATGGTGACAAGCACAACTATTCCAGTGGGAAATATTCCGAAGATGATGAAGAGTTCGGTGAGGATTCAAGTGCTGAACTCAAAAGTCTGAAAAAATATAGTGGTGAAGGACAAAACAAAAGGGACAAGCCCTAAGGTCCTATTATTTTGTTGTGTATTTTTTTGAGAAACCAAAGTCTTTGGATGGCTAAGGCATTTTGTTGCATTGTTTGTTTAATTTCCGTTCTGCAAAACTTAAAGTCCTTGAAGGGTCAAGGAATTTGTGAATTATAGATCGGTTTCAGTCCGATTAGATTCTAATATCATATTTTCTTTTGTTTAAATTTTGTTTAACTCTTTATAGCCAATGTTTAGATTACCTTCAATATTTCAGAGGTGTTAAACAAGGGTATTAAATATCCTTAACCATATGTGTTTAATAAATGTGACCAAGTGTTGAATGTGTTCGATCAACTCAAAGACATTTGAGAGCCGGGGTGTTTAATAAATATTTAACATCTGACCACCGCATTTGGTGGCTTAACCAAAAACAAAATTGCACCTGCACCAGACTTTTAAAGAAGGCATAATATATTATTGAAACATTCGGACACCTCGTTAAATCCTCCCCGCGCCACCATGGTATGAAAGAGTATGGCCCATAATATTTACATTGATGCTTAAAATGTAAATATTTACAAGAGAGTTCTACTCTAAGTATAACCTGAGATGTTCAACATTCCATGGGTGTTTTAGTGCTCTTCCTTCTGGAGTCTGTATGTTCATGGTTTAACTTTCTCACATACTACATAAGGGCCTTCCTAGTTCGGAGCCAGCTTACCGAACTGCTTTTCCTTGGTGTGTAAAAAACTTTTCTTAAGACTTTGTTCCCTAAATAAAAATCTATTTTTTAACTTTGGACGCAAATATGATCATCATCAAACCCTGGTAGTGTGTTCTTCTCAAATGTGCTTTAACTCTTCTTTCTACAATCAAATCTAACTAATTCCTAACGCTATATAATTATCCTGTTCAGAATAGTTCTAGACTCTGTGAGATGGTAAAGTAGCTTATATAAGAGTAATTGCATCCATCGCATACACCAGATCAAAATGAGATTCTTGTGTAGCAGTATGAGGTGTAGTTCGTTAGGCCCACAATACTTCTTGTAAATAACTTGGCCACTTTCCTGCAGCTCCTTCCAAATTTTTCTTCAATCTGGACAAGATTGTCCTATTTGATACTTAAATCTGGCCATTTGCTTGAGGGTGGAAAGGAGAAGAAAAACAATGTTGAATTCCTCTGGAGGTGCAAAACGTTTCCATGTCTTTATTATCAAATTGTGGCCCATTGTCTGTAGTAATCTTTCGGGGAACCCCAAATCTGCAACATATATTAGATAAAATAAATTCAATGACTGCCTTCGAAGTGGTTCCAGCCAAAGGAGTAGCCTCTATCCATTTATAGAAATGGTCAATAGTAACTATGATGGTTTCACATCCACCGGATGGCATGAGAAGAGACCCAACTAGATCCATCCCCCATCTGTCAAAGGTTATCGGTTCAGATATGGATTCTATAGGAACTGCTGGAACATGAATTTTATTCCCATATATTTGACAAGGATCACCTTTTTTCACCATCTCTCTAGCATCTACTATTATGGTAGGCCAATAGTATCCTGCTAATAAAACTCTTCTGGTTAGGGCCTATAGCCACAATGTGCAGAACCTTCTCCATTATGTAGTTCAGATAACACAACTTGGGATTCTTCAAATCATAAGCAACGTAAGAGAGGTCTGCTGAAAGATCTTTTTAAAAAAAACTTCTCTTAATATCAAGAAATCGCGAGCCTTATACTTGACTTTCTTAGCCATGGATTTATCTGGAGGCAATATCCCATCGGAGATAAACTGGAGAAGATCATACTTCCAATATTTAGGTTGAATAACAAGTATACTCATACTTTCTTAGCTTTCTTTTTCTTGGTATGTTTGTACGGATGAACATTCTTGCACAAGAATCCATGGGTAGAATTCAGAATAAGCTATAATTTCCAAAGAGTCTGCCAGAGTATTCTCCGATCTAAGGATGTGTTCATAGCACATATTTTTGAACTTTGCGGCAACTTATTTCAACATAAGTAAGTATATAATCAAGTTTTCTTTCTTTGCTTTAGATTGTCCTTGAGCATAGTGAATCAACAATTGGGAATCACTCATTAATCGGACTATTTTTACCCCACATAGGAGAGCCGGTTTAAGACCAGCTATCGCCGCTTCATACGCAGATTCATTGTTAGAAGCTCTGAAGCCAAAACATATGGCATGGTACATATTGTTGCCATAGGGAGAAGTTAAACAGATTCCAGCCCCACAACCCATAGTATTTGATCCACCATCAGTTTGAACTACCCTTTCTTTCTTATACTGGTTTTCTAATATATGTCTGGAGGATCTATCAGCATGAAATTCTACCAAGAAATCAACCACTAACTAGGCTTTAATATTTGTTTAGGGTGCAAAATCAGTATCAAAATTACTCAACTCCACTGACCACTTGGTCATTTTTCTTCACACATCAGCTTTTTTAAGGACACTTTTTAAGGGAAATTATGTTCGAACAACAATAGAATGAGCTTGGAAGCATTGTCTCATCTTTCTTGTTGCAATTACCCAAGCCAATGCCAGTTTTTCCAACTTCAAATATCTTCTTTCAGCATCCAACATACTTTTGCTAATTTAATACGCCGGACGAGGGTAATAGTCCACTTCTCTTACCAGCACAACACTTATAGTATACTATGATACAGCTAGATATACATAGAGTTTTTCCTCCCGAACAGATTTGAAGAGAGTCTTAGGTGAAGACAAATTCTTCTTGATTTCAATAAAAGCCTGATAACACAATAGAGACCAATTAAAGTCTTTGACATTCCTCAATACTTGGAGGAATGAAGCGCACTTATCTGATGATCTTGAAATAAACCTGCTAAACACAGCCAATCGTCCTGTCAATCTTTGAACTTTTTTGATATTCCGAGAAGGTTCCATAGCTAGCAAGGCATTAAGTTGATCCAGATCAGGCTGGATTCTTTTTTGACTTATTTTGTAGCCCAAGAACTTTTCAGATCGGACCTCAAATACACAATTTTCAGGGTTCAACTTTAAATTTACAGCCTCTAAGTTAGAGAATGTTTCTTGAAGGTTAGATATATGTGCATCTTCCTCCAAGATTTGAAAAATCACATCATCTATGTAAACCTCTAGGGGTGAGAAAAAACCCAAAAAACCCGAACCGACCGACCAAACCAAACCAAAATGGGTCGATTTGGTCGGTTTTTTAAACTAGATTTCGGTTTCGGTTTTAATTTCTTAAACCAAATTTAATTCGGTCGGTGTTCGGTTTGTACAGTTTAACCGACCGATTTGAACCAAACCAACCAAATCTAGAGAATATATTGTATATGTTAATATATAGACCGTATTTGATATAAACAGTGTGGCCACCTCTGGCCTAGTGGTTGTACACTTACAATTTAAGATCTTTTATTATACATGTTTGGGGTACGAATCCTAGGGGCTGTAACTATTTTTTTTCTTTTTTTTTTCTCTTTTATCTCGAATTCTCGATGCCAACCAGAGCCTGTTAGCTAGGGTTCTTTTTTTCTTTTTTTTCGTTTGTCTTTCATCTTGAATTCTCGATGCCAATCAGAGACTGTTAGCTAGGGTTCTCTGCAAGAAAAAGAAGTCCGAGACCGTTAGCTTTCTCACCCTTACGACCGGTGAGTTTCTAATTTGATAATTCTAATTGAAAACCCGTGTTTGTATGTTGATAGAATTGTAGTGGTGTAAATCTCAGATCTGATGTTTGCAGTGGTGTAACATGTGTATGTCCAAAATTGTTTTGTGAATAGATTTGATTGTATAATTTCTTTTAGGATGTTTGCAATCTCTCGGTATTATCAGCAAAAATACATCCATTGAATAAGATTGTAAGTTTTAAAGTCTACCGCTGCCTACAATGAGACCTCTAGGAAGTTTACAGACTCAGACTCATACCCTTGTACACATTATCAATTTAATTTACTCTATACTCTTCGAGAGAAAGAGAAACAACATGATTGATTTATCGGTTGTCACTTTTCTAAACTATCGGCCACATAGCTTTGAAGCAGTAGCAGGACTTTCATAACTGAAATGGTAGTGTCTTGTACCATTTGAAACCAAACTGAACTATTAAAGGGAGCTGAGTAGAACAAAAGAGAAGTATAGATTGATAATACAGAAAGAAAAAAAGAAAAAAAGAGGGCAGTGATAGACTCAGTAAGTTTTAAAGTCTATCCCTGCCTACAATGAGACCTCTATGAAGTTTACAGGCTCAGACCCATACCCTTATACACATTATCAATTTATTTCTACTCTATACTCTTCGAGAGAAACAGCAGGATTGATTTATTGGTTGTCACTTTTCTAAACTATCGACCACATAGCTTCGAAGCAGTAGCAGGACTTTCATAACTGAAACGGTAGTATCTTGTACCATTTATATGTGCTTATAAGTTATATCAGCGGCCTACTCGAAAAGAGTTGATGGACTACTGAGTGTATCACTGCCCTATTTTTCTTTCTTTCTTTCTGTATTATCAATCTATTACTTCTCTTTTGTTCTACTCAGCTCCCTTTAATAGTTCAATTTGGTTTCAAATAGTACAACGGATATAATATATTTAACAGTCTGTTATATTGATGTGAACTTTGGCACATAAATTTCGTTATGCATCATATTAAAACTCTGTGCTAAATAAAGGCCAACCAAGACAACCAATCGTTGTAAAGGCACAGAAGAATTCTACTTATGTGGTTCACAGTTCCTACGCTTGTAAATACTATTCTTTTAGGATGTTTGTATGTTGATTGTGAATTCTACTTATTTTGTTATTTGCTGTGTTTGCTGTGAATTCTCTATACAGGGCATAGAGAAGAAAGTGACCAAGTTGTAAAACTTCTTCCTGGACAACCACGTGTTGAAGTACATTTCATGTTTTTGTGACGATCAAGTTCGTTTATTAACACTTTTCTATTAGGAAAGTAGTGGAATCAAATTTTACAGGGGTCATTTGGTGGTGTCCAACTTATAAGCTAAAGTGTTAGTTTGAGAAAAGCAAAGAGAAAATATTAGTTTTTTGTTTAAACTAATAGATTGTCTACTATATAACGCAATCCTGAAGGATTTATTAACATCTATTTAATGTTCGTTAAAAAAAATCTTATTCCTTATTTTGTTATTTGTTGTGTTCTTTTAATTTATATTTTTTACATTTGATTTTTACATCTGCTCAGCGCAGATCAAGAAAACGTTGATGCTGGTATTGTTGGTCAAAACGTTCAAGGTAATAGTAGAATCCCTCTTAGAAAAACTAATGATATTGAAGAGGTTAGCACCGATGCCATTATTGCTGGTCAGAATATGAAAAGATAATTTGTGTGGGCTCATTTTACCGAAATTGAACGTAAAAATCCTAACGATAGTCGTACCGCTGCATGTAACTATTGTAAGAAAATCTACAATTATGATCCCAAACAAAATGGAACATCCACTTTAGGAAACCATCTAAAAAACCAATGTAAAAAGTATCCATATCAAAATCTTGATAATAATCAAACTACTTTAGGGTTTAAAGTGAGAGAAGGAGATAACCAAAGTGAACTTGTAGCTGTTTCTTTTAGTGCGGAAGCTTGTAGAAAAGCCTTAGCCAAAATGTTGATATTATATGAATTAACCTTTAAATTTATAGACGACGAGGGCTGTAGAAACTTTATGTTTGTTGCTCGACCAAACTGGACAAGTATTCCATCTCAGTTTACAATTGCAAAAGATTGTTTCAATATTTTCGTAGAGGAGAAAAAAAAGTTAAAAGCAGCCATGTTAGGGAAACAGGTATGTTTAACTACGGATACATGGACATCTATACAAAATTTGAATTTCATTTGTCTCATCGCTCACTTTATACATGCTTATTAGAAACTACATAAAAGAATTATGAACTTTTGTATAGTTGAAAGTCATAAAGGTGAGGATTTAGGGAAGGTTATTGAGATGTGTTTGCTTGAATGGGGGATTGATAAAATTCTCACTCTCATAGTTGATAATGCAAGTTCAAATAATAAGGTTATTGAATTTATCAAAAGCAAGACTAAGTATAAAAGATACCTATTTAAGAACATGAATTCTTACATATGAGATTTTGCGCCCATATTTTGAATCTTGTTGTTCGTGATGGATTGAAAGAGATGCATGACTTCGATCGCTTGAGTAAGAAATGCAGTGAGGTATGTGAGATCTTCCACACAAAGGTTTAAAATCTTCAAACTTTATGCTGAAAAATAAAAAATTGAATGTAAAAGCATGGTTTGTTTGGATGTGTCGACTACATGGAATTATACGTATATGATGTTGGAAAGAGCTGAAAAGTTTTCTAAAGCTTTTGAATAATTAGAAGAGGATGATCATAATTCCTTGTTAAATTCCAATGATTGTGATGGATGTGATGATGGATATAGTAGTAGAAAAATGAAGAAAGTGGTTTTGGGGCCTCCTACGTTTGAAGATTGGCAACAAGTAAGATTTTTTGCAAGATTTTTGAAATTATTTTATGATGTTACCTTACGTTTTTTGGGTTCTGTGCATGTAACTTCAAATAGTTTTTTTATGGAACCAATCACTATCCAAGACGTGATTGAGTTGGAGGTACGCAATGAGAATCCTGGACTGAAATCAATGGCTCAAAGTATGAAGAGTAAGTTTGAAAAATATTGGGGAAACTTCGATATTATGAACCCTTTATTATATATTTCTTTGGTTCTTAACCCTCATTATAAGATGTGTTATATTAAGTTTTGTTTTGAAAATATTCTTATGTATGATGTTGAGAGAAGCGATTGTTTGTTAAAAAAATCAAAGATAAGCTTATTCGGTTGTACGATTCATACGTTGTAAGTGAAGCTGGGGTAAATTTAGAGAGTCAAACAAGGACTCAAATAGTGGGCAACGAAATTGAAGAAAATATAGATCCGAGAGTAGTAAGAATGTCACAATTCAAGAGACATTTGAAAGAAGTTGATTATTTTCAAAATCAATCGGAAGTAGAAAAGTATTTATCGGAGAGTTGCGAAGATGTAGAAGAGTTTGATATATTGGCATGGTGGAAGATCAATTCTCCAAGATTTCGAGTACTTTCCGTAGTTGCGCAACATGTTCTTGCAGTTTCGGTATCTACGGTAGCTTCTGAATCCATATTTAGCACTGTTGGTCGTGTTCTTGATCCATTTCGTAGTGCATTACAACAAAAGATTATAGAAGCCCTTATTTGTTCACAAAACTGGCTACGGTCTTCGTCAACTCCAATAAATCTCTGAGACGCAATGGATTGCGTTGAAGAATTTGAAAAAATGGAGACAGGTATATATATATTTATGATTAGATATATGTGTGTGTGTTTAAGCTTTAAAAACTAACATGCTTTTTATTTTTATTTTATAGAATTTACTAAAGATACGAGTGAAGGAACGTCATCCAATATGAATGTCACTAGAGATGAAGGTATGTGTACTAGTAAATTCTTTTATTTTATTTTTCTTAATGCTAGGAATTCTATTTTGATTTGGTTGTACTGGTTCATGGTTGGAAGTGATTGTTTACTAGCTTATTATCTAATGGAAGTCAGTAGCTTATTATCTAATGCATTGTTGCATTTACTAGCTTTGTTGTTGTTTGATTGTTTTTTTTACAGAATGGGAAGAAGAAATACGACCTTGATTGATCGTGGATTAAAGCTGAGACTTTATTTGTTACGTGTAATGTGATGAATTTGGTTTAAGATTACTTTATTTTGCTTTAGTTAATGTTGGTCTTTGGTGTTTTAAGACTAAGTTTTGATATTTAGACACAATGTAATTTTTCAGTTAAAACCATATTGTATTTGTTGCATTTATTTTGTGATTGTTGTTAACTTTTTTTAAAAGTACTGTTTGGGTGCGACTATATCTGCATTTGATTCGAAGCGTACGCTTCTTAGAAAAAGATGGCCGCTATATATATGTTCATAGAGGCGTACATAAGGTAAGCTACCATCTATGTGCAACTGGGATCACAAATAATACAGACTAGAGACTCATATTACGTGGTTCACTAGGATATGCATATTTTGATCTGTTCAAACCACTATAACTTTGTTAATTTCAACACATTAAGCTTTCTTTTGTATAAATAGCCCATATTTTAATTAATCTACACAAACTTAATTGACTCAACAGAGGCTCTATGAAGAAAATTATATCGTGAATTCAAACTGCCTAGTAAACTAACCGCACCGAACCGCACCTCTATTAAAACCGAAAAACCGACCGAAACAAAAAAAAAACCGATTTTTTTATTACTAAATCGGTTTAATAATATATAAACCGAATTATTTCGGTTTGGTTTAAGAATTTTAAAAAAACCGACCGAACCGACCGAATCTCACCCCTATAAACCTCTATGTTTCCGCCAATCTGATTAGCAAAAGCTTTATTCACTAACCTCTGGTAAGTGGCTCCAGCATTTTTCAATCCGAACGGCATCACTTTATAACAATGAAGGCCTCTGTCTGTGATGAAAATAGTGTGGTCTTGATCCTTCAAATATACTTGTATCTGGTTATACCTTGAAAATGCACCCATGAATGACAACAACCTATTTCCAGAAGTTGAATCTACCAACTGATCTATCCGAGGAACATGGTAAAGATATTTTGGGCATGCCCTATTAAGATCAGTAAAATCAATGCACATGTGCCACTTGCCATTCGTTTTCTTGATCAGAATAGGGTTGGCAGTCCACAAAGGGTACTGGGATTCTGTAATGTGACCCATCTTGGCCAAACGATCAACTTCCTGAACAATCACATTTGCTTTTTCTTTAAAGAAAGATCTTCTCCTTTGTACAAATAGTGTAACATCAGTTTGGATTGACAACTTATGGGAAATAATATCAGCTGGCACTCCAGTGACATCACTATTACACCATGCGTAAACATGTTGATTTTTCATAAAAAAAGACAATAACTGGTGTTTCAAATCCGGTGCCAGCTTGGAACCAATTTTAACATTTTTGCGCTCTGTGAATGAGTGGGTTTCAACCTTCTCAATAGGTATTATGACACTGGGAGCCTCCCTGGGATCATCAATTTCATTTTCATCAGCAGAAGGCTCCAATAGTTGTAAATTTCTGTTAACCCTGACAGCCTCTAAAGTCTTAGGGGCAAGGGTTGTTGTATAATATTCCCTAACTATTTTCTGGCTGCTCCAGACAACACCTGCTTGTCCATGGACAGCACACTTCAAATTTTGGTGGACCGTAGAGGCCATAATATGCATTCTGGAGAGCCAAGACCTCCCAAATATTGCATTGTAAGATGTTAGGCAATCCACCACAACAAACAATACTCTTACCATTTTCTTAAAGGGTCTTTTGCCCAACAACACTTCTTATTCGAACTCCCCAATCATATCTGCAGAACTTCTTGTGAAGCCTACGATGGTTTTATTCAAACATTGTATAAATGAAGGGTTTCTCATCTGCTTGTAGGAGCTTAAAAATAGGATGTTTGCCAAACTTCCCGTGTCAATCAGAATTCGGCGTATATTGTTTCCTTCTATTGATGCCCCTATTACCACTGCATCTTCATGAGACCCTGTCTCTCAGGTCATCCTCATCAAAAAATATAAAGAGAGATGGGGATTGATATTGGTGGGTGTACATTCCTTCATCCGACTGGGTGGCTAAACTGTGGACATGCCTCTTCGTTGATGAAGTAGAAGGTGTAGTCACAGTATCCCCTCCAAAAATAGTTAAGGACTCAAAAACGTTAATCAGACCGAAAACTGTTTTGGTCTTGTCTGTTATTACCCTTACCCGATTCCGGCTTGGATCTAGGTCAAGATACTCAGAGTCTATATCAAACCTCTCAGTGATTACCATTGCACCTTCTTGTGTGGATGTTCCAGGATTGTTCGAAAGACCAGTCTGGGGAGTATTGGTTTGCGCACTATCCAGTCTATTTCCCTCTCGTTTTTTGACGTAGGACCCTAACTTACCCCTCTCAATGAGGTTCTGGACCTCCTGCTTCAAGGCTATACAATCATGAGTATCATGGCCTATGTCACTGTGGTATTAGAAGAAACGAGTGCTCCAGTTTTCTCTAGGGGACTGCAATGCTGCTGGCTTTCTAAACTGCACTTCATTTTTAGTTTTTTCATAGATTGTAGCCACACTCTCCCCTAATTCAGCAAACCACTCAGGCTGAACCTAGGGCCCCTCTTATTTCTGACATGTTTGCTCTGAGTTTGGTTAGACTGATTCTACCTTGACCGGTTGGATCCATGTCCAGTCTCTTTTACCATGTAACCGGACTGATTAGTAGCTGGAGGAGTTGTTGTAGTAGTAGTGGACCTCACTTGGCGATGTACTATGGTTTTCTTAGTCTCCTCAATGTTGATTTGTTTACCCACCTGATTCAACAAACCACCCCAGGTCATAGCCTTCTTCCGAGTCACTGAATCGGGTAAATTACCTAGGTTTAAACCTTGTCTCAGGGAAGCAATTGCGACTTGTTTAAAACAATATGCTAACCTATTATTTGTATTTATGAACTGGTTGATGTACTCTTTTAAAAACTCATTTGGCTCATAAGCACAATGGATAATGGTGTCCCCATTACCCTTAAGCTGTTTATGTCCAACAAATTTCCTCCGGAAGGCAACCCAGAACATATAAAAATGTCTTATGTAACCTTGAGGGAGACTGTTGTACCATTTGAGGGCACTTTCTGTGAAAGTTTGGGAGAAGTCCCTACACAATAGATTGTCTTCGTCGTTAAAATTCATCATGAATTTCTTAAACTGCTCCAGATGGTTGTCCGGATCTCGGCTACCATCATATTTCTCCATCTTGGAGCTATCAAACCTCTTAGGAAGATGTCTGAGGAGTATTTTTACGGACAAAGGCGATTGCCTCCAATTCTTGTTACGGCTAAAAACAGTATCTTCATTAGGGGTAGCAAAAATACATGGTTCGGACTGAAAAACAAATGGATCAATCATCAACTGATTAATATGCTGGTTGGCTGATCCCTTACCCTTTCCATGGTGCTTCTTAAGCGTGTCATGCCTATCCTTTTTTCTTGAATATTTTTTAGTCAGCCTTATTTTCTTTTTTGATTTTCCTTCATCACTGCTTAAAGATAATGATTCTTCAAGCTCTGTCTTATTAGATGAGTCGCTGAAAGACTCATATGCAGAACTCTCAATAAGTTTTGATCGGTGTGTCTTCTTGGAACTAAAATGGGTCTTCAAAGACTTCTCATTTTCTCCAAGATTATCAGTATGGTGAAGTACTGACGCATTAGAGTTTTCCTCAACCCCTTTCTCTACTTGTTTTATTATTCTCAACGCCTCTATTTCAGCTCTCAACTGGTTGCGCTCCTTGATAATATACTCATTGTTATCCTTTGAAACTTCCACCTCAAGAGTTGGAATATTTTTCTCATTCGAATCCATCCAAACTACTTTGTTTGCTGGTTTTGAATTGTAAAATTCAAGCACCGTCTTGCTCCCACTGTGGTCGCCAATTTGGTGTGGTTAATTCTATCTGAAGGTAATTTTGTAAAGTGTTTTGGGGAATTTAATGTTTAAGATATGGAGTAGTGAGATAATTAAGTTGTATGCTAGCAGTAAATTTTGATTATCCTCATTAATGAAAGTGGTTGAGATATTTATACTTAATTAATGACCCATGAGCTTGTCGGGTCGGATTGTAGAGTCGGGTCAAATTTAAGGACCCATTAGCCCAAGATGTGAGGTAACCATCACCTAGCTTAGTCATACTCCAATACGTTTGTCTTGTCCGATTTTTTATAATAGAGGTTATGTCCGAACAACCCTCCGGATAAGAATGAAATACAGTGTCTAAAATATCTGACCTCATCAATATTGATTACATTTATTTTAGTTTCAACCAATAAAATAGTTAATATTATGCACAAGTTATAAACTCTACAGATCAAATTTACTTTCTTTTATTATTTCAAAATCATTACTAATTTCTTTAATATTGATGAAAAAACCTTAAACGACATATATTATAAAACTAAAAGAGTATATTTTATCTTATCTCTTACTCGAAAATTATCTTTTAAAAACACTCACATCTCATCATTTATCTTTTAATTAATTAGGGTGCACTTGGGTATGTATTTATACTCTTAGTCATACGCCTTTGTATCTTCTTAGTTCACAAGAGTCAAACGCTTCACTCTTATTGTTTATTATACACTAAAATTCATCATCGTAGTTGTTCGATTTTTTAAACCTTGATAAGCAATGTTGCTCTTCTTTCCCTAACCTATCACTTATAAGTTTTGTTTATTGATTTCGTTCTGATTATTTATTGTTAATTTTTTAGTATGTTTTTATTCACTAGATATATCTTTGATTTTGAATTAAATTATTGGAGTATTAGTGTTTTCTTTTCTTTTCTTTTTCATGTTTACAAAAGATCTGATGTTTGATTATTAATGCGTTAAAGATTTTAAATGATTTGCATGCATACCTTTCATTGTTTTTATGGGAGACTTTTGAACCATTCGAACGCATCTTGAATACATGGAGAGGGCCCTCTACATCAAGATTGCATTTAGGTTGATGACTCTCATCATGTTTCTGAATTGTTCCATATGGCATTTTGGGGTCTCCTGAACCGTCGTACGAGTTCATCTTGTGATGGTCAGATTTTTTAAGGAGCTTTTCCTCTAAGATTCCTCTAACGAATGGATATTTCTACAACATAGAAGCTGTTATAGTTGGCTTTATCTTGTCATATTACACCACTTCACGCCTCTGCTTTTCTATGCAATTTTATTGCTTGACTGATCCTCTCGGTCAGAGCCACTCGTCCTCATCCTCTTTTGATTTATGTCTTTACTTTCGTTGCTACACGCATATTTGTTCACGCGTCCCTTAGTTTTTTGAAGCGACTAACTTTGCTAGCTTTTCGCGAGAGGTCTTGCTTTTCTTTGTCCTCTGACAAAAAAATTTAGTCAAGAGTTGGAGGGTCTCAATTATTTTTTCATTCTTCATTTGGCTTCATCATCTCTCTCAAGTTGCAGTTGAGCTGTCTTTAGTTTCTCCTGTATGAGCCCCTCTATCAGAGATTCTAAAATCTAAAAATTAGATGGGGTAGGTGACAAACTAAATTAAGAGGGCCATCATCTTGGGTTGTTTCATTGACAATGCCTTCAACATTGATTTGAGACCGGTTGTCGTTTTCGATTGCTACCCTGAGACTGCTTGGTTAGCTGCCGTAGCGAGACCAAGATTTCCTTCTTTGCTTGGTGAGTTCTTTATGATTCCATGAACATTCTTTCGATGCATTATTGGAGCTTCCCTTTCGATTCTCGACCTAGTTAACATCTTTGATAAATCTTTAAATACACAACCACATATGATACATACAACGTCAAAATCAGATAAGAAATTTTTAAGATGTATGATAAATAATCGATAAAAAAAATATTTTTTTTCTAATACGCTTTTGTATACTCAATAAACTATACATTATTATGTATATCTATTTATACATTGTAATTAGTATTCGGTTACTCACATCTAATATGGAGTAGTTGCCCTTTCCTCATGGTATTCGTGGGTGAGTGTCAGTCCATATGTTCTTCATACTTCTTTGACAGTATTTTTCATGAGATCCTGTGTTCTTTTATATAACCGTTTTTTTGTTATCAGACCTCGATCGTTTATTATTTGCCTGTGATATTATCAGTTCGTTCGGTTGTTTTTCGCTCAATAATTTTTTTATTCTTGTTGTTGCCCGATAGTGTATTTTTAATAATCTTTTCTTAGTTTTATGTTCGTCTCATCTTTGTTCAATTTTTCCTGTAATCAAATTACATATAATTTATGCATTAATAAATAATTATCTATAAATACTAATTTAATAACATGTATTCCATAATTTATATACTCTAAATTATTGTTAATAAATAAATTTATTTTTGATAACTAACAACATCGATACATTATAAAAGAAATGGCCAAGGATCAACTCTTCCGATTAACAAAACTTATTACTAAAAGTTATATACAACCATTTTGAGGAAGTGAACTTAGGGATACAATTTTGCAAATAAAAACAAAACGAAACCCGCGAAAGAGAAATAATTTATACAAGGATTAGGGGGTATATATCTTATTAAAATCTACATACATTTTGCATGAGAGTCAATTCTAGTATTAAATCTCCTCACGGTTCAAGATTTCTTAACCACTCACGCCTACTGATATCTATTTATTTTTATAAAAACCAAATCATCATTTATTTCAAAAATAAAGACATTAAATTAAATAAATTAATAAATTGATTTTTATTATCGTTTTATCATTAATAAAATTAAAAGTAAAAGTAGAGAGAAATTTAAGGAGAAAAAAATAACCACTTAAGTTTATGTTTGTTTTTAATTTGAAATAGAATTATCTTTTAAGTACTATCTTTTAACAACATTTAAAGCTTATCTTTTTATACTCCGATTGGGTATGTATTTATACTCTTACTCCTATGCCTTTGTATCTTCTTAATTCACAAAAGTCAGACGCTTCACTCTTATTAGTTAGTAGTCTTATGCACTAAAAGTCATCCTCGTCGTTGTTCGAGTTTTTCTCCTCGGTAAGCAATGTTACTCTTCTTTCCCTAACCTTCCGATTTCAATGTAATCGCTTCTAGGTTTTTTTTTTATTGATTTCGTTCCGATTATCTATGGTTAATTGTTTAGTATGTTTTTATTCACTGGGTATCTCTTTGATTTGGAAATAAATTATTATACTATTAGTGTTTGTTGGCTACTCTGCCTTTGTTTTTTTTCTTTTCGTGTTTACAGAGGATCTGCTGTTTGATTGTTCATGCGTTAGAGGCTTTAAGTGATTTGCATGCGTACATTTCTTTTGGGTTTTGTTATAGACACACACTTTTACGCGATAAGATACTTTTGCCTTGCCTTGCCTTCTTCTTTTGTTTTCGTTTGAAAATATATATTTTAAAGATCAGCTTTTTAAATAACACTGCAAAGAGAATGAGTGATGAAATTGTTTGAAAATAATGGTTTATAGGATGAGTCAACACTAGGATTCTTCACCTGACTTTTTAAGATATACTCTGAATTGGCTATGGTTGTGATCTTGGTGTTAAACTGGTAATGAGTTGGATGTAGTTTGGTTTGAGGCTTATATTTGATATGTCTTTTTTTGGTTATAGTTAAAGGAAGAGATGGATATTGTCTCGCAGTCGAACTCGAACCTTTCAGAAGTTGTTGTTGATTCGACTGCACGTAATGGCCACACCCGTTCTGTTTCATCTTTGCACAATAAGGTTTGTCTCTAAATACGCATTGTTGGCATGATTGACTGTGAAAAACGCTGGTGTTTCGGCTGTGTATTGTTTGTTATGGGTGACTTTTTGTCTGGATCAGCTCCTCTCATATCAGTGGTTAGGGAATGTTTAATTTTGGTAGCTCTTCTTTTGTCTGTCAATTCATTAAGTTTGAACTCTGCTGCTTCAGTGGCACTTGAAGTTCTTTTGTCGCTGCGGTTTGTTTTGATGTTGATTTCATTAAACTAGTGAAGGAAAACTCGGTCCTCTAAGGACAAGCACTGATTTCATTGTCTAAAAATGCGATTTCGGATCTTCTTGAACTATATTTTATACTCGTTACCACGTTGTTCATATTTCCTTACGCCAAATTGTTAATACACTAGTGTTTGAGGGTCACCTGCTTTTAAGAGAGTAGAAAGAAATTTATAGGTTTTTCGACAGTGGCTGTATTGACCTTTGTTTATTCCTAGTATACATACTGCTTTTGAGTTCACTGCAGAAACAGCAGCTGTGTCATTGAGGTCTACATTTCCATCTCTAGGTGCATTAAGTATATTGCGCACTGAGATTTTGAGTCTAGGGCAGAAACTTTTGTCCTCGGTGATGTTGATTTTGGCTGCACTTGTTGGTTTGTTGGAATAGTCGGCAATGCACTCTCTTCTTGTTTCCTTGTTTTGTTTCTCTTTTATGTTTCTGTCTGATTCGGTTGATTGCTATCAGGAGGCTGAGGGGACATTATGGATGGCTTACAAGACACTAGGAGTTGTCTTTGGGGGACTTGTGACATCGCCTCTTTACGTGTATCCATCGATGCCATTGAAGTCTCCTACTGAAGACGACTACTTGGGAATCTACAGCATTATGTTTTGGACTCTTACTCTCATCGGAGTCGTAAAATATGCCCTCATTGCTCTCAGGGCTGATGATCAGGGTGAAGGTATATCGTCTATCTTTCTATCTTCTCTCATTCAATTCTTTGGCTAGATATGAACCCTTTGATCTTATATTAACCTTTATGAACGTAGGTGGAACTTTCGCGCTGTATTCGTTGCTTTGTAGGAACATGAATTTTGGAATTCTTTCTGCCAAACGGGTAGATATACACTCAGGTGTTGTTTTACGCAGTACTATGCAAGAAAGCACCGAAACCAAAACTAGGCTTGGAAAATTTTTCGAGAGAAGTGTAATTGCTAAAAGGGTTCTGCTTTTTGTTGCTATATTTGGTATGTGCATGCTAATAGGCGACGGAATACTTACACCAGCTATTTCAGGTTTATCATTATTTTTCATGTTTCCTTTCATTTGGTGGATTCTTCATCTAAGGTTTTATTCAACATTTTAAAGTATGTTTTTACAGTTTTGTCTGCTGTAGATGGAATGAGAGCGCGTTTTCCTTCTATTACTAAATGTAAGTATATGAGAAGTCATTGTGTTCAAATACACGTATCTCGTTTTTTAATTTATAACCTTGTTTGGTTTGGTTCTTTTCTTTTTTCAGCTTTGGTGGAAGGTCTTTCAGCTAGTGTACTAGTTGTTTTGTTCCTATTGCAGAAATTCGGTACGTCCCGAGTGAGTTTTCTGTTTTCACCTATAATGGCTGCTTGGACTATCAGTACTCCACTCGTTGGTATATACAGTATTGTACATAATTATCCGGGTATATTCAAAGCACTATCGCCACACTACATTGTCAGTTTTTTCGGGAGAAATGGAAAAGAAGGCTGGCTGTTGCTTGGCGGCATGGTTCTCTGTATAACAGGATCTGAGTCTCTGTTTGCAGATCTTGGTCATTTTAACAGACAATCAATTCAGATAGCTTTCATGTTCACAATATACCCGTCGTTGGTTCTGACATATGCGGGACAAACGGCCTACTTGATCAAACACCCTTACGATCATGATGATGGATTCTACAAATTTATACCAGTAAAGATATACTGGCCTATCTTTGTCATTGCCACGCTAGCTGCCATTGTTGCTAGTCAATCTCTTATATCAGCCACCTTTTCTGTTATTAAGCAATCTGTTGTATTGGATTATTTTCCCCGGGTCAAGATAGTGCACACATCTCCTAGCAAAGAGGGCGAGGTCTATTCTCCGGAAGTCAATTATATACTTATGGTCCTATGTGTTGCTGTCATACTTATATTTGGAGATGGAAAGGATATCGGAAACGCCTTTGGTATGTCACTCTACATGAAACTAGATATAAAAAAAAAACCATTCTAAATTATTTTAAACGGATTTGGAAATCTGTAGCACTAAACCAGACAAAAGTTTTTCTTGTTTATCAACTTTTAAGTCCAAAACCTTTCAATTTCCGCTTTTGAGTGATTTGAGGTTTGCTTTTCAGGTGTTGTTGTTAGTCTGGTGATGCTCATCACAACTGTGTTATTAACCTTAGTCATGATCATTATATGGAGAACTCCGTGGTATTTGGTCGCACTTTACTTTATAGTTTTCTTCACAATGGAAGGTGTTTACGTAAGTGCTGTTTTCACCAAAATTCCAGAAGGTGGATGGATTCCTTTTGCAATATCATTCATTCTGGCTCTTATTATGTTTGGTTGGTTCTACGGGAGACAAAGAAAGACCGAATACGAATTAACTCACAAAATAGACATAGACAACCTCAAGATGCTACTATCCGAACCGAATATCCAAAGGGTTTCAGGATTGTGCTTCTTTTACACAAACATCCAAGACGGGCTAACTCCAGTTCTTGGACATTACATAAAAAACATGAAATCTCTTCACAAAATCACCATTTTCACTACACTCCGATACTTATTGGTCCCGAAAGTTGCTCCACAAGAAAGGGTGATTATCAACAGACTAGGGATCAAAGGAGTTTATGGGTGTGAGATTCAGTACGGATATGCAGATTCTTTGCAACTCGAAGGACAAGACTTAGTAAGTCAAGTTACTAATAGTTTGCGATCGCACTTAGAGAACTCCCCGAGAGAAGATGTTTTGGAAGAGATTTCAGCACTGGAAGCGGGGATGGTGGCTGGCGTTGTTCATGTTAGAGGGAAGACGAGGTTTTACATTGGGAAGAAGTGTAGTTGGTTTGATAAAATAATGCTTGCTTTTTATGAAGTCATGCATAGTAATTGCAGGTCTGGGCTGCCTGCTTTTGGGGTGCCGCTGGCGCAGCGTATTGAAGTTGGAATGCTTTACGAAGCCTAAACAAATGAGTATGTTATTAATCGAGCATACCGCATTGTATTTTGCTGTTAAATATTTTGTGCTAGAATGTGTAGAATAATTGCTGTTAAATTTGTTTAGGTGATAATATCTAACCAGATTTCACAATCAAACAGACATTAAAAAACACAGAGGCCAAGAATTAGGGTTGGATTAGACGAACTGAGTATTTGCCTGTGAAAAAATCATATATTTTGGATTAGTTTATAATTGTTTTTATCAAAATATGTAGGAATTATGCTGCTGTCTAAAAGAATTCATCTTAATCTTTATAAATTTTACCTAAAACTTAGTTAGAATGATGTTTTGGCAAGGGTAAGTTTAAAATTCTACATTATAGTGTTTTATCTTTTATCATATATGTTCAAAATTTAGCTACTTTATAAATGCCTAATTATTTTGTTGAGTATTAAATGCGATAGCCTAATTAATGTAAAATGAGTTTAATAAAAGATGGCTAGTTATATATATTAAAACTTCTTTATACCTAGACTAATGTGGATGTTTTAAACTAAATTATATAGTGCTCTTTAACTATATCTTCCAAAAATTATTCACCAAAAGTTTGAAAAACAATTTCAAACCTAAATCTCCAGATATTTTTATAATGATAAAACCCAGTTTTAAAATAAAAGAACCCTAATTGCGAAATCATTTTGAAGTATTTTACTGGTTTTAAAAAGAACAAAATTAGTTATATAAATATGCATCGATTTTGGTATACAATATATAAATAATGGATTTTTGACCTATTATATAACAATAAGATACACAATAGTTTCCATACCAATTTCATAACATTTGGATTTAATATTTCTTTTTATGATATTTATATATTTTTATTAGCGTAATAAAAAGTTATGTATTTCAAACATTGTTCATCATATCGTTTTTATAATACTGTATAACATTTTGCAATTTTTTGAATCAAATATTAAATTTAATAAAATATTATGTTCCATAGTACGAATAAATTAATTTTACAAACAAATCTTATCTATAAATATATAATAACCAAATATATGGATGAGGAAGAGAATGGTTCCAAGATACAGAGATCTCTTGACTGATTCTCCGACGACCTAATCCCCTCCGAACGCTCATCTTATCGGCGTCAGCCTCTTTCCTCCTTCCATTATAGGTTTATCTCTATCATGGAGATAAGAAATAATATCTTGTTTGAAGAAGATGACTTCCCTTCTCTGTTACAAGATCAAAAACAAAGTATGGTAGATCAAAGAGTTATGAAGAAATCGTACGCCGAATTGTTCAAAAAACAAAACCTTAATCATCAAGAAACTGTCTATAAACCTGAAGTATTGTTAGGAAATTGGATCATATATCAGTCCAATATCCTAAAGAAATCAAAGATTCTCTGTTGCAGAATTCACAGACAACCCTTATTGGAAAGTTTTCATTAGGATTGCCAAAGAAAACTGTGTTAGAAACCTTCTCTAACTCTTTGAAATTCAAAGGTAAATATCGAACCACAAACTGAGATTCTCATCACGTTTTTATCAAGTTTGAATTGAAAAATGATGTTTGTAGACTGTGGTATAGTAATGTATGGAAGGTTGAAATCTCAACAATGAGGATTCTGCGTTGGTCTCCAGATTTTCATCCAAAGATTGAAAAACCTACTGTTCTGGTTTGGACTAAATTCGAAAAAATCCCAAAATTTCTATACAATGCCGATTTTCTGCGTGAAATTGCTGCAACTATAGGAAACCCCTACAAAGTAGAAGTTCTAGTGGATAATAGGGCAAAAATGCAGCTTATGCATTAATCGAGTTGGATTTATCAAGAAAGATTCATAGTCATATATGGATTGGATTCGGAATATATGATGGGTGATGTATCACTGTTAAGTATAAAAATTTGCCTTTCTACTGCAGTTCATGTTTCCATTTGGGACATAAACCTGACGAATGCAAGAAAAATCTCAATTCAACTGCCAAGGATGATCAGCTCTAGTATAAGAAGCTGTTTGTTCTAACTCGGAGTTTATTCCTAATGTTAAATCCATAATCTTTCATAGGGACAAGAAGAAAGGTTCTTCAAAGGAGAAATTCTATAAAGAAAAGCAAAAGGAAAAATCAATTTCTGTTAACAATGATAACTACAAAAGCCTTGAAGAAAATCTTCCTGACGATACAAAAATTATAGAAGATATTCAACAACTAAATGGTCACTGTGAGCAACAGGATCTTCACGCCAATTCCGGAAAATATTGGTAGCCTACAACATTCTCCAGCGAGGAAAGATCAATCTCCAATAGCCCAAGACTTCATCACTATGATAAAGAAGAAACTCAAATCAACAAGAAAAGTTAAAAAACCAAGCACAAGAATTATGAAATCTCTCAAGTATGCAGGGATAAACAAGAAACATAAATCATTATCTGATAATGGTAAATATTCTTAACTGGAACCTGCGTGGAATCAATAACAAATCAACTGTTAGAAGACTGAAAGACATTATCTTCAAGGATAAGATTAGCATCCTGGCAATCTAAGAACCATTGGCAAATTATGGCAAAATTTATGATATTGCTGTTGTGTTGGGTTTTTCGAATTTCTCTTTTAATATTTCAAACAAGATTTGGGTCTTTTTGGCTGTTGATCTGTGTATTAACATATTTGTTATTCATGATCAATGTCTAGCACTAACGATAACATTATATTTCACTTAACTGTTGTTTAGGCAGAGTGTAACAGGTTGCTTAGGATGGATTTATGGGATCAGTTGAAGTTGATCTCGATGACTAGTCATGATTGGGTTGTGGTTGTTGATTTTAACGTCATTGCTTCTTCAGATGAACAGCTTGGGTGTAATCTTTATGATCAAAATAGCACCGATGATTTTGTGCAAACTATTAGTGACTGCCAACTGGAAAATGCGGGGTTTTTGGGCTCAAAGTTCACATAGAACAGAAGCTTGAAGTGAAAACGTCTTAATAGATCTATGTTCAACTCTAGCTAGACTAATATCTTCAACAAAACACAGGTCCTTCACATGGTCATAACTTGTTCTGACCATGCCCCTATTCTTATAATTGTTAAATATGATCATACTAAAGCTTTAACTTTCAAGAATAAAAGCTTCAAGTTCATGAACATGTGGACAAATGATCCTTCTTTTCTTGATGTGGTTGAGAATAACTGGAGTTTGAATATTAGTGGTCTTCCTAGTGAGATTTTTTGGTTTAAACTTAAGAGGCTAAAAGGCTGCCTTAAAGTGTGGAATACTAATTGTTTTGGAAATGTCTTCAGCAAACTTAAAGAGACTTAAAATAATATTAAAGAAGCTTAGATGCTTCATTCTAGAATGAACAATCAAACTATTAAAATGAATATTAGGAAAACTAACAGTCTATATTTGCTGGCACTAAGAAATGAAGATGAGTTTTGGAAGCAAAAGTCCTACAGTGCTTGGCTTATTAAGGGGGATAACAACACCAAAATGTATAATGCATTTGTTTCAAAGAAGAGACGGAAGAATACCATCAATGGAATCAAGGAAGGTTATAAGTGGATATATAACTCTGACGACATTGGAGGCTCTACTGAAAATTCTTTCAAGTCTTTCGATACCAAAAATCCTTATGAAAGTCAAGAGGTGGAAGAGGATTGTATGAAAGATAAAATAATGTCTATTATCCCTATCATGGTCACTGATGCTGAAAATGAATCATTGATGAAAGCTACAAATGCTAAAGAGCTCTGGATTATCCTTAACTCAATGAACTCTGAAAGTGAAGCAGGAATTGATGGGTATAACGTTACTTTTTACAAAGTTTGCTGGAAAATAATTAAAGATGATCTGATTGTTGCTTTAAACTCTTACATGTCTGGTAATAAGGTCCCAAATAGGATCTTTGCTATTGGGTTGTGTCTCATTCCCAAGACAATGAATCCTACATACTGGAATCATTACCGTCTCATTTTTCTATGCTCTATGACTAATAGAATTCTCTCAAAGCTAATCAATAGAAGACTATCCAATATCCTTCCTAATATCATTTCTAGCACTCAATGTGCTTTTGTTAGGAATCACTCTATTCACGATAACATTCTGGTTAGGAAAGAGATGGCTTTTGATATGAACAAAAAGCCTTCTAAAGGGAACATCATGGTCAAACTCGACATGTAAAAGGTTTTTGACATGATGTCTATCCCTTTCATCCTAAATGTCTTATCCTTATTTGGTTTCTCAAAGCAGTTTATAAAGCTAATTGGTGATATGATAAAGGATATTTAACATTTCAATTCTGATTAATGGGAAGGTTTACGGATATTTTAAGACTTTAAGAGGCTTGAGGCAAGATGACCCCTTCTCCCCAAGCCTCTTCATTATAAGTGAAGAAGTTCTTCTTCGTGGTCTTGTTAAGCTGTATAATCATAACACAAGCATGTTGTTTGCATCCAGATCCTCTTTTGTTATTCCTAGCATTTCTTTTGCAGATGACATATTAGTTTTCACTAACAACCTTGATTCATCTATCCAAACTCTTAGCTGTTTCCTAGATAGATATCAATTAATTTCAGGACAATTAATAAACAAAGAGAAGATGCAAATCATTACCTCAAGTAAACTCCACCAAAGCAGGATTGCAGTCTTGGAAACTAGTAATGGATTCAAACCTGAGCATCTTCTTATAAGCTATTTAGGGATAAATCTTAGTTGTAACAACAAGGCCAAGAATTTCATAAAGCTGATTGGAAATATCAATAAAAAGATAACTGATTTGGACTGCAAATATTTATCTATTGGAGGAAGACACTCTTTGATCTCTTCTTTTCTTATGTCAATACCATATTATTGGATACATAACACCTTGATTCCTCTAAGTATGATCAAAAGGCTTGAATTGTTTTTAATAAATTCTTCTAGAGATCAAAATTTGAGATTAAAACTATTCACTGGACAGCCTGGAAGAATCTATGTAGACCATTTGATAAAGGAGGTCTGAATATCAGAAGTTTAACTGGTATTCAGAATACTTTTTCTCAAAAGCTATGGTTTAACTATAGAAAGCATGAAATTTTCTAGTAAATGATGCATGAAATTTACAATAAAGGAAATCATCCTTTTAAAACTAACTTTAAAAAACCTGGTTCAAACACTTGGAAACGTTTGGTTAAGATTAAAGACTCTGCTTAAACTAATGTAAGATGGTTACGTGGAAGCGATGACATGGATTGCTGGTTGGAGAACTGGCACAATCAAGCCCTAATTATGGATTATCACAACTCTGAAGCAAGACTCTGGTACCTAGATCATAAAGTTAAAACGTTTTGGAAAGATAATAAATGGGACACTGACCTGATGAGAAGCTTTTTGGATGAAGATGGAATCAATCAGATCTCCCTGTTCAAGATTGATCCTTCTAAAAAATACAAGATTATCTAGGTTGACTCTCCTAACATGGAATTTAATACAAGTCACACATGGAACAACATTAGACAACATTTCAGCAAATCTTCTTTGTACAAGAAAATTTAAAACTAAATAACACCCATGAAGTTTTGTTTCTTTATGTGGAAACTTATTAAAAACTTTCTACCTATTGAATCTACTCTACAATTCAGACATGTTAGTTTAGCTTCCAAGTGCATTTTTTGCCCAAATTGTGAAAGCATAAATCATTTATTTGTAAGCTGCAAGTATGCCTGGAGAATTTGGAAGCATTTTAGTCTCTTATTTAACATCAGAACTAAGAATTATATGAGTCTAATGCATATAGTCAGAGAATGGTTTTGGTTTTCTAATCTTACAATGCATATAATTCATATGATCCCTCCTATAATCTGCTGGATTGTCTGGAAATACAAAAATGAATTGAAGTTTAATAATAATTTTATCTTTACAGATTTTGCTATTAACCACATTAACAAAATTATTTGCAGCTTGGATAGTTCAAAGAAACTAACTAAGAAACACTAGTTTAAGACAATTGATGCAGGTTCTACGATGGGATGCAATTCGATGTATGATAAATCATGGAAAAGAAACTTACCTGAAATGGTCCCTCCCTACTGAAGATAAAATGAAGCTTAATGTTGATGGCGCTTGCATTCAAAATGGAGAAGCTGCTGGAGGTATGATTTTCAGAAATCATAAGGGTGATATCGCTAAAGGTCTGGGAAATTTTTTTAGGAAGATGACTCCAATAATGGATGAGACTCGCGCTCTTCTTGAAAGCCTGTTGTTGTGTGGAGAAAATGATTGGTTTAAGGTTGATATTGAATCAGACAGTCAGGCATTTATAGATTACATGGCCAAGGGAAAGAGTCCATGGTATCTGAATACACTGATTTCGATTTGGAGAAGACTTATACATCTTTTAATGACAATCAAATTTATTTATCGAAATTAGAACAAATCCACAGATTGGCTCGTAAAATGGACGCTAAGGTACAAGCATAAAGTTGAAATCTCTCGGTTTAATGCTCATACTGATATTCTCTCCATTATTCTTCTTGAAAGCTTGGGATTAAGTTATATTAATTCTAGTTTAGTCTAAGTTTCTTTGCTCTTTATCAGTTTCAAGTCTCTGCTTCAAAGACCTTGTTATCTGGTTAAGTTCGAAGATTTTTTCCTTAGCATCTCTGATGGAATTCAAATTAACTTTAATCTGATCTTGACTTTCATTTATGAGTCTTCTGATTAAAGGAGTGGTGAATTATCGAGAGCCTGAAGTTTTGTTTCTTTTCTTCATTCGTAACAGCTAGTTTCTTTAAGTTGAAACAGGTGTTCAAATTTCCTTTGTAATTAAAGTTTCGTCTTTGTTGTTTTCAATTTCTTGTAATTAAACTCAATTATTAATAAATTTCCAATTTTGTTAAAACAATAATAATAATAACCAAATATATAAATTGTAAATGTATATATTATGTTTGTTATATCTTATCTCATGAGACGATGGCCTTTATAAACGACGTATTTTACAAAAGCTAAAGTCGTAACACTAATATTTTTTGTTGGTGTCAATGATCATTAACTCCCTGAAAGTGTTGACATGAAGGAACATAGCTTCGGGTCTTAAGTTCCAAACTCAAAATTAACAAGAAGAACACAAATATAAAATCAATCACACAACAAAATTTAACATGATTTGAATTATGAAGAAAACACTAAATCAAAGAAAAATAGACTAATAATTTTATATAGAGTAAAAATTATACAGAAACTTGCTAAACACAATTAACAAAAACCTCAACTAGAAATTGTTCTGAGATTCTCAAGCTTACATAATAAACTCCCGAGTCTCGGTGTTTATCTCTCAATAAAGTTTTTCCTAACTTTTCTTCTCTACTTAAAAATCATTGATGCCCTCTCTATTAGTAATATCGCTCTAGCAACACATTCATACTTCTTCTTGATATTTACCAAAACCAATAATAAAAGGAATAAATAATCCACGCTCAAGATAATAGATGACTGTTTATTATAAATATTTAAAAGGTAGTGGTACCAACCTTTGTGACATATGTACATGTATGTACTATTTTTGACATGTAGGGGCATGAACCTCTAACGGCTGTATGTTAGTACTCGATCGTTTCTAGATCAAACGTACTTTGATCAACGACTAAAGATTCTCGATCGTTTCTAAACATATATAGTTGTAATAATATATTCTCACATAATAGATATAGCTCTTAACTTCTTCATTGTCTTTCTAGTTTGATTCTTCAAAAAAGCACCAAATGCTTCATATTTGGTCTTTAAAAGTATAACTCATATTTTTTTAAGTTATCAGTCATAGGCATAATTTATATTTAACTTCCCATTGTGGGGTACCTTACAAGTCCTTACATGGTAAAATGAACATATTTAAGAATAACATGAGTTGCATGGTTGCAGTCGTGGACTCAATCTGAACTCTTTGATCTCTATATTTATAGTTAAAACTTTGATCATGTAGCATTATAATAATAAATTTAGGGATATATCTCATATTTGTTATTACTCTTTCAAGTCTTGTAGACAAATTGAGTCAAACATTCCCAATTCTCTTCATAACACAAGATTCAATATTTCATAGATTACCTTACCACCAGTAAACAACTTCAGGTTTTCAAACCAATGTTTGTTGGAATTTATATGTAGTGAAGCTCATGAGTCCAACACCCACATATTAATTTACTTACAAGTTAAAACCATTAAATCATCAATATATTCATAATCATCTGAGATCATTGAAACATCTTGAGTTTTAAAATTTTGATTACTATCTCCTTTATTCCTTTTAGGCCACTTCTTACTGATGTGACCATATTTCTTACAAAACCAACATTTTAGCCTAGAAGTTATCACAAATATCTTAGATTTGAACCAATAGTTTCCTATTATCTTATTTGAATCTCTCATTCTAGACCTTCTCTTACATTCAGTCTTAGGTCATCTAAATTATTATTCAAACCAATATTCCTTTAAAGATATTTTAAGTTTATATCACTATTTACTTTGAATATCATAAGGGACTCTTTGTCAGAGATCATGTTGTGAATGAGTCAAATAGTTCCTTGACAGTATACTGTGTTCGGCAGTACCGTTTTGTGCTTGTGATAGTGTTATCATGCCTTGACAGTGTACTGTGTTCGGCAGTACAAATAAGTGTTGTGACAGTATCATTGTTGGTCTTGTGGTATGACACCATTAGGCCCATTATCTAGTAAGTTCTATTCATTCCCTATAAATAGACTACTATGGCTACACAAAACATAATCTGAAATCTGTAACCCTTTTTCTATCATAGTGAAACAATTGTCTCTAGCGACGCCAGTGGACGTAGACAATTGTTGAACCACGTCAAATCATGTGTTCTTTTCTTTTCTGTCATTTATCTGTAATCTATTTTATTTGTGTTTTGTGCTTGAGATATTTGTGATAAATTGCATACTGATTTATAACAAAATTGGTATTAGAGCCACGTGGTGAAATTAGGGCTTTTTGCAATTAGAGTTTCACAATGACGTCTACAACAACAAAATACATGATTAAATTTTTTGATGGGGGATCCAGATTTACGTTATGGAAGATTAAGTTGAAATCTTCATTAGTACTGCAAGGGTTGCGGAAGGCTGTGGAGAATAAGTTATCAACAGAGATGAAAGAACAAGAGAAGCAAGATCTTCAAGAAAGGGCTTTGTACTGGATTTCATGAGTGTGAAAGATAATGTGCTTTGCGAGATTAGAGGTGAGAAGACTGCTTCCTGCGCAAAGAAGAATCTAGGAGATCTTTACTCAAAGAAATCAGTAGTAAACCAATAATACTTGAAGAAGCCCTTGTACGATTTTAGATTGAAAGAAGGTATGTCCATAACTGAGCACTTAGATAATTTTAAATCAATTATAATGGGCTGTGAGAACATAAATATCAACATTGAGGATGATGATCAAGATTTTTTTGTGTTGAGATCATTATCAACTCTCTATGAAAACTTCTTAGATACCATAATGTATGGTAAAGATAAGTTATCGCTAGCAGATGTCATAGGGGCACTGAAATCAAAGAAGTTGAGATAGTTGCAGCCAGAAAATCAGGCTAAAGGGGAAGGTCTTATGACTAAGTGAAGATCTAGAAGAAAAACGAGTTCTTTAAGAAGGAAGAACTGAAGGTCTTAATCAAAGATAAAGAACTCAAACTGTTATGAATGCGGTGAGCAGGGTCATTATAAGAGAGACTGTCCAAAACAGAATGGTAAGAAGGTAAATCAAAATGAAAATGCAGCAAACATTGTTGAAGGTGTGAACGATTACGACGATAGTGAAAACAATGGTCGACGAGATGTATTGTCCGTGAGTTAAGATGTGGGCAGAACTCTTGGGTACTCGATACTAGCGGTACATATCACATGTGTCTGTTCAAGCAGTGTTTTGATACTTGATGAGTCCGAATTCAGAATACTCCCCGGAAGGGCAAATCAGTGTAATTCTCTCCGAAATCCGGACAGAACTTTTGGACCGGACAGATCACTTCGAACCAGTATGAGCCTAAGGCTGTTCGAACTATGACAAAAGTACTAAAAAACCTAAACACTTCTTGACTAAGCTACCTGTCCTCCTGCTTAGAACTCATGGGTCTTTAAACATGACCCGGGTCCATTAAACTTGACCCGAAAGCCCATAAGGGCCCAAATTTCATACTATAAATACCCAACCACCAGCATTAACTATGGGTAAGAAAAATTAACTGCTGCCAAGCTGCTTAATTCTCTCTCCACATTAAAAACACTTTGAAACACCCTTAAACACCCTCACACCACCGTGAAACACCCTTACACCGCCTTAAAACTCCACTTGAAATTACCAGCCTACCCTCAGGCTACTTTTATCCACACCAAATTGGCGACCACAGTGGGAGGCGACGGTGCCTGAATCAAGTATTCGAAACCAAGTAAAGAAATTCTGTCCGAATGAATCCGGATAATCCAGAGCTTCCACCAGCTTTGCTCGAAGTGGTGGAAGAGAACGATGAGTATACTGTCCAAGAGCGCGACAGGTTAAAACTTGAGATAGAAGCTCTGAGGGCTGAAAAGGCCAAGATGGGCGTGAAAGAGAAATCCAAAGCATCAGCTGCTCACCACACCGATAACCCAAGAGAGAATGAGGTTTCCAAAACTCATGTGAGCACTAAGAAGACGCATGCAGTTCTAAAAAGTCTCACCGGTCCAAGCCTGTGGAGAGTTCTGACTCGAGTTCAGAGTCTTCGGACAGCTCTTCGGACAGTGAGGGAAATGAAAAGTCCTTGTCCTCTAGCACTGATGAGGGACGAACCAAGAAGAAACAAAAGCAAGTTAAAAAGTATTCCAGAAAAAAAGATCACCATGGAAGAATGAAGATGCATATTGGAAAAGGGTCATCTCACAACCGGAGGCATGTAGACCGGATGCTGATGGATCCTTTTGCCTTCCATGATGAGCCAGGTATCTTTGCAACTCCTAATGAGGATACCGTGTTCAGTCGTGGAAGGAATTGGAGGCAGTCTCCACTGTCTTCTAAAATCCTGTCCGGGAACCTCCCCAAGAGGTTTGACAGCACCAAGATGGAGAAGTATGATGGTAGTACTGATCCGGACAATCATCTGGAGCAATTCAAGAACTTCATGATGAACTTTGATGATGATGATAAACTACTCTGTAGGGCATTCTCCCAGTCTTTTACGGGGAGTGCTATGTGATGAGTGAATAGCTGTCAAAAGAATATATTTTGGATCTAGGACCTGATATGACTAGAGAGAGAAAGTGTAGAGAGATAAAGTAGAATCTGAGAAAGTAATATTCAATACCCCTTTTTTGGGCAAGTGGGTCATCCTTTTATAGTAAAATAAGGTGGACCCATTTAACCTATTAGTGGGCCGTTCATTGCATTTCAATGAAGCCCTTCTTATTATTACATTGTTGTAAATTAGTCCTTGAAGGACTTTAAACAATCGATTAATCCCATTAACTATTATCTACTGCATTTTTACCCCTATTGCTTGGATCGGCGGATTCCGCCCTCATCAGTAGCCCCCCAGTCTTCGGGAACTTTCAGGAGCGGAGACTTATGAAAAGGCTATCGCCGATCGTCCGACCTCATCAACCAATTCAGATCCTGTCGGCTTCTACTTCCCGATGCTCGGGGTTACTTCCTCTGACGTCTTCCCGTGCCTCGTCTTCTCGTTTTGTGGGCTTCTAATCCTAAGCTTCTCTTGATGGGCCCGGTCCTTTTGTCTGAGCCTGGCTGCGACGGCCCACTTCTTTGCTGTGTTGTGGTGTGTGCTTACGTCAAATTCCGTCAGAGCCGGGTCGACACGTGTCATGAGCTAATAGGCCATCCTCCTGCCAGGCTAACACCCCTAGAGGGACTCTTCGTCTTCCCGCTGTGTTTCTGTCGATTGATATCCCCCGCTCCAAGCCTCCCTATAAATACCCCAAAGCCTTCTGTGTCTCTCAGAAGCTTTTTAGAGAGAGGAAGCGCTGTCAGAGCATTTCTAGAGAGAGAGAACATTCGCCCGACCCTTCCTTGTCTTGGCTCTCGTTGTATGAAACCCGGACGTTCACCGAAAAAACCAACCAAGAAAAAAGGATCTGAGTGGAGTTTCGAACAGTGGTCTAGTATTGGTGATAGAGCAGAGGAATACCGACGCGCCGGTCTGATCTGGGGGTCCAACTCCAAACCTTTCGTTCCCGCTCCACTTCCTCACGACCCTGTGCTAAGCACACCGGTTCCCGCAGAAGTTTTCCTTGCTTCCGATCTTCCCGCCTCTACGACTCCCGCAGCAGGTCGATCTCCAGAGCCCATCGTCCTTTCTTCTAGCGACAGTTCTTCTCATTCCCCGATAGTTCGTCCGGGGAATCCGACCCAATTTTCCACAAACCTGCCTATACCCCGACGTGCTCGTAAATCCACTTTTCTGACTATGGGGGAAGACCAATTACTCCAGTACACGGAAGGAGGTAATAGTCCTGAAATGGTTCAGCTTACGCCCTCGATTAGAGGGTTTCGGACCGGTATTAACACTGCGGTCACTTTTTTAGGTCTGCCCAAAATGCAGCTAACACCCAAGCAGGTTGAAGAGGCTCATAAGGCCATGGCTCGCGGTATTCCCGATGCTTCTTCTTCCCAGGTTCGGCCATCTGATACCAGCGCCGCTGCCGACCGCTGCTCTGACCCAGTTCCGACCCATGAAGCTGGAGAGCCCGAAATCGATGTTGCTCCCGCGGGGGAGTGTGCTGCCGCAGCTTGCCACGCGGCTAACAACCAGGACGATCCCTGGCCCGAGGCGGTCAAAGCTGCTATTTCGACTAAGTACTTTGACTGGCTTTTGACCAGGGACGTGGTCTCTCTCTTCGAGGGGAAGTACCTCTACTTCCCTGAGTCCGATCATCAGGAGATGCTAATCCGCTGGGGAATCCCTGAGTGTGTCACCGTTCGATTCCCGACCCCGGGGGAGACGCCCGTTCACGTCAGACCCAGAGAGATTGTGGTGTTCACTGAATTGTTCAACTGGGGTCTGCGCTTTCCTCTGGACCCCGAGATTGTACTCTACTTCCGCACTCTTCAAATCTGCCCATCGCAGCTGACTCCCAATGCATGGTACACCCTGATGTCCTGCATCATGGCTTCCCGCCTCTCTGGCCAAGCTATGCCGATGGAGGAGTATATCGCCATGTCGGGCCTGTCGAAATCCCCGAAGTCACCGTTCTTCTATTCCTCACTTGGCAATAAATGGAAAATTGTTAACGACTTCTTAGAGGGGGACAAGGGATGGAAGCATCGGTTCGTATTCTTGAGCGGGTGCTGGGAGAACGGGCTTCCGTACACCAAGGAGAACCCGAGGCAACTGCTGCGGACCTGGGTTCATGATGGTACTGCCGATTTTTTTTTTTTTTTTTTTTTTTTTTTAACGTGTGCGATCTTTGCGTAGTGTCAAAGGACTGGCTGCAGGGGGTGAAGAAGGATCATTCGACATCCGCGGAAGATACGTTCGAGGCGCTGAAAAACTACGCCCGCCGGAATTGGGGTCGGGGCATGCATCGCACTTTCATGGACAAGAACTTGTTTATGAGCAACCTTTGGCGGTGCTCTTCCGAGGCTCTGTCTATCGAACAGCTGCGGACACCTCCAAGCTTAGACGAAGTGATGGTCCGCACCGGTCGTCCCGGGTACATACTGTACCTCCCCAAGCGCAACAAGGCGCCCAGCAAACGCCCCAAGTCAGATGATGAAGGGGGGGAAACAGGAGCTAGAACCGAGGCAGGGTGCGACCCGACCAGGACGGCGGCATCGGATGCGGAACGTCCCGAGGCGAGCCAAAATCTGACGGTAGCGCAGAAGAGGAAGACTCGTGCAGAAACGGAGGGATCCAAGCCAAAGAAGGCCAAAGCTGCAGAAAAGGATCGGGTGGCTGTCCGTCCAGAGGTGATTGTTCCGAGGCCTGTTCTCTTGGATCATGTTGAAAGCGGGGGTCACACTACAACCGACGTTATCCCTATCGCCGACGTTATCCCCATCGCAGACGACACTGAGACCCCGGAGGCTGCAGGACCTGATGCTTCGTCGTCGAGCGGTCCCAAATTCCCGGTGCTGACGACAATGGGAAGCCCGCACCCTTTTCCGCTTCGGAGCACGGATGGGCTAGCGTTGTCGCTCTACAGCTTGCTGGTACCAGCTGCCTTGAAAGAGCGCCGGGCTAAGGAGCTTGGTAAAAAGTTATCCGCGGCGGAGGCTAAGATTTCTAGTCTGACCGCGCAGGTGAAGACTACCGAAGAGGCTCTGGTGGCGGCGGAAGGTCGGATTGCCGAGGCTGAGAGGCTAGCCACCGAAGCTAAGACGGCCGCGGAAACAGCAAAGCAGGCGATGGAGTCGGCGCAGAAAACCGTACAAACCGCGGAAGGCGCAGCGGCTGCCGCGGAGACGGCGAGGAAAGCCGCGGAAGACCGTGCCTCAGGCCTAGCATCGGAGGTTCAAAAGTTAAAATCCTCGAACGTAGCCTTCCTCGATCGATGCAGACTATGGTCGGACCAAGATGCCGCAGCCGCCAAAGCCGCCTATGTTCTGTCACTCCATAATCGGTACCCGGACCTTCGTCTTGGTTCGTTATGGCTGGACGTGCCGGAAAAGGATCGCCCCGAGGGAATTGTAGTGGAGGAGTCCGATGAGGCGGACGATGAAGAAGAAAACGAGGAAGACGGTGACGATGGGGACCAGTGATGCAGTTCTCTTTATTTTTGTTTTTCTTTTTGTTGTTTTTGAAAATGTATGGTAAACCTTCGGGGGCTACGGCCCCCCAGATTTTGTATCGTACTATCTTATTTTGGGGGCCACGGGGCCCCCTGTGCGGATGATGATTTATTTTGCTAAGTACAGTGTTGTAGGTTTAAATCTTTGATGTTGGTTAGTTGGTTTGTCATGCCCAGGAATTGTGACAACCAAAAAATGTAGGTCGGTAAGACAGCTTATTCAGGTCTGTAAATCGATTTGTCATCGAAGGTTATTCCAGAGAGTCTGGAAGGCTAAAACGTAGATCGGTAAGAACCGAAAAATTCTTTGAAAGTTCTGTAGATCGATTTATCATCGAAAATCTTTCCAAAGGGTCGGAAAAATCAAAATGTAGATCGGTAAAAACCGAAAAACTCTGAGAGCTCTGTAGATCGAGTCAGCATCGAAAATCTTTCCAACGGGTCGGAAAAATCAAAATGTAGATCGGTAAAAACCGAAAAACTCTGAGAGTTCTGTAGATCGAGTTATCATCGAAAATCTTTCCAACGGGTCGGAAAAATCAAAATGTAGATCGGTAAAAACCGAAAAACTCTTTGAGAGTTCTGTAAATCGATTGCAATAGAAACGATGGTGCCCAGCTCGTCAGCTGTCCACCGCCATATAACGAATTGGTTTTTAAAAGGCAAAGAATTTTATAATCAATAATGCGGTTCGGGTTTTGATCGATGCCTCATTAAAACCTCCTTGCGCCACCAAGGTAGGAAAGAGTGCACCCCCGATCATTACAAATTTGACTAAAAACAACAGAATACGAAAATTAATCAAAAATTACAAACTATTCAAAATACAATTTCAGATGCTCAATATTCCACGGTAGCCTTAGGAGTTGTCCGAGACGGTTCTGTAGGCGGTACGTCCCGCTCCTGACTCTTTCGACTATTTCGTAAGGTCCCTCCCAGTTTGGTGCGAGTTTTCCGAGGCTCTTGTCTTTGGTGTGTAGAAAAACCCGTCGCAGAACCTTGTCTCCGACCTTAAATTCCCGACGACGGACTTTGGTGGCATACCGACTTCTCATTAAGGTCTGGTAGTGCAAAGAGTTTAAATGGGCGCGGTGGCGCTTTTCGTCAATGAGGTCGAGCTCCAATCGTCGGGTAGCGTCATTCGTCTCCGGCTGATAAGTGCCGACCCTGAAAGAGGGAAAAATAGATTCCGCGGGGGTGACCGCGTCCATGCCATACACCAAGGCAAATGGTGATTCCTGGGTTGCCGTGCGGGGTGTCGTTCGGTAAGCCCATAACACTTCCTGTAAGTAGTCGGGCCACTTGCCAGCCTTTCCCTCGAGATTCTTCCTGAGTCCATCCAGAACGGTTCGATTCGTGACTTCGACCTGGCCGTTCGCTTGTGGGTGAAAAGGAGCAGAGAAACACTGTCGGATATTATGCGTGGTACAGAACGCTTTCATTTCCGCTCTATCAAACTGTGGTCCGTTGTCCATGGTTAACCGCTGCGGCACCCCGAACCTACAACAAATGTTTGCCCAGATAAATTTGATAATGTCCTTGGTTTTTGTAGCTGACAAGGGCTCAGCCTCGATCCATTTTGAAAAATAGTCGACCGCGACGACGATCGTTTGCCTTCCTCCCGATGCCATGGGTAACGGCCCGACGAGGTCGATTCCCCATCGGTCAAAGGGTAACCCCTCGGATATAGATTCCAGAGGTGTTGCGGGTATGTTGATCGCATTCCCGAACCTTTGACACGTATCACAAGTTTTCACCATGAATTTTGCGTCTGTTGTTATTGTCGGCCAATAGAATCCTGCGAGGAAAACTCTTCTAATCAAAGCCTTGTATCCGCAGTGCGCCGCGCCTTCCCCGTCGTGTAGCTCGGACAAAATCACCTGGGATTCATCGAAACCTAAACATCGAAGCAGAGGCCGGCTAAAGGATCTTTTGTACAGCACATCCCCCAAAAGCACGTATCCCCGCGCCTTGTTGCGCAATTTTCGAGCCGAGGCCGCATCGTCGGGGAGCCGACCTCCAGCTAAAAACGCGATGATATTCTGACGCCAATCTGAATTCGCCACTGGAGAGATCTGGCACGCAATTTCGGGTCGGTTATCGAGTTCATGCCTTTTAACAATGGACGGACTCTCTTGCTCTATTACCCAAGGATAACTAGTCGAGCAAGAAACTGTCGCCAAAGAGTCTGCCGTTATATTTTCACTTCGGTTGACATGCTCGTACGTGATTTTGTCGAAAGACGCAGCCAAAATTCTCAAGGCCGCTAAGTACTGCACTAGGTGTTCTTTCCGAGCCTCCGCAATCCCCGAGGCTTGGTTTACCAAGAGTTGGGAGTCGCTTACAAGGCGCACTTGCCTCGCCCCGCAGACTTGCGCCAATCGTAAACCAGCCAAAGCTGCTTCATATTCCGCCTCATTGTTTGACGTGTGAAAGCCAAATCGGATGGCCTGGAACATGCTCAAACCCGAAGGAGTAACGATTTGAACTCCCACGCCACAACCGCTAACGTTGGCTCCTCCATCGGTTCGGATAGTCCATTCGCCTTCCGCGGTTTCTTGCGAGGGTGTCTCTTGTTCGGGTCGGTCGGAGTGAAATTCGACCAAAAAATCGGCCAAGGCCTGACCCTTGATCGCGGTTCGGGGCTCGAATTCAATGTCGAAATCCCCTAGCTCTACCGACCACTTGGCTATTCTCCCGGACATATCTGGTCGTTGAAAAACGTATTTTAGCGGAAATGACGTGCGAACGACAATGCGGTGTGCTTGGAAGTACGGGCGCATCTTCCTCGCAGCCGTTACCAGAGCCAACGCCATTTTTTCGAGTTTTAAGTATCGAGTTTCGGCGTCAAGCAGACTTTTGCTTACATAGTACACAGCTGTCGGAGCTGGCCCTGATTCGCTGACCAGAGCTGCACTGACCGCGTAGTCCGTAACCGCAATGTAGAGGAACAGAGTTTCGTGCGCAATGGGCTTGGTCAGACGGTTCGGGGACGATAGATACTCTTTGATCCCCAAAAATGCCTTGTCGCATTCATCAGTCCAAACGAAATTTTTTACCTGTCGAAGGACCTGAAAAAACGGAGCACATTTGTCAGACGATCGGGAGATGAAACGATTCAACGCGGCTAATCGCCCAGTCAGTATCTGAACTTCTTTTATACTCCGAGGAGAAGTCATGTCGGCTAGGGCTCGGAGTTGGACAGGGTCGGCTTCGATGCCTTTCTCACTGACAAGGAACCCCAAAAATTTCCCTGACCGAACACCAAAAGAACACTTCTCCGGGTTTAGCTTAAGGTTTACCCTTCGTAAGTTATCAAAAGCCTCCCTGAGGTCGGTAAGGTGACCCACATCGGTCCCACTTTTGACTAACATGTCATCGATGTAGACCTCCATATTTCTCCCGATCTGGTCTTCAAACGTTCGGTTAACTAGTCTTTGGTATGTCGCGCCCGCGTTCTTTAGTCCGAAGGGCATTACTTTGTAGCAATATAGCCCTCGACCCGTGATAAATGTGGTATTCTCCTGATCCGCGGGGTGCAGCTTAATTTGATTATAACCGGCATAGGCGTCCATAAAAGATAGTAGTTTGTTACCCGATGTTGAGTCCACCAGTTGATCGATCCGTGGCATGGGGAAAGGGTCCTTCGGGCACGCCCGATTGAGATCGGTAAAATCTACACACATCCTCCATTTCCCGCTTTTCTTTTTGACAAGAACGGGGTTAGATATCCACAAAGGGTATCGCGCTTCTACGATATGTCCGACGCCGGTCATTCTTTCGACTTCCCGCAGTATTACCTCCGCTTTTTCGGGAGAGAAAGCCCGACGCTTCTGAATTATCGGTCTAACGTTCCTATTTATGGTCAACTTATGAATCGCAAACGACTCGGGTACTCCCGTAACGTCCCCAGAACACCATGCGAACAAATCAAGATTCTCTCGGAGTAAAGCCAGCATCTGTTCCCTTAAGGTCGGTAACATATTCAAACCGACCCGCAGACCTTTCCCAGTTGCAAAATGATGCAGCTCACACTCTTCGTCTGTTGTCAAAAGGCTTGGGGCCTCCCGAGGGTCGTCCACCGGCTGCGATCCTGGGGAGCTCCCCCTTAATTGCTATGCCTGAGAGGGGAACATCTCTTGGTCTTTCTTGGGCGCCAACGCAGCTCGGTAACACTCCCGGGCCGTTTTCTGGCTGCTGCGCACTACTCCGATGTTATTTCCAACCACATATTTTACGCACTGATGTATGGTGGAAGTCACCGCATGCATGCGCGATATCCAAGATCGTCCCAGAATAGCATTGTGCGAAGCCGGCGCGTCGACTACTATAAACAGCACCGTGACCTCTTTTTTAAACGGGCCGCGACCTAGCTGCACCACACCCTCGAACTCTCCGACGACGTCTGCTGCCGTTCCTGTAAACCCGACGATGGTACGGTCGGATCGCTCGAGGACTGGCCGTGTTCGGAATTTGGCAAAAGTTGAAGCGAAGATGATATTGGCTGAGCTCCCGGTATCTACCGAAATTCGCCGAACCTCTTCTCATGCGATCGCTGCTCCGATCACAATAGCATCCTCATGAGGCCCGGCTAAGTCCCTCATATCGTCATCGTCAAAATGCAAAATTGGTGAAGGGGTACTTCTGGACTGGAAGCAAGTTCTGGCTTCCAGTTGGGTGGTTAGGTTAACGATGTGTCTCTTCCTGGAGGAGTGCGTTATTCCCTCCATCGAATCCCCCCCGAAGATGGTCAGGGATTCGAATAGATCGCGCAGGCCTTGTACCGTACCGACGCGTCCGCCAATTTTTTCATCAACAACTCTGATATCGTCGGGACGCGGAGTTGGGGAAAAGATGCGTCTGGCTTGGAAGCAAGTTGGGTTTCCCGTGCCAGTGGATTGGTCAATTTTTTCATCAACAACTCGCTCATCCCTGAATGCCCGCGCGCTTCCCGTCACAGATCCTTCCCCGAAGGCTACCAATGATTCAAACATTTCACAGAGACCGAGCACAACGTTGGTGCTTTCTCCCACATCCTCCTCAATAACCCCGATGATGTTACGGTTGGCCTCGGGATCGAGGTATTCAATCGAGACGTCGAAACAATCGGTAACTTCTGAGATTGCCATGGTCGTTTCTGGCTTCGGTACGATAACCACCTCCTTAGAGGCTGTTGCAAGCTGAGCCTTCTTGACGTACTCCAACAGATTCCCATGTTCAATAAGCATCTGTATTTCCTTCTTCAAGGCTATACAATCCTTCGTGTCATGGCCGACGTCCTCATGGTAACGACAATAGCGATTATTCCTTTGCTCCCGAGGCGTCGGGATAGGAAAAGGCTTTCGGTACATCCCGCTCCTCTTGGTCTTTTCGTAGATTGACGACACGCACTCTGTGAGGTCCGCAAAGTAAGCCGGTCGTATCCATTTGTTGGACATAGGTCGGGAAGTCGCCTGCCCATTTTGTCTTGGCCTAAGATCGGTCGGGACGGGAGATTTAGTGGTCGACGGCCTGACCGGAGGTATCGTGCTAATTGGTTGGGCTACCCTAGCCTGGTCTGGTCTGGAACCCTGCTTTATCACGACCGATGCTTGGGCGCTCTGTTGGATCTGTGCCGCCACCTCGGAAGCTTCCGTTTCTTCGATCAGTATCTGCTTTTCTATTTGTGCCAATAACGCAGAAAAAGTGAACGCCTGCTTCATTGGCCCTGGAAGCAGGCCTAATCGAAACGCCGTTAGGGCCACGTTCTCTTCACAATGGTCCAGATCGGTCTTCGCATCGATGAAACGCCTGGTATAGTTTTTTAGGCTCTCCCCTAGCTTCTGTCGACAGTTCATGATAGTGTCTCCATTAGCACGGAAACTCTTACTTCCCACGAAGTGCTGCCTAAATATTGCCCAGAAAGTCCCGAAGTTCCTGATGCACCCCTGCGGCAATCGGTTGTACCATTTCGAAGCCCTATCTTTGAATGTCATAGAAAAAGCCCTACATAAGAGCTTATCATCGTTATCGAAACTCAGCATAAAGTTCTTGAAGGCTTCCAAATGGTTATCCGGATCCGTTTTCCCGTCGTATTTTTCCAGTTTAGAAATGTCAAAGCGCCTCGGGAGCGGTCCCGCCAATATCTCATCAGATAACGGGGAGGCTCTCCAGTTGACTCCGAGCTCAAAAGCTCCTCCCCCAAGACCCTCAGTCCTGATTTCATAGAGCCCCTCGGCTCTTGGGCCGACGAACTGGCTGCTCGTTCGGTATCCAAGGTTTTGGCTGTTCGTCGGTTGCCACGGAATTGGTGGCAACATTTCTCGCTCTCGGCGGCTGGCGACGTGCGTTCCTTCCTTTTCAAAGGACACAGGGGTCGGCTTATCGGTGCCGCCCTTTTTGTACCGCGAAGGGTCTGCCCTGGACCCTCGAATGCGCTGGGACCGAGTCTTTCGCGTCCGTTGGGCTCTCTCCCGGCGCCGGTACTCCTCGCCGGACGAATCGTCTGAGGGATAGTCCGACGTCATGGCCCGATGGGTGTCTGTGTTCCGACGAATCTTGGCGGCCTCTTCATCATCGGGAGGTGAATCTCGGTAATACCTGACAGGTCGGACCTCCATCCGCGAAGCTTGGCCGCGACCAGCCGCTCCCCGATCGTCCAGGGCGGGCTCTTTGCCCTTCCCTTCACGAACCCTTTTCTCGTCCAGTGCCCGCTCGCGCTCCTCTTCTAACCGTGCAATATCTTCGAGCAGCTGCTTTCGGGTCATAATCAGGGTCGACCGCTTATCCCGACCGCCGTTCCACTCCCGACCAGGAGCTCCCGCGTCTTCCGACCCAGCAGCGGCTCGGACGACCTCCCTATCGTCCCTCTCTGTCGCCGCTTCGCTATTCATCCCGTACAATGTGACAAAGGACAGAAGATTCCTTTTCGGTATCACTGTTCCCACAGACGGCGCCAATGATGAGTGAATAGCTGTCAAAAGAATATATTTTGGATCTAGGACCTGATATGACTAGAGAGAGAAAGTGTAGAGAGATAAAGTAGAATCTGAGAAAGTAATATTCAATACCCCTTTTTTGGGCAAGTGGGTCATCCTTTTATAGTAAAATAAGGTGGACCCATTTAACCTATTAGTGGGCCGTTCATTGCATTTCAATGAAGCCCTTCTTATTATTACATTGTTGTAAATTAGTCCTTGAAGGACTTTAAACAATCGATTAATCCCATTAACTATTATCTACTGCATTTTTACCCCTATTGCTTGGATCGGCGGATTCCGCCCTCATCACTATGAAATGGTACAACAGCCTGCCTCAGGGTTGTATTAAAGACTTTGATACTTTTTGGGTGGCCTTTCGAAGGCAGTTTGTGGGGAGTAAGGAGCTGAAGGGCAATGGAGATACCATAATCCATTGTGCCCAGGAACCGAATGAGTCGTTAAAGGAGTACATAAGTCGTTTTGTAAACACAAAAAATGGGTTGGCTGATTGCTTTGAACATGTAGCAATAGCATCCTTGAGACAAGGTTTGAACCCAGGCAACCTGGCCGATTCGGTGACCAGGAAGAAAGCCATGACCTGGGGAGGATTGCTAAACCAAGTTGGCAAGCAAATAAATGTTGATGAAACGAAAAATACCAGGGTGCACAGACAGGTGAGATCCACCCCGGTGGCACCAACTCCAAATCAAAACCAGTCCGGGAATAGAGCAAGAGAAACCGGACAGGGGCATGGTAGGGGAAAAGCTCAGTCCCAGCCAGCTGCTCCTGCTCAAAGTCAGCAATCCAGAAACAAAAGAGGGCCATGGGTCCAACCAGAGTGGTTCGCAGAACTTTAAGAAAGCGTGGCCACCATTTTTGATAAAACAAAAGATGAAGTACACTACCGGAGACCGACAACCTTGCAGTCTCCCAAAGAGCATCGTAATAACTCCTTTTGCCAATACCACAATGATATTGGCCATACCACTGATGATTGCATAGCGTTGAAATAAGAGGTACAAAATTTGATTGAAAGGGGGAAGTTGGGTGCGTACGTTAAAAGAAAAGGAGGCAACAGGCCTGACAACACCCACTGGGCTGGTCCGGTTAATGCTGCCCCGGAGGGGGCTATGGTAATAGTTGAAAGGTTTGATGTGGAATCTGAATACTTGGATCCTGATCCAACAAGAAACAGAGTGGGTACTATAGAGGAGCGTTCTAGATCGGTCTCCGGGCTCATTAAATTCTTCGAGTCACTGACCATTTTTGGAGGGGACACTATGACGGCTCCTACTACTTCTTCAAGAAAAAGATATGTTCATAATTTGGCCTCCCAACTAGAAGGAGGCATGACATCCTATCAATCTCCAAATTCGTTCCCATTCATAGTCTTCGATAAGGATGATTTGAGAGATATTGCTGGCCCTCATGAGGATGCTGTTGTCATAGGAGCATCTATAGGGGGCAATGAGATAAGGCGAATTTTGGTGGATACTGGAAGCTCTGCCAATATCCTTTTTCTAAACACTTACAAGAAAATGAAAAATCCAACTGTGATTCAAAAGTCGGACAGGTCAATCGTGGGCTTCACGGGCAGCTCAGCCGATGTGATCGGGGAGTTTGAAGAAGAAGTGTTGTTGGGCAGGGGCCCTTTCAAGAAAATGGTTAGAATACTCTTCATTGTGGTGGATTGTCCCGCCTGTTATAATGCTATTCTAGGGAGATCTTGGCTCTCTAGGATGCATGCAGTGGCTTCGACAGTCCATCAGTGTCTAAAGTATGTTGTTCAGGGACAGGTTGGGGTTGTCCGGAGCAGTCAAAAGATTGCAAGAGAATGTTATGCCACTGCCTTGGCTCCACGAACGCTGGGGGCAGTCCGTATAAATGACCAATAGCAGTTTGAGGGCCTTTCTGGGGGTGAGGGTGAAATTGATGACCCCAGAGAGACCCCTGGAGTGTTGATTCCAATTGAGGAGGTTGAAACACACTGCTTGGAAGAAGGAAAAAAACGTCAAGATAGGGTCCAAAATGCCACCAATGCTGAAAAAAGGAATGTTAAAATTTTTAAAAGACCATCAGCATGTTTTTGCTTGGTGCAACGCTGATGTTACTGGGGTTCCATCAGAGGTGATTTCCCATCACCTATCAGTCCGGAGAGATGTGGCACCGGTGGTACAAAAGAGGAGAGCTTTCTCAAAAGAAAAGGCTGATGTCATTGTACAAGAGGTAGGGATGGCAACGGGGCGGATCGGGGGCGGGTACCTATATATCCACAACCCGCCCCGCAGTAAATAACTGATACCCGAACCCGCCCCGAAATCCGACGGGTATTTTTTTTTTCATACCAAATCCGAATCCGTGGGTTCGGGTTACCCACACGGGTACCCGCGAACTACCCGCGGAAGAAACCCGTTGTAGATACCCGAACCGAACCCGAACCGAACATAAACAAAATATGTAAAAAATAAAATATAAAAGTAAAAATCTAACAATAAATTTAACAAAATACTACCATAAATTATAATCTTCATCGACTTGATATTCTAAATAAAACAAACGTATAAAATTAAAATAATAAATCTAACACTATTTCTCGAGAAATCATAGAAAAAAAAGAAAAAAAAATATTCCGAAATTAAAAAATCATATAACAAATCGATGTATTTAGTAAAAAATCATATAACAATTCTGTATAAAATATATAGAATATATTCTAAAATAAATTTTAAAATCTATATAGAATATATAGATATATCTAAAAAATATAAAATTGAATATAGAATAAATAAATATATAGAAATTTTTATATATATATTCAGAATTAAATATTTTATATGAATATATTCGAAAATAAATTTTAAAATCTATATAGAATATATAGATATATCTAAAAAAATATAAAATTGAATATAGAATAAATAAATATATAGAATATTTTTATATATATTCAGAATTAAATATTTTATATGATAAAAAAAATTGAATTTTAGTATTCAGTATCAGATCTATACATATTCAGTATCAAATCTATGCATAAACAGTTTATATATACTATATATATATATATATATATATATATATATATATATATATATATATATATATATATATATATAAATTAGACAAAGAGAAATAAGTTATTGTAAAATCATTTTTTAGATAACATGAACGATTTTTAGAGAGAAAAAATAAAAAGAACCGATTAGTCTAAAAAACATAGAAAAAAAAGAAAAAAAAATCATCGAAATAAAGAAAGAAACCTGAATATTAGGAAGGAAGCGAGTGACAACTGAAAACCAAAGAACGGAGCAACAAAAAACCAAAGAACGGAGCAACAAATCGTGGCGGTCGGTACAATAGTGATGGTTCTATGTGAGGAGATAAAAACGAGAGAAGTGATAGTGAAAATGAGACAGATTAGATATTGAAAGGTTTTTTTTCTTTTAGGGTTTGGAATATTATTGGGCTAGATTACATAGAGATTAGAGACGGTAATAAATAATATTTATAACGGGCTATAATTAATAATAATATTATTAAAGTTGAATATTTAGTCTTTATAACGGGCTAAAAATAAAATCAGTAAATAATATTTATATATACAGAGATGGAAGGTATTTTTACGGGGCGGGTTTGGGGCAGTTACCCGTGGTTTAATATTCAAAACCGAAACCGAACCCGAACCCGAACGGATAGTAAAAATAAAAACCATAACCCGCCCCGTTTATTTTTTTCTTTTTCGGGTAACCCACCCCGTCGGTTCGGTTCGGTTCGGGTACCCACGGTTTCGGTTTAAATTGCCATCCCTAACAAGAGGTTGATAGGCTCACAACGATGGGGCACATTAAAGAATCTCAATACCCCTTGTGGACTGCCAATCCCGTCTTGGTGAAAAAGAAGAATGGCAAATGGCGTATGTGCATTGACTTCACAGACCTTAATCGAGCTTGTCCAAAAGACTTGTATCCGGTCCCCCGGATAGATCAGTTAGTAGACTCTACTTCTGGGAACAAACTACTCTCCTTCATGGATGCCTTCTCCGGGTACAATCAGATCCAAGTGGATCCAAAAGATCAAGAGCATACCACATTTGTCACTGATAGGGGTCTACATTGCTACAAGGTGATGCCCTTTGGCTTGAAAAATGCTGGGGCTACTTATCAAAGGTTAGTCAACAAGGCATTTGCTGATCAGATTGGAAGAAATATGGAGGTTTACATTGACGATATGATGGTGAAAAGCGTGGATGAGCAGTTGCACTTGTCCGACCTCCAAGAGACTTTTGCCAACCTGGCCAAAGTGAATTTGAAGCTAAACCCTGAAAAGTGTGTGTTCGGAGTGCAGTCCGGGAAGTTCTTAGGGTATATCATAAGTGAGCATGGAATACAGCCCGACCCGGACCAACTCAATGATTTGTTCCAGATGGAGCCTCCTCGAAACATTAAAGAAGTACAGCGATTAACGGGGAGATTGGCTGCCTTGAACAGATTCATCTCCAGGTCTTCGGACAGATGTGCTCCATTCTTTCAAACCTTGAAGGGTGCAAAGGGGTTTGAATGGACATCACAGTGTAATGAAGCATTTAATGAAATCAAGAAACATCTTTCCTCTCCCAAGACTTTGTTCAAACCACTTGACGGGGAGACTCTCTTTGTATATCTGGCTGTTTCAAGTTGTGCCATCAGTGCTGTGCTAGTGAGGGAGGTTGATGGGCATCCTCACCCAGTGTACTACATCAGCAAAAGCTTGATTGATGCTGAAAGGCGTTACTTGAAACTCGAAAAACTGGCATTGGCCTTGGTGATAGCTGCAAGAAAAATGAGGCCCTACTTCCAGGCTCATCCTATCGTTGTCCGGACATCTTTCCCTTTAAAAAATGTCCTTCAAAAAGCAGACATTTCGAGCAGAATGACAAAGTGGTCAGTAGAATTGGGGGACTTCGACATAGACTTTGCTCCCCGAACAGCGGTAAAAGCTCAAGTTGTGGCTGACTTTCTGGTCGAATTCCATTTTGATAGGGATTCCGAACAACCTACTGATTCAAAAGACAAGAAAGTGTGGATTGTCCGAACAGACGGAGGATCCAGTACCATGGGATCTGGGACAGGAATATATCTCACTTCCCCATACGGGGACAACATGTTCCAAGCTATTTGTTTTGCTTTCAGGGCATCCAATAATGAGTCTGAATACGAAGCAGCTATAGCTGGGTTGAAATTGGCCTACATTTGTGGAGCTAAAAGGGTTAAGCTACTAAGTGATTCCCAGTTGCTAGTCCACCATGCCTTGGGCCTATCAGAAGCTAGAAAGGAACAATTGGTCAAGTATTTACTCCTCCTGAAAAATGAGGCGTTGAAATTTAAAACTGTTGTCTATGAGCACATCCCCAGGGCAGAGAATGAGCTAGCAGACTCACTGGCAACGATAGCATATACGGAGTCCTACCTATGGATCCATGTGCTCGAAAGCCCTTCTATTCAACTCGATAAAGGTGAAAAAGAGGAAGTCTTTGAAATACAAGTAAATCAGCCTCAAGATTGGAGGTCTCCTCTTGTGCAATATCTGTCCGATGGTATCGTGCCCTTGAATAAATCACAAGCCAGAACATTGAAGCACACGGCTCGTGGTTTTCTTATGTTAAGAGAAGTATTATACAAAAAATCCTATAGCAAACCTCTCCTACGTTGTTTAGGGGATCATGAGTCACAAATAGTTCTCTCTGAATTGCATGATGGTGAGGGATCAGCCCATTGTGGATTTAGAGCTTTAACAAGAAGAGTGCTACTCTCCGGATACTATTGGCCATCAATTATGAAAGATGCTAAGGAGCTGGTACGAAGGTGTGATCCATGCCAGAGGTACAGCAATGAAATTCATGTACCAGCCATTCTTTTGGAATCAATTTCTGAGCCCATCCCTTTTGCTCGTTGGGGATTGGACTTAGTTGGGCCTCTCCCTGTGGCGTCCGGAGGGCGTAAAACCATAATTGTAGCCATTGACTACTTCTCGAAGTGGATAGAAGCAGCCCCCTTGGCAGGGACAACCTCAAAAGCCGTTATAAAATTTATTCTATCCAACATATGTTGTAGATTTGGTGTCCCCCAGAAAATAACAATAGACAATGGGCCACAGTTTGACAACAGAGAAATGGAAAGCTTCTGTGCCTCAAGGGGTATTCAGCACTGCTTTTCTTCACCTTTCCACCCTCAAGCCAATGGGCAAGTTGAAGTGGCTAATAGAACGATACTGTCCGGTTTAAAGAAGAATTTAGAAGGGGCTGCTGGGAAGTGGCCTAGTTATCTACAAGAAGTTTTATGGGCCTACCGAACAACACCTGGGGCTGCAACACAAGAATCCCCTTTTGCCTTGGTCTATGGAATGGATGCAGTAGCTCCCATAGAGAAGACACTCCCCTCATTTCGTGTTCATAACTTCTCCGGACAGGCTAATGAGATGGCAATTAGAAATCAGCTTGATTTGATTGAAGAAAGACGGGTGAAAGCTCATCTTAGAATGGCACACTATCAGGGCTTGATGAGAAGCAGGTTTGCTTCTAAAGTTAAAAGAAGAGACTTTCAACCAGGAGATAAAGTATTAAGGAAAGTTTTCTTGCATACTAAGGAAAAGCTCTTCGGAAAACTGGCCCCAACTTGGGAGGGTCCGTACACTGTGGTTGAAAGAATCAAGCCTGGGACATACTGGTTGGAAGACAAAAATGGCAGGGTTTTAACTCACCCTTGGAATATTGAACACCTACGAATGTACTTGGAATAAAACTTGTGTAAATATTTACTTGTTTAAACATCCATGTAAATATTTGGGGGCATACCTTCCCCTCTTCGGTGGCACGAAGAGTTTTCAATGAAATTTGGTGCCTTCTTCAAAATTCCCTAAGTATTTTTAAACATTTTGTCTCTTATCATACTACCCGGATTAAAAGATCTAAGGGCTACTTAAATTCTAGCCGGAAAGTTTTAATACTCTCACAATACAATAAAATTATTTAAACTCCAGCTATTTAAACAAACAATGAAAGAAAAGGATGGTTGAGAAAAATAAGATATTCATTCAACAATTTAAAACTGCCTTGGCCTTCCAAGGACTTTTTGAGTAAGTTTGGGCACAATACAAAAATCTGTCCGAATAATACGAACAGCATCACAAAAAAAAGGGTGCCTTGGCCTTCCAAGGACTTTAGTTCGAACAGAAGATAAACAAAATAAATTTTAGGTTAAGGTTGAGCCTTTGAAGATGGCTCACCCTCATTCGCTTTCTTGCCCTTGATGTCGCTCTTCTCTTCGACTATCTTTTTACCCTTGGGGTCAATCTCTTCCTCACCTGGGCTCTCTCCGGTTTCCTCTTCTTCACCGGACGAAGACTCACCGGAGTACCCCTCATCAACCATGGTCCAGTATGGGAGATCATCATCATCTACATAACGCCATAATTCCCCTAGTCTCCTCTTCAGGAATTTCTCATGAAACAGGAGGACCATATCAGACTTTATCTTTTGAATCATTAGCTCCTCGCTTTGGATCATCTCCCTGGCATAGGCGTTGATCTTGGCCTTGATCATGGCCTCTTGATCCCTCACCAAAGCAGCTTTCTCTTCAACAGCCTAAGTCACTGAATTCTCTAAAGAAAGTTTGTCAGTGGTCAGATTGGTGACAAGCTTCTCCTTTGCTACAGTTTCTCCTCTTGAGGCTGTCAAGTCCTTCTCCAGTCCGGACAGCTTAGCCCGGAGATCTTTTACGGTCTCTTCTAAGGAAGCAGCTTTTGTGTTGCTTTCATCTTGATTCTTCTTTAGCTGATCATTTGCCTCCTTGAGCAAATCAACCTTATTGGCAGCAGTCCGGAGGTCTTCGGACAGTTTTTCCTTCTCCGACTTGAGGTCTTTGATGGTGTCCGCTTGACTTCGGACTTGCCTTTCCAAAGTAAGTATTGGTTGCACGTTGCTAAGGATAGAATGGGCTATAACATCCCTCTCACTGGAAACCATAAAAGTCTTACCGTTGAAGTTAACTGTGTTGGAGCTGCTTGGAGGGACATAGGGCCCTGCAAACTCGTCTCTGGGCAGCCCAAGAAAATATTCACCAAGTCCATCCAGACCGGTGATGTCCATTTCATCTAAGTTGAGCTCTCCCCTCTCAACTTCATCTGTAGTAAACTCCTTTTGAATCTCACCTTGCAAGTCCCTTGGGATCTCTTCAGCCAATGTTGGGTCAGTAGGGAAAGAGGGCTCCGGGTTCGGAGAGCGACTTCATCTCCTTGGGAAGACTTCTTTTTCTTGGCCTCCCTGTCAGTGCTCTCACTTGTTTGCTTGCGAGTCCTCTTAGAGGCCCTTGTAGGCTTAGGGAGGTTCACTTCCTGCTTCTCGCTCTCCTGTTCCACCACCTGTAGAAGGGCTGCATCAATCTGAGCCTGTGCCAGTCCTTTTGTGTCTGTTGGGGCCTCCTTCTCATCGTCACCTGCTGCCCTCTTGTCTTTCTTCTTCTTGCCCTTCATTTTACTTGGGGCTTTGGCCCGGGCAGGAAGGAAGAGAGTCTCATCCAGTTCGTGAGACCTTCTCAGCACGATGTCTTCATCAGGTTGGGTGGAGAACTCCTCCCAAGTTAGGTCTCTTCGACCTGTGGTGTTCCACAGGTGAGACCTTGCTAAGTTCCCAGCAGTAAAGGCTTTGTGGAACCGGTTCTCCCAGTTCTCTACAGCCCAGGCGTTAATTTTGCCACAGGTAGTCTGTCCGGCCTTTAGGTAGTCCCCGAACTCCTTTGGCAGCTCTGTTAAAACGAAAAAGAAACTAATTAACATAAACTTAAAGAAAAGAGAGATTCGAACAGAAGCTTAAAGTAAAAACTTACGATCACTCCTCCATCTACTTCGAAGAAGGCTATGATTCTCCTTGGCCTTGATTTTCTTTCCATTTTCCCATGAGCCACTGACAAACAAGAATTGGCTCCTCCATTTACTCTCCGACTCCAGGAGATCGTCAACAGCTTTGAGGTCATTCCCCATGTTGAAATGATAGAAGGGGAACTGATGATGTTTACACAAGCTGGCCACAGCTGCAAACTCTTCCATAGGAAGAGGGATTCCAGATAACCTAGACGCCATAATACATGACATCAAGGTGAACCAGCCATTGGAGCTAAACTGTGATGGGCAGAGTTTGACCAAATGAAAATAGCGCACTATCTCTGGGTCCAGTGGGAACCTGAGTCCCCAGTTGAATAGCTCCGTGAAGAAGACTATCTCATTCCTTTTGCAATCCATCGGGGTCTCTGGATCGATGGGAATCCTTATCTTTACGTTCTCAGGGATTCCCCACTTTGTGCGCAATCTGCCCAGATCTGAAGTATGGATGAACGCATACTTGGGTTTCAACAAAGCCAAAAGATACTTGAACTCCACTTTATGAAAGCATGGCCCCACTCTCCCTTCAAGGCTCTCCGGCAGGTCCGGACGCCTCAAATACAAGTCCTTTTTGCCCTTCTTGGCAACAACGATAGCAGTTTTAGCCTGTCCGGAGGACTCGGACTCAAATCTAACCTCCTCATTGGAGTCCTCCATCCTCTCCTCCATAATCGTTGGGGGAGCTTCAGTAGAAATAGTCCGGGGAGTATTGAGGCTTGGCAGAGCTGATCCTCCGGACTGTTGGCTGTCCGTATTTACTCGACTTCTTACCTCAATTTGAGTTTCTGAGGTAGAAGATTCCTTGGGGGGTAGTGGGCTGCTGGCTTCTAGTCCTGACGGCCTCTCCCGGGGAGCCCTTATAGTTGCCCCAGACCCTGATTCACTATTTTTTGCCCCCGATTTCGAGGGTGTGTTTTTAGAAGGCAGTCCTTTAACCAACCTACTTGGCCTTTTCATGATTAATTTGTTTGGGGAGTGGTCAGAATCAGACCCCATAGCAATGAAAGAGGATTTTTTCCTAACACTTGTGGCTGTGACTCCCGGTTCAACAACGGGGATCGACTCTTGAACTGAGGAGCTGGATACTATGGGGGAAAGCGTTGATTGAAAGAGTTTTTTAGGTTTTGTACCTTTAGAAGAAGATGAACCTCTGTCAGATTCTTCGATTGAAGGGGCTGGTTTCTCAACAGGCGACGCTGGAAGCCCTGCTGCAAGTCTTTTTTCCTTCTCAACTCTTTGAGCTTTCTCCAATTCTGAGAGGTTAAGCCAGCCACCCTTGATCAGTGATGTTCTTGCTGTAAACATAAACAGCCAAGGAAATTCTGAAGATTCTAGAGAGATAAAGCTCTGAGTAAAAATGGCAGAGTGAAATTTGAAAGAGATAGTGAGATAGTGAAAAGTGAATTAGAATTTATAGTAAAAGTGAAAAAAGAAGTTGATTCCTAGGAGAATCCGAAAAGTTGGGCAATGGTTAAAAGGCGGCGCTGATGTCATTAATGGCATTTAAAAGAGGTAACTTGTTCGAGAAAGTGGTGCGAAATTCAAGGTGAAAAAACGGCTAAAGTGACCAATCAGAGAATGACATGTGTCTCATTAACTCTGGCAAGAACCGTTTAGAATTCGTAACGATCGGTCTGTCCGGGTTTATCCACAACTCTCTCCGAATTGAAAAACCACTTCCTCTAATCAGACTGTTTTTCAGTTCTTTGACAAGGACACTTGTTCAAACATCTAAAAAAGGGGCTCCTGATGAGTCCGAATTCAGAATACTCCCCGGAATGGCAAATCAGTGTAATTCTCTCCAAAATCCGGACAGAACTTTTGGACCGGACAAATCACTTCGAACCAGTATGAGCCTAAGGCTGTTCGGACTATGACAAAAGTACTAAAAAACCTAAACACTTCTTGACTAAGCTACATGTCCTCCTGCTTAGAACTCATGGGTCTTTAAACATGACCCGGGTCCATTAAACTTGGCCCGAAAGCCCATAAGGGCCCAAATTTCATACTATAAATACCCAACCACCAGCATTAACTATGGGTAAGAAAAATTAACTGCTGCCAAGCTGCTTAATTCTCTCTCCACATTAAAAACACTTTGAAACACCCTTAAACACCCTCACACCACCGTGAAACACCCTTACACCGCCTTAAAACTCCACTTGAAATTACCAGCCTACCCTCAGGCTACTTTTATCCACACCAATACTTACAAGCCAATGCAGGGAACTGTATATTTATGGAATAATCATTCGTTGACTTTTGGTGGTATCGGTAACGTCAGAATCAGAATGTTTGACGGGGTTGTTAGAAACTCGACATGCTGGAAAGTTCCTGGGTTAAAGAGAAACATGATTTCTCTTGGGACACTAGACTCTCAGGGTTACAAGTATCATGCAGAAGACGGTGTAATTAAAGTGACAAATGGCTCAATGGTGTGCATGAAAGGCAGTTTGCACGAGGGTCTTTACATTCTCCAAGGGAGTGTTGTTATGGGCAATACTGCAGTAGTATCATCAGGGAGTAATAGCCAAGGTAGGTATGATCAGAATCAGTTGTGGCATTGGCGACGTGGTCACATGAGTGATAGATGATTAACTGTTTTGGGAAAGACAGATTTGTTGAAAGGGTATAAAGCATAATCATTGGGATTTTGTGAGCACTGTGTGTTTGGTGAACAAACTATAGTCAAATTTAGTAAATCGACTATAATAAAGACTAAAAGGACAGTGGACTATATTCACTCATATCTTTTGGGTCCAAACAGAATTACATCAAAGAGAAAATCCATATACTACATGAGTTTGATTGATGATTATTCAAGGATGGTGTGGGTTTACTTTCTGAAACGAACGGTGAAGAATATTCAACCTTTGTCAAATGGAAGACGATGATTGAGGAGCAAACAAGAAGAAACATCAAACGTCTTAAGACATATAATGGGTTAGAATATTGCAGTCGTGAGTTCAACGAGTTCTGTGTAGCTAAAGGAATAGTGTGCCATCACACTTGTTCTAGAACACCATAACAGAATGGAGTCGTATAAAGAATGAACAAAACACTTGTGACAAGGCTTGAAGCATGCTCTCGCATTCCGGTGTGGGAAAAGATTTTTGGCCTGAAGCTATCAATACAACGTGTTACTTGGTGAATCGGTCTTCATCAAAGACTATTGATTGTAAAACTCCTTTTGAGATTTAGCCTGGGTCATTGGCTGATTACAAACATTTGAGGGTGTTCGGTTGTCTTGCGTATGCTCATGTGAGAGATGGTAAGCTTGAGCCAAGGGAAAAACAGGGTCATATTTCTAGAATATGCTAATGGAGTGAATGGATATAGGTTATGATGTACCTCTTCAAAGTCTCCAGGTTTTCGCATCAGTAGGGATGTTACTTTTAATGAGTTTGCTTCGATAGACAGTTAGAAGGAATTATGAGAAATGGTCGAATCAAGATCGGTTGTGAGTAAACAGGTTGAGCTTGAAGTAAAATCAGTTCATAGCAGGTCCAATAATTCGAATGGTTCTGAAGTGGATCCATAATTAGGAGGTGAAGCGTTAACATCAGATGATAGTGACGATGATGCGCCCGAACCAGAACAACAACCTTATAACATAACATTGGGCAGAGAAAGAAGAGATATTAGACTTCTAAAAAATTATACGAATCTAATTGCATATGCTCTATCAGTTGCAGAAGAAGTTGAGATGCAACAACCTAGTAGCTACAAAGAAGTTATAGCGAGTTCAGAGGCAGATCGATGGATTAGTGCTATGGGGGAAGAGATTAAATCTCTTCATAAGAATCAAACATGGAAGCTTGCTGACTTGCCTAAAGGACAAAATGTAGTAGGCAGGAAATGGGTGTTCAAGAAAAAGGATGGTAATCCAGGGGTTGAGGCATCTCGATTCAAGGCAAGACTGGTCGTTAAGGGTTTTACTCAAAGAGAATGAATCGACTTCAATGAACTGTTTTCTCCACTGGTGAAGCATAGTTCGATTCAAGTTTTGTTAGGAATTGTAGTTTTGCAAGATTTAGAGCTTTTATCAGTTGGATATGAAGACTGCGTTTCTACATTGTATATTGGAGTAGCAAATCTAAATGAGACAACCAGAGGGATTTATCGAACCTAATATAGAGGACAAAGTTTGTCTGCTGAAAAATTCACTATATTGTTTTGAAACAGTTGCCTAGTCAATGGTGCATACGTTTTGATACATTTATGGTGCCAAAAGGGTTCACGAGGAGTCCATATGATAGTTGGGTGCATCATCAAAAGATGTCAGATGATCCTTATGTTTACTTGTTGTTGTATATAGATGATATGCTTATTGCTAGTTGTGAGTATGTCACACATTGTGCAGATAAAGAAGCAGCTTAGTACCGAGTTTGAGATGAAAGATCTGGGTAGAGCAAAGAAGATTCTTGTAATGAAGATTATCAGGAACAGAAGTATGGGATCATTACACTTGTCTCAACGAAGATATATTGAGAAAGTGCTACAACGATTCAACATGTTTGATGCTAAGGAAGTTAGCATCCCGTTTGCTACTCATTTCAAGTTGCCTGCAGCAGGAGCGGCCAAGGACGATGTTGAGTTAGAACAAATTTCGAAGGTTCCATAAGCAAGTGCAATTGGTAGTATTATGTATGTTATGGTATGCACACGTCTGGATATTTCACATGTTAGTGTAGTTAGCAGGTACATGAGATGTCCTTGGAAAGAATACTGGCAGGCAGTGAAATGGATACTTCAGTATCTTTAGAATACTGTGAACATTGGCTTAACTTTTAACAAGACCGATATTGGTGGATCGATGAATGATGTTGCCGGATCAATGTTAGCTTTGTTGATTCTGATTTTGCAGGTGATATGGATAAAAGGAGATCTCTGACAGGATATGTATTTACTCTAGCCGAGAGTGCGATCAGTTGGAAATCACAGTTGCAAGCTATTGTAGTTTTGTCTACAATAGAGACAGAGTACATTACAGTAACAGAAGCAGTTAAAGAGGCAATATGGTTGCAAGGTTTGATGGCAGATTTGGGCTTGGATATGACTACTACAAAAGTGTTTTATGACAGTCAAAGTGTCATACACCTTACAGGGAACTAGATGTGTCATGAGCGTACAAAGCACATAAATGTCATGTATCATTTTATTTGTGATATAATATCAAAGAAAAATGTTGATGTGAAGAAAGTGTCTACACATGATAATCCAGCAGATATAATGACCAAGGTAGTATCAGTTCAAAAGGCTAGAGAGTGCCTAAACTGGATTGGTGTTCGCAATATAGAGTGAATGCCTTAGGGGCACTTGGTGAGTCAAAATTGAGAAGTTTCTTTGTTGTTAGTGAAGAAAGGATATTCGTCTCGAGGGGAAGATTTGTTGTGAATGAGTTGAATAGTTCCTTGATTGTATACTGTATCCGGCAATACAGTTTTATGTCTGTGATAGTGTTATTGTGTCTTGACAGTGTATTGTGTTCGACAGTACAAATAAGTGTTATGACAATATCATTGTTAGTTTTGTAGAATGGAGCCCATTAGGCATATTATCTCGTAAGTTCTATTGATTCCCTATAAAGAGACTACTAGGGCTACACAAAACAGAATCTGAAATCTGTAACCCTTTTCTATCATAGTGAAACACTTTTCTCTAGTGACACCCATACGTAGACAATTTTCGAACCACGTTAAATCCTGTGTTCTTTTCTATTCTTTCATTTATCCATGTTCTATTTTATTTGTGTTCTGTGCTTGAGCTATTTGTGATAAATTTCATAGTGATTTACAACAGATCATGTTGTTAACAAAGTACACTTTTCTAAAATAATTTTAAAATATATTTTTTTCTCTCTTTATTTTCAACCTTGAGCTCAATTGCATTCAAATCAAGAATGAATATATTAAAATAATCCAACTATCTTTGGATCTCTTTGTCATCATCAATTTTTAAAGTCTACAAGTACTTTTTAAGATACAACCTATTTTCAAAGGATTCCTTCCTGTACATTACTGAAAACTCTTCAAACATCTCTCGAAGCACCTCATTCCCAAAAACTCAAGATTATAAAACTATAGGCCTTGGAAAACACTTTAATATCAATCTCATTTGTATTTTTCTCATTAATGATAGTAAACACCTCTTTTTGTATAAGGAATAATATGATTTTAATTCTCTAGAGATTAAAGTCATTGAAGTTCATAGAACTCATCTTTATGATTGTGTTTGATTTTCTACTGAAGTCTTAATCTCTACACTCAATATCTGACACATTGTTTTTTCTTCTACTTTTTTTTATCACCAACTACAATATTGTTACAAATTCTTCACGCTTTCTTCAATATTTGATAAGAAAACTATAGTTGAAATCAAAGTAATAAGCCTTCAATAGTTGGTCGAGACTTAGGTTTAGTCAGTAACAAGTTTTGGAAGTAGGACGAGACTTAGCCTCACTAGTGATTAAATTTCTACAAGTATGGAAATAAAGAACAGAGATTCGGCTCATAAGTTTCAAAGTCGAAGTTAAGAAGAAGAACCAAAATACAAAATCAATTACACAATAAAAGATTTAACGTAGTTTGAATTGTGAATAAATTATACATCCATGGGCAACAAATTATTGATTTATATAGAATAAATATTATAAGTAAATTTCATAAACACAATTAACGCAATGCTCAACTATACTATGTTTTAAATATTTTTAATGTCACAAAGAAAAATCTTGGGTCTCAGTGTTTATCACTCAAAAAAGTTTATCAAGATTGTAGTCAATCGTTTATTCTCACAAACATCTGAGAGTTAGTGACACCAACCCCACTAGCATTCATACTGGTCTAATCCATTTCTGACGGATGGTGGCGTAAACCTCTTACATCTGTATGCTAGTAATTTAGTTGACCAACCTTCAATCAAATTCAGATTAAATGTGTTTTGGTCAATGACTAAAGTTTCTCTATAATTCTCTACTTTTCTCATAATATCAAAAATAGTTTCATTCAGAAAGAAACATAGTAGCATTTTCAGAAGTTTCGGCAGGTGAAGTCATTACCCCTAAGTTCTAACATGTAATTATCCTACATTTAGGTTTGAACAACAAGGATCCTACCCTTACAATCAGCATGTAAAGTCTTTTCACTTACATTCCAATAGAGTAATACACATAAATCTCAATATAGCTTATTCCCTTAAGTTTCATCATACATCTATACACTTAAGTCTCAGATGAGCTCTTGTCTTAGTCACTTTGAACCTATGTGCAACAGTTTTCAAAGTTATCTAATAGAAATTACCAAATAAAATAGTGAATCAAAATCAAAAGAAAATAAAAAAAATAAAAAATAAAAAAAATCATAAATTATTCTAAAAATGTGATAATATCAAATTAATCATATAAAAACATCTCATATACCTAATATATATTCATAAATACAACCGGAACTGCTAAAACTATATATAGGAAAAATACCATGATTCCAACCTACACTTAAAATGAAAATATAGGTTAATACCATGATTTTAACCTACACCTAAAATGACAATATAGGTTAAATACATGATTTTTTGAAAACAATAAAATAGAAAATATTATAAAAGGATCAAACAACTATGAAATAACATATTTAGTTGTCATTCATGTTAGACAGTTATAATTTCTAAATAATCATATTAGTCATATTAAACCAACCTGGCATATAAATCTTAATAAACATTTAGATGTCACTCATCTTGGTCATGTTAGAACAATCTAACAGCTAAACAATTGTATACAATAATAAAATAAATTTTTATATTCATTTTGAAAAAACTATAAATTCTTATAACAAAACAACAACAAAATTATAAATACAGAGCATTGCGGTAAGACATGATGGATGTATGCTCGTCGCAATGATCGATGTCAGCAACCACCTCTCGGAACTCCGATAGAATTCTCTGATGCCCTCCTCATGATTCTGTCGAATCTAGAAGAGAGCGTCAATACACTTTTTGACACAGGTATTGTGCCAAAAGTGTTGGAAAAACGCTGTCTGAACTTCATAGAAGTTCCACATGGAAGGGACTTCTTTCTGAGCCCGTAGAACCTTTTTTAATGAAAGAAACATCTGATGCGCTAACATAGTGACATCACAATTATATCAAGGCATCTCCAGGAAGGTTGCTTGGAAACATCAAGCACATCAGAGGATCCTTATCACATAAGATAAATTATAAATTTGTATGTGCATTGATTTACTTGTTAGTCATCTTAGTTTTGTATGAACAATATAATAACTAAATCATTGTATACATCACTAAAACAAAACTTTGTATTAATATTTAAATATTGTAATCTGTTTAACAAAACAAAAAAAGTTATAAATTAAAGTATATTAACCAAATAAGAACTAAGATTAAAACTACTCAACAAAAAAAACACAGCTAACCACAAATGACCCAGAATGTTTAGTGGATTACAAAAAGAAGAGTTTGAGAAAAATAAAAAAGAAATAAAAAAGAATGAAAATTAGTTTGAGTTTAAAAGGGACATTAAATTTAATAGAAATCTTAAGTAGATCGAAACAGCGCGCGATAAAAAATACATCACATATAAACAATGATTAGAGAAAAGGTACTATGAGATTAAAAAAGTTTAAAATTGCATTTTGACTCAAATAATCAATAATATTTGAACAAATGACTTAAGTTCTTAATTTGTTTTTTATCAAACCCAAACAACAATTATTATAAGAAAATGAACTCAGTTATTTTCTCTAAATGAAATTTAAAGATGGGCATGACTATTTTCCCATCGTTTTTGTTACTCCTCCAAAAAAATATCATTGTATTCTTTTTTTAAATGATAATATAAATAGTAATTTTACTAAATCTCTCACTATTTTCTCTTATCTATACTACTATTCTTGAAAACCTCTTAAAACTTATTTTCAAACTTTATTTTCTTATAAATCCAACTATACATGTATATTAAGATATAAATTTAGCTTATTTTGGTATAATTTTTATGAGTTTTTATTCATCTAATTGTTAGCTATTTAAGCTTTAATTTTGTGAAATTAAAAAAAATCATTTTTTATTTTTTAAATTGTTTTTTATTTGATTCATATATGATAAGTGTTGGTAGTTACTCGACCTAGGTTTGGCTGAAATGATGTTTCATGTTTGGTATTTTTAGCGTTCCTATATATTTATTTTTACAGGTAAGGGAAATTTTTGCATGAAATACGCAAAGGGGATGAACATTTTTGCACAACTTTATGCAAAAATAGTGGGTCAGCTTTTTAAAAAATATAAAAAAACCTAATAATATATCGAGAAAATCTGTGCTAAAATTGTACGTGTACTTGATGGTTGTTTGGTTGATTTATGTTGTTTACACTGGTTTTATATTAGTTTAGATATTTTAATTCATAAAATAATTGGATAATACGTGTTTTATGAGTATTATTTTGAATGTTGGTGAAAACTTATTCGATAAAAACTTATCTAGCCTAATATTTATTTATTTTGGCATGATGGATCCCATGTATCTAGAAGACACGAGGTATATGTAGAGATGGTACAAGTGATGTTGTTGAACCATACTCATAATATTTAGTCTAATATGATGGTTTATTGCACAGTCCTTCCTCTTGTTTGAGGTGTATTTATTAACTCTTTTTATTCATGAACTATCTTGAGAATAATATACTCCCCCCTGCCTCATTGTCATTTTGAAGAGGGATAAGGGTCGAGGAATGTTTCTCATGCCGGTACTGAATGAGTAGTACCTAATATATATGGTTCATACACGGGGTACGATGAATACATAACCTCCAACATCGTCAGTGAGGATGTGAGTCTATCAAAATTACATGCTTTAATTAATTTATTGAATTATTTGGTTTGATTATGAAGTATTAACTGAGTTTAACTTTTTTTTATTAGTTGGTTTGATTAATTCATTTTTCTTGATTTGAGTTGGACTAATTGAGTTTGGTTTTGTTTGTTAGTTGGTTTGATTTGATGTGTTGTATTAATTCATTTGATTAGTTTGGATTTATTAATTTGAATTTTATTATATATTTGATTATATAAAAGTGGTCTAATTTATTTGATTGGTTTAATTCATTTGTTTCGTTTGAATTGTTATATTTTTTTAACTAATTATGTATATGTGTTGAGTTTTGATTGGTTATATTATAGGTAACCAGATTTTAATGAGTTTGATTATATGTTGTTGGATTATATTTTATTTTGATTAATATATTTTGAGATATTTTTAAAGACCGACCATATATTTAGTATTTCTTGTTATATGAGATATTAAGGAAATGAAACTTAGACGATTAGACATGAGCCTCTTAGGAAAACATTATGTTATCTTATCAAATGCATGTAACGTTGGTCAACTAATGTTTCTCTCGATAAGTTATTCATCGAATGATGACACTCATACATAAATTCATTTCGCTTTTTCATTTCGTGAGATATTGTTACACAGGAGAACAACCATATAATTATAAATCTTTTGATGTCATGAGAAGTTTAGAGCTTCTAGTGTTTATGGTTGATAAATAGATTTTCAGATGTTTCTCTCATATGCTTGGTATTACTATTTATATACTACAAAACGAGTTGATTTCATTGAACACGAGAAAAATATGTTCAATTCTAGTAGTTGTAGAAAAATATTTTGGTCCAAGGTATCAAGCATTCTCATGGAAGCAAGGGTCACTCTTACAACCAGTGTTTATCCATTTGGTTGTTGCATATTTAAAAAAAAGATATGTAATGTTGTTTCCTTAGATTATTTACACTTATTTGAGCATCGAAGATACTTAAAACTTATAACCGAGGCACAATGATATTGACACATTTATACAATTTATTTATGAATATATAGTTTTATAACATAAATAAAGTTTGTGGCTTCATCTCGATGTTAGAGTATGAATCAATGATCATTTATAGAGGTGATCGACTTCTTTATACAATGAATATCCTATTAATTTTCCACACTTGTGTAGATATTTATTGAGTATTGTTTCGGTACAAATAACTACTAGATATTCGTTACAACATATCATCCACATGTTTTGAGAGCATAATGTAAGTTCGGTTTAAATTTGAAAATATTTACTTTTGTCCACTTTTTGGTTACAAATTAAAATATGTTAACATAATTTATTTTTATTGGTTAGGTTGACTTTCATCTGTACAAATATCTATAAAAATATAGACCATTTGAGTTTATTTCTTAGATAAAGGCAATACTGAATTTGTTCGGTGACATCACAACTTTTTTATCCAGATAGTTTTGTTTCATAGTTACCGCCTATTCCAAACTATTATATATAGAAATAATATACATGTGAGCACATAGTTTTCTTAGGACCAACATATGTGAATGAATTGGTTGGATTATTTGATTCACGATGAACACAAATGTCAAAGACACCACAGATGGGTTCAAACTACGGATTTGGGTTATCCACTTTGGTTCAGGATAAACTTGAGGTAAGTAATGTCTAAACAAAGTTTACTTAATCCCAATCAAACACCAAAGAATGGTTGAAAGCAGAACGACATTAAAAGAATATTTACTCTTGGTCTGGTAGGAGTAGCATGTTAAAAATATTATCATATCTTATTCTCCTCAAATCTGGTAAGTGTTTCGTAAGTAAAAATATTTTTAAAATATTTACATCATGATAATCGAAATTTTAAAAACATCCACAAGTTAAATGAACTCATCTGTCAAAAGGCGTTTCTAAACTCGTCTTTAGTAACCATATTATCATATCTTGCCTAGTCATAACTAGAGTGCGCGAAGCTAAAATATATGAAATAATTTGATCCATGCTTAAGTTTTGGTAATTTAAAAAACACTATTCACACGCTTTAGGTAGAATCCCTATTTTTACGCACTTCTGATTACACCGTCATTACTTTCCATCTTGAATCCTTCCAAACCTTCAGTAAAAAGCCCTTTTGTTTCGTCAATATGTGACAGTCTCATCCTGACTATGCTAGTTTCATCACCACAAGCTGGAACATTGTAGTTGGTCTAAACATATCAATAATTTCTTCCAAGATCTTTCGTCTATAAAATGACCTATGTTTTCTATATAAATGAAATTTAGCAATATAATGATTAAGTCTCAAAAGCTCAATCATACATGTATTCCTCTTGAATGATCAACTAAATTTATCTCTTATCGATGATGATCTAAGCGTCTTTAAAGATTTTATCTTCTTGAGTAGATTCGAGGAATATTTTTTCAAACAATAATCTCATGAAACTTGGCTCGAGTCAAAGGATCAAAACATAAAATTCTTCCACAAAAGCATGAAATCTTTTATCATCTGTAACAAGACCGTTTCAATCAGCAAACAACGATTATGGCCGGCCATGTATTACTCCCGTCAAATGTAAAATGTGTTTGTCAACCATTTCTCCAATCCGTTTGGGAAAAAGTGTGCTCCAAACTACTTTGGCCTCAATAGAGTCAACAACTTCATTAACACAAAATTAACTTATTCCAAAAAATATCAATGATTCGACCAGTCACCCATGAGAAAATTAATAGTTTTATTTTTAGTGTAGACAATAACAATGCCCTAGGACCAAATGGTTACCATGCTAGATTCTTTAAATCTTCGTGGTCCATCATAGGCCCAAATCTCTATAAAAAGAACCATGATTTCTTCATCACATCTTGTATGGACCCTAACTTGAATAAAGCTAGAATTTCTCTCATCCAAACACTGGCACCCCTTCTTCTCCAAGTGACTACAAACCAAAATCATATTGTAATGTCATTATAAAATAATCTCTAAATCATAATTAATAAATTATAAAACTCCATTCCGTATATTATCTCTGATAATATACTCCTCTTTTAAGAGCTTTTAAATGATATCACATCGTCGTAAATATTCGAAAATACCCTCAATATTAACCTTATAAACGTGTTTGCTAATATACTTCCCCCTTCCTCCTCTTTGACATTTTTATTTCCATTGAGTTCCCTTAAAAGATGATCTTTTGGATCATCTAATGTATCTTAACACCCTTTGACATCGTAAACATAAACGATAACCCCCATAGTTTTTGAATTGATACCCCATCTTAACTTTTGTTCTTTTGCTCGTCATGCAAGTCATCTACTCAATTTTAAAAGAGAAAAGTAAAAACCCTATTTTAAGTTCCACTCGAAATGCAAAACATGAAAATTATAAACCTCTGTTTTTCAAATTATCTTCAGTCGAACGGAATACAACACTATTAAACTCATAAAATAATGCATTGACAAATTTTATATTATTTATGGCCTTTGTATTAACCCACAAAGCCATGATTTTCTTTGTGGGATTAATGACAATCATCATCATTCCATTTGAATATACTAAGTTTTGAAATCGGTACCCTCTTTGTTCGTTGTCTTGGTGTTACTTTAATTATTAGTCGATTATCCTTCAACGATTGTCGCCCTCTTTTTGAAAAAAATGATTTACGTATAGGGTTTCAGACCTCCAAGAATCTATCTTATGTTGGCAGACTCCAATTTATAAAATGTATCATCTTAGTCATCCAAATTTATTGGATTTTTATGTTTATTATCTTGGTTAAAGTTCTTAAAGAGCTCTCCCATCAACTTAGACATTTCCTATACTCTGGCCCTAAGATGAATTGCTTGGAAAGTTATTGTGTCATCAAATGAGGACAACCTTAGGGTAATAAGTTTGGATCATGTGATCGATCTCAAAAATATTTTATCCATAGTGAGTAGAAATGCTAACTCAGTGTGGTATGACTGAATTAAGTCCAAAAAATCAAAAAGAAAAATTTATGGAACCTCATCTCTTTCCCCAGTTGGGCTTGGAGGAAAACTCTATTTCAGGATAATTAATGATAACACGTACAAATATATGATAGGTAATGGTGATTTTACTTCTGTATGGTACACTATATGGCTATTTTATACCTTTATTGTCAACCATTACAGTAATAATATAGTTCGTAATGCTATAATTAATAGCAATACTAAAGTATATGATATTATTATCCATAGATCATGGAACTCACCAAAATGTATTAGATCATGTAACAGAATACATCACCTCCACTTAAATTTAATTTTGAAATCTAATCTGCTCTCTCCTTCCGCCCCACGATAGAGATGATGAACCATGTTGGCTCCTTAGCACTCAAAATAACACATTTACAATTAAAAGTAGCTACATATTATATGTATAATCGGTTACCCATGCCAGATGATCTAATCTCTTATAGTAAAAAATTCATAATCATTCTTTCATTGTATGACTTGCCATACACAGTAAACTCTCCATTAGAGACAAGCTAAATAGCTTGTGGTTATATCACATCTCCAAACTGTGCGTTGCGTGATAGTTTTACCGAAGCAATTAATCACATTTATCCTATTGCACTTACTCCCGCTCCATCTCGGGTGTCTTATGTATGAAACTCAGATGTTATATTCCAAACTCAAATTGACATCCATCACTACAAACAATCAGTTTATAGACCGCCTTCAACGACGGTCAACGACATGTGGCACACTGGTTTTTGTGTTGTGGTTTACCACATCTAGAAAGAGAAAAATGCAAGAATTTTTACAAATGTTATCTTAATTACATTGATAGTATTGAATCATCTATGCTCATAAATCCACCGTAAATTTTATGATACAAATTTTTTAGTTTTTAATAAATATTTATCTAACTTTGTTATTTTTGTACAAGCTCTCTTTAAAATATATGAGTTTTTTACGCCCACTCGGAAATCAATTATTTTCATCAAACGCACCAACTTTTTCTCTTTAAAAAAAGGAAAAGTACCACTAAATACCTTTTCAAGTATGTAATCCCAAATAAGTACCCAAATATACGACTCTTACACTAGTAGTAAGAAGCTAATATTTTTACCAAATTAGCCCCAATACTAGAAGAAAGAGAAAGTAGGTTATTATTAATACTAGAAGAAAGAGAAAGTAGGTTATTATTAGCCTCAATATGTCGACACTGTGTTTTTAGGCGAAACCATGATTTTAGGCGAAACCAGTTTCACGAAACGAAGTATTAAAGGAATCGATGATGGATGACTCGAGAAACAACTTATAGGTAGATTCACCGCAATTGCTTCGTGCGGAATCGAAACAGAACTTAAAGATTCAAGACTCAGTATCTCAATTTCTAACAATATATTCACTTCTCTAGCAAAATTTATAAGATTTTCTCGAGTAAAACCCACTTCGAGACCATCATGAGAAGCAGCAAAAGCTGTAATTTTTAACCATGACGGAGGTCCTCCGTTTTGTAAAACAAGTTCTTGCATCAAAGAAGCCCATTGTCCACCATATCCAATATCGAAATCGATAATGTGGATGCGATCAAAACATTGGATGGTTTCGAGCAAAGCTTGGTTACAGGTGAAATTTGCAAACTGGAGAACCGGTGAGATTTCAGAGAAAGATTTATAAGCACTGATTTTGAAAACTAGATTGTAATTAGATAAATCAGGTGGCGAAAAGTAACCATTATTTTGAATGATCAACTCTATAGCTTCCTTGAAGTAAAAGGCAGCCCTATCAAAAGCTTTACTATCATCACATGATAACTCGCGCGTGATGTTGGCAAGTGCAACCTATCTAGCGTCATAGTCAAAGAACATCTAGCGTCATAGTCAAGGAACATCTAGCGTTATAGTCAATGAACATCTAGCAGCGTAGTACATGAACATCTAGCGTCATAGTCAAGGAACATCTAGTGTCATAGTCAAAGAACATCTAGCGTCATAGTCAAGGAACATCTAGCGTCGCAGTACAGGTATCGTCTAGCGTCATAGTCATAGTCAAGGAACAACTCGTCTAGCGTCAGAAGTACAACTCGTCTAGCGTCATATTGGACGAACATCTCGCGTGATGTTGGCAAGTCCAACTTATCTAGCGTCATAGTCAAGGAACATCTAGCGTCATAGTCAAGGAACATCTAGTGTCATAGTCAAGGAACATCTAGCGTCATAGTCAATGAACATCTAGCGTCATAGTCGAGGAAAATCTAGCGTCATATTCAAGGAACATCTAGCGTTGTAGTACAGGTATCGTCTAGCGTCATAGTCATAGTCAAGGAACAACTCGTCTAGCGTCAGAAGTACAACTCGTCTAGCGTCATATTAGACGAACATCTCGCGTGATATTGGCAAGTGCAACTTATCTAGCGTCATAGTTAAGGAACATCTAGTGTGATGTTGGCAAGTGCAACTTATCTAGCGTCATAGTCAAGGAACATCTAGCGTCATAGTCAAGGAACATCTAGCGTCATAGTCGAGGGATATCTAGCGTCATAGTCAAGGAACATCTAGCGTCATAGTCAATGAACATCTAGTGTCATAGTCGAGGAACATCTAACGTCGCGTAAACTACTCTAACAGCTACAACACGCGATATACAGTATAAAACAACATGCAACAGTAACTTCAACTATCGTCTTCACCAAAACAGCAGGTAAACGCCATTACAGAACCTGTACCAAATCTCGACTATGAAAAAACTTTAAAAAAATGGATTTCAGCTCCACATAACCTAAATAACACTTTAATGTAAACAGATTAAAATTGAAATCTTTGAAAACTAAAAAAATAGGAACTAACAAAACCCAGGAACTAACAAAAGTTGAAAAAAAAAACATGAAGAGAAAATAAACTAACACATTTGAGGGTATTTCAGGAAGGAAAATATTAGCTGGGTATTAGAAAGGAATTACTTTGGTGAGATGAGTATTTAGTAGGCATAGAAAATAGTTGGGGTACTAAATGATAATAAGTTTGGTAATAAGGTATTTAGTGTGACATTTCCCTTAAAAAAAATAGTAATCATAGCAATCTTCGAATAATGTCATTTTAGGCATCCAGAAAATATCTCATATATATTTTAAATATTTTAATCCCAAAAATATTCGTATAATACTAACTAGTTTAATTTATCGTCCTTTTAAAAAAAAGTTTCCAAACTTTAAATGAAAAAATTATCATAAAACGGTGGAATAGCAGGAGCTGTTAAAAAAATTAAAATGTGTTCGATTAGAAACCGTGATAAAGCTAAACCACCGAAACGAAGAACTTACCGTCTCTTTCTCGAAGCTTCTTTCTGGTTTGAAAACCTGAGACCTGAAATCAGTTCTCGGTCTTAAAAAAGAGTCGAAAACCCTAAAGTGTGACTTGTCCGAGTGTTGCTGTTTAGACTCTCAAGGTTGCTGCAAATCGTTGTCGTAGTTCTATCTCTTCTCTTGGTAAGTAGAAATCCAGCTGATAGGGTTTTGAATTTTTGGGTATACTTTCGTTTGCCGTTTATTGTATTTCCATGAAACATAAGTTTAGATTGCCAATCGTTCTAATTTCATAGAAATCATATCTGATCCATGTGTTCTATAGGGTTGCATTCCTGTGATTTTGTTGTTCTTTGTGTTTTTCATCGTTACAAGAGATCTGTTCTATTTGTCTGATTCGATAAATTTGAATGCATTGTACTAAGTATCTGATGGAACTAGTTTATAAGTGACAGTCAAACTACAAATGGATTATTTCGTTTATGAATAGTTGAATTTGACTATAGTGCATTGGCCAGTAGTTTAATTTGGGTTAGCCAGTTTATATCTTTAGTGTTTTTTGCTGTTGTTGTTCTTGTGTTTATCGTATTTGAAAGAAATCTGTTCTATGATCTTTGTTGATCCTATTGGCTTTATAGGAATATGATTAATACACTTTGCTATATGAAACCTACATTGCAAAAGGAACTAATCATGTCTAAACACTAAAACGAAAACTATTCCCGATAGGATTCGCGTTTTGATGTGTGAAAGCTTAGTAGTGATTCCCGAAATATCAACTAATTCGTACACGCACTAAGTTTCGATTGGTCGATAGCCGATAAATGTAGCTATTGATATTGTGTAGAGGCCGAAGTTGTGTCATTTATACACTTCGCCAATAAAGTCATGCTGTGCAAAGCGAAAAGATCTGTGAATTGTATTATATTGTTTGACATTACAAAGATAGGGAATTATTTGAACGAAACAAAATAAAAAAAACGATAAAGAAACAATTCCTAATAGGATGCAAATCTGAATTATAATTGTTGAGTATTGTGTTGAGACTGGAGCTGTATCATTCATATATGTTTTTGGAGAAGTTATGCAGTTATAGATTTGTTAACAAACAAGAAGAGTATTTAGATAGAGGTTCTTCTTTGTTGAAAGCTGTGTTTGGTTAGTGTATTAATCTTTCGTAAGTGTTTTTGTAGGAAAGATTTTGACTAGCCAAAGGAAGTGAAAACAAAGCGATGTTTGGTGTTCTTTTTCCCAATCGGAGTTTCCCGATGGACGTTTCATCCTTTACTCAGATTGACACCTACCATTGGCTCCTTGACATGAACCATTTCGTAGGTATGCTGTCTAATACTTACTTCATCAATTACTACTATAACTCGCTTTACTTAAACATTTTATACGTATTGGAATTTATAGATTTTTAGTTAAGAAGGCCGACTGAATGATAATGGAAGAAATATTATGTCTCTAAACCATCACGGATATCATGAATAGTCAGAAGATACTCAAATAAAATCTAAAAAGCTCATAGTGAGAATGGGATGTATAAATATGTATGAGCTTGATTGATACAGGTCATATAGTTATAAATTTGAGATATAATCTTAATATTAGGGTGCTTAATCTTTTCCTTAAAAAAAATTCTCATAGCTTTATCTCTAAAGATTTAACCGCAACAGATTTGTAGGTTATATCTAAGGAAAGTAATCACGGAGAGATTTAAGTAAAAATGTTAGTCATGTTTAATTTTAGGGTCAGGTCTCTTATTATAGTCATATATAGGCTGAATGTGCACCAAGCTGATGCTACATTATTATTATTATAACATTTTTTGACTATGAGCCTCTAGCTCTTCTTCTCACTATTCCTGGTATTTCTGATGGGTCAGACTCGTAATATTTCTTCTTCGTCACGGAATATATCTAGATGTGTATTTATATGCTTAATGTTAATAAAATCATCTAATTATCAGATAAAAGAAGATCTTTTATTATTATTTATGACCATTATAAATCTTTAACTAGTAGCAGCCCCTTCACTTATAATTTATAACCTAAGAGATACCCGTTATTGATATACATGTGCATCCTTTACACAGTTTAGCAACTTGGTTTTCACTTGCGCAGGTGAAGAGTATGATCAAATCCGTGAAATGTGCATATTCTTGTTGAACAACTTCACTCTTCCACCTGACAAAGCCCTAGCTGTCTACGTACAGGCACCCGGTTCGCCCTTTGTTTACTGCGGTGCTGTGACCCTACAACGGCCATCGGCAGTGTTGACTCTGCAGTGGCTAGAGCCTGGTGGCGAGATGATTTTGACGGCTCCTGATGCTGCGCCTCTATCTGCGAAGATCGGAGTATCTGTGGAGGATGTGGCGTCTCTCCCGTCGTTGGATGTGGTGGCGGAGAAGCGAATCGAGCGACTAGCAATGAGAGTAGGAGAGAATTTGTTTAATTTCATGCAATCCTTTTGCGGTGTCGATGGGAGCAAACTTGTTGTGCCGATGGATATATTGGACAGGTGGTTTAAGAAGTTTCAAGAGAAAGCTAAGCGAGATCCGGATTTTCTCAAGGGATTTACTTTGTAATATCAGTACCTCCTTTTCAAGGTAATTTTATTCCGTTCAATCCCTTGGTAACTTCTGTTGTAATTTTTTGGATTCGATTAGAAGATAACATATCCCTTGGTAAGTTCTGTTGTAATTTTTTGAATTCGATTAGAAGCTTCTTGTTATCGCAATTTTTAGGTTACTTGGTTTGCAAAATGTCGTAAATCCAGCTGGATTTTGGGGTATGTTCATATATGTAAACAAGACCTGGAACCGGTAAGTGTAAAGAAAATGCTCAGTGAATTCTGATGATATATTGACAATGTTTTGGGATGGATTTATGAAATCTATACTATGTTTGGGATATGCTTTAATTTTCATCTGTGGGATGGATTTATGAAATTTATACTCTACTTGTGATATGCTTTAATTTTCATGTGAGTATTCATTGAACTCTTCTTTCTGAAGATTTAGATAGAATACATGCCCATATAAATGTTTTTAAGAAAAACTCGAATCAGTAATAGTAATTTCCCTTTCTTTTTTCTCCGCAATCCCAATAATTATATAATAAATCGAAATTATTATTAAATTGCATAAAAATTCATTCTTTTTTTTTTGGCAAGAAAACAATGTATTATCTAAATCAGAGTTTTACAATACAAGAAAATTAATTGAGAAACAAACTCAAAAAGGGGCTCTAAAACAAATCGCCCTAAAGAAAAAATCTTAAATAAATTTCGAAACCCTAAATTGAAAACAGGTCGTCTTCTACCTTCAAAACAAAATTCTCTCCAACCACCATAATTGAATCCTGGAAAAGAAACACCAGCTTTGACTCTATCTCTATCCAACCTTCGAAACAACTTCAACAAATCTACCACACGAGCCAAACTTCAGAATCAGGACAGGTTATGGTGTTGACGTCTCCTGCTATTATCCAGGGCTTGTCTATACAGGTGAGCTGCTCTAGCTGATTTCATAACATTCTTCTCTGCACTTTTAATTTTTTGCATAAACAAAAGTGAAGTAACAGATAGAAGGAGCATACTTGATTTCTAAATGAAGGAATTGTTCATGGTTGACCACAATGCCGTCGGAAAATCCAGAATAATTACAGGGATTTCGGGGTCTCCCTCGTCGATTTGCTGCTGTCGATGGGTAAAATCATCTCTATTTCTTTTTTTTTCAGCTAACGATCTTCATCATTATCTGATAAAAATTGTTATGTATTCCCTCTCTAGTAAGCAGAGAGCTGATTGGAGCCTTTTTTACAGATTTGCTTCGAGAGTTGATTGAAAGCCTTTTGACACTTTTGCTTCGATTTGCTGATTTGATTTTCTTACTTTTTGTGCTGCTGCTTTTTTTAGTTGACTTAAGCTTTTTGTTGATTATAGCCTCAAATTCATTGGAGCTGGTCCTGGGAGAAGGATTGTAGCTGCCAATGTTGTCCCCATTTGGGAAAGTCTGTTGATTGTCCTGGCTTGGAGAGATAGGAGTATCTTCAAGATTTTGGAGAGCACTAATGATGTCAATGTCTTTGTTGAGAGTGTTATCTTCATTGCTAGGAATAGCTGTATTTGTATTAAAATCAACAACTGTAATTTTATCTTTAGCAGTGACAATAGATTTCAATCTTCTCTTGTAAACTTTAGTAAATGTTTGGATCTTGTCAGCATTAGGAATCTGAGTTGTAGAAGCTTTATCTTGTAAAGAAGTGGATTGATTTTGAGCAATATAATCTTGTTGTTAATCTGTTTTTCCTTCAATCTTTTTGCAAACTTCTTTTTTGTGTCCCAGATGAAAGCATTGTGAACAATAATCAGGGGTCAGAGTACTCTGGTTGAGGTATGGTTCTTGTATTTGCAGAGGTCAGAGTATCCAAGAAGGTTTTTTTTTATCACAGGGGTAACATTGGTGGTTTGTTTTTGCAGAGTCGGAAAGTTGTCGTTGCTCAGAATGTTGTACTCCATTGATGGTAAGGAGGAAAGCAGATTCGGAGAAGAAACAGAGGGAACTTCAAGGATTGAACACTTGTATGGAAAACTCTGAAAATCAGAGAAAAACCTTCGGGTAGAGGAGAAGGAAGGAGAAGGAGATAGCCACGGGAGGGACGTAAACGACACCGGCGACGGAAAGATCAAGATTTATCAGTTTCTGATCTTGGAGGAGCCATCCTGGCTCTAAAATCACCGTTTGAATTAGTTGAAAATCATCTTGATCTGCATAAAAATTCATTCTAACCCTTTTCTTTTTTTAAAACTCTACGACGGAAATAGACTAAATTTAGAGTATATAAAATAAAATTCTCACTTAAAAGATCGATCGTTTATATTGAAACTTCCAATATATATATTGACAAATTGATATTTAAAAGAGAATTCGCCAACAATTTTTATTAATACTTCAAATCAACGTTTTAAAATTTAGCAATTTACTTCATTTATCTTTACTTCAACTTTTGTAATGAATTGGTACTTCCTTCGTCTTTTTTTTTGTAAATTTTTTAAATAAATGAAAAATAGTCATACAAGAAACCTACGGCATACTCTGAGGAGATACAATGGACAAATGTAAGCCGGACTACAAATATAATCATAAAAAATGAAAGGAAACATAGAGAATTTCAAGAGACGAATCCGAGTGATAATCTAGGAGCTAAAAACTCTACGCAGTCGAGACTCGACCCTTCTACTGGAATGAAGCTCCCGGGGAGTCCACCGCAAGTCTGCATCAAAAAGAGAATCAAAGAGGTAGAATCTGCAAAAGAAAGTAACTAGAATAAGTAAAAAGGTAAGTTGTTACGGTGGCCAACTAATCTTGGTGCCATGAAATCTATACCGAAGATCTGAAAAAATTCGGTAAGAAACAATGGAGGCATTTGCCGGAGGGGAACCAATTATTTTTGAATTCCTCTCCTTCCAGATGTGATAAATAATTGCGCCAAATATGACGGTTTTGAGCATGAGACTAATTTGATGCTTCATTAACCCAAGATAGCCAGTTAGAAGGAGAAAAAAGGAATCCCAGTTTAGCACTGGCACTTATCCATATACTCTGGGTGAAACTATAGTCAAAGAGAAGGTGAGCTATAGTTTCAGGCGCAAAGTTGCATAAGGCACAATCGGACGGGGAATGAATACCCCAACTGAGTAATTTGTCTCTCGTAGAAAGTTTGCTTTGTATTGCAAGCCATAAAATAAAAGAGTGACGGGGAATATTGTATTTATTCCATACTAACCCGGCCCACCCCACGATAGGGGCGGGCGCACGAATTACGTTGTATGTATCCTTGATAGTGAACTTTGAGCATCCAACCTTCGCAGTCCAATAAGGGATATCCATTGCGAGGATGTTAGGAGGCGGGAGAGAGAGGATGAGTCTGTTGATCTCCAAGAGGTTTGAGTTGCTTCTTGCTCGAGCGGATCTGACATTTGAAGGCGAGTTCCAGGAGTCATTGAGGATGATATCGGAGAATTTGAGGTGTTTCCCGAGTCTGGAATCCTCAATGATATCAGTACCATAATGTTGGACAAGTGAGGTGGGAAGGAGCCATGGATCAAACCAGAATGAAGCAGTCGTCCCATTGCCAATAGCCACCATGTACATATTTCTTGCCAGAGGGCGAAGACGAAGAATTTTCCTCCAAATCCAGGAGGAAGAGGACCCAATAGGGAGATCCCAAAAATTATTGTTTTTTATTAATTCGGTTTTAGTCCAATCACTCCAGATCGAGTGATCATTGTTACTGATAATAGACCAAAGATGCTTGAGGACAGCCGCTTGATTCCAGATTTTTAAGTCTAGGATCTCAAGGCCGCCCTCCTTTGTGGGAGAGGTGATGTTAGACCAGGAAACTTTTGCCCCATTGATTTTCATAGCAGATCCCGACCAAAGGAAACGACGGAGGTACTAGGTAAGCTCTTTAATGATCCTAGAAGGAAGAATAAAGATAGAGGACCAGTAAACTTGTCTAGCGAATAAAACATATTTAATGAGCTGGAGTCTTCCCGCATAGGACAAATGTTTGGAAGTCCAAGAGTCGATCCTATCGGTAATCTTATGAAAAAGAGGACGACAGTCCGTGTGGGTAAGACGACCCGTGAGAAGGGGAACTCCAAGATATTTAACTAGGAGATGACCTTCTAAGAACCCTATATTAGAAAGAAGCTCAGTGCAGAGAGGTTCATTAATTCTAGAGAGGAAAATGTGACTTTTGGATGGATTGACTTTGAGGCCAGAAAGAGAATAGAAATCATACAGAGCCTCTTTGATTAGGAAAAGGGAGTTGACATCACCATGACAAAAAATCATAAGGTCATCAGCAAAACAAAGGTTCGTGATGTTGAGCTTATGACCTTTCCAGTGGAATTTGAAATTTTTGTCATTACTGTTCTCCTTAAGGGCACTGGATAAAACTTGCATGACAAGGACGAATAGGTAAGGGGAAAGCGAGTCCCCTTGCCTAAGGCCCTTTTTACCTTTGAAATTACCATACAAGTCACCATTGATGTTGACGGAATATGAGGGGGTGGAGATTAGGGCTGTCAAAAAAATCCGAAAAATCCGATATCCGACCGAAATATTCGATATCGAATCCGAAAAAAATGGATAATATCCGTATTCGAAAGAAAACAGATAATATTCGTATCCGAATTCGTATCCGAAAATAGCGGATATGGATATAGACATATCCGTATTCGAAATATCCGATATCCAAAATTATATATATATATATATATATATATATATATATATATATATATATATATATATATATATAATTTTTTATTTAAACATATTTTTTAGCTATCCCACATCGTAAAAAGCAAAACAAAATACTAAGAAAGTTGTTCATAAATATGGAAGATTGCTTCTTTAAAAATTATAACTTATCCCACATCTAAAGTTGGAAAAAGAATCGTTACCAAACTGTTTATAAAAGACATGGTGGCTTTTCTTAACAAGTATATCTTTTTTAGTCTTATGACTCTTATCCCACATCTAAAATGTGGAAAAGAATTGCTACCAAACTTTCTATAAAAGACATGGTGGCTTTTCAAAATAAGTATATTTTTTTAACCTTGGGAATATGAATTTCTACTAAGGTGTCTATAAAGGTAGCCTAACCAATAATGCAATTAGTTAAAAACTTTAGTGGATATTCGGATTCGGATATTATCCGTATTCGGATAATATCCGTCGGATACGGATTCAGATATTATTTTTAAAAAAAATTCGGATTTGAATTCGGATTCGAATAGTGATTTTGGATTTTGGATTTGGATTCAGATATAGACAGATTCGTATCCGAAATATCCGTTTGACAGGCCTAGTGGAGATGCAATTGATGATCCAAGTGATCATCGTTTCAGGGAAACTCATAGACACGAGAATATCGAGGATGAGGTGCCATCGGACATTGTCGAAAGCCTTCATAAGATCTATCTTAAGGGCTACACGTTTACCATTTTTGTTGGAATGGTAGCCTTTAAGCAGTTCTTGGGAGAGAAGGATATTGTCCAAAATGTTCCTACCCGAGATGAAAGCTGATTGAGATTTGTCAATCAGGTAAGAAAAGGAATCCTTAATTCTATTAGCTAAAATTTTAGAGATAATTTTGTAAACAACATTACAAAGAGCAATCGGTCTAAAATCAGCAGCCTCAGAATGGGAGTCGTTTTTGGGGATTAAGGCAATTGAAGTGGAGTTCCAAGAGGGATTAATTTTCCCGAATTGAAAAAATTCAAGAACACCATTACAGATGTCATCCCCAACAACATTCCAGGAGGTTTTAAAGAAATAAGAGTTAAAACCATCAGGACCGGGAGATTTATCACTATCAATGCTGAAAAGGGCAGATTTGATCTCACTACTAGTAATCTCATGGACCATAGAGGTCTTATCAGATTCACTAACTTTAGAGGACAAGAGAGAGGCTACTTTTTCCAATCCAGGATAACCAGAAGGATGCTGGGTACCGATGGAGTTTTAAAAGTATCTCACAAAAACCTTAGAAACACTAGTAGGAGATGAGACAGAAATGCCAAAGTCATTATTGATAGAGGTAATTTATTTCGAAATAGACAAGTTTTAATACTGTTTTTGAAAAAATTTGGTATTTTTGTCACCCAGCTTAATCCAGTTTTCTCTAGTATTTTTGCTTGAGGAAGGATTCTTCGGCACGATTTAAAAAGATGAAAATCGTAGAAGCTTCGACTTCCTTGGTAACTAGAGCAGGGTTGAGGGGATCATTTGCCAGATCTGATTGGGTATTAAAGAGTATACTTTGGGCTTGAGTTACCCTGGTACTAATGTCGCTATACTCTTTTCGGTTAAGATTGGTAAGGTCGTGCTGAAGCCGATTGAGCTTGTCAAAGACACGACTCATACCAGAAGATGAAATAGGAAGGTTCCAGCTGGTGGACACAATGTTTTTGAACTGGGGGTGGGACTGGCACATGTTAAAGAATTTGAAGGGTTTCTTACGCCTTTGACGAGGAAGCCCTAGGTTTAGAGTGACGGTGGTATGGTCAGAGGAGCGAAGAAACCCAAAATGAGCAAAAGACATAGGATATAGATTATCCCAGTCAGGATTGACTAGGACACGATCAATTTTAGAGAGCATGGGGCGGGACAGTTTCTTGTTGATCCAATAGAATTGGAATCCAGTGGATCTAAGGTCACTGAGCTCACTAAGGTAACAGCAGCTATTGAAATCATCAATAGCAGATGGTCAGGCTTCAGAAGAGCCTAATCGCTCCATCGGGTGGCGAATGACATTATAATCCCCTAAGGCAACCCATGAAATTCCTTGACTGAGATTGGAGATGGAAAATAAATCCTTCCAAAGAGGGATACGATCATGGGCCTCATTAAAAGCATAAATAACAGTAAAGTTAAAAGAGACATTGAAGTTATGGCATTTGGCCGAACAATGGATGAACTGGGGAGATTGGGAGATCTTAGAGACAGATATGACACTGGGGTTCCAGATAATCCAAATTATACCAAGGGGGTGGGAGGAATGATTGGTGATAGCATGCCAAAAGGGTGCAATATGCCTAAGAATCGGGTCAACTTTAACATGCTGAACTTTTGTTTCAACTAAAATTAACAGAGAGATACTATTACTAATAATAAAATCGGTAACATATTTTTGTCTGACAGGTTCATTAAGACCTCTCACATTCCAAGAAGCAATATTCATGAGGAAGTAGACTTGCAGTGCATCCGACAATAGTCCTGTCGGACGACAAATCCTTCTTACCTTTAGCCTTGACTTCTGAAGAACGAAGCCGTTAAAGAGGGGAATCAACTTCATCACCACTACCAACCTCCTTAATATCTTCCAGGGAGGCTAGGTGATGACCAATGTCCAATTCTGGAACAAACTTGAAAGGATAGAACTTTCCGGGGACTGAATCAGAGTACACGGGGTAGGAAACTTCTTAGGACTTTTTTTACAAAAACAGGAAGCAAGACCAAAAACAGTACAATATGCACGTTGAAGAGGGTTGTTGTAAGCAATCCATAACAACCTACTTATAATATTGTTGGTCCAATAATTACCGACGATATCAATTAATAGAAAAATAATCAATTTCAAATTTTCACCTGAAAAATATATATTTAAAATAATAATAGTTAAAGAAAAAAATATTTGAACCATCACAGGATAGAAGGTAGGTGCTTAGCATACTAAAATAACATTTTATTAAAGATATGGATGAGACATTAATATTAGAGGATGAAAAGAGTAGGCGTGGGACCATGTTTATACTAGCCACAGAAAAAACAAACCGTGAATAACCAGTTCTATGAACCTGGCCTTGACTCGTTTGATTAGCAATCTGCGTCTCCCAATTACCTTTCAGTGTTACTTTTATCACCGGAGAAGAAAGCAAAGTATGACCGAAAATAACCATAAGACAAGGAGATTTGAGATTTAACGAGACACAGAAGGGTGGACTATCGGCCATCAAATCAACCGGGAGAGCTTTACATACGTGAGATCTGTTAGGGGGATGACCTTAATCTTTGTCAAATTTCCAAATCTGTGGCTAACCACCGTGGAAGAACCGATTGTGAACGAAGACCCTTGAAAGCTCGGTTCCGATAAACAATCAGAACATTAAAAGCTCAGTTCCGACGAAGAAACAGAACTCGAGAAGTAAGAGAAGGAAAGGAGGACAGAAGAAACCATATAAATGGTATTCCAGAATGAATTTAGAAGAAAAAAAAAAGTTAACGAATCAACGACGAGTTTCAGAGAAGATAAAATAAGGTGGAACTTCCGACCAAATGGCCGGAAGTCACCGAAGAGAACAGCGACTAGAATGGGATTAACACAAACTAGCCGTTGGGGAGAGAGTGTTTCTCTCTCTAGGTGCAGTGTATACTCTTATCAATTACTTCAATAAATTAGCTTACTAATATTATTAGTATTGTATTCGTCGAGAATCTTTGAAATTTATATAATCAACATATTTATTCTTATTTTTTAAATGATATAAGACTTTTTAATATGTTTCTTTCCTCTGAATAGCTACAGTTACACAATTTTTAAAAGAAAATTTAAAAAAAAAATGTAATTATTACTCTTATTTATGAAATAAAAAATCAATGTACGAGAGAAACTCAGAAAAGAATCTTTGAATCAGTGTAGTGTTTTTATCTTCTTTTACATTACTTTCGTAACGGATTATTGGAAATTTTATAAAAGTGAAAAAACCATCAAACACCCATTTTGATTCAATATTTTCATTAAATATTGAATGAATGTCTTATTGTAATTTTGAATTTTTAAAGTCATCCCATATATTCTTATCCCACAAAAGGCAAGTAAATGGTACTATATTATAAGGGTGAGGCTAGAAATTGGTCGTATTTTGATAGATCTTAAACCGCTGAATCGTATACCCATTTGATATATTTCTCACCTAATTTTGGATAAATTTGTCCTTTTCAGAAAACCTAGATATAAAAGGGTTTGATAAATCTCTCACCATTTTTTTCTCCTCTTTTTCTCTCTCTCTAGAAAACTCTCAATCACTCAAGAATCGACCGAAACTCTAACTCGATTTTTTCAAGAATCCAAACTGAGCAAAACATAAAGGTAAGTAATACAAACCTCGTGTTATAATTTTTTTTAGATTTCGTTGGGTATAAACTGATAAAAATTAGTTTTTTAGGTTTCAATTTTTGCATGATTTTGGGTGTTGTTTTGTTAGATTAGTGTTGTATTCTTGTCAATTTTGCTAGGATCTATGATTCTGTGTTTGATTGTGTGTGAAATGAGGCTGCTTTGGTGGGTTTTGAATATTGGGTTTTCGTTCCTGTTGGTCGCACGATCGTGCGACTAAGATGACCCATTTTCGCATGAGACGTGGTGTGTATTGTCGTCTAGTCCTGTTACTGGGTCGGGTCGGTCCAGGTTTGGGCAAGACCGGGACCGACTCGTTAAGCTACCGGGCGGGTCGAGCCGGACCGCTAAGCGAAGGGAGCCAAATATGATGGACCGGGACCGACTCGTTAAGAGCCGAGTCGGTCCGGTCTGACTCTTAACGGGCGGGTTTGCTAGTTTATCATAATTTTTTTAAGGTTTTAGTTAAAAATATACATAGATTAGGAAAAAATATATATATCTCCCTTATCGGGCTGGTTACCGGGCGGACCGGTCCAGACCGGTAAGAGAGTCGGTCCAAAATTTTGGCTCCCTACTGCATGTTGTAATTTTGCTGATTCGTTTGGGGCCTAGGCGGATACTGACCCAATGTTTTAGGTTGCACACTACCACGAGTGCTTGGTTACTAGACTCAGATCTCTGAAATTGATTCTGCTCTAACTGATCACTTGACCCCTTCTCATATGCTTGAGTTTCTTGCACTAAAATCTTCTTCTCCTTTTGATCAAGTAGAGCTCCAAAAGTCATCCCTAAGCTATCCGGACCGGTCTCGGACGGGCCTTACCGGTCCGGTCTCGGGCGGGTTAACGGGTTGGGCCCCCCTAACAGCTCTATTGTCGTCGCATGCGACAACAATACACACCCCGTCTCATGCGACAGACTGCTTAAGTTGTCTCATGCGACCACTTACACTTACAAACTATTTTTTTTGTCTAGTTTCACTAACACATATTACTTTATGCTGTTTTTACAGGATGGGGCGGACCAAGGGCACAGTCAAAAACCCGTTTAAGAAGGGACAACAGAAGGCACGCCAAGTGCGTTTGGCGCGTGAGGCGGCATAAGCTAGAGCTTCCCCCGAGCATGTAGAGACAGGTCCCACTGAGGGACAAACTCTGGGGACGCGGATGAAACGACGTCTCCTTCGTCATCTAAGTGTAGATGACATTCCTATGGCTGCCGGTAGCACAGGGGCAGGTTCGTCTTCGCAGGAACCTGACCCGTCTTACGTTGATGACGATGCAGATGCACCAGAGTTATCAGAGGATATGGAGGGGCCGGAGTGGCAAGAGGATCCTGAGGGATCACATGCACGGTATAAGGATGATGCACCCTACGCACCCGAGGCGGCACCCCACGCACCCGAGGATGAGGATCATGAGTTCTTATCGGTGATGTCGCACGTCCCGGCTCTCTATCCCGATTACACACACCACTATGCGTTTAGTGTCTATCACGGAGATGTAAGTATTAATTCTCTAACTATAATATATGTTTATATTGATTGTTTTATCACTTTCTTACGTGTTTGATACATATTCCAGGATAGGGTCTCCCTATGATGCTTCGCCATGTACGATAGTCTCCGCATATGGGACTTCAAAAAGCAGAGCAGGGTACGGGCAAGGGTGATGGATACTATTTTTGGCCCTCTCGTCGAGGCACTCTCCCACTGGCATACCAACGTCCATTTGGTCGAGGTATTCCTTGAGCGATGGCATGAGGACACTTCTTCATTTCATTTCTCGTTATGGGAGATGACAGTGACTTTGGACGACGTCTTTGTCATCACTGGATTACCGGTCGAAGGTAGGCCTTTTGATGTAATATCATTTGACTCCGAGGTTGAGCGGATTAGGACTTATGCTAGCATGCTAGGTATACGACCAGCTGATTTAAATAAAAATCTTAGGAATGCTAGTAGTGTGAATCTTGGGTGGCTGCGCACTACCTTTACGGGTGATAGGTATAGTGATAGTAGGATCACAAATGAGAGGGTAGATCATGCCACCCGTGCCTACATACTGTATTTGTTAGGTACCACCACATGTGCCAACAAAACCGGCAACGACATTTCTTTAGATTACCTCCAGTTTGTGATCCAATACTAGGATATGCATAGGTTCAATTGGGGTCAGTTGGTCTTAGCACAGTTGTACCACTCTCTTAGTCAGGGATCTTTTCATGGTATGGGAGGCATTTGCGGGTTCATCGGGATGCTCGAGTCATGGATATTTGCCCATTTTGTTCAGCTCCGGGCTCTACTTTTTAACGATTATGAGCTATCTGTGCCCCATATATGCCGACATGCGCCGCAGAAGATCGGCGTTTCGCACGATGTTTGCAGGCAGTTGAGACATGCACTTCGACATGCACGGAGTCAGATGTAAGTCATATTTGTTCATTTTAATGTTAAGTATTTTTACTAATATAAATGGCTAGCTTGTTCATTTATTTATTTACAGGTGATCTTCCTTCCCTTCACTTACTTACATGACCATCATCCGTTCCAGAGCATTACTTGGGCTGAGTTGACGCTTAAGACGTTCGACGTGATTGTGCCATATTACCCTGATCATATCACTCAACAGATTGGCTTCGTGCAGATGATTCCTAAAGATATACGTCCTCCTGCATCGAAAAAAGCAGGGAAGAAGACGGCTTGCAGATACGTTAGGGACGCTCACATGTAGAGGGATTGGGAGTACCATTGTTACAATCATGATGAACCCTCGTACAATGGTAGTGAAGAGAGTTCCGAGACGATGTACTACGTTTGGGTGAAGAAGAAGCTATGGTACATTGTTAGTAGCTCTGGTCGAGCATGAGGTCCTCGGTTGGAGCCACATGGTGCTGCTGACTACGCAGGCTACGAGAAGATTGCTCGGTATGCTCCATCCATACCGACGCTGGAGTACGACGATCTAGTACAGACCGCCCTTCACATCTGCAGGATCGCCGATAGGTACAGACATCACTGATTATTACTCACATCATACTTTGTTTATTAGATCGTTGTTTGATATGTTAGACTTTTCGACGTTAGCATTATATTTTGTAACCGGAAAATTTTATGACTGCTTTTATTTATTGTATTCTTATAATTTATTGTATGCTTTTCATTTATCAGTTTTATGGGTTCGATTCCAACTCAATTTTATCCATTTAGAATTTTAGAATGGAATTTTCGGCCGGGTTATCCGAATCATTAACTGCCCTAACCACCACTCCACCGAGTTCAATAGTAATCTGAAAAAATATCTGTCATGTAGACTAAAATCTACTTTCATAAAGAAGATGGCAAGTTCTTCGACAGTTGAATGCTCAAGTTTTTACACCTCATTCCCAATTTTATTTGAACAAGCTAGCTAGTAAAAGTATGTCATAGTATAAAATTGTTCGAAATATAAGGTCCACATAAACTGATACACAATCTCATACATAAACTAGAACACACACTCAAACACAAATTGAAACACACACTCAAACACAAATTCAAATACATACTGAAACTCACACTTAAACTAAAACTGAAACTCATACTCAAACACAAATTCAAACATACACTCAAACATATACTCAAATCATAGTTTATCTATCAGGCCAGTTCCATTTCATCAACTTCCTTTCTTCTTTCGCATCCTGGTGGTCACGCATTTCGTCTAGCTGGATGTCAATTATGTCAGAACGGACCTGATCCAGTTGCTCCTCTGTTATCGAATCTGTGACCTGGCAGTTGAACCGGTTACACGCAACACAATGTTGTAGTTTGGTGAGGCCAGAAACTGAATGTAGACGGAACGTGACTAAGACTGACCACCTCTCACCTCATCAACACGCCTTGAAATTCTAGGCGGCTGGACGCCACCCCTTCCGTATAGGAAGTACATCTGGCATAAAAATGCCTCCCAGTATGTTTTGCGCCCGCCTTGGAGGTTCGTGTCACCAACTTTGATTGATACTTTCATCAGATATTGATCTTCCAACTCAGTTCATGGACACATTTTTTGCTTAATTTATCAACTAATTTACCCATTAATGTGGATACAACATCTATTTATAGCCAATTTCGTTTTCAGATAACGTAATCCACTTAGCCAAATAAAAACGTGACATATGTAAAGTGAATAGGACGAAGTAGATGGATATGGTCTTACAATTATTAAAAACTCTCGCCAATTCTAATTAACAAAAAAACTCCCGCCAATTCTCAAATTTAAAACTCCCGCCAATTCACATTAACAAAAAAACTCCCGCCCTAACTCCCTCCAAACTTGATTCCACTTTATTAAAAACTCCCGCTCTATAAACCCCTATAAAATGGGACTGAAAATAGCTACAAACAATCAGAACATTTGGACAAACATAAACAGTTTAACAAATGGAGTTTACGCCTCATGAAGACTACCATTTGCTTGAGGTGGTGAAGCTTACTCGGCAAGAGCTGGGGGAAGATACTAGCGATGCGTTTTTTGAGCGAGTCCTTTTTAAGATGTACTACAACTACGACCGTTTAGGAACTGTAGGTCTAGTCGTGCGCAAACATGAACAAATCAAGCAAAGGTACCTTTTTTGCAAACCGATGGATCGTTTTATGTTTTTGCCATATAAAATTAAGCAAAGAGCGGCCGCCGTCTGGAACATGATGGTGGTAGACTACACCACTAGGGATATGCTAGCGTATCTTCAAGATAGGATTACAGAAAGGGAGGAGGGGATTGATTCCGACGATAACTTGGGATACGACTTCGACAAGGATTTTCTTATGTTTGTTTAAGTTAAGGTCTTAGCTTGTTGTTTTCGTCTTCATTTATTTCCTTCAAGTGTCTTATTTGGTGTACTGTTGAAATTGAACTATAAAATTAAAATTTCCCTTTTTTGATGACCTCAAATTGCTCTTACAGTTCAAGCTAGCATCGCATGCAACCACTGAAATAGGACGTCGTATTATGGTCGTGCGAAACAAGCCATCTGGCTGAAAACCAGAGCCAAATATTTTGCCTTGCATCGCATGCGACCATCGACAAAAGTCGTCGCATTTTGGCCGTGCGACGCAAGCCCTCTGGTTGAAAACCAGAGCCAAATAATTGGCCTTGCGTCGCATGCGACAACTGTCAAAATGCGTCACGTTTTGTCCATGCGACGCAAGCCCTCTGGTTGAAAACCAGAACCAAATAATTGGCCTTGCGTCGCATGCGACCACTGCCAATATGCGTCGCATTTTGGGCGTGCGACGCAAGCCCTCTGGTTTAAATCCAGAGCAAAATAATTGGCCTTGCGTCGCATGCGACTGTTTCCATAGGGCATCGCGTGCGACATGTGCAATATTTTATTGTGAATACGCTTTTAAATAAAAAATAATTGCTCGCAAAGGCTAATAATTGAACAAAAAACCAACGGCATACAAATTTCATCAACTATATTACAAAACTATATCAAATGTTACAAAATTACATCAACTATATTACAAAACTACATCAAATGTTACAAAACTACATCAAATATTACAAAACAACATCAAATATTACAAAAGTACAATAACTCAAACATCGTCTCTTATCAAAACCGTTACATGTGGTTTTTCGTTCAAGTTGATTTTCTTAGCTGGTATTATTTGTGTAAATTTATTGAACCGACGGTAATGTGGATGCGCCCATTGATTTGCTTCTTTGGTTGTGTAAGCACCCCAGCAAGGGTTAATGGAGCAAATGGTCCATCGGGTAGAGTAGTGATCTGCAAGAAAAAAGAAGAAATGAATGCATCTTGTAATGGTAGCGTAAGAAATTGGCTAAAAACGACATATACTTACATTAACAAAATGACATCCATGTACGAAAGCAATCCCAACTTCTGTGATCGTTGAATTGTTGTCGGGTGGCCTTCCACGGATTGGTAGATACGTTAACGACGTTGCTTGCGATACATGGTATACCATGCATTGATACCTTGTCACATTTACTAGTCCGATGTCTGGAAATATCATCTAATAGTGGCTACTAGGATTAGGCTTGAAGTAATCTAACCTATGTACCAAATCGTCAAACACCTTCAGCAAACCATATACATCCAACCAAGATGCACGGTTGTCCCGTAACTCCTTCAACAACTCGCATCTAACATCCTCCCATATATCTTCGTTTTTGTATATTGAATGCGCTACAGAATGATATCCGCATTGTCCGCCTGAAAGAACGTCAACTAACTTTAAAATGTAAGTGTGTAGAAATGTCGGGATGCAATCCGGATATAATGTTAACTTCTCATCCTTAACAATTTTCTTAGGCCTTCCAACTTTCTTTTTTGCTAGTGGAGGTTTGGGTGGTACGACGGGAACCACGTTGGATGCGGTCGTGCTCCCTAACGTGTTAACGGGTGTACTACCTATCGAGTTAGCTGGAGTACTAGCACTATCGGTTTGTTCAATCGGATATTCCCACGGACTAGGGTCACGTTTAGTCGATTTATCAACGCCTCCCTTTGGCCTACCCTTAGCTCTAACCACTTCTCTAGGATCTTCAATATGACTTGTCTCGGGCCTCAAAATTTGCATTACCCTATTGATAATGTGGTTTTGTTGGTCGGGGCGGAAACTACGAATGAAGTTGTCAATTATAGAAAGTTTTTTCTGCAATTCTTCCTCGCGAGAACTAGGATCTCTATGAACAATATCTAATCTTTTCCAAAAGAGATCCACATATTTTAAAGGGATGCACCTACCATCTCTAGCTATAAACGCAATTTCACATGCATATGGTAACCCATGTGTTTTCATAAGGAAACATCCTCCACATGCTACCTGATCTACTCCTATATTTCTAGCATGAATAATAGCAAGCATCAATATATTTAGACCCGCATGTGACACATGACCTTTAAGATTTTAGCTAAAATTTACATTGATTCGTCTCAAGGTATTTTTTTAGGGACGAGTGAGCACCCTCTGCTCTACATAGTACAAGTACAAAATTATGAACTTCTTTGAAAAAAGATAAAACAGCTAAACAAAAAATTGGATAAAAGGACAAACCTATTTGTAGTTGTTTGGCCATAATACTTAATCTTGTTTGTTCGGTACGCAAGAAACTTGTCACCATATTTCGTTATCCATGCGTCCATAACGTACGCAAAATACTTCGGTTGAGAGGCAAAAATCTCCTTCAATGTATCTAGATTTTTTTGGTAACTCTCAACCGTGTTCGCCCCCGCAACGTAGCTGTAAAACTCAACAAATTGTTTCGGTACCGCATCATCGTGCAATATCTTTCGGACCGCCCCAAGAATGTTCTTACTAATGTGCCACGTGCATAACAAGTGGTGTGTGCCCTGAAAAATATCATCGATTGCTCGCATGAGAGCTAACTCTTGATCGGTAACAATAACGCTTGGAAATGCGCACACGCTATCCATCATCAAACCACGTAGAGTTTCCAAAGCCCATACATAGTTTCCAATCTTCTCTCCACTCAAAAACACGTACGCAACGGTAAATGTAATGGAAGTCGACGTTAAACCAACAATCTCTAATAAAGGCATCTTATACCTAGTCGTCTTGTACGTACAATCCACGAATATCACATTGGGAAATGTACGTAATAAGTCTATGCTAGTAGGATGTGCGAAACAAAAGTCAGTGATCACCTTTGAATCGTCTTTCAAACTCTCCCACGTAGAGTATTCATTATATTGCATTTGTGTTTGCCCCCCGTGCTTAACATCCCGAGGTTTTTTGCGGCAATTGTAGATTGCACGCATGTTCGAAATGTTCTCGGGATATTAGTACTTCAAACCACTATATATCTCACTAAGACGCAAACCGAGGTGAGACAAATTACGAACTAGTTCCTCTTGATCCCGTTTTAGCCTACAAGCGCGGGAATGACCGTCTAGGCAAACGTAGGGTTCATGATTATGCGTACCGTTTATCACCTCCAAACGCCATTTCATGGCTAGTACGTTGATCGAATGACCTTTTAGCGCAAACAGATAATTACATTTCTTCGTAGATGTTTTCCGCTTTCTTAAAGTTTCCGGCTTCACTTTTGACACGAATACACCATACCGCTCGCAAACGTACTCTAAACTATGAGTCCTTCCCCATTTCCCGCTATCGTAGAGCTTTGTAATTGTGACAAAATTGATCTTCTTCGATTCAATGTCCACAAAAGCATCCAATTCGTCTTTAGTAAATAACCTATCAGTTTTGAATATTCTACTATTGTCCGCATCCATAAATAGAGGCTGGGAAGGTTCCTCCTACAAAATATATAATAGGAAACTATAAGTTTGTTTAACAGTTCAGTCGCACGAGACATGTCTTCAGTGCTGTCGCACGAGACATGTCTCCATAGTGGTCGCAGGCGACTTCTAAGGCAATGTTGTCGCACGTTCGTGCGATGACGAAGCTGTTCGTCGCACGATGTTCATGCGACGAGGCCAAAATAAAAAAAACGGGTTTTAGCCTCTTACCTCCATGCGGTAAGCTTCCTCCTCGTCTAGTAAGTTGTCTAAAAAGACGCGCATTTCATCATTGTCCATGGATACTCCGATTTTAGGTTGTTTGTTGTGGATTTTATGGGTTTGAGTAAAAAAATGTAACTTTTGGGTTTAATGGGTTTAGGATAGAAAATATTGATGGAAATTGGTGAAAAGCTTGTGGATTTAGGGTAACAACGGATAAACTTCAGAGTTTGGGTTGATTTCGAAAGCAAATGGTATGAATGTAATAATCTAGAGGGAGAAAGGATACTTTGGGAATTTCAACTTTGAGTTTGAAAAACGAAAGGGGTAGAGTGAGAGATCTATCAAAATGTGTCTTATTTCTAGCCTGGCCTATATTATAATGCTAGAAATTGATTTTTTCTTTCTAATTTTTATACAAACACTATTCAATATATTAATTCTTGTAAAGATTCATATTCATAAAAAATAGTAATTTATTTTTTTATTAACATTAGACATAAGGTGGTACTTTTTTTAATTTTTTATTCATAGTGCCATATTTAATTGATCTTCTATTTATTTATCTCTCTACTCATAACTTAAGTCAATTAGTATAAAAAAAACCTATGAATCTAACTATACAAGCATAAAACCAGAACTATATTGTCATAATTTACGGGAAGCCATGTTGTTAGTTAGTGTACCAGCATCGGTCTCTAGATTCCGTTGAGTTACTTAAATTTAGAAAACGAATATCCATGAACATCATATATTTATTATACGAAAACAATTTTTAATTACATTCCGTTATGTAGAACTTTGTTGTTTACTATATATTACATGTTTTTTTTAATTACAAAAGACTATGGTCATGTTACTTCAGTTTTGAAACAAAAATATTAACAATTATAAAAATATAGATCAACGCCATCTTGTGTTGTTTTAACGGCTGCAACTCTGCAACCAGATATGGTTGCACTAAAATAGGAACTCTAAAAAATCTCATATGGATTAGGAGTAAATAAGTTGTATATATATATAATAATAATAATAAATAAATAAATAAAAGACAATTCTAATAATATCACCAAAGCTAGTAATGCGGGGTTATTACTTGTTGAAATTGGTTTGGAAGTGGACCGGTTCAGATTTTAAATTATTTTGGATCGGGTTGAAGCTGGCGTGAATGGTCAAATACAACGAGTATAGTTAGACTAAAATAGTTGATGATATCAGGAAACATTAGTGTATAGTATTTTTAGAAACATTGGAAACCGATGTATTACAAAAATAAACATTATTCTCGTAGCCTTAAATATCTACTCTCACAACATTGAGATTATATTGATCCCACCTTAGTCCAAAAATATTTCGCAGATTAATTATTAAACAACATACCTATATTATGCTTTATTGGTTGAGCTTATCTAAAGCATCATAATTCTTTTACTTTTATACATATATATATATTGTATCGTTGTATTGAATATTATTGTGCATATTAAATTTAAATTTTTAATTTTTTTTACTTTTATCCTCATAAAAATAAAAAGATATATAAGTTGAAGTCTAAATATTTTGTATGTATTTTATAGTTTAGGACTGAAATTTAGACATGTAAGATTAACACTATAAAATCTATGACTTAACTAAGATACTTCACTCAAAATTTTATAGAACATTTTGGTCCAAGTCTAGCCTATAAATACATAAAAACTTGTATTAAAGTAATCACTTGATATTCAATATTTATATACATTTTTAAAATTCGTACTCTCTTTAGAAATTTGGAGCTATAAATATCTTAATCTCTAAAAAATTCAATAATATCACTCAAACAACCAAATCTTATCTCAGCTTTATTATCTAATAACTTTCAAAATTTTTTACCATTGTAAAAGTCTCGATCAACCTTCATATAACATTTTCAAGCTCATACTATCATAGTAAAACATTTAATTCCAAAAAACATAATACAAAAATTTGATATGCATGGAAGACTACCTAGATAGTCAGTAGAAGTAGGAGGCTACAATATAAAATTTGAGTAAAAAATTGTAATTAAGGCCAAAAAAACTAACAAAGTTCTAATCAGAAAGACTTTGTCTTTAGTAGAATAACGAAAATCAAATTAGCAGGTCATAGTAGATAGGGGAACTAAAAAACTTAAGCTCTGGGGAAAAAATTCAGTTGATGTCCTCAACATGAAAATTATTATCCAAGTTATAAAATTTGGTTTCTCGACTTGAAACACTGAGGCAGAGTACGAGGCTTCAATAGCTGGTCTTCGGCTAGCCAATATTTGTGAAGCCATAAAGGTGGAACTTTTCATATATTCTCAGCTTGTGGTTAAACAATCCTTAGGCCAAGTATAAACTATTAAACAAAATAAAATCCAATACCTTAAAGAGCTTTCTCGATAGGTAGCTATATTTTAGAAAATTATCTTTATACGAGTATTAAGGGTAGAGAATGTAGATTTAGATGCTTTGATATATTTGTCATGTAAACATTTAGCACCCTGAATAACCCTTTAATAAAAACCATCAATCATCCTATCAAACAGGTTCTTGTTAAATGTTTTGGCATTAGGAGTTATGCTCATTGAAAGGGATGAATAAAAGACAGAGCCTTGGGAACACCCATTATAGAATATCTTGTAGAGGGAAAACTTTAAAAAAAAACACAGCTGAAACGAAGCGTATTAAAATGAAGTAAAAAATATTTACATAGAATACCATAACTTATATAGACAATGACTCACTAAACCTTTTCTCCGATATCTTAGACCTTAAGAGGAAAGTAGGTGAACTCCATGATGAAGAAGGACATGCCCACCATTTTTATAAAAAGTTACATAAAATAATCTTGCTACAAGGGTATTATTGGCCCTCAATCCTGGACGATGCAAACAAATACGTCAAAAAATACGATAATTGCCAACATTTTGCTAATATAATGCAAATCTTGGTTATTTCAATTGGAGGCAATATCATATGTTATTCCTTTTGATATATGAAGTCTTGATAATGTAGGACCCATTCCAAAATATTTAAGAGAAAAAAAATTCTTATTGTTAGTTGTCGATTATTTTTTTAAATGGGTAAAAACACATCCACTAGTAAAGAAATTGCCAACAAAGGAAATTTTCAATTTTAAAAAATTAACATATGTTACAACGAAATACAATTCTAAATTTTTCAAATATCATTATTTTACACAACACAAGACACAAAGCAAAATTTTATTCCCATTTCCATCCTTAGGAATATGGCCAAGTTAAGGTCATAAATAGAATAATAACAGAAGACATAAAGAAGATGCTATAAAAAGAAACATGAAGTTGACATGATTTTTCGTAAGAAATTCTACGGTCGTATAAAACACCACAAAACTACAACATTTGAGATATATTTTTCCTCTATGTATGTGATGGATGCAGTAATGCCAACAAAAATTGATATCCCTTCATACAGAATATCAACTTTTGAGGAAAGAAAAACTAGTCAAAACTCTTCGGAGAAATATATACAAGTCAAAATTTTACTTCAAAAGCTTTGAGGTTGATTAAAAAGTCTTCAAGAGAGTGTTCATGCATACCAAAGATAAAGCTCCCGAAAAGATTGCTTCAAAATGGAAAGAGCCATCTATAATAACATCAAAGGTTAAGCCTTGAACATAAAAACTGTCGGATGAAAAAGAAAAACAACTTCAGTACTATTGGAATATAGAGTATCTGAAGCTCTACTTGGACTATTATTTTTCATTTATATTTTTATCTTTTTATAATACTTTTATTTTACGATGTACTATTTCCTACCTCGGTGGCGCGAGATTGTTTTAATGAGACATCTACCATTAATAGAATATTTTGCTATTTTCATCACAAATCTCAGAGGATTTGTCATCACAATACTGTATGGAGTCTCAGCACCCTTCAAACAAACAAAATCTAAGTGCGCAATGATTTTCAAAATTTATCCTCGATACTCTAGGGAGTATTCGCACCCCTCAAACAAACTAAATCTAAGTGTATGATGATTACAAAAGCAATCCTCAACACTCGAAAGAATATTTGAACCCCTCAAACAAATAAAATATATGTGTAACATGATTTCAAAAGTAATTATCAACACTTCAGAGAGTCTCTCCACCCAACAATCAAACAAAAAAAACTAAATACAAGATGATTATGAAAGTATTCCTCAACATTTTAAAGATTCCAAAAGTTCTTCTTAACACATATGAGAATCATAAACCCCTCGCATGTTCTTTGAAAAAATATATGCATGCGGGAGTGATCATTTTGGTTTGGAACAACATAGTCTAAGGAATAGAATATTTTTTTCTAAAAAAACAAATAAAAATATTGAGAATGGAACAAAAATAAATTCTTAAACAATCAATAAAAATAGAAAGTATAAGAAATGTTTTTTTAATATTTATACTCAAAGTATTATAAGCCAAATCATGAAATAAAAAGTACAAATTAGTTCAAAATTTCCAAGTTAATTGAGTATTTCGGTTCAAACTAAATCCTCATGACGTAGAAAAAATATATTAGAGCAAGTCAAAATTATTAGTGAAAATGATACTCATCAACGTGGATAATAACATCATATTGTTCATCAGAGATAAAAACGTCGGCTTGCTCAAAATAGGCTATAATATTATTGGTTTTTAGAGGCAGAAAAATGACCACATGAAATATACAACGTCAATTGGAAATATACATATTCATTTGCAGTACCCAAAGCTTAAGGTCCATTAATTATCTGATTCTCAACTTCACGCTGATGGGCATCAATTTTATGTCCACCTTCCTCGGCAGTTGAAATGAGTCAAATTTCACATATAAAAACTGCCCACTCAATGTGGTGGTTGTTTATCACAACAAACATATTATTATCAATTTTTTAAGTCTAAATTTGGAAAAACATCATGAAAGATAAGCACCAAAAATGGATTTAGCTTCATTTACTTCATTATCATTATATTATTACATAATATTTATGTATTATCTTCAAACCGAGCATATTCAAGACGCTCAACCTCAAGGGTCTCTACCAAATTTCTTTTCTGCAATAATGTTTCATCTAATCACTTATGAAGTGCTTTAACTTTTCTATGTTCATCATTTACATCCTTCAGTAACTACTCTTCTTCAGCCCCAATATTCTTCACAAATTTATCATGTTTTTATTCTGAACAACCCAAATATCTTTCCCTGATTTTGCTTCCGTATAAAAATTACCCAGTTCAGATAAATAGTTGTAACAGTCACTACTCAAACATAAGACAAATGTTTGATAAATGTTACAAATCCTTGAGAATAAAAAGACTTCTTTTCCATAAAGTTCAACTCAGTTTTCAACTGTATTTCTAATTTATTTTAGCTTGGAGTTTAGTTTTCAACAATATCTTTACTTTACCTTTAGCGGGAATATTAGCTCTCAACCTTTCATCAACCTTAGTTTTATCTTATAGATTAACCTTCAAGTTGTGGTTACTTTGAAATGATTGTACTATATCTTCCAGTAATGACCGACGATTGAGAATAACTTGAGCTGGATTTTCAAAATTCTGATGCACCATTAGAAAAAAGATTATACGAAGATTGAAAAGAAAAAAAAATGAAATAAGGGTCAACTGAATATGTATAGACAAAAATCATAACAAAAAATTGACATAAATTTACTTTAACTCATAGTTTCATCTACCTTATGGCCATAAAAGAATTTATTAACCATAAAAAATAAGTACATCATTAAGCACTAGTTAATTATTAATAACATCTTTATCTCATGATGAACCCTTCATAAGAATCTTCATTTTACATTTCGGCTTCCGCCTTCTTTCCAAACGATATGTTAACTTAGCATTACCACGAATATATTTTTACTCTAACATATCATTAAGTTTTAGCCCATAAGAAAAATCATCCACTTTTATTCTTTTCATCCCTATGAGAAGTGGAGCTTTGTTAGTAATCTGATTGATAAAGGTATGATTTATACGATCTGCAATTCGAACCAATAAAATATTAGACTGGTATTTATTTTGTAACATAAACCCAGAAAAGATGTAACATTGAGGTTGTTCTATATAATAAGAAGTAAATATGTTATAATTCAATAAATTGATGGGGTAGGTTAGCCAAAAAAAGACTAATTGTGTAGGCCAAAAGACCCGCCACCATCATTATATAAGGCAATATATCTTTTCTTGGAAAATGTGAACAATTATTACTTTATTTCTACTTTTGGAAGTTTCTCTCTAGAATTTACGTCTTAAAATCTCTCTTTAGAATACTCGTGTGACTCTTGATATATTCTAGACCCATTTACCCTTCAGATATTTTTAGGAGTCACCAGTGATGACCGTAATAGGAATCTAGACTGATACACAAATATAAATACAAAACCATAAAAAAAACTAAGATTTACTGTGAATTATTGCGAGAGAGAGAGAGAGATGGATGGTCGAATGCAAGCATATCCTACGGTACTCACGGATGAAATGGTAACTGGGGAGGACTCCGGTCAGTTAATAGAAAAGGCTCAAACTTAATATCAATTCAAAGAGAAAAGAAATCAATTGGATTTGGAGGACTTTTATGATCAATTGTTAAGCGAACATTTTGCGTTGAATGCTCAAAATGATACAATAATTGCACGTTCAATAAGGGTTCAATTGGAAATATGGAAAGATGTAAACATAGAGAACTCTTCTGAGGGTGATGACATTGAGTCTGAATCTATGTGAGATCAGTAAACATATAAAAAGAAATACTTTCAATCAGTCTAAAGCTACAATTCCTTAAAAGGAGCATAAAATCAGACATCGGTCCACTCATTTGGTAACTATTGACTACTCTGTATCTAATTCAAAAGGGAATTTTCCTCTTCCTCAGAATGGGGTCATCATTACAGAAGAAACTTTTATACAATAAAAAATATTATACTCGTGTTAAAAACTCTAAACGAGAGTGAGGTTCAAAAAAACAACGTGGGTCGTCGGGAAAGCGGGTAGTCTCCTCTTAGGTTAAGACTCGGATGGTCACTGAGCATGGTGTAAGAAAACAATAAACTATCACTTTGATTCAAGATAATCCTGTACTATTGCTAGCGACCAATCAACAATATCAACATTGCGGTTTAAGCAATCAGAGTTTTGATTACCATGTTAATAACTGATTTATGAACCTTTCAGAGCATGTCCTTTATATAATCTTGGGGACGTCAGTATAGTCAGAGCATAATTGGAGATAATCTTCTTTATCAATAAAGATTCTAACTGGACCACCATAATTATTTGACATATTGAAATGGAGAACTTTGATGGAACTTGAGACCCAGAGAATCACTTTGAACAGTTTAAGAACTTTATGATGAACTATGATGATGATGATAACTTTCTATGCCATGCCTTCTCAAAAACCTTTAAGGATAGTTCTCTAAAATGATACTGTAGACTTCTTTAGGGTTCAATCAAAAACTTCGACATGTTTTGAACATTTTTCAAGAATTAATTTATAAGAAGTAAGGTAATATGAAGAGAGGGTGATACGGTCATTTGATGTAGGCAGTGAGTCGAATGAAGTTTGAAAGATTATACCACACATTTTGTTTTGATAGAGAATGGTCTAGAGGATTTCCACAATCAAACCGCTTGTGCTGTGTTTAGGCAAGGGCTTCTCCCTGGAGAATTGGATGATGAAGTTACTTAGAAGAAAACATTAACTTTTGGTGCTCAATTAGCTCAGGTCGAAGAGAAGATTAAGGTGTAATAGTATACGAGATTAAGACTTGTTCATTTGTCTATACAAAGACAATTACCTACTCTGATTCACCATCAACAAAAAATTCAAAAGTTTTGAGTCTCAAACTTCTATTATTTTTCATATCAAGGGGCCGAACCAAATGCCACCTTGACCAATATTAAATCAATAGCCTTAGGCTCACAGCAACAATCAAAAGTGAACCAATTGGTTCGACTTGACAATTTTTCGGAATTAATAAAGAACTTTGCTACTATTAGGTGATGATAAAATATGGCCAGAGGGTATTCTGGGTAAGTAGTTAAACAAAGTATTAAATTTTTATGCCTGTAAGAGAGATAATAGAGGTGCTAGTATTTAATTTGAAGATAGAGAATATTCTAACCCATTTAATATTGTTTTAGGATTACTTATAAAAAACTTTGGATCCATGGACCCATCAGGTCGGGTCATAAATGTAGATTAATCTTATGATCCCCTAGGCCCAATAATATTCGAAGCAGGCATTCGGCTTAGTCATCAAGCATACAACTTACACGACACATCTTTTATCATTGGTCTAAAATTCCCTGCAAGAAAATTTTGATAATAACCCCAAACAAAATTCGACCCTATCATACAACCCTTTTAGTCCTCTCAAAGCTTTTTTTTAGGACTAATGAATGTTTATTCAAAACAAGTTAATCTAAAATCTATGATTTGATATTCTTATCTCTTCTCCTTAGGTAACGAATAAGTTTAAACCTATTTTGAATATGAAAAAGTTACTGTTGTTATCATTCGTATTTTATGACACGTGGAAGCTATTTACTGGACCTTGGATTTGTTCTGCCCTAGATAAAACAGATCAATTTATTACTATCATTTCCACTCCCGTAGTGACGTTTCCACTTTCGTGGAAACATTCTTAATGAACACGTCTCCACCTAGTTTTTAGGGTACTCAAGAGCCTTTTAATACCCCATTAATAGGACTCTTGAGTACTTCTTAATCACTCTTATATAAATTGATTTCTCATTTTTATGTTTAACACATCTTTAGAAAGAGAGACACTATTTTATAAGAAAAAAATAGTCAAAAGCTTTATGGTTGTATGTTTACGACTAGAACTTCTCTAATAAAAAGAGGTTGGTTGAACTTATCCGAGTTAGAAGAAGAAAAGAAAAAGGTCAGACATGCTGCAGGACTACTTATCTCTTCACCTCCAATTCTCACTACTCAAGTCATTGATTATGGTGATGTTTACCTCTATAATCATAACATTCTCTCATCACCTTTAACAACTGCCCAATCATTTACAACACCCAAGTGCTCTTCATCACTATTGCAGTCTAAAAAAGCCACTAGTCTTCTAGATCATTTGACATTTAAATTTATGAGGTCGGATTCGGAGAACACCACCCCACACAAGGTGACTAGGCAGTCCAAGGGAAAAACTAAAGTTTTTATAGAACCATTGATTCTAACTTATTCTCCCATTTATTTAAACCCAACAAAAATTCAATATGTTACAATAGCTGATGTTAGCACCATGCACACTGGTCTATTAAGGTCGGACCAAAAGTATGGAAGAAATCGTGGAAAACCTTAGCGAAGATTCTCCCCTTGAGAAGTCCGGGAAAACGGGGAAAACCTCAAAACCTTTTATTGAGAAGTTTTTGACAGGGAAGAAAATACATGGTAAATTTGAAGTCATAGATGAAAAATATGAAGTCTTCTAATCTGGTTGGCTGGACGCGTCGGTCCTAACTTCAAGAAAGTAAGTTTAAAATATATTCTAGAAATGAATCAGATAATTTTCGCTTAATTTTATGATAAAGAATTAAACGATGTTCGTATTAAATGGGGATTCCTGAAGCGATTAAGGTTAGTTGCCTAGGATTGGGGAAACTCCAATGAATAATTGTCCTAATAAACTTGAAGTTTATACCGATGTGCTCAAATCAGGCCTTCAGTTTTCCTTAGATCTTGAAATTGTTAGGTACTTTCACTTAATTCGGTTGTGTCTGAGCCAGGCCAGTCTGAATGCCTGGTTTACTTTAATCGTCAGTATCATAGCATATTGGCTCTGTAAAATTCTAATGTCAATGGAACATATAGTGGCTATTTTTGGGTTATGTCGCAACAATAAGATTTTTTTCTACTACTTCAACATTGGGAACACTTACGAAGTAATAGACGTTTGCTAGAAGCTGATAGAATATGAAAAATTAAGTTTCCATTTATTAGTAGCCTTAGGAGGACGGAAAAAATATTTCTTCTTCGAAGGGAAATCCGAGTCTACTTACCAGGTTTTAGAAAACCCCATGTAAAAAAATTAAACTTATATTCCTCTAATGTTAGATTATTTGCTCATCGATTCTAACTTTCTTTCTTTTATAGTTATTCTGAATCGCTTCGTATATTATTTGAAGGATGCGCAAGTTACCTTTGCAGAATTACATGATTAGGCTGACAAGAAATGGGATAACTCTTTTCATGAATGTGTCCCCCCTGCTAATCTAACTCGAAGTCATCTTTGAAGGACCATTCCTAAAAGAGAGTTGTCCAGGGAAGACTCTACCACTCTTATTTTATCTACTTCTGTTTTATTGAAGATCAAATCTGGTGACGGGAAGTTATACTCCCAACCATGAAGAGATCCCCTAGTCATCGACCTACAAAAGACAAGAAAAAGAAAAATAAGCCACAAGTTTCTCGAAGTGTTATCGAAGTGAATATTGAAATACAATCCCCTAAGATCGATGTATCATTGTTAGATGCAGTTTCTGATACTGTGAAGGGAGGTGAAGTACCCACATATATTATTTAACCAAAAAGAATAAGGCTAAAAAAGCACCAAAGAAGGAAGTGATGAGAGAAAGAAAAAGAAAAGAAAAACTTCAACTAGTTCGGAGTTAATAGTGCTCTAAATACTAGTATCCCCACCATATATGCACCTGATCATACTTTTGTGTTTCCAAACTTAGTGGGAGAAGCTACTTCTAGTTTCAAAAATCCAATGGAAAAACTGACAGGTTTTTATTATGAAGCCTTCGACAAGTCCTTCCTTTTAGTATCGCACCAAACATGATATACGATGGTGCAGCTTATATCCACTTAGAGAAGTAATCAATTGCCAAAATAATAGTTCGACATCCCTGAAATCCATTGGAAGTGATCCAACCAAGTCGAGCCCCCATCTATCAAAGGGAATTTCTTCGGAAACTGACTTCATTGGAACTGATGGTATGTGGATTGCATTTTCATATCTTTGACAAAGGTCACATATTTTAACCATTTTTTTTAATCTACCATAATAGATGGCCAATAATAGCTTGCTAGCAATACCTTTCTAGTTAAAGCTCTATATTAACAATAAGTTGATCCTTTCACAACACTGTTTGAGATTCATCGGATCTGAGGCAACGTAGTAAGGGTTTACTAACATATTTTTTTTATAGAGAACCCCATCCAATACCAAGAAACCATGGGTTTTTAGCTTTAATTTCTTGGCTACCTTCTCGTCTTCAGGTAAGATCTCATCATTAATAAATCTTTGGATATTATATCTTCAATATTGGCTTACTATGGCTGATATCTTGAAGTTTTCTTCAACGTCAATTTCCATTTCATGGGGTGTTGATATGGACGTGCATTCTTGTATAAAAATCCAAAGGTATACTTCTAAATACGCAATAGTAACAAAAGAATCAGCCATCAAATTTTCCGACCTTGGCACATGCTCAAACTTAACATATCTAAAAATTGTTGAGACGTCCCTTAATACCCTTAAGTATTTTACCAACTAATCTTTTTGGCTTAATACTGCCCTTGTGCTTGATGTATGACTAATTGTGAGTCACTCAACGATCATATTATTTTAGCACAACATATCTGAGCTAACCTTAAACCCGCTATGAAGGCTTCGTATTTTGCGTCATCGTTAGATGCCTTAAAACCAAAACGTATAGCTTGGTATATTAAATCACAATGAGGAAGCAAACAAATCCCAGCCTCACATCTTGTCGTAGAAGATCCACCACCGGTTCCAATTACCCATTCTTTCGTAGGTTTGTTATCTTCAAATTACTCACGAGGCTTTTTTTAGTGGAACTCAACCAGAAATCAGCTACAACTCGTGATTTGATTGTTATTCGTTGAGAAAAATCAATATCACAAACTCCTAGTTTGACAGACCACTTAGTCATCCGGTCTGATATGTCTGATTTTTGTAGCACATTCTTTAGAGGGAAAAAAGGTTGAACCGTAATATAATGTTCTTGAAAATACGGCCTCATTTTTCGGGCTGCTATAACCAAGGCTAGAGCTGAATTTTCCAATTTGAGGTATCTTTTTTCTGTATCCAACAAACTATTGTTAATGTAGTAAACATGGCGAGGAAAGTTGTCTATTTCTTGAACCAATAATACACTCACTGTGTAATCCGATACTACTAAATATATGTAGAGTCTTTCCCCAACAATGGGTTTGAACAAAGTCTTATGTGAAGATAAATGTCACTTGATTTCAATGAAAGATCTATCGCAATTTGGGGACCAATTAAAGTCTTTGGTATTCTTTAATACCTGGAAAAATTGCGCACACTTATCTGATGACCTTGAAATAAATCTATTACAGATGTCAACCTCCCAATCAATATTTGAAGTTTCTTGGTGGTCCGAGAAGGATTCATGGCTAAAAAGCATTCAATTGATTTAGCTCAGCTTGAATCTTTTTTTCACTAATAATGTACCCCAAAAACTTACTAGATCGAACCCCAAACGTGCATTTCTCAAAATTCAGTTTCAAATTTATGGCCTCCAAGTTAGAAAAAGTTTCTTGAAGATCAAGAATATGATCCTCCTCTTTTGGGCTTTTCACCATCATGTCATCAATATATACTTCTACATTTCCTCTGATCTGACTAGCAAAAACCTTATTAACCAATCGTTGGTAAGTTACCCCAATATTTTTTAAACCAAAAGGTATTACCTTATAATAATGAAGCCCCATATCGTTGATGAATGTGGTATGATCTTGGTCGTTCAGATCCATCTGTATTTGGTAACTCCTGATGAAAATGTTGAAAATTATTTCTTTCCCGATAGTAAAAGTTTAAAGATTGGTACTTTACTATCACAAAATGTGAGACATTGGGTGATATTCTTTTTATCAAAGAATCTACATATGTTTGTTCGATGTTCATAAGATATTACAAGAGTACATGTAGATATTATCTGGAATAAACTTGCAGTCTGGTCTAATGTACATCTAATAAATAAAAAATGAGAACATTCTCTCTTAAAAAATCTGAAGTAATTGTGGCTGAAGTAGATCATTTGTCAAAGGTAGGTCAAATCCGAGAATCTTAGTATCTGTTGTGAATAGCCATCCTGGTGTGAGTGAAAAAAAAATGGTGGATATGTTTTAATTTTACCGATATAAATAGAGCTTGTCTGAAAGACCCATTTCTCGTTTCAAGAATCGATCAACTTGTAGATTCTACTTCAGATAATAAGCTTTTATCATTTATGGATGCATATTATAAGTATAATCAGATACAAATGAATCTGAAGGACCGAGGCACTATTATGTTCATCACCGACATAGGGTTAAATTACTACAAGTTAATGTTTTTGGGTCAGAACAATGCGGTTGAAACTTATCCGAGACTAGTGAGAAAATATTTTACTAGTTAGATCAAAAGAAATATAGAAGTTTATATTTATGACATGTTGGTGAAGAGCACCAAATTTGATGATCATGTTTCCGACCTTGAATAAAACTTTAGCAACTTGAAAGAAATAAACTCAAAGTTGAATCCTTAAAAATGTATCTTTATGGTGCGATCCAAGAAATTAATGGGTTATGTAGTGAGCAAAAAAAGAATCGAAGTCGATCTAGTACATTTGAATGATTTAACCACTATGGATCATCCGCGATCAATCAAGGAAGTACATATAGTAACTAGAAGGTTAGTTGCTCTAAGCAGATTCATATCAAGTTCATCAGACAAGTGTGCTTTGTTTTTTCAAGTTTTGAGAAAAACAAATTGTTTTAACTGGACATTAGAATGTGTCGGCGCTTTTATTATGATAAAATAACACATGTCTTCTCTGGAAATTTTAACCAAGCTAAGTGTAAAGGAAAAAATTTCAGCTATATCCCCGTATCAAACTATGCAATAAACATAGTAATATCCTTGTCAAATATATTATGTTAGCAAGAGTTTATTAGATATATAAAAGAGATAATTAAAGTTGGAGAAGCTAGCCTTGGCATTAGTTGTCGCAGCCAGAAAGATAAGGTTATATTTTCAGGACATTTGGTGGGGGTCTAAACTTATTTTCTCTAAAACATGAACTGTAAAAACCGACATATTGGGTCGGATGACTAAATGGTTTTTGGAACTGGGAGATTTTGATATTGATTTTGAACCAAGAATAGTAATCAATGTGCATGCTTTGGCCGATTGTTTTAGTCAAATCTCACTCCGACCGACTAGACCATATTTAAATATGAGTGGCTTATTCAAACTGAATATGGTTCAAGCATGTTAGGTTGGTAGCTCCAAACAAAAAATAAATGTATCAAGCGATACGATTTAACTTTAAGCCATCTAATATCGAAGTAAAGTACGAGGCAGCCTTGGTAAGGTTGCAACTTGTACAGATTTGCGGTGTCAAAAATATTTGTTTGATAAGTGATTCACAATTTTAATTAACCATGCATCCAGGCATGCATAAGAAAAAACTAATATTTGGTAAAATACCTAAAGACTTTAAAATAATTAACAACCTCTTTTTAGAGCATTCAATACTAGCACGTTCACATGGCTGATAATTATATTGTTGATTCTTTGGCAACTAAATCATATTCCAAAGGGTACCCAGGATACTCAAACAAGAACATACTTCGATAAAAATGATCTTGAATTGAACAAAAAATAAGCTCTACAAATTTTGGTAAGTACAAAAGAATATTAGAGGCAGGTTATTAGAGAATTGATCGTCAAAGAAAAATTGTTGGATGATAAAGCGTGGGCTAGAAAATTGAAAGTTAAAGCCCATGGCTTTGCAGTTTATGGAGATTTCATCTATACAAATCTGTAAGCAATCCTTTACTACGATTCTTTAGAATAGATGGATCACATATGGTACTATCCGAACTCCATGTCGGATAGGGATCGTCTCACTATGGGTTTAAAAGATTGACAATGGGGGTTTTATTGGCTTGATATTATTGGCCCTCCATCATGATTGATCTAAAAAGTTAGTCAAAAAGTGTGATACCTGTCAACGATTCACCAACACCATACATATGCCAGCAGTACCACTTGAATCAATCTCTGAAGCATTATTATTCGACATACGGGGGCTTGATTTAGTTAGCATTTATCAAAGGCTTCCGAAGAACAATAAACTATCATAGTGACTATTGATTATTTCTAAAAATAGGTTAGGCCGAACCTCTAGCTAGAATAAAAGAAAAGTGTGTTATCAAGTTTATTTTATCTAAAATATGTTGTAGGTTTAAAGTGTCAAGAAAAATCATCACAGACAACGGTCTTTAGTTTGATAATAAGGACATGCAAGATTTCTGCTCTTCTAGAGATACGATATTTATTTACAACACCTTTTTTCCAGCAAGCTAATGGAAAAATGGAAGTAATGAATAAAAGTATCTTTGATGAGTTATGAAATAAATTGGAGGGGGTTGCTGAGAAATGGACAAATTATTTTCAAGAAGTGTTATGGGCTTACCGAACGACCCAATCCCCCTTCGAGCAGCGATCTAAGAGTCACATTTCACTTTGGTGTATGAGATGGACGTTATGACCCCTGATGAAGCAATACTCCATCCTATAGGGTGTAAAATTATTTAGAAGATAGCAATTATTAAGGCATAAGGTCTGAACTAGACATGGTCGAATAAAAAAGAACAAAGGCACATCTTCGTGCCATTCATTACCAAACTTTGATGCGAAGTCGATATGATTCTAGAGTTTGTTAAAGGGAATGTAAATTGAAGGATAAGGTCCTAAATAAGGTGTTCTTACGAGGGACCTTACTCAGTGGTTGAAAGGGTAAAGTCATGAACTTATCGCCTGATATATAAAATAGTCAACTTTTCAATCGACCATGTAATGACTGGTGGCATGTTCTTTCCTATCTTGGTAGCCGAATAAGGTTTTAGGGTGGGCATCTATCTATGATAGATGATCCATCAGCGTATGCATTAAGTAAAGTTTCCTCGTCATTTTTTGCTTAAACCTTGAAGGCATCCAGAATCGCGACAACATGTTTTTTCTCTTCTTCGTTCTTTCAAATACCCGTTTTTAGCTCTTCGACTTCTTTCAATAAAAAGGTCGTTCTGAATATTGTTTTCCTTTAGGATTGCATTATGCTCTGATCTCGCTTTCTCATGACAGTTGTAAGCTGAGTCATGTCTTTATAAATGTAACTTTTTATTCTGCAAGTTGTCTTTCGACAAAGCGCACCTAGTCTTTAGCTCTGACTGCCTAGACTTTTGATGATTTTTTCTATTCTTTTCTAGATAGCCTAATATTTGTTTCATATTTTATGTGCGGAAATTAACGCACTATGTCGATAGAATCTGAAATTTCCACGAAGATACTTATCGTCCTTTGTTAGTTTCATTGTGGTACTTTCAAGATGGAAAACTGTCTTCTTAGCTTTATCTAGCTCTACTTTTTTCTCTACTTCCCTCCTCTCAAACTTTACAAAAGGGATAACAAGAGCATACAGTGCTAGAATAAAAACATTATCTTTGACAAGCTGGAATTATTCAGGGCTGGTACAGTCTAATCATTGTTGATCCTTTATTGGCATAATTTGTGTGTGTGTGTTCTTGAGGCATAGTTTACGGACGATTAACCAAAATAATAAGATCCAGATCAATAAATTCAGAGTTTTGACCCTAACAGTAGTTTTCAGTCTTGCCGACAACTTTATTAACTCGGTATGCAGATTGGGCAACCTCTTTTCCAACATCCATGCTATTTCAAACCACAAACTTCCTTTTGACACACTGTTTTTCCTTCGAGGTATGTTTTGATTTTTTTTTCTTTTTCAAGGGAAATATCTCTTCTTTTATTTCAATTATCGTCGGATTAACAATCTCGTTCTTTTGTTCCTCGATTGTTTGGCCTTACAAAGTAACATCTCTTTCCTTCACCATATCCGGCTCTACCAAGTTAGTTTGCTTCTTTAGCTCTTTGGTTTTGGTTTGGTTTATTTTGGGCTGAGGGTAGTTTGGTAAAGTGTTTTGGTAAGTTTGAAGTATTTTGTGTTTAGTGTGAAGTGTAGTGAGATAATTAAGCAGGCTCCTTGTATTAAATGTTGATCACCCTCATTAATGAGAGTGGTTGGGATATTTATACTCTTTAATTAATGACCTGTGGGCTTACCGGGTCAAGTTGTGGAAACGAGTCAAGTTTAAGGACCCATTAGTCTTTAAGTAGATTAGCAAATAACTTACTCAAAAGGTGTTTTACATTTGTCATGTTCGGATTTTTTGGTGGTGTATTATGGTCCGAATTACCCATGTCCGGATTAAGTGGTGGGATGTGTTTGAAGTATATGAACTCATCAGTAGCCCCTTTTTTTAGGCCTTGCAAAATATCTTTGGTAGGGCTAAAACATCTACCAAGCCAAAATCAACTTCATCCGATCTACTTGCATTTGTCCAAACTAATAAGTTTATTTTCAACACCAACCCAGTTCGAATTTCGTCAAGACTGGTTTCTCTTCCCAATTATAAGAGTGTCTTCTTTGATCTTGGGACACGTTTCTCTTCCCTAGACCGGCGCACCCACTAAGTCTAGAAAGTTACCTAGGCTTTTGATTTTCACACATTTGCGCAGTCTTTAATCATTGCAAAAACCTTCTTCAACTTATCCTTGGTAACTGTTACTTTTTACTGTTATATAAATAACCTTTTACTATTTCATTGTCTTCCACACTCAAAGCTTTTCAAGAGATAAATTCATCTTTACCTTCAAATCGTTCTTCAGAGATTTTATGTTCACAGCCAGAAACGCTTTAGTTAAAGGTGGCTGGTTGAATTTTTCAGAGTTAGAGAGAGCGAGGAAGGTAGAAAGAGAGAACCATATCGTCGCCGGCCTCCCAGTTTCTCCAGGTGAGAAAACCAGTCAGCCAACTTAAGACGCCGATCAAGGGTCATCCTCTTCCAAAAACCCTAGGCCCAAGCAACTTTCATTCAAACCAAATCTTTCACCCATCCCTTCTGGTTCTTCTGTTCAAGAGTCTCAACCTCCTCTTGCTAAGGAAAAAACCGTTTCAAGCATCATAATACCCTCTCCCTTTATTGCTATGGGTTCTGATACAGAAAAGTCTCCGAAAGAAGATAACTCCTCGCCGGACGACCAGCCAAACCAAAACCAATCCACACCATCACTGTCAAAACCCTCAGGATCGGAGGTATCTAAAGCAGCTCCACGGGCCAAGCCCTCCGGATCACAACCTCAACCGGACACTAGGCCTTCAGAGACAACGAGCGTTCAACAACCCAAACAACCTTCAGTGCAAGAAACTGACCCTTCTTCTTTTAAGCTAACTGACAAATCTTCCACAGTGAGGGAAGCGATTATGGAAGACAACATTGGGAAGGCCCCCTTCGAGACCGAGGCATCAGGTCAAACGGGAGATGTTGCTTCTGATAAGAAAGGCAAAAGTAAGGTCAAAGTCTGTATGACTCATCCGGACTCACTTCCGGAGTGCTTAGAGGGAAATGTGGGCCCTTGTTTCAAACATTTCAGCATCAAACACTTGTTGTCCTTGCAAAACATCAAATACGTCTACTCTCACACTATTGAGTTGGGACGAATTCGAACCAAGTGGGGGATTCCAGAGTCTATAAAGGTAATGATACCGATTACTCCGGAGACCCCTATGGACTGCAAGCTGAATGAGGTGGTAGTGTACACCGAAATACTAAACTGGGGACTCTAGTTCCCACTGGACCCAGAAATTATTGGGTACTTTCATTTAGTCAAACTCTGTCCCAGCCAGTTAAGCCCCAATGCCTGGTTCACATTGCATTATGGCATCAAGGTTGTCGAAGATCCCACTTCTGATGGAGCAGTTTGCTGCTGTAGCAAGCTTGTGTAAGAACCATCAGATTTCATTCTACCATTACAACATGGGGAATGAATTTAAGGTTGTGGATGACCTGCTGGAGTCCGAAAAGAATTGGAGGACACAGTTCATATTTATCAGTGGAACGTGGGAAAATGGCAGGAAGATTAAGGCCAACACCAACCCTAGCATGTTGACTAGTAGGTGGAAAAACACTAAACTGAGCTCTAGACTAAGTATTCTGACTTAGAAACCTCATCTTCAAAAGACCTCACAGCGTTGAAGGAGGAGTTGAAGACCAAGGATGGTGCCATTCAAACCTTAACCGATGAGAAGACTAAATTATAGAGTACTGTTTAGGAGATGACCAAGGAGAATGGGGTCCTGAAGAGTCACCAGGATCAGGCTATCAAAGTAAGTATTGAGAAGTATGCCAATGAGGTAATAGACTCCTTAGAGAAAAGAGATGATAGGGTCATGTCTGACATGGTGTTGTTGTTTCATGAAACCTTCCCGAAGAGGACCCTTGGTCCCCTATAGAAGTATGTGGATTATGAAGACATCCCATTTCATACTCTAGCAGATGGTGACAAGCGCAACTACTCCAGTGGAATAGATTCCACAACCAATGATGAGGAAGGAACAGGTGAGAGTTCGAGTGCCGAACTCAAAAGTCCTAAAAAAGGTGATAGTGGTGGTGAAGGAACGTCCGAAAGGAACAAACCCTAAGGTTTTACCACATATTATTTTTTTGTCTTTCTAAACAATGAAAGACCTTGGATGGCCAAGGCACATTTTGTACTATTATTCAGTTAAAGTCCGAATAAGTCTTTTGAACACCTAAAGTCCTTGGATGGCCAAGGTATGTTTTGTATTCCTGTTCGGTTCAAGTCCGAATAGATTTAATGTATCAAACTTTCTTTTGTTTAATATTTTTCTTTAAATTTTTCCATGGCTAATGTTTAAGTAGCCCCCAGTATTTCAGAAGTATTAAAGTGATAGTGTTTAATATCCCCGATGACATATATTTAATAGTCATCACCCACCACCAAGTTTATCCGCTCTACTAAAAACTCAAGGTGTTGATTAAATGATTTATACTTGAATTGAATTGTAGTAAAACCACTCTAAATGTTATAAAAAGGCATCATATTTTATTGAATAAAAGACCAGACACCTTATTAAAACCTCCCCGTGCCACCAGGGTAGGAAAAAGTATGCCCCATAATATTTACATTGATATTTAATAAAGGATAGAGATGCCAATAGTCTAAGTGGTATAAACTCAACCATAACTTAGGGACAAAGAATTCCGTTGAAAGTTAAGGGAAGAGCTCTATCGATATTGTTGATAAGTAACTGCTGAAATAAAAAATGTAAGATCATTACTTGTTGGACTTAGGTGATTTGAATTGTGTTTTGGAGGCTTCTAAAAATATTTATATTGGTCCTGGAAGATCTAAAGTCACTATTATGTTGAAGAATCTAAACGGATGAATCATTCTCCACTATTGATCAAGTTATCATTGATCTGAACATGCTTGGAGAATAATCAGGATAATACAAGGTACAATCGTGTCAAGTATTATGATTGGTGGTGCCACTACCTGCCATAATGTACAATGTCAAGATTACAACTGTGTGAGAACAAGCCATAAGCCTAAGAAACTCTTTCTCTTTCCTTCCAACAAGTTGAACGTGTTACTCCTATTACAGAGGTTTGAGTTTTTTCTCTCATTGTGGAGGCTAAAATTATAGCTCATTCTGAAGTTGGGCTCTTATTGCTCAACTTATTATTTCTTCATTGTTTTTTTGTATTTTGATATGTCATAAGGATTTATTCCAAAACAAAATCTCTATATATTGGAGAAATTTTGAAATGGCTTGGATTTTTCTTCATCTGACTCGGCTAAGTAATAATATATTTTTATAACTTATGTTTTTTATAGTAAGGATTTTTTTCATCCTTAAGAAAATTTGTTCTTTGTTTTTTAGAAAATAACAGTATCTTTCATATACTATACTGTCTCAGACATATTTGATTACTTCAAAATACAAATATTTTTAGGAAGCAACATGTGGGCTCCTTTTTTGGATTAGGTCTATAGTTATCCATATTATCATTTCTTCCTGTCTAAAATGTTCAGGATTCCGTAATGTGTTTTAAGACTACTTTTTAAAACAAACCATATATAATTTTGTTTTGTTAAATTGAGAGTCACTTGGACTCCCTACAGGGTAAAAGATTACTTTTGGAATCACCATGTACATACATATTTTATTTCTTTCAGGGATGCTGAGACTTCTTAAAGTGTCAAAAACTGATTTTGGAATCATCCGAGGCTTATCTTTCTTGTTTGATAAAAGAAGAACTTCTTAGAGTCTTACGATTAATTTTAACATTAACCCCAATTTATTTTATCTTTCCCTGATGAAGATATAAGCTATTAGAGTTTTTTTACAATGAATTTAAGAGTTTATAAACTGAAAATGCTTTATTAAATTTAGATTCCTCTTTAAAATCTTCTTGTGCCACTAACGTATGAAGAATTACACCATAAATAAGAGTTTAATAAAATGTTATATAAATAATTACTGCAACATAAGCTCAATCGTAAAGTTTTAAGTGCTCTATATTACAAGGTGACGAAGTTGATTTCCTTCATCATCTAGCAATTTATAGGTTACCGACTTTACCTTTGATTCCATTGTATATGGTTCTTATAAGTTGGGCTTAACTTGTAGGGAATTTTATATTTTGTATGAAGGATCACACTCCTGATAACTTTATCTTCTGCCTTAAAAAAATTAAAACGAATTTTAGAGTTATATATATTTCTCATAAAAAAATTATTGTTTTGATCTTAAAAAAAATTATAATTTTTTATTTTATCACATCAAGTTTTAGACTCATTGATTCAGAGTTGTTTCATTCTTCATATATTGATATTATGGGTGAAGGCATAACCGTTTTGGTTGGTACTAGTACCTTTATTTCATACACCATTGCAAAATATGTTTCAATCGTTGTTGATATTAGGATGGTTCGATATGACCATACAACGTCTTACAAGAAATCAAGCCAATTTTTATTGTTATTTCTGATGTGGTTTATTTTCGTTTGAGGGTAATTTTGTAATTTTGTCTAGAGTTTTGTGGAATTTAGACAGTATTTAATGTTTGGGTAGAATTAGGGCTGTCAATTTCGGGTTTCGAGTCGTGTTCGTGTCAGGTTTGACCAACCCGAAATTTTAGAACCCGTGACACAAACCCGACCCGAACCCGAAATTCGTGCCAGGTTCAAAGACCCGAACCCGACCTGTTAAAAACTTGTTGGACCCGAACCCGACCTGTTTGACACGAAATTGTATCCAACACGAAACACCCGTTTGACACGAACCCGACCTGTTTGACACGAATTTTGGATAAAGGCAAAACTTAATAAATGGAGATGCAAGGGATCGAACCCTATACCTCCCTCATGCAAAATGGGCGCTCTACCATTTGAGCTACATCCTCTTTTGAAATTTTATTGGTCCACTATATTTATATAAAGTCAAGATACGCTTACTTCATATATTTACACCGGCTTTACTATCATCGGTGAAGTTATCTTACCGTAAAATTTATGGTGATGATGGGTTTGCCATCTCACCTAAACATGAAAAAAAATACATGAGATAAATAAAATAAATTTCAGAAAATATCAAATAACCACTAAGTTGTCACTTCTTAACAAATAATCACTAGAATTGTAAATCGATTCATCCCACAAAACAAGATTGAATGCATTCAATATCTATTAATAAATTTAGCAAACTCACACGAATCAGATAAAAAAACTGTTAAATAATAAATTATTTCCATTTTTTTGTTCTTAATATTATAATCTATATACACAGAAGATGGAAGATTCAAAACTTTATTAATATAAGTGAAAGAAGAATAAAATTCAAAACTTTATAGCAAACATGTGAACCTTCATTTGTCCTCCCTCATATACTTATTTAAGTATACTATTTATTTTATATCTTTTAAATTTAAAATAAAATTATTTCATTAATAAAGTTTTATAAGTATTTTTGGTGTTCTAATTTATAGGTTAAATTTTTAAAATAATATTATTTTATTAATAAAATTTTATTAAGTGTTTTCAGTATTTTATTTTACAGGTGTACAGGTCTTTTGGGTTTTACAGGTCTCTTTCGGGTTTACATGTCTTTTCGGGTTTCACATGTCTTTTCGGGTTTACTGGTCTTTTCGGGTTTTACATGTCAGTTTCGGGTTTACAGGTCTGTTCGGGTTTTACAGGTCAGTTTCGGGTGACACGAACCCAACCCGAACCCGACTCGTTTTTTTTTTCGAGTCGGGTTCGTGTCGTGTCTTAATTTCATCGGGTCTAAAATATCAGCTCTCTAACCCTAAAATTTCGGGTCGTGTTCGTGTTGGGTTTGCAGGTCGTGCCCAAAATTGACAGCTCTAGGTAGAATGTAGAGGGAGAATTGAGCTACCTGGTTGTATTTAATTTTCATTTTCCTCATTTAATGTTGGTGGTTGGGTATTTATACCCTTATCTTTTGGGACATATGGGCTTTCAGGTTGTGTTTTATGGATTCGGGTCGAGTTTAAAGACCCACTAGTTTTTGAGTAAACAAGTAATTAGTTTAATCATGCAGTTATTATGTTTTTAATACTTTAGTTCTGTTCGGACAGTTTAGTAAGTGGAGGCTCTCCGAATTGTTGGTTAGATGGATGATGTCCGAATTGCCCTTGTCCAGTTCTTACAAAGAGTGGTGACAAATCCAGACTCATCAGTAGCCCCCTTTTTAGGTGGTGTTCAAAGGCTTTTGGCAAGACCTAAAAAATAACCTGTAGCCGGTCACGGTCACATCCGGACAGAATTTCGAACTACATAATAGTTTTATCCAAACTGAAAAAGTTCTCAAACACTTAAACGGTTGTTTTGCCAGAAATCGTGGGACACGTTTCTATCTCTGGTTCGCCACACCAGCCGTTTTTTTCCTTAGAACGACGCTCCCACTTTCTCCAAAAAGTAACCTCTTCATTAAATAAGGATGACATCAGCGCCGTCCTTTAATCATTGCAACCCTTTCGAAATCTCTTAGGTATCAAAGCATCTTTTGCACATTTACTATAAATTAGTTCACTTTTCTATTGTTTTACCATCTTCATCATCCTTGTTTTACTGAATTTCAAAGCTCTCTCTCTAAAAAACAAACACTTTCTTTCGGTGTGAGTTTATGTTCATAGCTAGGAACGCTTTAATCAAAGGTGGGTGGCTTAATTTGTCAGAGTTATAAAAAGCTCAAAAGGTTGAACGAGAAAGGCGTATTGTAGCCGGTCTCCCTGTTTCCCCGGTTGACAAACCAGTAATACCAAACACAGAGCCTGACCAGGGCTCTTCTTCAACCAAAAGCGTTAAACCTAAGAGGTTGTTCCAAACCAACCTCTCACCAATTGTTTCAGGCTCGTCAGTTCAGGAATCAGAGCCCATTGTTAAACCAGGGCAAGTAGTCATCAGTTTTAAGAATCCTTCTCCTTTTATTGCCATGGGAACAGATGTTGATGCCTCTCCAGAGAAGTTAGTAGATCGGAGAAGAGGTCGCTTGGTAAAAGGGCAAACTCTAAAAGGTACGCCTTCCAAATCAAGGGCCAAAGATAGCAATACGGGGTCAGAGGCACCCATCAAAATTCCTAAGGACCAGCTGTCCGGACCGGAGGCATCTAGCTCAAGTCTCCGAAAAGAAACCACTACATCTGAGCCCCAGTTGGAGGTCAGAGTACAAGAAACCAGTGAAAACCAACAATCCGGAAGGCATGCTGAGCAAACCTCTAACTCCCCTTACCCAAAAAAAACTGAAAACCCCTCCCTGGTAATGGAAGAAGTGATGGAGGATTCTATTGAAGAGGCTCCGTTTGAATCCGAAGTCTCCGGGCAAACAAGTGAGGCTGCTGCTGCCAAGAAGGATAAAGGCAAAAAAACTATGCCTAAGACATCCAGATTTGCCGGAGGTCCTTGTGGGAAAAGTGGCACCTTGTTTCCACAAGGTAAGTGTTAAATATCTTTTGGCTTTGGAAAAACTTAACTACGCCTTCATCCACACAGCCGAACTGGGTCGGATGCGAACAAAGTGGGGAATCCCGGAAAATGTCATAATAAGGATTCCAGTGGACCCTGAAACACCGATGGACTGCAAGCTCAGTGAAATAGTTTTCTTCACTGAGCTCTTCAACTGGGGATTAAGGTTTCCCTTAGATCCGGAGATAGTCAAATATTTTCATCTCATCAAACTTTACCCAAGTCAACTGAGCCCTAACGCATGGTATACCCTTATGGCCTGTATCATGGCCTCCAGGCTCTCCGGAATTCCTCTTCCAGTGAGGAGTTTGCAGTTGTGGCCAGCCTCTGCAGAAACCATCATATTCCCTTCTATCACTTCAACATGGGTGATAATTATAAAGCAGTGGATGACCTGCTCGAGTCGAAGAGAAATTGGAAGAATCACTTCTTGTTTGTGAGTGATGCCTGGGAGAATGGGAGGAAGATTAAAGCCGGTACCAACCCGAGTCTCCTTACCAGCAGATGGTGAAGCGATGGTAAGAATCCCATCTCACATTCCCATCTTCATTTTCTTTTTAAATTTGTTTATCTGACTTGTCTTTTCTTTTTTGTTTCTCGACAGTGCTGCCTAAAGACTTCAATGACTACTTGAAGGTCGGGCATATCACTTGCACCAAGCTAAACGCTTGGACTGCTGAAAAGTGGGGAAATCACTTCCACAACGCATTTACCAGAGGAAATCTTACAAGGTCCTACCTTTGGAACAGCACTGACCGGAGGGACTTATCTTGGGAGGAACCTACCACCCCACCCCCTCCGGAAGTAGTCCTCAAAAGAACACACGCACCGGACGGAGCATTGTATCTGCCTGGTACAGCCAAGGCCCCAAGTAAGATGAAGGGCAAGAAAGGTAAGGGCAAGCAGAGTGCGATTGAAGCCAACCCCACCGAAGCGGAGGAAACTGCTCCAGCAAACCAAGAGGGGCCAATTCTAAGACAGATTGATGCTGCTCTTCTAGAAGTAGTGGAGCATGAGAGTACTAGGGAAGAGGCAGGATCTCCAAAACCTCCAAGGGTTCTTAAGAGAGACAGGAAACGGGGAGCACAAAGCAAGGACAGAGAGGCCAAGAAGAAAAAGACCTCGAGGGTGATGAGATTTCTCTCCGGCCCCTAGAGCCCCTTCCTCCTGTTGACCCTACTGATCCTACAAGAGCAGAAGAGATCCCTGATGACTTTCGAACTGAAGAGGTTGGAGGAGGGGATATCAGTATTGACGGTGTCGACATTACTGGGCTTGAGGGGATTGGTGACTACTTTGAAAACCTCCCCAGAGATGATTTTGCTGGGCCTTACCTCCCTTCAAGCACTTCGAACATCGTTAACTTCAATGGTAAGTCTTTCTCAATTTCAAGTGAAAGAGATGTTATAACTCACTTTATATTGATTAATATTCAGCCAGTGCTTAGTTTGGAGAAACAAGTGCGAGGTCAGTCAACTATTATTACTGCCCTTAATTCTGACAAGGAGAAATTGTCCGGAGACCTCCTCATTGCCAACCAAAATGCTGATATTTTGAAGAGGGAAAACGAGGAGTTAAAGAAGAACCAAGAGGGTTGGGCCACAAAGGTAGCTACCTTAGAAGATACTATCAAGGAACTCCGGGCAAAGCAGTCCGAGTTGAGAAAGACCTCTCTTCTTCGAAAGAGGAGGTGAAGGCCAGGGACAGAGTCATTCACACTTTGACCAATGACAAGATCTCGCTCGAGGACTCGGTATCCAAGGCTGCACAAGAAAAAACTGATCTTCTAAGGGAACAAGAGGCAAAAGTCCAAGCCAAGATTGATGCTTATACCAACCAAGTGATAGACACTCAGGAAGAAATGTATGCCAAGGTGAAGTCGGACATGGTCTTGCTCTTTCACAAAAAGTTTCTCAAGAGGAATCTGGGAGATTTATGGACTTATGTAGAGTACGAAGACCTTCCATTTCACACGATGGCTGATGGAGACAAGCATGATTACTCCAGTGCTGACTCATCCGATGAAGAAGAGAACATCGGGGAGAGTCCAGGTGAGGGGAATGATGACCTTAAGAAGAAGAAAACAAGTGAGGCCGAGCCATCTTCAAAGGCTCTTAGAGTATCAATTATCTTTTCACTTCTGTTTTGATTGAACCAAAGTCCTTGGAGGGCCAAGGCATTTTTTGTAACTGTGTCCGGTCCTTGTCCGGATAAATCTTTTTGTTTTGACAATTTAAAGTCCTTGGATGGCCAAGGCACTTCGGTTGTTTCAATGGGTATCTTTATTTCGCACAGCTCTTGCATTTTTTCATAGTTTTTCGATTATGGTGGCTAATGTTTAAACAACCTTTAGTTATTTCATAATCATTCTAAAGTGAGAGTGTTTAATTTCTCCGATGACAAATGTTCAAGTAGTCATCACTCCTTTAATTTAATCCGGCCTATGTTTAAACAATAATTTCACAAGAAACTATTTAAGAAAAAATACTCCGAATCTTTAAGAAAGCATCGAATTTCATAAAAAAGCCCGAACACCTCATTAAAACCTCCCCGCGCCACCAAGGTAGGAAAGAGTATGCCCCCAAATATTTACATGAATTTTTAAACAATTAATATTTACATAGTTTCTACTCCAAGTACATCCGAGGGTGCTCAATATTCCAGGGGTGATTCAAAACCCTTCCATCTTTGTCTTGGATTCGGTATGTCTCAGGCTTAAGCTTTTCAATGATCACATAGGGTCCTTCCCAAGTTGGAGCCAACTTACCGAACTGCTTTTCTTTAGTATGTAGGAAGACTTTTCTTAATACCTTATCCCCCGGTTGAAAATCCTTTCTCTTGATTTTAGAAGCGAACCTGCTTCTCATCAAACCTTGATAGTGTACAGCTCTAAGGTGAGCCTTAACTCTTCTTTCCTCTATTAAGTCAAGCTGGCTTCTGATAGCCACCTCGTTAGCGTGTTCGGAGAAATTATGAACTCAAAATGAAGGGAGAGTTGCCTCTACGGGAGCTATAGCATCCATCCCATAGACCAAGGAAAAAAGAGACTCTTGTGTTGCAGCCCCAGGTGTAGTCCGGTAAGCCCACAAAACTTCTTGCAAATAACTTGGCCACTTTCCAGCAGCTCCTTCTAGATTCTTCTTTAGACCGGACAGTATTGCCCTGTTGGCTACTTCGACCTGACCATTTGCTTGTGGGTGGAACGGGGAAGAGAAGCAATGTTGTATACCTCTGGAGGCACAGAAACTCTGGATTTCCTTGTTGTCGAATTGTGGTCCATTGTCTGTTGTTATTTTTTGTGGAATTCCAAATATGCAGCAGATATTGGATAAAATGAATTTTATAACAGCTTTTGATGTTGTACCTGCCAACAGAGCTGCTTCGACCCACTTCGAAAAATAATCAATAGCAATAATTATTGTTCTGCATCCTCCGGACGCCATGGGTAGAGGTCCTACCAAATCTAACCCCCATCGAGCAAAAGGTATAGGCTCAGAAATTGACTCCAAAGGAATGGCTGGGATATGAATTTCATTGCTATATCTCTGGCATGGGTCACACCTCCTCACCAACTCCTTAGCATCTTGCATTATAGAGGGCCAATAATACCCAGCCAACAAAACTCTCCTTGTTAGAGCCCTGAATCCACAGTGAACTGATCCCTCACCATCATGTAATTCAGAGAGCACTATTTGAGATTCGTCAACCCCCAAGCATCGTAAGAGGGGTTTACTGTAAGAATTCTTATACATAATATCTCTTAGGATGATAAAACCACGAACCTTGTACTTTACTTTTCTTGCTATTGATTTATCCTGAGGCAAGATGCCATCTGAGAGATATTGAAGGAGAGGAAACCTCCAATCTTGAGGTTGTTTTATCTGTATATCGAAGCTTTCTTCTTCCTTACCCATATTGAATTAAATGGATGGACACTCCAGCACATGAATCCAAGGGTAGGACTCAGTATAGGATATGATTGCTAAGGAGTCTGCCAGTATATTTTCTGTTCGGGGTATGTGCTCATAAACAATGCTCTTGAACTTAAGTGCCACATCTCTGAGAAGAAGTAAGTATTTGACCAGCTGCTCCTTTTTGGCTTCGGATTGACCTTGTGCATGATGGATAAGAAGCTGAGAATCACTCATCAACTTAACCCTTTTGGCTCCATAAATAAGAGCTAACTTTAAACCAGCTATAGCAGCTTCATATTCGGACTCATTATTAGAAGCCCTAAAAGCGAAACATATAGCTTGGTACATTCTGTCACCATACGGAGAGGTCAAGCATATCCCAGCACCACATCCCATGGTACTTGATCCACCATCAGTCCAGACAACCCATACTTTTTTGTCTTTCACATCCGTTGTTTGCTTAGTGTCCCTGTCTGAGTGAAATTCAACTCAGAAATCTGCCACCGCTTGGGCTTTGATTGCTGTTCGGGGAGCAAAATCAATATCGAAGTCTCCCAATTCCACAGACCACTTAGTCATCCTACTTGAAATGTCTGCCTTTTGAAGAACGTTTTTCAGGGGATAGGATGTCCGGACAATAATAGGATGAGCCTGCAAATAAGGCCTCATCTTCCTTTCAGCAATTACCAGGGCTAATGCTAATCTTTCAAGTTTCAGATAGCGTTTTTCTGCATCTATCAAGCTCTTACTGATGTAATACACCGGACGGGGATAATTATCTACCTCCATCACCAATACAGCACTTATGGCACAACTGGAAACTGCCAAGTATATGAAAAGAGTTTCTCCGTCAACAGGTTTAAATAAAGTCTTGGGGGAAGACAGATGTTTTTTTATTTCATTGAAGGCCTCATCACACTGTGAAGACCAGTCGAATCCCTTTGCACCTTTTAAAGTTTGAAAAAACGGGGCACATTTGTCCGAAGACCTTGAAATGAATCGATTTAACGCAGCCAACCTCCCAATCAACCGTTGTACCTCTTTAATATTCTGAAGAGGCTCCATTTGGAATAAAGCATTAAGTTGGTCCGGATCAGGTTGTATCCCTTGTTCACTTATTACATACCCCGGGAATTTTCCGGATTGCACTCCGAATATACACTTTTCTGGGTTTAGCTTCAAATTTATTTTTACTAAGTTAGCAAAAGTGTCTTGGAGATCTGTCAAGTGTAGCTCTTCGTCCATACTTTTTACCATCATGTCGTCGATGTATAATTCCATGTTTCTTCCAATTTAATCAGCAAAAGCTTTGTTTACCAACCTCTGATAAGTAGTCCCAGCATTTTTTAACCCAAATGGCATCACCTTGTAACAATGTAGGCCCCTATCAGTAACAAATGTAGTATGCTCCTGATCCTTCGGATCTACTTGAATCTGATTGTACCCGGAGAAGGTATCCATGAAAGACAGCAGCTTATTCCCCGATGTGAAATCCACCAACTGATCAATCCGGGGAACCGGGTATAAATCCTTTGGACAAGCTCTGTTGAGATCTGTAAAATCGATACACATACGCCACTTGTCATTTTTCTTTTTCACCAATACCGGATTGGTTGTCCATAAAGAATACTGAGACTCCTTTATGTGCCCCATTTTAGTAAGCATGTCGACTTCTTGAACTATGACATCAGACTTTTCCTTATAAAAAGCTCTTCTCTTTTGTACTACATGTACTATGTCCCTTCAAATGGACAGTTGGTGTGATATAATATCTGCTGGTACCCCGGGTAACATCAGTATTGCACCAAGCAAAAACATGCTGATGGTCTTTTAAGAACTTCAACATTTTACCCTTTAATTCCGATGTCATTTTGGACCCTATCTTAACATTTTTTCCTTCTCCCAAAGAATGTGTTTCAACTTCTTCAATCGGTATTAAAACTCCAGGGGTCTCTCTGGGGTCATCAATTTCACCCTCACCCCAAGAAAGCCCCTCAAACTGCTATTTTTCGTTAATCTGAACTGCCCCCAACATCCGGGGGGCCAGTGCTGTTGCATAACACTCTCTGGCTACCTTTTGGCTGCTCCGAACAACTCCCACTTGCCCTTGCACAACATATTTTAGAAATTGATGGACTGTTGAGGCCACCGCATGCATCCTAGAGAGCCAAGACCTCCCCAGAATATTATTATAACAAGTGGGATAATCCACCACAACGAACAGTATTCTAACCATTTTCTTGAAAGGGCCTTTGCCCAACAAAACTTCCTCCTCGAACTCCCCGATCACATCTGCTGAGCTTCCAGTGAAACCCACAATTGACCTGTTCGAACGCTGAATTACCGCAGGATTTTTCATCTTTTTGTAGGAAGTTAAAAAGAGGATATTGGCTGAACTCCCAGTATCCACCAAAATTCGTCTTACGTCATTGCCCCCAATGGATGCTCCTATGACAACAACATCTTCATGAGGACCTGCTATATCCCTCAAGTCATCCTCATCGAACACAATAAAGGGAAATGGAATCTGCGATTGATAGGAAGTCATGCCTCCCTCCAGTTGGGTAGCTAAAGTATGAATATGCCTCTTCCTCGAAGAAGCAGTGGGTGCTGTCATTGTGTCCCCTCCAAAAATTGTGAGTGATTCAAAAAAGTTAATAAGCCCGGACACCGTCTTGAAACGCTCCTCAATGGAACCCACTCTATTCCGAGTTGGGTCAGGGTCCAAGTACTCTGAATCTATATCAAATCTTTCGATTATCACTATAGCCCCCTCCGGGGCTGATGTGCGTGTATTGTTTGGACCAGCCCGATGAGCGTTATTGGGCCTATTTCCACCTCTTCTTTTAACATATGCTCCTAATTTTCCTCTCTCAATCAAATTCTGGACTTCTTGCTTTAGAGCAATACAATCTTCGGTGGTATGGCCAATATCATTATGATACTGACGGAAACAATTGTTTCGGCTCTCCCTAGGAGATTGCAACGCAGCCGATCTTCTATAGTGCACTTCTTCCTTCGTTTTGTCATAAATGGTGGCTACGTTTTCTTTTAGTTCAGAAAACCACTCCGGTTAAACCCAAGACCCTCGCTTATTTCTAGATTGTTGACTCTGGGCAGGCGCAGCTGGCTGAGACTGAGCTTTGGCTCTATTATGACCCTGCCCGACCTCCCTTGCCTTGTTTCCGGACTGATTTTGTTTTGGGTTTGGTGCAGCCGGAGCAGACCTCACCTGCCTGTGCACCCTAGTTTTCTTTGTTTCATCCTCGTTGATTTGCTTTCCAACCTGATTCAGTAAACCCCCCATGTCATGGCCTCAATCTGGTCACTGAATCAGCCAAATTTCCAGGGTTTAAGCCCTGCCTTAGAGAAGCTATTGCTACTTGTTCAAAGCAATTAGCCAACTCATTTTTGGTGTTTACAAAGCGACTTATGTATTCTTTTAGAGATTCCTTCGGTTCTTGGGCACAATGGATGATTGTGTCTCCATTTCCCTTCACCTCCTTACTACCAACAAACTGTCTCCGGAAGGCCACCCAAAAAGTATCGAAATTTCTTATGCAGCCTTTTGGTAGACTATTATACCACTTCAGGGCAACCCCCTGTAAAGGATTGGGAGAATGCTCTACAAAGCAACTTGTCGTCATCATCAAAATTCATAATGAAATTTTTAAACTGTTCCAAGAGGTTGTCCGAGTCTTTACTGCCATCGTATTTTTCCATTTTGTGCTATCAAACCTCTTAGGAAGGTTCCCGGACAGGATCTTGGACGACAATGGAGATTGTCTCCAATTCCGGCCACGACTGAAAATGGTATCCTCGTTAGGAGTTGCAAAGATACCTGGCTCATCATGGAAGGCAAAAGGATCCACCAGCATGCGGTCTATGTGTCTCCGGCTATGAGACGATCCTTTGCCTATATGCCTCTTTAACTTTCCATGCCTATCCTTTTTTCTTGAATACTTCTTAACCAACTTTTGTTTCTTTTTAGATCGGCCCTCATCACTGCTGGATGATAGGGATTCCTCAACTCCATCTTCGCCCGAGGAGCTACTGGAAGATTCTGAGTCTGAATCAGAGCTCTCCACCGGCTTGGACCGGTGAGACTTTTTGGAGCTAGTATGAGTCTTCTTTGTACTCATATGGGTCTTCGAAGGCTCAAGCTCTCTAGGATTGTCAGTATGGTGAGCAACTAATGCCTGTGATTTCTCTTTTACACCCATAGTTGCCCTCTCAGCCCTTAGAGATTCTATTTCAATTTTTAATCAATCGCGCTCCTCGATGGTGTATTCATCATTTTATCCCACCACTTCAAGAAAAACTGGTGGTACTTCCGGTGCGTCCGGATTCATTCGGACTGGTTTTTTATGATGGTTTTGAATGCTAGATTCAGGCACCGTCTTGCTCCCACTGTGGTCGCCAATTTGATGTGGTTTATTTTCGTTTGAGGGTAATTTTGTAATTTTATATAGAGTTTTATGGAATTTTGAGAGTATTTAATGTTTGGGTAGAATGTAGAGGGAGAATTGAGCTACCTGGTTGTATTTAATTTTCATTTTCCTCATTTAATGTTGGTGGTTGGGTATTTATACCCTTATCTTTTGGGCCATATGGGCTTTCGGGTTGTGTTTTATAGATTCGGGTCGAGTTTAAAGACCCACTAGCTTTTGAGTAAACAAGTAATTAGTTTAATCATGAAGTGATTATGTTTTTAATACTTTAGTTCTGTTCGGACAGTTTAGTAAGTGGAGGCTCTCCGAATTGTCCCTGTCCGGTTAGATAGATGATGTTCGAATTTCCCCTGTCCGGTTCTTACAAAGAGTGGTGACAAAATCCGGACTCATCAATTTCCAACATTTTTGTATGCCATATGTTATTGTTATGTATGTGACCTCTACTTTTCCATTCTCCTATAGATGAAAATGAGAAGAATATTTTTGTTTTATACCTTTTATCGTGCAGACCCGTGTATTTGAGTACATTATCAATTGCGATAAATCTTGGTATCATGTATTTACAATATATGTTTGTTTTTAAGAGGTTAAGGACCTTATTGGATGAAATTTGTACAAAGCTCTTGGTAGGGGCCCTACGATGTCAAAGCTTCATTTATCAAAAGAAATAACCTATAAAATTATTTCTAGTAAAGTAACCGAGACTTGTATTGAGTTTGAAAAGTGTTGTCATGTGTCTCAATGTAGGGCAATATTAGAGTCAAATTCTTATATACAAATACTTTTAGCCACAATGGGAACTTCTTTCTCTCTTATCCTATAAACATTGATTTTTCAGGGTAAGAGATATACTTAAATCTTGGTAAGACCCTGTTTGTAGAAGGTATCAACTATTCACACATATCTTATTGAATTAATTTTATACGCATGAATCTGATTTTATCTTTCGGAAGTCTTCTTTTTACGAGATATGTTTAATAAAACTTCTCCAATCTTCTTATTCTTCACCCCCTCGATTATCATGACTTATGAAGAAAAAAATATTTATAAAACCTTGTTTGGTAAGGTAATGAATGACTTTTTCTTCGAGGACTACTCTTTGTGTTGAATTCACGAAAACCGAAAAGGCTAAGGAGTTTGTACCTAGGTTATATTCTCTTGATATTTTCTTGAAGATATCCTTCTTAGATAGATTTTTCTACCTCCAAAGTTCCTTTAGATACTAGATGAAATTTTATTTTTTAGCTTCTGCTTGTCCTACAGCCTGGTTGACTACCGACTGGGAATCTGTGAGAAGCTTAACTCTTTTAGATTCATATATGTTTTCTAGTTGAATTCCCGTTATTGCAACATTATAATTTATCTCATTGTAAAAAACTAGAGAAAGCATTTTTTATGAATTGGCTCAAATTTTTGCTATTGGAGACATTAACTATCCCTACATCAGAGTCTAAGTTGTTGCTTCCTCTATATTTTCTTACTTGCTAGGTTTATTATTTTTGTTATTCTGAAGGCGTATGCCTATCTAACTAAAATTATGTTAGGAAATTTTTCACGACATGAGCCTTAATTGCAATTCCTGGTTCAAACTTTATATCATAATCTCCTAATTTAACTGGCCATTTAGTCAATCTTCCAAAAACATATATCCTTATAAATATACTTATTAGGAGGAAAAATGTTCTTACTACTGATGAGGGAGAATAAAAGACAAGGGCCAAAATGCATAGAAATAAATGTATAGGGGCCAAAATGCATAGAAATAAATGTATAGGGGCCAAAATGCATAGAAATAAATGTATAGGGGCCAAAATGCATAGAAATAAATGTATAAGGGCTGAAATGCGCTAATTGTAAAGATATAGCCAAAATAGGAAGGAAGTTTAGAGCAGGGACCAAAAAATGTAATTAACCCGAATTTAAGCGTGTGGGGTCCGCAATTGTACTATAAAAGGACCACACACGCTTCACGAATTTCGAGATGAATAGTACGACTTTCTCTCTCTACTACTCTAACACTTTCTCTCTCTAAGTTTGACCCCAAAGAATTTCTCTATCACAAAATCCCCCTCGAACTAACTTTCAACTCTTCAGTGGCGCCGTCTGTGGGAAACGAGAATCGTTCCGACGATCATCACTCCCTAGAAATAGTTCTTGTTCCGAGGAGAACCATGGAAGGTCGGGGGGACGATCCAGTTAATCCCTGCGAGGAAAACATGGAAGGGGATGACTTTCGGAATGACTTGGAGTCCGAAGGAGAGGGAGGTCGGCGAGTCGAAAATGATTTTGATGACTCCGCTCTTTTGACTCAGAGGAATGAATTGTTGCTGGAAATCGAGAAACTGAAGGCGGAGAAAGAAGCCGCCCAAAGAAACATCCGATCTGAGATAAGGAGAGAGCCCGTCGAGCAAAGGGAGGAACGGGACGTTGAAACTCGTCCCAAGAAAAGGGATGATAGGTCCCGGAGGCGTGAGCGACGATCTCCAAGGAGGAAAGACAAGTACCGTTCGGACTCAGCTTCTTCGAGTGGCTATTCGCGGTACAGCACTTCTGAATCTTCTCCTCGAAGATGCCACAGGAAGAAAAAGCGTGGTCGAAGGCAAAATGAAGCTCGGAGGGGAAGGAGTTCGGAGAGGAAGTCCTCACGGGAGAGGAGTCGCCACGACCGAGTAGATGATCGCTCTCATGAGCAGGTGAAGTGCCCAGGGAAGGATAATGTAGGTCCTCGGAATTCGGAATGGCAGCAACAGTACACTTTGCCCTCCGAGGAGGGCTTGTACTTCTCGAACAATGATAATCTGAGGTCCAATGTTTATCGAACAGGGCACAATTGGAGAGCCTCTCCTTTGTCTTCGGAGATCTTAGTAGGGAATCTCCCAAAGCATTTTGACATCTCGAAGCTTGAAAAATTCGACGGAACTCAAGATCCGGATAGTCATATCGAGCAATTTAAGAATTTTATGATAAACTTTGACGACGATGATAAACTCCTGTGCAGAGCATTCTCTCAAACTTTTAAGGGAGTGGCGTCCAAGTGGTACAACAGGTTACCTCAGGGGTCTATTAAAAACTTTGACATGTTCTGGAGCATTTTTAGACAACACTTCGTGGGTAGCAAGAAGTTTCGGGCCAACGGGGACACTATAATTTACTGCCGACAAAAAATGGGGGAGAGCCTCAAAAACTACACCAATCGTTTTGTCAAGACTAAGACAGACATGGAATACTGCAAGGATTCGGTGGCACTAGCCGCGTTTAGGATGGGATTGCTCCCCGGATTGTTGAAAGACACAGTGGCAGAAAGCCAAGCAATGACTTTTGGGGCATTGCTGGACCAAGTTGAAAAGAGAATTCTGGTAGAAGAAACCCAAGCTTCAGAAAAAGGGTCCGGAGAACAATTGGACCATAATCAGTTCCAAAGGACTGAGTCAAGCACCCAGGGCCCTCGGTTGACTGTTCAGACTAAAAGTGCGGGTCAGTATCCTCCAAGGCCAAAATCAAATCAGCAATATTATGGCAATCACTCAAACCACAATCAGGGGGGAAGATATATGTCGAACAAGTGGACTCGACCCGATTACTATGCGGAGTTGACAGAAAATGTCGCTGCCATATTTGATAAAGCTAAATCTTCGGTCACGTTTAGGAAACCATTTCCCATACAGACACCGAGGGAGAGCAGAAGCATTAACAAATATTGCAAGTATCACGAGGATGTGGGCCATGACACCAAAGATTGTATAGCCCTTAAGAAGGAGGTGCAATCTCTCATCGAAAACGGGATGCTGCTAGAGTATGTCAAAAAGCACTCCCAGAAGAATACCGCGGTAAAAGCTGTCTCAAAGAATACTGACACGACCATGGTGATTTCCGAAGGGGTTGACAATTTTGACATCGAGCAAGAGTATTTGGACCCAAAAGCTGGGAGGAACAATGTGAATTTGATCGAAGAAGAAATCCCAACGGGGAAAGTGGATAGTCTGTGTGCATTTTTTGAATCCTTAGCAATCTTTGGCGGAGACACTATTGCAGGAAATTCGAACAGCTCACGCAAAAGGCACATGGTGAATTTGACCACCCAAATCGAAGCTGGAGTCTCCGCACAAATGCACCGGTCGCCTTCGCCTATTATTTGTTTTGATGATGATGATATGCGTAATATTGCAGGCCCCCATGAGGACGCTGTAGTGATCGCGGCGGGCATTGCGGGGGATCAGATTCAAAAGATACTTATCGACACAGGAAGCTCTGCGAACATTTTGTTTATGAGCACTTATCGCCGCATTTCTGACCCACCGGTTATCCGAAAATCTGACAGAACGATAGTAGGTTTTACTGGAGCCACCGCGGTTGTCGTGGGAGAATTTCAATGTATGGTAGAGTTGGGGCGTGGACCATTCAAAAAAGAAGTGGAGGTACTTTTCATTGTAGTCGACGCTCCCACCTCTTATAATGCCATTCTAGGTCGATCTTGGTTGTCACGGATGCACGGCGTCATCTCCACGGTGCATCAGTGTCTGAAATATGTTATCGGGAACAATATTGGCACGGTCAGAAGTAGCCAGAAAATGGCACGAGAATGCTACCAAATCGCCCTGTCTTCTAAGGGAGTTCGGGGGGGGCCTTCAGACTCAGCATAGCAATTAAAGGGGCCACCCTCCGAGGTCACTCCTTGTGATGATCCGAGGGAGGCCCCCGGATTTCAGGTCCCAGAGGAGGACGCTACGGCACACGAGTTCATGGCAGGGAAAATTCTGAAGATAGGGGTCCACCTCTCCCCCGAATTTAAAAGGAAGTTAATTGATTTTTTATCTGATAGGCTCGATATGTTTGCTTGGTGTGCACAGGATGTCACGGGGGTGCCGACGGAGGTTATATGTCATCAGCTCGCCTTGCGGATGGACGTCCGACCAATAGTTCAAAAAAGGAGGCCTGTCTCCCCGGAAAAGGCTTCAGCAATCTTATTGGAGGTCGAACGGCTTTTAAGTATTGGTCATATTCGCGAGTCGCACTATCCCCTATGGGCATCGAATCCTGTGTTGGTGAAGAAGAAGAATGGCAAGTGGAGAATGTGTATCGATTTCACAGATTTGAACCGTGCTTGTCCTAAGGATCCTTTTCCCGTCCCGCGCATTGATCAGTTAGTAGACTCGACCTCCGGAAATCGGTTGTTATCTTTCATGGATGCTTACTCAGGATACAATCAAATCCGTTTGGCTGCTAACGACGAGGAGAGTACTTCTTTTATTACCGGGCGAGGTCTGTACTGTTACAAAGTCATGCCATTTGGGTTAAAAAACGCGGGGGCAACTTATCAGCGATTGGTTAATAAGACCTTCGAGGAACAGATTGGGAGGAATATGGAAGCTTATATCGACGACATGTTGGTAAAAAGTGAAAAAGACGACGACCATTTTGCCGACCTCACAGAGACATTCAACAATTTGCGAAGGGTTAACCTAAAACTTAATCCAGAGAAGTGCATTTTTGGAGTACGGTCGGGTAAGTTTCTTGGCTACGTGATCAGTGAGAAAGGTATTGAGGCGGATCCGGAGCAATTACGAGCGTTGATCACTATGAGCCCTCCTCGAAACATTAAAGAGGTACAAATCCTGACAGGGCGATTGGCTGCCCTCAATCGATTTATCTCCCGCTCGTCGGACAAGTGTGCCCCATTCTTCAAAGTTTTGCGGAATGCGAAGCAATTTAGTTGGACCGACGAATGTTCGACGGCTTTTCGTCAAATTCAGGAGTATCTAACCTCTCCGGAAGTTTTATCTAAACCACTGGTGGGGGAGGCATTGATTGTTTACATAGCCGTATCAGCGTGTGCTGTTAGTGTCGTTCTCCTCCGAGAAGCTGATTCCCTCCTACGACCAATTTACTATGTCAGCAAGAGTTTGCTGGACGCCGAAAAGCGGTATCTTACTTTGGAGAAGGTGGCTTTGGCGTTGGTAACAGCAGCACGAAAGATGAGACCTTATTTTCAAGCGCATCCAATTGTGGTCCGGACGACGTTTCCCCTGAAAAGTTTATTACAGCGACCCGACATCTCTGGTAGAATGACTAAGTGGTCCGTTGAGTTGGGCGACTTCGACATAACATTTGAACCTCGCACAGCAATAAAGGCGCAGGTCTTAGCGGATTTTCTGGTTGAATTCCACTCTGACAGAGATGAAGAGGTGGTCTCAGATATTGTCGATGAGGGAGAATGGGTAATACAAACGGATGGAGGGTCGAACGTTTCAGGTTGCGGGGCAGGTATTCAGTTGATATCCCCGCAAGGGGTCGCCATGTTCCAAGCCATCCGTTTCGGTTTCAAAGCTACTAATAATGAGGCTGAGTACGAAGCAGCTTTAGCGGGTCTGCGGTTGGCACAGATATGCGGGGCTCGACGGATAAGATTGGTCAGTGATTCTCAGTTGGTGATAAATCAGGTTTCAGGGGAATCCGAGGCAAGGAAGGAAACACTGGTACAATACTTAAAACTAATGAAAGATTTGGCGTCCGGATTCGACGGCGTCAAATTCGAGCATGTCCGACGGGAAATGAATGCCATACCAGATTCTCTTGCTTCTGCTTCACGGACAGAAGGTTATCCTTGGGTTTTGATCCAGACATGCCCGTCGATCTCTATCACTAAGGACCATGTGATGAATGTATCAGAGGAAAATCATGTGATTACCCCTGATTGGAGAACAATCATCATTGACTTTTTGGCCCGTGACATTTTGCCCGCTGACAAATATGAAGCCAGAAAAGTCAGATTCAAGTCTCACGGTTATATTTTGTTGGACGGGTCGTTGTATAAGAAATCTCTGAGCCGGCCATTACTGAGGTGCTTAAACGAACCCGAGTCACAAATTATCCTCTCCGAGTTACATGACGGCGAAGGATCCGCTCATTGTGGATATAAAGCTTTGATTCGCCGGGTATTCTTGGCAGGATATTACTGGCCAACTATTTCGACCGATGCGAAAGATTTGGTCAAACGTTGTGACACGTGCCAGCGGTACGCTAATATAATCCACAAGCCAGGAGCACTGATGGAAAGTGTCCCAGAGGCGGTTCCTTTTGACAGATGGGGCATTGATTTGGTTGGACCTCTACCTATGGCCTCTGGGGGCAGACAGACAATAATTGTAGCCGTTGATTATTTTTCTAAGTGGGTAGAAGCTGAGCCACTTGCAGGAACAAAAGCCAAGGAGGTGATAAAGTTTGTTTTATCTAATATTTGTTGTCGTTTTGGTATGCCGTTGCAGATTACAACGGACAATGGACCACAGTTTGATAACAAAGAGTTTCAGAGTTTTTGTGTGTCAAGGGGTATACGACAATGTTTCTCGGCGCCATTTCATCCTCAGGCAAATGGCCAGGTGGAAGTAACCAATCGCACCATCCTCGACGGGCTAAAGAAGAACTTAGAAGGCAAGGCGGGGAAATGGCCCGACTATTTACAGGAAGTACTATGGGCTTATCGAACAACTCCACGAACAGCTACTGCTGTGTCCCCTTTTGCCTTAGTTTATGGAATGGATGCCGTGGTCCCACCAGAGCTCCTCTTCCCCTCACACCGTATAGCAACTTATGACTCAGATGCCAATAAAGAGCATAGAGCTTTGGCGTTAGACCTGGTGGAGGAAAAGAGGCAGCGGGCGCAATTGACTTCCCTTCATTATCAAACTCTTATGCGAAGCCGATTTGCATCCAAAGTTAACCATAGAGATTTTCAGGTGGGAGACAAGGTCCTACGGAAAATCTTCTTGCACACCAAGGACAAAAGTTTGGGGAAGCTGGGTCCCAATTGGGAAGGCCCATACATGGTCACTGAAAAAATCAAACCAGGTACTTATCGGTTGAAGGATAAAGATGGGCGACATCTTCGTCTACCTTGGAATATTGAGCATTTAAAGCTGTATCTCGATTAGCAGAGCTAGGAGCAAATATTGTATTTCTGTTCCCTTTTCAGTGTATCCTTCGGGAAAAATTTTGGTGAGGACACACTCTTTCCTACCCTGCTAGGCACAGGAAGGTTTTAATGAGGTGTTCCGGTGATCCCATCAATACAAAGTTTCTTTGCCTTTAATTCTATTTTTTGGGTCACAGTAACATGTGCCTCGAATTGTTGTCCCTCACACTATTTTTTGGGTCACAGTAACATGTGCCTCGAATTGTTGTCCCTCACACTATTTTTTGGGTCACAGTAACATGTGCCTCGAATTGTTGTCCCTCACACTATTTTTTGGGTCACAGTAACATGTGCCTCGAATTGTTGTCCCTCACACTATTTTTTGGGTCACAGTAACATGTGCCTCGAATTGTTGTCCCTCACACTATTTTTTGGGTCATAGAAACATGTCCCTCACACGATGATTTGGGACTTTCAAACTATTCTTCGGGTCACATGACGATGTGCCACGATGATTTGGGACTTTAAAACTATGCTTAGGGTCACATGGCGGTGTGCCACAATGAGTTGGGATTCAAAATATTCTTAAGGCCAAGTGTAAAACTTGGCGCGTATATTGATAATTATTATTCGAAGGGCTACATTTCGAAGGCCACTTAAGGCCAAGTGTAAAACTTGGTGCATATATTTTGTAATTATTATTCGAAGGGCCATGTTCGAAGGACATATAAGGTGGAATTCGAAGGCTTAGGTGTAAACATAAAACTGGATGCATCTGCCTAAGTAACAATTCTTCGATGACCCGGCGAGTTGAAGTTCGAAGGCGCTACTATAAGGATAGCCTCTGTTGAATTTTTCTCAGTGCAAAAATTCGAAGAACAGGTAAATATTTCAGTCTGTCAAAAACATAACAAATTTCTAATTTAAGTTGGTCCAAATGAACATTGTTCGAAGGGCTAACATCATGAAAAATTCGAAGAACAATACATTGTGGAATTACGGCCTATTCGGCCACACAAAAAGAACAATACTTGTTGGAAAAGCACAACAGCTTCCAACCATTACAAAAAAGAAATAAAGGCCTTTTAGGCCATACAAAAAACCATCTACGACCTTGTCATTTATTCGGCGTCCTTTGAATTATCACTCCCCTCAGTTTCTGAGTCTTCACTCTCACTGACAACTATTTGGGGTGGACGAAGTTCTGGGGGGACAAGCTTCCAGAAATGACCCAGTTCATACTCAGGGTGCTCAGTGTATATTTGGGTCAATAGGCCAGCTCGAGTGGCAGCGTCTCGGGCTGGTAAAGTCTTCGAACATGTGGCAGCATAGGCATCTGCACCTTTCTCTTTTGCCTCTTCGATCTCCACTGGGAAACTTCTAATTTTTCTCTTCAAACTGTCGCGCTCCTCAACTACATTTTTAAAACCCTCACTGCATTGTTCGAATGCATCGCATGCCTTGCGGTGCCCTGCTTTATATTCAGCAATTAGCCGTTCTTGGGCGGTAGTCTTTTTCTTGTATAAGTCTCTTTCCTCCTGGCAACATTGTTCTATTATTGTGATATAATGCTCAGCCGCAGAGAGACGTTCATACAAGGCATCAGCTTGGCCTTCGACAACTGCATGCTCCTTCCTGGCTTCTTCGAGCTTAGCGGCAGCAACTGATGCTTTGAATTTATAATGATTCTTGCGCTTCTCGAGATGGCGCAATTTCTTTCCTCGATTCACTGATGTATGAAGCAGCCTTCGCAGACTCATTGAAAAATCATCGTCTAAGGGAACCTCGAAGGAGCTCGAAGGAGACCCTAGATCTGCAGAATCGAATTCAGAAAAATTGCCACAGGCCACATCAGGGTGAACGAGTAAGGGAGTATTTGTTCGAGGGGCAGGGATAGGAGCCAGCCTTGGACTGCCTTCGAAGGAGGCTGGTTGAGACGCCTCAGTTAGAGGAGAGTGCAAAGTTTGATAGGAGGCTTCCTTGGGTGATAGGCCACCCCTGTTTTCAGCATCAACTGCTCCATCTTGGCCTTCTCTGTTGACATCAGTCCATCCATCATTGTCAGGAGTTTCTCCTCCCTCAGATCGCTCTTCTATGGGCTCAAGAAGGATGCCTTTTCCTTTTAAGTCTTTGATCTTGTTGTCCTTCTTTGTTGGAAGGATAGCAGCAGGGAAACGAAGTGGTATTTATCGTCACACCAGTGTTTGTTCGGGGGGCTCCATCTGTCCGAGGGGCCACATCTGTTCGAAGGGTTCCATCTTTTCGAGGGGCTCCATCTGTTTCTTGAACGTTGCTAGAATTCGGGGTCCCTATGTCCCTCGAAGAACGTGGTTTGTTAGCCTTGGCAAGTGGTTTGGGGTTTGTTGATTGAGGTGGTACAGCCTCTTCTTCTGGAGGGTCACCCAAATGACTTTGTGAACGAGAGCGTTTGGGCAGATAGATGGTCACATCCGGCTTGCTACATCGTTCTAACACTTCGCGCTCAGAAGGCGGAGTCATTAGAGCCCTCATACTTATACGATCTAGAGGGTTAAGTCTCCAGAGTCGACTTCTGGCCAAGTTCTCATCGACGAAGCAACGACGAAAACGATTATCCCACTGATCTTTTGCCCACAAGCGAAGGTTACTGAAAACAGTGGTAGCTCCTTCGACGTAGTCGGAGTACGGTTTGGATACTCCGGTCATAGCTGAATCAAATAATAAAGGAGAAAAATAGTTATAATAAATATGCTGTTCGAAGACGTATGTGTCTTCGAGGGTGTTAATTCTTCGAGGCAACTATAAGATTCGAAGAAGTAGTTAACTTAGAAAAATGTACAGAATAATTAAACATTCGAGGGCGTCTAACGATTCGAAGAGCACTTACATTTCATGGTCCATTTCAGGGAAAGTTTATGTGGATTCGAAGGGGTGGCTTGGGAACCGGTCTCCCAACATCCAGAAAAAAAAAGGAACTGTTGCCTCCATTTTTTGTCTGCTTCCAAGAGGTCCTTTAACACCTTTTGCCCCCGGTTGAATGTCATTGAGTAGAAGGGGAAGTAAGGGTTCCGAGCAAGGCCAGCTAGACCGATTATTTGTTCCAGCAAAAACTCTTGGCCTGAAAGCCTTGAGGCCATTATGCAGGCCATCAATGTGAACCACATGTTGGGCCCAACTTGTGAGGGACAGAGATCTATTTTGGCAAGGTATTCAATAAAGAAGGGGTCTAAGGGATACCTTAGCCCCCAGTTCATGATTTCTGTGTAGACCACCACTTCGTGATCCCTCACAGACAAGGGCGTCTCTCCTTCGGAGGGAAACCTGATATCAATATAAGAAGGAATGCCCCATCGAGCCCTAAGCATTGTCTCTTCATCCTCAGAAAAGTACTTGTACTTGATGTTGGCCAGGGCTACCATATGTTTGTTCTCGATACCTCTGATATTATTTCCGACGATGTTGTCTAACTCCAAGGGCAAAGTCACATCTCCCTTTAATTTTGGTGCAATCCGGCGAGCTTGTTCCTCGGATATTGCCGAAGAGGAAGTACCACCAGTTGCAGGGGTTGACACGGAGGTAATGGGTTTTTTCCGGCCAAGGAACTTGTTGAAAGGTTTCATAACTATGGGGTCTAACGATTCCTCATGCCTAATCCGCATATCCTCTTCGGTGATAAGTGTTCTTGAAGGAGAGAACTGAGTACCATGGATGGTCATGGATGGTGTGGAGGGCAGACTAGAAGCTTCTGTTCCTTGCCTTCGAGGAGGACTTTCAGTATTGTCTTCTAGGTTTTGCCTTCGACTAAGATTTTCAGTACTTTGATCTAAGTTTTGCCTTCGAGGAGAACTTTCGGTGTTGTGTTCCAAATTTTGCCTTCGAAGAGAACTTTCGGTATTGTGTTCTAGGTTTTGACTTTGAGGACTTCCAGTGTTGTGTTCTAGCCTTTGCCTTCGAGGAGGACTTTCGACGTTGTGTTCCAAATTTTGCCTTCGAGGAGGACTAACTGAGTTTCGAGGAGGATTTTCGACATTCTGCTCCAAATTTTGTCTTCGAGGAGGGCTAACTGCGTTCCGAGGAGGACTACTCGAAATCCTTCGCGGGCCTGGAGATTTTTGGGGGTGGTCTTCAACATTAGTTGAAACAGTGGGCTCTCGAATGGTTAGGGAAGCCCCTCTAGCCCGTTTTCGTTCGTGAGAATTTTTTCTATCTCTGTGAGACTTTTTCCTCTTCGAACCTGACGAGTGCTTGTGAGATTTTTCTTTCCCCATTTCTTTCGGAGGGTTGTTTTCGTTGAGTAAGCTTTGACGAGCTACCTCACGAGGAATAATGGCAGTCGAATTGTCCGAAGGAGGCCAAGGACCGAAGAATGTTGTAGTCAATGGCGGGGGATGCGGCCTTACGTCTTCACCAGCGGCAACCCTCTCCTCGAACCGTTTACTAATCAACAGCCAATCAGGAATTCGACGAGCTTTATGCGCCAGTTTTATCTCTCTAGAAATGATTGAACAAAAGTTACATTAATGAAGCTAGAGGTCGGTATTTATAGAAGCTTAGTGGGCTTCTTTGGTAACAGGAGCCTGGAGACATTTTTATGTTGTTTGCCTAGGGGTATGATGGTCATTATAGGTGAGTAATATATGACAGCCTAGCTAAAGTAGAAGATGAAGGGTCTTGTGTCAGAGGTTGTCATGGGAAGCGGAAGGGTTTCCTGACAAAAGAATAGGTACCGTTTCTTCAAACGCAGGCCAACGTTGGTATCTGTGCAGTGACATCATCAATCCTAGCACCATTTTTCGCCTAAGTACATAATTGTTCGACGAACATTTTGCTCAAAATGTTACAAGGATTGGGGGGCTACTTGGTACATATTCGAAGAGATAATCTTTCGAAGAAGCGATTTTTATGCCTAAGGGACTTATGAAGTTCGAAGGGGTAACAATTCGAAGAGATTTTGGCCGGAGGAATTATTCAGTCTTAGTAAATCTTTCGAAGAAGCGACTTTTATGCCTAAGGGACTTATGAAGTTCGAAGGGGTAGCAATTCGAAGAGATTTTGGCCGGTCAAAAGAATTATTCAGTCTTAGCAAAACAATTTTTTACTAAGACTGGGGGGCTATTGATGAGGGAGAATAAAAGACAAGGGCCAAAATGCATAGAAATAAATGTATAGGGGCCAAAATGCATAGAAATAAATGTATAGGGGCCAAAATGCATAGAAATAAATGTATAGGGGCCAAAATGCATAGAAATAAATGTATAAGGGCTGAAATGCGCTAATTGTAAAGATATAGCCAAAATAGGAAGGAAGTTTAGAGCAGGGACCAAAAAATGTAATTAACCCGAATTTAAGCGTGTGGGGTCCGCAATTGTACTATAAAAGGACCACACACGCTTCACGAATTTCGAGATGAATAGTACGACTTTCTCTCTCTACTACTCTAACACTTTCTCTCTCTAAGTTTGACCCCAAAGAATTTCTCTATCACAAAATCCCCCTCGAACTAACTTTCAACTCTTCAACTACAATTATGTAAGCCTAGAAGTAAGGTCCCATCTTCTTAGTTGCAACTACCAATGTCAAGGTAAGCTTTTATAATTATAAATATCTTGTTTCAACATCTAGTATGAAGGTGCTTACAAATTATATAGCCTTAAACTCATTTTATTATTCTCTTATTAACACAATACTAACGAAAAAATCGAAACTATGAAATAAATAAATAAGAACTCATCCAATTTCGACTTTGTCGGTACCTCTAAAGAAGCTAAAAACTTCTTAATGTTGTTGAAGGATTCTTCATAAGTTAGACTCCAATTGAAATTTCTTGATTATTTTAACACTTGAAAGAAATGTTGACACTTATCCAGAAGATATTAAGATAAATTTATTTAGTTTAACCATGATGATCTATTAAAACTAAGTATGATAGTTGAGTAAGATATGATTTTATGCCTTTATTACTGACCATGTACCGCCAATCAATTTACAAACCTTACACCATATTTACATTTATCTAAATTGAGCTTCATATTTACCCCTTTGGCTTTTACAAACGTCTCGACCAAGTCAAATAATTTATTCTCATCTTGAGTGTTAGGAAGTTAAATATCACCAATGTATGCTTGTAGGATTCAACCAATATATGTTCCAAAGATATTATTGGCGAGTCTTTGATATGTAACCCCAATCTTCTTTAGTAAGAAAGGCATTACTTTGTTACAGTAAATTTCACTTTTGGTTATAATGATAGTCCGCTCTTGATCACCTTAATATATTGGAATATGGTTGTATCTCGAATAAGCATCCATGAAGGATGTCATCTTATTCTCTAATTTTTCACTGATTAGTTTGTCAATCTTTGGTCCTCTTGGAAAACTTTGTTTAAGTATGTAAATTTTACACACATCCTCCACTATCCAATTTTTACCAACATTGGATCAAGTGTCCATACTAGATAACAGTATTTCCTAATGTGGCATACTATTGTTATTAATGTCATCTTCATCCATCGTTGCTTCTGTTTTTTTACATATGATCTTATATTCTTCTTGATGGGTCAAAACCTGTTTTCTATGTGTAGTTTATGGTACATTACTTATTATATTTGGAAGTCTAAGAAAACATGTCTAAGTTCCATTTAAAAAATATAATTTGTTTCTAAGTTTGGTAGGAATATCTATGATGGGTCTTAAATTTTATATTCTTCCATTTGTATCCTTTATGCTTTCTCATTCGAGTATATAAGGTAAGGGGTTCTCTAGGGTCATTTATATTATCAAAGATGATCATAGACCCTTTTAATTGTTATTTTTAAGGGTTATGAAAGCTGCATAACATCTTTTTGAGGTTCTTTGATTTCCTCTAATCACTCATACCTTCCCATTGATTACATAGCTCAGACACTAATTTATTTTTGATACTATAACATGTATTCGATTTAACCATAACATTTCCAGTATAACATTATAAGATGAGGATACGTCCATTATTATGAATAAACATTGGAAGTTTTATTTGAACTCATGCCTTCATAATACCACATCCAAAGTTAACTCTTTTATAACGTCAACATCTGCCCTGGTATAACCAATCAGAATTCTTTATGATGGTATAAGAACTGTGATGCCTCTAACATATGTTTTTGTATATAATATTTACCAAACTTTAAGTGTTATCATCATATTTTTACCTCTACTCCATCAACTCAACTACAGTGAAGATTGCATCTTGATGAGGTGATATTAATCCTCTTAGGTCAAATATCTAAGAATCCTAATACCAAATACAGATTCATGTACATGTGGGGTGATGTACAATCTTAATGATGAACACCAGATCCTTTACATGCCTTTTTTAAAGATCTTAAAAATTCCAAAAAGTGAGTCCATTTTTGTAATCATGCAAATGCTTTGTTTACTAAGATCTCGTTCCATGTTTTAATTTTCTTCTCTTTTCATAATAATACTTTTATTTAGAACTCATGGTTCATTATCTGACGTTTCCACTTGTCTTTTTTTTGTAGAGGATCACGCTCAACTTCAACATGTCTTGACTCGTTTCTAGATTTTTTTCCCACAAACTTTAATAGTTTACCTTCATCTATCATGTCTTTGACTTCATATTTTAAAATTTTATTGTCAATCACAATAATATTTTGAATAATATTCAATGTCATTATGAAATTTGTAAAATTTATTTTTGTTTTTATTTTACTTAACACAAAATATCTTCTTTGATGCAAATACTTTTATCATCTTTTTCATTTTTCATAGATCACTTGCAAATTTTATGTTAACCCTGTGTATGGACCTTTTATTATATTTCCACTCAGATTCCCTCTCAAGCTCTGACCTTAGTTGTTATGTTTCAACCTTCAACATTATTGTGTTTGAAGGTTGAAGCTTTCTACTTAGCCTTAAGATAACTTTCAAAACTAAAATTGGTTCGTTAGTATTAACAAAAAGATGTTAGTGAGGATGTGGATTTGGAGAATCTCCTCTACTTTAATTTTACATTATACTTGAGCTAATAAATCTCTAAAGTTGAACATTTTTTTCATAATGTTTATGACAGAAGTCTCGATAAAGGTTCTTGTATGTATGCAATATTTTCCACCAAATCATGACAACCTTGCAGCTCATTTTTTATATTCATAAATCTCCTCGTCTAATCTTTCAAAATCTCATCCATGTTTTATTTGAAATGAATTATGTAGTACCCATCTATTTTAATGACTTTAGAACTAATGGATTGATTCCTAAATACAACATTTTAGAACTCTTAATGAAACCTTGAAAATGTTGAACCAATTTAGAATCCCTCCTTTGAGGTCATATCGAATGCTTTGTGCTTCATTTTGTCTACTACTAACTGTAATATTTCGCTTTTAAATTTCCTTATATGATGCTCAAGCCTCCCTTACAATTATACTTTATAATCATGAAACTTTAGTGGAAGATATCTATATAATATATCATGAGCTAATGAAGACTCTTCGTCACAGAGATTCACGTAACTAAGGAAGGTATTTGCTTTGTTCTAACTCTTATGCTCGTAAAAGAGGTAAGCTTGTTGGTGCCGAGACCCTTGCCATTACATTGTCAAAAGTTAGGATTATTGTTAGGATGCATTGATAGTTAGTAGCAATGAGGCAATCAAGGTTGTTGTGGCATCACACAATAAGAGCTTCATTATGCCTTTGGAAGGAACTCGACAAGATTCTACTAATTCACATATTGTTGAAAATGTAATTTCTGTTAGTTATTATTCGTCAACATTACTTGATATATTGGTTTAAGGACATGTAAAATCTGGCATGTGATATTATTGGAGTGATAAAAACAAAGTTTGGCTGATGCACTATTTGTGTTGTCGGAAATTGATGAAAGTTCGAAATGGGTTTATTTAAGGCAACGAAAAAGGTATTTGGATATTCTGCTTGGAAGAGCCTTCCCGGGTACGTGGGTGGTTATGCATATTTCATGGGGGTGACTTCTTATCATGTCATTCACCTAGTGTGGAGCTGGAGGATGATCAAATACATATCCCTTATTTTCTTTTCATGGTACTCCTCCTGCTACGATGATACTGGTAATGTTTCGCATTCATGTTGTAGAATTCTTAATCTAATTTTTAAGGTCATTATTCTTAGTTCAGAAGGAAAACTTGCGCATGTTAGTGAAATTATATAAGTGATCTCTCAACATAGAACTTGTGGTATCATTACCCTCTTTTTACTTATTATTCCCAAAACCTTAGATTTCATATCTTAGTCGTGGAGTCTGAGTGGTCGGCATAACCTGCAAAACTTTAAATTGGTTATTATGATCCTCATTCATCTTATTTACTGTACTCAGGAGCAGTTGGTTGTCCATTGAGCATCTCCATACCAAAAGAGTGATCATATTCCATATATGAGTTTGTCGTTTCTTGTTTTTGTGTATTGGTTTTAGAAAGAAAGATAATCAAGATTAAGTCGGTTCGGTTCCCATAAACGACTCTAATTTGATGTGGTTTATTTGTGTGATGTATTTATTTTGGAGAAGTTATGTAACTATCAGGACAAGTAAATCACTTGAAAAGGTTATGTGGAGGCTATGCGATATTTATAAGGGGTTAGCTAGAGCTTGTATGAGGGTGAAAAAAACTAAAACAGAATAAGCAAGAAAATTGTTATGGTTGTTAGAGAGAAAGTATGAAGTTATATATTTTAAGTTTGAGTTGGATATAAAGAGAGAAAAAAATCTTAAATGATTATATGAATGAGAATAATTCTATATTTATAGTCACGGATTTGGATCAAAATATTGTTGGACTTGTGAATTAAGTCTTTTAGTGTTATAACATACCGTTTATGATTATTTTTACTCTATAATTTTAAATATGAACCCAAATTTATAAATTTTAATTAACACATGTATAATAGGTTTTAGCCGCCATAACAATTTTGATATTTCTCATCAATTATAATAATAATTATTATTATTATTATTGGTATTCTAATGATTTTTTTTATTTGTAACATTTAAATATACATATATTTGTTTTAAGTTTTTTGTCTTTTGTTTTTTTGTCGAAATATATCAAATTAAACACTCATTTTGATAACTAAAATAAAATAAAATATTGGTGGATTTGGATTATTTTTTCGACACATCAAACAAAATTCGAATAAAATATTAAAGTTGATTTGTTTTTGAAATATATATATAAAAAACTACTTATTTTGATCGCTGCAAAAAATTTATTGGTAAAATCATATTATTTTTTGGATAAATATTAAAATAAGTAAGACTAAAATATTAAATTTTGTTTATTAACCAATGGTTGTGCGTTGCACAAGCAGTGGAAACAAACCATCTATTTCTTAGAAACAGACCTGTTTTTTATTTTATTTTAGTGGGCTGTACAACCATTAATTATGTCTCCCCGCTTCGTTGAATAAGAAAAATATGGTTCTGCTTTCGCGCACGTCGTTGGCTAGAGATAATTTAATAACAAAAATTAATATCTCATACACAGTAATTTAAATTTAACTTTTATAACATTCAAACCTTACTATCCACTCTAAACATATAAAAAATAGCAATATAACTCTTAAAACTAAATAATTGATAAATCTGATATTCCACCCCAAATCTAAAAAATGGTTAACTCTTTTAAATCTACGACTTATCTATGATGGATAAAAGACATCACAAAATCTTGTCATGATTTGTGTTGATATCAACATAACACACATATATAAAACAAAAGAATTTCTCTTCGAATGAGGATATTGATCTTCCAATCATTAGAGGTAGCGACTATAAAATATTTTAGGTATTGGATGAAGAAATGTAAAAAACCTAAGCCTTTTATTTATTTATAGGTTTTACAACTTGAAAACCAAAGTTGTAAACCCCAACTTGTTTTACTACTTCGTGATCGGAGAACATAACTTATTAAATTGATCAATCAATTTATATCATGAATTATTAATTCAAGCTTAAATGTTGAGATTTAGGCCCTTTTCTTCATAGTGCCCAAATTCAACATGGTTACCACATTTGGGCCCCTAACGCATTTTTCAACCATAATAACAATTTAATTGATTACATAATTTAATTAACTCGATTATTTTTAATTTGGACTACCTTAAGACAATGACTGAATATGTATATCTCGTATGTCAATCTAAAATATTGTTGGTACATAAATATATTCCAACAATTTACAACTTGGACGGCCACATGTTATTCAAGAATATGTATTCAAGTTTAGTTGGATCCATGGATCCATTGTCAATAGGCAAACGGTACAACCCCATACATGACTGATAAAAATAAAGGACTAAAAACTTTTTTCTTGTAATGTGAACAATATGAAGCATCAATAATCACATGACTACTATCAATCAATTACTTGAGCCAATTATTGAGTCTAGTATAAGAGTAATATAGCTTGTAATCATACATATATACTTTTAAATGGTTCCTACCTTTGGAGATCCAATACAATACAAATATCAATAAATATTTCCAAACATACATATGTATATATATACATATGTATAATACTACAAAGTATAACATCAGATCCTATTACAAACTATTTAACTGAAACTAAAAATTATTTAAATCAATTACACCTATATTAATGGCGTGTCCCTGAAAAACCTTAGGTAAAACCGTTTTTGTTAGAGGATCTGCTACCATGGAGTTTTTTTTACCAGTATGTTCGATACTTATCTGATCTATATGAACTTTTTCTTTAATAGACGAGAACTTTATGTTTATGTGTTTAGATTTAGACGAGCTCATGTTGCTGTTAGAGTACTGCACTGCAGAATTGTTATCGTAATACAACCCCATGAGACCTTCTATACCTTGTATATTGCGCAACCCGATGGAGACATTATGTAGCCACAATGTCTGGTTTGATGCCTCAAAGCACACAACAAATTATGCCACCATGATGGACAATGCAATAAGTGTTTGCTTTACACTTTTCCAAGCCATTGCACCTTCATCTAATAAGTATATGTTTCCCGAAGTGCTTTTCAATTTTTCTATGCATCTACTAAAATCTGAGTCAGAATGCCTAATGATCTCCACCCTTCCCAACTTCCTATATGTCAACATGTGCCCATTTGTTCATTGCAGATACCGAAGTAACCTCTTAACTCATTTCCAGTGATCCATCCATAGGTTACTAACATGTGTCCCTAACATATTTGGAGCAAATGCAATATCCGATATAGTACAAACTTAAGCATACATTAAACTCATAACTACTAAAGCATAAATGACCATTTTATTACCTCAATATCAAGTTTTATCTTAGGAAATTGACCTATACTAAGTTTGTCACATTTGCTATCAGGGTACTTAAAGGTTTGCACTCTACCAATCCGTAATGTTGTAACGTACTAATTTTTTTTGTGATAATCCAAGAATACCACAGGAGCTATCCCGATGTATCTAGGTTCTTAATACAAAACTGGCATCATCGAGATCCTTCAATCATACTTATCTGATAGAAATCTCTTTATAGTACGTAAAAATTTCTTATTGTTCGCGACAAGCAATATGCCATCCACATATAATATAAGAAATATAAAATTACTCTCATTGAACTTGTAATGCACACAATCCTAAACCGAGTTGAGTTCAAAGTTAAAAGAGACTATCACCTCAAGGAATTTTTGATACCACTGATGAGAGCTATGCTTGAGCTCATAAATGGATTTCTTAAGCCTGCAAAACAGATCATTTGATTTTTTTCTACAAAGTGTTCTAGTTAAACCATATAGATAATTTTCTCAATATAACCATGGAGAAAAATTGTCTTAACATCCATATGATGGAGTTCAAGGTAAAACTGTGCAACTAATGCCATGATTGTCCTTATTAAAAAAACGAAAAGAAGAAACGAGAGAACTTACTCGTTTACCCGTTGCTATCCATTATCATGTTTCTTCTTAAATCTAAAACAAGCATGTGATCTTCAAGAATAACTCATGAAGAACTAGAAAAATAAAAAAGATAAATAAAGATATTGATCTTCCAATCACTAGACGTATGGACTATCGGCTGCTTTAGGTTTTGGCTAAAGAAATGCCAAAAACATAAACCTCTTATTTATAGGTTTTATCACTTGAAACCAAAAGCTATAAACTCCAACCTGTTTTACTACCTCGTGATCGGGGGAAATAACCCAGTAAATTGATAAATCAATTTACACCATGAATTATTTGGTTTGGTTTATTTTGGGCTGGGGTAGTTTGGTAAAGTGTTTTAGTAAGTTTGAGGTATTTTGTGTTTAGTGTGAGGAGTAGTGAGATAATTAAGCAGTCTACTTGTCTTAAATGTTGATCCCCCTCATTAATGAGAGTGGTTGGGGTATTTATACTCTTAATTAATGACCCATGGGCTTACGGGGTCAAGTTGTGAAACTGGGTCAAGTTTAAAAACTCATTAGGTTTTAAGTAGATAGAAAATAATGTCCTGTTCGGATTTTATAGTGGAGTGATATGGTCCGAATTACCCCTGTCCGGATTAAGTGGTAGGCCGTGACTGTAATATCCGAACTCATCATTATTAGTTCAGGCTTAAGCGTTGAGATTTGGACCATCTTCTTCACAATGACCAAATTCAACCCGACTACCACACTTGGATTTATAACGCCTTTTTCACCCATAAATCTGATTCCGTTGATTACATAATTTAATTGAATCGATTACTTTTAATTTGAACTACCTTAAAACAATGACCGAATATGTATATTTAGTATGTCGGTCCATAAATATATTAAATAAATACAATCTAGCAAAACATGATATAATTTAAAATAACAATTTCTTTAGAAACTCAAAATAATATAACATATATTAATAAAAAACATTAAAAAGGTTTGCAATAACCTAGCATGCTTGGAATTATTCGAGGATATAATGCAATTATCAAAATATTGACTATATAGTTTCTTATTTGAATATTTAAATAAAAAAAACATATTGTTTTCTTAATAAAAACGTATCATGTTTAAATTTTTTTTATCAAAATTTTCAATAATTTACAAAAGAAAAGAAAATGATCTATTTAAACATGTCTTGCATTACCTAAAACAATAACACGGTATATAAGAGTTTGTCTTACCTTATGCAAAACATGAAAATGAACTATAAAAATCTGCTATAGCTTACACAGAACACAAATATGGTATATAAGAATCTATAAGCCTTACACAAAGTAAAAACATAAAGTATAAACTGTGTATGGTCTTTTTTTTTGGAGGGAACCCGTAGTCGCTACTCAACGAGTGCGCACATAATAAACCCTCAGTCTGACGCAATAGCCTGCAAACCAACGCTAGAAGGTAAACCACATAAGATGACAGACTCAAACCAAGAAAGCGTTTGTAAAAGGAGTCGAACGCATGACCTTTTGGTTATGAGCTCATCTACTCTGCCAACTTGGCTGCCCTTTTCTGGAAAATATGTATGGTTTTGCACACTAATGATATGGTATTTCAAATTTTTTCATACATTTTACATCCAGATGGTATTTTTTTCCGAACCTGCGGATACCCGACCCGAACCGACCTAATGAGATGGGTTATAGGTTTTAAAATTTTCCTATGAATGGGTTGTGGGTTTGAAAATTTACTACCTGCCGAATCTAAGATGAGTTATGGGTTTAATATTTTTTTTCACCGATATCCAATTCGAACCCGACCCACTTAATAATACCGAATGATGCCCGTTAAATTAATATTACATAAAATATTATATTACTTAATATTATTCCTCAAACTTTAAAATAAAGTTATCGATATTAGTAATATTATGTACTCTAAAAAACCAAATATTATTTGCTACCATATACAATATAATTTTAAAAATATTATTCTATATTTAAATATTAAATTTAATTTTTAATTTTTTTTAATATTTTTTATTTTTCTCTACAAAACTTATACTACCACTATTGTTCTAATATTATTAAGAGAAAAGTACCCATAAATACCTTCTCAAGTATCAAATACCAAAATGGTACCCGTTTTTGGACTAGTTTCATAAACTACCTAGAGCCAATATATGGACAATTATACCCTCAAGGGTATAAAAGGGGTTGTTTTTGTGAAACCCACTTTTTTTCACCTTCTAATCAGACTTTTAGGTTCCAATTCCCCCCACTTTCACATTTCTAAATTTGAGGAGAGAGAAACACGTTTTACGAGAGCGAACCCAAAAGTCATTTTTCAAAGCAAACATATCAATCGACGCCTCTATTCCGACCACTGTTGACACCCACCGGCTCACCACCGGCTCCGTTAACGACTGTCTCTGTCTCTGCTCCGATATTTCGTACATCAACCGGCGATTCACCGGCGACAAGGAACCACTGTCTCTGTCTCTGGTCCGAAATTTCCCACACCAACCGGCGAACCACCGCCGACGACTAACTTTCGAAGCAACCACTGTGTCTGTCTCTGTTTCGATATTTGGAACGACACCGGCGAACCACCGCCCATTGTCTCTGTGATACCGATTACGCCTTTGAACAAAACAAGGTATCTACCACTGTCTCTGTTCGATTCATATGCGTGATGTATAGGTTGTTTTACATTGATAGTCCATGCTGTATGACGTCTAATACTCCGGTAGTGAGTAAGGCGATTTGTTACTGTTGCTCGACCGGACGATGTTACGTGAGACTTGTATTGGTAGTGAGGCTGCTGTTGTTGTATGCATTGTGAGGCTGCTGTTTTAAGAATCGTGAATTTACGTAGGTTTGGTCCATATCTAGCAATATGAACTGTATTATCTATCAGTATTTAGTTTACCTTTCCGACGCCATGGATTTGAACCTGGCCTTGTTGAATCGTGAACGTGTTAAATTGGCTATCACAGTTATAGCGCTGCTGTTTCAAATGTTGTCAGTGTATTTAGGTATCGTCAAGCATATAGCAATGTATCTTGTATTATATACCCTCAAGGGTATAAAAGGGGTTGTTTTGGTGAAACCCACTTTTTTCACCTTCTAATCAGACTTTTAGGTTCCAATTCCCCCCACTTTCACATTTCTAATTTTGAGGAGAGAGAAACACGTTTTACGAGAGCGAACCCAAAAGTCATTTTTCAAAGCAAACATATCAATCGACGCCTCTATTCCGACCACTGTTGACACCCACCGGCTCACCACCGGCTCCGTTAACGACTGTCTCTGTCTCTGCTTCGATATTTCGTACATCAACCGGCGATTCACCGGCGACAAGGAACCACTGTCTTTGTCTCTGGTCCGAAATTTCCCACACCAACCGGCGAACCACCGTCGACGACTAACTTTCGAAGCAACCACTGTGTCTGTCTCTGTTTCGATATTTGGAACGACACCGGCGAACCACCGCCCATTGTCTCTGTGATACCGATTACGCCTTTGAACAAAACAAGGTATCTACCACTGTCTCTGTTCGATTCATATGCGTGATGTATAGGTTGTTTTACATTGATAGTCCATGCTGTATGACATCTAATACTCCGGTAGTGAGTAAGGCGATTTGTTACTGTTGCTCGACCGGACGATGTTACGTGAGACTTGTATTGGTAGTGAGGCTGCTGTTGTTGTATGCATTGTGAGGCTGCTGTTTTAAGAATCGTGAATTTACGTAGGTTTGGTCCATATCTAGCAATATGAACTGTATTATCTATCAGTATTTAGTTTACCTTTCCGACGCCATGGATTTGAACCTGGCCTTGTTGAATCGTGAACGTGTTAAATTGGCTATCACAGTTATAGCGCTGCTGTTTCAAATGTTGTCAGTGTATTTAGGTATCGTCAAGCATATAGCAATGTATCTTGTATTATATATCAGCGTCTGATAGTAGTTTACATGTCAGACAGCACGTCTAGGTGATAAGTATAAGATTCTGGTCACTTCTACAAATCTTCGTAATGCAGTAGCTTATCATGTGAACGTTAATAGGTAAAAATGACGAAAACCAGAGTTTTCTACCGCTCGGGGTTGGTTGGAATAATCAACGTACTGAGACGAGATATAATCAAAGCAGAGCACATAGAGGCTGCTCGTGGAACCCCTTTCTACACCTTCCTCAAGACCTCGTATGACTTGAGGAACGAGGTTCTGAAGCTTAAAAAGTTCCACCACTTGATCGAGGCGATCTGCAATTTATACGACGCCAGATGGAAGGCTTTCAAGATTGGACAAAAACATGTGAGGCTGACGAAGAAAGATGTTAAGGCGATCTTTGGCCTCAGACACGGTAACGAAGAGATGCCGATGAGCAAATCTGGTGGATTTATCGCTCGGTACGCCGATGGAGCCGAGTTAGATTCGATTTTGATGAAGAAATATTTTTTGAGTCCAAGGACAAGGAGAAGCGGCCCAACGAACGACAAAGCAGTTTCCAACGCACTAATAAAGGTAAATGGAGTATGTTAGAATGTAGTTGTTTTGTAGTTCATGTTGCAGGCTCAGTAGGTTGTTAGAAATGACGGCACATTTTGACATCAATATAAAAAGATAGCTATAAATCGCAATCTATGAACACTAAGATATCAGAGCTATGGTAACAGTAAAAGAACAGACAATGTAGACCTAATGTAAAATATGGAAACATAGATAGCAATATTGAATAGGGTGGATATCAGAGGGTAGCCGCATAGATAGCAATGTATACAGGGATAGATATCAGGTTGTGTAACAAACATATAGGGTATGTATGCAATCATATCTATCTAATGTCTTACTAGGTGTGGATGCCTTTAATTTTTATTTCTGTATTGTTGTAATTATTTTGGCTATTTTTGTAGGAAGCAATCGAGAAAGCAGTCAGCGAAGGAGGGGAGGATGAAGCGAAGGATGTGGCTCGACTACTGATACTTTTCATATGCTCGACACTGTTCTTTTCTGTGTCGGGCGACGTTATTGGCTGGACAGCAATCTACTACGTGGAGAATCTCGACAAGATAAACGACTATGACTGGTCTGGAGCCATCTTGGATAAGATTCACAAATCGCTGGACAGATGTATTAAGGCCGGCCATCCTTCTAGAGTTATCGGATGTGTTGCTCTGCTTTTTGTAAGTATAGTGTGTTATGATCAGTATGTCTGTTACGAAAATGGTTTTTTTAATGGTTAGTTATGTTCTGTGCAGCCATTTCTTATGGAGCATATTTCGATGAACGTCGACATACCAAGGCCAAACATAATCCCTAGATGTTACAAGTGGTGGGGGCTAGAGGGCAAGGAGTCGACATTCGAAATGATCCAGTTGGTCGGTGAGCTCAGGGACGACGAGGTATGCAACTCACTTACCAATGTCAATGTTGTGGTATGAAACAAAGCGCATATGTTGATGATACAAAAACCTGCATGTTTATGTACACATCTACCGTAGTAGTACATTATATCTATCAGTGAATTAGCAGTAGAATACTACATTGGTGTTTGGTTTATACATATAGCAATGTCTGATCTCATATCTACCAAAGTATTACGTACAAATCGAAGACGTGAATATTATAAGTAATGATTATAATATTGGGCTGCTCAATGTATATTACTACTGTATTTCCTAGGTTGTCGGAGGGGAGTTGGTGTTTACAGCATCGAAATGTTTTGTTTATGGAGTAAATGATTCGCGGAGACAGTTACTACGGGCTGGTGAAACAAGCGAACAGAGGAGTAGGAAAAGAAAGAAATATGTTGCGAACAGAAGTACAAAACGGAAGGTAGATGACGGAGCTGGTAGTAAGAAGAGCTTAGGTTCAATGATCGAGGTTGAAGATGATGTTACGTTGGGGGAGTTCATTGTGGAGAGGAAGGCAACAGTTTCTAAAAACAAAGGGGAGAGGTTGAAAAACCGAAAAAAAAGTAGGTCTAGTATGATTCCTAGTTTTGGAGTGCTGTCGCAGTCGGTTTTGCGTGACAGCAAAAAACTGAAGAAAAAAAAGGAGCCGGTTGCGGCGGTTGAAAGTTGAAAACAAGAGGCTTAAAACATGCCTGGAGGAAAGAAACGAAGAGGTTAGTGCTAGCATGTTTTCTAAGTACTTATAACATCTGTATGTTCGTTAAAATGAAGTTGCCTATCAACGAAGTATGATGTATCTATCATTGTTAACAATAATATAACAATTTCGTATGCTCGTTTGATTCAGGTGGAAAAGTTGAAGAAAGATATGGAGGACCTGAAACAAAAGCTGGAGATGGTCGACTCAAGAGTGGATGGTGAGGATCAACAACTGCTGTTGACCTTATCCTCGCCATTTTGCCGCTATGATGAGGATGCTACTGAAACCTTAGATGCACGCGTTGCTGAGAAGGTGGTTAAGGAAACACTGGTTTACAAAAGAACTCGGAGGCATGTAGTAACTGAAACAGACAAAGCAACGGAAGAAGACGACGTTGATGGGGAGGATAAAACAGAAGAACAACAGGAGCTTGACAAAGCTAAGCAAAAAGAAAGGGACGTATCGGAGGAGGACAAAGAAGAAGTTGATGGAGGGGGTGTTCAATCCGAAACACGTGTTGAACCAATGGAAGATACAACCACACATGATGTTGTTGCTGTAGATGTGTCTAGGAAGCCGAAAGGGACTACAACAAGTGGTTGTGACGCTGGTAATGGGAAACGGGATGTGGCAGAAGAATTACCACCCCTAACTCATGCTGCCGGTGCGCAAAATGTAGTTTTGGTACCTGCACAGGGACCTGGAGTTGGAAACAACGAGGTTGAACAGCAGCAGCTGACGGTGGACGGGATTGAATTGTTGGACGAAGGATCCAACGAAGGAACGAAAACAATGGAACGACAGTTGGAGCAGTCGCCAAAAACCGTCGATGAAGGAAAGAATGCACATAAAGGGGAGGACAAAGGAGAAGATGACATAGCTGTAGCAACTATATTGTTGGAGATAGCAGCAACAGAACTACAGGTTCCAGAACCTGTCTCTCACAATGTTGCTGAAGATGTAAGTGGATGTTAAATAGCTTAGTTTTATTTGAATGTCATATATGATTGATAGTTAATCTCGCAATTAATGGTTTCCTTTGTTATGTTTTTAGGAAGTCGAAACAACGGAGCCAGAAGACACACGACACTCTAGCTTAGTTGTATTCACTGGGACTGGAACAGCAGCAAAGTACGAACAACTATCGCAAGCTGTGTTTCCATTAAAGGTGATACAAATTTTCAACAGAGGAGATCAATCCGCAGAGAAGATTGAAAAAGTGTCACAGTTTGAGCCATCTTCGTACGCAACACCACAACAACAGAAAGCAGCATCGAAGGATCTTATTGTCCAATCGGTTACACCATTGGCTGAAGATAGCTTTGTAGACTGCACCCAATCATTTTACGCAGAAGTTGACAAGGCTGTTGAAACTTCAAACGAGAAGAGGCTTGGACTGGACTCCATCGAGGAAGACCAAACGGACGTTGACGTAAGTAGATATTTGGTATTCTCAATAAACATTTAAAAAGTAATGTTAACAATTTACTATGCTGCTTTTTTTAGGTACCCATCGATGACATGCCTGAGTTCAACTTACTTACTCCGACGCAGGTTCAACAACAGCAAACTGAAGTTGTAGCTTGGCCGTTCCTGACAGAGACAACGGAACTGATCGATGTAAGTGAGTACGAGAAAGTGCTGAAACTGAAACAGGTAGAACAACAAGAAGATCCAGAAGTATGGTACTTGCCAACAGCAGAGTTCTCGTATAGGCTTTCCATTAGTGTGACAGAGATAATGGAACTGCCTAACGAAACTCAAGTGGACTTCAAGGTAACAATCTTTTTGGATGTATCTATCGTATTTTAATTGTTAGTCTAGCAACGTGTCTATATACGTCTATCAATATTAATCGAAGCATCTATCATTGTGTCAACCAATAAACCATTGGTTATTATTTCCATTGATTCGAGACTGTAATTTTGTTTAATAGGTAATAGATGCTTGGATATACAAGCTCTTAAAGGATTCAGATTGGAAAGTACCTGTGAAAGGGTTTGATAATAAGTATTCATTCCCTGTCCCAGCCATTCAAATAACTGGGATTGTAACTGTAAGTTCCCAGTGGATTATTGCTGTCATATTAGGTACATCTACTTCCTGTATTGATGTCTTAAATGTACAGGGGACACTGGCTAAAAAGGGAGATATGTCTGTCATTGTGGACAATGTTTTTGAGTCAATGAACCCAGACACATATGTCTGTTTCGTCCCCCTATGTACCGTAACCACGGACGGCGTGAACCATTGGACGCTCCTGGTTATAGACATGGAGAATAGGGCTGCCAGAAGCTACAACCCAATGTTGTCGTGGAGCAAGCACATTCCCGATAAGACGAGAAACACCGCCGATGCTCTGGTAAGGAATTTAAATTCCAAGTTATCTATTTTGGTTCACTGTCTAGAAATTTCGAATACTAAATCTATCAAACTGTATAGTAATGCCTATCAGTGACCTCTACTGTATCTATCAATGCAGTTGGCCTACTGCATGAAGAAGAAATATATACCGCAGGTAAAATGTGGGTACAAAATTAAGACCATGTTAAATATCCCACAGCAAAAGAAGGACAGCTATGACTGCGGTGTTTTCGTGTGTAAATACGTAGAAGACATTATTACAAAAGGGTTTGTTGGACGGGAATATGGTGACGAAATGCCGGCAGAAACAAGAGCTAAAATTTTCAAACATTTCTTGAACGATCGTAACACAAACAAACGTTGGTAGTATGTAATTGATTTTTTGGTACCCATTTGTATTTTTCGCATAGATTAGCAATGGGTGAATTAGACAAACTTCTATGATTTATGTTTGTAGTAGAAAATTTACATGTAAACGCACTTTTTCACATCACTGTTACAGCATTCAGTGTTGTATCCTACTAATTTAGATATGTTGTTACCTTTCATAGTAGTTTTCAAGTCGTTCGCAAAGTTTTTAATATTAACTATCAGGCTTGAAGCAAATATCTATCAATGTCTAATTTGTTAACTATCAGAAAAATAATCAGGTGGTGTATGTAGATGTATTAGAAATGGATTTATAAGCAGGTGTATACTAAATAAAATATGTAGGGCAAATATATTTATAAACTACCTTGGCATATAAACCATTATTTGCATGAATCAATATCATCTATGGGCAGTATATATCTACTATTTGTACATATTAGAGATGTAATAAAAAACTACCAATATTGCATATATAAGAAGAAGTATCAATGTTTACCAAATTGTCTATCTGGGTGTAAGGAAGGATCTATCTGGGGTTAAGCAAGCAAATATCGTAGTGCGAAACATATCGTAATTTATAAAATTTATGGTTACGAACCATATAGTATAGTTTTAGATATCGTTCAGACAAAATAGCTCTACCAATTAGGTTTTCAATTTTTTAATATAATTGATCTACCATTGAAAATTACTGGTAAATATCATATAACAGGTTAGTGATGCACGAAATATATATAAATGGACTGCACAACATGGTTATTGGTAGATAAATGCAATTAATTTGTTGAAAGGACTTCTAACCACACACATTACTCATTAGAAGTTAATGTGTTAAAACCATTGGTTAGTTTGAACTTGAAAAGACAATGGGTAGATGAACCAGAATGATTACATTCATTTAATATACGTGTGCCATTAAAGTTGTGAAAGAAAATATGGTTTCTTAATGGGACTCAGCATTGGGTGCTGGGTTTTGCTATAAATAGAGGGTCATATGTCAACCTATTCCTCACAAACTTACCTGCAAAGAAAAAAAAATCCAGATGCTCTACCCTAAGTTCAAACCACTGCTCCTCCTACCATGGCACCTTCATCACCCTTCTCCCCACACCAGTCCGGCGACGACGCCTGGTCGTCTGACCACTATGCATGTAACAAGGCATACAAGCGTACGACAACGTCGGAATACTCCTCTGACGAAGAAGATGATTGGTCGGTCTGGTCTGAGGACCAAGAAGACCCTTACGGATCATGAGATTCTTGGTCCATGGACGACTGTTATCTTTCTGAGGATGAAAACTGCCAAAAAGGAAAAGACGTAAGAGCAGCAGCAAGTGGGAAGAAGAAGACGACGATGAAGATGAAGAGGTAGACGACGAGGCCTTTGACGACGAAGAAGATGAAGAAGACGAAGAAGAAGAAGAAGAAGAAGAAAAAGAGGACGATGATTCTGATGGAGAGGACTCCGACTAGGTTTATCTTTTCATGGCACTTTAGGTTTATCTTTTGTTGTTTTAGTCTGTTTGTGTATTTTTTTTTGTTGGACTGTATGTGTGACCAACCCTGTGAAGTAGACTCTTTTTTTGACAGGGTTGGATGATTTAGGGTTTTTTGGACTGTTGCATGATTTTAATGTACAAGTTTCGTTGTATTTTACCTTCGTTGTCTAGCTTAAACTGGTAAGGTATGATATGACAGGGTGCAATTAATTTGTTGCAGTTTTAGTTGCAGTTATTTCACAGAATCGCAATCTATGAACACTAAGATATCAGAGTTATGGTAACATGAAAAGAACAAACAATGTAAACATAGATAGCAAGGTTGAATCGAGTGGACATCAGAGTATAACAGCATAGGTAGCAAAGATGTTAAATGTAAGTAAAGATGTTAAATACGAAACAGAAAACATATTTTGATGTACCTGTCAGATGCAAAATCCAGAAACTATCAATGTTGAATATAGTAGATATCAGAGGGTAGCATCAGAGATAGCAATGTATACAGGGATAGATACCAGAGTATGTAACAAACATATATGGAACTTGTCATTTCTATAAGGGTACAAAACATAAGTCGAGATACAAGAAGTGCTTATCTTTTAGATGAATCAGGCATGAATGATTTTAAGTACACCTATAACAAATGTAAGTGAAATATCAGATGGATCTAAACCAAAACAGAAAAAATATCTCGATGTATCTGTCAGATGCAAAATCCAGAAACTATCAATGGTTAATATATTGGATATCAGAGGGTTGCAGCATAAATAGCAATGTATACATGGATAGATATCAGAATATGTAACAAACAGATATGGACCATGTCAATTCTTTTAGGGGACAAAACATATGTCGAGATACAAGAATTGCTTATCTTTGGGATGAATCAGGCATGAATGATTTTGAGTACATCTATAATAAATGTAAGTAAAATATCGGATGGATGTAAACCAAAACAGAAAACACGTCTTGATGTATCTGTTAGATGCAAAACCCAGAAACTATCAACGTTGAATAGAGTGGATATCAGATGGTAGCAGCATAGATAGCAATGTATACATGGATAGATATCAGAGTATGTAACGAACAGATATGGTTCGTGCCAATTCTATAAGGGTACAAAACATAAGTGGAGATACAGGAAGTGATTATCTCTGAGATGAATATGGCATGGAAGATTTGAAGAACATGTATAACAAATGTAAGTAAAGCATCAGATGAATGTGTACCGAAACAAAAAACATACTTTGATGTATATGTTAGATACAATAGCCAGAAGCTATCAATGTTGAATAAAGTATCTATCAGAATATATCCTCAAAGATAGCAATGTAAACTCGAATAGATATCATAGTCAGAAAGAAACAGACATGGAACATGTAAATGTTAAAAGTGTACGAAACATAAGTCGAAAGATAAGGAGTGCTTATCTTTGAAATGTAAAATGTTACAAAAAAGTAGGTAAATAATGTTTAGAATGGAGCATCACATGACCTCATATTATGCCCCGATTTTAAACATCGACCACAACGGGACTGGCTGCTGGAAACTTCGCCTCTTGATGAAATACGCTTCTTCCTCGGACGCCCGGGTCGTCTTTTAACGTTAGGGGGCAGCACCAAGGGCTCTCCATCACAATCTGCGCTACTGGATTCACCAAACTCAGTTATAGCCGGTATGTTAAATGAATAGCTGGACAGTTAATTTTGGGTAGTGAAGAACGGCTCAACCAACGTCATAGGATCCTCGTTTATAGATGCAATTGCAGCCAGCGCATGAGCGCACGGGAAACATTCTTGCTGCCAAGAACCGCATGTGCATTTGAAATCCAGTATGTTGACCACCATGACTGAGTCCGATAAAACCTCAAAATATGCGGCTGAAGACTTGCGAACTAACCATGTCCGACTGGATTGTACATTCTCTTTGAACATCTTGTCAAACTCGGGGCACAAATTTGTGTTCCAACTTTGGCCTTCTCCTAAACGTCGAGACATTTGAGTCATCAAGAGAGCTCTGATCCGGTCGATTAATTCGACTATAGGCAGATGGCACAACTTTTTAATCTGGCCATTGAACGACTCAACAACGGTTGATGCCATCGCCCCATACCGTTTGCCTTTCACATATGCCTGAGCCCATTTTTCTGGGGCCAGATTCCTTACGAAGTTTTCAATACGCTTACCGCCTTGGCGCAAAAACTGACCATAACGTTCATTAAAAAGATCCACCGTAGGGGATAAGCACAACTCTTAAACATCACTAGCATATCTTGTTTGTAGACTCTGTTAGTGTGTTCAAGAGCTTTATTCAAGTTCTGGATAAGATGGAAGATGCAATAAGCGTGGTAGTCAGTCGGATAAAGAGTTGCGACAGCGCTAATAATACCAGCATGGCGGTCTGAAATGAAAGTTATTTGGCGCCCTAACAGATGAGGTTTTAAATTTTCCAAAAACCAAAACCAGTTGTCCGAGTCTTCACTACCAAATATACCAAAAGCTACGGGGAAAAGACCTGCGGTGGAAAAAATATATCTTAAAAACAGAACTACAGTAACAGAACGATGTTGAGGTCGACTGTGTAATTGGTAAACAAAGAACAGTCCATGTAACCTAATCTATCAGACAGAGTCTCCCAATCTAGCAATCAGTAATAACTAAAATACCAGAGTATGTAATCCAAACTATCAGACAGTCTTATTAAATCGCAAACTATGCAAACATATTTATCAGAATAAATGTATATTGAAACATGTACTGACCGTTGTTTCCATCTTTTGCCACTGCTGAAAGCAACACGCCACCATGCTTCCCATTTAGGTGCGTTCCGTCAACGTACAGTAGAGGGCGGAACGAATGGAAACCCTGAAGACACGCCCCAAACGCTATAAAACAGCGACGGAAAACATTGCCGGGAGCCAAATCCAGATGACAGTCCGTAGTGATGTCACGACTCTTTAGCCTCTTGAAGTATGGTTTTAGCAATCCGAAAGAGGTATTGTTATCTCCAAATACAACGCGACGGGCCTTCTCCAACGCATTCCAAGATAGACGATATGAAACATCTAAACCGTAGTCTTGCTTGATGGTGGACTGTATAGTCTTAGCTGTTAAAGAATGGCTGTTCCGTAGAGAATCGTGAATTTCATCAGCAATCAAATCGGACGACAGATGCCTGCTTTTCTTCTTTGTGAATACGGGACTGCACGTGTGGGTACTGAAAAATCTTTTAATTGTCATCAAACCGGTCTTAGAATCGACAGAAGCGTAAAGCCTCCATTTGCAGCCATCCGAATCTTTGTTTACACAATAAACGGTGATCTTGTTAAATGTATTGTGCATGTACCTAAACGCAAAACCGTTCTCTAATGCATAACGGGATAAGGATAACCTCAAACCTTGATCACCGTCTTCAAATGACTGTCCAACACCGATGATAGATTCTGCCCATCCCGCTGTAGCTAGATGTCTTTTTTGGGGGGTTGTAATGGCCAAACAGGTACTGCTTTCACCGCTGGTTCGTTGCATGTGAGAGGATTCTTCGAACAGCTGAACGGGTTGTTTACGTTTAATGGAGGAGCCTTTATCAGCAACATGTTCTTCGATAAGAAATGACACGCTCTTCAAACGCTCAACATCGAGGTAACATTCCAACCCAATGAAATCGGTCTCCTTATTAAAAATACAATTATTCTGAGCACCGCAAGAGTACGTAATGCTGTAGTTTCCTCTAACCAGCCCTTGCCATGTTTGCTCAACGTACTGTTGGAATGACTCGAAGTTTTCAAATTCGGACAGCGGAACAATACCTGTTTCCGTACCAAATTTGAAAATGCACACTCTTGGTTTAGACATTGTGTACCCTGAATTATAGGAGTTTTGGTTAGTTTGTTTAACGTTGGTGTAGAACAACTGAATGTGTTACTGATATTATAACATATATAGCAATATCATGTAACTAACATATCAACGTATATGCATCGTGATCTATTTTCAACACAAATAGCAAACTGGCATACCTAAACTATCAGGGTATATGGACTATTGGTCTGGTTTCAAACACATATATCAACCTATTATAGCTAACATATAAGGGTGTATGCAGCAAGAGGAAATGCTTTGAAACATATAGCAATATCACGTACCTAAACTATAAGAGTATATGGAGTCATGGTCTATTTATCAACACATATAGCAACATGACATAACTAAGATATCAGGGTGTATGCTGTCAGGTTTAATCTACAAACACATCTAACCTATCGGGGTCTGTGCAGTGATCTAGCAACATCAAGCATACAATTGCAGGCGACAAATCGCAAAGTGTATCCATATAAATATCAGGGTTCAAAACAGAGGTGGAAAAATGAAATTACTCACCGGAATGTGATCGGGGCTGGTTTGGATGATTTGAATTGAGCAGAAGCAGATGGTAATAAGTTTCCTGCAATTAACGTACATTATATGAGAGTCTAGAATCGATTTCAAAAATGGAAAACGATTTTGAAACTAAAAACTCAGCTCTGTTACTGACCTGAAAGATGTAACGTTTTTGGCTACGATTTCGAAACTTAAATCAGTTGTTATGAGGCTGAGATACGGTGGTCTAGGAGGCTGAGATACGGTGCAAGATCGGAGCTAGGAGGCTGAGACGGTGCAAAATCGGAGCTAGGAGATTCTGGATGAAACTGACGACGTCAAACCGGAATTCTGAAACTCGCCGGTGATCGGAATAATCTGAAATGGTGGTTATATGGATCACCGGTGGTTACGTAAGGTAAATGGTGGTTCAACAGTGTCGCCGGAGGTGGTGTGATCAGCTGTGGTTTTTTGAAATGAAGAGACGTTCTTGAAAAATGGGTTGTTTGTAAGGTTAGGAGAGAGGAGAGAGAAAGGGGCTAATAAATTCAAAATTCAAAATTCAAAATTCAAAATTCAAAAGTAATTAAGAAGGTGCCGAAGCTAAAAAGGGGCCTTTTTTCACAAATCAACCTTATATACTAGGTTGAGGGTAATCTTGGTATTAAAAAAAGAAAAGGTATTAAAAGTGGATATGTTTAATGAGATGGGTATTAAGTGAGCATTAACCCATTTTTGGGTACTAGGTTGTAATAGGGTTGGTTAAAAGGTACTTAGTGTGTCATTTCCCTATTATTAATTGAATTTTTAGAATATATTAAATGGGAATTGCTAAAAAAACGGCCAAAACTACTCCGCGAAGTCGCATGTTTCTGATTTTCAATATTTACAAATTTGCCACTAGGCAAAAAACCCAAAAAACCCTTTGAAGTCTAATTAATTACAACCCACGCCATTGAACACTTCTAACTACTCCATGAAGTTGCAAACACAATTTCAAACATCCACCATAATCATCTTCTCCAAACTACCTAAAACCTCCAAAATCAACAACCTATTAACCCATTTTTTTAAAAGCCTCCAAACCTTCAAAACATGGCCGGATGAGAGTCGGAACCACTTCCCATCCGGAGCACTATGGACGCCGAGGAGTTACATTGCTTAGTCCCCTCTTATTTTTGCGAAAATTTGATATTTTGGAGAAAACCCGTTTTTCCTGTTCGTCGCCACGCATTGGCGTGGATGGTGGGTCGTACGCCATTGGTGTGGCGCCCGTTGGAATCCCCACGCCAACGGATGGCGTGAGCACCCTGCATTTCGCCACACCTGTGGCGAACTCACGATCTTCGGTGCCACACTAATGGCGAAATCCATTTAACTATTCCGGAATGCCGGTTCAATTGGTTTAACTACTTCTTATGTGTTGCAGGATGTTACACAATGTGAAATTTCGCTTGTTTCGGACTACGCTTATCATTTCATCATTTCACCACTTAAACTTGTAATGAATGTAAACTTTGGATGTTTATCTTAAAAACAATCACACTTAAACTTCTTAATATGTCGATTGCATTAAAACATTACACTCTAATCAAAGCATTACATAATTAGAAATACATAAGAAAATAACTTAAAACAAATGTTTTGAGGCGGGAAATACTTTTTTTATAATATCAAACATAGAGGAAAAAGTATCATACATGGACCGAAACATCAACGAGAGCACCAAAATATAGAAAACAGTATCATACAATCCGAAAGTATCATACAATCCGAAAGTATCATACAATCCGAAACCCAAAATGATACGTTTGATACAAAATATAAATAAAACGATCTCACAGCAAGGTGAGATTAACAACATTACATAGTGAAAATATAATTTCTTACTCGAAACCGTACATTATGTTCTGTGGAATATGTCCGCAGTTCGCAATGTCATCTTCAATCGAATCAACCTTACTTTCGATATGATCCAACATATGTCTGGTAACGTAATCTGTCCTAAACAGGTTCCAATCAACAAGTGCTACTTGTTGAACTTTGTAAGGCAAGTTGGCCAAAAGCTGAAGTGGTTCAGCTTTCGCACTATTGTACCTGCTTTTGACTTCTTCACGACTACGTGGAATTGGATTAGGATACTCCAAGCGTCCATAATCATAAAACATCCTACAAACCACTCGATCAAAAAAAGCATCGGTCGTATCATCGGACATTGTTTGCTTAACAAACTTCACGGCCTGAAGCAACCGATGGTCTTCGTGATCATTAAAGTCCATACCTAACTCCATAACCTGTAAATAGAAACGCAAATGTGAAGGCGTGCTTGAAAATACTAAAACTCACTTGGATATCTGTTTTTGTTAAAAAAATAGCATAAACACATATGATCGACACCAACAAACAATATGAAACCGGTCCCGGGCCATTCCGGTAACTGTTGCATCGCAGCGCCATACTGATGGCGTGCGTCATGATCCCTACGCCACGCCATGGCGTAGGGTTGGTTCCATACGCCATGGCTAAGGCGTGGGATCCTGGGTTTACGCCTTCACCATGGCGTATGGAACCAACCCTACGCCATGGCGTGGCGTAGGGATCATGTTCTTCGCCCCCGTGTGGCGAAGAACATTTTCGCCATGGCAGAAGCTTTAAGCTTCTGCCTTGGCCAAGGAACAACCCAAAATCCGGTTTTTTCTACAGATCTACCCTAACTAGATCTATCTAAACCTAACTAACCTATCTAACAACAACAGAATGGACTCACAGTGATTGTTCGATTCCGGTTGCGCTTCCTCTTACTCCGAACAGACTTTCCGGCGACTATTCCGGTGTATATGGGTCCTGTGGTGGTCGTGTGGTGGTTGTAATAGGTGCCGGTGGGTGGGTGTGGTCGTGTAGATTTCGGTTTAGGGTGGGTGGGTGGTTTACGGCTGTGCGGCAGTGGGCAGTGGGTAAGGCTGGGAAGGAAATCACGTTAGGGTAAGGTAAGGCAGTGGTCTGATTTCCAATTTTGTTCCTTTACACTTTACTTTTTGTATATAGGTTAGTATATTAATATAGTTATATATAGGTTAATATATTTAGTTTTAGTTTAATATAGGTTAGTATATTTAGTTTTAGTTTAGGTTTTTTTAGAGAGAAGGTAGAGGAGAGTTTGAGTTTGAGGTTTTTTTTTTGAAATTATGATAACTTCGCGGGGTAAAATTGAGTATTTATACGATTTTGGAAGGGCAAAATCGTCAAACAAAATAACTTCACGGAGTAGTTTTGAAAAAAAAATTTAAGCGACTTCGCGGAATAATTTTGACCGTTTTTTTTTTCAATTCCCATATTAAATATACCAAAATCATATATTAATTATTAATAACATTATAAAAATATAAAATACTTTTTAGTTATAAACTTTTTACATATAAATATTAAATTTTATTTTCAATTTCTCCATATAATTTTTTTTTTCTTTAATAATTTGTTGGCGATTCGGGTCCAGTCGGGTCAAAGTCGGATCTATAATGAGAAAATGCATAGTTGACTGTAAAAACGCCTAATTAAACCCAGCAGTTAAACTGATGTGTTCACCTGTCGTATCGTCTAAAGAGAAAGAACATCATCATCTCCTCAAGGAAAAAAAACCCCTAATATCACCCTCCCCCTCTCTTTCTCGAATCTTCCCTTTCTCTTCAATCTGAAACCTAAAATCAATTTTTGGCCTCAAGAATCGTAAGAACCCGTCCTTTCCATACACTTAAAGTACTATTATACGCCGGAGCTCGACTGCAAATCATCGTTTCGGTACTCATTGGTTTCGTGGTAAGTCTATACTCAATTTTATAGGGTATCAGAAATCGAAGGTGTGTTTTGCTACTGCGATTTTAGAAATTTTAATTTCACTATACACATATAGCTCTTGTTTTTTCGTATTTTAGTTGTTCTTCATCACTGTACGAGATCTGCTCGATGATTATTGTTTATCAAACTCGGCTTCTCGAGAATTTCGAGTGTTTATATGGCGGATTGAGTCTGATACATAAGCGTATACATATAGGTTTCAAGCTGACAGTACGAATTGCTTGGTTCATGTTTCTGGAAAATTAAGGAGTGATGCATATGGTTTTTGTGCATGACATGAATGGTTAGATAGATGGATCTGTATATTGTAGTATGCTTGTAAATATTGGGAGTTAACTCTTCAAAATCAGAAGGAAATGTTTTTTGAGTTTTTTCATTTTTGAAAGCGGTGTAGCTTGTGAGTATCTTTGCTCACTTTGTAACGTAAACAGTGATATATGGAATATATTGATTGTCTATTTGTTTCTGCTTTTCCTTATCGATATGACGTTGCACCCCTCGTTTTGTGCAGGTGCAGATTTCAAGTGTAAAGTAGCTATTAATTAGCCTCTTGTGACTGAAGATGGAGGATTGGGGTAATAGAACTCTCTAACTGTTTTTGTAATCTGCTTATTATTCAAAATATAAATGAACTTTGCTTGTAGTTTCGTGTCTCTTGGTTTACATGGTCTATTGATTTGGGACCGACCACATATGCACATTATTTTGACCTTTTTCCAGCAAAGATTTGATTAAAAAGATATTCAATAAAAATCTTTGAGCGTGGTATGGCTTGCCTATCATTGGATTTATGAACAACATAGTCCCCAGAGTGATATTTTCTTTAAACTCTGCTATCTTGTGGCGTATGGGTTTCCACTTTCTCTCTCTCTAATGTCCAATTGAGGATTAAAGTAGGGTGATACTTGGATTCATCATTGTCTTGTGATAATATTTGTGAGAAAGTATTTAAGTTTGTATGTTGTTTTATTCGGTAATGTATTGTATAAGTTTGACTTTGTTTCCAATCATAAAATAAAAGGGCAAGGTTTCAAAGACGAGCAAATGCCACCTCTAGTTTAAAAGGATCAACCTAAGAATAGTTATAGTTGAAGGACTTTTCAGTCTGTCAACTGTTTTTTTCATAAGTATATTGTTTAAACTGGACTTTTTTACCTGTCTATTTGTTTCAGAAGATGACCAAGTCATAGCGCTGCCTACAAAGGTCCTACCTAAGAGTAATTGGGATGACGAGGATGTAGATGAGGATGACATTAAGGAGTCATGGGAGGATGACGATGAACCTGCTCCGGTAAATATCATTGTTCTTCTTAATTTTACAGTTGAGGGGATAGATATTTTCATAGGTAAAAGCTATAAACGGCTTTGAATGTTGACCAATTTTTTCCCCAACTAATGTCAACCAAATTAGTCGACATTAGTTGTTTTGGCAAACATGCTGGCCGTATATAGTATAAACCACAAAACCCAGGCTATATTTAGCTTCTTCCATTTTCATATTATGTTTTGTTTTGAAAACATGCATTCATCTGAATCTGCGGACTATTGAAGTTGCATTTGTTTGGGGTTTATAAAGTTTGTGAGTCTTTTACGTTGCCAGTTTATGTGCTATACCCATTCTTGTGTATGAAGTATTTTTTAAACCTTTTGTTTACTGCATAACTGGATTTATCATATTATCTGGTTTCATATTCTTGTCGTTAAATGGTTTAGTGTTGATTCAAATATATCTTTATGACGATAAGTATTTTTCCATGTATGCTGTTCTGAAAGCAGTACACAGCGCATAATTGGATTTACAAATTCAAATCATCACACTGCGTTTCAGGTTTCTAAATCTTGTTGATGTTAAAGAGTTTAGTGTAGATTCAAATATATCGTTTTGTTATGATTATAAGTCTTTTTCTAGAAGTAGTAAACATAGGCATATGTAGGAACGTAATCTACTTTCATGGTAATCTTGACGGGGCTTACAATACAATTTGTATCAAATATATCTTTATGACGACAAGTATTTTTCCATGTATGCTGTTCTGAAAGTAGTACACAGTGCATAATTGGATTTATCAAATTCAAATCATTACACTGCGTTTCAGGTTTCTAAATCTTGTTGATGTTGAAGCGTTTAGTGTAGATTCAAATATATCTTTTTGTTATGATTATAAGTCCTTTTCTAGAAGTAGTACACATAGGCATATGTAGTAACGCAATCTACTTCCATGGTAATCTTGACTGGGCTTACAGTGCAATTTGTATTACTATGTTTACAATTGCTATTTATTTGTCCGTCTGTGCTGTCTAGAGAAATCTGAGTGGGCCTGTGCTTCTTGGTCTTTCTAACTTCTTTATGTAAAGTTTAAGTTGGAAGCTGGGTGAATAATTTTCATAAATAAATATATACACGTGTGAGTGTGTGTGTGTGTGTGTGAAAGTATTGTGTTATTGGATGCTGGTCCGCAATTGACTTCCACTGAAAATGTGTTTGTAGTTGGTTAGAGCATTTGGTGTATGTTATTATTATTGAGTTCAACTTTGTTAAAGTCTTCAGTTTATAGAATCACGAATTTTGTTTCTTAGTAATGGGGGGACGCATCAATGTCATGTCAAGTGATGTTTCTTAAATCTCTGAATTGTTGCTATGTCTTGGCAATGGAACAGCCTCCTGTTGTGAAACCTGCACCTACGAAACCCGGACCTAAGAAACTTGCTGCTAAAGCTATTGAAAAGAAAAGTCAAATTGTGGAGGAATCAGGGGAAAAGCAGCTAGATCCTATTGCTGAGAAACTTCGCCAACAAAGGTGAATTTCATTTTGACCTTTCCCCCTATTGTCGAAGTTGAATTATTTTGTATTTAAGCTGAAAAATTCTTTGTTCGTTTCCGTTCCGTGTTAGCTGATTTTTTACTTATTAGTTATGATGACATCGTTTCTGGTTAGTGGTGTTAGAGATATATGGGCTAATGGGTATATGGGCTAATGGGCTTAGGCCTTATATCTCTAACAAGTGGTTGCTAGGGGCTGAGCTGAAACGGCCACAAAATAGGCTCAATCTCTGCTCGAACAAAAAACGCTAGGATTGATTCAAAAATTTATGTGGGCTCGGCTCGGTTAAAAAGATTCATTAACTTTTTCTTTTAATGATGCCCAAAATTACTTTGGGTCAAGGCAACACTATAATTTCCTCTATACATTGGTGTCATCTTGTTTAATTTACTAAAATGGGAACTTATAGTTTTTATCGGTAATAGGATGCCTGACATGGCATACTCCTTACCCATATGTTATGTGTATTATTATTATTTTTGAGCCTGTTCGTGAGCTACTATCCTTTGTTTGAGCTTGAATCTAAAAGGGTTTTGAGCAAAAAATTCTGGCAGCGGCTTGAGCAGCTCGCTCAATAGCCAGCTCCAGGGGTTTTGCCTCTTACCAACTCTTATCATTTAACTCTCTTCATCACAGGCTTGTGGAGGAAGCAGATTATAAGTCCACTGCGGAGCTGTTTGGTAAAATAGGGGATGATAAGACACTTGATAGTTTTATTCCCAAATCTGAGAGTGACTTCATGGAATATGCTGATCTAATTTCTCATAAGCTTCGTTCACATGAGGTGTGTAAATTCTCAGTTTCCTCTTTTTTTCTTCATTAGCAACGTATATCTTCATTTCTTATTTTTGACTTCTGCTTGGTTTCAACATATGTCAACCGAATGCAGAAAAGTTATCATTATATAAACTTACTGAAGACAGTAATGAGACTATCATTGACATCTTTAAAAGCAGCAGAAGCAAAAGAAGTTGCTGCGTCTGTCACTGCAATAATGAATGAGAAACTAAAAGCTGAGAAAGAAGCTGCTGCTGGCAAAAAGAAAGCAGGTACAGTAAACTTTTTCGTTTGTGCTTTGCTGATTATCTACATAATATAACTCCCTTCAGAATGGCCAAGAATAATTTGGAGAAAAGTTCATGGCTTCAAGCATTTGTAGTTTCTAAGGCATAGCACAAACTGTCTGGCCCAATCCATCTGAACAAACCGGCTAGGTTTTACCATCCCAATATATTCCAGATTGTGTTTGGGTCACAAAATACTGATCCATAGCTGCAGAGTGTTGGATATGATTTTTTTTCTTAAAAAACCGGACCATACAATAAAAAAAAAATCCCCCTACTATATCCTTTGGTCTATAGATTTTAATATCCCCCTACTATATCCATTGGTCTATATATTTTAATATTAAAATATATACGAAAACAACGCAAAATTTTAGTTTGTTTTTGAAAGGCTGATTAGGTTCAGCGAAATATAAAATGATTCGGGTAATTATGATCACGGTGGGTTGACCCGACCAGGGGGGTCTATAGGGCAGGTTTGGTTGAAAACCTTGACCTGCACCCAAGTGGGCTGGTTGAGATTTTTTATATAGAGAATCAGGATCCTCCGATAAGTCACATTACCCTCTACCGATTTTTGGTTGAGGTATTTTATATAGAGAATTGGGATCCTCCTAACAAGCCACATTTCCCCTATCGATTTTATCTTGTTATACACAATTTTTTAGTTTTGAAATTCGGGATAAATACAAAATAAATTCATGGGGGTTTGATGAATTTCAGGTGGGAAGAAAAAACAGCTCCAAATGGATAAGCCCGATGACGATCTCGTAAGTGGTCCATATGATGCCCTAGATGACTATGATGATTTCATGTGAAATTGAATGACTAAGAAATGCCAGAAGATGATAGATACTACATCTCCAACCATGATATGGTGTGGTTTTTTTTTCCTTGAGAACATCAATTATTGCTTGTGCTATATGGTGTGATGGTGGATAGTTAGTTGGGGTTTTTGGTCAATTTGAAAACAGTTTTATAAGTCTGCAAAGTTGTTTTCTGTCAAGGTCGAAATATTTATTATACAAATTATTTTATGTTACTTATATTGTTAGGCAGGTCTTTGTTTGTCGGATACTGTTACTATTTCTGTGGATTTGTATTTGTTGTCGGATCTTTCAGAGTATGAAATTTTGACGAGACACGAGTGCGACTGCTCGCTTGTTTTTCTTTTTAATATTTTTTCCTTTCTATATTGATACATGCAAAGGATGGTATCAACAAGTAATTTAATTCCAAATCTATGTTATTTCGATCCAATTTTAATCATATTAAAAGAACTTTATTTCTTCATCCAGTTACTAGATAAAAATACTTATATTCTTGTAAGGGTAATTTTTGTTTTTACAAACATGTACTTATATTTTTAATTTCAGATTTAATCTTTTTTTTTTTTTTTTTTTTTTTTTAATTTTTGTTTTCCACACTCCATCATTTTCTAATTACGACGAACCTGACTCTTGTTAAGGTTTCAAAACGTAAAATCAAAGATGATGAAAATAGATTGGAAGAAAAATATGGTATAGTGAACCAATTTTTGTATTCATTTTTTTTTTCTGGTATTTACCTGAGATGTTTTTTTTATATTTGTTTATAGGTTATATTTTTTTTATTAAATAATTATTTTTTCATTACATATTCGAATCGTGTCAAACTGTTTTTAATATAGGTCCGTAATATGACGACATAAATTGATCATTTTTAACGTTCAAAAGCTTCGTACACACGTATTGCGTTTTCATCTGTATTGGTTTGTTGTTTTCCGTTCCTATATGTATTTGGTTTTCGTGTTGCTCGTCATTCTTGTCTTTGCATGTATCTTCATTATTTTTATTTGGTATTGATTGTTATTCTCGTCGTCTTCATCACATTTTTGTATTGCTTTTGTGATCCTGGCCCCGTCCATTTTATATGATCCTCATCTACTAGTACTTCTTGTCTGCGACTTTTATCCACACCTCGTTTTCGTGCGGCTCGCCACTCTTGTTTTTGTGTGTATCTTTATTGTCTTTTTCTGGTATTGATGTTACACTCGTCGTCTACATCACACCTTCATATTACATTTGTAATCTTTGTCTTTTCCATTTTATATGATCTTCGTCTGTTGGTACTAGTTGTCATTGTCTGTAAGGGTTTTTCCTAAGTCTTACATGTTATTTACTATTTGGTTAGTATTTCGTCTGAACGTATCTCATCAATATAAAGAGTATATACTATGTGTAGAATGTAGCCTTATAAGGGGTCTCTTTTGGCCATTTAAATAATTTTTAGAAAGTTAATTGGTTGAATGATTTTTAAAAAATAATGTTTTGACGAGGCAAAGCGAGTAGTTCACTGATTATTATGTAAAATAAGGTAAGTGTGCGTTAAGGTCTTGTCAACACATAAAGAGCCTGACACGTGTAACTAATATCGCTGTGACCCATGTTCATTTTGACCTGGTACCTGGCCGTGTGCGTGTTTTAAAGAGATAACGGTTCATGTATTTATATATTTAACCTTATACTTGAAAAATAGATAAGGTTAATTTAAAAGTAAAAAGCGAGAGCCCTTGATGACAAGAGGAATTACATTTTAAATATAATTCCAAGATAATGCTTGAAAATCAGAAAAGAACAATCAATCAAAGATAATATTTTTTTGTAAATTCAGTGTAACCTTTAAATGGACCCCCAACCTCCATTTATATTAATTACAATTGTCTTTTTACAAATCATTACTTTACACTTGTCATATATAATTGTCTCAGCAAACTTTCTCATTTGTTTTCCTCGTCTTACGTCTTTCTTGCAACTCCCGTCTAAACACTTCTTTATGACCCTCGTCTAAACACTTCTTTATGATCCTCGTCTTAACGACTTCTTAACGAACCTCATGTAATCAGTTTTTGTTGGCCCGTATCTTAATGTCTTCTTAGTGACCATCTTCTAATAAATTTTTTAGGATTCTCATCTTGACATATTGTCAGTGACCCTCGTCCAAATATCTCTTTATATCCCCCCATCTAATATGTTTTTGGTGATCTTTGTCTAATCACTTTTCTATGTCCTTTCTCCTACCATTTCTTGATGAACTTCATCAAGCCGTTTCTTTACGTCTCTAATATTATTTCATTTGATGATCATTTTCTAGCTTCTTCTTAGTAACCCTAATCTAAAATCTTCTTGGTGACCCTCATCTAAAATCTTCTCGGCTACATGCATCTTATCTTCTTATTAGTCTTTCATATGATCTTATCTCTTCGTTATAAAAAATATATACTATATGTAGGATATGATCTTATTAAGACTCCCCATATTCCTTAAAGTAATTTTTTATCAATTTTTTTAGGACTACTAAAAATAACTTAGATGATGTATCATCAACAAATCCAATCCGCTTATTTTATTATGTATATATTTATTAATATTTTTTTTGGCATTTCTCAAATTTATTGTGCCACGTATGAAGACTTAATTGTGTAAACCCTGTAAATTTTGACATGTTTTCCAAAACCGACACTTCTTCTTTAAATTGTCATAATTTGTTAAATCTATTTAAAAACATTCGCTTTAACTGTTGATTCTTCTTTATTCCACCGGCTGAGATTCTTCACTTTCTTATTTAAACCAAGAAAGATGCTTTATTTATGATTTTTTTTATCCTTCAAAAGTAATCTATTTTATGCATTTCTTTCATTGAAGCTCTACCACCCTCAATCTTTGATCTTTATCTTTAAGACTTTTAATCATGTACTTTTCATAATGATTTCTAATTTCTCTTTTATTTGCTCAATCCCTATTTACTCAATCGCATACAACTAAATGGTTTTTGTTAACAATTTTTTTTTGAAATAAAACACCTTAATTCATTGAAGAAGGAAAATTTTATTTAATATATGTTAGACCTAACATACTGATTTTACCTCTCCACTTTAAGCAAAATAATAATAATTAGTACTTAACTTAGAAACATAATAACATTTTTTATATTTATAAATGGCTCAAAAGAGGAAAATACCTTCAATCGTAATTTATTTTTAGGAGCTTCTCCATGTAGATGTACTAAAAAAACTTGAATTCTTAAACACATTACGAACAGTTTACCTATAAAAACTCAAAGTTTTCGATGTATTTATGGTTTCTTCACGATGTTGTCACTCGTCTCCCTAATCCTGATGAAATACCCCAAGAAGATGAAACATGTTTCCTTAATGTTGTATATCACCGATGATTTCGATTTCCATCCCCAAATTTATCAAATTTGTTTTAGGCATATTGGCCCCAGTCAACTAGCTGTTAACGAGTGGCGTACCATACTTAGTGTGCTTCTTAGTTCAAAGATTTTAAAATTACTTATTGATATTTCAGATTTCCTAACCAACGATGATATTACAAAACATGCGAACACCCCATTTTTTATTGTATAAGTATCAAATACAAGAATAAAATCGTCAACCTTCTCTCGCCTGTACATGACTGGAAAAATTATTTTATTTTTATTCTTCAACGGTTCAATAACCAAGATAAGACCATGCTTGTTTTAAAAGTTCATAAAAAAGGTGACAAAAGATGCTAATGGTGCTTTTCATAGCAAACAATCTCATCAAGAGAAAAAACTCTAAACTTGGTATTAATCCCTCTCAAACTGATCCAAGCACAAAATCCTCATTGCAAGATAATAAACTTGAAAATCCCAATATCGTCCTCATTCAAACAAGAAAAAGAAATACAATCGTTGCAATTACTACTCCTCAAAATGATAATCCACATGCTGCTTGTCAAAATGATAATCCATCAAGTGCCTAAGACAAACCTTCACCACCTGAAGAACATCATAAAAAATGACGAACACTCATGAGGCAAGATGTGCCCCTATTGAGCAAACGTGTTAAACAATCACTGGTGCGAACCAGCTAATATAAAGAAAAAAAGTTCTAAACCTCACTTAAACCCTTTAGATAAAACATCTGCTTCTATCATGCTTTCTGTTAACACTTAGAAGAAAAATTCCGATTCTCATGATGGTTGCCATGTCGCTAAGAAAAATCCTATCATTCCCATTCAAGGTGTTGTTATTAAAAAGTATATTCTATCACTCTCTCTAATCAACAAAAAAAAAAGAAAATAGAAAGTTACCAAAAGTAGTGCACATCTAAAACTAACTTATGATCAAGACAAAAATAAAAAGTATGGCTTCTTCGAAAACTTCATCTCAAAATGTTGAGCCATCTATTAGTACCGTTGTTGCTTCACCAACTAATCAAGTACCAAATTCCATAGAAAACCAAGTGGTATATTTTATAAGTTTTAGTCAACGATCCAACTCCGTAAGCGTTCCATGACCAACACTACAGATGAATTATTAACTCAAGTATTTCCCCAGTTTATCACATTATAATAGTATGAGTATGGCCAACATCTTACAAAGACATTTTGAGCTTCAAACAGAGTTTAATTTTCATCATTATACTTTTTTTCAATATGTTGTTGACACTTTCGACTTTTCCATTTTTTATTATTGTTTCAGAGTTACCATAATTCAATAATACTTGTATATTGGTTAACAACCTTACCAGATGTTAAAGCAAGGCAAAATCTTAAACTAGGGCCCATGCTATTTGGATTTATCAGAGAACTCACCGATGATTTGGGTAAATTTAAAAAAGGATACTAAATTTTAAAGCAACAAACTGACAAGATATCCAAAGATAAAATTGAAAAAGATAGTTTAGTTACTAGGTTGACCATTGAGAAATATGATTTAAAAAAATAAAATGCAGAATTGATTTCTAAAAAATCACTATTGGTTACTTAAAGTACTTAAAGTATTGGTAAAAAACTTCTCTATTATGTTGGTTGTATCTTCCTCGTTTCAGTCAACATGTTTTATTTTCTGACTTTAATTTTCAATTACTTTTTGGTTGAATTTAACGTTCTTTATTTTGGTAACATATTTATATCTTTACTTTGTTGTGGATGTCGATAGGAATATTTTAGTTTTGAGTCAGGGCATAGTATGACCACTTTCATTTCCTAAATATTTTTCATTCTTAAGTTTGGTTTATTAGACGACTCTCTATTTTGACATTTTAAGTCAAGGGTACAATATTGTCGCTTGTGTTCCTAGCAGCCTTTCAGCCTTATGCTTGGTCTATTAATTATTTTCGCTACTTTGAAATTTTAAGTCAGGATATAGTGCAGCTACTTGCGTTCCTAATGACTTTTGATCTTAGTTGCGGTAAACTTCTTATGTGAAAATATATAGTCAAAGAAGAATCCAAATTATAAATCAACTTCTCATACAATGAAATAGTTGTAGAAAATCTATTAATTATATACGTGCTATGATTTTGAGTATGGATAGCAATGGGTTGGGGTGAGTGCATATATTGCTAACCCCGTAATCTGTCTCCTTTTTATTTTTCTGCATTTGTCAGGTTTGGGTACCCATCAAGTAATAAATTTGTTTTCCACACCCAAACCCGCCGGGTTCAATCGTTCTCAAACTCTTCTAAACAAAGTCATGATTATGCAAACAAACATAGTCCAAAACAATAAATTTCTCATGTTACCTTATGACAAAACATGCTCTTCAATTATGATAAGTGAAAATCCTTCTCAAGTATGATGCCAAGATAATAATAATGATTTGAATAGAAAATAAACAATCAGGCTAATAGCTTTTTTGTATTCCAGAATCAGATCATTTACAACAAGGAATTTACGATTATTTATAGTCCTCATCTATTACTCTCTTTATATTATTTCAAAAATATTACCACGTCGAACGTGTCAATGTGCCTTAAATATCGATCATATTTTCTAATAAATATACAAACACGTTTCTAAACAACCTATGGTATTATGACTTGTGTTTCTTTCTAATAATCGCTCGGGCGTTAAGTTTATATGCTCGGTTCGCGCTCCTATCAGGTATAACGTTAACAGCTCGGTTGTCAAGTTTATATGCCCGGTTTGCGCTCCCGTCGGGTACAATGCTTCCTTCGTCTTGTATACTTTTTGTTCACCTCGGATAATCTATATTATTTTCATCTCATCAATTTTTACCTCTTCATTTGGTTACCTCGTCTAAGTTCCAATACCACATCTCGTCCCTGTTTATCCAATAATTTGATCATCTTGTATTAAATACAACTTACCTTCTTATTAGTCTTTACCGTTTTGCCTCTTTGCTGGTACAAATTCATGATAGTTTTATATTCCTTTTCTTCATATTGTTTCCAACAAATCAGAGCTTAAATGCGCTTCATAAGCCTTCCAAATCCCATATGGTCCATTTCGGTAGGCTATTGAACCAGTCAAGTGCGCTGCCCTTAAACGTCCCGGAGAACACTCTACAAAGCAGCACGTATTTGAGGTTAAATTCCATCATCATATTCTTAAAATTGCTCGAGATGGTTCTCTGGGATGTTTGAACCGTCGTAGGTATCCATCCAGTAAGGATCAAACTTGCGGGGGAATTTCCCTTCAAGGATCTTACTAACAAATAGAGACTCATGGAGTATGTAGGCTGCCCTTTTTACATCTCTTTATTATATTCCACCACCCTCATTTCCTTGATATTCTTTGAGACCTCATTAGTCGACTAATCCTTATGCTAGGCACTTGCTTGCTTCTTATTTTTTTTGATTTTTTCACTATTTTTACCCACATGCTCGGCCTCTTCTACCATATCTCTTGTTGTTTAAGTGCTGCTCGTTTTATTTATTTCTTTATTCACTTCTTATTTTCCTTTGTTGTCTAATAAGACCCTCTTCGTCATAAGTTATAACGCCTCGATTAGCTTTTACATAATTTTATTGGCTTTATGATCCCTCTAAAACTGCAATTAAATTTTCTTAAGTTGTTCTTGTTTCAACTTCTCGATCTGCATCTCTAAGAGCTGTACATTAGATAGAGTAGGCGACATACATTGTTTTGAGCGGTTTTCTCTTTGTACCGGCTGAATATTGGGGTTTACGTGAGTCGTCACGCCAACCAAGCCATCCTAAGCATGTAATCCTCAATATAGCGCTCCTGATGCTTCCCCGATCGGCTAACCATTGTCTGCCACTTTGACTTCTTGAGCCCTCTACGTTTTCTCGACTGTAGTGGATGTAACACCTGCGAGTTGATCTCGACCCAATGCATCTTGATTTATTGAGGAAACCGCTACGACATGCGGGGTAATCACCGAATCATTTCTCATGAGGAGGATCCCGAGGTTTTCATGTTCGACTCGTGACTTGGTCATTACCATTGGTACGTTAGAACTCAACTTCTTACAAAGAGAAGAAAATAAACTTTTCCACAGACGACGCCAAATTTGTTAAGAGTAAATTCTTCTCACAAGATAATGATAAATGATCGGAAGAGAAAAAAAAACAATTAGTTCTATTCAAAATCAAATAATTTTACGAGGGATTTACCTTTGTTTATAGTCCTTGTTCCTTACTCTGTATATATTTTTTTCTAACTGCTATTATGCTGAACGTGTAAACCGACCTAAAATACTGATCACGTTTCCTAATAAATATATAAACCCATGTTTAAATAATGTATAATATTATGACACATGTCACTTTCTAATAACTGTCCAAGTGTCAAATTTATGTGCTTGGTTTGTGCTTCCGTCACATAGAATATTCTCCTCATCTTGTATATTTTATGGTCATTTCAAATTATTCTTATTCTGCAGATCTCGTCAATGTTTATTTTTTCTGCTGATTACCTCATGTAAATTCAAATACCTCATCACCATTCATAAAGGAGTCTGATCGACTCGTATTACCCTCTTATTAGTTTTCATTGTAGACTTACCTCGTAAGTATAAGGAATATACTATATTTGTTTATAATCTTATAGAAATCGTCAATTATACATGAATCATCGACATGAAGAAGGCACTTAAATCTAACGTAATATTTTACTATATTGGGAACCTTTATTATCTTCTAATATAAAGATAAATTAAATAGACAAAAATCAATCATAATTGATATGAGAAAGCCTTGCATCCTTAAAATTCCAACTTTGCATCCAGAAAATTGCAGTTTGATATTCTCATGATATCATATTTTCCATATATATCAATATTTTTGTACATATGATAAACATGAGCTAATTACAATTCCATATGTCATTAAAATATTTTGATATCGGTTTTGTGTATTAATTTCTAAAACAAACATATAGAGAATCAGTTTTGTTTGCTAATTTTGAAAAAAATAACATATTTAGATATCAATACCCTTGCTCTTCATGTTAGCATCCATCGTAAGTGAAGTCTATGATAGCTTTTTTACATATCGAGGAAAAGTTCACGACGTATATACCCGGTTGCTAAATAATTGGAACCATACATTGGACACGGGACATTTCTTTCTATATTATCCTATCTCTTTTTTCCGTATTTTGTTTTTTCAAACTCACTTATATGTGTGCTATTGTAAGAGTACATCGAGTTCCAACAGCCGATGGATACATCTTGTATTAGTAATCTTTTTCCTTCTAAAGAAATCATAACCAAATCGCAGCAGATCACCACAGTTAACCATATATATCGATAAAAATATACTTTGCTTCTCCAATAGTTACAAACAAATTTGAGTCCTACAAATCTTCACATTTTAAGACAATTTTTAGTGTTAAACTATATTTCAAAGTCAATATGAATAAACAAAGTTTGAATCTTGATGTCTTGATCGCTTCTTTCACTCGTCCGAACCCCAGACCCTTTTCTGAAAAAGATGATTGGGAAGACACCCCACACTTCAGTTCATACGAGAGCCACTAGTAGGTATGGTACATTGTGTGGCAGTGGGTCTTGACATGGTATTGGGGTTGGAGTTCATGTGCTAAAAGTAGGTCGTTTGTATGCATCATTTAAATCCTAATGTATACAAAAGGTATAAAGATGATGCTTGTAGAGTTTGAGGACGTGACGTCCGATGAGCTGCCAAAGCCGCCAAGATGAGAGTTTGATTATGCAATTGACCTAGATACTAGTACTACACAAACCGCAAAAGAACCTTATCGAATGACCTAGGTTGAAAAACATTATTTTTCAAAACAAACTGTGACTGACAGGATCAAGGGTTGCTAAAAGAGTGTATGCGGCCCTGCTTTCACTGATATGGTGAAGGAAGCTTTAGGAATATATTTTTACCCTAATATCATCAGTTCACTGAGTTTGTCTCATGTTTTGATTTGGTCCATGCGATTTGTATGTTCTTGGTCAAGTTTTTGTTTTGTTTTCTTCTTTTCAATATAGCATTCCACTCAGGGTTCCCGGCTTCCCTCACAAGTTCTTCAGTGAGTTCCGAAATTGTGAGGAATCCGCTAACCATGAGTGGAATGTTATATTAAGAAAAGAAAACAAAAAACAAGAACAAATTCATAAAAAGTAATACTAACAAAGAAAAGATAACTTTTGATACCATTGTAGAAACGGATTCTTAAAGCTATCTGCAACATATCAGTGAAAGCACGGCAGCGGCATAGAATCGTTAAGAAGCCCTACATCCGTCTAGTCACAGTTTGTATTGAATCCAAGCTCAGTAGCCAAATCATAATTCATAAATCTTGTCTACGAAAGAATAAAACTTTAATTTTCTTATCAAAACTCAATAGAGAAAAATCTCTTACAAAGTGATTCTTTTTCAGACATAATTATTGACCCATTAAGAGATACTACTTCATGTTCTTATCCAAAGCAAAAACCAATAGAAAAGAAGAGAGAGAAGATCTGAATAAACCTAAATAAGAAGAAGAAACATAGTTTGATTGACTGTTGAAGATATTAATAAACCTAAATAATAAAAGAAACATAAATGATTTACAGAATAACTATATCATTAACAGGATAATAAATGAAATGTACTTAATAAGAGATTGGAGAATTGCCGAAGATTAATATAATTTCCTGAACGTAACCCAAAAATTTAAAAAATGAAACTCATACTTGAGAAACTTCAAATCCTGAGAAGTATAAGTATATGAGTTATAGTTTCTTCAGGGAATATCTAGAACAACCTTCATCAGAAACTTACTCCGACAACCTTCATCAGAAACTGACTCTAAAGTCAAGAATTTAAACTTAACCAAAAAAATGAATTTGGACTCTAAAATATGCATTGAACAGATGAGGCTAAAGAAATATTAAAGAAAAAACAAGAGAGATTAAAGTTGGTATAAGACCGCATAAACGAGCTATATTTGTTGGTGAAGGGAACCGGCTTTTATAGGAATTTGAAGAAGCGGACTTAGGGTTTTTAGGAGAAGCCCATAATCTCATAAAGCCTGTATTGTAAAACAAAGTTATAGTATTTTATTTTGAGCCGGTCAGAAAAATTGTAAATATACTAGTATAAAAAATATGTAAGTTTTATAATCAAATTAATAATAATAAATAATAATAATAATAATAATAATAATAATAATAATAATAATAATAATAATTTGGGTGTATTAATTTTTATTTATAAAATAAATATACGAAAATAATACATAACATTTTCTTAAACTACTTGCAGTGGTGTTGCGTTTTAAAATTTAGAAAGATTTTTTCTTTTTTGATATTTTTATTATAACTTTATGGTGCGAATTTAATTTTATTAATGAGAAGAAAAAGATTTTAAACTAAAATGAGAAATTAGATAAAAAAAAATCAATCATACTATGAACAAAAAAATCAATCATACTATAAACAAAACTTACTCGCACCTAACAGGTTGAGTAAGATATGTTTGTGAGCAAAAGTTCATGAGTCCGAATCCATTTACATACGTTTTTTCGGCTGAGCCTGTCATCTTCTGTAGTTTACCTTCTGACGCAATTGCGTTAGACCAAAGGTTCCCTGTGCGCACTCATTGCACTCTACACAAATAAAAAAAAATAAAAAAAATGTTAAGTTTTTACTAATTTAGGAACACCGCTTTCGAAAATAACATATAAATTAGTTGCACAAAAATTAGACTACTACGTGTAGGTTATGGATCTTATAAAGTTTCACGCAGAAAAATAGTCTTGCATTGTCTAATATTGAATTGATATATAGAAAACGGATTACGATGTGATGAATCAACGAGATACGAGATATTTTTAGACGCAACATAAGTAATAAAAATGACATAAGCAAAAATGTTATATATATTGTAAAACAAATGGTTGAAAACGCAAAAAAAAGTATCTTATTATTTTAAATAATATGATCACGTATTTTCTAGAGGTTTCTATATGCTTGGTATTGAAACGGATTCAAGAATTTTGGCTGAAATGATCCTACATGAAGATGTCCCCGGTATCTAAAAGATTTAATAAGTTGCTGTCATAAACTTATCTCCTCAAATATGAAATTAATTCATATCTTCAGAAAACAAAATAAAGCAAAATAAAGCAGTGGATTGGTTAGCGAAATCAACCCTCAAATCTAACAAAAGCTTGGATTTTGAAGAATTCGGAGTTCCTGTTAGACCGAAAGTAATTTTTTTTCTCGTAGGACTAGGGTTGTGTTAACTGAGAATCAACCCCAACTCTTAGTAATTGAATTTTTTTAGCTTGATGGAGCGTAGATCTTACCCGAATTTGAAGAAAATTCCATAAATTTGTGATTTCCTGTCACATGTCGGATTTGGACTAAGTGTCGTTGCTTTGGGGATCCCGAAGAAGATATCAGCGGTTGATACCGGTGATTTTATGAAGAAGTTGGGAGATGGTAGGGTATAAGCTTAGCTGAGGCGTATATGGAAGTTTTGGGTCAAGATTTGGGTTTGGCGTTGAGGGGCGAGGAAGAGGTCGATTGTAGAGAAGTTGTGTTGTTAGGTTTGTTTTATGGATTTGGGGATTTCCATTTTGCGTTGTGTATCAAAGCTATTACAAAGTGTAAGTACTTTCCGTGTAATAAATGTCTCAACTTTAATTTTAAAAAAATCAGAATTTTATTAAAAAATTAAAAAAATACATAAATATTATATGGAGCATTGAGGAAATGATTGGTGGATATTTATTTTTGATTTATATATTTTTAATTCATTGGTTATTTGGTTGATAAAATAAAAAATTAATTAGTTTTATGATTTTTTATTTCGATCAAGGAGGTAGTTAAAATAAAATAAAATAGTTGTAAATAGAAGCTAAATATTTGATAAAATAAAATAAGACGAGGATAACATAAAAATGACGTAGATGTTCTTTTAAAAGGGATATTGACTAATTCTATTTTTTATTAGGACTCATTAATTGTTTATCAAAATAATGGATGCTAGAGTTCAGAATGAGACAAACAAACCGGTGACTTCTCTTGTCATAAAAAAAATACTGGAAAATAAAAAGGAAGTAAAAGAATGCATATGATTTTTTTGTGACTTCTATTTGTTATATTTAATTTGTGAAGATGAATGTATAAATAAGTAGTTTGAGGAATGAACTCTTCAAATGCAAAACTTCATATGCAGTTATTCAACAGGGGTGAGAGATAGAGATCCGACCATTTTTTTTTCATTTTTTTTGTCTTTAACTTTATATAGTATTTTGAGATAGGTGAATTTTTTTGTTTACAATAAAAAAATACCTATGTTTTAACAAATGTATCTAGTATAATATACATGTCTCTCACCTTTCCTATGGAGACTATATTCTTTTGTTTATGTCTCTCGAATAAAAACCTATATAGAAAGAATTTTGAAATAATTGAGTTAATAAACCGCTGGATGAAAAAATCTATTTTTTTATAGCATTTAAATTATTAGCCACAAATGAAATTCTACTTGAAAGAGGCGGCAGAACATGGAGACGATAAAACTATTAAATAAATTTTGAAGACTCCTTATTTAGTTGTTAAGCTCATGTTTTGCAAGAAGTATTCCTCTATAAGTTCATTTTTTTAGTGTACTTAGATAACCTTTTAATCTTTCATTTTATTTTTGTTAATAAAAAAAAGTGAATAGCACAAATAAGATATGTTAAAGGTTTGTAGTATGTAGTAACAAAGAACATATATGGATTTTGAAATGAATATTTTAAACATTGTTGTTATTTCTAAACACAACACACGTGGAATGAAAATGATATGTATCTTATCCGGCCTGTGTTCTATCAAGATCGAAGTATTTTTTATTTTTTTTGTCGTCGTCTTTCTGACGTAGTTTTCATGTCGACGTGTTTTCGGCTTTTGTTCTTTCGAGATCGATGTATTTTTAGTTTTTTTCTTTTTGCACCGATGTGTTTCTGGCATAGTTTTCATCAGCCGACATTATCCGCCCTTTGTTCTTTCGAGACCGACGTATTTTCAGTTTTGCACCGATATATTATTGGTGTATGTATTCTCATCATCGATGTTTTTCTGGTAGTTTTTCAAAATCCCCTAACGGCATTTGTGGTTCAGTCTGTATGAATTTATTTGTTGGCCGAAAAAACAGAAATAACTTCAATGTTTTTACATTTTCTCGCAATGGCTAAGAAACAATTTAATGAAGTTGTTAAGACAACTCGCAGTGACAATGATACTGAATTTTCCCCAGTGTGCCGTGTTTTTGATGAGTTGGGTATTGTTTTTCAATCTTCATGTGTCGGTACTCCTCAGCAGAATGGTAGGGTCAAATGGAAACATAAACATATTTTGAATGTTGCTCGTGCTCTCAGATTTCAGGGTAACTTACCTATTAAATTTTGGGGGAGTGTATTTTGACTATCGGGTACTTGATTAATAGAACTCTTTTTCAATTTTTGGGTTCCAAGAATCCATTTGAGATGCTTTTTGGTGTGCCTCATGTTTTCTCCGAGCTTCGTGTGTTTGGGTCTCTGTCTTATGTGCATGATCAGAGGTCTGATGGTGACAAGTTTTCGAGTCGTAGTCGTCGGCGTGTTTTTGTGGGTTACCCGTATGACAAGAAAGGCTGGAAAGTATATGATTTGGAGAGTTAAGATTATTTTGTTTCTCGTGATGTGAATTTTTTTGAACATATATTTATATTTGCATCTGTTACTATGCACTCTGAGTTGGCTTGTCCTGAGACTAGGGTCACTGCGCCTCCTACTGTTGCTCTAGAGTTTTGGGAGGAAGTTGAGAAGGCCTCACCGATTGAAGATGGGGATAAGCAGCATGAAGACATTCCTATGGTAGCGCCGCTCGTGGGGGTTTCCCACGTCTGTCATGCACAATCTCCACCTCTAGTTGGTGGCAGCGGTGTCTCAGATCCGCCAGTAGGTTTGGATATTGTTTCAGATACTCAAGGCATTTCTTCAGATCTTGGACAAGGCAAAAGTAGTAAAATTCCTTCTACTCATTTGAAGGATTGTATGATGAGTACAGTAATACATTCAATGTTATATGCTCCCCTTGCTCCCGGTTCTAGTCCATCTCTTGATCACGGTATGCCTTATCCTCTCACCCATTATATAGATAGCTCTCGTTTCTCGTTGGCACACCGCTCTTTTCTTGTATCTGTTACCTCTAGGGATGAGCCTAAGTCATTTCGAGAGGCTATGCGGTACCCTGGTTGGAGAAAGGCAATGCAAAAGGAAATTCAGGCACTAGAGGATAATCATACTTGGACCTTGGCGTATCTACCTTCAAGGAAGAGGGAGTCAGTGGATTTATAAAATTAAATATCATGCTGATGGGAGAGTAGAGCGCCTCAAAGCTCGTTTGGTGGTCTTTGGTAATCACCAAGTAGAAGAGGTTGATTATACAGATACCTTTGCTCATGTTGCCAAGATGGTTACTGTACGTCTTTTCTTGGCGGTTGCAGCCGCTCATAATTGGGAGTTACATCAGATGGATGTACATAATGCCTTTTGCATGGTGATCTGGATGGGGAGGTTTACATGAAAATTCTTCTAGGTTTTGAAAGAGGCGCGAAGAACAAGTTTGTCACCTTCACAAATATTGTATGGCCTGAAGCAGACACCTCGATGTTGGTTTTCCAAGTTAGTGGCTGCACTGAAGATGTACAGGTTTGTTCAGTCCTATTTAGATTATTCTTTATTCTCTTATTCCATGAGTGGTTTTCGTATGCATGTTTTGGTGTATGTTGATGATCTTACTCTATCTAGGAATCACCCTGGTGCATTGGTGGAGTTCAAGAAATACTTGAGCACTTGCTTTCATATGAAGGACTTAGGTCATCTCAAATATTTTCTTGGAGTTGAAGTAGCACGGAGTCCCGCAGGTATCTTTCTTTGCCAACGTAAATATACTTTGGACATTATTTCAGAGACAAGTTTACTTGGCAGCAAGCCTGCACCATTCCCATGGAGCAAAACCACCAGCTCGACAAGAGCAAGTCGGCACTACTCATTGACAGGTTCGCATACCGCATGTTGGTGGGTAGACTGATTTATGTGGCGTTTACATGACCATATATATGTTTTCGATACACATTTTATCTCAGTTTCTTCATAAACCACAAGTTGTTCGTTATCTAAAAGGGAGCTCGGGTCATGGAATTCTTCTGCCGAGTAGTTGTAATCTCACTCTGACAGGCTGGTGTGATTCTGATTGGGCAGGATGTCCTAAGACTCAGTGCAATATGGGTGGTTGAATGGTGTTCTTGTGTGATTCCCCTGTTTATTGGAAGACTAAGAAACAAAATGTTGCTGCATTGTCTTCCTATGAAGCAGAGTACCGGTCTATGGCAGGATTGACTTGTGAGTTGAAGTGGTTGCACAGTTTTCTCAAGGATTTTGGTGTCTCACACTCGGGGGGTATGCAAGTTTTATGTGATAGTGAGTCGGTTTTACATCTTGGACACAATCCTGTGTTCTATGAGCGTTCAAAGCATATTGAAGTAGATCATCATTTTCTACGGGATGCGATACTTGATGGGGTTATTTGCGCATCTCACGTGCCCACTCAGTCTCAGCGTGGAGACATCTTTATCAAAGCACTAGGCAAGCAGCAATTTGAGTTTTTTCTTGGAAAGTTGGGCATTTATAATCCTAATGCTCCAACTTGAGGGGGTGTTAGAGTGTCAGAATTATAATAAAATTGATATAGGCTAGTTGTAATAAAATTGATATAGGCTAGTTGGGCATTCACTCAACGTTTCAAATATTTTCTTTGTGCTTCTAGATTATTCACTGAATAATTTTCCTGCTCAACCTCTTTGGATCATACTGTCATTTGTTCCATACATACAACACATTCATAATTCTTTCAACAATTGAAGTTACAAATAAATTTTCTTGGCTATTTTTGGCTACACCAAATGTAAATTGGAGTTGTAAAAACAAATGTACAATAAACTTATATATAGAGGTGAAGAGACTTTATTCCGGTTAGGGGTGCTTTCAATTATTTTACGAAAGCAAAAAAACAAGTACGGATTTCCATTACATTGCTATAATTGCGAATGAAATGCTGCGACTTATCCAATGGTTTGTTTAATAAAAAAATTGGATCTTATTAATATCTAATATGCATATGCATGTCATTCATTTTTAAGAAAATACACGGCCACATTCTTTAATTGGTTCTCTTATATATATATTTTTAAACTTGGGCCTTTTATTAATGCTTTTAAAACAAAGATACACACTGTATAGCGGTTTTTCGAACTGAAATTAAAGCCCCAAATCAAAACTCTAGACTCTTCTCTTTTTCGCCTTCAGACTTCTTATTCGACCAAAAAACTCAAATCCAAACACCCAAGCTTACATGTATTTCATCCGTTCTCAACAACCTTACCAAACTTGATCCTTGCATCTGTCTTCGAAGAGATTTACCAACCATTGAAGCCAAAAATCCAGGTCTTGCATGGTTACAACGAGTTATCCGTGAAGATAATCGATCGGTGCCCAAGTAATGTCTTTAACTGATAAAATTTACTGAGTAATTCTGATATGAACCACTAACAGTCCTTCTAAAAAGGTGATATCACGAAGTTTATTAGGGATTTCAGTTCCTTCCAGGAACAAATTCCTATTAAACTCTTGAGTATGCTTCACCATCAAGTCTGCTACTGCATTTTGTTCTCTGAAAATGTGAATAACCTTCATGTTTGAGGAGATAAGCTTGTAGCAACAACTAATCAAAGGTTTGAGATACCAGGGAGCTCTGCCTGTTAGCAACATTTAAGTCAGAGTGCTAGAATCTGTCTCAATGTCTAAAAAGTCGATCCCCTTGTCAAAACAAAGGAGAAGACCATCCAACATCGCTCTAGTCTCTGCAATAATGGGGCTTCCCTTTCTATAGACTGTGACATAACCAAATCAAACTTTCCCATAAAAATCCCTGACCAGACCCCCTCCAAAACATTCACAAGATCCAGCACAAGCCCTATCCGAATTTAGTTTATAACGGCCTAGCTTAGGACAAACCCAGCTAAGCGAGACTGGTATGTTTGGACTGATCAATTGGTTTATATAGCAAATAGAGATGCCAACGTCTCTGTCCTTATCTCAGTGTTTTATTTTAAACAAATTGGCTCTGTGTAGATTATGTGACCAATCATACTCTCAGAGCTTATGAGTTTACCCTCCATCTTCATTTTGTTTCTTGCGTTCCAGATTACCCAACCAACAATTGTAGGTATGATGGTGCATACGTGAATCACTTTACCAGTCGACAGAACCAAGATCTCACGATGTGAGAGAGAGATATGTTACTGGTGATATAGATGTTGAAATAGGAATCAAAGTAGGACCACACTTCCCAGGCCTTTTGACATTTTATAAAGACATGATTTATATTTTAAGTGTTACAGTAGTGCTGGCATTTTGATACTAATTGCGTCTTTCTTCTTTGCAAAAAAGAATCCACAGGAAGCCAGCCTTTTAAGGATGTAAAGAGCAGAAACGAATACTTACGGGGCGTAACATTATTCCACAATCTTGCAAACAGATAAGATTTATTATCTTTTTTCTTTACTTCACACCATGTATTTTTAGAGTTAAATTTTCCATGCTCACTGAGTTTACAGATAATGGAATAAGTGTTGCTATTATTGATAGTCATCTTGAGAACATTTGGGATTTGATTCTGATCCAAAATGTTCTCAAGCAATGATATATTCCACTTTCTAGAGTCCTAATATTCCTTAACCATAGTACCATTATAGAGACTTCTATCATCTTGAGTAGAGAAAGTCTTGAAAGCCTCATTGTTATACCACTTCTCAACCATTATGTCTATATTACCATCATTAACTTTCCAACGAATATATCTCTCAGCCCTGTCCCTCACTCTACAGACTCTCTTCAATATGGGAGAGCTCTTAGAATTAAGCAACATAGTGAGAGGATGATTGTTGTTAAAGTTATTGATTTCATCAACATATCCCAAATAGACTCTTGTTTTCTCAAGTGATACCAAAGCTTGTAAGAAACAACTTCAACCATATCATTGATTCTACGCAGACCCAACCCACCCTCTGCAAAGACCAGACCACTTGCACCATATAGTAACATCCTTATCAGTTTTAGAACCCTATAAAAACTTGTTATATAGCGTCTCTAGCTTTTTTGTAGTACATTTAGGAATTTTTGTATTTTGAGCCACAAATATAGGGTAATAAGTCAGAACAGACTGAACAAGTATCAGTCTTCCCCCAAACAATAATGTTTTATGATCCCATTCATTAATCTTGCTGATAGTTTTTGCAATAAGATCATCAAAATTTCTCACACTATTTTTGTTGCTGATGACAGAGCCCAAATACTTAAAAGGAAGGATGCTTTGCTTGAAATCCAGTAGATTTTCCAAATTTCTAGTATAGCTGGTGGAGCTTATAACAGAGGTAATAACTGTAGACTTTTATTTATTTACAATCTGACCAGAGACTTCTTCATACTGACTGACCATTTTCATTATCTTTTTTTACAGAATCTGAAGCCCCATTATAGAAAAGCAGGACATCATCAGCAAAGTACATACTAGATAAGTTCATATGCTATCTACTTTTGTAGTTTATTGTAGGAAATTTAGTGTAGAAACTCTTTAGACCTCTTAGAAACTACTTTTGGCCTATTATGAATAGATTGGGTGAGAGTGGGTCACCCTGTCTGAGGCCTTGTTGGACCTGAAAAACCCTTTTAATATACCATTTACCACCACTGAAAACTAACAGTTCACCATATTTCTTTCTATCAGTCTAAGGAAATCATCTCTGAACCCAAAACCAGCTAGAACACTTAGGATAAATATATGGTCCATTCTATCGAATGCCTTGTCCATGTCCAGTTTTATTATAATATTCCCACCTCTTACCTTGCTAGATAAGTCAACAACCAATTCCTGAGCAATCATGATATTATCATAAATGCTGAGAAACGTCCCTTGCTCAGCTGATATAAGCTTAGGGAGGATAGTAGAAAGCCTGTTGTTGATAGTTTTAGATATAATTATGCTTAGAAGAGTAGTCAAACTGATAGGCCTGAAGTCAGACCATCTTTTAGGAGCATCATTCTTAGGAATCAAGCAAAGCATATCACTAGTTAAAAGCTTAGGGATATAATCTTTTAGAATATTGGGGTACCAAGGATTAAGAAGGTCAGAAATAAGTTCTTTAAAGTGCGTCATAACAGACTCCCCAATAGCTTCCTCATCCTCCTCCCATCTGTCACCAACCCAAATACAAGAGATTTTTGATCTCTTGTGCTTTCTTTTCACATAATTGTGAAAACGTCCGTATTGATATCACCATCTTTAGAAAAGTTGGCGTGAGACTTCTGGATCCAGTAGTCTTCTTCTCTTTGAAGAAGCAATAACTGATTTTCTTTGGCTTTTTTAAGAGTTTCTTGGCCCTACATGGAATTAGAATTAGGACTTTGGCTTTAAGATTGTTAATCTTCTCCTCCTGAATTCTTATGAAGTCAAACACATTACCAAAGACAGTCTTGTTCCAGACCTTTAGATTAGATTTTAAGTGCTTTAGCTTAAACCAGAATTTAAAAATATGGGGACCAGAATATTCCACAGCCCGAAATTTCTCCACAAAGCTATAGAACTCTTCATACAGACACCACATGTTTAGGAATTTAAATGTAGATTTTCTTTTAGGAGTAAAAGTAGCAATATTGATTAGCAAATGGGAGTGGTCAGAGCATGTTTTAAGAAGGTGAATAACAGTAGTGTCTTCTACATTACTGATCCAATTTCCATCAACCAAAACCTTATCAAGCATTCTCCACTGCCTTCCATTTGACCAAGTGTACTTGTTACCAGAAAACCCCATATCCATTAAATTGCAGTCAATGATGAAACTGTTGAAATCCTCCACACTAGCAGTATCATTTGTAGTGCAGTGAATCTGTTCCTCAGGGTTAGCAATGGTGTTAAAATCTCCAAATAGAATCCAACCTTTACCTTCATTATCAATATTTCTCAGCCCATCCCAAAGCTGACACCTTAAACTATCAATGAATATGTTCCTCAAGGTTAGCAATGGTGTTAAAATCTCCAAATAGAATCCATTCTTTACCTTCATTATCAATATTTCTCAGCCCATCCCAAAGTTGAAATCCTCCGTACTAGCACTATCATTTGTAGTGCAGTGAATCTGTTCCTCAGGGTTAACAATGGTGTTAAAATCTCCAAATAGAATCCAGTCTTTACCTTTATTATCAATATTTCTCAGCCCATCCCAAAGCTGACACCTTAAACTTCTAGTGCACTTTGCATATATAACAGTCACCAGAAACTCTTTGGCATCAAGACAATGCCTAACCTTTAGGTGAATAAATTGATCTTCATTTACCAGGACTTCAACCACAAAATATCCACATCACCCAAATCTTTTTTTAATGTTACCTGTAAAACCATGAAACCCAAGATTGTCAGAAATAGATGAGAGTTTAAAAACACATATCATAGGTTCTTGAATAGCAAGAAAATTTAGTGTCCTAACTCTCTTAGTTGATCTTAATCTAGCTTGTGTTTCCTTGTTGCTAATACCTCGAGTATTCCAACTTAGAATAGAAATAGTTATTTAGAAGTTTTAGAGTTTTTTGCAACATATTTATGCTGTAAAATTTTGGAGGAGATGATCCTCTTAGTATTTAACATTTTGACCTTCTTGATCATCTTCAATTCAGTTTTCTTATCATTGATACTTTTCTTTACAGGAGACTGTGGAAGAATTCCTGTGGTTTCCTTAGTTGGAGACACACTTCCAAATAGATTATTCAATGCCAAACTACCAAGAGAGTTTCCCTGATTGTTTGTCTCCAGTTCAAGCATGTGGAGAGCCCTTATTATTTCGTTACTCTCCACACCAATCGGAGGAGAGTGATTGACAGGTAAGTCTTTACTGAAATTTGTTTCCCCAATATCTTTTTTAGTTTCATTTACAATTACTGACTTTAATTTATGCCCTTTTATCTCAATCTGAAAAGCAGGAGTCAAAGATTCAAGATAGGTGGATTAGAGGACTTGGTCTGTTCAACAGACTTCCTTTGAATATTCTTCTTGCAATCACTCACAGAGTGGCCCAAGTGAGAGCATTTTGTATAGTACTTTGGGTATTTATTGTATACCAGATTTTTCCAGAAAGAATAGGATCCAAAGGTATTTTTTATCATTTTAGGTAACACCTTAGAAACATCCAGCACTGCCCAAATCCTGCAGTAGTTTATCCTTACTTTGTTTTTAGATGGAACCTAGACACTTAGAGGGGTTCCTATAGTTTTGGCCACCTCCATTATAGTTGACTCGTAGTACTTAAACTCTGGCGAGTTAGGTAGATCAATATACACAGGTGTTACTGGATTTTCAACATTAGGGTTGAAATTTGGGGACCATTCTAGCAACCTCATGACCTTATCCCTGATTTGCCACACATTTCTTTTCTACAACTTCAACAGATATTCCTTGAGAGAAAGTTTAATGAAGATATTCTTGAAGTCCCAACTTGATACGTTACATTCACCTTGAAACCTGAATTTATCCAAGAAACCAATATAGATGCATAGTTAGGTTTCCCCGTTGCGAACTTACCAACCAGGGTGTATTTTGTTTTCTGTTTTAGCAGCCCCAGATCCTCAGACTCGAAGCAAACCTCAACATTATCCTTATCGACTGTTTTGGTTACCCTTTTGTGTACTATCTTCTCAACATTTCTTTTAAATAAATCAGCATACAGAATCCTTGTTGCTGACACATTGATTTTACTTATGGCAGGCTCAAAGATTGAATTTTCCCTGATGTTTGGATGATCAAATATATAGTTTAACACCAAGAATTTCTCCTGGATATCAGCAGCTCTCTGATGTGGATAAGAACTCACAACTTCCATCGTAGAGAAGGCAAGAGAAGAAGAAGACTTTAGCTTGAGACTCCAATTCTTGAAGCATTTCTTGATTTCTTGCTAAATATGTTTATATAGCTATTTTGTAGCTTGCTTTTGAGATAATATAGATAAATATGGTTCGTTTATATCTTTATAAATATCGTACGCTTATACATGGTTTATTTTATATCTGACGGTTAGGAATTCTAAAGGAAAATATAGTGGTACTCTCTCTAATAACCTTATGGATAAAATAAAAACGATTTTAAAATTGTTAAAATATAAAAATGTAATATCTTTTGTAATCTGTAACCAGTTCAACCTCTAATTTTTCTAGAAGTATCATAATATACTAAATGTATATGTTTTTATTTCATAAACCACATGTATGGTTTATTTTTAAGGCTTCAATGACGGAGTTCGTTTATGATTAAAACTACTTTCTTGATTTTTATAAAAATAATTCATATTTGGTGACAATAGATATGAACCATATTATATACCATGATATAAATTAGGGTATATAAGTTGTAGGTCTGCATTGGTGGACTTAATTAGGATGTATTTATTTTTATGGGTGAGTCCACTAGTTCTTCAAACTCTTGAAACAAATTGTATACCTAAATTGAAATTTGAGTAAAAATAGAATTAAACTTGTAAAGAAGAAAACTATGAAGCTTCGATAGTATTTTCCATTATATTTGATTCAATATATTTATATTATAGTCATATATAATATGATATGATATGATATGGTTTGTTACTATTTGTTATGGCCAGTAATGCTAGAGCCAAAGATATTAGTATACCACAACTGTAGGTTAAACAACTTATTCAAAAATATTTGTTTGTCGTCTCTCTTCATTATGAAACCAACTTTTTTATACTAGTCCATTCCAACTTCCATTCTTCTTCATCATTCTCCAAAACACTAGTTTTATAATTTTTTTGCTTTAATTATTCATTCACTTCAAATTGAACGGAGGAAACCGTAGTCCAAATTTGTCTCAAAGAAATCAAAATCGAGCTCAAGACAAATCTTTTGTGAATGAGTCAGTTGTTTGTTCATTTGTTGGTATGAAACATTTTCTAAAGCATGTCGAAGCACATAATCATGAATGAAATGAATATTAATTTTGATATGCTTCGTTCGTGCGTGAATAAACTAGATTCGAAGGCAAAGAAGCAGCTCCCATGTTATCACACCAGACAACATGGAATTGAGCGAATGAAATCTAAAGTGTTTGAAGGACTGACTTAAGCCAGATGAGTTCAGAGGAAAGGTTGGCTAAAGCTCCTTACTCTGACATAGTATTGAAGTGAGCTACGATTTGTTGTTTCTTAGAAACAAAAAAGACACAATACTTACCAACCAGAAAAAATTGTCATCAACTGAACTAGCTAAGTCAACATCAGAAAATCCAATCAACGTCGGTTGGATACAAGGTTTTAGATGAATCCCAAGACTTCTTGTACCAGATAAGTAACGCAAGAACCTTTTTGCACTTTGTAAATGCGTATTTGTTGGAGCTTTTATAAAATGTGACAACTTGTTTATTACAAAGGCTACGTGTGGTATTGTATTCAAAAAGTATTTCAAGAAACCTAATAAGCTCTGATATACTATAGGATCAAGAAGAAAATCTCTATCATTGATAGACAAAGACTTCCCAGCGTACATAGGAATAACATAAGATTTAGAGAAGCTCATTCCAGTGTTTGCAAGTAAGTTGTTTACATACTATTTTGTAGTAATGTACAACCATCAACTATCTCTGTTAACCTCTATTCCCAAAAATAGTTGGAGATTACTCATGTCCTTTAGGGAAAACATGTCATTTAGAATGTTGATAAACTATTGTAGATCTTTAGGCCTGTTTGCAGTCACAATTATACCATCCATAAAGATGAAAATAATTAGAGAACATGTGCTATAAAGGGAAACAACATGGAGTTTTCAGCTTTTGAGTTAATAAATCCCCAATTAAGTAAGAAATCTCCTAGTTTAGATAACATAACTCGTGGAGCTTGTTTAAGTCCATAAAGATCTTTGTGTAGCCTGCAAACATGATGAGGTCTTAGAGGATCCTCCAAGCCTTAGGGCTGAGACATATACATAATCTTCTCTAAATATTCATTTAAGAATGCATCGTTTATGTCCAGCTAACATAGACCTCAGTTTTTTGGACCCAACAATACTTAAAACAAGTCTGATGGTGGATGACTTGATCACATAACTAAAAGTCTCACCAAAGTAAATTCTAGTAGACTAATGGAAGTTTTTGACAACTAACCTTTCCTTGTACCTTTGTAAGGAGCCATCCCCTCCATATTTTAGCCTATAAACCCACTTGTTGCCTATAATATGTATATTAGGATGTCAAGGACAAGTAGAGTTGGATTTTAGAGGTTGAACTTCATCAAACAGTGCCTTAGCCTAGTCTGGATTAGATATAGCCCGTTTATTAGAAGTTGGCTCCTTATGTGATTCCAAACTTGTGTCGATTCAACCGGTATTGATGTGTTTAGGTTTTAAGATATCAGTTTTTTCCTTGGTGCCGATATGATATTTATTTTTAATATAAGGCAGAACACTTTTATTGTATGGTAAATTAGGAATAAAAGGTGCAGAATTCTTCAAAGTTGATTTACGACAAAAAATATGGTCACAGTGAAGTTTAAGATTAGAACCCGTAGATTAGGTATGAAGAAACATATTTTTGGTTGAAACTGGTATGTATGTGGACTAGTTTTGATGTTTTGAAATGTCGAGGGCTTTTGAGTTGTGTTTGATAATTATGGATTGTAAACTGTAGGATTGGGTTAAGTAGGAGAATTGGGTGAAGTATGCTGCTCAAATGAATAACAAGGTACATGTAAGTTACTTCTTTCAGTTGAAGTAAGAATTTTAGGTCTGTACTGCATTGCATTAGCTGTAGACTGATTAAAACTAGTAGAGTTATGAAAAATATTAAACTAGTTTGAATGAGACACATAAACTGATGACTCAAGTTTGGTTGTGTTGAAAGATATGCCAGTACAATTAAACTTTTCCCGTAGGAATAACACATTTGTACCCCTTGTGTATGGTAGAATACCCTAAGAACATACAGTTGATAGAGTGAATACTTAGCTTATGGTTCTGATAAGGTATGATAAAAGGGTAACAGGATGAGCCAAAGACTTCAAGAGTAGAATAATCAGGTTTCCGATAATATACTAACTCAAAGGTGACTGATTTTTGAGGACATGAGTGGGTAGTCTATTTATGAGATAGGTAGTTGTGCTGAAGACATCTGACCAGTAGGAGAAAAGCAATTGAGACTGAGGCAAGAAGATGATTCCAGTCTCAACAATGTGCCTATACTTTTTTTTCTGCCCTACCATTCTAGGAAGAAGTATAAAGATATGACATTCTTAACTCAATGCCCCAACTTTTGATAGAAAGAATAGAGGTTTGGTATTCACCCCTCCATCATTTTACAAAATTTTAATTTATCTTTTAAGTTTTTCAACTTGCTTTTTAAATTCTAGGAAAACAAATAGAGCTTCACTCTTTTGTTTAAGAGGATACACCTAAGAAAACTTGTTATGATCATCTAGGAAAAGAATGTAATATTTAAAACTATTTGTAGTTTAAATAAGGGTTGGTTCTCATAGATCATAATGAACAAGGTCTAAAGTATTCAATGCATGAGAGCTTGATGTAGGAAATGGCAATCTGTGAGATTTTCCTAGCTGACAACAGTCACCAAATGAAATTTTATTTTGATTAAAATAAATGCTACATGAATTTAGAACTTTAAAAAACACAATAGGAGAAGGATTTTCTAGTCTAAGGTGCTAGATATGGAATCTAAAGCTAGCCCATAACTTAAAGCTTTATGAGAATAATTCACAACCTTGTTGATGCAGTACATACCTTTCTCAGCCTTCCCTGTTAGAAGAACCTTCCATGTAGCCAAATTCTTCACCAAACAATTATCTTTGAAAAACTCAATATATACTTGATTTTGTGAAGTAAGTTTAGATATGGATAACAAATTCTTGGAAACAGTAGGAACATGAAGTACATTGTTTATGTTTAGTGTTATTAACATAAGTAGAAATCAAAGAATTGTAAAAACATGTTTAATGAAGAATTTATGTCCATTTCTAACCTGAACATAAGAAATACATAAGTAATCTATCCTCTGGCATATGAGACTAGGATTGTGAGTTATATAACGAGTTACACCTTAAACATCATACCATCCAATTTCATTACTTGAATATCATGTGACAAGATAAGCATCAGGATTGACCTGTGTTCCTGATTATCTACAGGTAGCTGACCAAAAGCACTTGGATCATCATGTAGGTAACAAGTTGGAGCACCATGGCCATACTTGCCACCATCTGACAAGTTGGCTTGTTTGGAAAATGTCTGCCTCCTTTGCCTCTTAGTTATAACTCTTGCTTCCTCTATAGTTGTTGTTGTTTGATATGCCTTTATAATCTCCAGCTTTCCCTCTAGAATAAGCTGTAGTTCTTTTAGAGCCTTGAGAATTATATAACTATTGATTGTTCGCCTTGTTGTTTTTGTTGTCAATAAAGGCTATTTTAAAGCTAGCTAAAACTCCCTTTATATTTGAGATTTATTCCAATCTTCTCTCAAAGGTTAAGAGACAAGATTGAAGACTTACGCTCTTTAGATCTTCCTTATCATCATGACTCACTACAATTGGAGTGTAGTATGAGTTTTAACTAGATAATACCCGTGAGATTGGATCAACTATAGATGTAGGAGAGCAAAAAATGGCAAAGTTATCAGCAATGACTCTCACTTTGGCTAGGTATTTACCATGATAGATGTATATTTCCTTGTTCTTTGGAATTCCCCTTTAAAAAGTAGTAGATCATGAACCTTGTTTGTGAGTCAGAAAGCTCTATTACAACATCTTAGAGTCTCTTTGAGGATTCATGTTCCAAGCGTTGTTATGCTATTCAGGATCAATGATATTAAATAACCATCCTAGAAACAGTTGATCCTTAAAATATCAGTCTTCAAACCTAACATTTTCAATTAAATATCCAGTTGAATCAGGAAGAAACTTGGGAGGACGTGGAGTCTTTATTAAAAAATGACAAAACTAATTGTTTCCCTTGCTAACATGAATGATCGTAGTCTTCCATAGAAATTAATTTGTCTTGTCTAACGTAAGACTATTACTACAATTACTTACTTTCATAATTTGATTATTGTTGTAATATGTTAGGTAAAATGCATCCAAAATCTGTAGTATTTGAGATGTTTGAAAGAGAATTGACATTTTCCATTTTCTGCTATGATACCAAATTGATATTTGAATGAAAACAAAATTAAGCTTGAAGAATAAGAAAACTATGAAGCTTTGAGAGAATTTTTAGTTGTATTTCATTCAATGTATTTACGCTATAGTCATATACAATATACATAGTACACCATTGTTTGTTACAAGTTGTTATGGGGAATATTCCACATACCTAGTACAACATTGTTTGTTACAAGTTGTTATTGGGAATATTCATTTTTCTTGTTACATGTAACTTATTTCTACAATTTGTTAAATATAATAATAAACTTGTTGGGCTTGACCAGGTCTTGGCTTAGGCCTCACTTGATCTACGCCAAGGCTAAGTCTGTAGTAAATTTAGAGCCCAAGGTATTAATATAACCCAACTTATAAAACTATAGGTTAAACAACTTCTTCAAAAAAAATCATCTCTCTTCACTATAAAACCAATGATTTTCTCTTGACCCGTTCCAACTTCATTTCTTCTTTATCATTCTTGAAAATACTGGATTCACCATCTTCATCTTTTAATTTATCATACTTATTTCCAAACAAACTTTGAAGAGCTATGATGATTTAAGAGTTTTGTTTCAAGGATTCTGAACTAGACCTACCGTTTGAAGTATACATGGATATTTTGGAATTTTCAAGATAAATATGGATTCATGATGAGAAGTTGATCATGTTCGAGAGTTGCAAGATGAACGAAACCAACAAGAGGTACATAGTATATGATAAAAAAGATAACAATGATGGTTCGTTGTTCGTGAGTATATATGCATTACAAAAAATGAAGGATGAGATAACGTTCATAAAGGAAAATAAAAAATAACAAACTAAAAACCAAAGATAAAAATATATAAAGAAATGTTCAAAAAGTTTGAATACGTGATGCAAAAAGAAGTATCCAAGAAATTAATGCGAAGAAAAAAGATTGATCATGCACTCGAGCGCTAAGCCTTCGCAAAAAACATCGCATCAAATGTGCAACTAAAGTAGGCTGAATTAAAAAATAAACTAAAAACTTACTATAGACGGGGTGTATCATGTTATGGAAGACACATACTGAAGAATTGATGTTGTTTTAATATAAATATGATGGCTTGACGATATTGATAAAAGATGAGGTTTGGCTAAAAAATAAAATGGTGTAAGAGAAGAGAAGTAAACTAAAACAAGGTGAAGAGATGGGTGATGACTCAAACGACAGCTCGAGAGAGAACTAAAGAACTATACTAACTCTAGAAGGCCTAACTATTAACTAATGTTTGAAGTATATCACAATCCTATAGTTATAAGATCATCGTTAAAATAACAAATAAAAATAATATGACCATAGTTGTCCATTTATCTGTGTTGTTCACTAAGAATTATACTCATAACCCAATGTTATTAACTGCTGAAGCCCAATGACTTTAAGTCACACAAATGAGTTGATGAACTATACATAAGCTTTTAAAAAGGAATATGATTTTTTATAATGTACAATTTACTAATGTAACAAATAATGCAAGAAATTGTAACCATCATATTAACAATAAGTGTCTATAAATACACTATAGAATAATGTGCTTATTAATCTAATTAACATACACAAAATTACACTCTTAAATAATATATAAAATTTACTGATGTTATGTATTACTTAATAGTTTTTTAACAAGGTGATATCATTTATTTTAGATCCATATGATAAAATTTGAAATGGATAGTGATAAGGATTAAATTATCCGACCTGCAAGTCAGACCGTTAAGCCAATGTAATAGAATTTTCTTTGTAGTACAAATATAATAAATGTGTAATACTGATGGTAAATACATATATTTGATATTAATAAATTAATAGGGTAGAATTACCCATAATTGGTTATCCATATTGACTTGGGTTATCCACACGGGCCCATAAACATGTAAGCCTATAAGGGCCCAAACTTACTATATAAAATCTTTTTAGGCTTAAGAACAGTTAATACAGATTTTACTTACCAACTACTTTCTCTACTTTCCCTCTCTAAAATATTCATATTCAAGCTGTTCTATTATCTCTTTAATGTTTTTATAGTTTTATTAGTTATTAGTTTTACGTAAGTACCCTTCAAATATCTTGTAATTTTCCAGAAGATCATTGTGCATTTTGACCCGACCCAAAACATGGTTTTTTCAGAAGTTGGGAATTATTTATCAACACACCCTCTTCGCTCCATAGACATGAGCCAATCCAAGCCCAATAATCACCATCTCATACTCAACTTCATTATTTGAAGCTTGTACGTCAAAACAGATGACATGATTCATCACCTCTTCTAAAAAGGTTACAAGCTAGACATCAGCCCCACATCTAAAGATGTTTGATCATATATCAGTTTGAACTGTCCACTCCGGCCCTGTTGTTTTTATTGATGGCTTTAGTCTCTCAACGTGGAATTCTATGAGAAAATCTACCAAGACCTAAGCTTTGATAGCAATTCTTATCTCATAAGTGATATCAAAGTTTCCAAATTCTATTGACTATCGAGTTAACACTCCTACAATATATAGCTTTTGTAGGATGCTCTGAAGTGACAAAAAGGTTTGAACCATAATAGAGTGCCTTTGGAATTACGGTCTCATCTTTATTACAATAATAATCAACACCAAAGCCTGCTTTTCTAACTACAAGTATGACATCACTATAGGGAGGAGCCTCTTTTTTATGTACTAAACGGACCTGGGATAATTTCTTTTTTCTCTGATGAAAACCAGGCTTACAACATGTTCGAATATCGCTAAATAACATAAAACTTCTCTCTTTGAATAAGCTTAGACAAAGTATCCAAAATGTAAGGTTTTGTTATATCTTACCAAACACTTTATCAAATTACATGGACCATTTTCTTAAAGACAACTCTACCCATATTGATATTTATCTCAAAGTACCCAGTTATTATAGCGCTCACACCAGTGAACCCAAACACGGTTCGATCTAAGCGATGTATGGTAGAGGATTTCTCACTCGATCACAAGTTACCTAAAATAATATATTAATGGAACTTATTGTTTATGATAAGGAAAACTTTATATAAATAGAAGACATTGGCGAATTAATGGTGTAATTTAGCATAAAGAGAACCTCTTAGGAACAATTGACAATTATGTAATATAAAGGACTATTTTGTAATAAATATTAAACTTGAGGAAGGGTCAGCTAGTAATTTACCTAGACATATGGAACCCACTGAATGTACTGTAAAAGAACACCACCTCTTTTGGGGAAAGGTGACTGATGAATGGTTAGAGAATTATTGCTTATTTATTTCTCTCTCTAAATTGTGAAACTTCTCTCTCTAAAACATTTATAACTATCGGTACTAAGTATTTGGTCCTCAAACATTGTTTTACACACAATTATTCCTAAAATATTTATGGAACTATTATTGTCTTCGTCTGTGGGAAACGATTTGCTACTCAAAATCGTTTTCCCAAACTTTTATTGCGATTTTGAAAAAGTTAGTGATGGAAATTCGAGGGGAATTGGATGTGAATAATGATTTGATAACCGAAAAAGAATTCAAAGGGAACCTCATCGTAGATAATGTAGAAATTGAGCAACAACATGACGATCAATATACTGGAAAAATATTAGAAGAGTCTATCTTAGTGACTCAAAGAAAATAACTTCTAGAAGAAATTGAAAAGTTAAATTCTGAGAGAGATGTTGCGATGACTTTCAAAAAAATCCGATCAAAAGTTCGAAGGGAAAATGTGACTGAGAAAGAAGAGTTGGATGACAACCATCAAATTGATAATAAGAAAGATAAATATCGAAGGCGTATTCGTTATTCTCTGAAGAGGAAAGTAAATCCTAAGTATCGCTATGAATCATCTGAATCTAGTGATTATTCACTCTATGATTCGAGGAAATCTTCCCCAGAAAGGGCTTATCATCGGGAGAAGAGTAACAAAAATAAATATTCGAGGAAACATAGAAGAGAGTATCAAATGACTCATCAAATTAAGGAGTCAAAAGAAAAGATACAAAGGTTCGAGGACCAAGCTAAGAAAGAACAGGTTACACATGCTCAAATTCCACCGGGGAGCCAAACTTTTGAGTATCGAGTGAGAAACCTACCGAAGCATATTGATATTTCAAAATTGGAAACATTCGATGGAACTCAGGATCCTAATAGTTATATTGAACAATTTGAAAAATTTAAGATTCATTTTGATGATGATGATAAATTAATTTACAGGGAATTCTCACAAACATTCAAGGGTACTGCTTCAAAGTGGTATAATCGACTCCCGCAGGGTTTTATAATTTATTTTGATATGTTCTGGAATATTATCCGAAAATATTTTGTAGGAAATAAAAAGTTTCTAGCTAATGGTGACACTATAATATGTTTATGCAAAATTTTGGGGGAAAGTTTGAAAGATTATACTAATCGTTTTATCAAATTGAAAACTGATATGGAATATTTCAAGGATCCCGTGGCTTTGGCAGCTTTTTGTATGGGAATTCTCCCACATATATTGAAGGATATTGTGGTAGAAAAACAATCAATAACGTTTGGGGATTTTCTAGATCAAGTTGAAAAAATAATATTAGTGGAGAAGACTCAGGCGTCGAAAATAGGTTCTTTTGATCAGTTGGAACAAAACCAGTTCCATAGATCTCTTAATGCAACTCAACTTCCGAGAAAAAAATGTGTAACCTAAAGTATCAATTCAGTTTCCTCTGAGGTCTAAAGTAAACCAACAAACATATAGTGCGCAACAAAGTACTAGGCCAATAGAAAATAAATGGATTTTTCCAGTTCATTTTGCGGAGTTAACCGAGTGTATAGCAACGATCTTCGATAAAATTCGGATTCAGGTATAATTTCGCAAGCCTTTTTTGATACAAACTCATGAAGATGTCGGACATGATACGAAAGAATGCATAGCATTAAAATAAATAAATACAAGCGCTGATTGAAAATGTGAAGCTAACTAATTTTGTAAAGAAGCATTCTCAAAAGAATCTTATGGTTAAGAAAGCTACTGAAGCTTCGACAGAAGGAAGTGTGTTGGTTATTTCTGAGAAGATTGATTCTTTTGATATTTCAACCTAGTATTTGGACCCAAAAGAGGGAAAAAAATATTAGCATTATCGAAGAGCTTATTCTGAAGAGAAAGGTTAGTGATTTATGTGCATTTTTCTAATCTTTGGAAATTTTTAGGGGTGATATTGTTGCAAAAAATTTGAACAAATCCCGTAAAAGGGATATAGTCAGTCTTACTACTTAGCTCAAAGCGGGCGCTTCAATGCATCCATATCAGAATCCTTCTATAATAATTTTCTTTGAAGGTGATGATATGAGAGATGTGGCAGGACGATATGAAGATGTAGTAGTAATTTTAGCTGGGATAGCTGGTGATGAAGTACAAAATTAATTGTACAAAACACTTTGGGCTTGACATTGATTGTACTAAATTACCTTAAATAATACGATGAATTTAACAAAATTGCCTTGAACATTAAGAGGGCTTCAAAAAACAAGAACTATAAAAGCTTATTTTGAAGAAGATTCGATGGAATTATCTTCAGTGGACTCGGAATCATCCAAAGATATGCTACGGGGCGATGTTCGACGTGAACGAGTTCCCAGAAATTACCTAGATTTGAATCATGATAACGTTTTTGTATTTCCATAATCAACAAGGATCTAACCATCGCATCCCTTGCATTTAATTTATAGACACATTTAGTAGTATAAGCCTCAACAACTGTTTTTTCATCTATCTTATCTTGGGCTAAGATAAATTTCTTATCATTCACAACCCTTTCATAATCTTTAAGGCATTTTGCAAAATATTCCGATGCTTTATCATTCCCCTCTTTATAAGCTTCGATGAACTTATCTTTAATGGCGTTTTTCTTGGCATAAATATTATTTTTCTGCTTGACAATACTCGTTAGAAAGCATGGCATAATCCTTCGCAAGAACAAGATTCTCATAAATAGGGTCAGATTGTGTTTGAAGCGTAGAGAATTCTTGTTCAAGTTCCTCGAATTTCAAATTTTCTTGTGAAGCGTCTACCTTATAGTGATTCTTCCGATCCTTTAAATATTGCATTTTCCCAATAATAACTGAGGATCGAAGCAACTTACGAATTTGAAAAAAGAAATCGTCTCCAACAGGTATCTCGAATGAACTAGACGAAGAACCAGCTTAAAAAAATAGCAGTTTTAGAATCAATCTCCTGAATAATATTATCTTCATGAACCTGAATGATCAAGTCATTTTGTGGAGGTTGGGAAGAATCAGATTTTATGATTATCTTTTCTGGCAAAGATTTGGTGTGGTCAGCAACTTTGTTTTCCGGGGAGGCAAATGCCTTAGAGACCTTTTCATTATCTTGAATAATGCCTTTAAATTTTCATTGACATATTTTTTGGGAAGTTCTTGTAAATAGGGTTTATTGGATTCTTCAGGATTATGATTTTCTTTGTCTTCTTTAGTACAACATCATGAGCTTCTACACCAGAGAGTTTTGGGACTTCTTTTTCTTCCGAAGACCCACCAACCTCTTTATCTCGATGGCTTTTGGCTTTTGACCTTGAGGGAAGATAGAACATTATAGTGATTATTCTGATCCTTTATATATATATATATATATTTCATTTTCCCAATAATAACTGATGATCGAAGAAACTTACGATTTTGAAAAAAGAAATCATCTCCAGTAGGTATCTCGAAAGAACTAGACGAAGAACCAGCTTAAAAAAAATAGCAGTTGTAGAATCAATCTCCTGAATAACATTATCTTCATGATCCTGAATGATCAAGTCATTTTGTGGAGGTTGGGAAGAATCATATTTGATGATTATATTTTCTGGCGAAGATTTGGTGTGGTCAGCAACTTTGTTTTCCGGGGAGGCAAATGCCTCAGAGACCTTTTCATTATCTTGAATAATGCCTTAAAATTTTCATTAACATATTTTTTTGGGAGGTTCTTGTAAATAGGGTTTCTTGGATTCTTCAGGCTTATAATTTTCTTTCTCTTCTTTAGTACAACATCATGAGCTTCTGCACCAGAGAGTTTTGTGACTTGTTCATCTTCCGAAGACTCACCAACCTCTTTATCCCGATGTCTCTTGGCTCTAGCCCTTGAGGGAAGATATGACATTATATCTCGAGCCTCTAACATGTCTAGCACTTCTTGTTGGGTGGGAGGAACCATAAGTTCTTCGAATGATTGGCTCTCTAGAGACGACTCTTAGAAAGATTAATAGGAGTGAAGCAGAGATGGAATATGTAAGACCAATAAACTTTGGCCCACCTACTCAACTCTGTGAAGATGTTTGTCACCGTAGGCACAAAGTCAGCATATGACTTCGACACACCAATCATAACTATTAAAAAAAACATTAGAGAAAGTAGATATAAGAGAAAATGAAGGGAGATTTAAATTTAAAAGTATACCTATATTTGTCCATATGAGGGACAACTTATGAGGATTGTCAGTTGTCGATCCAGGCCCTTTCTTCCAAAATCCAGAGATAAAAAAGAATCGTTGCTTCCATTTTTTGTCTGCTTCAAGTAGATCTTTGAAAATATTTTGGTTACGACCAAATGTTAAGGAATAGAAAGGGAAATATGATTTTTTTGCCAAACCAGAAAGACCAACTAGCTGTTCCAAAGATAAACTTATCCCTGAAATCCTGGAGGCTATTATACAAGCCATATGGGTGAACCGCATATTGGGTCCAGCTTGGGTTGGGAAAAGATCAACCATTGCAAAGTATTCGACGAAGAATGGGTCCAAGGGGAATCACAAACCCCAATTCATTATCTATGTATACACAATCAACTCATGATCCTTGACCGATAAAGGTGTATCCTCAACAGTCGGAAAACAAATAGAGATTGTAGATGAATTCCCCATCGAGTTCCTAGCTTAGCCTCCTCGGATATATCATAGTATTTATACTGAACTTTATGTAGAACCAAAATATGTTTATTCTCGACCACTCGAAGATTATTCCCAACAAAAGCGTCAATATGAGGGGGAAGTAGAATATATTCTTTTGATTTTGTTTTCTTATTTGGAGGGAACTCTCCTGGCTAGTTTGGAGAGTAGTACCTGCTGGTTTTTCTTCTTCTTAAATTGATACAAAAAATCTCTTGCTGGCAATAGCGTCAGTATGAGCGTCGACTGATGGCTCTTCTTCCCCAAAAGCCAAGGCCAAAGCTCTCTCAACATCAACAACATCTTCGGATTTGGCAACATGATGTTCAGCAGATGAAAGATTCAATTATGCCTCATGAATAGGTTCTAGGGACCGTTTCGTCATAGAATCCACATCAAATTTTGTTAATTTTAGAGGAGGTGCTTCAGGGGTTGGTCATGGAGTCCCATGAGGATTAAAGGATGGAGTGGCAGGAATTTTCATGGAGACTTGGGGTCGAACTTTTTCAGATTTGTGCGATCGTTTTCTTTTCAAAGAACAACCTTTGAAATGCTTACTCTTTCTCCATCATTGTATAATTACCCTTGTAAGCTACTAGGTAAGTGTGACTGGGGGGCTGAGATGAGATATCCGAGGGGATGATTGCACTGGGAGAACTATCAGTTAGAGGCCAAGTACCGTAGTACGTTATAGTAGGTGGTTAACGTTTAGGTTCGATGTACAATCCGACGGCTCGTCTCTTGTCAGCTTTTGGCTAATGGTCAACCAATCTAAGATGGTAATTTTTTGGGAATAAACTACTTCCCTCTCTAAAAACATTTTTCGGAAGCTTTATCTCACTATAAATTTTGGTGTGAGGTCAAGGAGAAGCAACAACCATTTATAAGAGGAGCATGAGCCTTAGTGAGTTTTAAAACCCAGGGGAATAAGGGGATGTTTTCCTAGGGAAAAATTTTCTAAAGTAGAGGAACTGAATGCCCGTTGTGTGCCATTTTATAATAAATAGTAAAGTTGAGGAGGAGACTACAATTAGTAATTTATCTAGACATGTGAAACCCACCGAAGGTACTATAAACGCACATCATCTTTCTAGGGGAATGGTAATTGATGAATGATTATAGAATTATTGCTTGTTACTTTTTCTCTCTAAATTGTGGAACTTCTCTCTCTAAAACATTTATAACTATCGATACTAAGTATTTGGTCCTCCAAATATTATTTTACACACAAATTCTCTCTAAAATATTTATAGAATGATCAGTTTCCATTAAGACTCAAGATCTTGTCTCCTCCCACAATTTTTTTTATAAAAATATCATCCTTGTGAATGTCGAAAATCATTTTCATATTGTCTCTGAAGACAATGTGAGGGCGAGGAGCCCAAACTAGGTCGACTAACGTTCTCTTTTTTAACTGTGCCTTTAAGATTCTAACATGTCTCTTTCTAGAAGAATTTGTAATCCCCAAGACAAAATCACCCCCAACAATAATAAGAAGCCTCGTAACAATAATAAAATCATCTTCTTCTAATACAACACACACTATATGGTGATTGGGTCTGAGCCAAGGTAATCACCTTCTGAAATAGCTTACACAACATGACGGTTGAGGTCAAATCTAGATACTCATCAGTTAAGTCACATAAAATCGTCTTATGGCTGAAATTTACCATATTGTTATTTTCCTACTTTAGAATATCCATCTGGGTCCCAGATCCACCTACCCTGACAAACCTCAATCCTTCCTATAACTCACATGAGCCTGACTATTGTTCCTCATATACTATAATAGCTTCCCACTATAGAACAAACTCTGAATCTCTCCCCTTAGCGCTATGCAATCCCTCGTCCAGTGGTCGACCCCATTAAGATATTTGAAAAACCTACCATTGTGAACCTCCTAAGGCTTAGTCATTGGGGGAGGAAGGCTAAAATACACTTGGTCCTTAACCTTATAGTATATATGCACCATACTCTCAGTTAATTTCATAAAATTCCTATGCCTCACCAACTTTTTTCTTTAATTGTCTCGACCTCGACCCAACATTCAACTCCGGTTGAAGGTGGACTACGGTTCTCTCATGCTCTAAACTTGAAGTGATTGAGACTGAGTAGGTGATGGGGAGGAAAATAGAAAAGATATGTGATTTGGTATTGTTGTTGCAGTACCTGAGGTACCCTGCTCATAGAAAATGGATTATCACGATTGGACTATGGTAGTTTTGCCTACGTGTATCATTTAAAACCAAACAAAGATGCATGGTCTCTTTGATCTGAATCTGTGACTCTACCTGTACCAACAATACTTTCAAAGTTAGATATTTCTTCCCTATAACCTCCTCGGACAGATTGGTCCCCATGAGAAATCTATATTTGTAAAAATCATATGACACATCCTCTTTATAATCATCGAGGTTATTCTTGGTGTGCATAAAACCTTGAGCATAATCCCTCAAACTCTTCCCATTTTTATTCTTGCAATGAATTATATGGTCACCATGTCCCTTTGTTAGTTTGCTTCCAAAAAATTAACGTCTAAAGATTGTCCATAACATATCTGATGTGGTTTATTTTTGTTTAAGGGTAAGTTTGTAACTTTTTTCTAGAGTTTTGTGGAATTTTGTGGGTATTTAATGTTTGGGTAGAATGTAGAGGGAGAATTGAGCTGCTTGGTTGTATTTAATTTTCATTACCCTCATTTAATGTTGGTAGTTGGGTATTTATACCCTTATATTTGAGCCTTATGGGCTTTCGGGTTGTGTTTAACGGATTTGGGTCGAGTTTAAAAACCCATTAGTTCTAAGTAAGTAAATAGGAAGCTTAGTCAAAAAGTGATTAGGTTTTAAGTACTTTAGTTCTGTTCGGATAGTTCAGTGGATGATAGCTGTCCGAACTGCCCCTGTCCGGTGAGGTGGACATTGTCCGAAATGACCCTGTCCAGTTCCCATAAAGTGTGGTAACAGAATCCAGACTCATCAGTAGCCCATTTTTTAGGTGGTGTTCAAAAACCTTTAGCAAGACCTAAAAAATAGTCTGTTGCTGGTGACAGTTACATCCGGACAGGTCCTTCGAATTCGAACTGAAAAAAGCTCTTGAAAACTAAACGGTTTCTTGCCAGAGTTCGTGGGACACATGTCTCACTCTGGTTCGTCACATCAGCCGTTTTCCACCTAGAATAGCGCTCCCACCTTCTTCAAAAAGTAACCTCTTCATTTAATGAAGATGACATCAGCGTCGTCTTTAATCATTGCAATCCTTTCGAATTCTCCTAGGTATCAAAACACTTTTTTGCACATTTACTATAAATTAGTTACTCCTTTACTGTTTTATTATCTTCTTCATTCTTACTTTGCTAGAATTCAGAGCTTTCTCTCTCAAAAAACAAACACTTCTTTTTGGTGTAAGTTTATGTTCACAGCCAGGAACGCTTTAATCAAAGGCGGGTGGCTTAATCTATCAGAGTTAGAAAAGGCACAAAAAGTTGAACGGGAAAGGTGCATTGCTGCAGGCCTCCCTACTTCCCATATCGACAAACCAGAAATCCCAAACCCAGAGCCTGACCAGGGCTCTTCTTCAACTAGAAGTGTTAAACCGAGGAGATTGTTTCAAACCAACCTTTCACCTATTGTTTCAGGCTCGTCGGTTCAAGAATCAGAGCCTACTGTTGAACAAGGGCAAGAAGTTACCAGTTTCAAGAGGCCTTCCCCATTTATCGCCATGGGATCAGATGCAGATGTCTATCCCAATAAACTAGTTAATCGGAGAAGAAGTCGCATGGTAAAAGGGCAGGCTTTAAAAGGTACACCTTCAAAATCAGGGGCGAAAGACAGCAACACGGGGTCAGAGGCACCCATAAAAGTTCCTAAGGACAAGCTATCCGGAGCGAAGGCATCTAACACAAGCCTCCAAAAAGAAACCACCGCATCTGATCCCTAGCCGGAGGTCAGAGTTCAGGAGAGCATTGAAGCCCAACAGTCCGGGGGTCAGACTGAACCAACTCCTAACTCCCCTCACCCAGAAACAACTGAAAACCCCTCCTTGGTAATGGAGGAAGTAATGGAGGATTCTATTGAAGAGGCTCCGTTCGAGTCCGAAGTCTCCGGACAAACGAGTGATGCTGGTGCTGCCAAGAAGACAAAGGCAAAGAAAAGCTATGCCTAAGGCATCCGATGGACTGCAAGCTTAGCGAAGTGGTCATCTTCACTGAACTTTTTAACTGGGGACTAAGGTTCCCCTTAGATCCGGAGATAGTCAAATATTTCCACCTCATCAAGCTCTGCCCAAGTCAACTGAGCCCTAATTCCTGGTACACTCTCATGGCCTGTATCATGGCTTCCAGGCTCTCCGGAATTCCTCTTCCAATGGAGGAATTCGCAGCTGTGGCCAGCCTCTGCAGAAATCCCTATATTCCCTTCTATCACTTCAACATGGGTGATAACTACAAAGCAGTAGATGACCTGCTCGAGTCGGAGAGAAATTGGAGGACTAGCTTCTTGTTCGTGAGTGGCACTTGGGAGAATGGGAGGAAGATCAAAGCTGGAGTCAACCCGAGTCTCCTCACCAGCAGGTGGCGAAGTGATAGTAAGAATCCCACCCTACATTCTCATTTTTATTTTTATCAAATTTGTTTAACTGATTTGTCTTGTCTCTTTTCTCTTTTTTTTTACAGTGCTGCCTAAAGACTTCAATGATTACTTAAAGGCCGGGCAGACTACTTGCACCAAGATAAACACTTGGGCTGCTGAAAAGTGGGATAATCGCTTCCACAACGCCTTTACTGGAGGCAATCTTGCAAGGTCTCACCTCTGGAATACTACTGACCGGAGGGACTTAACTTGGGAGGAACTTACCACTCCACCCCCTCTGGATGTAGTCCTTAAAAGAACACATGCACTAGACGGGTCACTGTACTTGCCTGGTCGAGCCAAGGCCCCAAGTAAGATGAAAGGCAAAAAAGGAAAGGCAAAAAGAATGTGGTTGAAGCTAATCCCACCGAAGCAGAGGAAACTGCTCCAACAAACCAAGAGGGGCCAGTTCCAAGTCAGATGGATGCTGCTCTTCTAGAAGCTGTGGAGCACGAGAGTACTAGAGAAGAGGCAGGATCTCCAAAGCCTCCAAGGGCTCCTAAGAGAGACAGGAAACGGGGAGCAGAAAGCAAGGACAGGAAGGCCATGAAGAAAAAAAAACCTCCAGGGGTGATGAACTTTCTCTCCGGCCTCCGGAGCCCCTCCCTCCTATTGACCCTACTGATCCAACAAGAGCAGAAGAGATCCCCGGTGACTTTCAAACCGATGAGGTTGGAGGAGGAGACATTAGTATCGACGGTGTCGACATTAGTATCGACGGTGTCGACATTACAGGGCTTGAGGGACTTGGCGACTATTTTGAAAACCTCCCCAGAGATGACTTTGCTGGGCCTTACCTCCCTCCGAGCACTTCGAACACCGTTACCTTCAATGGTAAAACTTTCACCGTTTCAAGTGAAAGAGATGTTATAACTCACTCTATATTGAGTAATATTCAGCCAGTACTGGTTCTGGAGAAACAAGTGCGAGGTCAGTCAGCAATCATTACTGCCCTTAATGCTGACAAGGAGACACTATCCAATAACCTCCTCACTGCCACCCAAAATGCTGATGTTTTGAAGAGAGAAAATGAGGAGTTAAAGAAGAACCAGGAGGGTTCGGCCACAAAGGTAGCTGCCCTAGAAGATAATATCAAAGACCTCCGGGTGAAGCAGTCCGGGTTGGAGAAAGATCTCTCCTCTTCGAAAAAGGAGATAAAGGCCAAGGACCAAGTCATTCATACTTTGACCAATGACAAAATTGCACTCGAGGACTTGGTGTCCAAGGCTGCAGAGGAAAAAGCTGATTTGCTAAGGGAGCAAGAGGCAAATATCCAAGCCAAGATTGATGCTTATGCCAATAATGTGATAGACACTCAAGAGGAAATGTATGCCAAGGTGAAGTCGGATATGGTTCTACTCTTTCATGAGAAGTTTCCAAAGAGGAATCTGGGGGACTTACGGACTTTTGTAAAGTACCCCGACCTTCCCTTCCATACAATGGCTGATGGAGACAAGCACGATTATTCTAGTGATGACTCATCTAATGAAGAGGAGAACACCGGAGAGAGTCCAGATGAAGGAAATGATGACCTTAAGAAGAAGAAAACGAGCGAGGCTGAGCCATCTTCAAAGGTTCGGTCTTAGAGTATCAATTTTTTTTTGCTTTTTGTTTTGATTGAACTAAAGTCCTTGGAAGGCCAAGGCATTTTTGTAATTGTGTCTGGTGTTTGACCGGATAGATATTTTTGTTTTGTTTGACAATTTAAAGTCCTTGGAATGGCCAAGGCACTTCGGTTGTTTCAATGGATATCTTTACTTTGCACAATTCTTGCATTCCTTGATAGTTTTTCAATTTTGGTGGCTGATGTTTAAACAACCCTTAGTTAATTCACAAATATCCTAAAGTGAGAGTGTTTAAATTCTCCGATGACAAATGTTTAAGTAGTCATCACTCCTTTAATTTAAGCCGGCCTGTGTTTAAATAAAAATTTGATAATGAACTATTAAGTAAGAACACTCCGAATTTTTAAGAAGGCATCAAATTTTATAAAAGAGCCCAGACACCTTATTAAAACCTCCCCGCCCCACAAGGGTAGGAAAGAGTATGCCCCTAAATATTTACATGGACTTTTAAACAAGTAAATATTTACATAGTTTCTACTCCAAGTACATCCGGAGGTGCTCAATATTCCAAGGGTGATTCAAAACCCTTCCATCCTTGTCTTCTAGCCAGTATGTCCCAGGTTTAAGCCTTTCAATGACCATATAGGGTCCTTCCCAAGTTGGGGCTAGTTTACAGAGCAACTTCTCTTTAGTGTGTAAGAAGACTTTCCTTAACACTTTATCCCCCGGCTGAAAATCTCTTCTTTTAACTTTGGAAGCAAACCTGCTTCTCATCAAACCTTGATAGTGCACAGTTCTAAGGTGTGCCTTAACTCTTCTTTCCTCTATCAAATCAAGTTGACCTCGGATAGCCCCCTCATTAGCGTGTTCGGAGAAATTATGAACTCGAAATGACGGGAGAGTTGCTTCTATGGGAGCTATGGCATCCATCCCATACACCAAGGCAAAAGGTGACTCTTGTGTTGCAGCCCCAGGTGTAGTCCGGTAAGCCCACAAAACCTCTTGTAAATAACTAGGCCATTTTCCAACAGCCCCTTCTAAATTTTTCTTCAAACCGGACAGTATGGTTCTGTTAGCCACTTCAACTTGACCATTTGCTTGCGGGTGGAAAGGTGAAGAGAAATAATGTTGTATACCTCTAGAGGCACATAAACTCTCCATTTCCTTATTGTCGAACTGTGGCCCATCGTCTGTTGTTATTTTCTGTGGAATTCCAAATCTGCAACAGATATTAGATAAAATGAATTTTATGATAGCTTTTGATGTTGTACCCGCTAATGGAGCTGCTTCGATCCACTTTGAAAAATAGTCAATAGCCACAATTATTGTTCTGCGCCCTCAAGATGCCATAGGTAGAGGTCCCACCAAGTCCAGCCTCCATTGAGCAAAGGGTATAGGCTCAGAAATTGACTCTAACGGGGTGGCTGGTGATGAGTCCGAATTCAGCGTGCTCCCCGGACATGGACAGATCAGTCCAAGGCCTCTGGACCGAACAGACCGGGCAGCTCACATGGACCGGACAGATCACTTTGAGCACTATGACCATAGGACTGTTCGAACTGTGACAAAAGTACTAAAAAAACCTAAACACTTCTTGACTAAGCTACTTGCTCTCCTACTTAGAGCTCATGGGTCTTTGAACATGACCCGAGTCCATTAAACATGACCCGAAAGCCCATAAGGGCCCAAATATCAGGGTATAAATACCCAACCACCTGCATTAACTAGGGGTAATGAGAATTAACTGCTACCAAGCTGCTTAATTATCTCTCTACTCTCTACTCTAAACACTTAACACCCACATACTTCCTTAAAACACCAACTGAAATTACCAGCCTACCCTCAGGCGATTATTATCCTCACCAAATTGGCGACCACAGTGGGAGCACGAAGGTGCCTGAATCAAGCATTCAAAACCAGCTAAGAAAATCTGTCCGTATGAATCCGGACAATCCAGAAGTACCACCAGCTCTGCTCGAAGTGGTTGGAGAGAACGATGAGTACACTATCGAAGAGCGTGATAGGCTCAAGGGTGAAATAGAAGCTCTGAGGGCTGAAAAGGCCAAGATGGGCGTGAAAGAAAAGTCCAAAGCATCAGTTGCTCATCACACCGATAACCCCAGAGAGCATGAGTCTTCGAAGACTCATGTGAGTACTAAGAAGACTCATGCTAGTTCTAAAAAGTCTCACCGGTCTAAGCCAGTGGAGAGTTCTGACTCAAGCTCAGAGTCTTCTGATAGCTCTTCGGACAGGGATGGAGTTGAAAAATCCTTATCCTCCAGCAGCGATGAGTGTCGAACTAGAAAGAAGCAAAGGCAGATAAAAAAATACTCAAGAAAAAGGGATAGACAAGGAAAAATGAAAAGGCATATTGGTAAGGGATCATCTCATAGCCGGAAGCATGTAGATCGGATGCTGATGGATCCCTTTGCTTTTCACGATGAGCCAGGTATCTTTGCAACTCCCAATGAGGGTACCGTGTTCAGTCGTGGAAGGAATTGGAGGCAATCTCCATTATCTTCTAAAATTCTGTCCAGAAACCTCCCTAAGAGGTTTGATAGCACCAAGATAGAGAAGTACGATGGCAGTACTGATCCGGACAACCATCTGGAACAATTTAAAAACTTTATGATGAACTTTGATGATGATGATAAACTGCTCTGTAGGGCATTCTCCCAGTCATTCACGGGGAGTGCTCTAAAGTGGTACAACAGCCTGCCTCAGGGTTGTATAAAAGACTTCGACATTTTTTGGGTGGCCTTTCGAAGGCAGTTCGTAGCGAGTAAAGAGCTGAAGGGTAATGGAGACACAATAATCCATTGTGCCCAAGAGCCAAATGAGTCCTTGAAAGAATACATAAGCCGTTTTGTGAATACAAAGAATGGGTTGGCTGATTGCTTCGAACAAGTAGCAATAGCGTCCCTGAGACAGGGTTTGAACCCAGGCAATCTAGCTGATTCAGTGACCTGAAAGAAGGTCATGACATGGGGAGGGTTGCTGAATCAGATTGGCAAACAAATAAACGTCGATGAAACAAAGAAAACCAGGGTGCACAGGCAGGTGAGGTCTACCCCGGTGACACCAAATCCCAATCAGAATCAGTCCGGGAACAAAGCAAGAGAAACCGGACAGGGGCATGGTAGGGCAAAAGCTCAGTCTCAGCCAGCTGCTCCTGCTCAAAGTCAACAATCCAGAAACAAGAGAGGGCCATGGGTCCAACTGGAGTGGTTCGCAGAGTTAAAAGAAAGTGTGGCCACTATCTTTGATAAAACAAAGGATGAGGTGCATTACCGGAGACTGGCAACTCTGCAGTCTCTCAGAGAGCATCGCAACAACTCTTTTTTCCAGTATCACAATGATATTGGTCATACCACTGATGACTGCATAGCATTGAAACAAGAAGTTCAGAACTTGATTGAAAGGGGAAAGCTGGGGGCCTATGTAAAAAAAGAGGGGGTAACAGGCCTGATAACACTCACCGGGTTGGTCCAAGTAATGCTGCTCCGGAGAGAGCCATGGTTATAGTTGAAAGGTTTGACGTGAAATCTGAATACTTGGATCCTGATCCAACTCGGAACAGAGTGGGTGCTATAGAGGAATGTTCTACGTCGGTCTCCGGGCTCATTAAGTTTTTCGAGTCGCTTACAATTTTCGGAGGAGACACTATGACAGCTCCCACTGCTTCTTCGAGGAAGAGGTATGTTCATACTTTAGCCTCCCAGCTAGAAGGAGGCATGACATCCTATCAGTCACCAAACTCATTCCCCTTCATTGTGTTTGATGAAGATGATTTAAGAAACATTGCTGGCCCTCATGAGGATGTTGTTGTCATAGGAGCATCTATAGGGGGCAATGACATAAGACGGATCTTGGTGGATACTGGAAGCTCAGCCAATATCCTTTTCCTAACCACTTACAAGAAAATGAAAAATCCAGCTGTAATTCAGAATTCGGACAGGTCAATCGTGGGCTTCACAGGCAGCTCAGCAGATGTGATCGGGGAATTCGAAGAAGAGGTGTTATTGGGCAAGGGCCCGTTCAAGAAAATGGTCAGAATACTCTTTATTGTGGTGGATTGTCCCACTTGCTATAATGCTATTCTAGGGAGGTCGTGGCTCTCTAGGATGCATGCAGTGGCTTCAACAGTCCACCAGTGCTTGAAATATGTTGTTCAAGGACAGGTTGGAGTTCTCCGGAGCAGCCAAAAGGTTGCAAGAGAATGTTATGCCACTGCCCTGGCTCCTCGAACACTGGGAGCAGTCCGTATTGATGAACAATAGCAGTTTGAGGGCCTTTCTGGGGGTGAGGGTGAAATTGATGACCCCAGAAAGACCCCCGGAGTGTTGATACCAGTTGAAGAAGTAGAAACGCACTGGTTGGAAGATGGAAAAAGTGTCAAGATAGGGTCTAAAATGCCACCTGTTTTGAAAGATCAAATGTTGAAGTTTTTGAAGAACCATCAGCATGTTTTTGCTTGGTGCAATGCTGATGTTACTGGAGTTCCATCAGAAGTGATATCACACCACCTATCCGTCCGGAGAGATATAGCTCCAGTAGTTCAAAAAAGAAGAGCTTTTTCCAAAGAAAAGGCTGATGCCATTGTGCAAGAGGTTGACAGGCTCACAAAGATGGGGCACATCAAGGAATCTCAATACCCTTTGTGGACTGCCAATCATGTCTTGGTGAAAAATAAGAATGGAAAGTGGCGTATGTGCATTGACTTCACAGACCTCAATAGAGCTTGCCCAAAAGACTTGTATCCGGTCCCCCGGATTGATCAGTTAGTAGACTCTACCTCTGGGAACAAGCTGCTTTCCTTTATGGATGCTTTCTCTGGATACAATCAGATTCAAGTAGATCCAAAAGATCAAGAGCATACCACATTTGTCACAGACAGAGGTCTTCATTGCTACAAAGTAATGCCATTTGGTTTGAAAAATGCTGGGGCTACTTATCAGAGATTAGTCAACAACGCATTTGCTGATCAAATTGGAAGAAATGGAAGTATACATTGACGATATGATGGTGAAGAGTGTGGATGAGCAGGTGCACTTGTCCGATCTCCAAGAAACTTTTGCCAACTTGGTAAAAGTGAATTTAAAGTTGAACCTTGAAAAGTGTGTGTTCGGAGTGCAGTCCGGGAAGTTTCTAGGCTATATCATAAGTGAGCATGGAATACAACCCGATCCGGACCAGCTGAATGCTCTTTTCCATATGGAACCTCCTCGAAACATCAAAGAAGTATAGCGGTTAACGGGGAGATTAGCTGCCTTAAACAGATTTATCTCAAGGTCTTCGGACAGATGTGCTCCTTTCTTTCAAACTTTGAAGGGTGCAAGGGGCTTTGATTGGACCCCGCAGTGTGATGAGGCTTTCAATGAGATCAAGAAACACCTGTCCTCCCCCAAAACTTTGTTCAAACCAGTCGATGGGGAGACTCTCTTTGTATATTTGGCGGTTTCAAGTTGTGCCATCAGTGCTGTGCTGGTAAGAGAGGTCGATAGTCATCCCCATCCAGTGTACTATATCAGCAAAAGCTTGATAGATGCAGAGAAACGTTACTTGAAACTTGAAAAATTGGCATTGGCCTTGGTGATAGCAGCCAGGAAGATGAGACCTTATTTCCAGGCTCATCCCATCATCGTCCAGACTTCTTTTCCCTTGAAGAATGTCCTTCAAAAAGCAGACATTTCAAGCAGGATGACTAAGTAGTCAGTAGAGTTGGGGGACTTCGATATAGTCTTTGCTCCCCGAACGGCAGTCAAAGCCCAAGCTGTGGCTGATTTTCTGGTCGAATTCCACTCCGACAGAGATTCGGAGCAAGCTACTAATATAAAAGATAAATAAGTATGGGTCGTCCGAACAGATGGTGGATCTAGCACTATGGGGTGTGGTGCAGGGGTATGTTTGACTTCCCCGTATGGAGACAAGATGTACCAGGCTATTTGTTTTGCTTTCAGGGCATCTAATAACGAGTCCGAATACGAGGCAGCTATAGCTGGGTTAAAATTGGCCTACATTTGTGGGGCTAAGAGGGTCAAGCTACTAAGCGACTCCCAACTGATTATCCACCATGCCCAAGGCCAGTCTGAGGCTAAGAAGGAGCAACTTGTGAAATATTTACTCCTCCTCAAAAATGAAGCGCTTAAGTTTAAAAGTGTTGTCTATGAACACATTCCCCGGGCAGAAAATGAGCTAGCAGACTCACTGGCAACCATAGCATATACGGAGTCATATCCATGGATCCATGTGCTTGAAAGCCCCTCCATTCAACTTTGTAAGGGTAAAGAAGAGGAAATTTTTGAAATACAAGTGAAACAACCTCAAGACTGGAGGTTTCCTCTCATGCAATATCTCTCCGATGGTGTTGTGCCTCCGGATAAGTCGCTAGCCAGAACATTGAAACACAAGGCTCGTGGTTTCATCATATTGAGAGAAATGTTATATAAGAAGTCTTACAGTAAATCTCTCCTACGCTGTTTGGGGGATGAAGAATCACAAATGGTCACCTCCGAATTGCACGATGGCGAGGGGTCAGCCCATTGTGGGTTTAGAGCTTTGACAAGAAGAGTTTTACTCTTCGGTTATTATTGGCCATCAATCATGAAAGATGCTAAGGAGTTGGTAAGAAGGTGTGACCCATGCCAGAGGTACAGCAATGAAATTCATGTACCAGCCATTCCTTTAGAGTCAATTTCTGAGCCCATTCCTTTTGCTCGATGGGGATTGGATTTAGTAGGGCCTCTCCCTGTGGCATCCGGAGGGGGCAAAACTATAATTGTAGCCATTGACTACTTCTCGAAGTGGATAGAAGCAGCCCCTCTAGCAGGGACAACATCAAAAGCTGTTTTAAAATTCATTCTATCCAACATATGTTGCAGATTTGGTGTCCCACAGAAAATAACAACAGACAACGGGCCAGAGTTCGACAATAGAGAAATGGAGAGCTTCTGTGCCTCAAGGGGTATACATCATTGTTTTTCTTCACCTTTCCACCCACAAGCTAATGGGCAAGTTGAAGTGGCTAATAGAACTATACTGTCCGGTTTAAAGAAGAATTTGGAAGGGGCTGCTGGAAAGTGGCCTAGTTATTTACAAGAGGTCTTGTGGGCCTACCGGACAACACCTGGGGCTGCAACACAAGAATCACCCTTTGCCCTGGTCTATGGGATGGATGCAGTAGCTCCCATAGAAGCAACTCTCCCCTCTTTTCGTATTCACAACTTCTCCGAACATGCTAATGAGGTGGCAATCAGAGGTCAACTTGATTTGATAGAAGAAAGACGAGTTAAAGCTCACCTTAGAGTTGCACACTATCAAGGCTTGATGAGGAGCAGGTTTGCTTTCAAGGTCAAAAGAAGAGATTTCCGACCAGGGGACAAAGTATTAAGGAAGGTCTTCTTACACACTAAATAAAAGCTCTTCGGGAAGCTGGCCCCAACTTGGGAGGGTCCGTATATGGTTGTTGAAAGAATTAAGCCTGGAACTTATTGGTTGGAAGACAAAGATGGCAGAGTTTTAACTCATCCTTAGAATATTGAGCATCTCCGGATGTACTTGGAATAGCACTTGTGTAAATATTTACTTGTTTGAACATCCATGTAAATATTTGGGGGCATACTCTTCCCTCCCCGGTACCACGAAGAGGTTTTAATGAGGTGTCCGGGCTGTTAAATAAAATTCGATGCCTTCTTAAAAAATTTTCTAACTGCTTTTAAAGTTTTGTCCCTTGACATACTATCCTGACTGAAATATCTAAGGGCTATTTAAACTCTAGCCGGAGAATTTAAACACTCTCACAATGCAACAACTAAAGGCTACTTAAACTCTGGCTATCAAATTAAAACGAACAATGAAAGAAGATGATGGTTGCACGAAACAGAGATATTCATTAATAACTTAAACTTGCCTTGGCCTTCCAAGGACTTTTAAATAGTCAAGATACAACACAAAAAGCCTGTCCGAACAAACACCGGACACCATTACAAAAGGAGTGCCTTGGCCTTCCAAGGACTTTAGTCTGAATAAAAAATAAAATTGTAAGTTAAGGTTTAGCCTTTGAAGATGGCTCACCTTCATCTACCTTCTTGCCCTTAAAGTCGCTTTTCCCTTCGTCTACCTTCTTGCCTTTGGGATCGCCTTTCTCTTCGTCTGGGCTCTCTCCAGTATGTTCTTCATCAACCGAGGAGCCACTAGAGTAGCCATACCTATCACCTTCGGCCATCGTGTGGTATGGGAGATCTTCAGGCTCAATATAAAGCCATAATTCCCCTAGGTTCCTGTCCGGAAATTTTTCATGAAAAAGTAGAACCATGTCAGACCTCACCTTCTCGAGCAATAGCTCTTCACTTTTAATCATATGGTTGGCATAGGCGTTGATCTTGGCTTGGATCGTAGCCTCTTGATCCCTCAACAAGGTGTTTTTCTCCTCGGCAGCCTTGGATGCTGCATTCTCAAGAGCAATCTTATCGGTAGTTAAGTTGGTGATAACCTTGTCCTTTGCCTTGGTCTCTTCTTTTGAGGCAGTAAGGTTTTTCTCCACACCGGATAGCTTCTCCCGGAGGTCTCTGATGGTTTCCTCTAGAGTGGCAACTTTTGTGTTGCTTTCCTCCTGATTCCTCTTCAACTCCTCATTTGCTTCCTTTAGCATGTCAGCATTGGCAGTAGCAGTGCGAAGGTCTTCGGACAGCTTTTCCTTCTCAGACTTAAGGTCTTTGATGATGTCTGCTTGACCCCGAACTTGTCTCTCCAGTGTAAGTACCGGCTGCACGTTTCTTAGCAAGGAGTGGGCTATGGTGTCCTTTTCACTAGAGATAATGAAAGTCTTACCATTGAAATTGACGGTGTTGGAGCTGCTCGGAGGAATGTAAGGCCCTGCGAAGTCGTCTCTAGGGAGGTTGAGGAAGTATTCACCAAGTTCACCAAGACCGGTGATATTTACTTCATCCATGTTGAGCTCTCCTCCCTCAACTTCATCAGTGTGAAAGTCCCTTGGGATCTCTTCAGCATGTGTTGGGTCAGAAGGGTCAGCCTGGAAAGAAGGCTCCGGATCCCGGAGAGCAAGCTCATCTCCGTTAGCAGTCTTTTTCTTCTTGGCTGCCCGGTCTGCCCCTTCACTCCGCTGTTTGCGATTCCTCTTGGAAGCCCTTGGAGGTTTTGGGAGGTCTGCTTCTTGCCTTTCGGTCTCTTGCTCTACCACTTGCAAGAGAGCAACATCGATTTGGCTTTGGGCCGGCCCCTCCGGGTCTGTTGGAGCATCCTTCTCAGCATCAGCAGGATTAGCATCGCTCACCACCTTTTTGCCTTTCTTCTTGCCCTTCATTTTGCTTGGGGATTTGGCCCGGCCTGGCAAGAAGAGTGTCCCATCTGGTTCATGGGTCCTCTTAAGAACCGTGTCCAGAGAAGGCTGGGTGGTGAGCTCCTCCCAAGTTAAGTCTCTCCGACCTGTGGTGTTCCACAGGTGAGACCTTGCCAGATTTCCACTAGTAAAAGCATTGTGGAATCGGTTCCCCCAGTTCTCTGCAGCCCAGGCATTGATTTTGCCACAAGTGACCTGTCCGACCTTCAAGTAATCACCGAACTCCTTAGGCAGTTCTGTTAAAACAAAAGAAAGACCAATTAATTTAAAAACAACTTTAAGAAGGAAGAAGTAGACCAAGATTTAAAATGAGAGACTTACGGTCACTCCTCCACCTACTTATGAGGAGGCTTGGGTTCACTTTGGACTTGATCCTCTGTCCGTTTTCCCAAGCGCCACTGACAAACAAAAACTGGCTCCTCCATTTACTCTCAGACTCCAATAGATCATCAACAGCTTTGAAACTGTTCACCATATTGAAGTGGTAGAAGGGGAATTGGTGATGTTTGCAAAGATTGGCCACTGCAGCAAACTCTTCCATAGGAAGAGGAATCCCGGACAGCCTTGATGCCATGATGCATGACATCAGAGTATACCAAGCGTTGGGGCTCAGCTGGCTCGGACAGAGTTTGATCAGATGAAAATATCTGACAATCTCTGGGTCCAATGGGAGTCTGAGTCCCCAATTAAATAGCTCCGTGAAGAAGACTATTTCATTCAGCTTGCAATCCATAGGAGTTTCGGGATCTATGGGAATCCTTATCTTCACATTTTCTGGGATCCCCCATTTTGTGCGCATTCGACCCAGGTCAGTCGTATGGATGAAAGCATACTTGGTCTTCTGTAAGGCCAAGAGGTATTTAAGTTCGACCCTGTGAAAACAAGGCCCTACCTTCCCTTCGAGACACTCCGGCAGCTCCGGATGCCTCAAGCACAGTTTTTATTTGCCCTTATCTTTTTTGGCAGCAGCAGTGTTACTAGTGTGACCGGAGGGCTCAGACTCAAAAGGGACTTCTTCAGCAGAGTCCTCCATTCTTTCCTCCATGATCGTTGGAGGAATATCAGTGGTGGTGGTCCGGGGAGAATTCAAACTTGGCTCAGCCTGGCTTCCGGACTGCTGGTTTTCAGTGTTTTCTTGACTTCTAGTCTCAGGCTAGGGCTCTGAGGCAGAAGTCTCTCTTTGAGGTGCTGGGCTGCTAGTCTCCGGACCAGGTAGTCTTTCCCGGGGAGCTCTGATAGGCACTCCAGATCCTGAACTGCTATTTTTTGCCCCCGATTTTGAGGGAGTGTCCTTGGAGGCTTGCCCCTTAACCAGCCAACTCTTTCTTCGGTCAACTAACTTCTCCGGGGAGTTCTCAATATCTGATCCCATCGCTATGAAGGGTGAGGGTTTTTTGAAGCTGGTGGCAGTTACTCCGGGTTCGACGATGGATTCTGATTTCTGAACAGAAGAACCATAGATGATAGGGGAGAGGCTAGGCTGGAATAACCTTCTAGGCTTAGTGCCTTTGGAGGAAGAAGATCCTCGATCTGACTCTACAGCAGAAGAGATTGATCTGTCGACAGGCGAAGTAGGTAACCCTGCTGCGATTCGTCTTTCCTTCTCAACTTTTTGTGCCTTCTCCAACTCGGAAAGGTTGAGCCACCCGCCTTTGATCAAAGCAGTCCTTGCTGTAAACATAAACTGTCAAGAAAATCTTTGCTTTAGAGAGAGAAAGCTCTAAGAAAATATGCAGAGTAAATATGAAAGAGATAGTAAAACAGTAGAAAGTGAGTTTCAATTTATAGTAAATCTGAAAAAGGAAGTTGATTCCTAGGAGAATTCGAAAAGTTTGGCAATGATTAAAAGAAGGCGCTGATGTCACCATTTGTAATTAAAGAGGTTGCTTTTCGAAGAAGGTGGGTTGAAAATTCAAGGTGAAAAAACGGCTGGAGCAACCAATCAGAGAGCGACACGTGTCCCACGAACTCTGGCAAAAAACGTTTTGAATTCGTGAAGCTTTATCTGTCCGGGTAAACCCATAAAACTGTCCGGATTAAAAAATACTTCTGATGTCGGACTGTTTTTCAGGTCTCTGACAAGAATACTTGCTCAAACACCTAAAAAAGGGGCTTCTGATGAGTCCGAATTCAGCGTGCTCCCCGGACAGGGACAGATCAGTCCAAGGCCTCTGGACCGGACAGACCGGACAGATCACATGGACCGGACAGATCACTTTGAACACTATGACCATAGGACTGTTCGAACTATGACAAAAGTACTAAAAAACCTAAACACTTCTTTACTAAGCTATTTGCTCTCCTACTTAGAGCTCATGGGTCTTTGAACATGACCCGAGTCCATTAAACATGACCCGAAAGCCCATAAGGGCCCAAACATCAGGGTATAAATACCCAACCACCTGCATTAACTAGGGGTAATGAGAATTAACTGCTACCAAGCTGCTTAATTATCTCTCTACTCTCTACTCTAAACACTTAACACCCACATACTTCCTTAAAACACCAACTGAAATTACCAGCCTACCCTCAGGCAATTATTATCCTCACCAGCTGGAACATGAATTTCGTTACTATATCCCTGGCATGGGTCACACCTTCTCACCAGCTCCTTAGCATCTTGCATTATAGTGGGCCAATAATAACCAGCCAACAAAACTCTCCTTGTTAGAGCCCTGAATCCACAGTGAGCTGATCCCTCGCCATCATGCAATTCGGAGAGCACCATTTGAGATTCATCATCCCACAAACATCGTAAGAGGGGTTTACTGTAAGACTTCTTATAAAGAACATCTCTTAGTATGATAAAACCACGAGCCTTATACTTTACTTTTCTTGCTATTGACTTATCCGGAGGCAAGATGCCATCAGAGAGATATTGAAGGAGAAGAAACCTCCAATCTTGGTGCTGTTTCATCTGTATATCGAAGCTTTCTTCCTCCTTACCCATATTGAGTTGAATGGAAGGGCACTCCAGCATATGGATCCAAGGATATAATTCAGTATAGGCTATGGTTGCCAAGGAGTCTGCTAGTTCATTTTCTGTTCGGGGTATGTGCTCATAAACAATACTCTTGAACTTGAGTGCCACATCTTTGAGAAGGAGTAAGTATTTTATTAGATGCTCCTTTTTGGATTCAGATTGACCTTGCGCATGATGGATAAGAAGCTGGGAATCACTCATCAACTTGACCATTTTGGCTCCACAAATAAGAGCTAATTTTAAACCAGCTATATCAACTTCATATTCGGACTCATTATTAGAAGCCATAAAAGCAAAACATATAGCTTGGTACATTTTGTCACCATACGGAGAGGTCAAGCATACCCCTGCACCACACCCCATAGTACTTGATCCACCATCAGTCCGGACGACCCAAACCTTTTTATCTTTCACATCAGTTTTTTGCTCTATATCCCTATCTGAACGGAATTCAAGTAAGAAATCAGCCACGGTCTGGGCTCTGATTGCTGTTCGAGGAGCAAAATCAATATCGAAGTCCCCGACTTCCACTGACCACTTAGTCATTCTACTCGAAATATCTGTTTTTTGTAGAACGTTTTTCAGGGGATAGGATGTCCGGACAATAATAGGATGAGCCTGAAAATAAGGCCTCATCTTCATAGCAGCAATTACCAGGGCTAGTGCTAACTTTTCAAGCTTTAGATAACGTTTCTCTGCATCTAACAAGCTCTTGATGATGTAATACACCGGACGGGGATAATTATCTACCTCCCTCACCAATACGACACTTATAGCACAACTGTAAACTGCCAAGTATATGAAGAGAGTCTCTCCATCAACAGGTTTATATAGAGTCTTGGGGGAGGACATATGTTTTTTAACTTCATTAAAATTCTCATCACATTGTGAAGTCCAGTCGAATCCCTTTGCACCTTTTAAAGTTTGAAAGAACGCGGCACATCTGTCCGAAGACCTTGAAATGAATCGATTTAACGCAGCCAACCTCCCAGTCAACCTTTGTACTTCTTTAATATTTCGAGGAGGCTTCATTTGGAATAAAGCATTAAGCTGGTCCGGATCAGGCTGTATCCCTTGCTCACTTATTATATACCATAGGAATTTTCCGGACTGTACTCCGAACATACACACTTCTCTGGATTTAGTTTCAAATTTACTTTTACTAAGTTAGCAAAAGTTTCTTGGAGATCTGCCAAGTATAACTCTTCATCCATACTTTTTACCATCATGTCGTCAATATATACTTCCATATTTCTTCCAATCTGATCAGCAAAAGCTTTGTTTACCAACCTCTGATAAGTTGCCCCAGCATTTTTTAACCCAAAGGGCATCACCTTGTAACAATGAAGGCCCCTATCAGTAACAAATATAGTATGCTCCTGATCCTTCAGATCTACTTGAATCTGGTTGTACCCGGAGAAGGCATCCATGAAAGATAGTAGTTTATTCCCAGATGTAGAATCCACCAGCTGATCTATCCGGGGGACAAGGTACAAATCTTTTGGACAAGCTCTGTTGAGATCTGTAAAATCAATACACATAAGCCACTTGTCATTTTTCTTTTTCACCAAGACCGGATTGGCTGTCCATAAAGGATAATGAGACTCTGTCGACTTCTTGAACTATGACATCAGCCTTTTCCTTGGAAAAAGCTCTTCTCTTTTGTACTACGGGTGCTATGTCTCTTCGGATGGACAGTTGGTGTGATATAATATCTGTTGGTACCCCGGTAACATCAGCATTGCACCAAGCAAAAACATGCTGATGGTCTTTTAAGAACTTCAACATCTTACCGTTTAGCTCGGATGCCATTTTGGACCCTATCTTAACATTTTTTCCTTCTCCCAAAGAATGTATTTCGACTTCCTCAACTGGTATTAAAACTCCAGGGGTCTCTCTGGGGTCATCAATTTCACCCTCACCCCCAGAAAGCCCCTCAAACTGCTATTCTTCATTGATACTAACTAGAGGCGACTGGTTTGAAACACAGTCGTCGGCTGTAGAAATCAAGAGGAAGAAGACAAAACAACCGATGGATAGTTCTAACCCTAGGTTAGAATAAAGGAGACTTTAAAGAAAAATCAAATTTCTATTCAAAAAAAGTCTGCAACAAAACTAGGGGTTGAGAGCCTTTTATAGAAGTGCTCGAAATTCTAGCCCAAAATTACAGCCTTTTTTCTCATGCAATAAAATAAAGCCCAGTCCAATTTCAAAGTGATTGGAGCTGATTAAGTATTTTAATAAAATCTAAATAAAATAGGAAAATGTAAAACATTTAATAAAACAGCAAAACGAGGGTTTAAACGACTAAATTTAGGGCCTCGACTTCATCACTTGTGATGTTTTCAAAAATCGTTGGGCTTCTCGACGCGTTCGATTTGAGTGGTCGCATCGCCTATTCTGATATCTGGGCCCCAAATAAAGCTTGTTTCCGTTTTTCTAAAAGGGCCATATAGTCATGGGCTCGCGCAACTACATCATCCTCCCCTTCTTCGGAAGAATTCGCCCACGAATTCTCAGCTTCATCATCCTCAACAGCAGCGGTAAATGGCACCAGGTGCTTCACGTTGAAAACATTATGGGTCTTCATGTGGCTGGGAAGTTTCAACCTGTATGCATTGGGATTAATCTTTTTAATAATTTCAAACGAACCCACCTTCCTCGCAGCCAACTTATTGTACTCGTGTGCAGGATAGCGATCCCTAGTCAACACAGCCCATACAAAGTCTCCAACTGCAAATTCCACCAGGTGGCGCTTCTTATCTACGACAATCTTGTACTTCTGTGTTGTTTCCTCCAGGTGTTTGCGGGTGTTCGCATGGATCTCCCATAGATCAGCAATGGCGTTCTCGACCTTAGGTGGGACCTTATCAAGCGTTGGGAAAGCTAAGTCCATAGGACCTCGTGGGTTATAACCATAGACTACCATGAAGGGACTATACCCAGTACTGCGCTTGTGGTGCCTATTGTAGGTGAACTCAACATGATAGAGGCGGGAATCCCATGCTTTCAAGTTCCCAGAGACCTCTGTGCGTAACATGTTGCCTAACGTTCGATTAGTTACCTCGGTTTGGCCGTCTGTCTTCGGGTGATATGCGCTGCTAAAACTCAGCTTCGTGTTTGTGAGGCGCCAATCCTCCAAAAATGCCCCACAAACCGCGCATCGCGATCACAAACGATATTCAAGGGTAGACCATGTAAGCGGTAGACCTCACGAAAGTATAAATTAGCAACATTCACAGCATCTGTTGTTTTTTTGCAGGCAATAAAGTGGGCCATCTTAGAAAACCTGTCAACCACTACAAAAATAGAATCGTTATCTCTCTGTGTTCTTGGCAGCCAGAGATGAAATCCATGCTGACGCTTCGCCACGGTCTTTCCGGTATTGGGAGTGGTAGGTATAGACCTGCGTTGGAGGATATACTTTTTGCCACTTGGCAAACCCGACAACCAGCTACAAAACGGATGACATCTCGCCTCAAATGCGGCCAGAAGAACTGACTGGATACAGAGTGAAGGGTTTGATCTCTACCCCCATGCCCCTCGTTGTGTCTCTCTTGTACAATCAGTAACCTCAAACTGCCCTCAGGAACACAAAGTAAATTACCTTTGAAGAGGTAACCGTTGCCCACTGCAAAATCTTTTCTCAGACCTGCGCTGACATCCTCTAGAATAAGACCAAAATATGGATCGGTAGCCAATAGATCCTTCATCATCTCGAATCCCACAATTTCTCCTTCCATACAAATCATCATGCTGCGTCGGCTCAGTGCGTCAGCTACGCGGTTAACTGTCCCCGAAGTATGTTTAATGGAAAAGGTAAATTGTTGAGTAAATGCTGCCCAACGTGCATGACGGGAATAGAGTTTCTCCTGATTCTGCAGATGCTTTAAGGCATCATGATCGATGTACAGGAAAAAGTCATTGTAGGCCAAGTAGGAACTCTAGTGCTTCAAAGCTCGTACAACTGCATAGAACTCCTTGTCATAGGTGCTGTAGTTAAGTTTAGCTCCACTTAACTTTTCGCTGAAGTATGCTACAGGGCGACCTCGTTGGCTGAGTACATCGCCAATGCCCAATCCAGATGCATCACAATGCAATTCAAATCCTGTAGAAAAGTCAGGTAAAACCAGAATCGGTGCAGTGGTAAGTCTTACCTTGATTTCCTCAAACGCCTTAGCTACTTCAGGGGTCCAACAGAATGTCTTGCCCTTCATACACTCTGTAATGGGAGCCATAACAGTGCTGAAGTTATGTATGAACCATCTGTAAAAGGAGACCAATCCGTGAAAAGAGCGGACTTCAGTGATGGAAGTAGGAATAGGCCTGTCTCGCACGGCTTCTACTTTCGACTGATCCACTGAAAGCCCATATTTTGACACAACATACCCCAGGAAGACGACCGAATCTATCATAAAACAACACTTATCGAGTCCTCCATAAAACTTCTCTCGCCTCAAAACAACCAACACCTCGCGTAAGTGTTGGAGATGCAGCTCTTCCGTGGTACTATAAATAAGAATATCATCAAAGTACACAACAAGAAATTTTCCGATGAATGGGCGAAATACCTGGTTCATAACCCGCATGAACGTGCTAGGAGCGTTAGAAAGACCGAATGGCATTACCATCCATTCAAACAGACCTTCTCGGGTCTTGAAGGCTGTTTTCCACTCATCCCCCATACGAATACGAATCTGGTGGTATCCGCTCTTCAAATCCAGCTTCGTAAACACAGAACACCATTCAATTGATCCAGTAAATCATCAAGGCAAGGAATAGGAAACCGATACTTGACTGTAATTTTGTTGATAGCCCGGCTATCCACACACATTCTCATTGAGCCATCATTATTTGGTGTTAATAGTGTAGGAACCGCACAAGGACTAAGACTCTCCCGGATGTGGCATTTCGTTAACAGTTCCTCCACTTGTCTGCGGAGCTCTTCATGCTCTTTTGGGCTCATCCGATAATGCGGTCGGTTTGGTCGACTAGCACCCGGTACAAGGTCAATCTGGTGTTGGATATCTCTCAATGGAGGAAGACCTGTAGGTAAAGTATCGGGAAAGACAACAAAGAATTCTGCTAAAAGCGGCCAAACTCGCTCAGGTATACCCGCAAATGGATCAGTACTAAATTCTTTAACCACCAAAAGATAGACAATCCCTGTTTCATGAGAATGTTCTATAAACGCCTTTCGAGCTAGAAAGTTCTTACCCGACTCCTTTGATACTGCAAGGGCAGGTTGTGGAGAAACCTCTCTAGTTGGTGTTAATATGAACCTGACATTATTCCATATAAAACTGTAGCGGTTCCTCCTACCATCATATGTGACACTTCTATCATATTTCCAGGGTCGGCCTAGCAACAAGTGACACACATCCATCCCAATGACATCGCACCAAGCTTTATCCCTATAGTTACCAACAGAGAAAGATACCAGACATCTTCTAGAGATACTTACCTCACTACCTTTCTTTAACCAGGCAAGCTTGTAGGGGTTTGGGTGGTCTTCTGTTTTCAGGGCCAGTTTCTGGACAACTTCTTGAGAGATAACATTTTCGCAGCTCCCTGAATCAATAACAAATTTGCATACCTTTCCCCCAATAGTACAAGTCGATTGGAAAATATTGTTCTATAGCCAACCATCCCCATCACTTTTGGCTTTCGGCGTCATGCAGATACGCCTTAGAACCAATGCCTGACCAATATACCCTCCTGTAACCTGGTCCTCTGGAACCTCATCAACAACATCCTCTGGTTCTTCATCAAACCGCGGCTCGCCCTCAAGGGAAAAATCAGCAGTGTCAGCGAACAGACCCCTCGGGTGTTGTGGTTGTTGTCGTAATTTTGGACACTGTAAAGCAACGTGCCCTAGTTCATGACAATGGTAGCACCGGACCTGTGAGGAAGTAACTGTGCGAATAGGGTCATGCAAATTAGCACCTGTGCGCATAGGAGAAGCAGTTGGCACTCCTGGGTTAGGGCTTGGAACCGTCCTTTTGGGGAATGCCAATGGATTTGTTCTGGCTGTGTCTCCTCCATAAGGCCTTCGTGAAAGGGCTTTCTCCATATGCAGTGCGCGCTGATGTGCTTCAGACACATTCACAGGGTCGAACATATTCAGCTGGTCTTGAAACTGGTGTCGCATCCCCCCTATATAGCGAGATACTAGCTGATCTGCTGAATCAGTAATATATACACGGTTTTGTAGCGTGAAAAAATCGTTAGTGTACTCGTCAATAGTCTTTGACCCTTGTTTAAGGTTTTGGAACTGCTGATACATTATGCGGTTATAGTTGTAAGGCAAAAACGCAGCCCTCATGTGCTTCACAAACTTAGCCCAAGTTGTTATTTTTGGCTTACCGTGCCTTGATCTGGTCTGCTTGAGCTGTTGCCACCAGGATGCAGCTCGGCCTCGGAACTTAGTTGCAGCCAACTGTACCCGTTTTGCATCTGGAACCTCCTTGAAATCAAGGACTTCTTCAACTGAGGCGATCCAACCTAAAAACTCCTCCGGTGCAAGACCCCCTTGGAACTCTGGGATCTCCAATCTGAATCCAGATTCCCACCGGTTGTTGGCGTTCAGATCAGGATCTCTCGGTGGCGGCTGCTCAAAGACTTGGTCACGACAGTCTTGTGGTGAGTATTGACCCCTAACTTATTCTCACCGAGGAGCAAACGGATTCCGCTCGCGGCCGATCTCTCTCTCTGGTCCCGACGGCTGGTTGCTCCAACCTGGAGCTCGAAATCCGCTGGTTTGATTGTTCAACAACATATGTAGAGCTTCTTGTACGTCTCTCAATTCATTTCCCAACGAGTGCATCTGTTCACCAACCTGAGATTGGAATTGACCGAATTCATCACGGTCGACCGATTCGGTGATCGGAAGAGTGGACTTCCCCCGAAAAGATCGTTTTGGCGGCATACCGTCGTTACCCACGCCGTAGGAACTCTGAATCTGATACCAATATGGAGGCGACTGGTTTGAAACACAGTCGTCGGCTGTAGAAATCAAGAGGAGGAAGACAAAACAACCGATGGATAGTTCTAGCCCTAGGTTAGAATAAAAGAGACTTTAAAGAAAAATCAAATTTCTATTCAAAAAAAGTCTGCAGCAAAACTAGGGTTTGAGAGCCTTTTATAGAAGTGCTCGAAACCCTAGCCCAAAATTACAGCCTTTTTCTTATGTAATAAAATAAAGTCCAGTCCAATTTCAAAGCGATTGGAGCTGGTTAAGTATTTTAATAAAATCTAAATAAAATAGGAAAATGTAAAACATTTAATAAAACAGCAAATCGAGGGTTTAAACGACTAAATTTGGGGCCTGGACTTCATCACTTTGTGATACTTTCGAAAATCGTTGGGCATCTCGACGCGTTCGATTTGAGTGGTCGCATCGCCTAATTCTGATATCTGGGCCCCAAATAAAGCCTGTTTCCGTTTGTCTAAAAGGGCCATATAGTCATGGGCTTGTGCAACTACATCACTAACTGCCCCCAACATCCGAGGAGCCAGTGCTGTTGCATAACACTCTCTTGCAATCTTTTGGCTGCTCCGAACAACTCCCACTTGTCCTTGCACAACATATTTCAAAAATTTGTGGACTGTTGAGGCCACTGCATGCATCCTAGAGAGCCAAGACCTTCCTAGAATAGCATTATAACAAGTGGGACAATCCACTACGACAAATAGCATTCTAACCATCTTCTTAAAAAGGCCCTTGCCCAACAAAACTTCCTTTTCGAACTCCCCGATCACATCTGCTGAGCTTCCAGTGAAACCCACAATTGACCTATTCGAACGCTGAATTACCGCAGGATTTTTCATCTTTTTGTAGGAAGTTAAAAAGAGGATATTGGCTGAACTCCCAGTATCGACCAAAATTCGTCTTACGTCATTGCCCCCAATGGATGCTCCTATGACAACAACATCTTCATGAGGACCTGCTATATCCCTCAAGTCATCCTCATCGAACACAATGAAGGGAAATGGAATCTGCGATTGATAGAAAAGTCATGCCTCCCTCCAATTGGGTAGCTAAAGTATGAACATGCCTCTTCCTCGAAGAAGCAGTGGGTGCTGTCATGGTATCCCCTCCGAAAATTGTGAGTGACTCAAAAACGTTAATAAGCCAAACTGTTTTACAACGTTCCTCAATGACACCCACTTTGTTCGAGTTGGATCAGGGTCCAAGTACTCCGACTGTACATCGAATCTCTTGATTATCACCATAGCTCCCTCCGGAGCGGATGTGCCTGCATTGTTTGGTCCAGCCCGATGAGCATTATCGGGCCTATTCCTCCTCTTCTTTTAACATATGCTCCCAACTTTCCTCTTTCAATTAAATTATGGACTTCTTGCTTTAAAGCAATACAATCCTTAGTAGTATGGCCAGTATCATTATGATACTGACAAAAACAATTGTTACGATGCTCCTTAGGAGATTGTAGTGCAGCCGGCCTTCTATAGTGCACTTCTTCCTTCGTTTTTTCATAAATGGTGGCTACACTTTCTGTTAATGCAGCAAACCACTCCGGTTGAACCCAAGACCCTCTCTTATTTCTAGATTACTGACTCTGGGCAGGCGCAGCTGGCTGGGACTGAGCCTTGACTCTGTTATGACCCTGCCCGGTCTCCCTTGCCTTGTTTCCAGAGTGATTTTGGTTGGGGTTTGGTGCAACCGGGGCAGTCCTCACCTGCCTGTGGACCCTAGTCTTCTTTGTTTAATCCACGTTAATTTGCTTTCCAACCTGATTCAATAGACCTCCCCATGTCATGGCCTTTTTTCTGGTCACTGAATCAGCCAAATTTCCAGGGTTTAAGCCCTGTCTTAAAGAAGCTATTGCTACTTGCTCGAAGCAATCAGCCAGCCCATTTTTAGTGTTTACAAAGCGAATTATATATTCCTTCAGAGACTCATTCGGTTCTTAGGCACAATGGATAATTGTATCTCCATTTCCCTTCACATCCTTACTTCCAACAAACTGCCTCCCGAAGGCCACCCAAAAGGTATCGAAATTTCGGATGCACCCCTGTGGTAGACTGTTATACCACTTTAGGGCGCTCCCCGTAAAGGATTGTGAGAAAGCTCTACAAAGAAACTTGTCATCATCATCGAAATTCACCATAAATGTTTTGAATTGTTCCAAGTGATTGTCCGGGTCTTTACTGCCATCGTATTTTTCCATTTTTGTACTATCAAACCTCTTGGGGAGGTTCCCGGACAAGATCTTAGAAGACAGAGGAGATTGTCTCCAATTTCGGCCTTGACTGAAAACGGTATCCTCGTTAGGAGTTGCAAAGATACATGGCTCATCATGGAAAGAAAAAGGATCCACCAACATCCAGTCAATGTGTCTTCGGCTATGTGATGACCCTTTGCCTATATGCCTTTTCAGCTTTCCATGTCTGTCCCTTTTTCTTGAATACTTTTTAACCAACTTTTGTTTCTTTTTAGATCGGCCCTCATCATTGCTGGAGGACAAGGATTCTTCAACTCCATCTTCGCCCGAGGAGCTACTGAAAGATTCTGAATCTGAATCAGAGCTCTCCACCGGCTTGGACCGGTGAGACTTTTTGGAGCTAGCATGAGTCTTCTTCGTACTCACATGGGTTTTCGAAGGTTTATGCTCTCTAGGGTTGTTAGTATGATGAGCAACTGATTCCTTTGACTTCTCTTTTATGCCCATCTTTGCCTTCTCTGCCCTCAGAGCTTCTATCTCGCCCTTTAATCTATCACGCTCCTCGATGGTATATTCATCATTCTCTCCCACCACTTCAAGCAAAGCTGGTGGTACTTCCGGGGCGTCCAGATTCATTCGGACTGGTTTTTCTGATGGTTTCGAATGCTAGATTCAGGCACCGTCTGCACTCCCACTGTGGTCGCCAATTTGATGTGGTTTATTTTTGTTTGAGGGTAAGTTTGTAACTTTTTTCTAGAGTTTTGTGGAATTTTGTGGGTATTTAATGTTTGGGTAGAATGTAGAGGGAGAATTGAGCTGCCTGGTTGTATTTAATTTTCATTACCCTCATTTAATGTTGGTAGTTGGGTATTTATACCCTTATATTTGGGCCTCATGGGCTTTCGGGTTGTGTTTAACGATTTCGGGTCGAGTTTAAAGACCCATTAGTTCTAAGTAAGTAAATAGGCACCTTAGTCAAAAGTGATTAGGTTTTAAGTACTTTAGTTATGTTCGGATAGTTAAGTGGATGATAGCTGTCCGAACTACCCCTGTCCGGTGAGGTGGACATTGTCCGAATTGACCCTGTCCGGTTTCTATAAAGTATGGTAACAGAATCCAGACTCATTAATATCGAAACTAGTGATAGACCTTCGAGCCAACTGACTGACGTATGTCAAATCATTTCCCTTGAAGGTCATTAAGAATGATCGACATCATAACCGACCATCGTTGGAAAAACACATCATTAAGTTTGTGAATTTCTCAATATAATTATCTAAGTCATCTGTCGTGTCTTACTTCTCTATCTTGTGAACATCAACCTTACACGGTAGGTTAATCACCACAATATCTGGAATCATAGGGGATATTTTTCTTCTGTAAAATTGGATATAGAGAATATTATTTATACCATTATCTAAAGTCAAGTAAGGATCCACGTGATTGTTGTAGACGAGCCTTTTTCCCACAAATTCTTGTTGGTACACAACTAGATTCTTCCCCAAAGGTGGTAAACCAACTTGCAGTCTGGAAGCAAAATCGTAGACATGTTAGTTCACCTCTGTGGGAAGGTCAATTTGAGAATTTTTATGTACGCTGTTGAATTGTTGAATCAACCTGAATATGCTCAACATCCATGGCCGCAGCCAGAGAATCTTGTCCAACATTTCTCTTATCTGCCTCTGAGTCCCTAAGGATTCTCCTCGCAGACTCTCTCACACCTCAAGACCTTGAGTATTACCTACACTTTGTGATCTCATGGTTGCTCCGGTGATGCCTTGCATATGGAGGAGAGCTCATCATTTTCACTTGTAGATATAAAAAAGTATCATACTCTTACCTTACATTACCATTTTAAGAAATTATGGACACCGTCTAGTGCAAAAGGTTTGGAGAAGTCATACGTGTCATCTTCAGATGTCTCATACATTGTCTCAACGCGAATTTCAGACTCCACATTAGTACACCTGGTAGCTAAAACATCCTTGTCAGTTCATAAGATAACCACTACAACGAAGGTATCCTTCTTTATTAGAATACTCACAATTTTGGCTACAAGTTGTTGTAATTCTCTAGCTTAGTTGAAGAGAGAGTAAAACCGATGAGGGTTCTCAAAACTTCTCGTAGATTCTCACTCCCCGGAGTGAGATATGTACCTTTTGCTTTATGAGTAACCATTTCAACTGTACTCGCTCCAGAATCGAACAAGAGTAACGATACGGTTTTGAAAGAAGCTTTTGGGTACTAACTCTAAAGTCACTCCCACTATGGCCGCCACTGCTGAGCCCGTGTTCTATTTTCCAGGATATCTTAAAGAGTTTACTAGATAAAGAGAATATTAAATATAAGAATATAATAATGATCGTTCGCCCTTTCCAATTTAAATACCAAATTATATTTATAGTGACCAATATAAGAACTTGAGCTCTATTAGCCTCTATGTACAAAGAATCCATTATATTGATTATTGTAACAAACAATTAATACAACTCAGCCTGGTTTAAAAATAAGGCTTAAGCCTAATAGATAATTTTCTTATCCGTTGATAATTATGATCATGATATATATATTATCGAGATATTGATTATTATTTGTATAAAATTTATAGCTTATATATATAATATACAGATCAATAATAATATTTAATCGCCGAGTTCTCATTGTACCATAGTTACTAAAATAAGGTCTTGTTACAAACACTTGACTAGAGCTATGGAAAATACCTTGGAACCATTAATACCAACACATGGTTCTTCTAAACCGACATAATATTTGAGAACATTGTTCAATTTAACTGTGTAATATGGGAAACCCTCTTGATGTCTTAGAGTCCAAACTTTTTCCTATTATTTTTAAGTTATAATTGAGTTTTTTTATTATATCTATATATACGGTGGAAAGTGAATCTACATTTAGTATGGCCAACCTGCAATAGACAAAAAGACGATCTAGACTGACTAGCTATTAATTGAAGTATGTGTTGTAATTAAATATTAAACAAGGGAAGATCATAGGATGCAAGACAAAGAGTATGCGAAGGAAAAACATTAAAATGATATGTTCGATGGACTAAATAATATAGAAGAAGAAATTGAGGAGCAAGCCTGTGAAGATGAAGACTTTGATGACAATGAATCGTATGATAACTTTCTATAAGTTTATGATCCGTAGTTTGGTCTCATTTTTGATTACGTTGGAGCTAGTTTGATGACAGATTGTTCTGTGAGAAACGACTATTTATTCAAAAGTAATCTTTTATGTGTTCGTGTTTGGATTTTAAAATTATTGATAGTGCATGAACGACATAATGCGGGACATGGTGGTCGAGATCAAAACTCTGAAGTCGGTATCTAATCAATATTTTGGTCCTATTTACGAAATGTTTTACGCTAGTTGGATGCAAGACTTGTCAGATGGCAAAAGGAACAAGCTCCAATGCGGGTCTATACTTACCACTACCTATATCGGATGATACTTTGGAGAGTGCGAGCATGTATTTCGTATTGGGGTTACCAAGGAAACAGAGAGATAATTGTTAGAGATATAAGGAGAGTGAGGTATGTGTGTCTGAGTGAAACACAAAAAGAGTGAGGTATGTGTGTCTGAGTGAAACACAAATATGTCTTGAAGTTTTCGCGTCTTCCGCTGTGACGGCGGGCAGTGTTTTTAGCTGTTCGCTGGAATTTTTGTAGATCTACCAGGTATTCAATTTCTTAGTAGCATTGGATTTTGGTTTGGAAGCCACGATTTCGGTAGATTTGTTTAGCTTTGATTTGGATTTGGTATTTTGATTTTTTTTTGAGGTATGTGTGTTTGAGGTATGTGTGTTTGAGAGGTATGTGTGTTTGAGTAAAACAATTTGAGTGAGAGGTATGTGTGGCTGAGTAAAACAATCTGAGTGAGAGGTATGTGTGTCTGAGTAAAACAATTTCCAATCTGAGTGAGAGGTATGTGTGTCTTTTAGTGAACCACCAGCTCCACCCCTTAGAAGATCTACTCGTACAAGTCTACCAAACTACCAGATTTTGCGTATTCTTCTTACTCAGCTCCTTTTGCCTCTTTTATAGCAAAAATACATGATTTATATGAACCTCAGTCGTTTAAAGAAGCTGTTTCTGATCCTCGTTGGCAAAATGCAATAGTCGAAGAGCTCACTGCTCTTTACCAAACTATATGGGCTAATGGGCCTAGGCCTTATATCTCTAACAATAATAACTTTATTTTTGTAGTTGTAGACCATTTTTCTAAGATGGATAATTTTATTACGCGAAAAAAATAACGGATTCTACCGATGTTGCTATTTTTTATTTATTTTCGAGAGGTCTATGATTTACATGGTCTCACTTTGAGTATCAGTTCTGACCGAGATCCACGGTTTGTTGGGTGTTTCTGGCAGAGTTTGTGGATACTTAATAGTATAAAGTTGAGCTTTAGTAGTGCACCCTATTACATATGGGTAAACCAAAGCGAACCGGACGCCGGGATAACATGTTACGGGCAGAGATGACTCTAAATTTGAAGTCTCTAGTTCAATGACTTTATCGCATTGAATTTTCATACAACATGCACTACAAGAGGAGTACATTGCAAAGTTAGCTCATGTTTATGTTTGTTGAAAAATATGATATGCATGAACAAGATTGTTCGGTAAAGCAGTTAGGAGTGTATTGATACGCTAATGAACAATTGAGTTCTTATGCTGGATCTATTGGTTTATGTTTGTAAGTACTACATAATGCTGTAAACTTGAGCTGGATGTTATAGAAATAGAAAACACAAAACTAGTTAAATAGCCTCATTTCTTCTCTTGCCATTTTCTTTCTTAGCAGATACAAAAATGCCACCATACTACGTCATCTGCGACTACTGATTTTTGAAATTAGAATTGAAATCATATAGGGTCAGATGACGTCTCACATTAAGAATCATCCATATACACCTTATTTTAGATATAAGAAACGACTTTATGATGTTGCCTTAAAGATTTTGGCGAAGTAAATACTCTCTACTAGTGAACAACACAACACAGTTGGACTGGAAAACCATATCTTTACACTCGAATTTGGACTAAAGGGAATAAAAAAACAAAAAAACCTCTAACCTACATGGGCAAACAAAAGCAATCCTCAAAAGAAAACATGCTTGTTAAATTATAAGCATGTAGTAAAACAACACATAATCCAATTGCGAAGATAGATACAATCTCTTCTCCTCTTCTTGAGCTACTCTTTTACTACCTCCTCATTGATCCAAAAAACTGGAGTAGCATTTCCTTGATCCATCCACTCCTACTTATGCGAACTCGAACCACATGATACACACGCTTCTCTGCTTTATTCAATACCATATGCCCTTGCCCTTGCAAGTATATATATATATATATATAGATATTTATATAGATCATAATATGTATATAGATATATATTGACGACGACAATCAGTTATGCTGTTTCCCATGCCAATCTGGTATGCCTAACGTAAACTCCAAGCTAGGGTTCGTGCACTCCGAGTGGTAGCTTTTCATTCTTGTCAATTCACAGTCCTGATAATATATGATGATGGTTATGATTATACGAGGTATTATTACAAGCTAGTTATTTTTAAATAAGATCAATAACCGGTACCTCGATTTGGATGGGTCTAATTCTTTCCATGTCTGTTGAGTTAGCCGTCGGCCAAGCTTCTCTAGTGCTGAAATGTTCATAGTGTGAAAAGCAATTAGCGCAATGAACAAGGGAAATGCTTACAAAGTTATCCTTTTACTTAGAAATGTATAAACTTAACTCAAGCTTCTACCTGATATATAACTTCAAAATGTTACAATAATGGTCATTCAATTACAAAACATAATACAATATGCTAGTCCCTCGAGCTATTTAAACAAACTTTAGAAATTAGTTCGGAGTTATTAAAATCAAACATGGTTAGTTCCCGGATGACTAGCTTTTATAGTCGACGACTAAGAGTATCTCCAATAGATTATCTATAGAGCAGTATCTACAAAAACATGTAGGATTCATAAAAAAAAAGACCTATCTTTCAAGAGACTCAAACATACCACAACCTATAAAGATGAGCTTCTTTGATTGTAAATGTATAGACAACTTCTTACTAGCAAAAGAGAGTTTCCCACAAAGGTTAGTTAGGTTACTATGTAGTTACTTTTTATAAAATCAAAAATAATTATTATGTCATTTAATATCTTTGCAACAATCTTAAAACACACTTAACCCTAGGTAATATATGATTAGTTCTTAGGATTTTGAAAAAGAAAACACAAATTATTTGATACATTTTAAGAACTATTACAATGTTACATATACTTTTCTTTTTTATTTCTCTTATCATAGTCTAAAATATGATTAATAACTCAAGACAGCTAGTAACCAGGTAATTTGGTGATGAGTGTATGTATTCCTACACCATTGTAGGCATATATAATAAGATATACATATGAAATCTATGATAGCATAATATCTAAGTGAATTCTGTGAAAAGAAAAGACAGCAAATAAGGCAGTGAATTTTGTCTTTTTGGTCAGATATGCAATATGCTCTGTTGAAAAGAATAAGAACAAGAACAATATAAATATACATATATAGAGTTCATGGTTGATATAAACTAAGCCTGCATTAGCTCTAAAGAAAAAGCAAAAGGGTTAGGAATTTCAGGTGTTTTAGCTTTTTTCTTTGGGAAAAGTAAGACTAGTATAAGCTCAGGTGGGAAATCTTTCACAAAAAAGATAAAAAAAAATTGACAAATTAATAACTAAAAACAATTTAAATTGAAAATATATTGGTTAAAAAAAAGCTGCCACGAGAATTGTTTTTATATAAAATGTTGGTGGACGTGGGTTATGGAATATCTAAGCGTAAGTACCATGCAAAAGCTAATTTAACAAGTCTTAAAACTTTTGTTTAATTTATTCAAAAAAATGCGATTCTTTTTCCTTCTTTTGGATAAAAATAAAATTCGCCATTTTAGGTATACCAAAATTTCAGCCCAATTTAAATATATAGTATATGACAAATATTCTTAAGAAATATAAATTTAACCTTTTAAAGGTTTAATTAACTATCTATTTTCGTAACATATATTTTATTTAATTTGAAAATGTTGGATTTTAGGTTTTTTGTTATCCATCTCGTAACATATACTCGTTCAACTAAAAATTGTCCGGTTAATATATTAACGGTCCATTTTGAATAAAATTAATCTTTTACATATATTTATTTGAAAGACTAATTTTATCAAAAATAAATACTCAATAAATATTTATCACAAAAATAATAGTCAATAGGGAAACTAATTTTATCTAAAATCGATAGTGGTAGACAAAAACCGTATACTTTTCGATAAACAACTATATATCGCGAAAAAGTTCTTAAACTTAAATGTTTATCAACTGAGGGTAGTTTTCAAATAATGTTTAAAGTTTAGTGATACAAACTTCAAAATCTTTTATAATGGTTGGTACACACATATAAAATTAAATTATGTACCTTGAAGAGTTGCTCCAAAGAGTAGTAGGAGTATTAGAAGGATAGTCGATGATCTCTTGTTGAAGAGATCCGTCCGATGATACACCTCTTTGATCTGTTAACAAACGCAATCCGTTCCCATTTCCGTTTCCGATCGTCGATATATCGTCTTCTCCTCCGGATCCATCTGCATTCATCGATTCGATTCGTATTAATTTGTGCGAATAAATCAACTCTATGATTAATATATAGCTCGTACTTGAAGACATGTCATTATTATTACATGACACTACTGTCTCTATGTGTTGTAATGTTATCTTCGGGGTACATATCATAATAATACAGATCATATAATTATTATAGTATAGACAGTTTTTCGTATGAATTTAATTTAGAAAAGGCTAAGGGATCAGTTTGATGATAATATTAGAGTTAAAGTAGTGAAATGAAAAGAATGCAGCAATCTAAGGACCTATATAGATTTCTTGATTGTACCGGAAAACATGGTCAGTCAGTTAATAGATAAATAAAGAGATAAGGGAGTGGGTGGTAAAGAAGGTAAAAAATAAGGCTGCTTACAAAGAAAGCTGAAACCTAAACCTAAGCAATATAGACTTAATATATAAATATGTATTTATATATATATAAAAATTGTGTATGTATAGATGTGTATATATGTATATACCTGATGAAGCTGCAGGTTTGTCAGTTGTCTTAACAGTTCGATACATCTGCAAAAGTCATTGGGAAAAAGCATTTTTTACGAATTAAGACCATTTGCAAAAAATACAAAACTAAATCTTCAAGAAATAAAATTTAAAAGAAAAAATATATTTTTATTAATCACGAGGTTGATATCTTGAGAGGAATTGCATTATTGAGTAATGATGACTTTTTAATTTTTAATACTCCTATATTTTGTCTTCTTTTTTAAATTCTCTCTCTTGAAACAGAAGCTGTCCGAATTGTTTTTATCAGACTTTTAAAAACCTAATTCAATTCAATTCTTCAACCGCTGGTTTCTTCGGCAACTGTGCCACTTGAATGAATCAAGTAACACCCACCGTCCCATATCACAAATTAAAAACTCTCTCTTTTTTATTAAATGTAGTTTTTCTGGGTTTCAATCTAACTTAAAAAGTAGATTTTTTTTGTTGTACCTGTAAGTGGCTTTTGACATGAGCTAATGTTAGGTCTTTGACATCCATGAGTTCAAGAACTGACTTTGGAGTTGCTCCTGTTAAAAAAAAACAAGAATCATTAAGATTAGATAAAAATATAAGTTTTTTTTAGGAAAAGATAACAACAAGAAGTGTCTGAAATTTTTACTTTCATGGCCACCAAGAAGCTCAACAGCATGAACAAATCTAGCATGAAGACTGCTTGTCCACCTCATCCTTGGTGCCCTCATACTTCTTTTGGTTGGTAACTTAGGTAAGAATCTTGATCTAAGATCCGAAGATCCAACTCCGTATTGATGGTTATGATGAGATTTGTATGAATCCAATGAAACCCCATTGAATCTTGATGTTGTTGGGATTCTATAACCATAACCCGGAAATGATTGATTACTTGACCGAGTGGAGCTCAAGATCGACGAAGGATCTAATCCTCCACCGAAATAAGGAGAGGAAGAAGAAGTAGAAGAAGACGATGGAGGATTATTACTATAATTACTATTTGTGTTGTTGTTATTATTATTACTACTACTATTATTGGAGTAAGGGATTTGGTAAAAAGGAAATGGACGGTTATGATATACCGGAATCCCTTTGATCGGCCGGAGACCTTCTGATGAAACATCTAGTAAAGAAACACCTTGGTTTATGTGGTTTAAGTGATTATTAGTAGTAGTAGTAGAAGAAGAAGTGTTGTAATGGTGAAGATGGTAATTTTGGTAAGGAAAGTGTTTATCTTTTTCCATGGAGATATTAGGACATGGGTGTGCTAGTGAGAGCTCAGTATCACTACAGCTTCTTGTAATGAAGCTTTTGGTTGTTGTTGACTCCATTTCCATACCACTGCCACCACCACAACCACCGGATTCTTTGCTTCTTCTTCCTCCTCCTCTTCTGGTTGATTCAAGGTCACTACTAGTAATAGTAGTGTTGCTAGGGAGACTAATATGAAGAGAGAGATCAGGAAGTGGGTTTGATTTGGGTTCAATGAAAACACCATCTAAGGGCATGTTTGTTTCTTTTTTACAAATTAAATTATATGCACACCTCACCTCACCTCAAAACTCTCTTTAGTGTTTTATAACAACAACAACAACAAAAAAGCCAAGACTTTTCTATCTCTCTAATTTAGTGCCAAGAAAATGAGAAAAACAAAAAGTCACAAGGATGGTTTTTTCTCTTGAAATCTCTCTTTTTTCTCTTGTCCTTTCTCTTTCAAGTGTTTATATATTTAAAAGAAAGATTTTTTCAAAGAAGAAGAAGAGGGTTTTGGTTGGGTTGATTAAAACTTAAAAGGAGTAAAGAGGAAGCTTAGTGAAGTTGTAAGAAAGAAGGTTGAATCTTGTTAAAGACTGAAACAACCAAACATATCCTTAAAGAGAGAGAAGAAAACTGAGAACTGAAAAGAAGAAAGATAGATAGAGAGATAGAGATATGAATATGTGTTGTTCAACAAAGAAAGTCATGAGAAAAAATAAAGAAGAGGAAGAGAGAGAGAGAGAGAAAGAGAGAATTGGTTCCTCGAGAGTATATCTAGGAAAATGACAGTAGAGAGAAGAAGAGAACAAGGTCCTTCTCTCTCTATCTCTAGTCAAAACAATATACCAAAAAATAAAGAATTCTAGTAATTTTTTTTATTTTCTTCTGCGGAAACGACGGGGATATAATAAGTTAGAGAGAGAAAGACACTCACTCTTGTTTTAATTCTTTTTCCCCCACCCTATTCGCTTCTCTCTCTATAATTATTTATTTATTTATTTATTTCTTTTTTATTTAACATGGCTTTTGTCATTTATTTCAACTATCTATACTTATATTGAATAAGAACAAATTAACACTTAGAAATTAGATTAGGTTAGATTAGAGGGTTAAATTGATGGTTAACTCTCATTCTTAATTGGGCAGGCACCTCTAGAGACCCTATGTTTACGTATGTATAGAATTCTATATGTTAGTTCGATCCCAATTAATCGCTCCTTTCTATTTATAATCTTGTCTAGTCATTTCGTCGGTCGATGATTCGAGACACGACAGCCGAATCGGTAACATTGATCATTGATCAAGACATTGAAAATTCGAATGATGAAAAAGTATAACAAAAAACTAGTGATTTTCGTTTGGGACTTTAGGTTATATCTAACTATTCACTTCAAAATCAGTAATGATTTTGTCTTTTTCCGAATATAAAGGTTTTAGAGATTTTGTATTTATATTCCGAAGATATATCTACTTGAGTAATGCATAATTTTGGTGTTGATGATTATTGCCATACATACAGAAATGTAACTTCGAATCTCTATATGTACTCAGGTGGAAAGGAAAAAATATTTATATTTACCAAAATATTTATTTTTTATTTTGTAGATGCTTTTTTTCACCATGAGCTTTTTAAATAAGTATGTTATATTGTTTTATTTAGAAATTAAAAATAGGTGAGAAAAAGCAATATTTCAATAAGTTTTATCCTGATTAAAAATTTAGTCGCAGTCTGTCAAAACTATGGAAACAGTTTGTGACTTTTATTAAGAGATTGTAAAAAATAACAAAGTTTTTAAATTTTTATCCTTTCAAACAACAAAGTTAATTTGAGGGACAAAAAGTAAAATCAAACACATAACAATATACTTTACATGGTTCGGATGGTGAGGAAATCATACACCCATAGAAATTTGACGCAAATTTTATTTAAAGAGATTACAAAAAAATTCACTCAAAACTCAACTAACACAACCACTATTATTCTCTTATAAAACTCATTTGGCTTACAAATGCATTATTGATCACAATGTTTCTCTCGATATTTATCGTTCACCGTACTTCTCACTCTAAAACCAAACAAGCAAAGACTTTCTCTCTAAAACCAAACAAGCAAATGCTTTCTATCTCTAATAAATATTTGTTATACTTATAGCCATCTTTACACCGAAATTATATAACTCTTTTCCACCATATATAGAACCAATCATACAATAACCACTTTAAGCTTGTTACTTTAGATAGCCGAACAAAAATGGTGATGAAGCCCTGACATTCGCACGACCGTACTCTGCATAAGGTAGTGGCACCATAATTTTGACACTTGACACTGATGTCCTTGTATACTATCATGCTCCATCTTCAAGCACGTTTTAGACCAACGTTTACTTGATCAATAATGAAGATGAATTCATTAATTTCAGATTCTTTCAACATATTAGTGAACATGGTTCTTCTAGAAACACTTAGTTATAAGTCTCCAACAGTATGTTCAATCACCTTCGATCAAGTAGGTAATGATCATATGCATTAGGTTCCATTCGTAACATACTATTTGTATTCGAATAAAATCACCCCTTAGGTTCCAACAAACTTCTATACACCTAAGTCTTTGGATGATCATCCCTTCACTTAAAGATTCATCAACTATAACCCTTAAATTCTCCATTTACTTAAGTCTCCGGCCCTTAAGTTTTCGGCTAAGCATCACCTGTCACGTTGTTTCAGTTTCAACATTTAGTTACATCATTTTGACAGTTATTTCGAGCTTCAACACCTAGTTCTAGCTTCAGCCATTAGTTCAAGGCTCCGGTACTTAGTTCAAGCTTCATCCATTAGTTTCAGCATTCGGTTGCCTCAGACATTTTGAGTATATACCTAAAAACTATCAACCTATGCTCATAATGACTCTAACATCCACCGATGCTCCAAGTACTCACCATAGATAAACACTTCACATAAACCTCCATATTGATCGTGTCTCATGCAGTCTGTGAATTTTGTTGTGGAAATCTTTACTAACACATCAGTTTCATGACCTTTTACATCAAAGAAACAAATAGTAACATCCATCTGACCTAACTCAAGATCAGATCGAACAGCACTTGATCGCCAACTATCAAAGTCTTCTTGTTACTCATCAGTTTGACCAACTAAAATACCCGACCCATAAAACTTCTAGTTAAGGCCAAAACTTTGCAATGGTTAAACTTCCTCTACAGACGTCAAACTTGTACTCATCCTAAAATCAGCTTCGGTGGAAACATCATCGACTTTACTTTCATGTTCATATTCTACCTCAACTCCTGATCCACCTCCAGTATTAATATATGTAGTGCTAACCTCTGCGATCAATGGCCTTTCAAATTTATTGAATACCACATTATCACTAATTAAAGCCTCATTCATCACAGGATCCAAGCACAACAACCTATACTTTTTTACATCTTCTTGATAACTGAAAGTCCGGGGGCTCTTGTTTACGATGAGTCCATCTATCATAACAAACTCTTGATGCAATTTATTCATCACTTCAGCTCTTAGAAGCATACCCATTCCTCTCTTAAGTAAGACTTGGTTCAACTTCTCATTTATTCCATGCCTCGAAGTACTTTTCAAGATATACATCTAAATTTACCAAGTTTAGAAATAGCTAGTTAAATCTTCATTCACAAATTCCAACCCATTATTAATTCTAATTTTTTTTAGGTACTTGCTGGACTAATTATGCACATGCTTTGACAGACCCTCAAATGCATGTAACTGCATCTCGGCAGAACCATCTGCAATACTAGACATACCTTTAACTATAAACCATCCCAGAACTAAGACATTATTTAGCCTTTATAACAACTAGCGAGTCTTGCAAAACCCTATGTATGATATCTCTAGTGTTATACCTAAACCCTTTATGATCTAATATTCATATAAACAGAATGATCTGTTTAATTTCAAGAACACACCTCACATTCATTAAACCTTTTCCAAATTTAGTGGATAACTTGAATCTTATACTTCCCATTCACTTCAAAGTACATAACCTCTTATCCTTTAACACGACCTTACCATATTTTAACATAAATTTTATAGAAGAAAGTTACAAGAATACTCTCTCAAAATACAACTACGACAATTATTCTTCTGTTACAAAGCTCATTTTTCATTTAAGCCGAACACGCAAAATATTTATCCATGTATCAATTCTTGCTATAACCACTTCTGTACAAATTTAAATCTTATTTTCAATTATATATAGTACCGGTGATGAGTAAACTAAACCCCTAAGCTCACGATAATACCTTACTGCTTGTCCTCTTTGAAAAACAAGCATAAATGATATTGGATCTATGAAATTCGTACAAACATAGTCTACATTAGGTAGTAGCATCACCAGTCCAGCTCCATCTTTAAGAACGCTTCAGATCAACGATAAAATAAATTCATCAATTTTAGATTATATAAGATATTAGTGATTGTGTTTCTTCTATAAACATTTAGGTATACTCAGAATTCTTTAGCAACATGTTCCTGCACCTTAACTCTGAATTAAAAAATTCAAATAAAAAACTTTTATATAATTTTTACATAACATTGCTCAATATATAAAAAACGAATCATCAATTTTCATAAGAATGTTATTCTTTCTGACATTAACAAATACAAAATACTACCTTTTGAATTTTTCTAACAGAAAATATTTACGATTTTCTATATTAGTAAAAAATCTGGTTAAAACTCGTCAATGCAAATATAATTTTATTAATAAAAAAATATTACAAATAAAAAAATAATCAAACCAAAATATAAAAAAAAACGGACATGATATGTTGTATATTTTCAATTTGTTTACCTCTACATACGCTTTCTCGACTGAGCCTGTCACCTTGTGTGGTTTACCTTCTGACGTTGGTTTGCAGGCTATCGCGTCAGACTGATGGTTTACCCTGTGCGCACTCATTGCACTCTAAATAGCGGTTACGGGTTTCCTCCGAAAAAAAAATGGAGAAGACATTTTTCTAAATTGAAAATCACTTTAACACAACAAAATATATAATTCTCCCTTTTATGAGTCGGAGCAAATTTCCCATCCTTAACTTGCAATTTTTTTTAACCTATCATTGGTTAACACTCAAAAATTTATCACCACAAATCAACTACTCCATTAAGTACGAAGTTTTAATATTCGAAACGGATTATAAAGGAGACTACCAAATTAGTTTATTAAAAAGTTGAGACAGGTTATAATAGTACTACACGGAATGAGATAAACCGAAGAATGTTGGATTGGAAAAAAATATATAAATAATTAGCGGCCATGTGAAAAAATTCAAATTATAATAATTATTTGAATTTTAAAATTTTATAAAAAATTACATAAAATAAATATTTTCTAACAATATATCAAAACACACAAAGGTGTACAACTTCAACGAATTAATTATTTTTAATTTTCAAAACTCCATATTTTTCACACCCTAACTAAAATAATAATAATTTATAAGCACGTTTGTTTCAATGTTTTAAAGATGAACAAAACGAAAGCCATGAATAATATTTTTTGGAGAATTTTTATATATTTTTCATATTTTTACAACCAAATTACATGTAATTACTTAATTGTAACGCAATTGTTTTTAGCAACCAATTACACCAAATTCTGCAAGTATGACACAATTATTTTTTTAGACTTATTTCGCAACTAAAGTCTTATTTATGCAACTATTTTTTTCTTATCTACGCAACTTACTTTGTACGTAATTGTGCAACTGGAAACAATTGTTTTTTCACAACCAAAGTCCTATTTACGCAACCATTTTCTTCTTATTTACCCAGCTCATTTGCACATAATTTTGCAACTCGAACACGGATGCGTTTTCGCAACCCTAATACAAATAATTATACAATTGGAACACAGTTATTTTTTTGCAACCCAGTTACAGGTAATTCCGTAACTAGAACACAATTATTTTTCCTCATTTATTACGTAACCCAATTACACATTTACAACTAAATTTTTTAATAAAAAAAATAAACAATATATTTAATGGATCTAGGTTTGTTCGTCTTAAAAATAACAAAATCAATAATATTTTCAAATATTTTTTATGATTTGAAAGATATTACATTTTAAAAAAAATCAAAAACAAAAAACATAAAAAATCAAAAATAAACTGTTAAGGGGTATTTCATATTACTATATAGTTACCGGTACATTTAATTTAAAACTTGATTGTTTGTACGTTATGGAATCATGTCTCGTTAAGAATAATAAGTTTGATGGTGGGTTAGATTATCCAAAAATAAAATGATACAATTTGTTTTGGGTTTAGTACCATTTAAGACCAATAAGCAAAAGTATTATCCATTTACTATCCATGTTCTCAAGTATTTTTGAGAAAAGCACATTTAACTCAACTATTTACCATCTAATACCCAATAATACCCTAAATACATTCAGTTAATTATATAAAATGTTTTCTATTTTTTACTTTAACTTTTTTCCCCTATTTCTTTCTCTCTCTAGCTTTACGATTAGCAACTTCCTTTTGATTCTTTGTTTTTATTTTGTTTTTGTATGATTTTGATTGTGTTTTTATTTATTTTCAACGTTTGATTTTGCATTTCTATTAACGTAAGTTGATTTTTCTGTTTATGTATCTTGATTTTTTATTTCTGTTTATGTAGCTTGATTTCTATTATTTTGTTATTTTTGGTATTCATCTGGCATTACTTTGATTCTTGTAGTTGAATGTTGTATTGTAGTAAGGTTTTGACCAATTTTAGTGTATATTTGTGTTTCTGGAAAATGTGTTTGAAAACGTTTTTATAGTCAAAGAAAGAAGACGACTGTTGAAGAAGATGCGAAACCATTTTTTTGCTAGATGCAAAACCTTTTTAATTTTTTGTACTGTCAGATGAGAAACGAGACCAACTATGATAAATACTAGATGTTAGATGCGAAGAAATGCATAAATGTGAAACCATATAATGAGAAACGAGTGTAAAATATAATTTTTAAAATAGAATTCAAAACGTATCATGAATAGATCTAGTTTGTTCGTCTTAAAAAACAAAACCAGTGGTATTTTCGGATTTGTTTTTCGAGTTACAGTTTAAAAGATACAAACTTTTAAAATTTTAGTTTTATAGTGTTAACGAAGAAGATGACTGCTTAAGAAGATGCGGAACCTATTTAATATTTTGTACTACTAGATGAGAAATAAGGCCAACTATGATAGATGTTATATGATAGATGTGAAACCATATAATGAGAAACCATGGTAAAATATATTTTTTTAAAAGTTCAAAACTTATAAATAATAAATCTACTTTTGTTTGTCTTAAAAAAACAAAACCAATGGTATTTTCAATTTTTTTTGAGTTACGGTTTAAAAGATACAAACTTTTAAACTTTTAATTTGAATGAAGAAGATACGATACCTTTATTGCTAGATGCGAAACTTCTTAATTTTTGTATTATTTATGATAAACTAGACAACTATGATAGATGTTAGATGCGAAACCAGACCAACAATGATAGATATTAGATGCGAAACCAGACCAACTATGATAGATGTTAGATGCGAAACCAGACCAACTATGATATATGCTAGATGTGAAACAAGACAAACTATAATAGATGTTAAACCAGACCAACTATAATAAATGTTAGATACTAGATGTGAAAGAAGACATATGATAGATGCGAAACCATATAATGATAAACTTATGTAAAATATAATTAAAAAAATTAAAAACATATGAATCTACTTTTGTTTGACTTCAAAAAGCAAAACGAATAATATTTTCAGATTTTTTTTTTCTGAATTACCGTTTAAAAGATATGAATATTTAAAATTTTAAATTAAAAAAATTAAGGGAAGATAATTGGTACACATTTGATGATTTTATATGAAAAGGTGGTTTAAATACAATTTTGTTAAATTTATTGGATCCTAATTAGTAATAAGTTTGTAAAACGAGTTTTGATTCATAGCTTTTTCTTTTTTATCAATTTTTTAAATAATTAAATTTGAAAACTAAGTTTTTTTAATAACATCTCATTAATTTAGTATTCTTTAATTAACGTTGCAAACTGAATTTAATAAGAAAAACACATGTTTAAACAACCTACTAATAGTAACAACCTACTAATAGTAATGATTGGATTTGATCTAAAATTATTTTTATAGTTTCATAAATAGTTATAATAAAAAACTTACACAATACATTATACTATACACATAAAATATAATATTAATTATTAGTAATCCTCCATTAATATTAACCTAGCCAGTTAATTCTTAAGTGTCCAATTTCTAAAAGCTTAAATTAACTTGAAAATATATTTTGAATCATTTTAAAATCTTCTTTGTTTAATATTATTGCACAAATATTTAGGATATTATTTATTAAAAAATACATAAAGTAATAACAAAATAAAAGTTAAAATTTAATAAATGCACCAAAACTATATTTATTTGAAACCACAATTTTCATATAAATGAAAAATTTCTTTTGAAACAAAATAAATACACCCAAAGTATCAACATAAAAATGTTAATGAGTTTGGATAACAATTTAACCTATGTTGTCCTTTATCAAAAGAAAATGTTGATCTAATAATCAATGTTACTAAGAACATGGATCAATCCATTAAATAACACAGGAAGAAAACAAAAAGATAATTTGAACAATAGTAAAAAAATATAGTAGTGGAATTTGCATAAAAAACACAAATGTATTTATTACCACATTTATTACTACATCTCTATAATATTAATATTAGTAATTGAATTGTTTTATGTACCGGATGGAGTGACCCATTGACCTTTTAAGAAGATAGGCATAAAGTTGTTTTTGTTTTCTTATATATGTGCAAACCCTAAGCCTACAAAAATTTTCTTCTAATTCCCTCTCATCTTCCCAAATATTCCCTTTTAATCTTGTCAGGCATCCTGGGTTTTATTATGTCTTCCTCCACATGACTCTCAAATTTATAATCCCCAATATCAAGCTAAGTTTTTCAAAACCCTAGGTTAAATCAAGCATATAATCATACTTTAATTGAGTCATTAACTTTCTAAACTTAGAACTAACACCATTCTTTAATGCTGACACTAGAGAATAAGAAACTTGATTTCTTACTTGATTTCTTAATCCATAAGGGGTTTGTTGTCCTTTTTGTCTTTAATTTAAACATTTCTCTATCCTATGGTTTATTCTATAGTAAATCTTCCAAAAGATATACACTAATTCTTAGGCGGTGGAATATACAAAGGTGACAGTAGTTTTGGTTTTACTGCATCCCAAAATACGTACAATAAGCGAAAGATGTACAATACCTTAAATAATCATTGATTGTTCAAATTTGTCATTATATACTGTATAAAATATCATATTCCATTTTTATTTTTATATTTATTTTAAGCAATTTTTATTTTAAATCAACATTTTCTTCCTCCATAATATTGAAAAATTAATTGCCCAACCCAAGTTTATAAAAGAAAAAGTTTGTATTCCATCCGGACTTAGTCAAATATAAAAGTTTAAACAATCTCAAAAAATTATGATAAAGTAATAATTCCATATATACTAAAAATTGAATTGTATTCGGCATATAAAAAAATAACATAATTTTGTTTTCAAATCTTTCTGTAACCAACAAAATTTTAATTAATTTTTAATATATATGATCTCTAACACCTAAGCCTATAAAAATATTGAATATATAAATAAAGAATAGTGTCCCAATTTTGGATAATTTTTGAAGTTTTATAAATAATTTTAAATCAAAAATAATTTAGTGGCTTTTCAGAATTCAAAATTAGATAAAATAATTTTCTTTAATAATAAAATAAAAATTATTGTAGGTCTCTTTTCTTTTTTGAGTCATTTATTCTAATATCTATCTCGACTAACTAATAAAACTGTTTTTTGAATGTAAAAAAATAATTTTAATCTATTAAACGATGGGCCCGAATAAAGAGTTCCAACTCTCGATTCTGCTCGTTTCATTCGTTAATCATAATATATTTTTATAAATGTGCATTTTACATTTTTCGACTTGGTCGATAAAATATTATGGCTGCATTAGTTAATTAGTCAATCTGAGTACACTAAAATATCTACCAATATATATTTTTGGTTTGACGAGAAAACTCTAGTAAGTGCCTTAATTATTTTTCGATTCCAATAGTTTATAAATGTTAATTAATTTAGAGTTTTGAAATCAACTTAAATTAGAATTATATTAATGATTGGTTGACTAAATAGGTACATCCGGTTATGAAGATTATATTGAATTTTTTAGTAAATTTATGTCATAATAAATTGTTAGACCAAAATCTAACATTGTTTAGAGAAAAATCATTGGTATATAAGTAACAATATATCTCAGCTAATATAAAGCCTTTTACAAGTGAACCAAAACCAAAATCAAGCTTGTGTTTGAACCTCATACAGACAATATCATAGTAGTTTGGAGATTGATTTGTGCATAGTTATATAAGAAAATGAGATATGCATCTTCCATATTCCTTACATAAACAATAATTTCTATGGATTGACTTGATAAGTTGGACAATTTAGCAGCGATATGTTCTAATATTAATCTTCAATCTGATCATTGCTACTTGAATCCTTTTGTAATTTTTTGTGTTTTAGATTTTTAAATGTTGAAAATAAGTGTTCAAATACTACAGGCTTTATTGTATCCGAAAGAACAAGAATATAGAAAAATCATAGATAAAAAGATGAAGGTATGATCTTCTAACCAATAAAATTATAGACAACTATATCCGATAAATTGAAAGAATATGAACGGATGATTCTTTGTATGTGAATCTAATTAGGTTTACATTTTATCCTAATTATACCCACACCCTTTAATTCACTTCTTGGTGAGAGACTATAACTTAACTAATCGACATATACTATTAAATATTGTTTTATTTATTAGAATTTCTAAATATATTGTTTATAGATGGGCTGAAAAAATCGATATATAAGGATGATAGATAAATGACTCAAGATATATTCCTTGAAATGTAAGCAATTGGATGCAACATTAATCACATTTTCGTCATCAATCAACTACGTAGATCAATTATGGTGTATAACATAATAATACTATAACATGTAATCGTACATGTCTATTCTTAACTGGTCTTACTTATGTTAAGATCTACTTAATAAGTTATGGAAGTAAATAAAATTAGTTGAGTCATATATTTGCAATAATCCAAAATGTATACAACCAAATAACAAATATATTTTGGTTCATATTATAAAAGTCTTAGTGAATCAACAATCTGTTAAAACCAATCCCAATGGTGTGCTTTTAAAAGGTAAATGTCGTTTTTCTTTAGTAAGAGAGTTTTCTACCAATGAGTTTGTATCAATGTATTCCATACTGATTTGACGACTTTGAACTCTCTCTTTAATAAACAAGAACTCGAAATTTATGTGTTTGGACTTAACGGAGCTTCTATGCCTTAACCATCAAATTATTGTCATATTACGACCTTATGGGACTTTCTATCCTACCTATAATGCCTGAATTCCTTAACCATAATGACTGGTTGGAGGCCTTAAAGCATGAAAAATATTCAACCTCTATAGTGGAAGATGAAACTAGTGTTGCTTTAATTTTGTTTTTATAATATACCAAATACGTCCACACAACCTACTAAAATATGAGTTGATAATGTCTAGATTATCCCGACTTCCTATATGTCAACATGTGTTCTTTTGTTTGTTTCTTATAATGGATAATATTTTGACCGATTCCTAATGACCGATCTCTGAGATACTTACATATCTTCTAACAACTCGACAACACACATAATGTCCAACCTCATACAAACTTGAGCATACATTAGAAATACGACTTCCAAAACATGTGGAATGTTTTGTATTTTTTAATCTTAAAGTTTGTCTTTAGACATTGACTCACACTAAGTTTATCTTCCTTATGAAATATAGGTTTTCAAGGGCACAAAAATATGAACTTACTCATACTGGACATTTAATACCTATAATCCTTAACTGAGTTCATTTCAAAACCAAATAAGACTATTACCTTAACGAACTTGTGGTATTATTTCGAGAAACCTGTTTTAACGCATAAATAGATTATTTCAAGTTTGCATACCATTGTTTGAGTCACCAATTACAAATTTCTCAGGCTACGTCATAGATCAGCTAAACAATCTGATACCATAACAATGAAAGATAAGTGACTAAAGGTTATTTAATTGATATCACATTTAAGAAAAAATAGATTTAACATCCATTGAATGAAGCTCAATGTTGATATGTGCAAATAATACCATGAATTTTATAAAGAAGTCCTTCAAAATATTATAGAGAATGTCTTTTTAAAGTCAATACATTTACGCTGAGTATGACCTATTGTCACAAGTCATATGTTATAACTCTTAGAATCCTATTCGGTTTATTAAATTCACTTACGACCAATCGACTTTATTTCTTAAGGTAATATGGCAAACTCTCTAATTGTATTATCTTGCATTGAATTATACTATTCTTTCACAGTGTTGATCCAAAACTAAGAATCATAACTCTTCATGGCTTTATAGGAACATGATGACTCATTTATCGTTACACCATATAATTCTTTATGTTCTTAAAGATACATTGTATTATCCAAATATATAATGCTCTCCTTATGTGTAGTGGACCTTATTAATGATATTATTTCATAAGTTTTCACTTCTTGATAAAAAATTTAATCATTTTGAACAATTTCAATTTGTTCCCTATGTGGAAGAAAAATATCACAGTGAGTAACTTAATATTCTAACGGAACTAAAATGACGACATCATCTCATACTTGAGTGTCAATTTACCAACAACCTTTCTTTTGGATGATATGTTGGCTTCATAACCTAATTATATTTGTTATAACCCTGGTGTTTTCATCTTACGCATACTTATAATGGAATACTCATACAAATGATAACCTTTTGAATATTCAAAATATCTACTAAAATAACATCTAAATTTTTTAGTGTCTAATTCTCTTTGGTTTGGCCAATTAGGCTTTACTTCAGATGAACATCCATAAATGCGTTGATACTTTATGTTAGCCATGCGCCTAATCTAAAACTTATGTAGAGGCTTAATGGTTGTTATTATAGAAACATTATTGAGTATGTATACACCACATTTGATTGCCTCTCTCTATAGTGTTATTGGTAGAGTTGAGTTATTAATCATAATTCTCATAATATTTTTTAGCATACCGTTGCGTGTCTTGAATATGTATCTTATGTTGGGTGACCCTGAAATTATATTCAGAGAAACTATACCACACTCTTTTATATTCTTTATAAATGATCTATGATAATTATTCATCTGAACCGTCATATATGATATAATATTCATTACTGTGGTCATATCTAACACACTTACTGCTCTTGCCTAGTTTTATTCATAAAAGCTATGAACTTATCTTAGGGATCATGATATCTCATGAATAATGTATAGATACTCATACTCGGATAAATAATCTTTAATTTTTTGTGCTTTTACCATGATGTCTATTGGAATAATCCATAATCATTGATATGTATAAACTCTAAGACTTCTTTCAATATGTATGCACCAACTTTTTCACCATGCTCTATTTTTACTTGATACATTTGATGCAAGAAATGAAATATAAATATTGAGAGAACGTAATAAACATTTCAATAAAAAGTTTATTCATTTTGCCTTCAAAATATTACCTAAGTGCTTAATGATTTCCTAAATTCTACCTTTACAATGTAGTTTATCATCTACCTATATGTTCATTTCTTCTTTCTAATTCTTAGTAATATTTAATAAATAAAGTTAATTATTTATTTCCAATTATCTAGTCTCTATGATATTATCATGTAAAGAAAAAATCATTTGATTATTCATAGTAAGACCTTAATATCTAAATTCACTTTTTCCAGAAAATGATCAAATTCCTACTTAGACATTTCAAATACAATAATTGTTCACTATAAAACAACAACTGAAAGTCATAAACGGCATACACTAAGCACAAACTTCCCTTAACTTGATGCATGTATCTTTCACCATCACTAAGGATTCAACTCCTTATCATATCGTTCATGAATATACAAACATGAAATGTCGTAACCGTTTGAATCCATCATGTGTATCTTTCACCATCACTAAGGATAATATATTTTATATAAGATTGATATTATTCACATTCTCTTTAAAAATACATTTCCCTTTTGTAAACGAAATCAACTTGCAACAATGATTCTTTAGATTTATTTTTTTCCTGAATTGGAAGTATTATCAGATATTATATCATATTTTCTCTTATTTTCTTTCATATTGAGACCTCACCTTATGAACCTTAGGACATTCTTGTTTTAGCCTCTCCTACATCTAAGTAGCATGCGAATACAGTTTGCTAACTGTCTACTTATCACATTGAGAAAAAACCTAAGCACAAATCCTATCACTTCTTTGAAATTGTCAATCTTGTGTATCTTTCACTTTGAGGAAATTATTGACACCCCAGAAATATGTTACTTATTATCCTTTTTGTCGTCAAACTTTATAATGGAGAGGATCAAAATCAACATATTCTACTCCACTTTATTAAACTTTAGAAAACCTTTTCTTAACTACTTTGAGAAACTCGATTGCATGTGTGATTTCATTCGCGAAAACCTTATAAAACACTAAGGATATTCATTTGATTGTCAAACATAACTTATTGATTTTTTTACACCTTAATTTTTTTCTCCTTATGAGAACTATCTTTAGTGAGATATGTGGGCTTCTTAGTCTTTAATATCATGAAGGATCACAACAATTCAAATACAGTCCCATATCCTCTTTTATTTGGGAAAAAGTTAACACATCTAAAATTGCAGGTTTATTACCTTATGGGTTAAAGATATTGCCTACAAATTTACACATAACAAACAAAACATTAGATTCACACTCATTTGACATATAACCCATATCAAAAATATCTAAATATGACATATTACATATGAAACATAACATGCATTACTAATAATATGTTTTTGGATAAAAAATACCAACATGCATTTATGAGTTTGAGATAATCACTATTATTTCATTTTTTGATGACTTATTTCAATTAAAACCCTCTTCTGGGCTGGTTTTCTTAATTTAATTAAAAATATAATGATCAATTCACATATGGTTATCTCTTGTTTATTATTAAACATGTAAAAAATTAACCTTCATTTAGGACAATAATTCTTGCAATAGGATTAATCTATCAACTCTTTAGACCTTAAGTTCCTCAATTGACCAAAGCTATTTATTTTCGCTGATGTACTCGTTTTGTTATTCACCTACCGTAATTAACACCTCATTGATCGTGTAATCCTGTTTATCATTTAAAACGTGTCAATCAACCACATACAAAATAACATGTCAACGCATATTACATGGTCATAGGTCGAAAAAAGACCTTAAAAAGAACCCACATAGGTTCTCGGTTCTAGCGATGTAATTTTTGCTATAGTAGTACGTCTTTATCATGGTAAGAAAGATAATTAACACAACAACATAGTAGATTCTTGTGGCAACAATAGGAGTTGGAAAGGTAATTTCCACTCGATGTAAATTTTCCACGATAACAACATGGGTTACTACGGAAAACTCGTAATTTCTTGAATTTTCATTTAGGGTTATCTCCTACGAAAATCTTCATTTCCAACAGTAAAATAAAATCTAAGATGAGAAATTTTTTCCAAACTTTGCACGTAGTTAAACTTTAAACACAAAACATGAAATCCTAAGCATATTTCATTTAAGAAAATCACTTAATACATGTTTTAAATCTTAAGTCCATACCCTAACCAATGGAAACAATAATTATTTCTCAATGATATGGATTTTGTTACAAAAACTTAAATACACATAGTATTTAATCGATTAAACATAAAATTGTTACTAATCGATTTTCATCTAAGTTGGACATTTTAGTATTGATATGTTCTATCAAGGATATCTATTTGTTCATTTCAATTTAAATCCTTTTGTAATCCTTTGTACTTTAGGGTCTCCAGTATTAATATTAAGTATTCAAATACTCTTGACTTTAATGTGTCTGCAAGAAAAATAATAGAGAAAAATAGGAAGGTATGATCTTCTAACCAATAGGACAGTAAGTTGCATATGATAGATTGATATAATATAAATGTATGTCTATTTATATGTGAATACAACTAAGTTTATACTTTATCACAACTACACTAACACACTTTAATTCACTCTTTGGTGAGGGACCATAACTTGACTAAATTAATTTATTCAATTTAGTCCATACAACGTTTTTAGTATTAAGTGTCAATATTTGGGCTAAAGCATTCACATGACTCAATTTTGACTCGATATCTAATAATAACTCCATAATAGTTTTTAATTTATTGGTTCACTTCTTAGTTATTTTAATTAACCAATTACTTATTAATTGGACCATACAATGATAATTAGTTAAATAAATTGTTAAGCATAGTTCGGTCCTTAAATTTCTATATGGTAGATGTGGCCAACTTTGATCCTGGTGATATTGAGCTATACAACATGCTACAACTAGATTTATGGGGTCGTGTACGTTTAGAAATAGTTAAGTTTATGGTTTTTACTTTTTTCTCATTCTTCCGACCTAGATTTGTTTTGTATGGGATGTTTAGCATATTCCTTATTAGAAATGAGATGTTGAATATTGGGATTCTTTATTACAGATTTTGCTTATTTGATAATATGTGTTTATTTATGCATGATGAATTTGGAGTGTTAGAGTCTCTACTTTTTTGTGTGGTTTATTTTGTTTTTTTATACATGGTGTGGCTTTTGAAGATTGGAGTTGTGGTTCTTGAATGACTAATGGTACTTGATGCTTTTTAGGTGATCGTTCAGTGTTTCTGATTATTGAAGCACGTTAAATTACAAACTACAAATTAGGTGTTATTATATTATATTGTTCTACAAGTTATACTGTAGGTTAGTTTTCAGATTTCGAAGAGTGCACACCATATTTGTTTATTAAAAAAGGATAATTAAATTTATATTTAACATCTTTTTATTTTAATAACGGACAAATAACCCTAAGTTAATTCGTTGGAAATGATAAACGATAAATGGACAATGCACATCCATACAACCTAGGGGTGATATTCGGTCGGTTCGGTCGGTTTTTTTTTTAAATTATAAACCAAACCGAAATAATTCGGTTTGTATATTATTAAACCGAATTAGCAATAAAAAAATCGGTTTTTTTCGGTTTCGGTTTGTTCGGTTTCGGGCGGTTTCGGTCGGTTTTTCGGTTTTAACAGAGGCACGGTTCGGTGCGGTTCGGTCGGTGCGGTATTGAAGGGAGTCTGGGGTCAAGAATTTTAACGACTTCTTTATCGGAATCTGTCATTTTTCTGTCAGTTTTGAAGCTCATATCGCTGATTTCGGACTTGCGAAGTTCTTGCAAAATTTTGGTACATCTGAATGCATGTCTGCAACTGCTGGCTCTTATGGATACATAGCTCCAGGTACATTCAATTATTTGTTTTGTGAAATGAATAAATTTTCTTACAAGTAGCGAAGTAAAGTTTTCATGAATTTATATATTTTTTTTTATTTCAATCTGTTTCGTTATATTTCCAGAAACACAATTCTTGATACATATGGCCCTTTTGTTTGGAGCACGAAGTTCCCAGAAACGATATAAAATTAAAGAAAAAAATAAAATTTGGGAGTTCTCTGACACCCAAATTACATGATCTAAGGCTTTTACAATATGGAGCCATTGGTGCTATCTATTTGATATATGCTGACATTGGTTTTTCTATCAAGTAATTTTTGAAATCATCTAACATGACAGTATGGGAATTTTAATTCACTATTCTTCTTCTGAAACTGAAGGCCATCAAAATTGAGAGAGACGGATAACTTAAGCTATAAGCCACATGAAGTAAGTCCAGAGCATGATAACAGAACATTCACTCTCTCTTGTTCCAAATAATTGAGTAATGGTGCCTATATTCATAGCTGGGGGAACTGCAAACTGAATAATTGAGTAATGGTGCCTATATTCATAACAGAATTACCTGCATCTTTGTTTTACAAGATTGTCATCGTATCGTTACACACACCAATAAAAAAGAGAAATAAATCATTCTTCTACTTAACAAAGCTTTTAAGAAAACAAAGAGAGAAAAACAGCTGAAGAAATCATTCTTCAATCAAATAACCTGCATCAACTAACACATATTTCTTCTTCCCATTCTGTAAAAAGAAACAATCAAACAACAACAAAGCTAGTAAATGAAACAAAGCATTAGATAATAAGCTACTAAACTCTTAGTTGTTTGTTGACAGTACACATACCTTCATCTCTAGTGACATTCATATTCGATGACGTTCCTTCACTAGTATCTTTAGTAAATTCTATATAATAAAAACAAAAAAAATGTTAGTTTTTAAAGCTTAAACATATATATATATAATAATAAATACATATACCTGTCTCCATTTTTTCAAATTCTTCAACGTAATCCATTGCGTCTCGGAGATTTATTGGAGTTGACGAAGACCGCAGCCAGTTTTGTGAACAAATAAGGGCTTCTATCATCTTTGGTTGTAATGCGCTACGAAATGGATCAAGAACACGACCGACAGTGCTAAATACGGATTCAGAAGCTACCGTCGATACCGGAACTGCAAGAACATGTCGCGCAACTACGGAAAGTACTCGAAATCTTGGAGAATTGATCTTCCACCATGCCAATATATCAAACTCTTCTACATCTTCGCAACTCTCCGATAAATACTTTTCTACTTCCGATTGATTTTGAAAATAATCAGCTTCTTTCAAATGTCTCTTGAATTGTGATATTCTTACTACTCTCGGATCTACATTTTCTTCCATTTCGTTGCCCATTGATTGAGTCCTTGTTTGACTCTCTAAATTTACCCCAGCTTCACTTACAACGTATGAATCGTACAACCGAATAAGCTTATCTTTGATTTTTTTTAAGAAACAATCGCTTCTCTCAACATCATACATAAGAATATTTTCAAAACAAAACTTAAGATAACACATCTTATAACGAGGGTCAAGAACCAAAGAAATATATAATAAAGGGTTCATAATATCAAAGTTTCCCCAATATTTTCAAACTTACTCTTCATACTTTGAGCCATTGATTTCAGTCCAGGATTCTCATTGCGTACCTCCAACTCAATCACGTCTTGGATAGTGATTAGTTCTATAAAAAAACTATTTGAAGTTACATGCATAGAACCCAAAAAACGCAAGGTAGCATCATAAAAGACTTTCAAAAATCTTGCAAACAGTCTTATTTGTTGCCAATCTTCAAATGAAGGAGGCCCCAAAACCACTTTCTTCGTTTTTCTACTACTACCATCATCACATCCATCGCAATCATTGACATTTCACAAGAAATTATGATCATCCTCTTCTAATCGTTCAAAAGCTTTAGAAAACTTTTCAGCTATTTCCAACATCATATAAGTATAATTCCATCTAGTCGGCACATCCAAACAAACCATGCTTTTACATTCAATTTTTTCTTTTTCAGCACAAAGTTTGAAGATTTTGAACCTTTGTGGGGAAGATCTCACATACCTCACTGCATTCCTTACTCGAGCGATCGAGTCATGCATCTCTTTCAATCCATCACGAACAACAAGATTCAAAATATGGGCGCAACATCTCATATGCAAGAATTCATGTTCAAAAATAGTACATCTTCTATACTTAGTCTTGCTTTTGATAAATTCAATAACCTTATTATTTGAACTTGCATTATCAACTGTTAGAGTAAGAATTTTATCAATCCACCATTCAAGCAAACACATCTCAATAACCTTCCCCAAATCCTCACCTTTATGACTTTCAACTATACAAAAGTTCAGAATTCTTTTATGTAGTTTCCAATCAGCATCTATAAAGTGAGCGGTGAGACACATGAAATTCAAATTTTGTATAGATGTCCATGTATCCGTAGTTAAACATACCCGTTGCCCTAACATGGCTGCTTTTAACTTTTTTTTCTCCTCTACGAAAACATTGAAACAATATTTTGCAATTGTAAACCGAGATAGAATACTTGTCCACTTTGGTTGAGCAACAAGCATAAAGTTTCTAAAGCCCTCGCCGTCTACAAATTTAAAGGGCAATTCATCTAATATCAAAATTTTCGCTAAGGCTTTTCTATAAGCTTCCGCACTAAAAGAAACAGCTACAAGTTCACTTCGGTTATCTCCTTCTCTCACTTTAAACCCTAAAGTGGTCTGATTCTTATCTAGATTTCGAAACGGATACTTTTTACATTGGTTTTTTAGATGGTTTCCTAAAGTGGATGTTCCATTTTGTTTGGGATCACAATTGTATATTTTCTTGCAATAGTTACATGCAGCGGCACAAATATCGTTAGGATTTTTACGTTCAATTTCGGTGAAATGATCCCACACAAATGATCTTTTCCTATTCTGACCAGCAATAACGGCATCGGTCCTGTATCCGCAACAACCTGCAAGCACTATATTGTTATCAGTCTGAAAATCAGCATAATCGGAACAAATCCATATATGGACAGAATTCCCTCACTGGTGGATGAGGAGGTGACTCAGGTTATTTGCTGAACCTGTTAGGATGTACCATATCCATCGATAAAATTTCCAAGTACATGAACTGGCAGTACGTGTTACCATAGCCGAAAAGCTATCTTATAATTTGAAAGTATTAATGTTAACTACTTAAGACTTGATAACTAATTGGACTGCTATATATGCTAAAATCACCAAATCTATAATTCACGTCTGCATAAATCTATACTATTATTAGTTAGCTACCAATCCGATTGAGGACGCCTTAATATGTCTGGTTTGTTAATGAAACCCAAGAGAAAATCCAAAAAAAAGCGATTGAAAAATAAAGAGTCGTTCGCTGAAACAAAAAACACCAGGTTTTGAGTATCGGAAACCGAAAACTCTTGAAATTGGTATCAGCTAAAATCAGAAGAGAACAGATTTTTCAGATAAAAACAAGAGAAAATGGAATATTTTATTTTCTTTGTACACCATACTGTATCAACAGTTTTCTATCAAAAGTCATCAACAAATGCCTTCACCTAACTACTGCATTCAAGGGATTAAAAAGGTGAGAACTGAATTCACTAGTAAAGTCTCAAAGATTGGTCTCTTTCTTTGTTCATAATATCGAAAACGCACTGAACTAATCCTAAAAAACAGTTCCATAGCGTAGAGAAGCAACTACTTTCTAAGATACATCAATGTATGTATACATGTAGTATACAAATCCAATCCATGGAATGTGATGGAACTCCTAAATTTCATGTAAAGATTTGGTGCTTCATAACAGTTCATCCTCAACAACTTGATAAACAAAAGACAGTGGTGCTATAATTTGAGATGAAAAATCGAGAAATTGATCAAACAAAGATGTGTAGGACACAGCACAAGTCATACTTACTTTTCCAATGAGGATGACCTTTTGCCTGTTTCTCTCGACCAACACTTCTACTTGTATAAAGTCTTTTGCAGCCGGTCGACTCCAACGGCAGAGATTGTAGCCTAGGTGAAGAGCATAGGAAGGCTAGCTAACAGGCTCTGGGCAGCCGGTCGACTCCAACGGCGGAGATTGTAGCCTAGGTGAAGAGCAGAGGAAGGCTAGCTAACAGGCTCTGGAGTGGTAGCCAGGATAATAATAAATTCGTGAAAGAGAAACGAAAAAATAATAATAATAAATGTTGTAGCCAGGATTCGTACCCGAGACAGGGGTACAAAAAAGAAGTTAAGTTTAAGTGTACAACCACTAGACCAAAGGAGTAGATGATTCTTATTTTAAATACGGTCTACATATTAGATATACAATATATTCCATAGGTTCGGTCGGTTCGGTTCAAATCGGTCGGTTAAACCGTACAACCCGAAAACCGACCGAATTAAACTCGGTTTAAAAAATTAAAACCGAAACCGAACTATAGTTTTAAAAAACCGACCAAACCGAACCATTTTGGTTTGGTTCGGTCGGTCGGTTCGGTTTTTTTCGGTTTTTGCTCACCCCTAATACAACCTGAAATACTAAAATACATGGCCTAATAATTGTACTAATATCACTAAAACCTCACTAAAATATAGATCAATATAAAAATTGGTTTTTAAACAACAAAAAACTAATCAACACAACGATACTCAACCTAAAAAATGTCTTTACATGTCATATTTAAATTCTAAAACTCAGGCTAGACTAATAACTAGTGATCAAACATATATAAGATGAACTAGTTATATTTACTAAGTGATTCACTAAGTATCATAGAATTTCAAACTTATACATATCATAGTTAAACGAACAAAGCCATACATATCCTCATGCTAATTTAACATATGTGACATACACATAATTAAACAATTAACGACAGAATCGTGAGAAGTCTAGTACATAATAATAAAATTGTCTACTTCATTGAGTGGGTAAGAAATGAGCAAAAAACATATACAAAAGATAAACACGATCCTCTTCATATACAGTTTTGGTCTACAAAGAATCATTATTATGGACAACAAAATTTATTTTAAAGTAAAACCTCTCCAATATACTAACATAATTTGGCACTAAAAAAATATTTAACTCTGATCTCCATCATAATAGACAAGATAAGATAATAAACATGAATATTTTCAAAAACATCATAAAAAGTCTCGAGAAAGCAAAAAATAATTGAGCATAAAATTTGCACAATATCACGTGGTCCTACATAACAAGTAAATATATCACAAGATAAGAATTATCATTTTCTTTAACCATGGAGATTGAAGAAGTAATTTATACTAAAATTGGCATCCTTTCACCCAATATTTTTTTAATAGTGCAAGTAATGACAACTAAAAAAATATAGAAACAAATCTTGTGAAAGAAGAAATAAAATTAATCTGCTAAATACAAGATCACTACCACAACGCTATTGTTAAATGATTTTAAAAATGTATCATGCCAACATTATTAAACGTTGAAGACCTCGTCTAATGATGTTTCTTCCAACATATACAAATCAACAGTGAATGGAAACTCTGTCCAATTCGAAAAGATCCATATAAAGCATTAAGATCTTGAATCTCATATCGTATAAGTTTACTTATATATACAAACAACATCGAACACTCTTGGGATGCAAACCATCCAAAAGTATACTACGCATAACATATCTCGTTGTTCTTTCAATTTAGAATTCATAAATTAAGTTTTATTTTTATTTTACATTTAAATATTCTATTTCATCTTTATACACATTAATTTCTATAAAATTTTCATTTGTTTCCTTCTAATACAAGCTTATAATGCTAAGATTTCAAGGTCAAGTTTTAAATTTTGGTTGAGTTTCCCATACATGAAACAAATATAAAATGAACAATCTTTGAGCCTCAAACATAGTAATTTTATTGTCAATGCTCACTAATGAGTTGATATGAGGTTTATCATTTCAAAAATATATTATATTATTGATAAAAGCTCGCACCAATTTGTCAAATTAACTTCAACATGAGGATGGTTATTCTTACAACTCGGTTACCTTAGAAATATTTACAAGAATGTTATGTATAAAATTAATAAAATATCATCAACAAATCAAATAAAGAAAACAATAACAATCTTCACCAGCTAGAGATAAATATGTCGAAGATCATGCTAACCAAACATCGGTTGATACCATAATTATCGCCCAAACACCAACACCCGTACCACCAATACAACAACTAAAGAAACACTGAAAATGCATACTAAGAGTGATAAACATAAAGAACAACATGGAAATCGGGACCAAAGACAACTAAGTTGTTGTCCCTTTAAATTGACGTTAATGTAGTTTTTTAATTAAGTTAAATTTTATTATTTTATTCTAATTTTTGTGTAACTTAATATTGAATGAAATATAAATAAGTTTAAAGTCTATCATCATAACTAAACAATATTATTAACATAAAAACGACACTCAAAATTGAAAATAAAATAAATATATGATAACATGACAAAGTTATCACAAAAAAGAGAGCAAAGTCATCATAAACTACAAAAACATGATAACATACAAAAGTTTTGACATAAATGTTTTTCCGCATAATCACTATTTTACAATATTAAACAACATAAAATACTAAACAAGAAGCCAAACCCACGATAAACCATACAAAAGTATCATACATAAAAAATAGTTAAAAAAAAAGATGAAAGACACTTATTCTAGGTTAAATTGTGGATTATCGTTTTAAAAACTTTTTTTATATTTTTCTAAGATGTAATTGATATACGAACCTTGTAAAACAATTATTTTGGTCTCACTATTTTTTAGAATTTTTAAAATTTAGTTCATGATATAACAAACTTATAACATACGATAAAATAACTAAAAATAAAAACATTTTGATCAATAAACTTTAGTAATTTTAGGATAATTTAAAGATATTATAGAGCTTTAAAGATTTTATTTGTTGATTTATTTATATCCTAACTATTTATGCTAATTATATATTTTAGAACAACTATTGAAAATGAGTAAATTTTTAGACAACTCTCTCAACATGAAAATTATAAACATGAAATAATTTTTTATAGTCGATAACCCTGACTCATCTTAGCAAACATCGATTGAATACAAATAATTTCCTAATTTAATTATATCTTAACGAACAAACTATCAAATACTTTTTTCGATATTACACACATTTTTTTAAAATTGTAGTTATATCCAAAAATCATCATGATAAATTCTTTTCGTAATTGATCATCCTAAAACTCTAATAATTAATTTATTATTTTACTTTTGTATCCTATTCTATTTTTTTCTGTAATAATTGATCATAAATAAAACTCTAATAATTGATCATCCTAAAACTCTAATAATTATTTTTTCTCTAAGAAGAAGAACCGATTACTATTAGATGTGGCAAACGTGAAATACCCGTTTCGTCCTATTATCTTATTTAAAAGTGGTTTTTTCATGTTTAAATCGGTATAATTGAAGTTTTGTTATAACCTAAATTTTGTTATAACCTAAATTTTGTGGCGATCCAATCTCACCGTGATTGAAGTTCTATTGTGATCTAATTTCATATCCATTTGATCTAATTTCGTCGTGATTTTAAATTTATTCGATATTTTTTAGTCCTACCATGACTGATTTAATTTAATTTATTTTTTTAATATTTTATTAAAAATATTATAATATATATTTAAAAACTAATTTTCATGAATAAGTTTAGCCAAACGAGAGAAAACTAAGATAGTTATCATAAATAAAATACTTGAAATATGAACACAACGAAAAACATATATGAAAATAAAATTTTGATAAAATTTATAATTAAATAAATAATAACATATTTATATTCTTACATTATCATTAACTATCCATCTGATTCTAATACCTAATATTCATCATTATTTATCAGGTCTAATTAAAAGAGTATTTGAATATTCACTAAAATATTGGTTATAAATCCTCGGTTGGTTGAGCTGCACACTTAAATCTTGAAATTAGTTAAGAGGAGATTCTTAGCTACCATTAAAGTAGGTTTAGAAGTCTTGAAAAATGGTTTGGTACTTTTAATGCTGCAAAATTAATTGTTCAATGATGTCATACATTCGATATTTCCTTGCATATATTTCCTCCAACATCTCACACTCAATTAATATTTTCCTCTTACGTGCTTGTGGTGGCATTAGTTGTAGTGGTGGATTTCTATTTTCCCACATAATTTCCGCCCTCGAGGCAGATGAGGATGTCGTGCATAATCTTGGGCGCCCATAAGTCATCTATACAGGCTTCAAAATATTGATACGCCTCCCACTTTGACCAACTACAATGATTCCAGGTATATATTTCTTGATTTGTTGAGAAATATTTCATATTCTACCTTGATATTAAATTTGGTTATCAACGTATTCACTAACATATATCCCTTTCTTCAGAATGAAATGAGATATCAACATCCCATAAGATAGATAAATTTCTGACAATTTTTATAAATATGTTTTATCATTAAATTGTGTAAATTTATGGGTTGCGTTTGCAATAGTGCAATGGTTACAAATGTTTGAATATAAGTCTAGCATGAATATTTTTTGTTAGGTGTAAGGAAACAATCATTAACTAACTTCATTTCTAATCTCTTACTTTAAGTCAAGTTTAGTTTAGTAGCACATACTCTCTGTTTATCCTTAACAAACTGACGAGCTTTACCGATATTCAATAATTCTATTAAACATTCTAATAACAAAGGCCATTTTTACCTGACTTACGCATTATGTATTCTAATTACACATTCATCATCTAAATTACAGATATGTATACAAAATTCTTTTTCTATGTCACTATATAAATTGTACATGACACACCTTTAATTTCAAACATCATGTCACAATTATTTTTCTTTATTAAATATACATGCAACTACTATAAAATTGTTCCACTAAACCATTATACCAACATGCTTGACTATTTAATAAATCTCAACCAACCTAAATTTTCTAGATTTTCAATAATAAGTTCCATAGTTGGAATTCTCTAAATTTTGTCGATGGCTAATAAAATTCTGGTGAATATTACTTTACCATTACTGGTCTGAAAGGTGGGTACATCATCCTCATCATCATGCATCCTTTCTTATTCTGATGATGATGGCATCTTTTTTTATTGGTGTTGTGGTATCACAAACGTATTTTTTTAACATCATTTGAAGCTATTTTAGAAAATAATTGGCTGAGGAAAGAGTAGTTTGGTTTAGAGATTAGTGAGGGAGAGGGAGTATAGAGAATAGTGGAGTAGTTTGGTTTAGAGATTAGTATAGAGTGGTTTGGTTGAGAATTTTTTTAGATATATTTAAAAAAAGAATATAGATGTATTTATAAAAAAGACAAGAGGTGCGTTTAGTAAAAAAAATAAAGGAAATATACTAATTTTTAAAAAATAGTCTTAGTCTGGTACTCGTCTACATAACATCCAAATGTTTATAATCGTTTACATCATTAGTCGGATACCCGACTACACAATGACTATATTTTTATAGCCGTTGTAGCATTCATGAGAGAACCGGCTACGCAATGGCTATATTTTTATACTCGATGCAGCATTAGACGGGTATTCGACTAGTTGCAACAACAATTGTCTTTTAAATTATCATAGCCGGATACTTGGCTAAGACAATTTTTTTTTTAACTTTTTACATCTCTTCTTCATCCCTCTAAATGCACATCTCCCCTAGCACTACTCATCATCTTCTCTCAAATCAACTTATGCTTTTATAGTTCAATAAAAGTTCCAAAGTCGATCAAGATTCTGAATTCGTTCAACGCATTTATCTACTAAAAAACTTTATCGACAAATTTTATTGGTGGTGGATTAGTGATGATTAAGGGATTAGTATGATTTATTCATTCTTTTATTTGTATAATTATTTGATATTTTTCATATTACTAGTTATATTATTATTTTAATTCTTCTGATAACACCAAAAACGTCAAAATGTCAATATTAGTGCCCAGCATATATGTTCTTGACATATAGACCTAAATTGAACTTTTATTGATGATCAAAACATAGATATGTGTGATACTTTAAAAATTAGTCTACAAAAATCAACCATATAAACAAATTATTCCTATATTATCGTTAATGCTAGCACTAGTTCGAAATCTAGGAAGAAAATATCTTGGGAACGGTAACACTTTGTTATGCGCACTAAACTAAATAGAGCTATGTATAAATTTTGTGATCAAAACTAACCTATGCGAGCAAACAAAATATTAGCTGCCTCGACGATATGAGTAGACAGTTAGAAAAAAGCACAAACTGTATATCTTTGTAAAGTTGTTGAAGACAGACTCCAGACAACCATAGATCTGAGTACTTGCAATGTATTTTTTTTCGGTAACAACCAATATATGGAAGAAACAATAAATTTTTCCATTGTTAATGCATTTTTTTTCCAACGAAAGAAGATATAAGAAATTAATTATGGAGGTCAACACAAAAGCCAATCGCATCCCATGTACCTCTTTAAGATAAGTAGTTATGCGATATTTAAAAAAAAACTAATTACTTGTAGTATTTATAGTTTACCATGGAAAATTTCTTTGACTAGTGATATAACAACATCCATTGACTTTGATATTATAGTGTTAATTTACATTGAATTGATCCTAGTTGGGTAGTCCAAAGAATAATTATACATTTTTGTGTTATTGGTAATCACAATGCTCAATAGATTGAAAAAGGTCTTTTATAATTTACATTTAATTTTAATGCTAAACATACAATTATGTGAACTTTTTTTTATAATGGATATGCTAACACCATAATATATTTATGGCATATATTTCAATTGTTTTTAAATGAATGAATAAATATAATATATATATATATTTTGTCAAGCCTATTAGAAACGTGGTATTACTACTAGTTGTGGCCTCGTGTCATAAACAACATAAATATAAATAACTTATTTTGGCTAGTGGAAAGAAATTATAAAAATAATAATTCTAGATATCGAAACTTGATGGAACTCTACTTATGATCTTCTTGCACATGCTTATAAGTTTATGGAAGATTTTACATTGATTTATGAAAACTAAAACGAGTATCCACCTCTTACTAATATAAATTGTTCATATTGTCTTAAACTGATACATTTCATGCAAATATCTAAAGAGTTTATTTATATTTTTTAGACGCAATATAGTCATAACATTCAGTTGAGCCTTTATTGTGTTGTTAATCTTTCCATGCATTTCGATAGCCATATGAATAAAAATATGAATTATTAAATGGTGCCCGATATAGTAGAAATATGTATCAAGGATTTTCATCATATTCCATATTCTTATGATATTGGGTAGATTTTTAATCATCTTCTCAAAATTAAGTTCTTTTGTATATACATTGAGTTATTTTATAAAAGCATCAAGCTTGATAATGATAATAATTACAATAAATATTGGTAAAATATTCAAACTTATCTGTATGCAATGTATAATATTATGTTACATAATATGAGAACCATGATTTTAATTCATCATCGACTTTAGGTGGTAGTACTAGTAAATGAAGAAAAATTAGGTGTTGTCATAACTACGTGTAAACTAATATGCAAAGTAGAACGACCACGACAACAAATCCTCAAGATGTTAATGAAGTGACCTAATATTTGTAAACCGAGTTTAACCTTAGTATGTATACTAATGATAACCTGATTGATCTCTTAATATGATGGAAGCAAATGAATCATTATTTTATGTTATTTCTAGGTTAGCCAGTCAGGTCCATTCTATACCTATTTCTACAATGAAAATTGAATCAATATTTAGTATGGTCATGCTACAAAACGCAAATGAACACACAAGACTGACTAACCAAGCAATTGAATGGTGTGTTGAAATCAATTATTGGACTTCAGCGGAGCATATGATGCAAGACAAGGAATATACAATGGAATAACATCAAAAGGACATGTTCGATGAATCAAGTGATATTGAAGACGAGATTACAAACGAAGCTGATGGTGACTATGAGGATGATGAATGTCTTAAATTGGAAGACAAAATTTTGGATGAAGATGATTTGTAATAGAAATTTATTAGTGAATTTGTAATATGGTAGTTCAAATTAAGAACAATTGTACAATTCTTGGGCCGCGAGAGTATAAAGTGTGAAATATTTAAATCAATAAAATTTATTTTTCATCCTTCAATCTCACAATGTAATAACACTTTCTTATATGATTATACTATAATTAAACTATACTACTAACCCACACTTATCATATTTTTTATTAGTTATAATATTTAAACTATAACAAACTTGTAATATTTATAATAATTAAACTATAACAACACTTTTACTACTTATAATTAGGGATGAAAAATGGTCGGCTTGGGTGCAGGTATAGCTAAACCCACAACCCTTGTGTTTATATTTTCTCAAACTCATCGGATTCAAATATCCGTTTGATAAGAGAATTTTATTTCCTATACTCAAATCTATCGGGTTTGGATATCCACTCACAGGTATCCAATACTTATTTATGTATCTATATAAAAAAATCATAAAAATTATCCATTAAAATTTTAATATAAATAAATAAATCTCACTCTCTCTATATATATATATATAGAAAACGATAATAATAATAACATTGAATACAAGATTTTAATATATTTTTTAATTTAGTAATAAATATATAACATATATTTATTATTTAAAATTATGTATTTTATTTAAATTTTTAATAGAATATAATTATTATATGCAATATGTTAAAAATTCAAATCTATAATTCTAGTTTTAAATCTATTCAATTAATCTTTAGATTTATTAAATATAATAATTTAATATTATTCTAAATATAATCAAATAGGAATACAAACAAAATGTCCACATAAATTGAAAATCGCAAACAACCAAAAACTACAATAAAATTATAGTAAAATTTAGAGTTTAAAATACCAATACATTACCTATTAATATTAGAATAACGGACTTAGAGAGATCGAATTCAAAATGGATACTTGTCAGAATTTTTTAAATCTTATAATTTATCAAAACCCGACAGGTAATATATAAAAACCCACCGCGCCTTTCACATACAAAAATAAAATTTCAATTCCTTAACTCATTTGAATATTTGATTTAGTGAATAATTAAAATTTTGTTTAAATATTACAAATCCATCATTTTATAAAAATTACAACATAAAATTTTATTAAATTTTGAATAAGTTCTTAAAAAAAATATTCTACTTTTTTTATATTACAGTGATTTTATTTTTTACCATTTTGTCCGTAATATAGGAGCAATATCAACCTATTTTACAACGACGAAGTAAAACAATAAATTTATTGTGATGGAACGTATTTTTATTACTCCGTAACAATATCATAAGCACAACACAGTAGAAAAACAAAAGTACATTTGCCGCAACTCGTTACCACCAAGAATACAACATATTCATACATATAAAAGATAAAAAATTGTTTCCAATCCTATTAAAGTAGGAATGCCAATAGTAAAGAAGAAAACCATGGGCATTTCCTAAATCATTTAAATCTTTTAATTATATAATAAACATATATATAGTTTAATACAGAGGGTCAACAGACTCACAACTCGGGATAAGATTATCGGTTAGAGTCTCGACACCTCGTCCGAATGTGTTTTCTGTTCAAATTTGTCTGAAACACTGGAGCATCTCTTTATCTTTTGTCCATATTCGGCCTCTATCTGGGAGGAAATTTCGTGGAAGCTCCCTATTGATTCTACCCCTCACTCCTAGGCCTCATAGATTGAGAAGGCCAGCAATTGGACGCATTCACATAACAACCGGACTCACTTTTGGCGTACTACTTTCTGTAGAATTATCTACTATATCTGGAGAGAAAGAAACTCTTACATCTTAAGAAAAACAAGCAAGAATTAAGTTTGAGCATCGCCCATCACGTTCTCTCCGACCTCCGCTATCGCTACCATGGCGGCAAAATTACCGTTGCTTTGTAATTTTCTTTATTACGCATGTCTAAGATCTCTCTCCTTATGTAATATCAGTCTAGGTTTGTATCTAGCGCCTTTACGACCCTAAGTACCACTTGTAAACATTTTATTTATATATATTTACAACTTTTTATACCAAAAAGGGCATATTTATTATTGAAATACTAAACCCATTAGAAAGGACTTGACAAAACTAGGTTCTAAAATATAGAGGTTCTTTAAAAATTGAAATAAATTGAAATAGAATCAAACTATCGCTAAAATTGCATACGGGGAGCGTTGTCCTGCCTTTAGTTTGGAGAATTTTAAAGAAAATAAGAAGCCAATGAGCAGAGCGATGCTAGGGCAAGGTAAAAACATTTTAGAGCTTCTCAAGTGACAGAGGAGATATATCCTCTTCAACAAGGGAAGGGGCATAGTCGAATCATCAACTGATACTATTAACATGAGGAAATGAAGCTTTGAATTAACATTGACGAGCAGAAAGATAATGAATTGGGAGGAGACTGACCAAGATGTGCTTAAGAGGTAAAAATAAATTAGGATCATCGTGGGGGTAGAGAGCAATCATTGAAGCTATTAAATAAGAGGATATTGGAAAAGAAATATAAATTCTCATCCAAACGCAATGAATGATCCCAAACTTAGATGGAAGCTTTAAAGATGATTCCTACAAGATGCTCGAAGAAATGCAAGTTGAAAAATAGATCAGAAAACTTGAGACCTTAGATGATGAATTGAAAACCGTTGAGCTAAAAGAACCGAGATATGCCAAGAGAGAGAATAAAAAAGAAGCTATTTCAAATTCGAGCTCCTATATGATCTCAACATTCTTTGGTGAAAACCAACTAGCAGCTAGCCTTAGACATGAGTGTTATGAAACACAACATTTTTTTAAAGTATGCGAAGAGAGGAAATGAAGGAATTTGTCAACCTAAAGCTTGCAACCTCTATGTTAGCAGCTTGTTAGAAGAAAAAGAAGAATATTTCCATTCAAGATTAAATGAGGGAAATGCTCAAATAAAGATGAAAAAATTTCAGTACAGATTTTTAGAAACTTGATCATCTAAAGCATGAGCTTGATGAGACCAGACAGGAGCATGGGATCGAAAAAAGGTAAATGACTAATCATCTGGTTTCAACTTTGACCATAGGTTAAATCATATTGAGATTTCTTAAGGAAAGTAACGGCTTTCATTTGAGAATGAATATTGTGAGTGTTGAATTCAATTTTTATTTTGCATTTTAATGTCCACTTAGCTAGCCAATCGGCAACTTTGTTTTGGACACAACTTATGTGATTGATCACTATAGGAGGGCTAATAAGCTCTCTACAACATTTAATGAGAGCATAGAGTGGCCTAGGGTATTCACCTATTGAAAGAAAATTGACAAGTGTTTCGGAGTCTGACACAATATTTACATTGACAAAGCCTTTATCCTTGCATATTTGGAGGCCATCAAGAAAGGCTTAAACTTCTTCCATTATTGAAGAAAGCTTACTGTAAATATCTCTGAAACCAGTGATGATAATGCCATTAGAATCTCTGATGAGGATGCCTTTACTAGCCTCTTCAATGGAAACAGAGGAACCAAAAGTGTTGAACTTGACTATGTTATGAGAATGAGGAATCCATGTATGATAGGTAGGCTTTTCTTTCCTTTAAGGTGATTATAGCAGCTGAATTCAGTAGATGCATAATTATTGTGAGATCAATTTTTGTTCTTGAGGAGGGCGGCTTGGTCTAAACCAGAAAGAATATGTTTGATATAGTTGATGGATTTTGTAGAAGAGTTAGATAGACCTTTGCTCTTAGATTTGTTTCTAGCTTGCCATATAACCTAACATATAATAGAGTTGATATGGGTCTCTATACCAGAATTTCAAAACCAACTTCTAAGAATGTGAACAATTGTAATGTATCCACTAGAGTTACTTGAAAATGCTTGATAAAAAGGACCATATTTCCCATGAAAAATTGCATTCCATAAATAAATGCTTAGTAAATTCAAATTGTCACAAAACTGGAATTTATAAGCCATGATTATATTTCTCCTCTTAAAAATAGTGCATATACAAAGATAGTTATTTCTTAATCTCGAAGTAATAAAATAGCATTTCCTAGAGGTGATAGTATTCCACAGCTTGCCATAGAGGTAAGATTTGTTATGGTGAGTTTTAATGAGGTTCAAAGTGTCCTTAGTGTAGTAGTTACCGTTTTTAGAAGTAGGCCATTTCAGAGAGTCTTCATGCTAATCATTTAAGGTAATATTTTCAATAGCCTCCAAATATTTAGGAGATAGAATTATAGAGAGCATGATTTTATTCTACTTATTATTATCCCAAAATAATTCTGACTCTTTCTCTTCTATACCAGCTGTTATCCCAGTTGTCAACAAGCTTAATAAGAGAGGATTGTCTAAACCAATTGTCCAACCAAAATTTGATATCCCCACAATCCACTTTCCATTTGATATAAGCCTCGGTTGTATTTTTTATAACAGCTAATTTTTTCCGAACCTGAGATCCAGTGTTAGTAGAAAAGTTAGCCTGGAAATGATGTATATTATTGCAGTAGATGTTGTGAACATATCTGGTCCAAAGAGATTTTTTCTTCCTGAATCTAATCCAAAGCTTGCAATAAAATGTATCTTGAATGTCTCTGAGGTTTCTGACATTAAATCCATCTTCATTGAATGACTTACAAACCTTAGACCAGCTAGACTAGTGGATTTTGGAAGAGACCTGACCAGAAACCCAAAGGAACTTATTCAATAGTTTTTTTAATTATTTCCGTGATGCCCTTTGGGAGTAGAGAAACTTTGGATCTAGTAGGAAGGAATAGCCATTAAAACAGAAAATATAAGAGTAAATCTTAGACCATAGGAAATATTTTTCCCATCCTATTAAAAATCTTATGTCTTATTTTGTTGAGAAAGGGTTCAAAAATTGGAAGCTTTGGTGTTATTGCTGCAAGTAATCCCTAGGTAGGAAGTATGGATGGATCCCAAGTTAAAACCAATCATACTAGATAGGGTAGAAATTCTAGTGGAAGGCGAATTGTTAGACGATATTATCTTTGTCTTTCTTTATTGATAGTTTGGCCTGATATTACCTGGTAATCATGCAAAACGTTACTTAGAGTATAGAAAGAGCTTCTAGTAGCATATTTTAAAGTCTTCCTATTTTCAAAAAGGTTGTTGAATCCTCTTAGAAGAACCTCTTAACAATAATGAAAAGAATCGGGGACAGTGGATCTTCTTGTCTTAAACCATGCTTAGTTTTAAAGTAGCCAATAACCTCTTCATTTATGAGGATAGATACATGAATGTTCTAATCATACTTTAAATTAGATATAAAATTTAGAATCAAATTCAAAATCAAGCAAAAGTTTTATAATAAAACTATAGGACATTCTATTAAAGGCTTTAGCCATGTCCACTTTGATAAGGATGTTCCTAGCTTTAACTTTTCTACGGAGGTCATGAATCATCTCTTTAGCAATTATAATGTTATCTTGGATGGAATAATTTGAGACATAGGCTCCCTGCACCTCTGAAATTATTTTATGAAGGATATATGATATTTTGTTGTTGATAATGTTTTATATAATTATGTTCGTAAAAGTACAGAGACTAATGGGTCTATAATAATAACAATTTCTAGGGTTACAAGAATTTGGAATGAGATAAATTTCAGTTGATAGGATGCCTTTGGGAATGTTCTGGCCCTGTAAGAATGAGGTAATTTCTGCACATAAGTCATTTTTTATGATCTGCCAACATGTAATATAGAAGCATCAATTAAATCCACCCATGCCTCCTACACTAGATGAGTTAAGTTTCTTGATTGTGTTAATAATTTCATTTTCACTAGGAGTCTTCATTAGCATGGTGTTATCATCTTTATTAATTAACTTAAAACTTTCATTGAACAAAAGGATGTTGATGAAGTTGTTATTATCACTATGATTAAGATTAGAGTTATTAGTTAAAATCTCATTAAAATACAATAGAGCAGAAATACCAATTAGATGATCATTAGTGATCCAGGTTGAGTCCTCTTTGATGCAAGTAATTATGTTATTTCTTATTTTCTTCTTTACATATGAATGTTATGTTTTGGTATTTCTATCACCATCCTTAATCTAGTTGGAGTAACCTTTAGTCTCTTGATTTTATTCGAGAAAATAAACATAGATAAGCCATGCATACCCAAATTCTGATTAGATTCGATAGCTGATAGAAATTATCACTTAATGTTTATATATTTAGAAATTTAAAGCTAGATTTAGAAAGGTTTCTGTCATTAGATATATAGGCAATGAGAAGAGTATGGTCATAACGGGTTCTAGCCATGTGAGTGACTTAAGTGTTGTTGAAGTCGTCAGACCAGTCTGAATTGAGTAAATCCCGATCCAATCTTTTTTATTTGGATTTGTTGATCCAAGTGAACCTAGTTCCAATGTATCCATCGTCTTTTAGAGAGCATTCTCTGATGGTTTCATTGAAGGGATCTTGAGATATAAATTAGTACAACCTATATGTTCATCAGAAGAAGAGATATAGTTGAAGTCACCAATTACAAGCCATTCTTTTATAAAACTAAAAATAGCTTTAAGAGAGTTCCAGATATCAAATATGTTAAGTCTTTGGCATTTTGCATAGATAATAGTTAAATATAAGACTTTATTTAGAGATTTATGAGTGACAGATGAGTGTAATAGCTGAGGGTGATTGCTGATAATGTTGAAGCAAAATTCCTTCATCCACAAAAACCAAATATTGTTACCGAAGTTATAACAGTTTTTATGAAAATCAAGATTGACATCAATATAGGGAATTGTTTCACATTTAATAAAAGGCTCTACGATTGCAAGTATATTGATTTTTTTTATTTTTTAATGACTGACTTGAGTCTTCTCATGCAGGCCTTGTTACCAATACCACGAATGTTCCAACAAATGAACTTAATCATAATTAATATTGAAGTTTGGGGAGTGGTTGGCCCCAAATAGGGACTTGATAACAATATTTCTTTTTTTCTTTCTATTTTTGGCTTCCTTGAATCTTTTATTTAGGAGAACGTGGAATTCTTTATCAACTTCTTTCTTTTTAAGGATGGGTGTGGGAGGTAGGCTGCCAATGTATTCTTCTTCTAATTTTTTGATGGCATCAATAATATCTTCATCCAATTGAGATTTACTTTCTCTTATAGGAGTAGATTTGTTTACAGTATAGTAAATAACATCGCCAATTGACTTTAGTTTGTTAGTCTCATCTTTCTTTGTTTCAATGCAAGGTTGGGATTCATCCACTTGAGCATGCATGATTTCTTTCTTGTTGTTCTATTCTTGTTGAGTTATTTTCTTGGATGGTTCTTGATCTTGTTGAATGAGTTTCTTGTAGGATTCATGTCCATGCCCAATATGGTAGCAGTGAGAGCAATATTTTGGTACGTCTTTGTAGCTTATGTGGAGCCAACGGCCTTCGTTGATGTCAAATCCTACACAGAGTGGTGTTGGAGTTTCTTAAATATATCTAGTTCGATCCAAGCATAGCAAGCGTTGAACATAGATCGATTTCTGGCAGGGATACATTTTTTAAGTGGTTGTCCAATAGAGGAAGCTATGAAATGGATAACTTCGTCACTGTAAATGTATTCATGTACATTTTCTATTCTAATCCATGTTGGCACTGTAGGACACATGTCTGATTTGAGCGAGAATTCAACGAAGATATGTCTGGAGTCCTAGTTGGAGAAGGTGTACTCTCATGTGAACTTCTTTGCAGTAAAAAATTGAACGAGGACATGACTTTTTGGCAAGTCATGTTAATGATTTAGTGTGAGGGTTGTCGTTTAAAAAATTAAAAATATCAACAAATGATCGTTTTGGAAGTGGAATCATGTTTTCAAATAAATCTTCATTGTTGTCAACTTTATTTTTGATTAACTGCCTTGCTTACTGATTGAGATGGAAAGTTGAATTACTGTAAATTGATCTTTGAATGGTTTTTCTGAAATCTGCAAGTTGATGAAGTCCATTACTGAAGTAAATCTTGGGGAGCTGTTAAAAAGATAATGAAAAATGGTATAAAAGGCCAGCTTCAAGCAAGAGGAATAACAGATTCTTAGTGCATTCTTATTACTGCCCTTCGATATATAGAAAATAGAAAATAGAAAATAGAAAATAGAAAATAGAAAATAGAATTAATTGGCCGTCAGTTTGGACAAGAATGTATGGTGAAGAATATGGAAATGAATAAATAGCCTGTACTAATTAATGTTATGTTACATCTCCGATCCCATGCACAATTATACTCATTCCCATCAGACCCAACCATTTCATCAACCCGGCTCCACCCAGTTCTACACCTCTTTCTTTTCAACCAACCAATAATATATTAATGAATCATAATATTTAGTTCTTTCGAATTGTCCCATTATTTATTAAAACCAGAAATTCTTGTTGCTAAACTCTCTAATCAATTCTATCACACTTATTTTTATCGAAATATGTTATTAGGTCATTGATACAATCACTACCATTAGTTTTTCTTTTTAGTTTTTTTCTTTAAAAGTATGTAACACAGATATATTACAATCTCTGTTTGATTTGGTTATGTTATCTATCTACCCTTTTCGACAACACAAGAAAATACATCACATCAATTGAAAAACAAATTGAGTTTGAATTTTGATGAAAAACAAATTGAGTTTGAATTTTGTACCAAATTTTATTCTAAAAATTATTATGGACCCACGGCTCTTAATTGCAGATAATTTTAAATATAAAAATATATAAATAAAACAAAATACATTGTATGTATCCCAAAAATATACTAGAGTCTAATATGAAAAATATAAAAAAAAAAACAGTAAATGGTTTCGATATGGATATAGAATCGGGAGAAATTCGATGCAGATTGAAAGTAAGAATCCCAAATAGGTAGATGAGACTAAATAGTAGATTTAAAGATTATTATTGTATTGGGCTATTTATATTTATTTGTATAATTTTAGGTAGATATATTCACCGTGACAGTTACTCACTATCTATAATTTTTTTTATCTTTTCTAACTGCTAAATAAAAAACTATCTTAATTATACAATAGTTGTTGGATTATAGGATAATCTAAAATTTTACATTATGGAAAATTAACTTAGGTATATTTACCAAATTTTTAGAGTAGCGGTTGGAGATGCTCTAACATATCCAAACCAAAAAACGAATATAGCAAAACTAGAAAACGAATATAACTGTTAAAAAACGATATTTGCAAAAATAACAATTCAATAATACAAGTAAATTAAAATTAACATAAAACGTTATTATGATCTACCAATTTTGATATTAAAAAAATGAACTAGAAGTTTAAAAAAATACGGAACAAAACTATAAAAACAAAAACATAAAAAATACCAAAAATACCAGTATTTCATTCCGACATTTGATATATAAGCGCAAAAAAAGAAAAAAACATTAGCGAATAATCTAATCAATTAAATCAACCTTAAAAAAATTGAATTTTATTGAATTTTTTGGTTTAATATTTGAAGACTTGTTTGAAACATTTTCATAAGTTAAACGGAATGGAGACATATATGCTTCGGTAATAGTATGATTTATCAGTGACCAGAACTACATGATATTGCCCATATTTGTTCATCTCAGTTATATCTTTTTAGAAGCCTAACTCCAACATCCTTAAGTAGTTAAACAAGTTGGGTTTACCCCAACATGCTCGAATAGTTAAACAGCTTAGGGCTTTAAATCAAACACGTAAACAAATCCAGCCATAATTATATTATATGTACAAGTAGAGAGATTTTTCAAATTTATATTGACGAAAAATAAATGCCGACTGAATATGTTTGAGGAATAATATAATCAAAGTTGATTACAATGAAATCAATAATATACATAAAATTAAAATAGAACCATCGAAATAACGATACTTAATAATATTTATATAAATAGCATCGGATATAAAAATATTCAGAGACTTAAATATTAAAAAAATAGGATGACTGTTATATTTTTATGGATATAAAATAAATTCAATCTCGATATAAAATATATTCAATATGTGCCTAATAAAAGTTATTTATATTGGACTAGAGTAAGTTGAGACCTCTTTTATTTTAAGCTACATAACGTCGTTGATATAAATATTTCATATTTACAGATTTTTTTTTTCTTTCAAATCCTAAATTCTTTCAAATTTCGATTTTTAAAAACTTTAGATTTCTCAAATATAAGTTTATATTCACGTTAAGGTATGTTTTCAATACATGCTAATTACGACGTTCGGGGTTTGCGATTTCACACAATTCTCTGTGTCAAATTGCATACATTGTGCGCGATTTTAGCACAAACTGGACACATAATGCGCGCGATTGCTCCTGTTTTATTAAATTATGCTTCTTTAATCTCTAATTGTCTTAATTATTCAGTATCATTGCTGATGTCTTCCATGTAATACATATTAGGGTGGTGTTGAATTGTTTTTTATATGTTTTGGTATATAGTAATATGTTTTTTTTTGTAATTTTAGCATGCCTCCTCGTCGAAGAGAGCCGACTCGTTCCGGATCGAACAATCATTCTACATATGAAGATCATTATGAACCTAGTCCACGGTCCGCTAAGGTTCAGTGACACACCCTTCTTCCTTCTCCAGTCGTTACACATGATTTGTTTTGTAAGACTAATCGAGTCAAACGCAAACTAGTTACTGATTTGTGACATTGATAGTAGTTATAATTATTTCCAATCTCAACAACATCACTTTATCTTTCTATCTTATATGGTCTAATTCGTAACACTAAACAATTGAAATAGGTCTCCATTCATAACTTTGGTAACAACTATATTTGTTTCCACTTCCGCTAATATCAATTTTTTTATTGTAAGAACATAAAGTACCAAAAATAAAAACTTACAAATATCACAAAATAATTCTTATGCGAAGGTCGTTGAAAGTCACTAGAAAGTATGAACAAGCTTGAGACAGATATTAGTCAAATTTTTAAAAATCGTATTTTGATCACTCTTGAGGCACAAAAAAATGTTCAATTAACGTGAGGGGACAACCACATTTTTTCAATGAACATTCTCGCGTTTCTTCACATACCCCCGTTTGAGGTTAAGTTTATAAATACATTCCCTCTCGCACTTGAAGAAGCACCGAGAATGTTCATCAAAAAAATCGCAAACATGACGTTTTCTCCGGTTCCTACAAAACACATGAAATCATATCAAAATCTACTTAATTCTAAATAATTATATTGGAAAATATTCTTAAATCACGTAAATTAGTGCACGTGATTAGTCAAAATCGTGTGTACAAAACAATCAGTTTGAGCAAAATGGCGTAATTACACTACCCTAATTAAGTACTAAATCGAGAAAAAATGTGCACATAATTGACCGAAATCGCGCGCTTCGGGTGTGTGATTTGGAAAAATCGCGCAAGAACAACTACTCTAATTTTATCCATGATCGCACGCTATGGGTTCCTGTTTATCCATAGTAGTGCGCGATATGTCCGTTTTTCTACTCACCATAAAAAAAGTTCAAAATTTACCTATACTTGTGTTTCGAGATGAAGTTTCTCCTCTAGTGCAAAATCATCAATATTGCAAGAAAAGTTGTTATTCAAGTCACTCAAATCCATAATATAGGGTTGTTTTAGGGATTTTTTTAGGTTAAACGTAGTGTTTACGAGTAGTTAGATTTGAGAAGAAAGTAAAAATCTGCGTCTTTAAGTTGAAAATTGAGTTTTTATATATGAATAACAAAAATACTTTGTTCTTTTTTTAGAATAAAAATCTTGATTTTGGGGTCTCGTGGTAAATAAACGGGGTTTCAATATAACTGTGCCCATTTAGATTTGGTACCAAGTCATTATAAAAGTACTTATATATCCCTTCTTGCTAAAAAAGTTCGTATCTTTTTAATTATAATTAAAAGAAAAAGGTTGACACCATCGTTGTCTTTATTTTTATGAAACGAATCAAACAAGTAGTGTAAATGATATATTTTAAGAACTTTTTTAAAACAGTTAAATCAGTAGAGAACCTCACTGAAAAATAAATCAGATGACACATAACTTGATTAATTACAGATGAAGAAAATTTTCTAAATTAAATTCTATGAGAAATTTACATCATAATCACCGAGTCTTCTTAATTTTTAACTTTTATCACTTTTTTTGGTGAATCATAACTTCATCACTATTTTTCTCAATTTTTATTTTCTAGATCGCAGCCATGGATCATGATGAGCCCATTTTAGAAAAACCCAAAACCAATAATGAGGATCACGATCTCCAGAATGAAAACCCTCATCGTTTCAATCAATATAGAAAAAAAGATTGAGTTGGCCAAACGACAAATTAGAACTTCGTAAATCCGTAGATAGTCAACAAAATCCACACCGTTTAAAGACTATGATAATGAAGCTTCCTACTACTAAAATTTATATCTTAGTTGGAAGATGGAGCTCAAGATTCCAAAACCAGGCTTCTACTGCTCATAAAATGTATATTAAGGGTAGTTTAGGGTTTAACAAAATATATGGTATGAAATATTAATAAAATTAAAAAAAAAATGGGATAGTAAATATCTAACACCTCACCAAATGAATATTAGGATGTTATTTTGACATTTAAAAGGAAATAAACCTTTTAAAACTATATACGTAAAAAAACAAAAAAACAAAAAAACAATAAAACGCAAATCAAATCTATAAAAATCTGTGTCTGTGAAATTCAACTTTCATTTTATGAAATCCTAAAATACATCACCAAAAGTATATTTTTACTTTTCCTCATATCAAATAACAAAAGAAAAATGTTTTAAATTACAAAACCTAATCATATCAATAATAAAATATAGTTTTTAGTTAACAAATTTTTTATTGAAACTTTAATGTTTTAAAAATATTGAGTTATCTTTACAATTTGATTAATCATCGAGGTATATAATTCACTTCAGCTCTTCAGTTTCATCTTGATATGGTTGGGAATCAACTCTTGAGATGTCATCTTGAAGGGATTTTACTCCTACATATATTTTGTTAAATCCATCCTTAAGTATCCAGCATTATCATACTACCTATGCTCAATAACTTGAAAAACTTAGATCTTTGTAATCAAATCAAAACGGATATTAGTCAACATTAGCCATTTCGAAAAGAGGCCAAACACCATGTATCTTTCTATACTTTTAATTCAGTATCATCGATAAACAAAATGAGCATATCATCTCGGACCATATGTTCACATTTAGCCAACAAATCAACAACTTCATTGGTATATCATATCTATAAAAATGTTCGAATTTAGCCCCAAAACTATGATCAATAATATCAAAGAGTTCATTTCTTAGAACCTAATAATTGGAAGGAGATTTTGCAATATTAATCACTGATCAAGAGTCCCCTCATCAATATCGACAAAAAGGATAAATAGTAAGCAACTTGCAACCCAAAACACATATCACAACATTATGTCCATAAAGCATTTCAATCTCCTATTAATGAAGTAAAAGCGACAACCATATTTCTATATGCATCACGTATAATCCTTCCAATAGTATATTCTCTATTGCAACAAGAACCACCAAAATTAAATTTCAGATGTCATTCGGAAGGCTTAATCCATCGCACCCATTTACCCATTTTACTTCATGGTTGAAATACTAGATGATTAAGTGATAACAAAAAACTACTAAAATAAAAATTAGGAGAATCAATAACTTTCATTTCCATACATATATCAACCAACATCCTTCGTCAAATTCATATCCCAACTAAAGTTTAAAGACTGATATATACTAGGAAAAAACAATCTCGACGACAAATATGACAAAAATATTAAGATAAAAATAATTGATATATCATCATTTTTTACAAAATTTGTAGAATCATCCATCCACATAATATTATACCGCACAACTAGAGATTTTTTATAATGTAAACTTTCAAATAAAACATTAATATTACTAAATCATTTTATATTTTTTGAGTTAAAATTTAAACCTAAAACACAATTTCTATAAAAACAAACTGATAAAAAATTCACCACCAAAAATAAATTTTGAATGTTATAAAACTAAACGTGATGATTTAATAAGTTTAAAAATATTTTATTCCAAATGAAACCAAACTAAATTTAATAAAATGGATCCAGTAGAGGCTGATAGCCTCAACACTCCACTCCAAACCGCATTATATAATTAAATTTTGTTAAAATAACTCGTTTGTTTATTAATTAAATAATATATTATTTGAACATAAGAAAATTGAAAAAATTCAACAAGATTTATGTTGTAAACTGTGGTTTCAGTTAATAGATCATAAATCACTTTAATCTAAATTTATTATGCACTCAACATATTGTAAAAATTGTCACCCTTTACAAGTAAAAGCTTCAATTAAAAGTTTAATAGGTTGGAACAGATTGTTAAATATCAGGAAGGTTGGTGAAAGCTATATTTATTGTTATATTGGTACATGTGATATTGACGTATGGATCAGAAAGTGGTGTGATACTAAACCTATTATTCAACTATCAAATAATGAGTGTAAGCACCGGTATCAAGAGGACAAAATTATAAACTACTGGAATAATAAAGGATGAAATCTGGATAAAGTTAAGGATTATATTCTCCAATGAGATATTGATAAAACCAAAACGTTCACAATAAAAGGTATAGAGGATGCTGTTCTGAAGTGGTCACTTTCTGCAAATTTAGATTTTAGATTAAATGATACATAGAATAGCCTAGAAGACAAAGGTCCAACATCTAACTTATACCACAGAATTTGGAATAACACAATTCTGAATAAGTGTTCCTTTCTTTTATGGAGGTTGATTAACAAGTAGATTTTAGTTGGTACAATCCTCCAGGAAAATAAATTGCATCCAAGTGCCAATTCTGTGATAATATTGAATCAATTAATCACTTTTTTGTTTAATGTTCCACAACTTGAGAGGTTTTAAAATATTTTGGTGGTCTTTTGGGGATATTAATTGGGAGGCATATTACAATCAATCATCTGATAAGAAGTTGGTATTGGCCTACAGATAAGGAGTTTCATATAAAAAAAATTTACCTCCAATAATTTGTTGGGTTGTTTGGATATATAAGAGTAAAACCAATTTCAATGATCGAAATATCTTAGCCAAATCTATCATATAACATATTAAGTATACTAAATCTAGTTTATATAGTGTTAACCTTATAAAAAGGTCTTGTGGTGGAAAAAAACTCAAAAAGGGTTACTCAATAAGATTGTATTCATAACTTAAACATAACTAGAAGCTCTCTCTAGAAACCACCCAACTTCAACAATTTGATTTCCACCATCCAAACTAACGATTAAAACACTCTTTCGATTTGATTTTCTTGCAAATACCTCCTCCCTAACCTAAAGGCGTCTCTCAAGATTGGACATTCCGTTGATGTTCAAGAATTCTCTCTAACCGGATGGTGAGCTCATGATCTTTCTCATGCCTAGAGCGAACACAACCCTGTGCTCATCATAGCCGATCTCTGTAAACTTGACACTCTACTTCCTAACATCCAATCTTTCGACCCGCGTCCCATAAATTTTGCAATCAATGAACTCTCAAATCCTTGTTTCTCACGTGCCTGCTTGCATTTCCAGCGGTGTTGGTGGTCCACATCACCTAATAAGCCCATCTCTCTGGTGGTCAAGCAAGCCTCTAGGTGTTTGAAACGTCATCGACACATAGAAGGGTGCCGACTTTTTATCTGGATACTTTGGGATGGAACGACTCAAAATTCAAGCTTCTTGAGTCAAAAGAGTCCTGTTGGATGACCATATACCGTCTCTATCTCAATCTATGCTATCTTCGCAAACACTTATCGACAGGAAAAGCCAACGAACCGTCTCATGTAACTCATTGTAATAACTGCATAAAAATAGTTACTATGTAAACCAAATTTTTAACTTCAGTTTCTCTTGTATAACTTACGTAATGAATAACACGTATTGGATTGATTTTCTTATTGTCGTGAGGATATGTTTTCCTTAGATTGTCACGTGCTAATGAGAGTTCCATGTTAGTAAATCATTCAAGAACATCCAAAATAGTGCAACACCTCAAACTCTATTCTACTTCCATCTCCATTTTCCTTACCCCTTGCTTACCTGGCTATATCAGAGATTCTTTTCTCGACACCATCTATCTCATCTCGAATGCGAGTTCTCATCTTAACAAAAACCGACTTTAATCTTCCTAACCAAAACCGAATTCAATCTTCTTTTTCGGTTCCCTCTATCAAACAATCATGAATTGCACTTTCCTTCTCATTCCCTCCAAATTCATTATTATCCCTCTCTCTTAATCACACATGGAATAGCAATATTGTCTCATTAGCTTCATATCAACGCCATCACACACCCCTCTCTCTCTCTCTCTCTCTTTTCGCGACTAGTCATTTCATCTTACATTTTATCATATTGCACGATTTTATCCAAACCACCAATAGTGTCTCAAGACCCTATCTCTCCTCATTTAATAACGGTATCATCTGCATCCAAATCAGACCTTTAGCCCCGCTTGAATTCAATGTTATTATGACTGGCATCCGTACTATGATTAATAGCTCTCTCCCGCCTAAGCCTCCTAAGCCCTCTAGTATCCCTTTTATCGATAGAGTTTCTTATCACTCTCATGTTCTAAGCCTTTATAAACCAAACACTTTATCAACCCTACCCACTACAAACAACTCTTTGCGCACCTCCCTCAACCCTACTCACTACAAAAAATCATACTCACTTCCCTCGAACATGCTCCAACCCTAAGTATAAGAAACAACGTGCAACTTCTAAGAAAACTTCCTCCGCCAACAGGAAGATAACTCCTAAAATCTCAAAGAAGGCCAGTTTCAACACTAACCCCATCGATAAAAGGGTCATGGATGACACCCCTATCATCACTAGTCACAACAACCTCGAAACCATGGATTCTCTCCCAACATCACCAACCTCTCCGCAAACTCCCTTCTCCTCTGTCGCCCTTCTCGAACTTCCTTTATATAAGCATAAGTCTTTTTATCCATGTGTAAGCCCTCCTTAAAGGTATGCAGTCAATATCTGAACCTATTCAACGTATTCTCAATGAAATTAGGCAGGAAATAAAATCCACCCGCGTGTCCATCTCACCTATCGTCGCAGAAACTTCCATGCTTGTTGAGGAGGAAAACGACCCTCACTTGTGTCTTCCTTCTCCTAGTTTGTAGTCGAGAGACTTGATGGCAGGTACACGAAAAACTCTACCATTCTTGCTGCTAGCGATCCTCTACTCCAGGCTGACAACCTTAGTTCACCCAGGTTTGTCTCACGACCTTTCAAGGTTGTGAAAACGTAGTGATACCCGGTCTGGCCCTATCGATTCCTTCATCGGCAATCCTCGAAGCAAACTCCTAAGCAACCTCCTTAGAAATTGAACCCATAACCTATCGCTCAAACAACCCCTTCTCTCTATGTACCCCAATGCACGTCGATCTTCCACTCCAAACCCTAATGTACCTTACAACCCCTCTTACTCAAGCAAGCATCACCAACAAATACATTTTTCAATCCGACATAGTAAAACCCTCAAACACCTCTATACCTACATTGACACCGTAACAAATTTCAACTATAGCAGAGATCCTCATGCTTCAAAACCCCACAAGATGACCTCCCTCACCATTGTCTATTTACCTAGTTATTTTATCTGGTCGAACCGGTCCAGGTTTTAACTAGACCAAGACCGGCTCGGTAAGCTACCATGCCAGTCCAGTCGGACCGATAAGCGAAGGGACCCAGACATTATAGCATGAGACAGGTTAGTTAAGAGTCGGTCTGGTACATTCGGGCGGCTCCCAAGCAAGTTAATGGGTTCGGAGATCCAATAACAGCTCTAACAGTTTAATCTTCCTTGTAAATAGTTATAGTGATGTACATTTATACATCTGGCATAATAGTTGTTTGTATAGACTAAACAAAACCCCCTCTCACCCCTCTAACTTTAAGCCTCACCAGTACTTTAGCCTCAGAACAGAATACACTGTCTCACAAGCGTTAGCCTCGAGGCCTCGCACTCGTCGGCGTCAGTATCATGCCCTCAACCATAATGCTACCCCTCAATGTTACTTAACACACCTATATATCTTGTTAATATCTAGCCTCTCGTACCAATACCTTCAGTCATCCCCTTACAACACCACCCCAACAGTCATCAGGCCAATCTTGGGCCAGTCTCTTCAGCCAACCATAAGATCTATGCTCTCCCATGAACATAAAAAAGTCGAAACAATCCAAGTTGATTAAGGTGTGGTTATATTATCTCCCGAGACAATCACGAGTGAGAAAGAGAAGTGGGTCAAATGACTCTTACGATACTTCTTCACCAAGAAACATGTCGCCAACCAAGTGCAAGCCCTTACAAGTCAAGTCTGGGGCATCCATGGCCTTCAAGAATATAAATCCACGTTTTCGGGGCATTATTTTTTAACTTGTCGACCGCCAATAATTCTACTTAGGTCCTCGAACCGGGGCCATGGTTTTTCAACAACCACCAAATCTTCCTAAATGGTGGCAACCCATGGATACCTATGTCAAAGAGGCTCTAAAAGCTATATGGATATGGGTTAAGTTCCACGGCCTACCCTATGAGTTATGGTTGGAGTGCAGTCTTAGCATTCTTGGCAGTTTCCTTGGCACTCCTATTTATGTCGATACCTACATGACTAACTGTACAAGGCTCCACTTTGTTATAATCTGCAGCATAATGAAAGCTTCTGATATCTTCCTAAGTTCAATCTCTATAAGATGTTTGGAAAAAAATCATGTATTATAGGTACAATACCAAAGAATTCTAGTTATCTATGTGCGCTATAAATTTTAGTCACAACGTCGCTGCATGTACCGAGTCAACAATGACCACCCGCTCCAGCCCCTCGCATCACCGACCCAGAAAATAACCTACCGTATAATCTCTCGAGGACTCGCTTGTTGTCTCCAGTGCGAATGACTTTATACCTGCACCCACCTATGACGTCTTGCGTAACCGCATTGACGAAGAGAATTTGGAAATGCATCGAGAAACTGCCACCCGCAACAACTCTGTTTTTGGCCAAATGGATTCGGGATCGTTAGACAAAGACTCATCGGTTAATGAAGTGACTTCTCTTATGTTGCATACTGATCCACCCCAGTGTGCCAAATTTAGTATGTACATGAACAACCCCTCATGCTAGTTTATTTATGTCGATTTCCTTATGTTTTGATTATCATCATGCGCATTTATTGTTGGAATGTAAGGGGTCTCAACGATCCCGTAAGACAAAAAAATATCAAGGATTATGTAATCCCTCAAAGCGCACTAGTAATACAAACCTCTTGAACAACTCTACTGCTACTTTTAATGATTGTTGTCAAGCTAGTGGTCTTGATGACCTTAGATCCACTGGCTTTGAGTTCTCTTAGTCCAACAAGCAAGCAGACAACCCAATCTCTTCTAAGATAGATTGGTCTCTTGTTAATGGACGATGGGGTAACGCTTTCCCTAACTCGTTGCCGGGATGAGAAGTCATTTTTTAAATAAAAATCCCATGAAACCTGGCTCAAGTTAGGGGATATGAACTCAAATGCATTCCATAATAGCATTCGGGCCCGTCTGGCCAGAAATAAAATCCTCGTCATCCGAAAACCTAATGGATCCTCCATATTTAACCCTCAAGAGGTTTCAAGCACCTTCTTCAACTACTTATCAAACTTAATTTGGTCAAGAATCCCCCGAAATACATAGGCCTTGGTATGATTGAATCCCGCATTAACACCAAAATCTCCTCAATTGACAAATTCAATATGATTAAACCCATCATAGATACAGACATCAAAATGGCCCTTTACAATATTGATATTAACAAAGCACCAAGCCTGTATGGGTTTAGTGCGGGGTTTTTCAAGATCTGTTGGGCCACTGTTGGTCCCGACATTTGTACGTCGGTCAAACATTTCTTCTGCCATGGGGAAATAAACCCTCAATGGAACAAAACCTTCACTGCCTTTATCCTTAAAACAGACTCACCGTCATCACCCTCTGACTTCAGGCCAATTGCATGTTGTAACGTGATATATAAGATAATCTTCAAGATCTTGGCTTCTAGAATTAAACTAATCCTCCCCACTCTAATCGACCCATCCCAGTCTGCCTTTGTCCCAGGCCGCAGCATCTCATATAATATCCTTAATACCCAAGACCTTATGCACGGTTACCACACAAACCATAAATACCCGAGATGCGCTCTTAAAATTGACATAATGAACGCTTTTGACAATCTTTGTTGGCGGCTCCTTTTAGATGCCCTCTATGTTATGGATTTCCCCAGCACCATGATTGGTTGGATCCTCTAATGTAACTCTATACATTCTTACTCTATCTGCATTAATGATGGCACCACTGGTACATTCAATGGGATGAAAGGCCTCCATAAGGGAGACCCATTTTCCCCATATTTGTTTGTTATTGTGATGCAAGTACTCTCTTGCATTCTTCGTGAAAAGATTCAACCCTATTTCTTTGGTTTTCATTGTAAGTGCCACAAGCTAAAGATCATTAACCTCTATTTTGCGGACGGCCTTATGATCTTCTGTCGCGCGAACCTTGTATCGATCCTCCTTTTTAAGGATGGAGTGGATGAATTTTCTATGCTTTCAGGCCTTTCTGTCCACCCTAGAAAAAGCCACTTCTACATTTTAGGTGTCTTTGAAGCAACTCGCTGCTATATCTCTAAGGCATTGAGTTTTAGGACTGGCTCTCTTCTAGTGAGATATATGGGATTTCATCTCCTAACCTCCAGGTTTTCCTACAACAATTTTGTACCACTGTCTCTCAAATTGACCAATCGTAATCAACTCCTGAACTTCCAAGAACCTTTCATATGCCGGAATACTCAAAGTACCAAAATCAGTGCTTTTTTCTAGCCATGTTTACTAGTCATCTGTCTTCCTCCTTCTTGTCCGAGTCTTGAACAAACTTTCACAACTATTCCATAGATTCCTCTAATTAGCACGAATATGAAGATTATTAAAGCTAAAGTTGCTTGGGGCATTATCACTTTGACTTCAATTGAGGGAGGCATTGGGATTCTCATCCTAAAGGCTTGGAATCAGGAAACCGCCCTTAAGATTTTTTAGTCTATATTGACTAAGAGTCAAGAGTCAATTTGGACTATGTGGATACTTCGGAAATGGTAAAGGAAAAATGCTTATGGAACTTTTGTTACATCTCTTTGGCTACCTGGGGATGGAGGAATAATCATAAAGTTTCGTAGCTTCGCTGCTCATCTCTATAAAGTCACTATCGGAAATGGTGCCTTGACTTCCATTTGGTTCGACCCTTGGCTCTTCTCCACCTCTCTTGTTGATCGCTACGACACCTACATTGTACGTATCACTTCTATGTGCGGTAATACTTTGGTCTCCATCATCATCAAGGACAGGCACAAGCACTGGCTCTCTCTCGCGCTTGCGGACCACCGGTTACACCAGCCCCGCCTCCTAGAGATTCGGAAACCTACAAATGACCTCCCTCATTCCGCTAGCGTAGATGACTATTTCCTCTGGATCCTTAACCAATACCTCTCTTGTTTCTCTATTAGCAACACCTAAAATTACCTAGTTTAGTACAAATACAACGTCCCCTGACACTCGTTTATCGTCTGGCTTGCTATTCTATTTTTTTAAAATAAAAATGATATTATTATAAAAAAAATTAGAGCTACATAAGTTTAATATAGAGGAGGGTCGCCAATATTAGGCACTAAACTGAAAACAAAGTTTGACTAAACTAATAGCTCTAAGAGACTATCCACTATTCTCTGATTCTGTCTCATCGTCTTCGAGAAATTTTCTTTCATTCGAATTAATGGACCAAGAATCAGCTCCAAATACTTCAAAAGTCTGGCCTAAAAATATTAAGGATATTGAGGAGTCTTCACAGAGGAAACTTTTAACATGCAAACAAAGACAGCTTCTGCAAATGCAAAGGGAAGATAAAAAAGATCTCAAACATCATGGAGATGCATAGCAAATGTTCGAAGAAAACCTTAAGCGACCAACAGGATTAATCAGAGGAGATGATAAATGGATCTGGTGATGCCAATGGCCGAAACAACGCTTCACGACCAGCAGTAAGTAATCTATTTATAACCTTCAATTCAAATCTTTGAAAAGTTTGGTCAAGAAAATCCTGCTAAAAGAAAAGGTAGATAAGATGACATTTTTAGGTAATTAAAGGTATAAGAGAAATTAATTGCATTAATGATATAAACCAGACCAATACTTTCAAGAAAAATTATATTAGATAGAGTTTGGTTGTTAGTGAATTCAAGTTTCATATTACATTTTAGATTCTAGCGAGCTAGCCAAACGTCAGCTTGATTCTATTCTTTGAAAATGTGAGTTAAAACCATTGAAGGAGCTATTAGCTTTCTGCAACACTTGAAAATTGATTTTAAAGGCCAAGGTTAATTTCCATTATAACGAAAGTTTACTAACACAAAAGAATCAGTTTCTATATCAGACTCAGTCCAGCCATTTCTTTTGCAGATTCTTGATCCATCCAATATATCTCTTGATTATGTCCTTACCGGAGTGAGTTACCCATATAATAAATTGGAGCCAATAACCATATTGCTTGAACTATTACGGACAATGACTCATCCACTGGATTCTCCAATTGTGAGACAAAATGCATCTGAATTAAGCTCTAATCTACCACTACATGGATGGTTCCATTTCAAGTAAGTTGGCTTCTTACTTTTTATAGACAAATGATTGAAACACCCCAACTCTTTGGTTGCATTCAAATATTTATTCCAGTATTTAGTTTTAAGAAGGTTAGAGTAATCTAGACCATATATTACGTGATTAACTTCATTAATGGCAGATATATAGGATATTATAGTAACCTTAAACTTTGGTTTGTTCATGTTCTTCCAAATTATACATATATTAAAGTAGGAAAAATACACCTAATATGAAATTCATTTTGAGAACCAAAACCAGTTCCTAGTCATGTGGGCAATGATCATAAATTTATTAATTTGAATGTTGAAAATTCCTGCACTATGTCTCCAAATAGACCAAGCAAAGCTACAATAAATGAAAAGTTGATTAGGGGATTCATATCCATTACAAAATTGACATTTGAAGACCACAACTAGATGTCTATCGTGTTTTATGGTATCAATATGGATAAAGTTGTGAAATATTTTCCATAATAAGAAATAGAACTTCTTGGGAGTTATTGTATTCCAGATTTTTCTGAACAAGTTGGACTTGTCCTGATGATGTCTAATCTGTTCCCAAGTCTCATTTGAGGTGAACTTTCCATTTTGAGATAACTTCGAAATTATAACATCATCACATGTATCTTTAACAGAGAAATAATTAATCATATTTTTAGTATTTTGAGAGGGTAAACCAAATTTTGTTAACATTCCAAGCAATTCCATCCGAGTAAGAATTCACATTTCAGATTTATACTATATATTATCCAGATTATCATCCATAGTAATTAGAGGAGAGTGGTTAAACCAATTGTCCAACCAAAAATCCACTTTACCAGCTCTTACTTTCCAATTTATGTTAGGTTTAGCATAATCCTTGATTTTGGCCAGCCTTTTCCAAGTCAGGGTTCCTGCTTTAAAATATGAGACCTACAATGGATGGAGTCCTTTGAAGTATATAATATGCATTAGGTTAGCCTATGTAGTCTTGTTTTCTCTATAGTTTATCCACAATTTACAAGAGAATGAGTCTTAAATATACAAAAGCTTTCTGATATTTAGACCACCTTCATTAAAAGGTTTGCATATAGAATTATGATTAGACCAATGTATTTTATGGTCAGAACTATTTGCTCCCCAAATAAATCTATTGAAAAAAAAATTTATATCTTATTATTGATTTCTTTAGGGATATAACTGCTCATTAGAATAGAATTTATAAGAGTTAACCTGCCTCTAGAAGATTGATTATTGGTTTTCCATTCTTTCACTTTATTTTTGATTTTGTTGAGGAGGTTGCTGAAGTTAGTGGATCTGTTATTGGTATTTAATGTTATACCTGATAGGTTTGGATATTTTTGGAAGGGCACTAGTGCCTAATCCGGAAGGGCAGTTCAAACATATTTTACATCAAGCATATTGTAAACAGTCCGACCAAGTCAATCATGACTCAGTTGTGTGTTAATACCATTTCAGGGTATTAGTGACCAACAATAATGGCTGATGCCAAGGATATGGTCAGGTGATGTGATCATCTCTAGAGATATAGAAATGAAATCCATACATCAACAGTTTATATGGAGTCCGTATTCGAACCCATACCTTTTGATATATGGGGTTTGGACTTAGTTGGACCTCTTCCTATGGAATCCAGAGGGTATCAAACAGTAATAGTGGAAATTGATTATTTATCCAAAGGGATAGATCAACCCCAATAGTTGGTACCACTTACAAAGTGGTCATAAAATTTATTATATCCAACATATTTTTCCGATTTTGGAATCCTCCGACGAATCACCACAAAAAATGGGCTACAATTTGACAATAAAAACATAGAGATATTTTGCACTTCCAGAGGAATTCAACATATTTTTTCTTCTCTTTTCCACTCCCAGGCTAATGGGCGAGTTTAAGTTGTTAATCGAACAATTTTAACAGGGTTGAAGAAGAATCTTGAAGGAGCTGCAGGAAAATAGACGAGTTATTTGCAAGAAGTATTGTAGGCCTACCAAACTACTCCCCGAACAACCACCAAGATTTACCTTTTGCCCTCGTTTACGGGATGGATGTGATCACACCCATATAAACTACTTTACCATCATTTACAATTTAGAACCATTCTGAACATGCTAATGAAATGGCAGTTAGGAATCAGTTGGATTTGATTGAAGAAAGAAGAGTGAAGGCATACTTGAGAACAACATATAAGAAGTAGATTTGCATCCAAAGTGAGGAGAATATATTTCCAAGTATGAGACAAAGTATTGAGAAAAGTCTTTTTACACAGCAAAGAAAAACAGTTTGGGAAGTTGGCTCTAAATTGGGAAGGCCCTTACAAGGTCTGTGAAAGAATCAAGCCATGAACATATAGACTTCAAGACAAAGAAGGAAAAGTTTTGAAGCATCCATGAAACATCGAACATCTCAGGTTGTATTTAGAATACAACTATCTTGTAAATATTTATCATACCTCAATGTAAATATTAGGGGCATACTATTTCCTACCCTGGTGGTGCGGGGAGGTTTTAATGATGTGTCTGGTTTTCAATCAATGGTATTTTATACCTTTTTCAAAAATTATTGTGAGTATGAGGAGATCTGATAAAGTGAATACCTATTAAACACCCGGCCCTCAGATGAGTATCTTTGAGGTGATCGTATTCATTAAACACGTGATTGGATTTATTAAACACTTCAATCCTTCAAATGAAATAATGTTGAAGTGATTCAATGAATTAAAAATTCATTAAAAAAATCGGAGGAATTAAATACTAATTAAAGATTAGTTATAAGAAGAAAAAGAAGTTCATACGAAGGGAAAACTTAACATTATATCTTGATCGTAATATATTTGATCCACCATCATAAAAATATATTGGCCATCCAAGGACTTCGGTTCACAAAACAAGAATTGAAAAAGATAATAATATGCCTTGGCCATCCAAGGACTTTGGTTCACAAAATAAGAATTGGAAAAGATAATAAACTGTCTTGGCCTTCCAAGGACTTTAGTTTTGAACATAAAAGTAAACATTATAACCCTAAGGTTTGTTCCCATTGGTTTTTTCCTTACCATCATCTTCTTTGGGACTTTTGGCATTAGTGTTTGAGCTCTCATCGGTTCCCTCATCATTATTTATCTCGCTTGGAGAAAAAAAAAACATGTTTCTCACCATCTGTCATGGTATGAAAAGGAATATCTTCGTATGGTACAAACTTCCATAAAGATCTGAGATTATTCTTGGGGAAGGTCTGATGGAAAAGCAGAACCATATCCGATTTGATGTCATCGTCCCTCTTCTCCAAAGAGTCCACTACACCAGCAACATACTTCTCTATGGCTGCAGCTATCTCTTGAGTTTCGTTGCTCTTTAGAGATTTATTTTCTTCTTATTTCTCTGTTAGAAGTTTCTCTAACTTCTCTTTCTTTTCGGTTAAAGTGGTGATGGTAGTTGTGTTTTTGGTTTGTTGTTCCTTCAAAGATTTGATCTCACTAGAGGAGGTGGTTTCCAGTGCGGAATATTTAGTCTGGAGGTCCTCTTGAGTGGTCTTAGACTGGCGCAGTTCGGTGCTCAATTCCACTTTGTCCTTACTTAAGGTTTCTACCTTTTTCTGTCCAATAGAAATAGCATCTTTCAACTTTTGATTTTCTGTGGTACGAGACTCGATATTCCTAGCCTGTTCCCTGACCTGCCTTTCTAGATCCACTATTAGCCTAATGAAGCCCAAAACTTCATGGCCTAGGGTATCCTACTCACTTGATACCTCAAAATATTCACCATTATAAGTGACGACATTGACAATTGTGGTATGTGGAAAAGACCCAACAAAGTCATCCTTGTCAAGATCACTAAAGTACATATTGCAAAGGTCATCCAGGTTAACCTCTCATTCAACAGATGGCTGGTTAGCTTAGGGAAACACTAGAGAAGGAGGGTCAGATAATGCCTCTACTTGTGGAGGAACATCAATTAAAAGATCAGGACTGCCGACCGGAGGACGGAGAATTACTTATGACCCTAGGTTACTTTTATTCCTCTTTCTAACTCTTTGTTCATCACCTTTCTTGGGCTTTTTGTGACCTTTCTTCTTAGATTGAGGTAACTGATCCGATCCCCCGGATTCCCCAACTGTTGTAGCAACTTCCTCTAACAAAACGACATTTATCCTTTCGAGATTCTCCGAACTGGTTGCTTCGGGAATCTGGTGAGATGGGTCAACTCCAGCTTTCTTCTTCTTCTTCTTCATCTTGTGAAGATAGCTATGATCTTTACTTGGGATGGTAAGTAAAGCTTTCCACCATTTGCTTCTGTCCTTTTAAGGATGACATCTGATGCAGGGGTGGTGGTCAATTATTTTTAAGTGAGGTATCTACTTCCAGTGGTGTTCCACAAGTGAGCCCTCAACATGTTTCCAGAATTGAAACAATTATGAAAGCTAAGCCTCCACTTCTGCGATGCCTATTGATTTAATTTGAAAACGTTAGCTTTTCCTGCCTCCAAGTGCTCAAAAACATCTTTGAAAGTACTACAAAAAGACACAATAATCAGTTTGGTATAACAACATAAAGTTTAAATATAACTGGAAATCCGAACAAGTGTTACTTGAGCTCCTACAATACTTAGTCAGTTGAATCGGATTTGATTGGTAGTTGATCTTTTTACCTATTTCCCAGACTCCACTTATGAATGGAAACTAATTTCTCTAAGGTTTCTCACCCTCCAACATATCGTTTACTAATTTCTAATCGTTTCCCATGTTGTAGTGATAAAAGGAAATCTGATGATTCCTACATAAACCAGCCACAACATCAAACTGCTCCATGGGAATTGGAATCTTTCATAACCTGGAAGCAATAATGCTGACTAGCAGGGTATACCACGAGTTCAGACTCAGTTGGCTTGGGAAAAGCTTGATTAGATGAAAGTCCCGAACTATTTATGGGTCCAAGGGGAAACGAAGTCCCCATTTTATCACTTTGGTGTATACCACCAGTTCATTAGCCTTACAATCTAAATGAGTCTTCGGAGTAACGGGAATCCTAAACTTAATAGACTCCGGGAAGCCCCACTTTATTCTAATCCGATCTGATTCGGCGGTGTGAGTATACACATATAAAATATTTTGAAGGGTCAACAAATATTTCACATTGACCTTGCAGAAATTAGGCTCAACTTTCCCTTCCAAGCACTCAGGAAGTGATTCAGTATTTGGCAGTCCTATTTTTGCCCTAGTGATCTGATCTGATATAGTATTTTCAGTCTGTTCGGATGTATCCAATGGGATATCTTTCGCACTGTCCTCCGTAATTTCTTCCATTATAGTCGATCGTTGTTTGGTCGCCTTAGCACTTGTGGCTTCTTTTCAATTTGGGTGGCCTCATTATGGAGAGTCTTGGATTCACAGGGGTTGGAAAGTAGGGTTTAATGTTTCTGAATTAACATTCTTTGAAGAAAAAGGGGTGCCCTTGGACTTGGAGATTCGAGTGACTCTCCGGGCTGTGACATATTTGGTATCCGATCCATTTGCTAGGAATGGTGAGGGTTTCCTAATACTAGAAATTATTTTACCGTTAGGAGAAGAATCTAAAGATACTTGAATTGAAGGTTCAGATTCTAGTGTAGATAATGTCGGGATAAAAGGAGGTTTCGAGTTACCAATGTTCTGGATGATGATGTGCTTTTATCCGACTCTGAAACTGCTTGGCTAACTACTCCACCAGGAAAAGCAAGGAGTTCGGCTGCGATCCTCGCCTCCTATCTTGCATATTTTCTTCCTTTTTCCAAATCTGACAGGTTTAACCAATCCTTTTTAATCTAAGAAATTCTGGCTGTGAACATATAACTTCATAAATATAGAGAAAAATTGCAAACTCAATCTTTCTCTCTCTACAAAATGGTTCCGATTATGAAAAAACAAACAGTAAAATGGGTTTATATAAATGTGAAAGCCACTTGAGTGTTTCTGTTAGGGGAGATGAAACGATTCAAATAATTATTAGAGGCTATTAAGCCTACTCTAATTACTTTTTGAAAGATAGGTGCAAGTACCAAGGAAGCAAAACGGCTGAGAGGTCGAATCAAAGTGTGACACGTGTTAGATCTCAAAATTTCTTGACCGTTGACTTTTTATCTACGGAAAGGAAACACTCTGTATCCGACCATGATCATTTTTCTTGATGGCTCACCCTTTACAAAGACACTTCGAATATGATCTAGAATGATTAAGGCTGTTAATTATACCAAGAATCTCGTCTTCTTAGGGAGGAAGAATCAGCAAGGTATTATCTTCTTCAGTAATAAGTTTATGAATGTTATTAAAGATTAAATCTTTCATTTTAGAGTCTCTTTGAAGTACAATTCAGCAGAGAGCCCAGTATGAGGTTTGTCAGTAATCTAGTTGCCCCCATATTTAATATTGTTGATGCAATTTTTCTTTCTTTTTGTGTTTCCGTAGCTATGATACATCATATTGTTTTGATCTCCTTATTTTATCTAGTTTGCATAGAATTTTTGAAGCCAATAGGATTCCTACATCTTAAAAGCTCGGATAACTAAAGCATTTGCCTTAGAGAGCTCAAGTTTGGAAGCATGGTTTTTTATGTCTGATTTCCAACATTTTAACTTCCTCTTCAAGATCCCGCACTTTGTTGAAAATATAACCAATTTTTTTTTGTTCCAAGTCTTGAGACCATCTTTGAGTCTTCTTAACTTGTAACAAAAGATATACATTGGATAGCCATCAATTTTATTATTCCAATTATTTAAAAAAAACAGACAAAAATCTTTATCTAAAGTCTACATATTAAGAAATTTGAAACTTTTTTAATGTTAAGAAAATCTTTGGAAATATATTTACATAAAGGCATATGCTCCGAATAAGTTCCGGCCATATGAATTACTTTAGTTTCTCCAAAATAAGCAGACCATAGAGTATAGATGAGAACTCTATCCAATCTCTTCCACTTAGTGCTGTTAGACCATGTGAACTTGAAACCTGCATCATCTAGATGACATTCCATCATCATATCATTAAAGTTATCAGTTCTATCTTAGAAAAAGTAGAACAACCTATTTGCTCATCCATTGATGCAACAACATTAAAATCTCTCATAATCATCCATATATTTGTGGTTGTTGAAATAATTCCAGGAGTGTTCCAGAGATCAAGCTTATTGATTCTCTCACACTTAGCATAAACAACAGTTAAAAAGAAACATTTACTCATATAAGAATACATAACTTTAGAGTGAAGACATCAAGTATGATCAATTGAAGTATTAATAGTGAAATCCTCATTCTAAAAAATCCATATTTTATTTGAAATATTACCTTTAAAGTGCTTAAAACCAATTTTTTATCAGCTATGTTTTCAGTGTTTTCACTCCCAGTAAAGGGCTCTTGAATGGACACAAACTTTATTTGATCTTTAGTTTTGATATATTGAGTCTTCTGATGCAATATTTGTTTCTTATTCCATGAATTTTCCAATTGAGTAGTTTAATCATTATTAGTACTAGAAGTTTTAAGTTTACTTGTTCCATCAAATTGAAGAAACTTGATGATCCTGCTTTTAGATTTTTTATTTCATTTAGCCTCCTTTGTTTTCTTGTTATGAATATATCTGAAAATTCTTTCATCTTCTTTCTTGTTGAATATGGAGATGAATGAGAACTATCTTTGGTCTCTTCCTCTTCCTTGTTAGAATTACGAGAAACTAGGACACTTCCAATATTATCTTGCTTTGGTGTAGTATTTCCATAAATTAGATTCACATAATTTAATGTTATAAAAATATTGTAGCCATAGTCCAGAGCATATATGACTTCAATTATTTCTCCTTCTGTGGGAGTTTTAAATTCATCTTTGTTTAGTTTTAAATGATCATCATCCTCAACATTAACTTTATCCCTTTTTATAAAAAATTTCTCAAGTGGGAGAATATTTGTTCTTTTTTTAATTGCATTGTAATAATATTTCCTTTGATATGGGTTAATGATTACAGATTTTATTTTGTTCTTGGGGTGGTCTTTTGTAGCTTGTTCTATTGATTGATTTTTTAGATAAAATTCTTCATGATGTTGTTGATCATTACCAAAGATTGTTTGAAATATTGTTGGAGCCTTCTTGGAGTTTTGTTGCTCATGTCCCAGATGAAAGCAACTTTGATATTATTGAGGTATGTTTCTGTAGCTAATATTCACCCAACAACCTTGATTATATCCAAAGATTATCATTATGCCATGCTACAGTTTCTTTGGTACATCAATTTCCACCCAAGCATAACAAGCATTGTAAAATGCTCTGTTCTTGTCATGAACTTTTATAAGTAATGGTTCACCAATGGCAAATGCAATTGTTTTGATGATGTTCTCCTTATAGAGAAATTCATATAATTTTTCTATCCTCATCTATGAGGAGTTATAGCACATTCTTGATTATTGTTGAATTCCTCTGTAACTGATCTTGGACTTCTTGACACTATTGTATAGAAATGTGATCAGACTTTTCTATAACACTTATAGGAGCAAAGAATGGACAGTTTTCTTGCTTCTGATTCTTTAGAGTTTATGCATATTATAGTTTCCATTCTTTAATGTTAACCCATGTTTATGTATTTTTTTCTACTTCTTCTTCTCTAACAGTGTTGTTTTTCTTTTGCTGGATTTTTTATATATTTTTTGAAGATTTGGAAATTCATCAATTGCTTGATGATCGAGATTTCTAAGAATGTTATATGCGGCGAGAAGAACAAATCCACAACAACTGAAAAGATAAAGAAAATAGAGATAAAAGGCGGACTCAAGAAACTACTGTAAAAAAGAGAAGAGAATGAGCTTTCTTGAAGATCAAGAAAGTATCCTCAATTCTTGGAAAGAAATTTTTTTCTCATTTTCACTCGTTCGCTTTCTTGTTATTCTACACAAGTTCTTTACTACAGACAAGCTCATATCCTGGGGGTTGAGCTCCTCTCATGATCGTGTCTTATGTGTTTACTTCCCATAGATCGTGGATCACATCCTCGTTGAATGTAGTTACTCCAAACCTATATGGGATGTGCTATCAAGGAAACTTGGCATGTCCTCCATTCCCTCCAGATGGCCCACCTGGCTGGCCACGGCTACCTCTTCGTCCCCACCTCTCACCAACACCCCTCATTTTTTGCGCTCGACATTCTGCTCCACCATCTATTACATTTGGAGCAAAATGATTGCTAGAATTTTCAAAGATACTTGTTCGCTAAACTATATCATTGCTCATCGCGTCATTTATGATCGTCGCTACCGCTTCTATAGATCCAAAATACGTTGGTCTCGACAGTCGCAAGTCTTTTCCTGTTTGTAATTTTATTACTTTGATTTTTTTGTTTAGAATAGATTGTTCGTAACTATTACTCTTATTCATTCTTGTTTCACTATGCTATCACCGATAAATATTTATGAACACAATTTCTTCCACACATATATATATATATATGTATATTATTTTATATCAAAAAATAATAATTAAATAATATATTAATTTTTGTTGTTACATTTAGGAAAAACGTGAATACTCTCCAACTCTTTAGTTTATGTGCATATTAATTTTAATTATCGCGTCTAAGAAGGAAGCACGATAATTCATCTCTAATTTCAATACATCCGTGAGAGACAAAATATAAAATATGAATTTTATTTTATTTTTAAGCTAAGAAAACGTGTACTATTAAAGTAAAATAAAATAAAATAATAAAAGTTGGCATAAATAAAGAGTGAGAAAAGTCAAAGAGCGTATAGATATGACACACGTGTCGATTTATGGGTGCGTGAACTTTATAGCAAATAATTAAGCAATGATGTTGGGGAAAGAAGTCCAGAAAGCTAAAACGACAACTTCGTTGGGAACAAGAACAATGCTACTGTTACTGTGTATCCCCCCTGTATCTCTATCTGTATGAATCGAATATAAATTTAAAAATGTGAAACATATCTCACTATTTACTTACAAGAAGTGAAGGTTAAGACTTAAGACTGGGCAGCCCTAGATTCCCGGAGGACACGTGATTCCGAAACTTCTTATCACGTGACATATTTAATGCTCATCTAAACCAAAACAAAATACTCCTACTTACTACTAATATAAATTACTCCACCTCTACTTATTTTAAAATTATACTACATTTATTAGTGTTTATTTTAGTAACATTCCATCGTCTATACTACATGCATGCGTGGGTAAGATCATGCTTCTCTTCGTTTTTCATGATCTTGGAGTATTACTATTTATTTATTTTCTGAAAGAATATATTGGAGAATGAAATTCTCCGCTGATTCTGTCAATCTTCTTGACCTATACAAACTATTTTATGTATACTTATTTATACCCGGGCCACAATTGTTTTTACAGTTTTATATCCAAATTTATTTCTATATTTATATTTATTTATTTGTATATTTAGTCTACATTTGTTTTTATGTTTTGATGTATTTTATTAAAATTATATATATATATATTATATGTGGATATAATTAAATTTGTAATACATTTTGTTTGTTGAATTCGGAAATTTGTATGTAAATACTGGTGATTATTTACTATTTATCTTTTTTTATAAATAAATTATATCTAAAAATTACCTGGTACACAGAAAGTGATAAAAACTAAAAGTTAAATAAAAATGTCAATATAAATACAAATTTAGAAATAAATTTAAAGATTTAATATAACAAAATTTGCATAATTATATGTATTAAATTTTAATAAATTTATAAACGGTAGTGTTGAAGGTGACAAAAGTACTTCTTTTAGGGCATAGTGGATTATTGACAGTTACAAAAGCTCCAAGAAATAGTTAAGATTTTCTTCATGAAAATCAAGATTCAAGTTTTGGTGATCTTTTTCATCTTCTTCGTTGTTGCTTCAATCCTCATTCATCATTTCTGATGGAAGGAAATCATATTTCTCCTTCGTGTCAAAGATCTGGGATCTGCATTTTCCTTTCCTGTAGCATCAAACAATCAACCCAAATATTAGAAACAATCCTACTTGCGAAACAACAACAAGTAAATAATATAAGCAACCAACAAAATCATTTGTTGATTTATTTTCGTCTAAATCAGAAAAAATCTGCCATCAGAATGTTTCTTATAGTCATGACAGTGGGTTTCCAAGTATTAAGTTTGAGTCACAGACAAAGAAATTCTAAAGGTTGTATCTAAACATACAATTGTTGGGAAATTTTCATAGCAAACCTAACATTGAAGCTATTAAGAAATTCTTGGAGAGTTTCAGATTCAAAGGTGACTTCAATATCACTAATGTGGACTTTAGACATGTATTCATCAAATTCAACCTTCTGGATGACTTAAAAAGATTGTGGCGCAGAAATGTTTGGCAAATTGGTACCAAAACTATAAGACTTATCAAATGGAGGCCCTTTTTCAATCCAAACTACAAAAACCCTATTACACCTGTCTATATAAACCTTCCTAATCTCCCATAGTATATGTATAATGAGAGTACTATTAGAAGTCTAGCTAAAGGCCTTGGGTCTCCCTTAAATGTTTGGGTTCCTTTAAAGAATCGAGCTAGATTCAACTACTACAGAATCAGGATGCAGATGGATGTTTCTAAACCTATGCCTAAGAAGATGTGGGTCTCATTTGGTGAAGATGGATATTGGCAAGACTTGGTCTATGATACTTACCCGGAATACTGTAAAATCTGCTATCACTTGGGCTACTTTGAAAAAAGTTGTAAGAAAGTTAAACCATCTGTTCAATCTGCTTTAATTGATCCATCTAGTTCAACTATTCCTTCTGATCATCCTGCTCCAACTTTTATTCTGTTATTAAAACTTTCCTCAAACCACACTAAACAATGAGTTACAAATACTTCCCCAAAAATCATATCTATCATCATCAATAATTCACCAAATCTCTCTGACTATCAACCAACTTTATCAACAGACTTATTACTGGATAAGGATACCAACTTGGACATACCTGTTGGTGTTGAAGATCATGAAGTAATTGAAGTACTTCATATGATTAATCTGGGAACCATGAATCATAACAACATCTCTTCTGATGTGTCTCTTCAGGATACCCCATCACCTTCAAAGACTACAACTAGGAGCTTACCATGTTCTTTTGCACACATAACGAAAGTCAATGAGCTAAAGAAGAACAAAAAACTGAAAACTATGAACAAAAAGAGTCTAATTTCATCCAAGCATGTTCAGCCAAAAGAACTGCAAAATCCACAAACTATTCCAAATGATATCAAACTATTGAATTGGAATGTGTGTGCATTGGGGACAAGGAGACCATCTATAGATTAAAACTTTAAAAATATATGAGAAGCCTGACTTTATAGCTCTCAAAGATCCTTTGATAAGTCAATATAATCTTGATTCTATTTCAAAAAAGTCTGGGTCTTCATGGATTCATTAACAATGTTAACAATAAAGTCTGGATCATGTGGAAAAATGATTTTCTGGTGGAGGTGTTACACAATGAGGAACAATTCATTCACCTAAATATTAAGTACAAAGATGAGAACAAGGACTTTAGAGTCACTATTATTTACGCTAAGTGTTCTAGAATTCTGCGAATTCCTCCGTGGTACAACCTTAGAACTATTGAGGATGGTTCAATTGAATTGATTTTGTTGGGGGAAGTCAATGCAATATCTAACACCAATGAGGAGCTTTATTGCTCTACTAATTTCTAAAACAACGTTGATGATTTTGATACCTTTATACTTGATTGCAACCTAACTGATGCAGGGTATTTTGGCAATAAGTTCACCTGGACTAATTGCAGACAGTGAAGGAGGTTGGACATGGTTCTCTATAATAATATATGGCTAAATTTCTTAGATACAACTAAAGTCTTTCATCTTGCAAATACTTGTTCTGAGCATGCCCCCCTAAGTGTAACTATTTCTTATAACCTTCTCAAGATCACATCTTCTTTCAAATTGATGAACATGTGGTTGCTTCATGATGACTTCTACAAAAGGGTTGAAACTAGCTCGTATGTTGAAGCTTACGTGAATCCTATTATGAAATTTTGTCTCAAACTAATGAGACTTAAACCTGATCTAAAGGTATAGAACATAGAGGTTTTTGGGAATATATCTGATTATATCAAAGAGATTGAAGAGGTTATCAATTTTAAAGAAGCTATGTATCATATTTCCAAATCAAATGAAGACAAAAACATTCTTAAACCAGCTAAAAATACTCATATTAACCTTTTTTCCATGGAGGAGGATTTTTAGGAGCAAAAAACTCATACTATGTGGCTTAAAGACAGTGATAAAAACACTGCCTTTTTCACAAATTTGTGAAAAAAAGAAGTAAGCTTAACATAATCCATAGGATCTGGTCAAGTTCCAGTTGGATTGATGAACCTAATTTGATTGGGGATTCAGTTGTGGCCTACTTTAAGGAATTAATGACTGACCTACCTAATCCTTGGAACTCTAACCCGCTTCTTTACTACATTCTTATGGCATATCCTACTAAATGAGAGATATACTTTATCATTAACGGTCTAAATTCTAATTCAATTGTTGGGCCGAATGTTTTTAATGAGAAGTTCTATCAAGTTTGTTGGCATATTATATCTGAAGATCTTTTTGAAGTTGTTTGTGAAATTTTCGGAGTATCTATTGTTCTTAAATGATTTTATGCTACAACTATATGTCTCATTCCTAAAACTTCTTACCCTAAGTCTTGGAAATAATTTAGACCTATCAGTCTAACTACCATGTTTAGCAAAATTATCTCTAAAGTTGTAAACAACAGGATTGCAACTATTTTACCTAATCTGATTTTTAATGTTCAAGTTGCATTTGTGAAAGGTAGATATATTCATGAGAATAACTTAATAGCTAATGAACTTTCTTATGACCTAAACTTAAAATCCAGCGGATGCAACATCATTTTAAAGTTAGATATGGCCAAAGACTTTGATAGGCTTGACCATACCTTTCTGCTTAACATTCTTAAAGCTTTTGGGTTCAGTCAGGGTTTCATAAGGATTATTGAGAAAAGCATTGACAATTATCATTTTCTCAATTATGGTGATTCATTCTATCCTATATGTTATTCCTAATTATATTATTCAAAGCTCTGTTATTCCGAAGACTGTTGTTCTAAGGATTGAGGTTATTTTCAACAAATTTTTGTAGGGTTCTAAGGATTGAAAACAAGCTATTTTCTGGTCCAAATGGTCAAAGATTTGCAAACCCTTTGAGGAGGGAGGTTTAAATGTAAGAAGGTTGGAGAATTTACAAGATGTATTCTCTCACAAGTTATTGTTGAGCTCCATATCTCAGAAGTATTTGTGGGCTAAAATGATGTTTGCTACTTATTATAATGGTTTGCATCCTATCACTGCCCTAAAGCCAATGAGAAGTTCTAAAACTTGGATTAGACATTTAAGTATTAGGGACAGTGCTGAGAGGTTTATCTTTTGGCATACTGGGTTCTGGGAAAATAGACTTCTGGTTGGACAAATGGTGTTCCTCCTAACCATTTGTCTTTTTTAATCAAGAGGAGGATATAACTGTTTTTCAAGGGAAGGAAGTTAGGCATTTTTGGGGTAATGGAGGCTGGAATATGACTAAATTGGCTGACTCATCTATTCTATCTGAATTTCACAACATTCAGAAAGTGTTCCTAAATAAAACGGTACATGATACTATATACTGGTCCACTTCAGATGATGGCTATTTTAATACTAAAGCTACGTGGAATGCAATACGAAGTAATAGAAACTGTTATAACATTTTTCTTACAACCTAAAGCCCAATTACTCCTCGTAAGTGTTCCATGCTCTTGTGGAGAGCCATGCACAGCTGGATTCCTATGGATTTTATCACGGAAAAGAAGAACATTCAGTTAGCATCCAAATGTCATCTATGCGACAATATTGAAAATGTAAGTCATGTTCTAGTTAACTTCCAGAATGCTTAGCAAGTATGATGCCACTTTGCTAATCTATTCAGCATTCATATTTGCAAAAATATGAGTCTCCCTCACCTAGTTAGGACCTAAAACTGGTCTACAGACAAGAAGGTGTATATTCGAACCATAATAGCCCCAATTGCTATCTGGGTAATATGGTTCTCAAGGAACAAAATTAAACATAATGGCATTTTAATCAACTCTAATGCCATGATATCCCATATCATTAAAATCCTAACTGGTCTGGATGTAGCCAACCTCTTTAAAATGAAGCGCTTGGGTTGAGATAAAAGAAATGATCCTCTTCTTGGGTTTATTAACTTTCTTAATAAACCTAGACTGTCTATTTCTCTTGCTTGGAACATCTCTAAGCTTAATAGATATAAGCTCAACTGTCATAGGCCTTATAGTCGTTCGGGAGAATCTAGTGGTGGGGGTTTGGTCAGAAATAGTGAGGGCTCCATCTTATTCGGGTTTGGTCGCCTGTATGGTAAATGTTTCCCGGTGTTGGCTGAATATATGGATTTGTTTAGTGGACTATATTTATGCTTTAATAAAGTAATAACGCAACTGGACATTGGAACTGATTCCAGTGTCCTCATAGAATTGCTTCTACATGGTAAAAGTCCTTGATTTTTAAAGCATACTCTCTCTTGTTGCCGAAATCTCTTATCTTCTGATATGAGAGTAATTAAAATATTCCGGGAACAAAATGAATCGACAGATTTGATTGCAAAGTCTACGTTGGAATCCAATCAAACAATGAATTTTGACCAAAGTAGTGCTTCATGTTACCTGAGAGCTATCACATTCTTTAAAAGGTTGGGAACAAGATATCTGAGAAGGGATCTCAACCCTTAAGGAAGCTTTCCCTTATAAGAAATTCTTACGCAAATTCGTTATCAAATCTTACCGGACTCCTAGTGGTTGAGCTCTGTAAGACTTCATGTTGTTCTTGTTGTGGATAGCAAAATTCTCCAAAAATGTTGATTTTGTATCGGATTTCCTAGTGGCTTGCATCAATCAAGCTCAACTTTGAGCTTTCGTTCTTCCATTTCTCTCTCCTAAGGTGAGTTCCAATAAGATTTGAAGATTGTTAGGGACTGAATCGTTTGTTTTTTATTTTTTGCTCTTCATATAATTTCGCGTCTTTGTAACCCTAATTTCAATTTTGAGGCTTGTCTCATATTTGAACTTTTTGTTTCTAAAGTTGAGTAATAAAAGTCCCAATATTGAATTAAAAAAAATAAAAAAACTGTACTGCTGAATTTGGCGGTGGCATCCTATAAATTTTCAATTGATATAATTTTTACAAGTCCTAATTTGGGTCTTATCTATTACAATTTTAATAATAAAATGCGTGAGTAGATATGTTTATCTACTCAAATTAAAAAAAGTAAAAAATCACATTTTATTCAATTTCAACTATTAAACTTGTTAAATATAGGATCGTTTAAAATATTTTAAATACGTGAATAATATCTCTAACAAAAATAAAATCGCACATAAAAATCATAAAATAATTCATCAATTGATTCCAATTATATTAAAACGTAATTTAACAATTTTATAAATAATGATTAAAAAATACTATGGTATATGATGGTATAGTTTGGTATAAAAAATTGTTGAGTTTCAATATTTAAATTATTTATATAAATAATGATTAAAAATCACGAGCTTCTATTTTTAGATATAATGATATAGTTTGATATAAAATATGGTTACGCTGTTTCAAAATAATATGTGTATATCTATTGTTATTGATTTTGATGAAGATCAACGGTATGAATCATTGATCATATATAGGTTTATAAAATGAGTCGAATGAATTAGTAGCGCCATTTATTCAGGAATTTGTAAATATGTTTTTTTTTCTATTTGCACTATAAAAACTTTGAAAAACGTTATCATGTTTAGATCTCATTTGTTGACACATATTTTTTTTTAACTTGTTTAGTTTTCTTTATGTTTGATTATTAGTTGTTCTTCTTTGCTCGTGATTCTATATTTTTTCTATAGAAAATTATATTTCGAGATATCATATTTGTTTGCAATTTATTTACTTATTTTATGTTTTCGTTGTTGTTTGTTACACGATAATGTTTTGTGTTTCAGTGTAAGTTTTATGTTCATTATTTTTGTTATGGGATACAAAATTTATATTCGATAGTATTACATGTTGGCTACAAGTAACTCTTCAATAGATGTAATATCATACGACTACATGGACATAGTTGGATCTACCGTAGAAATATATGTGCACGGGCGGTTGAAAATCTATAAAACTTAAGTTGTGACTTAGTTGAAGAGATGTCTGTTAATCCTAAGACTGAGACAAGATATCGAAGAATGGTGACCATATTATTGAATGAGATATATACTGAACTAAGGTAGGATGGTCCAAAGCATGATGGTCGGAAATGAGTTGATATGAAGCACCACTTGATCTAAAGTGAGATGGACCGTAGAACCACAGGTGGACCTAAGCGGAGTTCTTTATTTTCTAGGTCTCCTATATTAATTGGTACTTATATTTTGGTCTTCATATATTAATTAGATTCCCACTATTATTTGGATCTTTTATATTAATTCAAATTTTCTATTTATGAGATAACCTATATTAATGGGTTATGAGTTATTACAGTCGTTAAGTAACGAGATTTAATTTGGTGCACTTTATCAATAATTGGAGTTTTACCTAAACCTATAAGTAAAAGAATATATTATTTTGAAATATGTAGGATGGCATGGCGTGACTGTGATGGTGCAATTAGGTGATCATTATATTTTCTAGAAGAGTGAAATAACTTTAGATCTTTTGAGAGATAAGTAATGTGAGAGATAAACACTAAAGAGATTGTTATATGAATTGTATAATCTTTTGTTATGAAGAGTGATTGAGTCATTTGTATTTGAAGAGAGATAAACACAAGTTTATATGTTGTCGATGAGTAATAACACAAAGATCTAAGGTACCTAGATAATTACAACCTAATCATACTTGACTTGAATTCAGTTTGTTTGGAGGTGGATAAGACGGAGCAAATAATCGTCATTATAAGATCTTTGCTAAAGAAGTATGAACACTTCATAGAAACCATAATTTATAGGAAACACTTCTTTACGATGACCGAAGTCAATAGCGCTTTAAACTCCAAGTTGTTAAAAAAATGCTATGAACAGTGACTTCAAAGGGAACAGACTAAGTGAGAGTGGTTTTTCAAAAAAGAAAGATTAAAGTAAGAGGAGATGAAACTCTCGTTCAAAGTCCAAATCAGTTGCGATGGGCTTAAAAGTGATATGTTGGGTATGCAAGAAAAGAGGATATATCATTCAAAATTTCCCAAGGAAGAAAATGACGATAAATATCAGAAGATCAAATTCAGAGATGTTGCAATGATGTTTCATAGGTTAATGACTTCTTATTCTTGAAGGTATAACTATGAATGGGTGTTGGATTTTGGTACATCATTTCACATGGCTTGGAATAAGCATTGGTTCGGCTCAAGTCATGTATTGGACTTGAGAAAGTGATTAACAACATAAGGTATGTAGCTGAAGTTAAACATAATATGTTTTCTATTGCGATGTTAGATAAGGAAAGGTGTACCTATAGGGGTAGAGATATAAGACATATGGTCTTGCAAGACTTCATTATTGTTATGAAAGACAATACAGCTAGTGGTGTGTAAGTTCGCGAGGGCTCTATAGTAGTAAGGGAGTGTATCTAGTATGAGGAAGTATTCTACTAGGTTATGGTGTCATCGGCTGCGTTATTTAAGTTAAAAAGTACTCAATGAACTAAGTAAACAGAGGTTGTTATATTGTATCTCATCTGAAGCTGAGCTTTAGTTCAAATTTTGTTTTGGGTAACATTAAGAGGGTGAAGTTTCTGGCCAACAACCAACATCCAATAAAGTTATTTATTATGTTCATTAAGGCATTTGGGGTACTTTGTGTCACTGATTAATGGATATTATAGGAAATTATGGTATCTAACTTTGAAGACAAAAGATGAAGTGTTTACTTCTTTTGTAATTTGGAAGACTTTGGTAGAAACTCAAACTAAGAAAATGATGAACGAGCTTCAGACTGATAGTGGCTTGGCGTATGTCAACAAAGATTTCACAAATTATTGATTAAAGCTTGAAACTGTTGGATACCAACCCGTTAGTGGGACTTCCCAACATAACAGGCTTTCCGAGAGAATGAATCGAACCCTGATGGAAAGGGTTAGATGTATGATTCATACAGCTGGAATGGGTCGAACGTTTTGGGGAGGAGTTGTGACAATGATTGTATATATCATCAATAGGATTCTGTATACAGTGCTTAATTTTCTTTGTCCTTGAGTTTCCTGGATTGGAGAGAAATCTAAGTTAAAAATTTTAAGAGTGTTCAGATGCGCTACCTACGCACATGTGAAGCAAGATAAGCTTAGGTCAAGAGCATTGAAGTATTTGTTCACCAGCTATCCAGAATGAGTAAAAGGCTATAGGTTGTTGGTAGTGCCAAGCTACGAGATAGAATAGACGGCGGCAAACACAAAGAGAAGAAGACGAAACAAGGATATATAAACCATAACTCTAAGTTAGAGTATAAGAGACTAAGAGAAAATTCTCAGTTTTTATTTATCAAAGTCTGACGGTAAAAGAAGGTATAAGATTCTTTATATAGCACTACCCAAAACTCTAATTCCAAATAAGGAAAATTACATAAATATTTTAAAATAAAATTAACGCTAAAATATTAAAACTGGTTTTCGGAGGCTTTGCATGTCGAATTTGGGTTTTCTGACGGGCTCGTCGAAATCTTCGATTTGAGTACCTATTTGACCCAATTACGATACCTGGGCAAGAAACCAGTCTCTTCGCAGTCTTTGCTACATCATCCTTCCCCGGTTGGGAAGAATTCAACCTCGAATTCGGAACGCTGAAACATTGACAGAACTGCAAAAACGTTGGTGTGTTCACCGCTGATTTCAACCGGTACCAGCACAAGGGTGTGAGATGTGAGAATCTGAATGTTGCAGCTCTTGTCAAAAAGTGGTTTCTCAGCTTTGTCCATCTGTGCCATATCATCGGTATTAGTGTGGTCAGCGATAACAAGATATAATCCACCCACTTGTTCTATGTCAGCCTTTTCAACCCATTTACTAAGCACAACAGCACCCTTGCACGTGCAAAGAGTTGTTGTCTTTCCAGTTCCAGACTGTGCTTGTTGTATCACATCAAAATCCTTAGAGAAAGGAACAATTCCTCTTTGTTGAATAGTAGATGGCTTCTCAAGTTCTGCAGAGTATATTTATACCAGCATATTCAAAACAGGGAAATCTTCTACTTTTAACTTTATATTGTTTCTTTTATTCCCCAACCATCACCCAAAACTCCCCCAGGTTCTATTACAAAATCTAACCTTTTATCCATTAAAACACTAATATTTTCTTCTAGCAATCTCTTCATAATATCAAATACAAAAGTATCATCTTGTATTTTCACGACACGGTAATATGCATCCACAGAGAACCGAAACAAGGGTTCCATTGTAGGATAACCAAATATACATGGGAGGCGCATCTCCACAATAAAAGCTATTGCTTCACAGTCCTTCTTTAACAAAATCTCTGGAATGATGTAGTATGGTGTACTGAAGTCTGAGACAATTTCTTGATCTACAAGTTTCTCCTCAACATTAATTAGATCTTCATAATCCCATTCTTTAACATCAACGCTCTTCTCTTTAATCTCATTACCGTAAACATCATAAATTGGATCTCCTAATTCCGACCAAGTTTCATCAGAAATTTCACCCTGGTAGTCAGCCTCATACTCAGCAAAAAGTGGATGGTCGAGTATCGGCGAACCCTCCATGTCACCAACTGCTACTTGATGGATCTCCTTCCCATTTGGTTTACCAAATTGTAGCTGTGGCTGTGGTTGGATCCTGTGAAAAAAGACTTTCGCCTTTGAATTTATGGTTGGAGTTTGAAATCCGGTGGTGGTCAACCTTCAATATCTTCTATTGCTTTCTTTATTTGATGTCGCAGCGAATTCATGCATTCATCTATCTGCAATCAGAACTTATCTAATTCATCACGGTCGACCGATTTGGCGAACAAGATAGTGGAATTCCCCCGCAAGAATCTCTTTGACGGCATACCTTCGTTACCCACGCCGTAGGAGCTATGTCGCTCTAATACCAATATGGTTACCCAGACTAGTATTTTAAACTCCTTCAGTAACCGGTCAATAAGATCGTCATTGAAATGGTTGGTATGCCCCCTCATACTCAAATGATCTTCCTGATCTTCATGACCATGTGTGTTGTTCACTTCTTTAAACCTTGAATCAGAATAGTCAGGCTTTAGAAACATTCTTCCACATAGCAGGGACTAATGCTCTGATACCAAACTGATGACGCGGCGGAAATAGAAGAAGAAGCAACGATAGATGAAACTCTAATCTAAGGGTAACATGATGAAACCCTAATCAAAGGGTAACAAAGAGTGAAATTTTCAGAGATAAAAATATATTATTCCAAAAACTTAAAATAACTTAAGGCATATGAGGCTTTATATATAGCACTACCCTAAACCCTAATTCCAAATAAGGAAAATTACATAAATGTTTTAAAATAACATAAATAAATAAAATTAACGCTAAAATATTAAAACTGGTTTTCGGAGGTTTTGCAGGTCGAATTTGGGTATCAAACTTTGTGTCAAAGTCACAATTTTGAAATCTGACGGGCTCGTCGAAATCTTCGATTTGAGTACCTGTTTGATCCAATTCCGATACCTGGGTAAGAAACCAGTCTGTTCGCAGTCTTCGCTACATTATCCTTCCCCGGTTGGGAAGAATTTGACCTCGAATTTGGAACGCTGAAACATTGACAGAACTGCAAAAATGATGACGCGACAGAAAAAGAAGAAGAAGCAACGATAAATGAAACCCTAATTCAAGGGTAACATGATGAAACCCTAATCTAAGGGTAACAAAGATTGAAATTTTCAGAGAAAAAAGTATATTATTCCAAAAACTTAAAATAACTTAAGGCATATGAGGCTTTATATGATAGCTTCTCAAAACCCTAAATTAGAATACAAGAAAATAACATAAATGTATTAAAATAAAATAAAATCAAATCTTAATACAATTAGATTTGATTTAAACAATATAAGATATTCGAATAAAATAAAATAAAATAAGTTTGTGTTTGGACTTTCTGGGCTACATCAGTTGTGGTGCTTTGAACCTGGACGTTAGAAGCTTTTGATAAACAAAGAATTGTTTTTCACTAAAAATTACATGACATTGACTTAGTCTTTTCATAAAGAGATGTTAAATTTATGATAGATCTGATATACAAATTAAAGCTGAAGTCGCAATATATTTTAGATATGGTTATGCTTCGGGTCGTACATAGAACGTTCAACCAATACATGAGTCCAAAATGTACTAAGGGTCTGGTATTCTAAGGCCTTCAGATGATCATATTGGAGAGGAATATGAACTTGATAGTTATCAACTAGAGAGTGATAGAGCACAAAGACCAAGAATTAGCCATAAAGGTATGGTTTTATTGATATAATTGGTAATGTTTTATCTTTTAAATATGTTCTTGAACTAGAGACATATTACGATGCTATCAAAAAAGTGATACAAAATATTATTTCACAGTCATGAAATAAAAACTAAGATCTCTCAAGAATATGAACATATGGATTCTTGTGAAGCACCCGAAGGCTCAGAAGCTTGTTGGGAGTAAATGGATATTTAAGAGGAAGCTAGATATTTATGGTATTGAGTTATCCACATACAAGGATTGGCTCTTGGTTAAGGGTTTTACACAAAAAAGGGTATCAATTTCAATGAGATTTTTTATCTTGTTGTGAAACAAACCTCCATCAGAGTTCTGTTGTCAATCATTGATAGATTTGATCTCGAGTTAAATCAAATAATTTATAGTACTTTTTTCTTGTATTGTGAATTTAAAAAAAAATTACATGAGTTAGTCAAAGGGTTTTGAAGAAGGGAATGAGGGTGATTTGTGTTTGTTGAAAAGACCCCTCTATGGGTTAAAACAATTATCAAGGTAGTAAAATAGATAATTTAATTCTTCTATGAGATCAATCAAATACGTTCGTAGCTTCTGTGAAAACTATGTGTATTGGAACAAAACCTATATTGAGTGATAAGTCATATTTTTTGTTGTATATTGATGAGATACTAATAGCTCGAAGAGATAACCGGAAGATTAAAGCGGTAAAGACTCAGCTGAAATTATAATTTGAGACGAAGGATATGGAAGGGATAAGAGGATACTAGGTGTTGAGATTAAAGGGAACATATTGAATATATATTTATTATTTTCTCAACAAAAATATATAAAATGTCATAAGGAATTTCTCGATGTTCGAAGCAAAAACGGTTGGAACTCTCATACGTTCTCAATTCAAACTCAGTATCGCTCAAGCACCAACCGAAACAAGAGATAAGAAGTACATGTTACAGATACCTTATGATAATATTACTCGTACCATTATGTATGTTATGATTTGCACGAGACCTAATATTTCCTATGTTGTAAGTGTTTTAAGCATATTTATATCAAATCTGGGGAAGCCGCACTGCATACACTCAAGTGGCTCATGAGATACTTAAAAGGATCGCCCGTTGTAGGGTTGTATATGGACGCTTATCATGCAGGTTGTCTCGACACAAAGAAGTCTACTTCGGGTTATATATTTATTGTTCTTGGACGAGTGGTTAGATAAAAGTATTTTATATATAAGTTTGTTGTGCTTTCATCTAAGGAATCCGATTATATATCTGCCAAAAAATCCATGAAGGAACCTATTTAGAATAAGGTAATATTGAGTGAACTCACTAGTATGGATCAAAATATGGTTATGTTTTATGATAACACTATAGATTTTTATCTAATGAAGAATATGATGTTCCAAAGTAAACTAAAAATATTAACATTAAGTTGCACTTTCCAATACGTGGTGGAGAATAAGCAAGTGAATGTGGCTAATATTGCAAGGGAGGAAAATCCTTCAGATGCTCTAACCATAATATTGATAATTTAAAGCTTGCAAATTGTCTAAGACTGGTGTAAATCTATGATGCATGTGAACTGGTCTCTAAATAGTAGAACATTGGGTGCAACAGATACTGAAAATAATAATAAGCATAGGTGGCCAACTATTAGGTGTAGAGTAGAAGTAACTGATCAACATATATAATTTTGTATCACTATATTGGCGTAGCTGGATGAGTTCGTATAGGCAAGAACGATTGAAACTCTCTGAAGCTTAAGTTGTAGAGACGTTTTCTTATCTTAAGGTCTTAGACAAGACTCATATGTATTTAGTTGAGGCATGTTGGTCTTAAGCAAGATGGTCCAAAGTGAGCTGATCTGAAAAGCCACTTGATCCAAAACAAGTTGGACCGAAGCAAACTTATCTGTTGGTAATATGGGTACCACATATTTCGCCTCCGTATATAAGTACAGACAATTCAATCTCAACGCTAGTATGATATTGTCCGCTTTGGCGCCCGAAGGCCCGCATGGTTTTGGTTTTGATCCACTTCCAAAAGGCCTCATACTAGTTGAGATATGTTATTACTTATATACCACTTATCATTCCCATGTTTAACCGATGTGGGATGTGGGACTTTGGTCACCATCCTAACATTCTCTATTTTCTAGGTATCTTATATTAATTAGGTATCATAATTTGGTTTTCCTATATTAATTAGATTCTTCATATTCGTTGGTTCTTCTATATTAATAGGATTTTCTATTTATGAGGTCTCTTATATTGATGAATTATGATTTCTTTTAGTCGTTGATTGAGACTTTAATATGGAGTGTATGATAAAAAAATTAGGGTTTTTCTTAAACCTATAAATACGAGAAAATATTACTATGTAATATATGGTGTGGCATTGCTTGACTCTGACGGTGCAATTACGTGAGTAACATACTTCCTAGAAAAGTGAGATAACTCTAGGTCTTGAGAGATAAGCAAGGTTAGAGATAAGCACTGAATAGAGGGTTATGTGAATCACGTCATATTTTTTACAAAGAATGTTTGAGTCATTTATATTTAAAGAGTATATGTGTAATATATTTGTTTACTAAAGAGTGTTTGTTTCCCGTGGATGTAGGATTTTTTCATAATCGGGACCACGTTAAATATTGTCTTGTGTGCTTGCTTTTATTACGATTTAATTTATTTATTTATCTTGAACAAGGTAATTAGATAATTTGTATGTAAGTACTTTTATCGTATATATATATTTTCTTGAAATAATGATGTATTTTATAAATGGTTTTTATTTTATTCATGTTTTAGCTTTATGAAATTGATTGAAACTTAAATTTTCATTATGAAATATTTATTGTTACATTTTTTTAATACTTACGAGAAAGTTTCTTTTATGTCCAAAATGATTAAAATTTATTGTTTAAGTGAAATAATTTGTATTATCTATATATGGATATGTATCCTTGTTTGTTGAGTTTGTTGTTGTTCTTTTAATAAAAGTAAGAAGAAGAAAAATATGGTTTATAAGAGGAACAATTTATTTATCGGTACCATTGACTCGATGAAGTATTATAATTTTGTGGCCTATAGGATTAAAGTTCTCAATATTCATAAATTATATGTAAAGAATAATGTTTGAATTTACACATATGAGTGGAAGCTAATCATTGATGTTGATGTTGGGCTATACCCAGGTGTAACATGAGAAAAATTAGATATTTTATGCATCAATTTGGAGATGTTATTTCTAAGCTTTGAGGAGAGTACCATATGTCGTTAATTGAAATTTATGTCATTATAGTGTTTGAGAATAGGTGTAAGTACCATATACAGATATAATCTTATTGTGGTTTTATTTGAAGAATATTTGACAGACGCAGAATATTTAATGTTTTAGGGCGTGAAACAATTTTTCGATTATTCATCAATGATAAACTTGAAGTACTCTTCTTTTTATTTTTGTTATCAGTCACTTTCTTTGCTTATAATTTTGAAGAGTCAAAACATATTGTGGCCTAATTTAGATATGCTAAAAAAGTTTGAATAATGAAAAGTGTGATTGCATGGGTTAGAAAAGAATAAGCTCAAGCATTAAGCAAATATATTCATTATTGAAGCAGTCTAAAAAGTTAAATGAATGAAAGGATAATACTAATAATATTTACTATCCATTTAAGATAAGTTTAATATGGATTTATTGATTCGGTATAAGTAGAAGAGATATAGAAGGCTGAGGTTCTTACCAACTTTCATTGTAAGTTTAATGAGTTATATTTTAGGATAACTCATTATTTGAAACATTATTGATTACTTAAATTCTTAACGAGTTCTTCATATTCAATTCTAAACTTGGTATAATAAATATCGATGACTTTGTGGTCACGAATTGTTTTATTTTGGACTTTACTAATTTAGAATTTATTAGAAAAAATAAGTTTAAGGTGTCAAATGTTTTTATCTTGATTTTGTATGCCCTTAGATTAGAGTCTGGTAATAAAAAATAACATATGATTCTAAAGGTGATCCTTTCATATTGTCTGATAACCTAAGGAAAATGGTGCATATATTGATGTATTTGTAGAACGTGTGGAGGCCTAGGTTTCGGTCGTTTCTAACCAAATGGTGTTCATGTTGTGACTCATAGATAGCTTATTAAATTTTCATTGATTATTTCTTAAGTATTATTTTAGGATACTCAGAATATACAAGATTTCGGTGTTGGTAGACCTCCACCAAAAACTATTACTCCTCATTTTAAAAATCATATGCGAACTTATTCTTCAGACCAATTTTATTTTTGTCTTCGTATGATTTTGCTGTAATAATTTTTTTATATAATTTTTATGTAATTTTTAGTACAATGGTTCATTTTCTATAAAAAAAACTATTCGGTATTCTTTTTTTAATTTTCTCATTTAATTTTTAGTTTTTTTAGCCTCATGTTTTTATGATATACCTTTACATTGTTGAATTTTTATTTTTTAGCTTTCCATATGTAAAAAAATAGATTTTTTTATTAAAACCGATCAATATTGATAAGTTTCATTCATAATTAAGCTCCAACGGTCTATAAATTACAATTAACATAAATAATACGATTTAGTCGAAAAATTATAATGTTAAATAATATTATATGTTGAGTGGTAGAATTCTAGTACATATGTGGTTGTTGGCACCATTAACAACTGGATAAGAGAGTTTGGTTTTTTTGTTCTCTCACCGTCTGGCTCAATTTGTTTGCTAGACTTTGGATTAAGGAACAACATTCTTACAAAAACAATTGAAGGTGTTCTATGTTTGTTATTATTGTTTAAGGTTTCTTCTTTATGTCTGATTATCTTTTGGTTGTTTTTTTTTTGTAAAATGATTTTGTTGTTGTTGTATCGTGTTATGGTAGTAAATGTATTATATTCAGACCTCGGTTATCTAACATTTATTTTATATTATATGGGATTTTGTTTGTTATACAAATAATCTAGCTACTCACGATCATTATCTATTATATTTTTTTTTAAATTATTTTTCAATCATGACTATATTATTTAATTTAGGGTTCAATCGAAGATCGTGTCCTGAAATAACTACAATTGTTTTCTATGTAATAATGAACGATTCTATATAATGGTTAATTTGTAAGTTATTTTACTTTATTATAAATTAAACTTGAATAAAAAAAATAGTAGATTGGTTCCACCCAAAATGGGAATGAGCTAAGGTTATGAACTTATAATCTATAATCTGATGATCGAGTCGATTCCATGATTATAAGTTCATTCCATACCGGACCAGACCGGAATAAGGTTATATACATTCTCATTATGAGAAGAGGTTATTCGAGCATATCTAAATAGATACTATGTTTACATATGGATCCCTATAGAAAATAAAAAAAAGTTAATAAAATATCTTGATATACCTCACCAAAATTTACTAGATTAAATCTTCCCTCAAATTAAATGATCACTCAAGAAAGAATATGCATTTTTACTCACAAATAAATAAAAATCACAAGTAAAAAATTGAACAAATATATAAATTACACACCATTTTGTGGAAACTATTCATATGCACTATAATTTTATAGTGCTTTGAATTTTACGGGTGTTTGATTGCGTATCCGTATAAGTATTTGAGGGTGTAGTCATGGGTTTTGAACTAGTTGGTTTTATAAAATTATTTTCAAATTTGTGTCTATTTGTTTTTTTGCTTCTGATGTGATTGTGTAGGAAAACGTAATGTGAACAATGTTATTTATGATAAATTATCGTGTTTGATTTGTTTTTTTAGATTATTTCATCATTAATTTTATATAATTTTTTTAGCTTATCTACATTTTTGTTTTGTTCTCCGGTGAAATCAATTTGTGCTTGTTGTGCATGACCATTAGTGGTTTTTTTATAATTTTAGTGTATGGTATTAGTACTCTAATTTTAGCGGAGTTTACCATTTTTATTTAGTTGGTTAATACGAATATGATATCATTTGTTATCATCCATTACGTCCTACAATATGACTATGGCATGTTATTGAGGTTTTTGTCTCACTTGCAATTTTTTTGTCAAAAATTATTTTTAAACCATCATTTTTAACTGTTTAATTTGTTATATTAGTTTGATCATTTTGAAAACAAGACAAAAATATTATATTATTTCTAAATATTCATAATAAATCCCGACTGTTTTGTTTTGGAATTAGATTTTATTGTCAAAGATAATTATTCAAAAGATTCCAAAACCAAAAATGATTTACCTTGGAGGTATATGATTGTATATTATTACTAAAATTTATTTATGACTTGTGCTTTAAAATAATAGACGGATAGAATGATGAGCTTGACTTTCCCTTACCTAGTTATAAGGGCCGATTTTATTAAAACCTCATATCTTGAAACGACTAAGACAATAGAGGTCATTTATTTAGTTAAAATATTAATATGGTTACGAGACCCTTAGTATTCGTAACATTTATACTTTGTTTGTTGAATATTTCTTCATCGTTGGCCAATAACAGCTACCTGCTATTCGATGGGAAATACTTTGTGATCTAATGTTAGGACCGCGTATGTCGTGATAGGTTTTTTTTTCAACTATATTCAATTTTGCTGGATATAATGCATTTGATAAAAACTTGATTGATAGATCTTCAATTAAAAAATTCATGTAAAATTATATATTTTGTGCATGTATTCGGAGAGTGTTTGTCTCTCGTTGGTAATATGTATCTTTTTCTTATGTAATGTTTGAATTAATGTATCATTGTAAATATTAACGGACTGTAATTTTATGGTTTACACGATGGTTGGTTATGGCTCTATATCTGCTACGTTTACGGCCGAGACATATGTTATTGTATATTTTATGTTAAAATACGTTAATAGTGACGTCGGTGTTCTCTTTGTGTTCCTGGTTGATCTTATGTCTGTACATCATCATTTTGATATTCGATGTTTAGTACTCTCCAAAATAGTTGCTTTAACACCAATACGGAGTTTGATTATAGATAAATATGTCAAATTTGCATTATGTTTTTAAAATTGATCATATAATTAAATTATTGAAAATCTAAAATTAATGTTTTTATTTCATCTTAATCTAAGGATAATAAAAAATCTTTATTACACATTTTTGTTTGTTGAAGCTTCATCTTTATATCATGTTCCAACCGAAAGTGTATTTATATATTTTGAAATCTCCTCTTAAGGTTGTCATATTTAGGACTGTAAAAAAAATCCGAAAATCCGATATCCAACCGAAATATTCGATATTGAATCCGAATAAAACGGATAATATCCGTATTCGAAAGATAACGGATAATATTTGTATCCGAATTCGTATCCGAAAATAGAACATATGGATATAGTCATATCCGTATTCGATATTCGAAATTTTATAAATAATTTTTTTTTAATATATAAGTATGTCATTTAGCTATCCCACATTGTAAAAATCACAACACATTACTAACAAAGTTGGCAATAAATACGGAGGGTTGCTTTTTTTTAAATGTAACTTCTTCCACATATAAAGTTGGAAAAAGAGTTGCTACCAAGCTATTTAACACATGGTGGATTTTCATAACAAGTATATCTTTTTTAGTCTTATAACTTTTATCCCACATATAAAATGTGGAAAAGAATAGCTACCAAACTTTCTATAAAAGTAATAATGGCTTTTCAAAATAAGTATATTTTTCTTAGTTTTATACCACATATAAAATGAGCATATAAATTTATACTATAATGCTTATAAAAGTAGCCCAGCCAATGTAAATTCACATATTCGGATTTGGATATTATTTTAAAAAAAGTCGGATACGACGAATTCGGATTCGGATAGTGATTTCGGATTCAGATTCGTATATAGGCATTTTCGTATCTGAAATATGTGTTTGATAGCTCTAGTCGTAGTTTTGTGAATTTATATATGAAACATGTGTCTTTACATCATGTACCAACCGAAAGTATATTTATATATTTTGAAATCTCTCATATAGGTTGTCATAGATATGTGAATTTATGTATGAAACAAGTGTCTAGTTAATTATATCGTTATTTTTGGTTGAACATGTATGCGCCATGGTTTATCCATAGCAAAATCCATTAACCATTATAAGTTATCTCTTTAAATTTGCCATCTCTGAAAATAAAGTCGCATTTTACGAGCGCTCACTGCTAATGAAAAATGAAATTTTTATAATCATTATAATGTATATTTTTTGACATAATATACTAGATATTTTACATTATTAACATTTTGTATGAGCGATCAACTTATTCAAAACACAAACTTTTTTCCTTCTATTTAGAACAAAACTTTATTCAATTCAAGATATATTTTCTTCAACAAATCCACCTTTAACCCTTACTTTTAAAATAATTTGTATACAAGCTCATCATTTTATCTCTCCTTAACTCATAAAAAATTAATTTTTTAAAATAAATTCTCAAGTAAAATTTGGATTTATTTTTGGTAGGTTTTAACGTATATTAATATTATCTGGTGTCAAAATGGATTTTCAACCCCATACACGAGCGATTCGCATCTAATCAGGTATAAACGGTCCAAATCATACAAAATTTGGCTCATGTTCTTTATCAAAGTTATAGTGAAGATGATGACAAAATGTTTCATAAAACATCGCCGACCACTAACGAATTTATCCTTCATTGAAAAGGCACCAGGTTTCGTAAGTTAATTATGACATGTTTTGTAAATAATTATACCATAAGTTACAAGATAAATGGTACCATGTTTTGCAAATTATATATCAATGCATAAATCTCCAAAACTGGTGGAATAAAAAAACTATATTTGTACAACCTAAGGTAAAGTTATGGAATCTTAAGTTTTTCACAACATACTACTTGTGTCTTGTGAAACGACAAGATTTACATGTCATGTCTCATAATTTTGAATTGTGCACCTTACCATGTTTTGCAATATAATAACACCATGTTATGCATCTTAATCACATCATGTTTTACAACTTAAATACACTATGTTTTGGATATTAAATATACAATATCTCGCATATTATAATATTATATTTTACAAATAAACCATACCATAATTTTCAAGTTATATATCAGTGCATAAATCACAAAAAATTAGGTTAAATAAAAATAGATCGATATTGAACAACCGAGCGTGAAATTATGACTTCTCAAGGTTTTCAGCACATAGTACTTGTACTTTCTAAAACATGGGATACTTAAATTTCAAAACATGATGTATTTAAATTTTGAAACATGGTATACTTAAGTTTCATAATATTTAATTACGAAATATAACATGTTAATTCTTGGTATTTCACAAAACACAAGTAGCACGTGCTGACAACTTTGAGAGGTCGTTTCTTTACGTTCCGTTGTCTGAATGAAGTGTCTTATTTTATTCCATTCAATTTATATAAAATTTCACTATAAAAAATAAATTTTTATGGGTTAAAGAGAAATAAACTACACAAGTGGTACAAAAACTTATCCTAGAAATTAGTGTTGGAGGTGGATTTGTTAAACTAAAAAAAAAAATTATTAAGGATGTTTTTTTTATATGAACTTGAGAAGATTTTAGTTTTAAAATTGTGTGGGTTTTTTTGACTTGTAACTATGTTAAGTAATAAGTGACAATTGTTGTAAATAACAACTCAGTAAATAATTTTTTGAAATTTTCATTTAGTACTATTTTTGTAAAAAAATAGAATTTAAAATTGTGTTTAATAATCTTGAAATTTTCTTATATTCGTTTCATCATTAATGAATATTCCAAGGTTCTTTCTGATTTGTTTGTCAATATTTTACTCGCCAACCTCTCATTGATGTTCTTGCATTTATTTAGACCTATTTGTTTGTCAATATTTTACTCGCCAATCTCTGATTGTCGTTCTTGCCTTTATTTAGACCGTACGAATTAACTTTTTAACAATACAAGCCAATTTATATGGTTAATTTTTATATTAATGGTCATTTTTGTTCATATGGATTACAATATATGACAACTAATAATTCACAATGAAAACAGTTTATATATTATTGTTGTAACCATCAAGTTTTGTATACAAAATAAAATAAAAAATCTTTGTATGCATATATTCTGTTTTTATGTTTAACTACTACTATGTTGGATTCCATTAAAGGTAATAAGACTTAGTAAATTTGTCTTATGTTAGGTAGTATGTCTACGTCATTATTTATAGTGTGTACCCAGTCACATATGAATGTTAACTTAGTTACTCAACTGGTTTAGCCTACTAATTTATCAAGAATTTATGGTAAATTCTTTTTCATAGTAGCTTAAATAACACGTTTTATTTTCCATGCATAAAGATCTATATTGTTTTTTAAATGTTAAGTATTATATTCCTCTAACTTAGTACAAGTGAAGCTTTTATCTTTACCAATATTTTATTGAATGCCTATAATATCTACCTCTTTACCTTTATGTTGGGTTTTATTAGTCATGATACTTCTCTTGGATATTCAATTTCATGCATTTTGTATTATGTATTGGTTTCTATAATTGTTATTTTTGGTTTAATAATAGAACAAATCATTCACAATATCTATTTTGATTATCATATCATGTAAGTTTATGGTCGTATATTTGTTACTTCGAGTATTTGTGCCATTTATGTGTAGTCATCCTCTCCTGATGATAATGACGTATCACATTTTATTTTATTATAGGTACGATATGGAAAAGTAGCTAAAACATAAGTTCAAAGATCTAACAGATGGTGTGAATAACGCATCGAGTGAGCTAAATCCAAGTGAGCTTTATTGTCAGCCCAAATAGATCACTTATGAAGGATTGCCCATAACTTTTTCATCTCATGTATAACAAAGTTTTACTACAATGGGGTCATTAAATTGAACGACCCCTTGGTCGTATCTTAGACTAGAAACCCCAGGTCGCAAGATGATGGCTTTGTTGCCAATACCCAAACCCTTATTATATTGGGGTCACTTAGTTGAACAACCCCTCTTATGGTGAAAAAACCCTCTACCAATGATACCTACAAATTATGACTACTATATGAGGATTAATGTGAGTATATAATAGGATATGTGCAAAATATGATTGAATAGTGAAAACAGAAAATCAAAGTTGTTGTAATCATAAATATAAAATGAATTGAGTATTCTTCTTCAAAGTGTTTTAAATTCTTATTTATATGCTTGTTTGATCCATTAGGTGTTATTTTACTTCACCACCTACGATACTTGTATCATTGGAGTTTGTTATGATATTACTTTATCTAACGTTATCTTGATGATATATATATTTTTTTATAGTAAAACCTTTCTCATACTGAACCTAGCATATAGTTTTGTTTCTCAGCGTACTATTCATTCTTTTAATATCCAGATGTATGTATTTATCAAAAAATATATATTTAGTATTCTATTTATATTTTTCTAACCTCAGTTTTGTTAAATGTGCTATTATCATCCGTGTATCATCATGCTGTTATGATATTCTATTAAACCCTTTGAAGTTGAAGGAATTAGTTATAGGATTGTTTTTATGCAAAACACTTGAGTGTGGTCATGTTTTAGCTTGTTCTCAGCCTGATATACATAGATATCGCTGGATATGTACAAGGTTCTTTCATGGACTATCATCATTAAACCTCATGGCAATTGATTTGATGAGTTGATTGTTTTAATTGCTAATGTACATTTGACATATGATATATATATATATATATAGTTAATCCCAGTAAAATTTCTAGACGGTGTATTTTTTAAAACGAGGCCCTCGGTAACGTGGCATAAAGATTTTTTTTATTTGATTTTTATGAAAATTTCATTCAATTCAAGCGATAAATAATTATATTTGAATAATTAGAAATAAAATGAAGTATAATACTTTTTATTTCTATTATACTATGAATAATATTGAGATTAATTGTGTTAATATCTACTATATATATTATATACAGATTTCGTCCATTAAACAGATGGATTATAAATTTCCAAAATAATAGATAGGAATATCGCAAATAAAGTCATTGCAACACCCATCAAAGGAGTCGTTCCAAGCAGAACAACGGAGTGTGATCCCTAAGCAATTGGAGGTTTTCACTCATATCTTAGGGGTCAATATCATCTGAAAACTTTTCATGTTCCATTAGCATAGCTAAATTTGAATAGGATGACTCAGCGTGAGGAAAAGTAAGCACCCATTTGCCTTGATTGAATTTGGTTTCGCTCTGAATCACTTTATTGATTTTATTCATCCCATTTCATTTGCGCGAGAGGGAGGTTGGTGAGTCACTTGGGCTAGGAATTTTTCGGTTGGTTGATTCTCGATATTTGTTATATTCTTTTATTTAGTAATAATGGAAGAATGGGTTCATAGGAAAAAAGAGAAGCATATTTATTCTACATCTCATATGAGGAAAATGTTCATGTACGGTTTTGTAATAACGGTGGGAACTGTGATGTTATCACCGACTCTAATTATCTAATAATTCATGTACAAGTAATATAGTTGAGTCAGAATTGATAAATTCTATGGCTCGAATCTTTAGTATTCTCTTATTTATATATATTTATAACTGTTTCTTTAATAATCAAATGATGTGTCGTATTATTCATATGAAAAATTAATCTTTATAGTGCTCATAGTTAATACAGTCTATGTAATATCTGTTATAGTCTTATGTTGCTCAGATAGAGTACGTTATCATGAGATGCAAATATAACAATATATTCATTCTCGAATTGTGGTTTGTATTTTACGTATTATATGCAGTAATAATGATACAAACATGTTTTAAAGCCTATATTGTGTATAAGTTTGTGTCATTTCATTCTTCTATTTCTTTCAATTTCTCCAAATCAAATAATTATTATGATCATTGGATTACTTCCTTATGTTGCAAGGCTTAAAGCACTGGATTTTGTTAAAGATCTCACAAGGTATAAAGTTTCTTTAAATATTGAGTATGGTATATTTGGCGTCTTGATCTTGTCAAAATATTATACCTCGGGTATGACTTAAATTGGATCTATGTATATGGGGTGTGACTTGAATGGAATTACCCAATGAAACCAAATGGTGTGACCTAATTAGAGTGAGTATATAGATCCATGGTAAAGTTCTATTTCTCATGTAGTGCACAACCTCACTAGAATGAATGATAATCAATTGAGAGGATGTTAAAGTGGTACGTTAGAGATGAGGATTATTAAAGACAAACAAAGTCCCTATCGTTTAGATATGGAAAATATTAGTGGTATATAAGTAAAAACATATTTGCACTAGTATGAGACCTTTTGAAAATGGATTAAGAACAAAGTCATGTCGGCATTCACACCCAAAACGAACAATATTATACTTGTGTGTAGATCTGATTTTTCATACTTATATACAACACCGAAATATGCGTTCCAACCATCTTCACAACAATTGGTATTAAAGATCCACACCCGAACAGAGTGTCATGTGGGTAAAATTCTCAAGTGTTGAACATGATAGACCGGTCATACTCAAGATGGAAGATCGGTGTAGGGAAAAAAATATTCTAAGGATGAAAATTACTAGAGACATAATTATATGATCCTTACACTTGTCTCAAATAATCAAAATTGAGATATTTTTGCAACGATTTAACATTTTTTATGCCAACACATTTAGTATCCCTTTCATCACTCACTTCAAGGTTTCTACAACATGATCAACCAAGAAAGATGTTGAAATGGGACATATGTTGAAAGTTCCATATTCAAGTGGAGTTGACAACATTATGTATGCTATGATATACACACATCATGATATTATATGTACGGTTCGTGCGACCAGCAACTACATGGGATGTTACGGGAAAAAATAATAATAAATAATAAAATATATAATTTGATATCTTAAGGATACTATAAATATTGATTTAACCTTCAACAAGACTCAAACCCGGTAAATCGATGGACAATATTACAAAATCAATTGTTGGTTTGTCGATTTAAATTTTATTAGGGACATGAATAAAAGGAGATATTTGACAGAATATGTACCTGCTACATGTTTGTCCACAACATAGACGGTATACATGACTATGACAAGAACAACATATAAAATAATATAGTTGTAAAATTTAGTAACATATTTAATCTTCGACGAACTATCACAAATAATTTTGAAACAATATACAGTTTACAAAATACCCAAAATACTAATAACCCAAAAATAATATAAATACTATGTATGATTTTATTCGTGATATAATAGCAAAAAATTGTGAATTATAAATAAAAATAGTCAATACAATCCAGTATTGTTTAATAGTAGAGTTGTTGGATTTGGTTGGTCTATTATCCGAACTTGACTATAACTTAAGTTTAGGTATAATATAAACTTATGATTATTTGAATATAAAAAAGGTGTAAAATATAGGAGAATCACATAAACATTTAAATGGTGTAGCATTACATTCTTGTGGGACCTGAGGAACATTAAGTGTCCAACCAGCCTGCAAGCAATATTGAATTCCCATTGTTTGAAGATGAATATAATACAGCTTTATGCAAAGGACCCACTTGTTCCTGCACAGTAATGCAACATTGGAAAACCGAAGAAGAGAGAAAGAGGGAACAGCGATATCATCTTTCCAGATTCCTAATACACCCATCAAAGATTTCAGGAACCTCCCTCTTTTCGGTTCTTCTCATTTCCCATTTTTGAATTTCACATGTACCTCCCTCTACTATTACCATTACGTATTACGTAAGTTTTCTTCTCTTTTCCTTATACTTCAAGTTTTGTGACGACATTCCATCCGATCCCATTTCTGAACATTAAAATCTGCAGCATTATTCAGCCAAATACATGTTAAAAAGTACGAACTATTGGGTTGAATTCGATCAGACCGTACCATATAATGTATTAATTTGATCAGAAGTTTTACGGAAATAAGCCTCATATTGGATTTTATATTTTTATTTATAGTTTAGCTACACAGTTCTGATTAGATTATTAAATAGTTTCCAGGCATCTGATCATAAAAACGATAAACACGATGTCATTAATAATGATGGACTGTATTCCAACACTCATAAGTATTGTTATTTATATGCATTGTTGAGTTGATGTTATTTTGAGTCTTACTAATGCCGTTAGTCTAATGGATCTCTAGCGAGTTACGCAATGCATATACTTTATAGGTCATATGTGATTAACTAGAAGTATTTTGTAGAAACCTAGAAAAATAAAAGTTTCTATTTAAAAAAATAATAATAATACATTGAGTTTATGTTTTTATTTATTGATAAAATATATAAGTTAATGAGTAATTGATCTACTATTTTTAGTATCATTTTTTAAACTTACGATGTAATAGTAACGATTATTGAGAGTCTGTTATAAACAAAACAAAACCGTGATGTGGATTGAACCTTCGTGAAGATTTCGGCAACCTGCAAAGCTGATGGAGCATATGGAAGTGAGATGGTGCCAAGCAGAAAATGATGACGAGAGAAGTGACAATCAATTTCCACGTGTCTCGTCCTCTAGTGAAAAACAAAATTCTTTGCAATCTTCGTGACGTTTTTATTATCATAATAAGAAAGTGGGCTTAGTAATGTTAACCTCATATCTGTAAGAAGCCATTCTAACAAAAAAATTCACATGTGGCCAGTGCCATAGCACAGAGATTAATGGATCTTTAAAAAAAACACAGAAATTAGTAGTGGATTTATGGTAATGAGGATCATTATCTAAATTAGTTTTACTGTAGACACCCAGTTCAAGTGAAGACGTCGAAAGAAACAACATACTCTAGAACTGAGTGTCACGAAGATATCTCAAAATGATGACGAGAGAAGTGACAATCAATTTCCACATATCTCGTCCTCTCGTGAAAAACAAAATTCTTTGCAATCATCGTGACATTTTTATTATTATAATAAGGAAGTGGGCTTAGTAATGTTAACCTCATATATGTAAGAAGCCATTCTAACAAAAAAATCTCACATGTGGCCAGTGCCATAACACAGAGATTAATGGATCTTTAAAAAAACACACAAATTAGTAGTGGATTTATGGTAATAAGGATCATTATCCAAATTATCTTTACTATAGACACCCAGTTCAAGTGAAGACGTCGAAAGAAACAACATACTCTAGAACTAAGTGTCACGAAGATATCTCAAAATGATGACGAGAGAAGTGACAATCAATTTCCACGTGTTTCGTCCTCTCGTGAAAAACAAAATTCTTTGCAATCTTCGTGACGTTTTTATTATCATAATAAGGAAGTGGGCTTACTAATGTTAACCTGATATCTGTATGAAGCCATTCTAACAAAAAAATCTCACATGTGGCCAGTGCCATAACACAGAGATTAATGGATCTTTAAAAAAAACACAGAAATTAGTAGTGGATTTATAGTAATGAGGATCATTTCTTAGCTTTACTATAGACACCCAGTTCAAGTGAAGACGTCGAAATAAACAACATACTCTAGAACTGAGTGTCACGAAGATATCTCAATATACGAGAAACAAGTCTCTAGTGGACAGAAATTGGAGCAATAACAAACTAATTATCCACATGAATAACATGAGCTATATTTTCCCGGATAACTATAAGATAAACAAAGCTCCCCGCAAGAGTACGATATAGAGTAGGGTCTGATAAAGAAACACCATCAGTTTGAGAGTACTGAGCATTGGTTTCAAAAAGGGTGTATGTCGTTCTGTCATGGGAAATCTTATTCGCTCAAATAAATTAGATATATTGTTTGTAAATGATATAACATTACTAAGAACGAGCCACCTTAATCCCTAAGAAATGACGTAACAATCTCAAGTCCTTCATCCCAAACCGACTAGCCAAATCACGTTTTAATTCTTCAATACCATCAATATCATCACTTGTAATGATCCTAATATCTATATAGGCTTTGAATAGTAGATCGTCCATCGACTACCACGTTTGGTGGCAGATAGTCCCTTGACTTTGAAATGTCCGTTGACAGTCCCTGGACTATCGCGTTTGGATAAATTTAGTCCACCAGATCCTCTGATCCATGAGAGGCTGCCACCTGTCACCATAGTCCCCAGATTTTTGTATCACCACTAGTCCCTTGAGTTTAGTTATTCGTAATATTCTACATTTTGGGTTTGACCTAAACTCAAGGGACTAGTGGTGATACAAAAATATGGGGACTATGCTGACAGGTGGCAGCCTCTCATGGATCAGAGGATCTGGTGGACTAACTTTATCCAAACGCGATAGTCCAGGGACTGTCAACGGACATTTCAAAGTCAAGGGACTATCTGCCACCAAACGCGATAGTCGAGGGACGATCTACTATTCAATGCATATCTATATATAAGGATAGAATAATTTTCTATGTATACATATATTTGATAAATAAGACTGAATCATGGTTACAAGCATAAAAACCAAGTGAAGTAATAATTATAAAGAATTTCTTAAACCAAGCACGAGAAACTTGTTTGAGACCATATAAAGCTTTCCTAAGTCGACAAACTTTACATGGTTGGTGAACAACACCCGAGGGAGAAGTCATGTAAAGCTCATCATAAAGATCACAATTTAGAAACGTACTTTTGATATAAAATTGAAAGATCTTCCACTGGTGAACGGATGCAACCGTAATAAGAGTACGACATGTCGTCATATTTACTACTGAGGTAAAAACCTCATCATAATCCATACCATACTTTTTTCAATACCATTTTCTATAATACGAGCCTTATATCTTTCAACAGACCCGTCAGATGTTTAACAAATCCCAACAAGAACCAATTATATGCTTACCAGGTGGAGGGTTAACCACATCTCATGTATAAGTTTAACAAAAAACTGTAAGCTCTTCAACCATATCATTTTTTCAATGATGAGTACAAACAACTATTTTAAACGACCGAGGTTTTATAAATCATGTATATTTGTTATAAAAGAAGCAAACAGAGTTTTGTATGAAGAATAATCAAAATTTGGTAGTTTGATAGGCTTACTTGTACGATTAAATCAACTAAAAGATTGAGAATATGTTGTTTCACCAGAGAAAGGAGACTCAAACATTTTTGGAGCATAAGTAGTATTAACTGTTGTAGACGTCTCATGAACTGGTACATCAATATCAATGCATATATCATTTTCAATTCCAAAAGGATCATTAACCTGACGTTCTGTGTTTCTTATGTTATGTGCATTATATGAACATTAGTCACTTTAGACGCTTTGTCAACATGAAATTTTGATTCAATTCTTATTTTTAATAAGCACATGAACTACCTAATCAATAATGAGAAGAAGTGTTTGATGAATAATTATTCCATGCAATCCTTCGCTTTCAAAACGTAAGTTCATAAAAAACTGCACCAATCTTTGGTCTTTCATTCTAGAACCATAAAGTTTAGAAGCCTTTCTGAGATTCTGTAAGAGCTAATTGATCCCACGAGTTGAACATTGCAGCATATAAATATTAAAAACTCATATTATTTTGTTGTAAACCACAAATATCATACTCTAGCTGGTTTACATAACAAAGGTAGACTGACTATGCAATCTTTCAAAATGATCTCAAATATCTTTTTCTTTTTCATACTTAGCAAAAATGAGTACAACTTAACTTATTTTCAAAGTTATTAATCCAAGTGATACAATTTCCCGCGTATCGAGTAACATAGCATAGCTCTCCGCATTAGTTTTAACAATAAGTGGAAGTTTTGTACTTGGAGTATATCCCTGCATATGCTTGTCATGCATGATTTTTTTCATGATATAGCTCCAATACGCAATGCTTTTCTCATTAAGTTGGGAACTAATAGATTGTAGAAAGTCATATTTTCTTATCTTATTTGCGATAATAATCCACAAGCGCTAACCGAATAAAATCAGATAACTAGCAATATCAAATCAAAATCAAAATAAGAACCAAGCCATAATCGAAAGTCAAACTCCCAAACAAAAATAAATTACTCCATTAAAAGCAAACTATCTAAAACGAAAAAATTCTTAATAAAAAATCAATTACTCAATCGAAAACAAACAATCCAAAATGAACATAATTCTCAATCAAAAATCAGATACCCAATCGAAAGAAAGCAATCTAAAATGATTAATGATCCACGAAACATGAGGGAGAGCTACACTTCCATGATAAAATAAATCCATGGATCGAACAACGCTCGAACACCATGTAGAAATCAAGTAACAAATAAAAAGGTCATGGTTTTTATTATTTAGAAAGATAAGATTGCAGAGATCCGAAGTCACTATTTATTGATAAAACATATGAGCTAATGAATCATAGACCTATAATATATATATATATATATATTAATGATCAGGATCATAAACCCAACATATTAATTCAAATATCTCCATACTCCTTAAGAATATAATTATTTAAGAAGAAATTGCTTTTATGATATTTGGGATGACCCTTTTGTCATAAATTAAAATTTTGTGAATTATGGAGAGACAATGCATCTAAAACCCTATATCTTGTTTTAATAAATGTCTCAACTTCAGTCTTTTATCGAGAATGCATAATTTTTTAAAGAGGAATTTTTTAAAAATGATAAAAAAATTGTTCATAAATATTAAAAAGGAAAAGATCGACAATACCCTCGTTACTCTACGGTAATCTTGTAGTTTTACCACTCTAATTGAGTGTGTGTTGAATCACAAAGAGATATCCACAAATGTAAGTTTGGTACAAATTCTGACGATAAGAAAATAGTAGATGTATATGTAAATAAATTAGAATATCAATTCTTGAAGTTTTCTTCACTCCAAGTGGGCCAATGCCTCTATAACTCCTCTGTAATAGTTTTTTAATACTAGTTAATTCATTTGCAATCCTATAAGGATTAAAGGAAAATATAAAATTTCATACTTGAAAAATACCTTGAAATGCAATAATTTATAGATGATTGTAATATTAAAACTTAAGTATTAGTCGGATTGGATTTTTAAAACTCCTTGATATACAATTAATTACTTGAATTGTAGAGATATCCACTCTCACATCTAAGTTTTATGAAAAAACTTCATCAAGGTTTCAATTTATCTTGTTTCTTGGTAATAAATTACATGTTTAGTTGAAGTTGCATGAAAATCTTTATTAGTTTGTTTGTGCTAAAATGTAATAGAGAATTGAGAAAACAATTATGGAATGAGCTCTTACATAGATGTGGAATTTAATATTGTCCCGCATCTATATAAGAGCACATTCCATAATTATTTTCTCAATTCTCAATTACATCTAAAATTCTCTAACATCATTAATGTCATCTGCCTCATTGAAACTAAGGTCATCTCCGACAAAGTTGTCTTTATTATGAAAACCATGCTCCATTGGTGGCTTTGCATCACCAACCATATTAGCCACCACTACAGCCGTATATGGATTGCTTGGAACCCTAGTGTGTTCAACATTAAGCTAGAAACAACCACCCATCAGCTCATGTATATGAAATTCACTTGGATATCTAAAAACATCAATTTCTACACCACAGTTATCTATGGCTTTAACGAGCCAGCTGACCGCATCCGTCTTTGGGGACTTCAATGCAATCCAAAATCCCCAAAAACACTCTAACTCTGACCCCAATTGAATAATTATATCTCCGACTTTAATGATTGTTGCCGAAATTGTAACCTCGAAGACCTTCGCTCTTACGGTTTTCAATTTTCTTGGTTCAATCATTGCGCTACCAACCCTATCTCATCTATGATTGATAGAGCTCTGGTTAATGACATTTGAGACGATTTCTTCCCTAATTCCTATAGTCATTTTGACCTTCCCCGTAGCTCCGACCACACTCGCATAATCATTTACCTCACCACCCCCTTCACCCCCACTCCCAAACCTTTTAAGTACTTTAATATGTGGAATCTTCATCCTAGTTTCACCAACATACTCACCAACAGCTGGAGCTTTCCTGGCCACAAGAACCCCATGAAGTCCATTGTCATTAAGCTCTCCCGCATATCCCTCTCCCTTGACACTCTCAACCGGATAGACTTTAGCAACATCAGTCATAGGGTGGGATGAAACCCAAAAGTCCATTTCCCTCAATCAGTAAAATCTCGCTACCAACCCCACTGAGCTCTCCCTTCGCTCAATTGAGAGGGATATCGCTAAATCCTACATTTTCTACAGCCGTGCGGAGGAATCTTTTCTCAAGCAAAAAACAAGATAAAATTGGCTCAAGGTTGGGGATAAAAATTCCAAATTCTTCCACAACAATATCAAAGCCCATATAGCCTATAACAAAATTCTCTTTATCAACACTCAGGATGGACAAACTAGCACTAACACTAAGGATATCTTCTCCACCTTTCTCTCCCATTTCCGTAACCTACTTGGCACACCAAGCCAAGAGGGCTACCTTGGCCTTAAGAGGATCAGATCCCTCCTCAAAACCTCAGTCCCCCCCCCCCCCCCCTCTGACAAATCCAACAAAGCTTCTGGCTCTGACGGGTTTAGGGCTGGTTTCTTTAAATCTTGTTGGCATATTGTTGGCCCTGACATATGTGCTGGTATCAAGCATTGTTTTTGTCATGGGAAAATGAACCCTGATTGGAATAAAACGTTTATTGCCCTCATCCCTAAAACTATTTCCCCTTCTTCCCCTCAGACTTTAGACCTATCTTATGCTGCAATGTAATCTATAATATTATATCGTAAATCATGGCCAATAGAATAAAACCCTCGCTCACCTACCTCATAAACTTCTTGCAGTCAGCTTTTGTCCCTGGAAGCTCCATCACCGACAATATCCTCCTCTCCCATGACCTCATGCATGGTTACGAGACTAACCAAAAGGGCCCTCTGTATGCCTTAAGATTGACCTTATGAAATCCTTGGACAATGTCCGCTGGGAGATTGTCCTCGACGCCTTTTATATAATGGATTTTCCAATTGAAATGATAGGTTGGATAATTCATTATATTACCACTCCCTCATTTTCCGTCTGTATAAATGACAATCCCTCGAGCTATTTCCAGGGGAAAAGGGCCTTCGAGAGGAAATACATTTTTCCCCTTATATTTTTTTCATTGTTATGCACTTCCTATCAAGTATCCTCGAGGAAAAAATCTAAGACCCTGCTTTTGGATTTAATTGGAAATGTCACTCCCTCAATATCGTCAACCTATGCTTTCTCAACGACCTAATGATTTTCTCAGATCCAACACCCAATCGATCAACCTCATTTGTGAGGGTCTTTATGAATTTCCAAATATTTCGGACCTCCACCTGAACTCGAACAAAAGCCACGTTTTCTTTTCAGGAACCTCCCCTACGATCAAGTCATCAATTCTCCATCTGCTCGGCTTCCATGAAGGCTCCCTCCCAATGCGCTACCTGGGAGTTTCCCTTATTACCTCAAGGCTTACCTACAACGACTGTCGGCCCCTTTTCACGATCATCATAAACCGGTTAATTCCTGGACTTCGAAGCATCTCCCGTACGCCAGTCAACTCCAGCTCATCAAGTCTGTCATCTTCGCTAGCCAGGTGTACTGGTCCTCCATCTTCATCCTTCCGGTCAGAGCCCTAAAATATCTCCCAAGCTTCTGAGAAGATTTCTATGGTCCGGTTGGAAATGAAGATCTCGGGGGCTAAGGTAGCCTGGGAAAAACTGACATTGCCCACGGATGAGGGCGGCCTTGGGATCCCGAACCTAAAAAATTGGAATCAGGTGACCGCCGTGAAGCTTTATGGTCCATTATTACCAAAAAGAAAAACTTCATTTGGTCTCAATGGATCATTGTTGAAAAAATAAAATCCAAAACCTTTTGGACCATCCCCCCTTACGAACTCCAGTTGGATCTGGCGAAAAATCCTAAACCTCAGACGCCAAGCTTCGTACCTTTATAAGGTGAATGTTGGTAATGGTTGCAACATCTCCATCTAGCATGACTCGTGACTCTTCCTTTGCTCTTTCGTCAGCCGCTTCGGCCCCGCCGTAGCAAATTTGGCTCGCTCGAGCAATATCAGCCGAGTTTCTGATCTTAATCATAATGGTTATTGGCGCTGGCCCTCCCACGCCAGGGCGCAAAATAGGCACATGCAATCAAACCTGACCAAAATCCAAAATGCCCTCACCGTCCGCCCCCTGCTTCCGAATTAGATGACACCTTCATTTGAATCCCAAACAAGTTCAAACCACAATTCACTATAAGTATAAGTAGTACCTACGTCGCTCTTCCCCCTCCAGAGCAAAAGTCCACTGGGGAACCCTCATGGGCAATCCAGGACAAGCTCTCCACTCGAGACAAACTCATCGGCTCGGGTCTTGACTCTGACCATAATTGTGTCATATACTCGACCAATCCTAAATCTGTGGAACCCCTCCTTATACTATGTTCGTATTCTTCTTCCATCTGGGAAAACATGTGCCACAAGCTACTCATCCCCTCCAGCCCCTTATCCGGGATACTTGGCTTGAGACCGCAAGCACTTGATCAAACCCAACAAACGGTGCTACCTCCCTCTGGCAAACCTCGTTCTGCAGAAACTCACGCATCTTCAACAGCATCTCAGCTCCAAACTCTGCGGTCATTCGTCCTATTCTTACTGATCTATTTTTCCATAGAATGAAGATCCCCTACCCCTTGTAACTTTCCTCCAATATGTAATTCCTCTGTAACCAATCCCCTCAAGTTCTAAGTCTCAAATGTAATGGGGCCATCGAAACCCTAAAACTCACGAACGTGTTTCATTTATATATAAAAATTACTATTTTTTAAGCTAAAAAAAACAAACGGATGTCATATCAGCTGGCATTAAAACCCAGTTAAATGTTATCTTAACCTCGATGCTAGTTTATTAAGAGAAGTCCAGTATTATATGTTTAAAATCTGATTATTTGTTATTATTATTATTTTATTCTTTGGTATATTGCATGAAAGAATATTATCAATCTGTCTTTCTCTTGTGTGTGATAAAGCAATGCCATCAACTTATTCTCATTAAAGAAGCATAAAGACCAAACCTTCCTTTCATTTTTGGGTTGGACCCACCATTGTTTAATGCCGAAGAAAAAAGAGTTTGTTATAAACTAAGCTATCACATGCATTGTTTCTCGAATTATATATATAATTTCTAATCTGAAATTCTAAATGAAGATATTTAATTAATATACCTAATTTTCAATTATGGTTTTATTATGGGTTTTATTCTCTAGTTCATGCTTAATATTCAGGCCCAATAGACTAATTCGGCTCAAGATGTTTCATAGTATTCGTTGTATCGGATGTTTTTTCTAATATTATTTATGGGGGTTATTATCTTTTGTCGACAGGTTTACACCAACAATAAAAATTAGCATAAAAAAAATAACAATAACACGTGGTAAATCTTTATACGTTGAAGAATTATTTTGACGTGGAGTAAAATACTATCGGATGTGACTAATTACAAATCCACCCCATTACTCATGTTATTATAAAAAATCGAACGAACAAGTAAATCTGAATCAATCTCACAAATATCTAAAAATTCACCAACAATTACACATAATTATAAAAAGCAAAAAAAATAAATACAAAGGAAAAAATACCATAAAAAACTTCACTGTTCCATCGGTGATTTCTCTCGAACTGTAGAACCAAATTACAATCCAACTAGTCAGATTGAAGCTTCAGATGTCCTGAACACGCTCTAAATATTTCAGTAAAGACCGACATCGTTTTTCATTTCGGTCAGACTTTTTTATAGTGATTGCACTCACGAAAATTGAAAAAAAATACTCTCTATTTATATTTTTTAGGGAGCTCTCTTTGTTTTTTTTTGTGTCACACACAGTACTCTTGTCGCCATATATAAATAACCATATAAAAACCGTATATTATAAAGTGGACCTAATTTGGGTTGGACCCTAATAATCTTCCGCTCCAACCCATCACGTGGAAGATATACTCATGAAGTAATCATTTGAACGTCATCTCATGAGCTTACTGCAAAGTTCAACCTTGCTTCCAAAAAAGACCTTAGTTAACAAGTCTGCATTATTTTTTTCGGTGTGGACTTTCTTCAATTTTATTTCTTTTGTTTCGATCATATCTCACAACCAATGATATCTAACATCAATATGTTTGGTGTGTGCGTGATACATTGGATTCTTTCTTAAATTCATAGCATTTTGATTATCACAAAATACCACATACTCTTCTTACTTCAACTTTAACTCTTAAATGAAACTTTTAAGCCAAAACATCCCTTTGCTTGCTTTTACTGTTGTAATATATTTTTCTTTAGTTGTTGAAAATGCTACACATTTTTGTAGGTTTGATTGCTATGAAATGGCTCCTCTAAAAATGTAAACATATAACCTGAGGTAGGCTTCCAATTATGAATATCACGAGTCATGTCAGCATATGTATGTCCTTCAAGTATATGTTTTCCACATCCATAACACAAACTTTAAGTAAAGGTGCCTCGCAAATATCTAAAAGTCCACTTCACTGCTTCCCAATGAACTTTACCCAGATTTGATAAATACCCACCCTACTAAACTAACTACTTGTGCAATATTTGGTCTTAAACAGCCTAACATACATCAAATAACCAACAACAGAAGAGTAAGGAATAAATGAGATACCTTCTTTCTATTTCTCTGTTTTAGGACACACTTTCTTTCTAAACTTGATATATGTATCTAATGGTGTATTAACTGGCTTGACATTATTCATATAAAACCGTTCAAGTATACATTTAATATATTTCTTCTGTGATAACCATAAATTTCTAGTTTTTCTGTCACAAGTAATCTTCATGCCTAAGATTTACTTTGCTGGACCCAAATCTTTCATGTCAAATGATTTGGCTAAGTTAACATTCAACCTGATAATCATCTCAGCATCTTTCCCAACTATCAACATATCATCTATATACAAAAAGTATGATGAACTTACCTCTAGGAAATTCTCTAAAATAGATACAAGGATCGGCATGAGTTCGTTTGTAACCATTATTTGTCCTAAACGAGTCGAATTTACAATAATATTGTCTTGTCGCTTATTTAAGCCCATAAAGAATCTTCTTCAGCTTACAAACAAAATTATATTTCCCTTTCACTTAATAACCTTCAGGTTGCTCCACGTAGATTTCTTCATGCAAGTCACTATGTCAAAATACCGTTTTTACATCAAGCTGTTCCAACTCAAGATTTAGAATTATAGTTAAACCTAATACAATTCTGATAGAGCCATATTGACAACATGAGAAAATATCTCATCAAAATCAATGTCCTTTTTTATTGCACCCTTTTACTACAAGTATAGGTTTATGTTTGACAATTTTCTCACTTCTCTTTTGTTATTGAAAAGTCATCTATTCTTCAAGACTTTCTTTCCATTATGAGGTTTCACTAGCTCATACGTTTAATTATTTTTATGGAATTTATCTCTTTCTTTATAGCCTCAAGCCAAAGATTTTTCTCCTCATTAGATAACACTTCTTGATAATTCTTTGGCTCGACGTCTGCGGTGACTAGAATAAATTCTAAAGTTGGATAAGTTTCTTCCCTAATCATGAACTTCCTCATCATGAAGTTCTTCATCAAATATGGTCTCCTTAGAATCATCAACAACAACATGATCTTGTAAATCCCCACCAAATGGAACATCCTCGATATCATTAGGAACCACCTCAACTTTATCATTTGCTAGTTAATTTACATAAGAAAAACCAGAATAAGAAACATCACTATTAGTATTAAAAGATACGTCAAAAGTAGAAGTTAACCTTGGACCTTAAAAGATCTGCACCATTCTTTTGCTAAAAAAATACATCTGTACTTCTCACTACCTTCTTCTTCTCAGGATTATAGAATCTAAAGTCATATAATTGATAACTATATCCAACAAAAATACAAGGATTAGTTTTCGAATCAAGTTTGGATATTTATTCCTTTGGAACATGCATGTATGCCTTGCATCCAAAAAAAATGATATGTGAATATGTAGGATCATTTCGTTTGTATACTCTATCGGGAATATCAAAATAAAACGTTGTTGATGGAGCTCTATTAATCAAGTACACAACACAATTATCTTCAACGTAAAATATCTTACGAAGCTTAGACATTTTTTGCATACATCTCACATACTCTATAATAGTTGGGTCATTCTCTCTGCAGCTCTATTGTATCGTGGTGTAACTAATGTTATCCTCTCATTTCTAATACCATAAAACGAGTTATAATTTTTGGATTCATTTGAAATATACTCACTACCATGATCAACTCAAAGACATTTCAACTTTCTCAGTGTCTTTCTTTCTACCAAAACATGAAATTTCTGAAAAATCTCGAATACTTGGCTTTTTGTCTGCAACATGTATACCCAATTTTTTTGAGTAACATCATCAATAAATATAACAGCATACTTGTTACGTCCAATAGACTCCACTTCCATATGATCACAAACATCAGAGTATACTAACTTCAGTTTTGTTTTGTTTTCCAGTGGACTTGTTAGAAAACAAAGCTCTATATTGCTTCTGTGCCAAACAATAGTCACATGGTTCAATAATAAAAAAAATTATCTATAGGAATGAGTGACTTACTTGCTAATGTTTTCATCTTCTTGTTACACATGTATCATAATCTTTGATGCCACAAATTAAGATAATATTTTTCCCCAACAACATTTAGCTCACCAGAACATATACTCAAATATGTTTTATACAAAGAGCAACATAATTCACCTTGATCAACTATCATTGAAAATCTTATTGATCAATGACATTTACAAAAAATAAATTCAGGTGTAAATCAGAAATATGGTGGACATCTTTTAGTGTAAGTATGTATCCAACACAAGTCTTTACACGAATATCACTCAACCCAATAATGCCAATTGAGCTCTGATTTTCCATCTTAACATTACCAGTATTGTCACTTTTATAAATAAAAATAAAAACCTATTATGAACACAATGATATGAAGCACATGTATCTAAGAGCCACTCTAAATCTGATACATCAACATGAAAGCACTCACTAATAGCATAAATCAATGATGCATCATCATTACTAGTAGAAGTAAAAGTTGCAGTATTTTTATTATCACCTTCATTTTGTGAATCTAACTTGTTACCTTTTTTTTTCTTTCATCAATAACGGTACTTCCTTATATGACTAGACTTGCCATAATAGTTTTATATCCTAATAACTTTCCCATCTTTGGAATTCGATATTCCATTTAAGTTACCACGAAACTTTGAACCTCTACTATTGCCTCTTTCTCTGTTCTCAACAACAAGAGCTTGTGAATTATCAACTCTCATCCCATTTATTCTAATATCTTTATTTAACATGCTTTCATTGATAAATTTCAAAAATAAAACACCATCCGGATCAGAATTTCTAATAGTCAAAACCAAAGTTTTCTAGCTTTCTGGTAACAAACTCAATAGGAACAAAGCTTGTAGCTCATCATCAAGAGCAATCTTCATAGTAGTCAACTTCTTAATGATATCATGGAAATCACTGAGATGTTGAGAAACTGACTAGCTTCTTTTTAATTTCAAATTAACAAGTATTTTTTAATCAAAAAATATTTGTTATGAATGGTCTTCCTTTTATAAATACCTTTTAATTTCTTCCAAAGATTATACGGGTTAGACTCTAGAGAAACATACTTTAAGATGCTTAGATCAACCCATTGTTAAATAGTTCCCAAAGCCTTTTTTAACTTCTCCCAATATTTTTCTGCGGTTTTAAAGGTTTAGTAGAGTTACCATCAACATCTTTAACTAACTCAATCGGATAAAACAAGTAATTACAGTATAGCAGTTCCTGCATCATCAGTATCCAAATAGAATAGTTTGTTGATATAAACTTAATCATGGAGTTACCATGACTATAATCAATAGTGTCTAAAAAACCAATAGTTTTGATACCAACTGTATGTTTTCAAGCAATAGTAAAAATCAATGGAAACAAAAAAACAGCGTGCAAGATTTATATGTAGAAAAACCCTTTCAATGTGAGGAGTAGATTACCACGAGACTGATTAGGAGTTCATCATGAATACTTCTATTATTATAAAGAGTTGATGATACAAGTATATCTGAATCAATCTCATAAAGATCTACAAACCCACCAATAACTATACAGAATAATAGAGAATAAAAAAAAGCACAAAATGAAAAATATCACCAAAAACTGCGTTATTACAACAATGATTTATCCCGATCTGTAGCACGAAATCATAATCCAAACGGTCAGATTGAAGCCTCAGATGTCCCAAACACACCATCAGATTTCAGTAAAAATGACAATTTTTTCCGCTCGACCATATCTCTTTACAGTGACTGCACTCACCATAATCGAAAATAATAAAAAAAATACTCTCTTTTTGTATATTGGAAATAGCTCTTTCCGTTTGTTTTATGTGTGTCAAACACAGACTCTTGCCTTTATTTATATGTTGTTTCTCACTATAAATTATGAGGTAAAGAAGGTTGTTCATATGAAAGATAATAATTAAGTAAAGAGACATGACTGGACTTGTGTTTGCATGACTAAGTTTATAGTATACGCTGTATTGTAAATGCCAAATTTCCGAGGTTCGATTTATTTTTGAAAATTGTTTCTTTAAATACTTATATTGTGGTTCCCAAAATTTATTTCATGACTACAATATTGTTTAAATGCACCATATGTGCATTTTATTTGAGTGACTCATTGACTTATTTACCTCCTAAATATGTTTTCCCTCTCTTACGAGATCAATAATTATTTCTTTAACTTAATATTTTTTAATTTAATGTTTATTCTGTTAATAATAAGTTTATAGTATTGTTTATATTATTTGGACAAGTTTCCATCCATCTAAATGTGATGGTAATAACCATTTATCTTATATGGTTGACATGGGCTTTCACGGAGAGTCGAGATTGGATGGATATATTATTCAATCGGATTGTCAAACATACATTACCAAAAACTAAAAATTCTCGAGTTCGTAACCTTATTATTTCTAACATATACGTTTGTAATTAGCTATATGTAATTTAATATATGTGTTTCCTTATTATTATATCTATTAATGACAATTAAGTTCGAAATATTTTGACTTTAGAATAATATTTCTATCACTAAATTAATGGTTATTTAAATTAATAATAAAATGATAAGATAATTTCACTGGGTAATAAAAGCAAGATCAAATTACACGAAATTATATTTTATGAAGCCTTCCATTTGTAAATATCCTACAATTTAGGGGTGGCTATTATCTTATATTTTTTCATCTCTCTTTTTAACGAGCTTCTCGTTTACCTTATTTTAATATTTAAAGAGAACATTCCAAACACTTCTTGACTGACATCGTATAAGATGTAAAATAATATTATAATTTAGAACTGATTTCATATATTTTCACCAGATAGATATTTATCTACATCCCCATGCATGCATCATCAGGGTGCACGAGTCATACTGAATGTGTAGTATATTTTACATATTACTATGTCAAAAAATAAAATTACTTCATTCACTTTTGTTTCTTTTATTGTCCTCTCGGTTTTAAGCAAGAATAAAAATTCGGTCAATTCTATATTGTACATCTAAGACAATAATATTTTTGTTCAACAATTTAGAGTTGAAAATGTGAGAGAGTTGGTTCATTTGTATGGTAATTGTTATATATGGACAAAAAATTAGGAACTATGCTCAACTATTTAGGAAATCAAATAGGAAATATCTTTGACACAACTGGAGAGAACATTGTATGAGCCATTAAAATGAATTAGTATTTCTTTGGGTATCTTCTACAAACCAACATATATATAGTATGCAACTTTTTGTGATTGGCATGTATGCGGGGATATTTACGTATTCATTGTATAATTTGGATATGAACGAGAATCTTGCTTTAAACACCTTGACTTTTAGGTTTTTATTGATTGGTTTTTCTTCGGGAGAAAATGAATCACTTGACTCTGGCTTTAGGAGATTTTCCATAGTATCCCAACGTTTGAATCGTATAACCGACCTTATTTTTAGTTCTGAATCTCAAGTTTTTTGGGCTCAAATGCATGTCATGATGAAGCTTTCAATACGTATTTTTTGGTATCATATAATTATAATAAGATAAATAAAGAATCCAAGATAATAATAAAATATAAAACATAAAACCAAAAACCAAACAACACCTAAATACAACTCAAACAAAAAAAAACTTATTTTGACCACTTCTATCAAAATAAATTATTTTTAAACGATGACTAATTTCAACTAGTTGTGTCAAAATTTTATTAATCATGCAAACATAAATCTATTGTGATAAACTAACGTAAAAACACCAAATCTGACCCTACATGTTTTAGAATGTAGATTGGACATCTAATAAACATACAACCTAAAAACAATGAAAAAGTTAAAATGTAACAAATATTGGTTTCTTTCCTATCTTGCGCACATATATTTTGAACATGTGTTTTTTTTCTAAATACTAACAATTCAAAAAAAATTAAACTATAGCTAAGACAATATGAGAAAACTAAGTCTTATACTTGATTGGAAGAAAAAATGCTGACCCCATAAACGGAACATAGCTCTTGAAAATAGCACATAGGTTTTGAGGTTTCCAAATTTTAAAATGTAAAAAATGGATAAGAGAGTTAACAATTTATTTTTAATAAAAATGAAAATTTTAATAAGAATGATGAAGAGTATAACTAAAATATTTTTTAAAAACCTCATTTTTGCAATTTGAATTATTGGTTTCTAAGTATTTTTCTATTCATTTTATCGCAGTATTGATATTTGTATCATTTTTTATCTAATTCCAACCACATTAGTAATTATTTTATTATAATCCAATTTATATATATATATATATATATATATATATATAATATTAGTACATATACATCTAGAGTAATAATCATAATAATATCAATAGTATTATTACCAAGTCTTTTAAGTTTTTATTTTGAATATTTGATTATATTTTTTTATAATAATTAGTGTATTATATCTTTTATTTATAACAATAATTATTATTCAAATTATATTATGAATAATTAAACTATTAAGGATTTTTTAAGGTTTTACATGGTCCTCGCAAAAAAACATGTGAGAACTTTCAAAATTCTTATATATTTTCAATTCTCACTTCAGCTTCGTAGTACGAATCAGGTGAAAGCTTTCAGTTTTTTTTTAATTTATAAAATTAAGAACCAAAATGAGAACCACTTTAGAATTTTCAAGTTCTTACACAGTTCCCATAGTACGAATCATAAAAGAATAAAAAAATCATGGTTCAAATTCTTACTTGGTCCATAGAGTTCAAACCAGGTGAGAATTTTAAAACAATATTACATGGTTTTAGTTCTTAGTTGGTCCTCATAACGAACAGTGTGAGAACTTTCAAAACATTTACTTCGTTCAAGTTCGTATATGGTTCTCACATTATAAATTAGGTGAGAACTTGAAAATTATTACATTTTCTGTACACTTAAGAACCAAAATGAAGAATGGTTGAAAGCTTACTTTCAAATTCTCAATTAGTCTTCAATGTTTGAATTTACAAAAATATCACCTGGTTTGTTTAGTTGTTAACAAAAACATAGATCGAGTGTTAATTTTCAAAGTTCTCGCTTGGTCCATATTTGTAAATGAAAAATGTATGAATTTCAAATTAAAAATTTACATCTACATCAACATAATTGAATTTAACGTATTTTTTTTCTTAAAATGTATATAGAGCAGCTAAAATAATTGAAACCTGACATGGTGATTCTTTCAATTATTTTTTGGTTTTATGAAACTTAAATTATATCGAATTAATAAGAAAAACAATATTTCAAAAATATGTGTGAAAAATAATAAAGATAAAATTGAAAATGATTTAGGGGTATTTCTGGATAAATTATCCGAAATTTGAATAAGAATTCATTAAACTTCCATATATCTATATGGACAAATATTTAGCCTATAAACCATGTGAAATAAAATATCTAAAATGTAATTTAAATGGAGAATATCTCTATATAAATTTAATTATTTAAAGATAGTTGTTGTAGGTACCCTGCTAATGATGTATTATACATACTATAGGAACTCTATAAAATAATATACTTGGGACCACCAAAATTTAATAATTAAAAGAGTTATTAATTAATCGATAAATTATTAATTATTAATTTATATATTAATTAATATTTTATTAATTTATAGTAAAATACTTAGTTTACAAACACTTTTCAAGCTTCCACTTAATTGTTGGATGATGAAGAAATTATTGAAAGCGTTATTGGAATTAATAAAGATGATATTAATGAAGAAGATGATGAAAGTTCTACAATGGAGCCCCCTTTGCAAAACGAAGCTATTAAAGCGGCAATCACATTGAACAATTTCTTGTTGAGCTATGAGAAAACAACACCAGAAGTTCTTACCATGGTGAGGAAAATTAGAGACGAGATTCAAGGGGAAATTGATTTCAACAAAAAAAACAAAAGACAATTGAGCCATTTTTCAAGAAACCTTATAAATCATTCATGTAATATGTTATATATAAGAAATTATTAATTTATATTTTATATGGGGTCTAAAGAAATTATCAAAAATGTATTATCTTATAATTTTATCGAATTATTAATTTAGCACCCTATGCCCAAGTCGGGACCAGCCAAAAATATTATCTTAGAGAGTTTATTAAATAATCGAGTATTAATTTATCGAGTTCCTACTGTATTTAAGAGATTCTCCTCTAGAGAAATTTGTAATGATGTATGAGAAATCATGATTTTAATCAATGTATGGTTTGAGTGTTCAGATACACTGTTTATTATGGGTGAACCTGATATGGTATACTGCGGGATTATACCATACTCTTGAAGGTATAGATCAAACGGGTCATGAAGGTATTCTCTCGAACCATCATACATTCCATAGGATTCACAATCACAGTTGAATCTTACGGTTTTAATTTGTGTACCTAGTTGTAACTCAACTTTGACCTTAAGGGATTTGAACAAGTCAATGGCTTCAGATTTTTCATGAAGCAAATAAAGATATTCATATCATGAAAATTCACCTATGAATGAAATGAAGTATCTTTGGTTATTGCATGATGGTGTAAGAGATAGACCTGAGATATTTATATGGATTAACTATAATAAGTTTAAAGCAGGATAGGCTTCAAATCTTCTATGTTTGGTATGTTTCTCATTTATACACCATATACGTTTATCAAAGTCAGTGAAGTCAAAGGGACCTTAGAGACCTTCAACAACAAGCTTGTCCATATTCTTGCGAGAGATGTGGCCTAAACGTTTGTGTCATAGAGAATCTAAATTTTCAGAAGCAATTATATGTAATATATTTATTCCAATTGGATAATTTTTAATATTAATTGATTTAAATAAATTATCACCACAATCAAGTACACCCAAACCAACGAATCTATTGTGAAAAAAAATCTTAAGTTATTTATTACGAAACGAACAAGTGTGTCCACTTTTGTCTAATAAAGATATAGTATATTTATTATATAATATAGAGCATACAAAACATCCTCTGAAAAAATATATTTCCTGAATTTAAGAACAAATTAAATGGACATATGGATTCAACTAGGCAAGTCATTCCACCAGTAGTAAAGATCTGAATTTCTTCATCACTAAGAGGTCTATTTTGGTGTAAAACCTGCAACAAAACACAGATGAGTTATGGCTGGTGTATTAATCCACTATGTTTATTTTTTACATTGAAATTAAGTTTTTTTCTAAAGTTTCAAAAAAAACTTTACCTTTCTTAGCAATCCAGACCTTCCAATTGGTGTAATCTCTCTTCCAATGACATGTACCCTCACAATGAGAGCAAATAACCTTGTTTTTATCCTTGGTATTCTTAGGATAAACCTTTTCCTTTCTTGATCCTGAAGGTTGTGCATCTGAAATAAAGGAATATTTTCTCTTAGTCTGTGGGGTAACATTGGCCATATTGGTTTTTTTATAATTATAAGGTTTTTTTTCTCTTTATGCACCAGATTATAAATGAGATTTTTCAGGTCCCACTTCTTCTTTATTCAGTCATAGGTTGTCTCTAGGACAATGAAGTATGATGGAAGTTATAAGAAAATATAGGAAAATATGACAGTCTTAGATATTTTAACCTGTATTACTTCCAGTTTCTCCTAAACTATTAATCATTTCAAAAATATGCTCACTGACATTACTATGGCCCATATACATCATTTTCAGGAGTTTCCATATTAAACCATTAATTTTTATCTGAGGTAGCTTAACAAAAAGTTTCTCAAGATGGGCGAACGTGTCCTTCACATTCTCAATATCAATGGTCGGATAACTCAAAAACCCACGTAGACTCCACTTTATATGACATATCGACTAAGAGGATTAGAACGTTCCCACCTCTCTAAGCGCAATATTTCATTATAAGTGGTTTTATCCGTAAGAGGGGTAGATTTATCCTCTATAATCCAATGGTCTATCTTTGTATACCCGACATGGATAAAACATATCTTTTTCACTCGTTAAACTTTCATACAAAGAGCCAAAGAGCATGGGGAACTAAATATTGTTACTTATGTGAGAGTTAGTTACTAGTAAATAAAAAAACCTGAATTAATGAAACAATATATAAAATAATACCAAAACTACATAAACACACATACATAATTCTATCAGAAAAAAAAACTAAAATCTTTTTTTATATGTGACTAACTCGCCATGATCATTAGTGGATATAGTAAGCACCAACACTATCTACATCACCTCTAGATTCCTAGAAACAAAACTTTGAGGAAGACAATGTTGGTTCTATACCAAATATTAAAGTAACCAAACACTATGTAGTGGTCGTACTTGATTATGTTATGGTACACTAAACTATCTATTCAACACTGAAAGGCAATTGTACATGATTATGGTATGTTTTATGCATCACCGACATCATGCAACGATTTGCTCACCATCATGTAAAAAATAAGGTAGCCTTCTATAGAGGCTCGCCTACAATGACAATAATTAGTCCATCTATAAGACTACCCACAGCAGCACATATTTCAAATGAAATATGCGCTGCATCTCCCATAGCAGCGTCTATTTGATACACGCTGGCAGAAAAAGATGGATTGGGGTTCAAAAGATAAACCTCAATTCATCTTTCAAAGGGACAATTGCAGCATGCCATTTGGCATGCTGCAGTTGTCCTTTCTTTTTAGAAAAACGTTTTTTTAAAAGAAATGGTTGGTCAAAAAATTAAAAAAGTATACCATTATTTTTTATTTTTCGATATCTACCAGTAGAGACTTGGTTTGTTTGATTCCGACACTATAATTTTTTTAATTTTTTATTTATTTAGTATTTTCAAAATGATTTTTGGAACATTTTTGTAAGTTATATAAATAAATAAATTATACCATGATTTATAATTTCTTGATATCTATAAATAGAGACTTGGTTTGTGTGATTCGGACAACGAAATTTTTTAAATTTTTTTTATTAAGTATTTCCGGAACAATTTTTTAGAACATTTTTGTAAGTTAAAAAAATAAATAAATTATACCATGATTTATAATTTCTTGAGATCTATAAATAGATACTTGGTTTGTTTGATTCGGACAACGAAATTTTTTAAGTTTTTTTTATTAAGTATTTCTGAAACAATTCTCAGAACATTTTTGTAAGTTAAAAAAATAAATAAATTATACCATGATTTATAATTTCTTGAGATCTATAAATAGAGACTTGATTTGTTAGATTCGGACAAGAAATGTTTTAATTTTTGTTTTTATTAAGTATTTCCGAAACAATTTTCGGAACATTTTTGTAAGTTAAAAAAATAAATAAATTATATCATAATTTATAATTTTGTGAGATCTATCTATAGAGAGTTGATAGACTTGATTCAGACATCAAAATTTATTGAGCTTTATTTTATTATGTTTTTTTGGAAACAATATTTTTGATCATTTTAGTAGGTAACAGACAACAATTATGTCATTCTCATTAAATGAAAATAAGTAAAAACAACAATCGGAATAATTGAAATAAGCACACAACAACAATTGAAAACATCACACAACAACAATTGAAAACAACACACACGACAACAACATAACCCTATAGTAATTTGAAAGGTTTAAAAATAGATAAGAACATAATAAGCTATAAATTTAGATTTAAAAGTTTTGAATTCATTACAAAACTTAAAAAATTAAAATTCATAATGTTATTGATATAGTTAAATTTAAAAAAAAATAATCATCGATAATTTAAGTAATAATTTGGTAAATAAAAATTAAACAAATAAATTTAGGTGATCAATAATATATTTTATTAAATTTGTAAATTATTTATTCTATTAAAAGTTGAAGTTTTTTTGGAAATCAAACCAATTTTATTTTTAAATTTGATTTTTAAATATACTATATATTATGTATTATATTTTTAGTTATTTCAATTTTATAGTTTTTATTTGTAAAGAAAATATATTATGTTAATTTACAAAAATTATTTATTTTAATATATATAATTTTAATGTAAATATATAGTAAATAATAAGAAAGATAAATAAAAATATATGGTAGGATATTGTATGATAGAATGATGTGGAAGAGAGAGAAATATGGTGGGGTATGCTGAAAGATGAAATATGCACTGCTGCGTGGAGTGGGAATTTTTGCAGAATTATTTGGGGATTATACTGATGTGACGCTGATGTGGCGCGCTTTTGGGAGATGAAATATGCCCACTGCTGTGGATGGTCTAAGGCCCAAATATATTTCCTTTATTACTCACCTACATAGAGTCCACGCGGGTGGGATGACAGTTCTGCCAATCAGTTTCATAGAATGGTTGTTTGAGTGTTCACATTGTGATTCATACAAATGCTACTGAATTTTCTATCTTAAGATAATATACATAAATGCGGTGTATCTTAGTAATTTGTGAAAATCTGAAATACTTATGAGATGTGAAATATATTATCAAGTTCTCAAACATCTACAAGTAAATGAATGTGATTCAAAACTATGTACCTGAAATAAATAATCCTTGTACATTCATGATATCACCATGTATATCCCATAGTCCAAGTGCCAATGAAAATGGGTAATCATGTCACATCCTAAAGGTCATACATGCCAAATCACTGGATACTTCTCACTATGCACATAATGAGGGTTGCATAACCGCATACCCTTAAACATATGACATTGCACCCAAACATAACAAAAACAACAAAACATGGCATCATAAACGTGCAATTCGAACATGCTTTATATATACGGATTGAAAAACATACAGTCAATTATCAAAATATTTAAAATCTGAACTGGTTTTATGTTATTATAAATTGTTTCGAAACAGCAAACTCACATGCAATTTAAAAACTACATTATCTAACAATTAAAATAATTTGGTTTGGTGAAATTTGGGACAACAAACACACAGGTTACAAACATTGAAATTTTGGGACAAACTACTTGGTTGTTCAAAATTCTAACATAGTAATCGTGTAAAGCTTTGAATTTAAGGTGGAATCAAAAAATAAAAAACCTAATCACACGTAAATTAGGATTGTTTCGAATTTTTGGGTTTGAATACGTTAGTTATGCATATCATATTATTAAGTTCCCTTTATCGCACCAAACAAACCTAAACATGCATATCACATTGTTTATCACCTAACATCCAATTAGGTTTAAAAAATTGGAACTTAAATTAAGGTGTTATTCCAAACTGAATTAGTTTCGAATTGAGTGTGGAAGAACTTAATTTAAGGGATTGAACTTTATATCCACAACTTGGAGTGATTAGATAAGCTACAAAATCTATTATTATAATTTATAAAATACGATGTATGGTTGATAAACCTTAAAGAGCTCTTGAGGGATAATTATTTAATGTAATAGAGATAAACAAAAGATAAAAGTAAGAACACTTACATTTTTTATTTTATTTTTTAACTAACTCACTTTTACTATAAAAGGAGACTATGTTCTGATTCGTTAACGATGAGGAACTCGAAACACTGATTCTAGCAGTTTGTTGATTGTTTATTCCTTCATTAAGAAGGATAGGAACCACAAGTCGTGGTGAAGTTGGAAATGAAAAATATTATATGAAGGATATAGAAAAATGAAAAGAAAATAGAGAAGCAGTATATTGGCAGAGTGTTTATAAAATATACGGATTCGGGTTCAAGTGATTTATGGTTATACTTAGTGAATTAAATTTAGTAAGTTAGCTAGCAGTCCCTCAATAAACTCAATCTTTTTAATCCAGTTCAAAAATTATATTTTCTAATTAAATTAATCTATTAAAAAGAATTCAAGTTACTATGATCTCATGTACTTATTACTATAGTGGTCTTTAACCTTCATTGGGATTTTAAAACCCAAGAACTAAAATGTTGGATTAATGGACCCTCTTCCAAAGAACATATTAACTCAAATATCATTTACATTATATTCTCCTGTTAGTCCTAAAATTTTATATAGATCCAATATACTAAATTGATTGTTTTATTTTAGTTGGATACATAACAACACGTCTGGGTACTCTAAATTTACATGTGATGAGATATTCCAAAATCCATGATTTTTTATAATATCCCACTTGGATCATTCACGTGTATTGAATTGTGTTCATTCGAATATGCACTAGGTAACGTTGTTATATTACATATAACACATGTATGTCTGACCATTGCATAATGGATCTGCCATAATTACACTACTAACTACCATCTTAATGATCCCTGACTTTATATGGAGTGCAACATGAAGGTGTGATAGGACCCTATAATCAATAGACATCCAACTGCTTTTACTTAACTTAATTCGTGTTACTAAATATCAAAGAATAAAAGAAAAAAATTAAATCATTGTATTATTAATCTGAAATAACTCGAGTGTATGCATACAATTTAAAATAATAATATAATCTAAAAACCAAAATTTATAAAACACTTCACTGAATCTAAACCTCTAAGCTAAACACCCATATATAAACTTTTGTGTTTGAGAAAAACTAAGGGTTGAAATTCCTTTGTGAAATTATCTGCAACCATGGAGTGTATGTCAATATGTTCAACCATAACCTGACCATTATGAATTTGTTCTTTCACGAATATAAGATTAATATCTATATGTTTAGACTATTTGGAGATATTCTTTATGTTCATAATATTACAGCTGAACTATTATCAAAGTAAAATAAAACAGTTTCAATCTCTTTCATTTTATGCAATCTTACGATAAAGTATCTTAACCAAATGCATAGGTTAATGTAATAAAATATGGGGTAAAAAGCACCACTAATCCCTCACGTTTCTCATTTGTAACAATTTTGTCCTTTTCCTTTGGGGCTGTAATAAAATGGTCCTCCGTGTTTTAAAAAGCGGAACAAAACGATCCTTATCGACCTCAACCCAAAAATTTTACCATTAATGCCCTTCGACCAGCCACATCAGCGATCCACATGGATGATGATGTGGCAGTAGTAAAAAAAGTTAAAACACCAAATCTACTTTTACCCGACCCTTTTACCCTAAATCTACCCATCACCCGGCCCAGCCAACCAAAAAAACCTGATAGACCCATCTACCTTATTTTAATCCAGTCCAGTAACTCATCCAACTCACTTCTTCTTCTTTAATATCTCTCTCTCACTAATCAATGAAAGAAGAGAAATTCCACTGTAAAAAAAATAGAACTCACTTCTTCTTCTTCTTTAATATCTCTCTCTCACTCGTCAATAGAAGAAGAGAAGTTCCACTGTAAAAAAATCAAACTTATTTTTTTCGTTATTCTGTAAAATCCCGATAAAGTTCATATATATATAATCTTCTTCCTTTTCAACATAGAGACTCCATCGTTACTCCATTGTCTCTATTCATCGTGAACTTTGCTTATCAGTAGCTGAGATGGCGCTTTATTTTTGAAGCTCGAGAGTACGTTATTTATCCTACTGATTTCCACAAACCCTATATTTGTTTGTTCTTTTACCTTACCTCTTAGCTTCGCTGCTCAATGTTACTGTTAATTCACGTTGAAATTATCTTAATTTTATTGCAACCTTATCTATTTGTCTGTTGATTTTTGTTTTTCTTTTGTGTTTTTGTGTATGAAATCGATGTATATATGTTGCGAAAAGACTCTGAGGATGTAATGTGGATTAGGAGTAATAGTGATAAATAGTGGAACTTCTCTTCTTACATAGATGAGTGAGAGAGATATTAAAGAAGAAGAAGTGACTTGGATGGGTTACTGGGCTGGATTAAAATAAGGTAGATGGGTTTATCGGGTTTTTTTATTGGTTGGGTCGCGTTATGGGTAGATTTAGGGTTAAAAGGTTGGATAAAAGTAAAACTGGTTTTAACATTTTTTACTGCTGCCACATCATCGTTCCATGTGGATCGCTGATATGGTTGGTCAAAGGGCATTAATAGTAGAAATTTGGACTGAGGCCGATAAGGATCATTTTGTTCCGCTTTTTAAAACACGGAGTACCACTAGATTACAACCCCAAAGGAAAAGAACGAACTTGTTAGAAGTGAGAAACGTAAGGGACGAGTGATGTTTGTTACCCTAAAATACGCCATATACTCGACTACCATAGTTGAGGCCATGACAAGATTTTGTTTGCACTCTTCCACGATATGGCACCCCATGCGGGATTGAATATATAATTCGTAGTAGAATTTCTACATTCGGAGAAGCCTACGATATACAAGTTATTGAATATGTTGTATGTAAACCTGTAGTATTTGGTATTCTTCAAATATCAAATTACTCTCTTCATTATATTCTAATGAGAAACTCTCCAATTGCTAAAATATAAATCATATGTCTGATATGGTGCATACTTGAGCATACATAATACTTTCAACGTCTAATACATAAAGGATTGCCTATATAAGCTGAACATATGATCTGTCATGGGGCACTGATGGAGTGAGACTTTATCACGTATGTATATAAAGGTCTTTATGACTTTCTTCTTATCCATACCATAACAATGTAATAGCATGTTTTTTCAATGTATGCCTTTGTGAGAGATCAATTATGCGTCTTCATTGGTTCCTTACTATTTGGATCCTTTAAACATAAGATATTTTGCCAATGTTTCCCATATCAAACTTCTTTGAGATATTTTTTTTGGTAGCATGTAATAAAGCCAATCATTTGTGGCAAAGATTATGTCATCGACATACAACACTAAAAAATATTACTTTACTCCCACTAAACTTATGATATACACAATCTTCCACGGAGTTTATCTAAAAATTGTATGAGGTGACTATCTATAGGAACTTGTGATACCACTAACAAGATGTATGTTTGAGTTTGGAGATGTATTTCTTAAGTTTACACATTATTGACATTGAGTCTCTAGACACAAAGTATTCATGTTTTTGCATGTAACTCATTTCTTCAATGCTTCCATTGAGAATTTTTGTTTTTAACATCCATCTGATGAAGCTCATGTTCAAAATAAGCAACTAGAGTCATGATTGTTCTAAACTATTCTTTTGATTATACTGTAAAAAGTTTTTAAATAGTCAATTCATTCTCATTTATTGTACCCTTTCTTACAAAATGCACTATATATTTTTCCATTTTCCATGCAACATCATGTTTGGTTTTAAGCGAATATTTGCAACCTAGTGCTTTCTTCCTTTCATATAAGGTGGCAAGATCCCATATTAAATTGTCTTGCATCAGTTTTTACTCATCAGTCATTGCTTCAATCAATTTTTTAGAGTTTGAACTATTTATAACATCTTGAAAGGTGATTGGGTTCTTTTCTAGAATACTAGAAGTTGCCTCAGTTTGAAGGGATTGCACTAATTTTCTCTTTCGTGGATATACGCAATGTATGCTCAATCTATTGATCTATTTTTTGAATTTTCTAAATTCAGTCCTCATAAACAACATCATCATTTTCTACTTGAGGCGGAAGTTCAACATTAGTTTGAATGACCGAATTCCTAAGCATATTAAGCATCTATGTCAAATGTAAATTTATCACTTTTTGAGGTAGTGATTATTCTAATATGTCTCCATTTTGGGTGAATATGAAGGTCTAAAGCTTGATTAGTTGTTGTTTAAGGAAATAAATTCAAAAAATAGAGATTCAACTTGATCTATCCATATTGATAAATATTTACAAAGTAATTTTATTTGTATTCCTATATATGGAAAAATTGTTCGTTCTCATGACATATTGGTTGAATTCATAGTTAGTTTCATTGGAAATATTTTTAGAAAAATCAACATTACAACAAATTTTATGACAAATTTAAAAGTTGTTCAAGGAAAAATTTAATAATTATATATAAAATGATATCTCTCTTCAATTTAAAAACATTCTAAAATTTAGTTTGATAATATCATAATAAGTTTAAATTTTTATGACTAATTATAAAACACAACACAAATACCTTTAATTGAGAACTTTTTAATGGTGAGTTAAAGTTATATAAAATTTTAAACTTATTATTTAATTTAAAAAGAGGTTATGTTTGTATATATTTTATTAGATAAAATTAATATTTTTTGTTTATATATATATATATATATATATATATATATATATATATATATATATATATATTATTTTGATATATCTTTATGAGTCTCAAATAACTGCCTCTTGTAAATTATGAATGAAATTTAGACAAAATAAAGCTTTATGGTCTAACTTATTACACTCTATTTACGGTCCTGCATCTCATCATCTCCAAAGTTCTATAAAACGTAGGGATTCAAAAATTGGAAAAGAATGATCAGCATTAGGGTATTGCTAAGAAGTTCATCTTCTTGAAAGTTGGTAATGGCCAAATAGATTTTTGGCTTGAAAATGGAATAATAGCCATCACTCCAAATTCTGATAATTCATGGTATCATGGGACCAGAATTTTTGAATTCCGGTCAAATAGTAATTGGGATCATGATAAACTTCATTATAATGTTTTACCTTCTGACATTACAAGAATTAACAAAATTCATCTAAACGTTTCTACTAAAGATACCTTGTTTTGGCAGGCTTCTTCTAGTGGCATCTTATTTTTCAAGGATACTTGGCAAAAAATCAATAATTAGTACCCATCCTCTCCTCTTTCTTGTAAGATCTGAAATAACAAAATTTCTTCGAAGTGTTCTTTTACACTTTGGAGGATATTACATAACTAAATTTCCGTGGTTCTAACATGAAAAAAAGAAATTTTAGTCTAGCCTCAAAATGTATTCACTGCAACAACATTGAAAGTCTGAAATACCTTTTTGTCTGTTGTCAAAGAACCTAAGAAGTATGAAAATACTTTGCAGGTTTGTTTGGTATCTTAATTGGTCATCACATGACTTTTAAACATCTAATCTCCTACTCACTCATGTCCACCACAATATATGTACATATTAGAACTATTATTCATTGTCTATTTTGTTGGTCCATTTGGACCTTTAGGAATAAATCAAAATATAAAAACCAGAGAACCTTTTCTAAACAAATGATTAACAAAATACTCAAAATCATATTATGTTTAGATTGCTCCTTATTACTTAAAGATAAACATGGGTCTAGTGATTATAAAAATGTTAAAGTTCTTGGATGTTTTAATCATATCAAATCCTCTCCTAAACCTTCTTACATTAAATGGATTCATCCTGCTATTAATAGATTGAAATTAAATTGTGATGGTTCATGCATTCAAATAATGAATCCAGTGGGGGTTTCAATTTAAGAAAACACAAAGGTGACTTGATTTTAGCTAAATGATCTTTATATGGTATAAACATTCCTCTTATAGAAAAACGTTAGAGCTGTATTAGATGGCTGAATAACTTGTAGAAATAATAATTATTCTCATCTTGACATTGCATCACATTATATTATTTTGATTGAGATTTTTAGTTCATGCAAAGGTTTTTGGTAGCTCAATTAAATTCTCTCATATTTTAGAAACTTAATCAAATCAAATATAACCATCAAAATTATATATATGAAAGAAAACTATACATCTGATTGGATATCCAAATGGATAATGAAAACCAAAATGAACTCTGAATTTCACCAAAACAATGTTCCTGCTGATCTTAATATCAATCTTTTCCTTGAAAGTTTGAACATTGGATATTTAAAAATGTTAGACTAATTAATGCTAATATTTTATTCATCTTTATTCTCATCTGAACTTTTCTGAAAATGTAATTTCTGACTCAATCGAATTCCTTTTTCACAATTCAATAAATAATTTTTATAAAAATGTCTACAAATAACACTTTAAAATATTGGCTTCTCCCCCTCTTTAATGTTCTGAAATGTAAAGAATTTTAATTCATTTATATAGAATCGAGTATTCTAAAATTTGTGCTAAAAAAATAGCCTTTATCTCTTCTTAGGTAACTGAACCTTTACCTTTATGTTTATTCGTAAATAATAATATAAATAATTAAATGAGACTATTTTAAAGTTAATTTTTAATTATTATTTTTTGCTAAATCTATAAATGAACATAACCTTTGATGTGTATTAGTAAATAATAATATAAATAATTAAAGGAGACTATTTCAAAGTTAATTTTTAATTGTTTTTTTGCCAAATCTATAAATGGACATACATTTGTGTCTCCTCTTTATTTTAGAGTGCTATCTCGCACAAGTTAAAAGAAAAAAGGAAAGAGAAGTTGACATCATGTGTGTTATCTCTATCATTTGGCCATGGCTCATTACTTCATTAGACCCATATGCATAATAAAGCCAACTAATGGACATAGCCCCGTGGAACTTGTAATGTAATTGAATTTGGATCATTGTGGTGCATGATTGAGGCCAGAGTCGTCGACTCGTGTCGTCCTATTATACATTCTAATTTACTCAAGTTTTTACATTTTAATTATTTAGTTACTGGTTCCTTTGTGTATAAATAAACTAGGTGAGTGTGTAATTATTACTCATGGGAGTGTGTTTAGTTAATTGTGTGTTATTTAACTTCCATTTATAAACCTTGTTAAAAGCTCCACACAATTAATAAATTTTGTATTTAAAATATTTATATTATATAAAATTTAATAAATGCGTCTATCTATTTTTTTTAATGCAAGTAAAAATATTTTATTTTTAAACCGTAATGTAAAAAAAAATCGAAAATATCATTGTTTTTATTTTTAAGATTAACAAAACTAGATCCATTCATGATATTTTTTTATTGGTTAAAAAAATTATATTTTACACTTGTTTCTTATTATAAGGTTTGGCATCCATTATATGTCTCGTTTCGCATCTAGCATCTATCATAGTTGGGTTGGTTTCGCATCTATCATAGTTCGTTTGGTTTCGCATCTAACATCTACCATAGTTGCATGTTTTTGCATCTAGCAATACAAAAATGAAAAGGTTTCGCATCTAGCAAAAAAAAAGTTTCGTATCTTTTTCGTAACAGTGGTTCTTCGTTTACACTGTAATAATTAAAATTTTAAAAAGGGTGAAGCTATTTCCTCCATAATTTTTGTTATTTCCTCCATATTTCAAAAAAGACTCCACTTTGTTATTTCCTCCATAAAGAAAATTATTAATTTACCCTATTTTTAATTTTACTCCAAACACTCATATTTATCTTCTTCTCCAGCAACCACTTTAACACCATATCTACCTTAATTTTTTCAGCAACCTCCCACCATATTTACTTCAACCCATAAACTATAATCCTATCAATATAAATACATAGTCGTCAACTCTTTTAACCGAAAAAAAAACTAACCACCACTTTCGATTGAAGCAATCTATCAAAGATAAAAAAATCTCTCATAAATCTTTTGTTTTAATCTATTGGTTGACAAAAGTTCAGGGAAATCGGCTATACCCTGCATAGCTAGTTCCACAAACTCGATATGCAAAACAATTTGTAGTTCTCGGGACTCTCTTGCTATAAAAAAATTAATTTTGTTTCCTGCATATTGAGTTCATGGATCAGATTTCTGATTTTTTTTAGTATCTAAATACTTTTATAAAACTTTAGAAATCTGTTTTTGATATGTTTATTTAAAAAAACTTTAACTTGTTTTTTATTCCTGACTCTATGATTTTGTTTGTTACCATTTTCACAAGATTATATTATCTTTTTGGTTGATTGAGTGATCTTCTTAGCTGTTGACTCTTTGGTTTTGGTGTCTTCTATTTCTATGATTAATTTGTAAGAAATTTCAGTTTTTTGTTTTGTTTTAAGGGTTTAATTTTAGAAGTCAAATGATATATGTTGGTTGTAATTTGACTCAATGACGTGTTTGTTGAAATAACGGTTGGATAGTACATAGTGGCATCAAAATATAAATTAGAAAGTAAGTAAGGACAAAAAATTAAAACAAATGTTGAATATTTTTTTGAAAATTTAAGATGGAGGAAATAATAAATCTCATGGAGGAAATAGCTTCACCCTTTTAAAAATCCGTATCTTTTAAACCATAACTCGGGAAAAAAAAAACCGAAAATACCATTGGTTTTGTTTTTTAAAACGAACAAAACTAGATCCATTCATGATATGTTTTGTATTTTTAATAAAATATATTATATTTTACACTAGTTCTTCATTATATGGTTTCGCATCTAGCATCTAACATATAACATCTATCATAGTTGGTTTAGTTTCTCATCTAGCATTACAAAACTAAAGAGGTTTTGCATTTAGCAAAAAAAAAGGTTTTGCAGCTTCACAATTATCATATTTCGCATCTATCAGTACTTAAAGTAAAAAGGTTGCGCATCTTCCAAACATCATATTCTTTGTTTGCGTTGTAAACTCTTTCTCGAACCAAATTTTTCAGAAACACAAAAATACAGTAAAAATGATTAAATTTTACTGCAATACTACATTTAAACTGCAAAATCAATGTAACCCAGATGAAAACAAAAAATTACGAAAAAAACAAAATCGAGTTACCTAACCAAAAATAAAAAACACAATAAAATATTGAGTTACCTAAACAGCAAAATCGACTTACCTAAATAGAAATCCAAAATCAAACGTCGAAACCAAATGAAAACACAATGAGAATGATACGAAAACAAAAGAAAAACAAGGAATTGAAATGAAATTGAATTGTTGTTGATGATCGTAAAGCTAAAGAAAAAAAAACAAGGGTAGATGGTAAATAGTTGAGTGAAATAGATTTTTCTTAGAGATACATGAAAATATGGGTAGTAAATGGGTAATACTTTTTCTGTTGGGTCTTGAATGGTACTAAGCCCTATATTTTTTAAGCAAAAAGATATATTAGTGTTTTTCTAAATATTTTAAATAAAGTGAAAATAGTTATTAAGTTTTATATGAACACCTGATGATAATAGAATTTGATTATATTGTTAAGTGTTTGAATCCTTCAAACATTTAAAGCTGAAAAACCCAATCTATCTTAGATATCAACGAATCATTTTGCAAATGGTTCATAAAAATCTTTTCATATAGCAATATTTTAATTTGATTTGCTTTTATTGTCTTATCTTTTGATTTTCCAATCTTCCATCTTTGTTTTGTATCTTTGTTTGATGATATTGACTTTATATCTTTAAGCAAAAAAGAGATTAAAAAGAGAAAACAATAGTAAATATCTCTAACCAGTACCGTGGTTAGGTTTTTAGAGATTGGAAAAATAATCGATTCTATATCGTATTATATCGGAAGTGCAATTATATATTTGGACTTATGCTCAATTGCACTCGTATCATTAAATTATGTACTATGGTGAGAGACAATTACCTCAATAATTGTCTTCTCCCAAATTAGTCTATAAGCTTATGTCTAGTCTTAATTATCAAATTTAGGTTCAATCCTTCTTAAACCAAAATTTGACTCGGTGTCTACACAGTTGCCTCCATAACTAGTTTTCATTTATAAGTTTAATTTATAATTATTTTATTTCTCTAATTACTTATTAACTGAACATTCTATTAACAATAGACAAATACATTATTAGGCATGGTCCGATCTATATATTTTAACAATCTCACATATGGGTCGTAATATGCTACTAAAATGATATATTTACATAATGGATATCCAGTAGTCTATTGCTCATAGATAAACTGAAGAACCTCCTTATATGATGATGAACGGAAAAGAACTAAAAACGTCTTTAATGCGATATGAGCAAATAGACGCAATAGTAATCACATTATCGTCGTCAATCAATTACATGAATCTATTATGATATGTAGTATAAGAATAATATGAAAATGAATCGCATGTGGTTATTCTTAATTGGTAATATTTAAATGGAGATCTACAATGAGCTAGAAAATTCAATAAAACATAAATAAGCATTATATATATATATAGGTGTGTAATAAGTTAAAGTGTATGCTGCCTAATAGCATATATTTCTCAGGATCTATTACAAAAACGTCAACTAAAATAAAAAATCCTTTAAATAAATAAAAAAAATCATCCTAATAGTGTGCTTTTAAATAACTGGACGTAGTACTAATTTAGTAAGAAAATATGCTACCATGAAGGTTGTACTGATGTGCTATATAGTGATTTGACGAATCTGTATTGTCTTTTTAACATATAAAAACTTGATATCTATATGTTTAGAATTAACCAAGCTCATGTTACTTAATTGTAGAATTATTGTCACGTTATAGCCTTCTTGGACTTTATATACCTCATATAATGACTACGTTTCTTAACCATAATGATTGGTTGGATGCCTTAAAACATAAAACAAATTTCACTGCCATAGTAGAGCATGCAACAATTTTTATTTTATGTCATTACATAATATCATACCTCAAACTAATAGGAATATATTATTCGAAATGCTACAAAATATATCCACATAACCTACCAAAATATTAGTTAGAATATTGAGTGATCTAGATTATTCAAATTTCTATATTTCAACATATGTATTTTTGTTTGTTGTTTATACTAGAGAATATTTTTAACCGCTTCCTAATGGTTCGTCCCTATATTACTTACTTGCATTTCCAACAGCTTAACAACAAAGGCAATGCTCGACCTTTTATAAACTGAAGTGTACATCAAACTCTTGAATACTAAAGCATATGAAATCTTTTGTATTTCCTTCATCTCAAATTTTTTTCATTAGACGTTGAATTGCAATTTATATATCTTCTTTTATAGTAGAGGTGTTCAAAGGTTTGTTATTTACCATTATGTAATATTGTAACATACTTCTTATATGTGTCATTTGTGATAATCCCAAGATACCTCGAAAGCGGTCCTAATGAACATTTCGAAAAACCTTTCATATCAGATCTGTTTAACACAAACCTCTAACTAGTATGTAAGAAATTTTTTGTTGTTCATAACCAGCAGTATGCCATCAACATACACACTAAAATTAAAAACTTACTACCATTAAACATTTGATACACACTGTCTTTAACCAAGTTCATCTTAAAATCAAATGAGACTATTACCTCAAGGAATTTATTATATCACTATTATGAATACTATTGAGCTCATAAATGGATTTTATAGTTGGTTTATCATTGACTCTGAATAACTAATTTCGAAGTTCTCATCGCATCATATATAACATTTTCTCAATTTTACTATTAAGAAAAGCATTTTTAACATCCATTTGATAAAGCTCTAGGTCCAAGTATGTAACTAGTTGTATGAATATTCTAAAGAAGTTCTTCATGAAACTTGTGAGATTGTATCTTTAAAGCGAATCCCTTTTAGTCCGAGTATAACTTATTGTCACATGTCATGATTTATGTCTCTTCATATTACCCTTAAAATCTCTTTTGGTTTTGTAAAGTTACTTACGCTAAATCGGTTTATTTTCTTCATGCAATAGGATAAGCTCTCAAATCATGTTATCATGCATGGACTCATACGTTTCCTTCATAAAGTTAGTCCATAACTGAAAATTTTAAAAATATTATAGATTTTCAAAAACACGATGAATCGTTTTTCATTACACAACATGTTGGTTCTTCCAGAAGAAGAGCCATATTTGTAGGAACTACCCCGAGAGAAGAAATGTATATAGTTATCTGAAAGACAAATCTGACGATGCATGGAAGGTCTCGAATGACTATAAATATGTTAATGGTCTAATGGTTTCCTCTTGTAGGCACACTAACAAGTGGACTCTCAATTTTAGAATGTCATTCCATATGAATTCCAACAAGAATTGGTTTAAAAACCTCGAAGTGTTTGAACGTGGTAAGGGCATATGGGGTAATGATATGTATTGTATTGTTAAGAGATTGGAAGTATTAGATTCAAGTTGTATATTGTACTAATTTTTTTTATAAAAAATATGATGTCCATAATTTAAATGTAACATTATGTCTATAGGGATGTTAGATGATTAATAGTTTGAGTATAAGGGTGAAGATGAAAGAATTAAGGTTTTCTTAGACTCGTGTGTTGATTTAGAGGTTACTCAAACTGATAGTGTTTTAGTTATGAATAGGTTCATAGTAGAAATGACGTCTTCTGTTGAGAATGGGTCTGCTGGGGTTTGGTAGAAGGAATTTGAGGTTTTGTTGAAGTAGGTGGAGATCCAATCTGGGAAGCACCTGAAGAGGCTTATGGCTGAAAATGGCACTATATTAGTAAACTGACCATTCACTACCTATTGTTCTATGTTTGGTATGCCTAAGCGCATAATCTAGAAGGATTCCCTTAAAGCATAGAATAGCTGAAAAGATGAGTCGTAACTTCCTTAAAGTAAGGTCTATACTTCTGATATCTTGACAGAACAACAGATTGAGTGAATGAGCTGCTGGGACAACTATCATATCAACATGAGTGTTTGGACTTTTGATCATCATGGAGTTGAAATAGGTATCAAAGGTTGACTTGGAGTTGAGATAGATTTTAAACATAAATTTGGATATGAGAATGCCTCTACTAAATTTGTTTTCAAGTTGGGTTGGGCTCGGCATTTGCAAAGAAAGTTCAGCCAGTGCTAGTTTCAGGTATTTATCTAATTTTTTATGGAATAACTGTCAAGTGTTGCTCGGTCTGATTTTAAGTTAGGTCAAACAGATATTATTATCCCTTTCTTTAATGTAGGAGGTTGGGAGACTGGTTCGTTAGGCAGAATTTCCTCGATAGAGTTCACGAACCGTATGGGAATTGATCAGTCCATTCGTGCATGTGGACAATTAGTCTGCAGTGAGTAGTTAAACCATTGGGGTAATAGATATTGGTGTCATTATGAGACCATGTGGATAATTAATAAGTATAGGCTCAAAGTGATAGCAAAAACATCATTTTCGAAGACTTGACTTGGTGTTAAAGGTTGTAACTTGGTGTGGAAGCTGTAAGTTGGTTTTGTGGTCTGTTGCTTAGAATTTAAGCTGGATGTTAAAGCTGAAACTAAATGCCAAACTATTGATCTAAGAGATGAAGTTGGAACTGAGTACTAACAGTGGAACTGGTATTAATGGTTGGAACTAAATGTTGTACCTCGAAAAATATTATCAGATAAGTTCACTTGGAACTACCTACTTTTTATGTGAGTAGATTCTCAATCGAACATAGGTGTAGAAAGAGTCTAATGGAACCTAAAAGTTGAACATAACCGAAGCAAGTTGGACTTAAGTAGTTTACTCATGCCACTGAAACATTATATTTTGATCTGATGGAAATGGGCTTAAGTTTTTTTATCAAACTGGAAGTTTTTTCTTTGTTGGAAGTTTCCTATTAAATTTGATCTCCTATTTTGATCTTCCTATGTTAATTTAATTTCATACTAATTTGGTATTCTATATTGATTAGTTTTTCTATTAATCCGGATTTACTATTAATTAGATTCTTATTTTATGATTAGGACTCTATTTACAGTTATTGATTAATATGATTTAATCAAGAGCATCTATTGGAGAATTAGGGTTTTAAATAAGTTTATATATAGAGGAAGCATAGTGTGTGGTAAATTTGTGGCGAGAAGATACAATTGATGAACTATGGTACATATGAGGTCGATGATTTGGTTTAGAGAGTGTAGTGAGGCTTAAATCAATGAATAATTCCTCGACTATCCTATTTTCTTTCATTTAGTCCTTCAATTTGAAAATTTTATATTATGGTCTATGGACTTGGAAAATACTATAAATTTAGTATCTCACTTGCAAAATCTATAAATTTAGTCCCTTAACTTGGCAAAATATTTAAATTTAGTCCATAGTGAGTGGCCTTTTTTACGTCAGGGACTAAATTTATAGATTTTTCCAAGTCGAGGGACTAAATTCATAGTCTTTTTAAGTCATTTACTAAATTTATAGATTTTTCCATGTTCATGGACCTCACTGGTGATTTTGAAGTCGATGGACTAAATGAAAGAAAACGGGATAGTCAAAAGACTATTCACTTATTTAATCTATATATTGAGGTATAAGATAAACACTTAAATATGCATTATGAGATTCATAGATTCACTAAAGGTTAAATAATCAAGTGAAATTAATAAACCTTCCAACAATAATCTTATTCATTCTTTAAATAAATATAAGTGACCTAATGCTTGTATCAAAGAGTTCCTAAATTTTTAGCTTTATAATTTAATTTATGAGATACATATTTGTTCATTGTTTCTCTGTGATGCTTAATAAATATAAGTTGTTATTAATTTTTAAACGTCCAACGCCTATCATATTATCATGTAAACAAAGAGTTATTTGATTATTCCAAAAAATAATAGAATATCCAAGGGCCTATAATAAGGAAAATATATCAAATTCCTTATAACATTTTAAAAATATAAGAAATATCTACTAGAAAATAGAAACCAAAATCACAAATGATATAAACTAAGTAGAAACCTACCTTTACTCGATAGACGAATATTTCACCATCATAAAGGCTTTGGTTCCTTAACGTATCCTATATGAAAACACAAACACGAGGGATCGCAATTGTATTAAACCACTATAAATCCTGCAACTGAAATTAAGTTAATTTCTAAACAGACCGGAGTTGTGAGATTACCATTAGCTTTTATATAAGCTCGGTACTTTCACACTCTCCTGTGAGATGCTCTATCATCTTTAATATAAAGATCAGCTTGCAACAGGTGATTTCTTAGGTTTCTTTGTTTTTGACCCCCTCTTCTATGATTTCGCTGTTGAGAACTAACCATATGAACCTTAAGATTTTTTTAGCCTTTTTTCTTCCTAAGTAGTATGAGAAGTCAACTGACTAATTGTTCACTTCCCATACTAAGAAAAAACTGAAACACAAACTCTGTTACAACTACTTTGAGAATATAAAACCTAAGTTTCTTGAACTTTTATGCGATCATTGACATCCCAATAAATATATTGTCATGTTTTTATTTTGGCATTAAACTTCATGGTGGAGAGTTGCATCATCATATTATTAATCATGGCAAAACGTTTCTCAATTGTTTTTTAGAAACTCAATTTCATGGGTGGTCTGAGTTGGGATAACCATACAGAATACCAAAGGTGTTCATTGTATCGTGATTTCCTAACACAACCTATTTGACTCATCTCACGCTTTAAATTCTTTATGTTTTATCATGGGGGCTATCTTTGGTGAGTTGCGTGGGCTATATAATTCTTATTTCTATGTCAAAATTAAAGCAGTTGGAATACAATTTTCTGATCTATTGTCTTTGGAATATATCTAACCTATATAGAGTGGCAAGTCTATTACCTAATGAGTTCAAGGTATTTATTAAAAATTTAAACATAACGAACATCACATATATTAAATATTTATTTGACATATATTTTTTAAAAAATAGTCTTTAAACATAACATATTATATGTGAAACGTAACATAAGATGCATTTGGATAAACATGTTAATAAGTCATTATACGAATTTGAGAAAGATCATTATTGATCCATTTTTAATTGCATTAATTTATGTAAAATCATCATTTGGATTGGTTTTCATATTTTTCAAATAAATCATTAATGGTGAATCCACAAGTAATACTCTCATGTTCATGATTATATATCCCAAACATTTACTTTATTTTGAGCTGATATTACTTGTAATGTATTAACCACGAACATTTAAGACATTAAGTTCCTTAATTCACCAAAAACCATCTTTTGTGCAGCTTTTGATCTCCTCTCTAGGGTTTTCTCTCTCTAGAAAACCCTAGAGAGCGCCGTCACTCAAAATATTTCTTTGTTTGCGCCGCTTTTGTTTTTTTTAAGCGAATCTTTCTTTCTTTTTTCTGTAGGTAATATTTGAATATTGAAAGTATTTTTTCCTTTCATGTCGCGCCTCTTTTTAAATTGGAACTTTGCCCTCTCTTTTCGGTATTTATATGCCTGTTTTCTATTTCGTCTTCTGTCGTGCGCCACTCTCTCTCATGTACGCTTTGTGTCGATCTTTCTTCTGTAAGATCTATTATTTTTATGAATGGATATTGAGAGAATCGGTTCTCTCTCTTCTACCAATTGTAAGTGTCGTGCCGCTCTCTGCCGCGCTGCTCTCTCTCATGTAGACTCTGTGTCGTGCCGGTCTTCCTTTTGTAAGCTATGTTATTTTTAAGGATGGATGGAAGAACCTGCCCTCTCTTCTGTACCCATTACGTAATCTTTTCTCTGTAAGTTCGTTCTTTTGAAGGATGGATGCTGAAGAACCTTATTTGGAGAAACCCTCTCTTCATTTCTATACGCGCTAGCTATTTTATACTTGGTTTGCTTAAGGTGTTAGAAGGGGGGAGATATATTTCGTTCAAATCTCGCAGCACGACTTCATTTCTCTATTAAGCCATGCCATTCTCTCCGCTGCAACCACCGCCACTCTCTTGCTTATGTGGATGATTTCTTTCGTGGTGGTTTTAAGTATAAGGCATTTCTTTTCTTGTGTTGTTGGGATATGTTGGAAGGTGTTACTGTATACACTCCTTTAATTTGTAAATATTCAATGAATTTAATGTATCTGTTTTGTTTATTAGGATAATGCTCTAATGACGAATGTATAATTTAATGATTTATTTAATTTTTTTGTTTATTAGGATAATGCTCTGATGACCAATGTATACTTTTATGATTTATTTAATTTTTTAAAACAAAAAAAAATCTTTTTTTAAACTGATATTCATAATTCACTTATCGAAGTCTGGACAATCTTACTTATGCACTTCCATATATCATTTATACACCAAACAACAACCACACACATAAAACATCATATCCAAACACAACATATAGTCTCGGGTTTAAAGGAATACCTATTAATGTATACCATATTGTAATGAGATCTTTTTGCTCCAACATAACAAATTTTCTACAACAACATAGGATAATTTTTCTTTTATTTGTCGCGTAAATAGAAAAAAAACCTCAAATATTTATAGAATATTTAATTTCTTTTTAAAATAATCTAACAAATCAATTTATAAGTTTATATAATATCCAATCATTCAAATTTTACAGTTTTCTATCAAAAGATTTAAACAACCATAAAAGACTACAAATATATTAATAATTTTATTCAAAATATATATATATATTGAAAACAACCGGATCCATTGTTGATAGAGATGCTGAGACATATTTGACTAGTAACCAAAATTAGAACACGGGGTTGTCCGTCCATCCATGAGTTGTACTATCATGAACATTCATTGATTGTTATGTCATTGTTACGGAGAGGGAGAGGGAGAGGGAGAGGGAGAGGGAGAGGGAGAGATAAGAGGAAAGCCAAAAGAATGAGCGTGGTGTAGTTATTTCATTAATGAGAGATATAGAGAATACTCTGGGGAATATGAATTTGGTGAGAGAGAAAGACCATCACAAAATAAAAGAATTTAGAATTTATTTGTTAGTTCAGTTCAATTATACCGACACTTACTTACAACTACAAGCAACCCTTATAACTTATATCTAATCACCACCACCAACATATCCCAAAGACCCCACTCAATTTATTTATATACGGATCGATATATTAAGCGAAAAAATTTGAATTTTTTACTGTTTTTATTTATCCTAAATAGATATATTATGTGGATATTATCCTAAATAGATTTGGGTTCGGCTTATATACTTTTATATTATTTAATACGTTACTACCAATATTTTAGATATATTATGTGGATATTTTGTATGCGGATCTTAAACGGATAATTCATTTGCATATATAAAATTATAAGGAGATATCCAACCCAACAGTAATAGAATAAAAATAACTATTTTATCCTACAGAGCTGGATAAGAGCTTGGTAAAAAATATAAAATTATTTAGCAGCACGGGTCTATATTCATAGGATCGTTAGATTTAATTGGATTTATAATATTCGCATGGATAGCCAAATATTGAAAGACAAAACGTTTACTAATTGATCGTGTTATATTCATCCGGTCTGGATTTGGGATTAAGCTAAAAGGTAATGTAATGTTGGAGTTGGTTTAATATTAATATATTAATTTGGACCGATATATTGCTGTTTTTAGTATTATTTGTTTGATCATCGATGTGAATTTATTTTTATATCGATTTTCCAATCATATGCTAAACCAGTAGTTCTAATAATTTTTCGCATTTTTTCATCGAAACGGTTTTTACCTATCAAATAAAATATATTTTGGTTTAGTTGTATTATACTGTAAAAGTAGTGTTGGTAGGAGTTTAAATAGTATAACGCTGAGAAAATTGTTTTATGTGACCAAACCGATGATTTGCATACATAAATCTTTAACGAATATGTTTAATTTTTGGTTTTGCTCGATCCTATTTTGGTTTAGTGTTTATATGATTCCAAATTTTTATTTCAGGAGAACTTCATCTCTTATGAGATCCTACATCCCACATCGGTTAAATATAGGAAGGATCAGTGGTATATAAGTAAGAACATACTTCAACTAGTACGAGGCCTTTTGGTAGTGGACCAAATATTATATAACATATATTTATGTTGTAATATTTCATTTAATTTATTTTTTTGTAATATCAGAAATATTTCAAATTGTGTTGGATAAAACCTAATAAATCGTTACATAACGAATTCAACTTGACATTTTAGAAACGGGTTGGCACAAGACTTTTAGAGAAGTTTGTAAAAACAAGATAGGATGGTCCAGTTTTAAAAATATTAAACCTAGAGTTCGGTCGTGGGGTTTGTATATCTAACGTTTAGAAAGGAGACAAAGGCATGTCGTTGGATCCGCCTCGTTGTTATCCCTATTATACATTTACAAGTTTCCAATGTTACAACAAATAACGAGAAAGATTAAATAAATTTTGTTACTTTATTAATACGATAAATTGAAGTACATAGTTAAATCATGTCATCACTGATAAGGAAATGGAAATTCTGAGACTAAAATGTAAATAATAAAACATTATGTAACGGATGGTAAAGTTAAAAGATGATTTTATAATTATGCATTTTAGTCAAGGACTAAGAGTGTAATTTATCCTTTTTATGTAACTATTTTCAGTTATAAACTGAGTCTTTGCGCTTCTATATAAAGGCCAAAGTTGAACTAATAAAGGGGTTGGAATTCTGAGTTAGAAGACTTGTGTACTTTGATTTTCTATCTTTAGAATATATTTCTCTCTCTAAAACATTTACTTCTCTAGTTTACCTAAGTGATTCCAAATAACCAAACTCACCAAACTGGCGTTTCCACTGGGGAAGATTGACAACGAGTGTCTATTTTACTAGTTCAAATTTCATCAATCTAGAAAAATAATCTTGAAACTTTGTGATGAATCCAGAAAATAATCTGTTGGTTCAATCAGTTATCGAGACATTAGGAGAAGATTTACAGAGGACAGATGATAAACTAGAAGGATCTATTCTGGTCTGCCATACTCAATCTGATATAGAACTACGAATGAATCAACTCTTGGATAAGATAAATGCTTCAAATGAGAAATATGAACAAAGACAATAGGAAATCCACTCGACAAAACTGAAGTCCGAAGTGAGACAAATGAATGAGCAAACTGAAATTGGAAACCAATCTGATCGATCTTGCGTGGATCATCAGATCCGGAATAAACTAAAAATGGCACGCTTCGAAGCTCCAAAATAAAGTTACTCTTCACGAAAAGAAAAGAAAGATGAGCAAAATTGTGTCACATCTAGGGACGAGGAGGTTGAGAGCTCTGGCTCAGGTTTTAAAAGGTATAGGGATTCTTCGAAAGAAAATAGGTAACAGTCTTGAAAATATAAGAAAGAGCACAAATCTATGAGAGATAATATACCTCGATGTTTGAGGGACTCTAATTGGTGTGAAGGGAATACATCGAATTAGTATGATGAGACTCATCAGAATTTATATGCAACCATAGGAACTGAAGATCAATATGTTTAAGGTGTCGATTGGAGAAATTCTCCATTGACAAGTAATATCAGATCTATTACGCTTCCGAAGCATTTTGATATCGCAAAGGTTGAAAAGTTCAATGGGATGCAGGATCCGGACGATCACATCGAACAATTCAAAAATTACATGATGAATTTCGAGGACGACGACAAGTTGGTATGTCGCACAACTTTGAAATGGTACAACCGAATTCCAAGGGGATCCATTACGAATTTTAGAGACTTCTATACTGCTTTTTGAGGGCAGTTTGTTGGCAGTAAAGAGATGAGAGCAAACGTTTATACAATTATCCAATGCAAGCAGGCAGTTGGAGAAAAATTGAAGGATTACACGAAGTGATTTGTTTTTACAAAGACAAGTTTGGATAACTGTGAAGAGTCAGTGGAAATGGCAGATTTTAGCCAAGGGTTATTGCCAGGGGACCTGGCTAATGATACAACAAAAATGAGGGCTTTGACTTTTGGATTATTAATGGATCGAGTTGAAGATCAAATCAAAGTTGAAGAATCAACTAGGATCCAAGGAGAAGCGGTTAACGTTCCAAAGAATTCAAGACAGATGTCTCATAACCAAAGGCAATCTTCAAATGCTAATCAGCAAGCTCGTCTGAGGAATAACAATTTACCACCTCGAAGCAGGGGGTATTCGAATCAAGCCCCATTCTACAACTTTAATAGGCCGACGTCGAATCAGTGGATAAGGCCTGAATATTATGCGGATTTGACTGAAAGTATGGCCGCAATTTTTAATAAAACTAAGAGCTACTTAAATTTCAGGTTGCCTACTCCAATCAACAGGCAAAGGGAGGAGCGGAACAATAAATTTTGTAAATACCACAATGACATTGGACATGACACCAATGATTGCATTTCTTTGAAAAAAGAAGTCCAAATTTTGATTGAGGATGGAAAACTACTGACTTATGTGAAGTCATAGGAAAACGCATCAAAAAATCCATCATCAAATTGACAGCCACCCAACCCAAATGTGCAAGGTGAAAATTTAATGATTCTAGATTCAAAGATTGATGAGTTTGATGTTGCCTCGGAGTATGTGGATATGAATCCAGATAGATTAATTTTGATGGCGGTCGAGGAGCCAATAAATAAAGGACATGTTCAGAGTCTGTGTGAGTATTTCGAGTCATTGGCCATTTTTAGGGTTGATTCAATGACTGGTAATACCGGTAGTTCGAGAAAAAGACATGTTTTCAATTTGACAACTCATATTGAGGCGAGAATGTCCACTCATGTGTATCGCAATAAGAACATTCCTTTTTTTTGTTCGATGAGGATAATTTGCGAGTTACTGCGAGGCCGCATGAGGACGTAGTAGTTATTGGGGCAGAAGTTGCGGGTTTTGAAATTAGACGCGTGCTCATAGATACCGGGATTTCCGCGAATATCATTTTTAAAGAAACATATGACAGGATGCAAAATCCTCCTTGAATTTCTCAATCAGAGCACACGTGTGTGACGACACGGGCAAAGTTCAAGTGCTCTTTATGGTGGTGGATTGTCCCACAATTATAACGCCATTTTTGGAAGGTCTTGGTTTATAAAGATGTATTGCTTTGTGTCAACAGTTCATCAATGTTGTAAATATGTACTTGGAGACCGTGTGGGGGTCGTTCGAAACGACCAAAAAGCTACATGGAATGTTATGCCATTGCACTTCGGATTCGGGGATCTAGCAGTGAAGATATGATGAATGAATAACAGTTAGAGGGGTTGACCTCGTATTTTGATGAAAGGGTTGACGATACAAGGGAAACCCCAGGGTCTTTAACAGTAACTGAAGAGATTGATGAGTATACTTTTTCTGAAGGAAAAACACATCGAATAGGAACCTTACTGACCCCAAATTTGCGTGAACAACTGTTACAATTTTTGTCTTATAATCTTGATGTTTTCGTTTGGAAAACAGAGGATGTGGTAGGTTTACTGATTGAAGTACTCTGACATAGTTTAGCTGTTAACCCGAGGGTGAAGCCTTTAATCCAAAAATTGAGGGTATTTTCGTCAAAAAAATCAGAAGCAATTGTTTCTGAAGTAGATCATTTATCCAGGGTCAGATATATAATGGAGTCACAATATCTTTTAAGGACATCGAATCCAGTAGTAGTTAAAAAGAAGAATGGGAAGTGGCAAATATGTGTGGATTTTACAAATTTAAATCGAGCATGTCCTAAATATCCATTTCCTGTTCCTCTAGACTAGCTGATTGATTCCACTTTGGGAAACAAAATTTTAACTTTCATAGATGCTTTCGCGGGATATAATCGGATCCAGATGGATCCAAAGGATCAAGAATGCACTACCTTCATCACTGACAGGGGTTTACATTGCTATAAGGTTATGCCTTTTGGACTAAAAAATGTTAGAACCACTTATCAGAGGTTAATCCATTTCATGTTCCTCTAGACTAGCTGATTGATTCAACTTCGGGAAATAAAATTTTAACTTTCATAGATGCTTTCGCGGGATATAATCGGATCCAGATGGATTCAAAGTATCAAGAATCTACTACTTTCATCACTGACAGGGGTTTACATTGCTATAAGGTTATGCCACTTGGATTAAAAAATGTTGGAGCCACTTATCAGAGGTTAATGAATAAATAATTTGCCACTCATATTGGAAGAAACATGAAGGTTTATATTGATGACATGGTGGTAAAAATCTTAGTGGATGATGCGCACTTAGAAGATTTAGATGAGACATTTTTTAATCTAAGGGAAATAAGATTAAAGCTTAATCCTGAGAAATGTACTTTTGGAGTTTGATCAGGGAAGTTATTGGGTTATGTTATTAGTGAAAGAGGCCAGAACAATTAAAATCTGTAGTGGCAATGAATTCACCTCGAACTATCAAAGAATTGCATGTTTTGACAATAAGGTTAACAGCATTTAATAGATTTATTTCTAGATTTTCTGATAAATATTTTCCTTTCTTTCAAGTGTTGTGAGGGCCAAAAATATTTTAATGGACTTCGGATTGTGTAGCGGCGTTTACAAGCATCAAGAATTTATTATCATCACCAGAGATTTTATCAAAGCCTCGAAGTGGAGAACAACTCTTTTTATACATTGCGGTGTCGGATTTTGTAGTAAGTGCAGTATTGATAAGTGAAGATTCAGGAATTCCAGAGCTAGTGTACTATGTCAGCAAACAAGTTTGGTGGTAGCAGAAAAGAGATATTTGTAGCTCGAGAAGTTAGCATTAGCATTGGTGGTGGATGCTAGAAAGACGCGCCCTTATTTTCAAGCCCATACCATTGAAGTTCGACTTCATTTCCCTTGAAAAATGTTTTGCAACGTCCTGATATTTCGGGAAGAATGACCAAGTAGTCAGTGGAGTTGGGAGATTATGATATTTTTTTCACACCTCGAACTACAATTAAAGCTCAAGTTTTGGCAGATTTTCTTGTTGAATTTCATTCAAGTAGATCGGACACAGAAGATAGTAAGGATGTTTTACCAGTGAATTGGAGGTGGGTTATTTGAACTGATGGCGGGTCTAGTATTTTGGGATGCAGCGCTGGAGTTCATTTAGTTTCTTCATCTAGAGAAACAATACTTTAGTCTATCAAATTTGGTTTTCATACTTCGAATAATGAAGCTGAATATGAAGTTATTTTGGTTGGTTTTGCTGGTTTGAAACTTGTGAAGATATGTGGAGCGACTTCAGTGCGATTAGAGACAAATTCTCAATTAATAGCAAATCAAGTATCTCGAAACCGTGGCAAAAAAAGATCACTTAGTTTTGTATCTTCGAGAGCTTTGAAATTTGATGTTATTATTTGATCATGTTGTTGTGGAACATATAAGTCAAGGAAGTAACACAATGCCTGATTCGTTAGCAATTGTTACTTATAAGGAGGAGTATCCTTGGATTTTTCTTCAAGATAGTCTTTCGATTTTAACTCATTCAGACCGATGTAATTATATTGAGAAAATGTTTTTCACTACAGATGCAATCTGAGGCGATGGGTGAACTAATATCTTAATTTTTTTTATTCAAGGAGCATTGCCTGACGATGCAAAATTGGCCAAAAACTTGTGAGGTAAAGCTTTTGGATACATAGTTGTGGATGGAGTTTTGTATAAGAAAATGTTGAGTAGGCCATTACTACGATTTTTGAATAGATAAGAATCACATAAAGTTTTATCAGAGTTACATGATGGAGAAGGATCAGCACATTATGGGTTTAAAGCAATATCTCGTCGAGTTTTGTTTGCAGGTTTTTATTGGCCATTGATCATGAACGATGCCAAAAATTTGGTTCGAATCTGTGATACTTGTCAAAGGTTTGCTAATTCTATTCATAAATCAGTAGTTCCACTTATGTCTATTACGGAAGCCATACCGTTTGATAAGTGGGGAATAGATTCATAAGCCGACATCTTTGGCTGATTTTCTTGTAGAATTTCATCCAAGTAGATCGGATACAGAAGATTTTAACGATGTTTTATTAGTGAATTCGACGTGGGTTATTCGACCTAATGGCGGTCTAATATTTTGGGATGCAACATTGGAGTTCAATTAGTTGCTCCATCTGGAGAAATAATGCTTCAGTCTATCAAATTTGGTTTTCACGCTTCGAATAATGAAGCTGAATATGAAGTTGTTTTTGTTGGTTTGAGACTTGCGAAGATATGTAGAGTGATTTCATTGCGATTAGAGACAGATTCTCAATTAATAGTAAATCAAGTATCTCGAAACTTTGAGGCAAAAAATGATCGCTTAATTTTGTATCTTCGAGAGCTTCGAAATTTAATGCTATTATTTGATCATGTTGTTGTGGAACATATAAGTCGAGAAAGTAACACAATGGCTGATTGGTTAGCAATTTTTGCTTATAAGGGGGAGTATCTTTCGGTTTTTCTTGAAGAGAGTCCTTCGATTTTAACTCAGTCAGACAAATGTGATTATATTGAGGAATTATTTATCACTATATATGCAGTCTGAGGCGATTGGCGAACTGGTATTTTAATTTTTTTGATTCAAAGAGCATTTTCTGACGATGCAAATTGGCCAAAAATTTGCGAAGTAAAGCTTTTGGATACATAGTTTTGGACGGAGTTCTGTATAAGATAGCATCTAGTAGGCCATTACTACGATGTTTGAATAGACAAGAATCATAAGAAGTTTTATCAGAGTTACATGATGGAGAAGGATCAACACATTGTGGGTTTAAAGCATTATGTCGTCGAGTTTTGCTTGCAGGGTTTTATTGGCCTTCGATTATGAACGATGCCAAGAATTTGGTTCGAAACTGTGATACTTGTCATAGGTTTGCTAATTATATTCATAAATCGGTAGTTCCACTTATGTCTATGACCGAAGCCATACCCTTTGATAGGTGGGGAATAGATTTAGTGGGGAATTTGTCGATGGCATATGGAGGGCGGCAAATGGTAATTATTGTAGTAGACTATTTTACAAAGTGGGCAGAAGCGGAACCGTTATCTGGGACGAAGGCAAATGATGTGATTAAATTCATTGTAAACAGTATTTCTGACATTTTGGAGTACCTCGAAGAATTATTACGGATAATGGCCCTCAATTTAATAATAAATAATTGACTTCATTCGGCGCCTCGAAGGGAATTAAACAATGTTTTTCGACGTCTTTTCATCCCCAAGCAAATAGACAAGTGGAGGTTACAAACAGATCTATTTTAGAAGGTTTAAAGAAGAATTTAACAGGGACAGCAGGAAAATGGATAAATTATTTGTAAAAGGTACTTTGGGCTTATCAAACAACTCCTAGGGAAGCTACTAAAGAACCTCCTTTTACTTTAGCATATGGAATGAATGTTGTTAGCCCTGTGGAATCTACGATGTCATCTTTTAGAATAACCCAATATTCTCAAAATTCCAACGACGAAGCTAAAAGAGCATGTTTAGATCTTATTGATGAGAAAAGAGTTCGAACTCATTTAAATGTAATCTAATATTAAACTCTTATGAGGAATAGATACAATTCGAGGGTAAAAACGAGGAAGTTTAAAGTAGGTGATAAAGTGTTGGTAAAAGTATTTTTACATACTGAGGAGAAGAACCTCGAAAAAATAGCCCCGAATTGGAAAGGACCTTATGTGGTTGTTGAAAGGATAAAGACGAGGTCTTATCGCCTTTGTGATAGTCAAGGAAGGATGCTTCAACACCTGTGGAATATACAGCATCTGAAGCTATACTGGAAATATATATGTTGTATTTGGAATTTATTTCTTTTGATTGATTACCGCACCCTTTCCTGCCATGTTGGCCCAGGGAGGTTTTAATGAGGCGCTATGTGCATATTCAAAATTATCAATAAAATGTATTTTTGGCCAATGGTTGTTTACAAGTGTTTATTTAAACTATTTTGGTAACTGATCAAAGACTGATCAACTTTGAGGTTGATCAAGAGTAGAATATTCTGAAGTGTTGAATACATTTTTCGAAGTAACAACCATATTCGAAGTGTTACGTTTAATAAATGAACTATTATGTTTGAAGTACCACATTCAATAAATGCAATATGATGTTCGAAGTGCTACGTTCAATAAACGTACTGTGATTTTCGATGTGCCACGTTCATTCAATGTACTATAACATTCGAGGTGTTGCACTTTGTAATGATCATTTAAATTATTTTATTATGTTTTAACTTCGAATAGTTAATATAAATAAAGGTTAAACGTAAACATAACTATATAAAAAATATAAAGTAGAAGCAAAAACCTTTGTCATTCAAAATAATTCGATGGGTACAAAAGTTATAGTACTTATATGACAAATACAAAAAGATAATATAAATTTAAAAGATAGTAAAATTATTCAGGTGACTCCTCTTCGGAAGTTTCCTCTTCGAACGATGAACTTGGGATAGGATCGAAAGCTTCGTTGGGGAGACGCTGGGGAGAAGTTGGAAAGATTTATCTTAGGATATGTAGCGTGAATTTCTCGAAGAAGTGTGATGACCTTCTCTTATTTGCCATTGTTGATAGTTGCCAACATATCCTTGGTACATTCATCTTTAGTAGCAGTGACAGCAAGTTGTTTTTCTTTCTCAAAATTAGTCTTCAGTGTGGCTATTTCATCGGTTAAGTTTTTCTTTTCTGCTTCGCTATTAGTAAGGGAAGTCTGCATATCATCGAATTTCTTCTTCTTAGCAGCTAAGTCTTCAAGTAGCATATTTGAGTCGATTTATTTCTTCCTGGTGTGAAGTGTTGAGATTTTCTTTCTCGACTCGATGTTGTTCTCGTAGATGTTCTTTGACAAACAGAGGTCCTCTAAGAAATTCAGATGTTTCCATCTGGAATCTATAAAATTGATCTTTTATATGGTTACCAAATTTATCCTTCAGCTTCTTCTCAGCTTTCATGGCTCCTTTATAGCGAACCATATCTTTGGTCATTCATTTCAGATGATTTTGAGAAGCCTCGATTTCTTGAGTGAGCGTTTTTACTACATTATTAATATTGGAAAATGATTGAAGTGCAGCAAAAACATATGGGTTTGGTGGAATTGGAGGAAAGACCACTGGACTAGGTCGGGGGATAATATCTAAAGAGATCGTAGGAACAATAACATCATGAGATGCGACTTCGGATGCAGAAGGTGCAGGTCTCCTACCCAGATTGTGTAAATGAGTTTGAACCTCTTAGATTATGGGATCTTTTTCTCCAACAAGATCTTGCGATTCATTGAAGTTAATGAAACTGACAGGATCGACGTGATAATCACTTTGATTATCCTCTACAACAATTGTTTCTTTTTGTTGATTGGCAGCATCTTCAGCAGTGTTTCATTTTCTTTTTGAGGACTTTGCTGATACTTTGCAGCTATAACGTCGTCGTCATGAGATACTATCTCTTTGATGGTCGTAATTTCTTTTTCTTCCCTTTCTTATGGGGACTGGTCCTAGTGGAATTTTTATTTTTCGAAGGCGTAACAGTTTTCTTCTTTTTTGGAGATGGTTCTCCCTCTATTCCTTCTTCGATGGTCAAAAGTGTGCTTTCCTTTGTTTTTCTTTTTGAACCTTTAGGCTTCAGATTTTTTGAAGGGCTAGCACCAGATGTACTAGCTGCCTTTTTATTATTTTTTGCCTTTTTCTTTTGAGAAAGGTGGCTGTCTGATCTGTTGCGGACGAGATGGACCAATCTTGTAACATCTTATCGAGGGTTGAGTTGATCCATAAAATTTTCGGGCGGAAAGGCTCCAGGTGTGATCAGATGTAAATGACTGTTGAGGAAATTGATAGATTGGAAGGCTGTGCGGAAATCATTGTTCCATTCCGCCTCAACCCAAGCGGCAAGTTTAATGAATGTTCCTTTGGCTCTTGCTCGACGAATGGCGTAACACGTCGGAATTTCTGATAATAACATATAATTTGATAGTGAATAAGGGTAACAACAGTTAAAAAATTAATTTAGAAGATTAGTATTACAATACTTACGGCTGATCCTCCAGACAAGGTTCAATCTCGATGGATTGGTTTCAGATATTTCTTTACCGTTTTCCCATGCTCTTGAGATGAAGATGAACTTTTGCTTCCAAAACTTGTCCGCTTCTAGAAGGTCATCGATGATTTTTAGGTCATCATCTAATGTAAGATAGTAAAATTGAAGCTTTGGTCCCTTGGACAATTTGGTCAAAGATATGAAATTCCTGATGTTGAACGGAATCTTGGACAAGCGGGAGGCCATGATTACAGAAAAAAAAAATGTATATATTTATTTTAGAAAAGAGACAAAGGCATGTCGTTACACTCGCCTCATTGTTATCCCTATTATACATGTACAAGTTTACAATGTTACAACAAATAACGAGAAATATTAAATAGAATTTGTTACTTTATTAATAAGATAAATTAAAGTGCATAGTTAAATCATGTCATCACTGATAAGGAAATAGAAATTCAGGGACTAAAATGTAAATACTAAAACATTATGTAACAGATGGTAAAGTTAGAAGAGAAATTCATAATTATGTATTTTAGTCAAGGACTAAGAGTGTAATTTACCCCTTTTATGTAATTGTTTTCAGTTATAAGCTGAGTCTTTGCGCCTCTATATAAAGGTCAAAGCTGAACTAATAAAAGGGTTGGATTTCTAAGTTAGAAGACTTGTGTACCTTGATTTTCTCTCTCTAGAATCTATTTCTCTTTCTAAAAACTTTACTTCTCTAGTTTACCTAAGTGATTTCAAATAACGAAACTCACCAATCACAATAGTATATATTTCCAACGAAGTTATCACTCGTGACAAAACTAAATTATCATATTTGTATACTAAACATGTTCCATATTTTGTCAAATAAACATTAGACATTAAATTCTTAACAATTTTAAAAATTTATTAGAATATTATTAAAATTTATTTTCTTCCCACTTGCAAGCTCTGATACAAAGTTTTTATATCTTTTTTGTCATGATCTTGTTGATGTTTTTCATTTGTGCCTTTTTGTCTTATTACTTTATTCAGTCGATTTAAATAATTTTTGTATCATGGATAATATGTCAAAAATGCACTGATGTCGTACCACGACCATAAGGTCTTTTCATATATCACATTGACTTCTGGCACGAGAGCTATTATTCTCCTTGCATGATATTGATGCTCTGATTCTTCTTTCAAAAAATACAATCCTTCACAAAATAGTCAGTCTTATTGAAATAAAAACAGTTTTCTCCTATATTTTTGAAAGTATTATTGTTCTTTGTAACAAGTCTTTTTTCGTGCAAACTTTTATTTTTATATTTTAGATCTATGATGTCTACACTCATGCACATTTCTGCTTTAGACTCTTCATATACTAAGTTTATGACACACAGTTGTTTTTAAGTGTATCTAGACTTGTTTCATACTCGTCAAAACTATGAATAATCCTCTTTCAAAAGCTCTTCCGTGAAAGAGGAAATTTAAAATAAAATTTCATATTTTGAATAATTCTTGAAGTATTATTATTATATATGTGAGCTTATTTACTATTTCTTACATTTCAAGTATTATGAGAGAATAATTTTACATTTAGAAACTTAAAATTTAAATACTTTAACATACAATTTTTTTTAATACACTCTTCATGTCATTTATATTTCTCTAAACATACGTCTATTGCTCGCTGAAGTCTCATTTGTGTAGAGATAAAATATGTGGTTTGGCACAACTTTAAAAATAAGATTATTCTACTTTCTTGGTTGTCGAGCTTGTAGATATTTTTTCTCATAAAACTAAGACAAATCAATCGTATGTTTGTTTGATTTTATGTTTGTTAAATTATTGCTATTAGTTTTTAGTAATATTGTTCGCAAGTGAGATTGTTTTGGTATTTTTATTGTGCTTTGTATTGTTTATAATTAAATATTATTGTTTGCAACTAGAATTTTTTTGGTGTTTTGAAGTTTTAATTATGGATGAGGTGATAATTAATTATAATCTATCATGTTTTAATTAGATAGAAGAAGAATAAAAATATACGTGGGGACTTAGATATTTGAACTTGGATTTAAATTGGTATTTAAATTTGGATTTGAATTTGGATTTTAATATAGATTTGGAATTTGGTTTTGTTTTTTATTATTATTTTGATTTTATATTGAAATTTGGATCTAGATTTGGACTTTTATTTAATTTTAGATTTGGATTTAATTATGATTTTTTATTTTGGTTTTGGTTTTTGGATCTGATTCTTCGATTGGTTTTGGTTTTGGTTTTGGTTTTGGTTTTGGTTTTGGATTTAGATTGGATTTGGATTTTGATTTTGTTTTAAATATTAAATTTTGGATTTTGGATTTTAGGATTTTGATATTGGAAATAAGGAATTAGTGGTTTGGAATTGGGAATTTGGAACTAAGAATGAATATAAGATGAGATTTTGATTTGAGATTTGGTTGAAGAAGATAATGGGGTAGAAAAAAATGTGAAGAAGAAGTAATCTAAAAGTTTTGAATAATATAACGTTTGAAGGTCGTTTGAAGGTCGTTTGAAGAAAGTCATTTGAAGATCATTTAAAGATTGAAGACGCCTTGCACATTTTTCATAAATACACACATTAGTTTTTTTCTTGATAAACTCTTGATGCTTCTGAGTAAATCATCATAAATTTGAGAGGGATCTTAGTATATAAAGTCTTTTTATATTATGTGTTTATCTCACGTCGTTATTCTCTTATCTTTTATTGGTATATATAATAGAGAGTTTCTACTTATTGTGCTTGTAATCCAATGCAACAATAAAACACTTTCGATTTCAACAAAGAATACATCTCCGATAAAGTATGTCATCCTTATTACATTCACACTGTTATGGTGCCACTCATACTGGATTTCAGAAGTTTCTCTAACTTTGGATGAATTTAGTAGACTTTTAAGACCATTAGCAATAACGTTAACTTATCTTGTCATGTCGTAAAATTTAAACCATTGAACCGAGCTGAACCAAATCTTTATTCATGACTTCGATAGTAGTCATTATCGAAGAATAATAGTATAGGATTTTTATTATGTTTGAAGATTGGTACAAGATAAATTAATTTGAAAAGGTATGATATAATAGTATTTAATTCTATTTGTACTAAATTAATCAAAAAACATATTTGTTGAATTATTAACTTGAGAAATGTATTATATATTTTTTTCTAAAAATAATTACTTTATTTTTAACATTGTTTTAAAGTTTCCGATAAATTCCATTCATATATGATATATATTTTAAATTTATACATAAATACAAAAAATTGGAAATCAAAATTTGATTAATAATATTTTAATAAATAATGATGATATATAAAATATCTAATATGCTTAAGAGAGATTGTTAATTACTATCTTTTGGTCTTATAACCCAATCGACTATTTATAAGATTTAACAAAATTCTATATAACATTACAATTTTTTAAAAATGTTTAAGTTTAGAATTTTAATATCTAAAAAGAAAACACATTCGTGTTTGTCGTGGTAAAAAAATAATGCTTGTCACGGCAAGAAACAATTACATGTTGTTGTACTTAATGTAATATTTTTATCGCAACAAAGTTGTCCATTGTTCCAACAAACAACATGATGGCTACGTCAACCAATTTTTTAAAAATTCCAAAAAATTGTCTAATTCAGTTCACCACAACAAACAGTCTTATTGTCGGATGATCTAAACCATCTTTGATCTTAAATGTTTTTAATTTCTATAATGTTGTCTATATTCTCACTTGTTTTAATCTAAATCCAAACCGTATATCCAAATTCATATCTAAACGCTTCATATAATCCATAATTTCAACAATATTTAAATTTCGTTACCCCATCCTAGACAACCTATGTCTACATAAGTGTGTTGTTATTTTTATTAACATTTGTATCGTATTAGAAACAGACTTTGGGTTGAATATTGCAAACTTATTAATAATATAGAATATAGGTTACGATATATCTCATCCTAGTTGTATTGGATCTCTCATTATTAGATCTCGTGTTATTTTAATCAAATCTCTCTTTGTTTTTTAATATTTTTACCTTTACAAAATACCTATATAAATTGTTTGGTCATATATAAAACTCTACAATTTTCAATATATAACTCTCTCTTTAGAAAATTTTCAAAAGAGTTGAACCACAACTTACGTATTCTTATCGTTCACCAAGTAATAAATAATATATTTATTATTTTCTAATATAAAGAATCCAAATATTCAAAATCAAATATTATATGTTGAGTCAAATTCGGTTTTATATTCATACCTTAATTATGTATTACTAATAAAATAAAAGAGATTTTTTTTATAATGAAGCACATTACATATAAATCCACAAATTCATCGATCAATCTGTATTTTATTTAAAATTCTTACTTTTTTCTTTTTTTTCCATTTAGTGATTTGTATACTTTGTTTTTGTTCTCATTTATTGATTTTTATTTTATGGGTGTTATTGGATCTGAATTAATTGAAATGGGTTAAAATGCGTTTTTAGAGTTAGAGAGGGAAAATATTGATTTTGTGAACTTGGTTAGGATTTGTTTCTATTGTAAAAAAAATATTGTTTTTGTTTTTATAGCAATTCATCAAGGGTATCTTCAAGAGGTAGCTATGAAATCATCAACGCGTGAAGTCGGTGGCATAGATTAAAAAAAAATTATTGTTTAAATATTATAGATTGGTGAAAATTTTATAACTCACTTGTGTTTTATAGTAAATACATTTTTTTAATAAAACAATTTTTTAAGCGTAAATATAAAATTAATTTTAAATAATCAATAAGTTTTTTTTAATAAAATAGATGAACTTTAAAAATATAATGTAGCCCAATATGATGATCTATGAAAGTCAGACGTAAATGGTAGGATATCGTGGTTTGAACTTATAAAAATAAATAAATCAAGGGTATTGCTAACTTAGTTACAGCAAGTCTTTTACTAGTAAACTCAGTTTAAGAAAGTTCTTATTTCAATTATTGTCAGTCGCCCAACAAAGAGGAATCAACTACCCAAGTAAATGCGCAACAATTTTAATGGTTTGATTTTACAATAAATGCTAAAAGCTGTTTAAAATACACTATTATTCTTTATTTTTATAATTCCTTAGAAATTTAACAATTATTCCCATTTTTAAACTTATTCTTCTTAGAAAATAGTATTTAGTATTTAGGTTACTAAATAAAGGTAGTTTCCATATCAATAAAATCTTGTTATTTTTAACAAACGTATTTTTATCATTTTATTTAAGGTTAAGTACCGACTATTATTTATTTAATATCCATATTTTCATGTTCTTCTCAGAATGATTTGGCTTAGTCAAATATTTATCATTTAAAACGTGTTAATTCTTTAAATACCTTTGCTTATTACATGTATTTGATACAACCAGGCTCTATTAAATCTCTTCCAAGAACAGTGGTCTTACTACCCTTAAAACTCACTATAATTGTATACAACTTGTTAGTAAATATAATTTGAATCGTATATTCTTGCACAATTTATCATGGATTATATTTATATGATTATATTACATAGGAGTTACATCATACATATTATAGATGATGTTTCTCTCCATATTTGTCTCTCAATCTGCTCCACCACCCAAAGTCTCCCGAAAACCCACAAATCTATTTCTTATAAAACACTCATTCCTTCAACTAAATTACTTTTTTTTCGTTCCATCACCAAAAGTTTACATTTTTCTCCAAACCTAAACCATCTTATTCTTCTTCAATCACTAAAAGCTTGCATTTTAGTTCAGAGAACTAAAGAAAAGAGGACTGTGTTTATTTTAGTACTTGTTTTTTTTAAATAAATCAATTTCATAACCAGTGAGCTTAAAAAAATTAAAAAATCCAAAACATATCATGCGTGGTACTAGTTTTGTAGTCTTACAAAAACAAAACCAACAATATTTTCGGATTTTTTTTCCGAGTTACGGTTTATAAGATACAGACATTTAAAGTTTTAAAATTTATAGGGGTTTAACGAAGAAGATGCAAAACCTTCTTTGTTTTGCTAGATGTGAAACCTTCTTTGTTTTACTAGATGCTAAACCTTCTTTGTTTTGCTAGATGCGAATCCTTCTTTATTTTGATAGATGCGAAACCTTCTTTATTTTGCTAGATTCGAAATCTTCTTTATTTTGCTAGATGCGAAACCTTCTTTATTTTTCTAGATGAAAAACCTTCTGTGTTTTGCTAGATGCGAAACCTTCTTTGTTTTGCTAGATAAGAAACCTCTTTGTTTTGACAGATGTGAAACCTTTTTTATTCTTATATATGCGAAACCGTTTTGTTTTGATAAATGCGAAACCTTTTTGTTTTGCTAGATGTAAGACCTATTTAAATCGTGTACAACTAGATGCGAATTCAGGGGACTATGATAGATGCTAGATGCGAAACCAACCCACTAGATGCGAAACGATATAACTGAGAAATGTGTGTAAAATATACTTTTTTATAAAAAAAATCAAAACATATAATGAGTGGTACTAGTTTTTTTTGTCTTAAAAAACAAAAAGAATGGTACGGATTCTTTTTCCGAATTACGGTTTAAAAGATACGGACTTTTAAAAATTAAAATTAAAAAAGAAAGAAAGAGAAGTTGGTCACTATATTTTATATAAAAAGATATTTAAGGTATAAAGTATTTTAAAAACTTTAGTATTTTAAAAACTTTATGTATTTATCCGTAATAGGTTTGGTGGATGAGTCTTAGATGCCAAGTCTCCCTTTTGTTTATTTATTTTTATACTACCAGTATTTTTTTTCTAATTTGGAAAATAATATAATAATATGACTCAAACTTAGTTTTAAATTAAGCGATTTTAATTATTATAACTTATTATTAAGCTACTAATATTATATAATATTAGCCTTAACTCTATAAGATGATCATAAATTAAATTAGGTTAAAACTAAATTATATAAGATGCTCCGTTTATTAGGATAATTTTATAAAAAAATTGAACTTTAAAATGATAAATTTAAATTTAATTTGATATGTATTTTTCCATCTAACATTTCAAAAGTGATATGGGTCTCAGATATTGATTATTATATATCGATCATGCTAAAACCATCAAAAAGTAATCTATCCCATCCAATTTTGAGTTGATCCATATTTGGTATAAGTCTATTTTTCTTAAATTAAAATATTCATTTTGGGTATTTAAAAAGTGTTTTTTAAAATCACATCCAAACTTTAAACAAGAATATTTTTCCCACTTATTTATACACACACTCTTTTTCGAGAATCCAACCAAAAAAAATATCGACGTGTTCCTTCTCCTCCTCCTCCTTCACCGCTTTCTCCTCTCATCTTGGATCATGGTGAAAAAAAAACGAATCTCATCCTCCTCCACCACCACCAGAGCATTTTTTTCCTATCTTTCAATCTTTAGGTTGTTGATTGTTGGTTGATTTTAGGTTATTTTAGCTGGAATTTTGTTGATTTAGATTGGTTTTTGAGTGAATTTGATGGGTTAAATGTAATATTTTGGAAATTAGGTTCGAATTTTGGGATTTATGGTAGGTTTTTGCTTGTGTTTGGTGGTTGTGTTGGGTTATTTTTCTCTCTGAAAATGACTGGAAAATGTTTGAACCGATAGGGTGCGTCGTGGAATCCCATCGGTACGTAAATCTCGTACCGGTGATTCTAAAAAAGTGGCACCATAAGTGAGTAAGACATGCACTGACGGTGCACAACAATTGTTTTTAAACTTACATTTAAAAAAATAGTGGTTAGATTTTTTTTAAAACAAAATTCTTGAAGTTTCAACATATTTTACGATAATAATAATCTATTTTATGTGTTAATTATTTATGTATTTTTTTACTAACCCACTTTTATTGTGTTTATTTTTGTACTCGGACGAACGGTCTTAAGAAGTACGATCTCTCTCGGTCTATTGTGTTTACCCCTAGAAAAAATATCATTGTCCTAAAGTTTGTTGAAGCTGAGAGGGTGCTCAAAAAAATATGGTGTAACGTCAACGGAGGAGGAGCTAGAAGAGCATAGCGAATGGTCATGACATCGCATTCATAAAGGCCATATGAATGCAAAATCAGTTGAGAAAATCATTGATCTGGCTGCTAGTAGATTGTCTAACCGGTGATTTGGTTGTTGGTGGATCATCTAAGTTCTTTTGGATTTTAATTTATATTTGTGGTAAATTTTTATATATTAATTTTATAAACAAATGTGAAGATTTACTAATTTGTTTGTAATAGAAAAAAATACATAAAAAACTTATGATATTTCACGTAGTAGTTAAAACGGTGGGTCTAAAATTTATTTTGAAACTCATTAAAAATAGCTAAATATTTATCTTATATATGAATGCCCAAATTTGTGGATCTAATTTTAGATGTCAAAAAAATTATACACACAAATTCTAATAAATTATAGCATTTTTTTGAAGTTGTTAATACTTAGAATAGATATTCTAATAAATATATTTTTAATTAGTTTGAATTTCAATTATGAGTCATGTGTCTACGGTGATCCTTGTGTTCACAATATTCTTATGTCCATGGTTATTCTTCTATTGTTGTTTAATAATTGGGTTATGAGGCCCAATATGTGCATTGTTTGTATTTTAGGTTGTATGTTCAATCTTTTACAAATAGGCTTTTAGAGTTATTGAAAAGATAATACTGAAATCTGTATCTTCTTATGTCATAGTGAAACTCTTATTCTAGAAGAAACTATGGACGTAAATATTATTATCGAGCTCATTTAAAATCATATGTTCTTTTATTATTTATTATTTATTTATTTATTATTATTAGTATTTATTATTATTATTATTATTATTATTATTATGTTTTGTATATGAGCCATTTGTGATAGACATCTTAAATTTTAATAAATTGGTATCATAGTGTAGGTTGTTACACTTAAAGGCTAAAATAGTGTGTATATCAACAAAATACAAAATCAAAAGATTTAATGAGGGGATCTAGATTTGCGTTGTGGAATATTAAGTTGAAATATTTCTCGGTACTACAAGGATTGTGGAAGGCTGTGGAGGATAAGGCACTTGTATTGATGAAAGAATATGCGAAATATGATCTTTAAGATAATGTTTTATGTTGGATTTTAATGAGAGTAAATGATAACGTTCTTCACAAAATTATCACTTGTAAGACTATTGTCTGTACGTGGAAGAAGTTGTGGAAATTTTACTTAGAAAAATCAGTTATGAATCGCTTACACATGAAGAAAAGTTTGTATATTTTTAGGTTAAAACAAAGCATATCCATGATAGAACATCTTGATTATTTCAAGTCGGTTTTCATGGATCTAGAGAATATCGATATCATGGTCGACGATGATGATCATGTCTTATTTGTTTTAAGATCATCACCAACTTTCTATGAGTATTTTTTTATATCTTCATGTCCGGTAAGGATATGTTATCTCTAGCATATGTCATAAAAATACTAAAACCACAAGAGTTGAGACAACTGCAGACAAACAATCAAGCATAAAGGCATTAATATGGATTAGCATCCAAAGTCGGTAGGATCATAAGCAATTGTGGTATTGACGTCTGTATCGTATATGTGAAAAATAATTGGATATTTTTGGAAATAAATATTTATTTAAGGGATGCAAAGAAGAATAATTCGGACTTTTTAAACATTAACCAGTTGTGGTATTGACGTCTGTATCGTATATGTGAAAGATAATTGGATATTTTAGGAAATAAATATTTATTTAAGGGATGCAAAGAAGAATAATTTAGACTTTTTAAACATTATATATTTGGGAAGCAAACTATAGTGAAAGTTAGTAAGTTAGTTGTGAGAAAGTCTAAAAATAGTATATTACATTCACTCGGACCTTTGGGTACCAACAGAACTTCATCAAAGAGTAAATTTGGATATTATATGAATCTGATTGATGATTTATCAAGGACGACGTCGGTTATTTTTAAAATCTAAAGATGAGGTATATTTAATTTTTGTCAATTTGAAAACAAAAATCAAGAAGAAAATAAGAAAAAAAATCAAACACCTTATGACATAAAATGTGTTTGAATTTTGAATTCATAAATTCAACGACTTCTACAATATTGAGAGAGTAGTGCAACATCACATATTTTTTAGAACATCATAACAGAATGAGATCAAAAAAGAATAAACATAATTATTTGTGATTAAAACACAAAACGTGCTCTCAAATTCCAGTTTCGGAAAGGAATTTTGAGCCAAGGTTGTCAGTATGACTTGTCATTTGATAAACGAGTCTTCATAAACATCTATTAATATAGTATTCCTTTTGAGATTTGATATGGATCTTTGATTGATTACGAACAATTGAAGATGTTCAATTGTTCTACGCACGCACACATAATTTTAGCCAAGGAAAAAATGTGAATATATCTATGATATACTACTAGAGTGAAGGGATATGAATTATGATGTATCACTCCTAGGTCTCCAGGTTTTCTCATTAACATGGATGTATATTTTAATTAGTTTATTTTGCTAAAAAATTGGAAGTCTTGAGAAAATTCTCGAATCAATATCGGTTACGAGTAAACAAAAAGAACTTAAAACATAATCGGTTCCTAGTAGGCCCAAAAATCCTAATGGTTCTGAGGTGGATTTAGGATCAGCAGGTGAATTGTCATCACCAAATGATAGTAAAGATGATGCTCCTGAACCAAAACAACAATCTTATAACATAACATCTAACAAAAAGTAAGAGAGACTAGACCATTAAAAAGGTATGTGAACCTAGTTACATAGCCTCTATCAGTCGAGGAAGAAGTTGAGATGGAGGAAATATCTTTGGGGAAGCTATATCGAGTTCATAAGCAAGTAGGTGGATTAATGTTATGGGGGAAGAAATTGAAACTTTTATAAGAATCAAATATGGAATATTGTTAGTTTTTATAATTGACATTAAATAATAGGCTATAAATTGATATTTAAGAAAAAAGAAGGCAACCTACGGGTCGAGGCACCTCTATTCAAGCCAAGACTGATCGTTAAGGGTTTTACTCAATGAAATGATAAAACAACTAAAGGGATTTAGTGAACCTACAATGGAAGACAAGGTTTGTTTGCTGAAAATGTCACTATATATGTTGAAATTGTCACACATAAAATGTTATGAATGATTTTATATATTAATAATGTCAAATGGGTTCAAAATAAATCCATACGACATCTGTATGTACCATTATAAAATATTAGATGATTCTTATGTTTACTTGTTTTTGTATGTGGATGATATGTTTATTGATGCTTGTAGCATGTCATAAATTTTGGAGATAAAAAAAATACAGTATTGTCTAGTTTGAGATAAAAGACGTGGATATGTCAAATATAATTCTAGGGATAGATATTAATAGGGACATAATCGAAGATCGTTACACTTGTCTCAAAGAAGCAACATTGAGAAAGTATTAAAACGGTTCAACATGTTTGATGCAAAGACAATTATCATATCGTTTGCTATGCATTTCAAGTTATTTTCAACGGGATCAACCAATGATGATGTTGGGTTAGAACATATATTGAAAGCTCTATATTCAAGCATAGTTGGTAGTATCGGGTATGCCATGGTAGGCGCATTCATAATATTTCACATACGATTAATATGTTCAACATGTATATGAGATGTCCTGAAAAAAAATATTAACATAGATGTAACAGAGGCAGCTAAAGAGACAATATGGTTGCAAGGTGTGAAAGATTCGTGTTTAAATCGAATTATAAAAAAAATGTGATATTCAAAGCGACCTACCCTTTACAGATAATTAAATGTATCACGAACGTACACTATATATATGTCAGGTATCATTTTATTTGTTATATAATATCAAATGAGATTGTCGATGTAAAAAAAATGTTTACATATGACAATCCAACATATATAATAATCATTACAATCAGTTTTAAGTTTAAAAAATGTTTAAACTAGATTGGTGTTCGCAACATCAAATAAACGCCTTAGGAATATTTAGTAAGTTGGAGGAAAAAAAATTATTTATTGATAATGGCAAAATGATATTCATTTCAAAAAAAAAAATAACGAGTCAAATAATCACGAAACTTGGTCACATGACAAATCATGTTTATACCATAACAAAAAAAATTCATAGTGATCATTTGTATTCATAATGATTTTTATATTCACAATAAATTTTATAATCATGATTTTTCGTATTCGCATAAATTTTTATATCGATGGTTATTATTATTATTATATTATTATTATTATTATTATTATTATTATTATTATTATTATTATTATTATTATTATTATTATTATGTAATAATGATAATATTGAATTCATTAAATATATTATATAAATCTATTATAAATTATTTGTTAATCTTCTATAAACACTCTAAAATTTACCTATTGAAATAGGTAGTTTCCCTTTTAAAAAAAATAATTATAAGGAAAATATAAATGCTCATCTTACTTAGAAAAGTTGGTGGCATTAAAAGCAAAATTTCATAAATTTAGAGGGTTTCATTTCAAAAGAAATCCAAAAACTGGAAACACAGTAATAAAAGTCAAATCATATAAGTATGAAAACATTAGATAAACTTGATGCATTGACACTTGAAAAAACAATTTGTACAGTTTTGAAGTTGACGTATGAGTAAGAGAGAGACCTAGAGAGAGAAAGAGGTGGATGGCCCATTCTTTGGAAAGAGAGTAATAAATGCAAAGAGGCAGAATGGTACAAGACTTTACTGGCAGAACAGAAAAGATTATATAGTGTGATGTGAGAGCTGAAGAAATCATTTTGTAATCGATTGCTTTATGATTGATTACTTTGTTTCTTTTGAAAATGTATTTTTCAAAAAGTTTTATTTTTAAAAAGTTGAGAGTGAGAGGGGGAAGAGAAGGACGTTAAATAAAGCCCTTTTCCCAAAGTCTCTTGCTTTTTAAACTTTTTTTCAATTTTCTCTGACATCAAGATAAAAGTGAAAGCTTGAAACTAAAGAAAACTATGATGAGGCTATAATTACAATATGATAGGTAGAGATGGAGTAGATAGAGAGAGAAGACATCCATGCATGTCTTCTTGTGCCAGTAGTAGTAGGCAATGGCAGTTTGGGTTTTCGTATTTCCATAGGCAGTTAAAGCTTGGTAGTAAGCCCAATGGCAGGGTAATTATCCAGTAAAACTTGGTAAGCAAGAGATTTTAGGGTAAAAAATATCTAAACAGTACTTAACCATGCCTTAACAAATTACAGTTAATTACTTGAGGATTTCAAATTTTATGGTTTCTGTTTTAATAGTGTAGTTTTCTTTATCTTGGTTTTAAAACAAATTAATATGATTTTATTATTCTATGAAAATTAATGTCTTCTTGAAAATTTTAGAATATTTAAAATGAATAAAAAATAAAAAATATATTAATAAAATGTGATAAAATTACTAAAACGGAGACAAAATCGGATAATATCGGGCACTAAAATTTGTCTCTTTTGAAAAATTAGTTAAAAACAAAATTGGTTATATTTTTCTAGATACATGATCGATTATTTTTGTTAGATGTTTATTTATTTGGTTAAATCGAGTTTTACACTCAAACGATATATATAGAGGGTTCTTGAATATGAGATGGGCATACAAAAGTTCTAGATATAAAGGTTTAACGGAAAAATATATATTGGAAATTGGCGCCAAATAGTGAAACTAGTTTTGGTTCAACATAAGGTGGCTTCATCTTTTGCTAGGGATACCATGCTGCCTGAAAAATTGTATGAAAGTGAGAAGCAAGAAATGCTTGAGACGACATATAACACGATCATTTTTTATTTGAGTAACAATGTGCTGACACATTACTTTAAAGAAAATTCAAGATATGGGTTCTGAAACAAACTGGAGAGCCTAAATAAGATAAAATGTATGAAAAATCGGATGAAAACGAAATTATTTGGGTTCAAGATAAAAGAAGACAAGAATCTTGATGGATTCTAAAAAATAATAATTGATTTGAAGAATATTTGTGAGAAAATTGATGATAAAGATCAAATAGGGATCTTACTAAACTTATTGTCATATGACTACGAACAATTGAGGGATATAATCTGATACATTAAATAAACTTTGTTTATGGATGAGTTAAAGCCTGCAATAAGCTCCAAATAATTGGAATACATGCAGTACAAGAGGGCTGAGGGTTCAAGATGTAACAATAAGGGTTTGAATGTAAGATGAAGTTCAGACATAAGGGACAACAACAAGAACAAATGAACGTCGGGATCAAAATCATTAGAAAAGTTTGACAAGTCCAAGTTATGATGTCATTATTGCAAGAACTTAGGTCACTTTAGAAAACAATGCCCGGAAAAGCTAAAGAATCAATATGACAATAAATCACCAGGGATGTTTCCGTGGCTTCTGAGGGTTATGACTCTACAAAGGTCTTGGCGCACTCATTAAATGAATGCCAACATGAGTGGATTCTTGACTCAACACAGATATTGGTTTAATCAATTGAGAAGAATAATTGAGGCATTGTGTTACTTAGAAACAATAAAGCTTGCGATAAAGTTTGAATTAGATTCATGAAGATCTTAATGTATGATGGTTGTGGTCAAATTCTAACTCTTGTGAATTATGTTCCTAATTTGAGGTAAAAAATCTTATCTCTCTTGGTTTGTCGATAATTTATATTGTTTAATCTAAGTTGAAAATGGTCACATGAAAATTGTTAAATATTTTATGACTATAATGAAAGGAAAATTATCAAATAGACTTTATTTCTTGATAGGAGATACTATGAAAGAACAAGGACTAATCTGTCTAATAAAATTTTATATGATATAACTCTCTAACATAAGCAATTGGGACATGTGAGTGAGAAAGGTTTACTGAAGTTGCACAAACAATGGCTGTTTGGAAAAGATAAGTTGGTTGACTTGGAATATTTTCAATCATGTGTGTATGGTAACAGTAGTAATGCCAAATTTGTAAGATCCGAGTACACAACAAATGGGGCTATTGATTATATCCATGATGATCTTTAGAGACCTACAAAGATTTATTTACATTGAGGTAACATATACTTTCTATAAAAAAAATTATTAGTTAAGAAAGATATGAATTAATCTATTAAATACAAAATGAGAGGCTTTAGCTAAATTCAAGCAATTTAGGATTATAGTTGAGAAATAAATTGGCAAATAAATGAAAATTTCAGGACTCATAATGGTATTGAATTATGTGTAAATAAATTTACGGACTACTACAAAACTGAAAGGATATCTAGATATAAGATTGTAAGGGACATTCTACAGTAGAATACCTTAGCTGAAAGAATAAACATGGCCATCATTGAGAGAGTGAGGTGTATGTTAGTGAGTGCTATGCTCCATATGCAATTTTGAATATAATAGGTGTTTGTTTACTGTGATTGGCTTGAAGAATCCACAAGAAATATGGTATATAATGTTATATGCTATTAAAACTTAAGATTATTTAGTTGTGCAACATATGCATATATTAGACAAGACAAGTTGCAACGAAATCCCCGTAATTGATATTTATTGAGTATTCAGAAGGTGTGAAACGTTACAAATTATGGTTCCTTGAAACAGGTTAGAATAAGTGTCTTATTACCAGAGATGTAACATTCAATAATAATGAGTATCCTAGTATAATACTGAAAATAAGCTTGAGGCCAAATCTGATGGAAACGACAAACTTGAATTTGAGACAGAGTCACCTGGGAGAAAATTTCTTATGGTTGAAGGAGAAATAAGACAACTCATACACTAAAATAAGAATAATATATTGAAAATGCAGATAGGCAGACTCAACATGGTTACCAAGTAGCAAGGGACAAGACAACGTGTATCATTAAAGCTTCTGAAAGGTTTAGATATGTTAAGCTTACATCTTTTGCATTAGCTACAACATTTAAAGTTATTAATTATGAGCCTTAGAGCTTTAGAAAAGTAATACAAAGTGAGGATAAATCCAAATGACTTACACCTATCAAAGAATAAATCACTTCTCTTCACAAGAACAACATTTGAGATTTGGTAAACAAACCAAAAGGAAAGAAACTGGTTGATTGCAAGTGTTTTTTGTAAAGAAATGAAGAAGTTCCAAAGGTGGAAAAGGTTATGTTCAAGGTCATGCTGGTTTACATAGGTTTCACTTAACAAGAGGATGTGTATTATAATGAGATGTTTTCACATGTGGTTAAACACAACCTAATTAGGATTATATTTCCAATGACAACAAAGTTTGACATAGAGTTGGACCAGATTAACGTGAAGTCAACCTTCATAAATGGGACCATTAAGAAATTATATATATGAATTAGCCTTAAGGTTTTCTAAATGTGGAGATAAATGACCATATGTGCCTCTTAAAGAAGTCATCGTCTGGTTTGAAGCAATCTTCAAGGCAATGGTAAAAATGATGTGATGATTTCATGATTGACAATGATTTTTGAAGAAGAAATTATAATAATTGTGTATATGTGAATAAATATGATTCTACTTATACATATCTACTGTTTTATGTAGATGATATGTTAATTTCTAACAAAGACATGGTAAAGATTGAATTCTTAAGAGAAAAGTTGATGAACAAATTTTAAAAGGAAAAATATAAGCTAAACTAGAAAAAATTCTTAAGATGGAGATAACTAGAGATAGACAAATATAAACATAATTTTTTTCACGAGAAGGTTCTCTGAAGAAGGTGTCCGATATGTTTGATAGGAAAAATGCAAAACCAGTTAACTGTCCAATTGCTCATCATTTTAAACTTAAATCTATAAAAGTTTATGATAAACACATAAAAATGCAGAAAATGAAAGGAATTCCTTATTATAATGGTGTGTAAAGTATTATGTATGTCATGGTAGGTAGTAGACCTGATTTAATTAATGTTTTAAATTTAGTGAGAAGATTCATGTCACGACCCTCTAGAAAATATTGGCAGGAAGTCAAGTGAGTTCTGAGATACTTAAAAGGATTCAAAAGTCTCCAAATGATATATATAGAGACTGATATGGACTAGAAGACCTTGAAAGTTTTGTTGATTCAGACTATGCTAGTTGTTTAGATATTATGGAATTTTCGACTACTTATGTAAATTTGTTGTTTAGTAGTGCAATAAGTTGGAAAGAAAATCTCCAACATATAGTAGCATTATCCTTAACAGAAGAAGAATATATAATTATTATAGAGGATATAAATGAGTTTATGTGGTTAATAGGAATGCTAAGGAAACTTGCAGTTAAATAAAAAGTTCCATTTGTGCACTATGATAATCAACGTTCAATAAAGTTTTCAAAGAACTAGGTGTTTCCTAAATTCACTAAGCACATTGATGTTAAACTTCTTTTTGTAAATATTATTCTGAAAAATTGGGGCATTATGTTAGAGAATATTCATACAATGATAATCAAGCATATATGTTTACCAAACTAGTGGCAACAGACAAGTTCAAGCATTGCTTGGACTTAGTACATATCAGAAGCACTTGAGGCCCTTGAAGGGGAAACATTGAAGCTGAAACAATTGTGTTCATTTCTTGTAAGTCAAAGCCAATATGAAGGATTGTGAATTATGGTTTTGACATGTAAACTATTAAAGCATAACTGTTGAAACTTTAGTGTTGTATGCATAACATCAGTCGTCGGTTACATTGTCTATGACTTCGACTGCACAACCAAGGTATCAGCTGCATCGGCCAAGGCGTCGGTCCCATCGGCCAGGAAATCATCAGACAAGACGTCGGCTGATGGGTGTATATGTTGTTATAAAGTTTTGGTTGCAATAGTAAAATCTACCTCTTGGTTATTTTTGTTAGGAGTTTGTTTATTCTGTTGTGGTGATATCTGCACTAAACAATAATATATATATATATATATATTAAATTAGAAAGTGCTCAATATATCTATTTTTGAGGTTAAACTAAGAATGTGAACGACTATAATAGTGAGAGAATAGATTAAATCACAAAATACTCAATAGATTTATTTATGGAAAGAACAAATAGAGATCTTGATAGATCCATCGTGTGAGTTTTAGAAATTACAGTTCTATAAATATTGTTCTCTCGTTTAATCTTGTGTAAAATGTTGTATATGTTTGAGCAAGAGTGTGAATATTATTATTGTGGTTCAGAATTGATGTAGGTTGCATTGTGAAAGCACGATAAGTTAAATCAACCCAATGTGATGTTATAAGTTTTTGTTTTAATTTCTACCCAAGAAAATAAATTAATTGAGAAAATATATTTTTTCTTTCGTAATTAGATTTTTTATTGATGTTTATCACCAATTTATAGTAATTTATGCGATTAAAATGAATGTAATCATAAAAAGTCACAAAGATATATAGATATAGAAAAATAAATGAATTATATAATAAAAACTAATACATAATTTATATATAAATTTTATGGACGACTTCATTTTTATGTCGAACTAATTTTCTATTTAAAATATTGTTCGATATGTGGAAGTTATAAACGAAGTTTTTTAAGTGGATATTAATATTAAGAATAATTTTGAATATTATTTACTTCTAAATGTTTATATTATTTTCAAAATTAGCAAAAAAATTAAATTTATGTCTAGTTTTTAGAAATCAATGGAAACAAATAAATTAGCATGTTTTTGTTGTTATTATATGTCGACATATATATATATAATACGTGTTTGACATATTTTTAAGGTATTAAAACTCTGTTGGCATAATGCTTTTCAGATCTATCACAATATTATTCATTTCCTCCATATGGATCCATTGATTTTTAACACGAACAGTACATGCATATTTAGTTTTGGAACTAAATAAACAAGACATGTCATAAGGTAGTATATTAAATTTATTGGTTTGGATAAATGCGTATGTTTAATACAGAAATATAGTATATTTTTTCGTAAATTACATGACATATTTTTATATTTGATATGTAATTAAATATTTTTTAAAAATTATGTAGTGAAATTATTTGTGACTCGAAACACAGAAAAACTATATTTTATACCAAATATAATTGAGATGCGAAGATTCTGAATCAGGATCTACCAAATAAAATTAGAAAAACTTCTAACAATATAAGTTTTAGATATTTTTTATTCTACATATTTAATATTGCATCGATTTCATTGAAATTGTTGGTATTCATTTATTTATGTTGTTAATAAAAAAACATTGGTATCACTTGACTAACTTAAAAATTATATATATATGAAATTTTAAAAAATAAATGAATAAACTTATATAATTTTATTTCTAAGTTTTCATTTATTAAGTCTATTAAATACAAAGTTTTCATATTTTTTATGACTACATAAATATATTAATCTTTACTATTTATCGATTTTGGTGGTCAAATCCACGATGCTGATTCAGTAACTCATAGACTACTAAGATGAACGTAGTCTTTATGTGAGCCATATGTTTTTTTTTTATATTTTGATTTGGTACAGTTTGTTATGGTGCGAAAAATATTTAGTTTATTCTGAAAAATAATTATTTAAATTATTAAAAAATTAATTTTCAAATTCAAAATAAAATTAAAATAAAACTTGATTTAAACTAATAATTTTATTTTATTAAAATTTGAAAATACATGTGATCACGATCACATTATTGTTTTTTAATAATAATAATAATAATAATAATTTTAAATTTTAGATTAAAAGTATCAAAATATAGGTTATTAATTTTCTATAATAATAAATTATTTTTTTATTAACAAATTAAAGCAATTTTCCATTAATTGTATTATGATATTTAAAATAAAAAAAGTTAAATCATTTAAAAATATTTAATTATCACGTAAGATTACCAAAATATTAAATATGGATCGATATAAAAAAATAGAAGTTATCAGTAGGTATAAGGGCCACGTTGTGTACAAAAAAATAAAATTATGATAAATAGGTGTTAAAAAAGTAAGAGAACATTTTATATAAAAAATAAAATTATGATAAATAAGTGTTAAAAAAAGAAGAGAACTTTGTATACTTTAATTACAATTGCGACTCATTATATATCTAAAATTTTATTTTCTCTTTAAAGTAGTTTTTTTACCCTTTGATTCTTTTTGGAATCGGCACGATCGAAGGTAATGCTGAGTCTTTTAGAGTCTCGTCATTTTTTCAAACCTCAGTCTTTTATCAAGCATTCGCCAGAATCTTAACCAGAATCTTCACTTCGTCGTCTAAGCTTCATCTTGTTTTTCATTCTCGTTAATTACTTCATTTGTTTTGTTTAAATTCATTAAATTAGTTTGTTGTTATATATTCGATCGTGTTTTGTTAGATTTAGGGATATATTTACGTGGTTTTGATTGAACCATGATCTTAAAAAGATGAAAATCATTCAATTTAGGGTATTCTGGAATGATTTTTTCGTACAATCATTGAAACATGGTGTTATAAAAAATATGCATTTGTGGGTTTGGTAGAATTAGTGGGTGCATATGAAGGTATTTTTTTCATTTGACATTTGTGGATACTATGTTTTAGAATTATGTTCGCTTTACATTTATAAGTTACCTATATTTTTTTCTTTACATTTAGGATTGTTTTGTGTTTCGCGCTTCACATTTAGCAACGTTTCATGTTTGTGCTTCACATTTAACAATGTTTGCGCTTCACATTTAGATTTAATAGTATTTCGCACTTCACAGTTATCATTTTGTTCTGTATAGTATTTAACATGAACTTATATTTGATGTGTGCAACATGGGCAAAGCTTACATTTACAAATCAGATTTATATACCCTTATCAAAGTGATTAAGGACAAAAAATAAAAATTGTTCGCACTAAAGTAAGAAGAAGAATCATATTCTATTGTCTATTAAAATGTATATATGTTCTAATAAGAAACAATAAACAAAAATTAGTAACTAAGAAACAATGGAACTCTATATTAGGATTCGTCAAGATTTACGAACATTGAAGAATAAGCTTTCAAATTATGATCCAAATTCTTAGAACTTACAATAAGAAATATGAGGACTATCTTTTGTTTGAAACACGATGAAGAGCTAATGACATTAAATATCAAAACCTTACGACTCAATCAAGGAAAAAACAATGCAAAAAACATTTATCACAAATTACAAATTTAAAGATCAATATATGAATTTCGTATCGCGACAATATCTTATATGTTAATTCACATTTTCCAATCGTGGTTGTAATTTTTTCTTGTTTCTCCTATAACATATCATTTACTTGTTTCTTCCCGTTTCGCATATAGCATAACATTTAATTTTTATTTCACTATTCATATTTAGTTTTCTTCTTGATTGACATTTTTCAATTCATTCATCTGAAAATTCAAAATATGAATTAAAAAAGTTAAAATTATAATGTTTGAGGTAAAAAAATTAATTGATTAAAATTATAAGTCTCTTACCATCAAACCTATTGTTGGTAGACAAGCTAAACTCAATCGTGACTGGAAAATATAGACGAAGTTTGAGCTAAAAAAACTAGAAGAAAAAAAAGAACGAAATTTTGGATGATATAAGAAAACATAGAAAAATAACATAGATAAATATATATGAAAAATAAAAAAAAAATTATATTTATGTATTTATTTAATGGTATTTAAAGTACCATGAAAAATAAAATATTAAGTAGTAATTGGTGAACACTATTTGAATACAATGGACCATAAATATAAAATATGGTTGTTGTGGATACCCATTAATTTTTTATCTTTTAAAAACATATTTTGATTATATTTTGAATATTTGATATTATAACCGTATTATATTAAATACTAATTTTTATTGTTTGGTCGACATTATATGGTTTTATATTATATAAAATGCATATAATTAATTTAATAATACAAATACAATATCACGGTAATAATATTTTTGGTTTAATATCAATATGGTTTGCTTTAGTAAATTCTATATGTGATACGAACTCAGTTAATAATAAGACAAATATATAACTAATTTTCATATTAAATGATACAAGTCAGAAAATATAAACTTGAAAGTTAGATTCGAAGGTAGACTCTAAACCTATCCTTCATTGAAAATAAATGGTAAGATAAAAATGTATCATGGAATATTTGGCGAATAAATTGATAAACGATATCATAAATAAAAGTATAAATTTTGAAAAGTTTTAAAAAGAATTTAAGTTGGTATTATAATCCATTTTTTTGGTTCATCGAATTAATTTATATGAAAATGATGTATTTTGTTTTTAAAAAGTTTTTGTGAATTTTGTTCTTTTATGATTATTTTATTGGTTTCACATGTATATATAGTTAGGAGAGCTGTTCAAATGATTATATAAAAATTCACAATTTGTACAATTTATTTTTATCTTATTTGTACTATTGTAAATGAGTTGTAATAAATATTATCACTAACGATGGCATTGTAATAGTTTAGGGGTGGATGATTGAATAAGATTTTTTGACTTTATTTGGTAGACAATTAAATTAAGTCTCTTGAAATTCATTTGTGAGCCTGGTCGGATTAGAACAAAAAACGCAGACTATAGAATATGAATTATGTTAGGTGTACTTGCAACCCTAACACACTTCACTCACTGAAACCCCAAAGAATCCTAACGCATTCTCTTCGAGCCACAGATCATAGAATTCAGCTCATGATTCATTCGGTGACATAAGGGTTGTTTGATCAAATGTTTCTCACGATCGGGCTTGCTCTTAGTTTTATTCTCAATTACCCTTTAGACAAATGGATGAATTAACCAATCCAAACTTGTCCATAAGAAAGAGAAAATGATTTTTAACGAAGGTTTCATGAGTTGATCAAAAAATTTGATTATGTGAGGGAATATAACAGGTGTTGAGGGTATCTTGAATCACCTGACCCCTTTGAAAATGAATATCCAGGTGTATATGTTTCATTCTTGCATGGAACGCAAAGTTTAAAGTGACGGAGCTTGCGTTAAAATTATCACACCAAATCACCAAAGAATGAAACACCGAGAAACCAATTTTATTGAATACAGAATACAACCAGATGAGTTCCGCAAAAAGGTTGGTAATAGTGCGTTACTAAGATTATTTACTTGACATTGCAACCATGTTGTGTTTTTTTAATAACCATGATACCATTGTATCCTCGAAGAGCATGCAATATCCGACTACAGAAAAATGATCATCCAAGAAGAAAACCCAATCTGCATCAGTAAAACCATTGAGGTGAAGGTCAGGGTTAGATATTATGTGAATACGTACATACAATCTCTTAAATAAGTACTAAGCCATCATTTTTACCCCTTGGAAATGTATGTTTGTAGGACGATGTTGAAATTGAATTAGTTTATTTAAAACATATAAAATATTCGTGTTTACAAAACATATTGTAAATAGCCTAACATGCTACAAACTTTTGTTGAATACAGGAGAGGCTCACCATCAGTGAGTGAAATATCATGAGTGAAACACATAAGAGTGAAGCAAGAATTAACAATGAATAGCCTTTTACTCATTAGTAAGTTTTTAATGTGTTATGTGTGTGTTAAGTCAAACGAGGTAGAATATTTATTAAATTCAATTCCTAGGGAAAATGTAGGCTACCTATATCTTTTAGGCAAAAATTAAAGCTGAGTATGTGAATGAACCTTTGTAAATAGATAGGTTGGTTTCCTACTATAATAATATCATCAACATACACTAGTGAGATTATGATAACTTGTTTTGACATATAAAAGAACATATAACAGTCAGCACGCGATTTTTTAAAATCCTCATAGTATTATGTGTCCCTTAGCTTAGAATACCAAGCCTTTGGGGCTTGGTTTAAGCTACAACTGACCTTGTGTAACTAATACATATGAAAGAGCCTCTTAGAATCATCAAATCCTTCAGGTTGCACCATGAAAACGTTCTCAGTGATTACTCCCTTGATTAAAAGCGTTATTAATATTCAATTGCCTAATATCCCAACCCTTAGAGAATACTAGGGTCAAACCCGCCTAATCGTGGAGACCATTATCAATGGATTGAAAGTCTCAATGAAATTAATTTATTATGTTTAGTGGAACCCCTTTGCCACCAACCTCGACTTGTAACATTAAACGAACTCATCAGTGTTGTGTTTGACTTTACAAACCCATTTATAACTAATTAGGTTCATTGTAGAACACCACAGAACTAAATACCAAGTTTTATTTCTTATCAAAGCATCATAGTTAACTTGCATAACCTTAAACCAACTAGGGTTAGTCACAACATGAGAGAACTTTGTAGCTTGTGGTGAAACCTCTGTTGAAGTAGTGGTGATACATGAATAGACACGTTTAGGTTCACTAATGTCATGTTTAGGTTCACTAATGCCATGTTTAGCTCTAGTGGTCATAGGATGGATATTGGTTGTATTTTTTGCCAAATTATTCACAGGTTGCGGTAGATTAATGTCAATAGTCAACCTGAGACTATGTGTATACATATTTTGGTTTGTGTTTTATGGCTCAATATTTCCGGTATATATTGGTTGAAACTTTGCGTGACATGATATGTGTTGAATGTGAAAGTTGCGTATTTTGGCTGGATGATTGAATATGTAACATAGGTTAATATTTTAATGGTCTGTGTGTTGTACCATGATATGTGTGTGTTTGGTAGGTCATATGACTAAGTTGTTTTAGTGTCAATGATTATGCATTATTTGAGCAAGACCAGTTGGTAAAAATGAATGCCTAAAATTTAAAACAGGTGTATTATTAGGATTAATGTTGCTCGATAGTGATTGTATAGATAGTATAGGGGCCCAAGTATATATCCTTGCAGAGTTATGCCTATTTAGTGTTTAAAAAACCTATGACATAAGATAATTCTAGTTCATTAAACACTACACTTCTAGACACATAAAGTCTACTTGTAGAACTTAGACACTTGTATCCCTTATGACTTTCATTGTAACCTAGTAAAATATAATTGGTAGAATGAAATTTTTTTGAGGTAAATATTTCCTCATGCATGGGAAACATGCACAACTAAAGGCCTTTAAGAACGAGTAATTAGGATTTCATTTAAACAGTTTCTCATATGGTGATGCATCTCTTAATACGATAGTGGGTGACCTATAATCAAGTGATTAGAAGTTAGAAAGGCTTATGGAAAAATAGTAAGGTATTTTGGACTGGGCTAAAAGTGTAAAACATGTGTCCACTATATGCCCGTGTTTCCTCTCAGCTCTGCCATTATGGGTAGAGATGTGAGGACATGATGTTCTGAGTAAAATCTCACACTCCTTGGCTATAAGAGCAAAAACCATAAATTCACCTCCTTAATTAGATTGAAATGCCTTGATTTGTCTATTAATATATTTTCAAAAAACAATTAAAAAATTTAAAGGTATTCAATGTCTCACTTTTGTGTTTTAAGGGGTAAATCCATGTATTCCTAGTGGAAAGAACCCATAAGACAGAATGTATTAAGTCTAAGATGTTTTTAGATTGTGAATCATATCTAATATAGGATAGTGCATGAGATTCATCTAGTTGGCAAGAGTCACAACAAATAATTTTATTCATTGAATCAAATGTAGGTTATAGTGCTTTAAAATGATAGACAACATTATGTTGGAATGGTAGTCTAGTCTCCTGTGGCATCATTCTCTTAGGAAAATTAAATTACTAGAGACTAACTTTTAGGATAAACATAAACATTAAAGACTTTTGGAAAAAATACTTGGACCCTTGGAACTTAACAGATTATATTTGAAAGCACTCTCCAACTTGTATAGGCCATGTTCAGTTGTTCTTGTAAGCAACACTCTCCCTGTGGATTTGTCCTTGAAAAAACAAATATTTTGATGAAACTCAAGATAAATAGGATTGTTTAATGTAAGTTGGTATACTGATAATAGGTTTTTGCTGATTTGAGGAACATGTAAAATGTTGTTTAATGCTATTATTCTGGTTTTAGGTGTGTTTACGTTAGAATTTTCTACATGTTTCATTATTAGTTTTCCACCACTACCAATAATAATATATTTCTTACTAGAATAATTAGCCTTCTCTCTAATTAGATTATGGTTTCTTCTCATATGGTGACTATAACCACTATCCAAAAACCAAGCATTGTCTATTGGTTGGTCTTATGTTGCTATGAAAGCACATTGCTCATGTTCTTGGTTGGTCTTGTGTTGCTATGAAAGCACATTGCTCATGTTCTGACTTATCTTGAACACTAAGAATATAACCCATCACACTTGGGTCATATCTAAAGTAAAAATAGGCACACGAGTGACCATACGTACCACAAACTTGGAAAGTTAGCTTATTTAGAGTGTATCTTCCACCATTTTCTCCTTTATAGTTGTTATTCCTGCCACAATAACATCTTCATTGCCCTCTGTAATTGTTGTGACCATTGTAATTACTTGAGTTGTTGTTTATTGTTCTTTTTCACCTTTGTTGATTGCATAATTGGTTGTTGCTAGGTTCAACTAGCCAAATAGTTGGACAGTTTGATTAACTGATCCACTATACTCTCAAAAGTAAGGAGAGTAGATTCCAAATCTAGCCAAAATTATAACTTCTCTTTTAGTTAGACTAACTTCAATAAGGGTATACTTATAGTACAAGCCTGCTAGGATATGAGGCGAAAAATCATCAACATACATAGGGGAACCATCCAGAGTTAACTTATCATAAAAAAAATCATTTTATTTAAATAGTCTCTCATTGTGCTGTTTCATTTATGAGGTTTTTTAAACTCATATCTGAAAACGTTATCCTAGACTTGGTTTGAGTAGACCTGTTATCGGGTCGGGTCGGTCCGGGTTTACACGAGACCGAGACCGACTCGTTAAGCTACCGGGCGGGTCGAGCCGGACCGCTAAGCGAAGGGAGCCAAATATGATGGATCGGGACCGGCTCGTTAAGAGTCGAGTCGGTCCGGTCCGACTCTTAACGGGCGGGTTTGTTAGTTTATCATAATTGTTTTTAGGGTTTTAGTAAAAAATATACATAGGTTAGGAAAAAAAATTATATATCTCCCTTACCGGGCTGGTTACCGGGCGGACCGGTCCAGACCGGTAAGAGAATCGGTCCAAAATTTTGGCTCCCAACCCGCTCCCTAAGGTATTCGGACCGGTCTCGGGCGGGCCTTACCGGTCCGGTCCCGGGCGGGTTAACGGGTTGGGAGGCCCCCTAACAGCTCTAGGTTTGAGAGCCAAACAGTCTAGTAACAACGTCCCATAGGTACTTGAAGGTTTCTTCCTCTATTAGCTGAGAAACTATTAATGAGGTCATGATGTTGTAGAACCACCCCAAGAGTAACTAGTCCTTAACTGCTGAGTCTTCAAACTCAAAATTTGCAGTGACCTTTCTATCTAGCTTAATGATTAGTTTAGGAGATCATGATTTATCTCCATTGTTAAACCATCTTACGTTATTTTTTTTATGACTGATAAGACCACGGTCATCCATAACGTATGAAGTCTTTTTTTGTCTAACCTGATAGAGTTGAATGAATTAATATGGTTCATCTGCAAATGTTTGTCGCTAAAGGAAGCATTAGTGAAGTGATGAGCTGAGCTTTGCAAGTTTGATAATAGTGCTGAAGTAACAAAATTAATCATTGGATGGAAAAAAAAAACCGCACGATACTAAATTAGATTATATGAAAATATAATATTTTGTTTTTGAAATTTTTTGTGATTTATTTATTTATTTATTTATTTATTTATTTATTTATTATTATTATTATTATTATTGTTATTATTTATGTGACGGTTATTTCATTGATTCGACAAAAGTATATATAGACGCGAGAGCTGTACAATTGCTTACATAGGAATTCTAAATCTTTTACAATTTATTCTTATCCTATTTATATTATTGTAATTTATACTGTTGTAAATAAAGTGTAATACTGTGACTTGTATTAAGTACTGCTATCACTAACAGTAGCGGTATTTATATTGTTGTAATTTATACTATTTTAAATAAAGTGTACAGTGTGAGTTGTAATATTACCGTCACTAACGGTAGCATTGTAATATTTGGTTACGAAAATTAATTATTTTTAATAAAATTAATTTCACTAAAATATAAAAAATGCTAAAAATATTTTGGACATATCCGTCAAATAGTTTTATTTTTTATAATATAAATAGAGAACAATAAATAGAAAATAGATCACGATTTCTATTTAATATATTTAGCATTCGAAGAAATATTTTAAAATATTTGTTAGAGATACCGATTTTAAATAAATAATATTATTATGATCATTTTTTTATAATCATGTTCGTCATTGGCCTTACTAATCACGTTTGAAATGCTCTAAACAATGAAATAATTATATCTGATTACCAGACTATGTATTGAGAACCAAAAGCGAATGTCAGATCTCATTCTCATTCCATCAGATTTTTTTTTTAATATATTTTTAACAAAAATCCATTATTTGAAAAATACTATTTCCAAAATGGATAAATGTAATTTTAATGTGCACGGGATGGCCATAACCTTATTTTATAGGACACCCTAGAATCTCCCCACACCACCCACACTAATTCTATTTATTGTACATATGAAATTATGTATGGCCCCATAATTCTTTCTCATGTCTCTTTCGCGGAACATATACCACTATTTGAGAAATACTATTGGGACTTACAAACAAAAAGACCGACTACGGTGGTTTGAATGAAATATCTATTTAAATATTTATTCATTTATTTACTATCTTTTGTTAGTATTGTTGATCAAATTTTATATATAGAATTTAACCCCATATATATATATATATATATTCATTTTATTAAAAAATAAACAATTATATCATTACATTTAGTCAAAATATCTAAATCAAAAGTTGGACCAATGTTTATGTAATCAATATAACTCTTTATATATAAATATTTTAATAGTATAAATGAATGAATTAAATAAAGACCCCGACCCTCTTATAATATATAATAAAGATTATACGAGCAAATTAAATATTTTGAAGCTGATAAATTACGGTTCAATAATACATCTTATAATTTAATTGTTGATTAGATATAATAATAATACCGGTGATAATATATTTAATATTTATTTATTAATAAAACTATATATTGAGAATCTCTTAAAACTTGTAAAATAATCCATAATGCGAAGCAATATTACATCTCAATACAACACTTAAACTGTAGCTTGTCGCTTATATTATTTCATCAATAAGAAATTATGAACAATCACCGAAAAACTATTAACTTTTGTAAAGTTGGGCTATGTCATTCTAGATTGTCGACATAGAATCAGTTGTACCATCAAACATCCAAATCTTTCAAGAACCACAATACCAATCTCCAACAACTACATCATCATAGAAAACATCAAAATAAACTAGACACAAGAAAGTATAGACTTTTAACACTCCAGATCCATCTTGCACAAATAACCAAAGACCATCAAAAAAGAAAAAAATTGTAAAAATGAGTCTTAGTATAGAAAATTCAATTTCCAACAATGAATATATAAACATTCCTTGTATACACAAATCAAAGTTGGCACACATAGCAAAATGTTAAAACCCTATACTTTAACCATTTCTAAAGGTACTCAACCCCCACAAATCTAGTAGTCAAAATTTTGTAACTCAACATCACAGAGGTCAAACATGGTTACGTCTTTTTGTACCTTATCGTCACATTTAGCCAAAAATCAACAACGTCGTTAGCTTCTCAATAAACATGCTCAAAATTAGCCTCAAATCAAAATTCTTTAATGCCCAAGAGTTCCTTCCTTAAATCCTAAGATTTGGAATTAGATTTAACGACATTAATCACCAATTGAAAATTCTTTCTTATGATATCAACAACTAAAGTGAGAGAATAAACAAGTTTAAAACCCAACAAAAAAGTATTATATTTCTCTCATAAAAGATCTCAAATTCCGGGAAAAGAATTAAAATTAACAACAACGTTTCCTTTTGCATTACACATAATTCCACCAACACAACATTTTATGTTGCAACATGATTTATTAAAGTTGAGTTTTAGCTTCCCATTTGAAGCTTTAATCCATTTCACTCATTTTCTTAATTTACTTTATCGATAGAACACAAAATGATTAAGATTAAAGAATAATTATGATGTGAAAACTCTGATGGATATCCACTTTAAGTCTGCCACAAATAACAATCAATATCCTTTGATTCATATTTGTCATATATTGCTCTGACCTAGTGTTGTTTGCACTATTGTTTGACTGATCTTTCTATTTTACTATATGCTCGGACATGACACTTGAGAGAACACAAGTGATCATGTTAATATGATTTTTTACTTTTATCAACGTTATACAGAAACTAGAATAGATGTGAGATATAATAAAATGACGAACGAATCAACCAAGATGGAAAGCATCCTCAAAGATTTTGAGTAAAATTACTGCAGAAAATATGGTCCAAAGTCTTTTATTAAGGATGCTTGCAGAAAACACAATTCAACATCAAATAAATTTCATGAAGTTGAATTGGAAATCAGTAGAGATGTTGAATAAATCAACTTGAACTGAATAAACCAATTTTAGAAGAGAAATGTTTGATTCATATTCTACTATAATTCAAGAAAACAGAGGGTTATGAAACATAATTTTAATTAAAGACGACGAGATCTCTTTTTGAGATCCCAAATCCAGATCCAATTATCATATTATCGGGTCTCAACTGAGACCGACACTTGTAGACTGCTTGATGAAGATTCATCAGGATTTGAATCAACACTTTTTTAGTTTTAAAAGGTCAAAATTTTATTTTACCAAAGATCTCACGTAAGGCTTATTTCTGCACACTCTAATTTCTTACAAAACCAACAAGAATGCCAAAAAAGGATCTCATATTCACCCCCAAAATTCAAGCATACAAATCATAGGTCATATTAATATGATTAAGTATTATTATTTTTATGTTTGGATAAACATGAATAAATGACTAAATTCTATTTTTCCAATGTGTTTCTCATAAAATCGACATATAAGCCTTTGCTTTTTATGGATTTCCAAGCCAACTTATAATGCGAAGCTTATATCATATCAATTAAAGAAGATAATATATAGTCATTTCTCTTTCTTATGAGTTGTAACAATATTTTACTAAACCCAACTATGTATACTTTTACCAAATATCTAAAATAAATCATTTTGAGTTTATTAAAAAAATCTCAAAACCCATTTTAGAATTTGAAACATCGAGAGAGTTTGAATATGAAATGAGGATAAAACTTAGTTGAACAAAACAACTTTATTGACTAAGGACATCAGAGTTTCCATCCAACCCTCTAGACGAGCTTGAACGTTTTTGACAAAAGGTTAAAAATATGAAATTCTAACTTTCTCTTTAAACAGACGGGCCTCTAAATAGTATCTTAAAAACATTCCACTCATTCTTACCACTAATTCGAAGAATGTTATTTTTTTGGTAGCTGGTAAAAACTATCAAACTCTTGTTGTTATAAATCTTTTGACTAACTAATAGTTGATAATTCTCCAGCATAGACTTTATCGTTTTAATGGTTAAATAAAACACATTTGGGAAAAAAATAAAATTGTTTGTATATGGAACTAAAAAACATGATATTGTAATTTCAGCTACTTGTAAAATAATACTTTTTTGTTTCTAGATAACAGCTTTCACTCGCTCAAAAAAATTTCTAAGATTAAGATAAAAAAAATCGGGTTGCTTTATCTCGCCCTTCTTATAGATTTGTAAAAACCATGTTGTTTTAACTACATTAAAAAAATATTAAAAATAATCAATGCTCCGTGAATTCAAAGTTATAGATTGAATATGGAAAGCAAATTCTGAAGCGATAACCTGTTATAAGCTTTTACCATGTCTAATTTCATAATGAGATTGCCACATTTGATTTTCTAATCGAGATCACGTGTCTCTTCATGAGAATATGAAGGTACAATCATAAATCTCTTTTATATTTTACGACGCCAAATTGTTATTATCTAATAATATTGGCAAGCAAAATAGACAACTTATCATTCAGAATTTTAGAGATAATCTTGTATGAAAAATTACACAAGTTAATTAGGTGCCCTAAAACAAATACAGATGTACGATTTTAAAAAATAGTGTGAGAAGTGACAACATAAAGCTCTTAGGTCATATGGATGATGAGAAAGCCTCATGCACAACTACCATAACATCATTCCATACCACCGACCAATATTTATGGAAAAATAACCGTTAAAACAATTAGCACTAACAAAATTTGAGATTTACATATCTTTAATTTTTTATAAATTTCATCTACAATGGGAATCAAAATAAAGTCAATGCTTTCCTGAGTAGAACTATACTCCTTAGAAAGCATGAAATCGTTGATAGCTTGATGTGGAAATAACATGGCCCAAAAAATACACAATAAACTTAACTCATTCACGGTCTAGTTCCTAAGAAGAAAACAAAACTCCGTTAACTATGAGCTTAAGCAAAGATTTCATAAATTTTCTTTCATCCAACTACAACAACCGTGATTTATCTCTAAGAATAGTTGCATCTCTTCTGAAAAGAGTAATATGTGAAACCAATATGAACGAAGAGAACCAACTTCAACATCATTTAAGACGTCTTATCGCTCTTCCAGACATTGATCTTTATTTAGACATCTTTGAGATGTTTGAATACAATCATAAACACATTCCACTTTCAATCTTACAAATACTTTCGAAACTAAACTAAGTGTTAACATCCCCCTTCGCGTATATCATATTACGTGACTTTTGGACCAGTATAATCTACGTCAACAAAATCTTCAACTTCACCAATAAATCGAGTTTAATTTCAAATAAATATAATTTTAATCATACCACTTTAATAAAATCATGATACATTACTTATTATATATATATATATATTGATAGAAATACTTTACGGATTTCTAATCTAACTTATTGAACCATGAAGTTAAATCATCCTATAATAATGCGGAATAAATACTTACAGGATGTAGACATTATTTGATCTTCAGATTCCTGACTTAGAGCAGATGATCGGCGATCCTTTGCTAGGTTATTGATTCTTCTAAGAGATGGCAACCAAAACACACTTTTGTAATTGATTCGAAGGAAGAATCAATTTGTTTTTCTTAAATGATTTTCTCTCTGTATTTTCTTTCGTTTCTTTTAAGAATGAGAAACTCATTCTTATATAGAACTGAAGTGAGAAAACCGGTTCTTCTCTCTTAATTTTCTGTAACTTCCAGACATTTACTTAATGAAGACCAGTAACGGTTCTTCTCTCTTAATTGTCTGTAACTTCCAGACAGTTACTTAATGAAGACCAGTAACGGTTCTTCTCTCTTAATTGTCTGTAACTTCCAGACAGTTACTTAATGAAGACCAGTCCTTATTAAATTGCCACTCTTAGGGACCATAACCCGGTATTATTTTGTTTTACAAAATAACCCCAAAACTTTACGTTTTGCTTAAGTTGTTTATTTCCGAATGCAATCCTTCACAGTATTCGGAACTAAACCTGGTATCTATACAATTACCTCCATGATACATATTTTATCTACTAGTCCGTTCTTTTCTTTATGATTACTTTTATTTGACTAATATTAACGATAGTTCGATACATCGATACGACATGTGACGGTCCAACTTAATGGAGAAATTCCAACAATCTCCCACTTAGATCATCATATGCTACTATAGGATGCATCCACTTAATGAACGTTCTAAATTTCTATCGTCACATAGATAACCTTAACAATCTCGTAAATGACTATTAACGATATATGACTAAAGTTATCATCAATGCATTTCAAGCCGCAAATAGATGCATCAGTAATCACGATATCGCAACAATCAACTACATGGATCTATCATGGTGCATAGCATAAGAATAATATGAAATGTAATCTTACATATCTATTCTTAACTAGTCCCACTTAAATTGGAGGTCTACTTACAGCAGAGTACGAATAATCAAATACAAGAGCACACTGAAAACTTGTATATAAATATGTTTGCATTAATGACCTTAAGTTCGCGAATATCATAATACAAACAAATTTAATAGCTTAATACAAACTTCCACTAAAACTAATAATCCTCTAAGTACACAACACCCATGTTAATGGTGTGTTCAATAAAAAAAACTTTAGGTACTAATGCCTTCGTAAGAGGATCTGCTAACATTGAGTTCGTCCCTATGTGCTCCACACTAATTTGACCACTCTGTACTCTCTCTTTAACAGACAGGAACTTGATATCTACATGTTTGGACTTAACCGAGCTCCTGTTACTGTTTGAATACTGAACTGCCGAGTTATTGTCACAATATAATCTAAGGGGTTTTTCTATCCCTTCTACGATTCGCAGTCCCGTGACAAAATTTCGCAGCCAAAGCGCCTGATTGGATGCCTCGAACCAAGCAACAAATTCTGCAGCCATAGTGGAAGATGCAATGAGTGTTTGTTTAAAACTTTTCCATGATATTGCACCTCCCGCTAAAAGGAATATAATGCCTGAGGTTGAACGACGAGAATCCTCACATCCGGCGAAATCCGAGTCGGAATACCCTATGACCTCCAGTTTATCCGACTTCTTATATGTTAACTTGTGATGTTTTGTTTGTTGCAAATACCGGAGAACTCTTTTGACTGCTTTCCAGTGTTCCATCCCCGGATTACTTACGTATCTCCCTAACACACCCACCACAAAAGCAATGTATGGCCGTGTACAAACTTGAGCATACATCAGACTTCCAATAGCCGAAGCATATGGAACCTTTTGGATTTCCTCAATCTCAAGTTTTGTCTTTGGGCATTGCTTAAGGCTAAACTTTTCACCTTTTGATATAGGGGTTTCCTTTCCTTTGCTGTTAGCCATCCCGTAACATTGTAACATACTCTCAATATACGCCTTTTGTGATAAACTCAAAATTCCATGGGATCGATTCCTGTGAATTTGAATTCCTAACACAAATGATGCATCACCAAGATCTTTCATATCGAATATGTCCGAAAGAAATTTCTTGGTCGTATGTAACAATTCTTTATCGTTCGTGGCCAATAATATGTCATCAACATACAGCACTAGAAATATGAATTTACTCCCACTGAATTTTTGATACACACAATCCTCTACCGAATTTATCTCGAAACCAAATGAGACAATAACTTCAAGGAATTTGTGATACCACTGTCGACACGCTTGCTTGAGACCATAAATAGATTTCTTCAGTTTACATACAGTCGACTTTGGATCACCAGAGACAAAGTTTTCAGGTTGTAACATATAGATCGTTTCCTCAATGTCTCCATTAAGAAAGGCGGTCTTTACATCCATTTGATGGAGCTCAAGGTCGAAGTGTGCAACTAATGCCATGATTGTCCGAAAAGAATCCTTCGAAGAAACTGGAGAGAAGGTTTCTTTAAAGTCAATCCCTTCACGTTGAGTAAAACCCTTAGCTACAAGTCGCGCTTTATGCCTCTCCACATTACCCTTAGAATCCCGTTTGGTTTTAAAAATCCATTTACAACCAATCGGCTTCTTTCCTTCAGGTAATGGGACAAGCTCCCATACCGCGTTATCTTGCATTGATTTAAACTCTTCGTTCATTTCTTTAATCCAGAAGTGAGAATCAGAACTTTTCATGGCTTCACGAACACTTAAAGGATCGTTTTCTGTTGAACCATAAAATTCTTCATGTTCTTGAAGATACACTATATAGTCTGAAGATATAGCGCTCTTTCTTTCTCTAGTAGATCTACACAAAGGCATAATTTCTTCATTTTGCACTTGAACTTCTTGAGGAGATAGAGTTTGTTCTTCTTGAACAACTTCATTTTGCTCCATTGGAACAACATCCATAGGAGGAAGATTAACATCATCTTGAGTATCTATATGTTCTAACGAATCTGAAGTGATGATTGGCCTTCTAATTACCATATCATCATCTGACACTATAGTATCATTGTTAGAACCTTCATGAATCTCTATTGATTCTTCCTCAAAATGAATGTTCGTTACTAAATTCTTCCCCCCAAACTCTATATCCTCAAAGAATTTCGCTGTACCCGTCTCACATATATTCTTTGTGGAAGGATCATAAAACTTAAAACCCCTACTGTGCTCGGGATATCCGATGAAATAACTACTAACCGTTTTGGAGTCCAATTTCTTTTCATTCGGCCTATAAGGCTTCGCTTCAGCTGGACATCCCCAAACATGTAAATGTTTTAAACTAGCTTTACGCCCAGTCCAAAGTTCATACGGTGTCTTAGTAGTTGCTTTCGTCGGAACTCTATTAAGTAGGTAGGTCGCACATTTTATTGCTTCTCCCCAGAGTGATATAGGTAATGTTGAATGACTAATCATACTTCTTACCATATCCTTTAATGTACGGTTTCGTCTCTCAGATACTCCATTCATGTTGGGCGAACCCGGCATCGTATACTGAGGGACTATACCACACTCTTTTAGGAACTTTGCAAACGGTCCATGACGTTGTTCACCTGAACCATCATATCTCCCGTAGTATTCACCACCACGGTCTGATCTGACGCACTTAATGTCTTTACCAAGTTGTTTTTCAACTTCAGTCTTAAAGACTTTGAACTTGTCAATGGCCTCTGATTTTTCGTGAATGAGATATGGATACCCATATCGTGAAAAGTCGTCAATGAAAGATACAAAATATCGTTGGCCGTTCCATGATGCTGTAGGGAACGGACCGCAAATGTCTGTATGTATCAAATCCAAGACCCCTTTCGCTCTGTATGCATCTAATCGTTTCACTTTGGTCTGTTTTCCTTTTATACATTCAACGCAAACGTTGAAGTCCGAAAAATCCAGTTCACTTAATAATCCTTCTGAAACAAGCTTTTCAATTCTATTTCTAGAAATGTGACCTAATCGCTTGTGCCAAAGTTTTGCTGATTTTTCCATTTTACAATTTAGTTTTCCAGGTATATCTACATTCATTATCTCTTTGTGATCCTTTATAGTATCCAATAAATACAAGTTATCATTTGCTATTAACTTTCCAGAACCAACAACATTACCATGTAAATAAAGACATAAACTTTCATTTCCAAATAGACAAGAATAACTTAATTTGTCCAACAACGAAAAAGAAATTAGGTTCCTTCGAAAAGAAGGTACATACAATACGTCTTTTAAATACAAAAAATGTCCACTGGTAAGCAACAAACGAAAGTCACAGATAGAATGAACTAAACACAAACTGCCATCAGCTGTATAGATGGATGTTTCACCATCACTCAGGCTTCGGTTTCTTATCATACCCTGCAAAGAAATACAAACATGAGTTGTTGCTGCTGTATCAACCCACCAAGTATTTCTTGGCACTGAAACTAAATTGATCTGAGAAAAGACCATAGAAGTGAAAATACCTTTGGCTTTCATCATAGCCCTCAATTTTTCACATTCTTTCTTAAAGTGCCCCGGTTTCTTACAATGGAAGCAACGCCCTTTACCAGACGTACCCTTATGCTTCTTTTGTCCCGAACCGGATGCATGTGCATCTGAACCTTCATACTTTCTCTTAATTCCCTTATCCACCTGAGCTTTCACCATTTGCACTTCTGGATGTTCTTGCTTCATCTTTTCCTCCTCTTGCGCTGCCTGAGAGATGAGCTCGTTGAGAGTCCATTTCTCGCGCTGACAGTTATAAGAAGTTTCGAAGTTCTTATACTGAGGAGGGAAATAGTGAAAAACAAAGCTTACCACAACATCTTCGGGAAGGTCAATCTTAAGTGCTTTCAGTTTGGAAGCGATGTTTGACACTTCCAAGATGTGCTCACGAACAGTCCCTTTGCCACGATATTTCATAGAGGCTAGCTTAATAAGCAGCGTCTTAATCTCTACTTTATCGTTCTTGGCAAAACATTTCTCTACCTCTTCGAGAAATATTTTCGCATTAGTGATCTCAGGTGAAACTGCACCACGGAATGCTAATGGAATTGCTTGCTTCATGATCCCTAGACTTATCCTGTTCGACTTTTCCCACGCCTCTGACTCTTTCTTCTCCGTAGGAGAACTGTCATCAGTCAGAGGTTTAGGTTCATCGACCCTTAATGCTAAGTCGTAATCATGGCACATCAAGTGCAGCAACATATCTTCTTTCCACAGCTCAAAGTTGCTCCCATTAAGTATGGGTGCCTTTTTGCCTTCCGGGTTATAGAAATACGAATTTGCTAACATAACAAACAACAAACAATAAATAGCAAAAAACATCACTTAACATATAACCTCCATAGTATTTAACAAATAAACATAGCATAATAAAACATACTCTTACAACATCAATAAGATACCTTTGGGCAAGCATATTAATTTGTATATGTATGAGTTTGAGCATAATTAATGTTGATCCTTCTAATTGACAAGGAAAAAAAAATCTTCCTTTGGGCCGATTTTTTTCCTAGTTCAATTTTCTTAATGATCAATTCACAAATAACTATCTCGTGTCTAAGATTAACTATGTCAAACATTAACCTTCCTTTGGGCCGATTAAAATTTACATACTTGTCAATCATAGACTTGTCAAAACTCTAAAATAATTAATTCAGCAATAGGGATCACTTTGGCGATATATTGAATCATTAATTATTTACCGAAGTTCGGACAACTTAAAACATGCTAATTATTTCGAAAAATACTATACGACTACCTTACTTAATGTCCAAACTATTTCGTAGTCTATGTATAATTTAATCAAATTAAATTTACACCTTAAATTTAATATATTATAATATATCTTTAATTATATTGTAATATATCTTTAATTATAATATATCTTTAATTAAATTAAATTTACACCTTAAATTTAATATATTATAATATATCTTTAATTATATTGTAATATATCTTTAATTATATTATAATATAATTCTTAATATATATTATAATATAGTATTTATTTATATATATAAAACTTATTCATATATATACTATAATATATATTTATATATATAATAAACTTCAATGATATATTATAATTCTCGTAATAATTCACTTATAACTTTATATAATATATAAGCAAACTTAATTACACATTTATCGGTGGTCACGTATATTTCGCCTAAATTCTTTAGGCGAAATGACAGTTACTAAATTAATAATTTCAGATTTTAATTTAATTATATTAATTATAGTAGCCGCATACGGCATCTTTTAACTGCATATATAATTATACCACCGTAATTGTTTAATTGTTTGTGTAATTTCCGATAACCGACATCATATCTAATATATAGATCTAATATATATAATCTAATTTTATAATTTGAAAAACTAAGAATTTAATTTCATGGTGGCTCTGATACCACTTGATAGAAATACTTTACGGATTTCTAATCTAACTTATTGAACCATGAAGTTAAATCATCCTATAATAATGCGGAATAAATACTTACAGGATGTAGACATTCTTTGATCTTCAGATTCCTGACTTAGAGCAGATGATCGGCGATCCTTTGCTAGGTTATTGATTCTTCTAAGAGATGGCAACCAAAACACACTTTTGTAATTGATTCGAAGGAAGAATCAATTTGTTTTTCTTAAAGGATTTTCTCTCTGTATTTTCTTTCGTTTCTTTCAAGAATGAGAAACTCATTCTTATATAGAACTGAAGTGAGAAAAACGGTTCTTCTCTCTTAATTGTCTGTAACTTCCAGACATTTACTTAATGAAGACCAGTAACGGTTCTTCTCTCTTAATTGTCTGTAACTTCCAGACAGTTACTTAATGAAGACCAGTAACGGTTCTTCTCTTTTAATTGTCTGTAACTTCCAAACAGTTACTTAATGAAGACCAGTCCTTATTAAATTGCCACTCTTAGGGACCATAACCCGGTATTATTTTGTTTTACAAAATAACCCCAAAACTTTACGTTTTGCTTAAGTTGTTTATTTCTGAATCCAATCCTTCACAGTATTCGGAATTAAACCTGGTATCTATACAATTACCTCCATGATACATATTTTATCTACTAGTCCGTTCTTTTCTTTATGATTACTTTTATTGGACTAATATTAACGATAGTTCGATACATCGATACGACATGTGACGGTCCAACTTAATGGAGAAATTCCAACATATATATATATATATATATATATATATATATATATATATATATATATATATATTATTTTTTCATTATTATTTGATTGGTATTTTTATTATTTTTTCTTTTGTATCCATCCCATCTTGTTTGTATGTTTTTGTCCAATTTTGTTAATAAAACTAACAAAATTAAATTTTCTATATGTTAATTAGTTATTTGTTTCATCTTATCATTTTGACATTCTCATAATCACGCACGCTTTTGTTTAAACACAGAGATACTGATAAATTTTTAGTTATGACTATATAAATAATATAATTTAATCTAAAAATAATATTTTTAATATTAGAAAAAATTGATTTACAAAATACGGAAAAGACACAAAATAGACTATGATACAAATAAAATAATCGTGAAATATAAAAAGTAAAATTATAGTTTTTGTTTTTTGTTTTTGATTTTAAAAAATGTGTAGATTGTGTACAATTATAGCTTAAACTAATTAAATAATATAAATTAATAGACAAAGTTAGATACGTACGTTTATTAATTTCATATTATGAACTGCATCAAAAATTAAGTGGAGCCTAGTTAACAATGGTAAATTAGATGTTGATTTTCGTAAATTTGGTCCAAAAGGCCAGGTACACAATCAGACATAAATAATGTAAGGATATAAATACTAAGTTAGCGACTATAAACGTATTTGGAAAAGCCCAAACCGATCCAAACCCAATTTTAATACGTGGGCTTTAGAAACTCTAACTTGAACATAGATGCCAGATTGGATTTGTGTTGTGAAGTCGAGGCCATATGTATTAATTTAAATTTCGATATATGGCTACAAGTTTTATCAAATAAATTGGGATCAAATAAATTGATTTTGAATAGTAAATGTGTATAATTATTATAGATAATACCAATCACACAATCTGTAATTAATATATATTACAAAAAAAATTTATACTTAGTTGATACATACAATATAATAAATGTATCAAGATAATTTATGTATTTCTGAATGCATTTCTAATTTTATATAACTGTATTATAACTATTATTTTATATGATTGATATATTTTTGTCAAAATAGTATAATTTATGTTCGTTTTATCATTTAAATTCAATAATATAAGATACCATAATTATTTTTTAAGAGTTTGAAACAGAATTTCAGTTATTATAATAATATGTAATACAATTTTATAAAATATAATTATTTTTTGTTATACAGGAAACTAACAAGTAAGAGATTGAATTTAGAAGGACTCCGAAAACATTCACGTCTAGTTTGACATTTTATATTCAAGATTTTTGTATTTAGCTTTTTTAAATAAGATACGAGTACGATTTTTTTTATTTCTTTTAAATGACATTACACCTATATTATAGGATAAGTGGAAACTTTAAAATTTACACTAAATTTAAAAAGTTATAGATTTTCATTACTTATTAAAGACATAATAAAGGGCTCTACAAACTAATTGTGACTATAAATTTTTTTAGAATAAATACGAAGTCTTTTGGCTATTTTGTACTGCATCATTCTCCCATGCTGAGAATATTTCGACTCTCCAGGGTTACAATTAAAACACAGTTGAAAGATGCGAGGATCAACACCACGTTGTAGTTTCTTTTTTGCTACCCATTCATTCTCTTGATCAAATATAGTCTCACATACGATAAAAAAACTTTTGTTATCCACTTCGTCCCGGTGGAACAACATGTTTTTCAAAAATATTACTTAATGACCAAAATAAATTAGCACAATCCTCATTTACCATTTTCGTTTGGTTATTCGTTTTAGAATGGTAAACAATATAAAATTTTAATTTACTACCCATCATGTGTTAAAGAGTCTTCAAAAATTAAAACGTGAATACCATATTTTTATCGTACGTAGAATTATTATTATTTTTAGTCAACCGAAGAAATTTTCTCCTGTATAATATATATACAAGGAATTATTTGGTGGGACATTCGTACGAAAATCTATTTCCTGAATAATAGACATCATATAATTTCAGCTTAGTGTCCATCATGTGCGAAAGATTATTCCAAAAATAACTCATGGATAACAAATTTTCATCAAACAATACACTCAACCCATGCAATCTAGCAATCCTTGCCAAGGAAACTTTTGCCACCTTAGATGCATTTAAAATCATAGACTCATTTTAAATAAATGATCCACAATCTTGTACGTATAATAATGGTTTTATAAAGCTATAGGTAATCATTTTGCAATAGAGTTACGTTTAGTCAAATTAATAAATTCTCTCTCACAACTATCGTGTAGAGTCTTCTTTAGGAGATTTTTCTCGTTCTCTTTTATATTTTTTGAATATATTTTAGTTGAACCAGTTCTACTTTACTCATAGTATGTTTGGACACTTCTCAAAAAATCTATTTTGTGGTCATCGTACAACAAAATGGCTAAAACCATGGTATTTATAAGATCATTGTATTTCCTTTGCATTAGAATCTTTAGGTTCTACTTCTTCTTTGTTTGTAGATGGATAGAGAAAACCAAGACTATTAGGGACATAATTAACCTTTGTCCTAAAAATGAGGATTGGGATGTCATGGCATATGAAGTGCCTCTCGTGATGATGTCTGTTAATTTTAAGTATAGGTAGCCTTCTACTTCTTGTATCACGTGGTAAGCGCGCTCCAATGTATTAACATTATGAGTTATTAGTTATTTCTGTATGTCTTAACAAATTCCTATTCTGAAACGAGAGAGATTAATATATACATCTTGGTTACATCGCATCTTACCATTAACTTCTCCACTTGAGAAATATAATCGGCAACAATCATGTTTCTTTAACAAAACATGTCTAACTAATCTAGTAGTAGTTGATGATAAGCCATGAGAAAATATTTTCCCTAAAGTTTTATTTTTATTTCTCTCCATGAATCGATTATATTTTTTCATTATCAGTGTATTCGTCTTTCAACACTGGTCCAAAATGATCCAGTTAGCCCCGCCACCTTTCATTTTGAAAATTTATCAGGACGATCGTTTCTCATACTATGTCATTAAAAAATATGATGCATTTTGGATAACCAATCGAGAAAGGCCTTGAGTATGAGGTTTTTGTAAAAATCAAGTGGATTTCTCATCACTCTTTCCCTTGTGTCTCGCGGTTGACCTTTCAACGCTGCTACTCATTGGTTGGTTGCTTCGAACATCGTAAGTCATTAGTTGGTTGTTTCCAATATTTCAACTTGTTGGCATGACTCTTCTTGAATATGTGTGATCTGGTTTCTTAAAGTTTCTAGTATTTAAGAAATTTATGTTGGTTCCGTAATCAAGTGCAAGATATTTTTGTGAGTGGGTATTGGAGAACTAGATTCAAGGAAGATAAAAAAGAAAAAAAAAACTATATATGCATTTAGACCTTCGAGATTTGCTACCAAAAATGATGCAGGACACTCGTAGGTAAGATATATAGGGTTTGGAAACACTCCCATGAGCTTTACGCTGAAGGCTACACACTTAGTTTAGAGCTCCACGCTTAATGTTTTTTACACCTAGGTTTCCTTTCATAGTATATGAGTAATACTCAATTTTTTTATTTCTCCAAAAATAATACAAATTAAATTACATTTATTTTATAGGGATAATAGAAACTCTACGGCTTACTTTAAGTTTTAAAAAAACATTATGTTTTCCTGACTTATTAAATGCATAACTAAGAACTAGACAATGTAACTGTAACTCTTAAGATTTTCCCTTTTGAAAATAAATACTAAGTCTTTTAATTTTTTTTGTTATGTATCACTTTGATATAAAATGATCTATTTTATATTTATATCACTATTTTTTTTATAGATCCATTTAAAATCTTTATCTTCACGGTTTATTTAAAATCATGTCATAAGATAAATTTACTTTTGAGTTACATATAAAAGTAATGGATAAATAAAAAAAATACAAGATAATATAATTTGAAAGTTTGTTTTATATGAAAAAAAACATGCTTCATTGTAAACATAACACGATTTGAAAGATAGTATAGAAAAAAAAATTATTTTGTTTTACCATCGTGAGATGATTGAATTTAATGAAATTTTTCCTCCAATTTTCATCAAAATATTTATTTTTGACAATCATGATTGGTGAGGATAATTATCGCCTGAGGGTAGGCTTGTAATTTGTTTGGTGTTTAATAGTAGTATGTGAGTGTGGTTTATTTTTAGTGTATAGAGTAGATAGATAATTAAGCTGGCTGGTAGCAGTTAATTCTCATTACCCACCCTTAATGCAGGTGGTTGGGTATTTATACCCTTATGTTTGGGCCCTTATGGGCTTTCGGGTCATGTTAAATGGACCCGGGTCATGTTCAAAGACCCATGAGCTCTAAGTAGGAGAGCAAGTAGCTTAGTCAAGTAGTGTTTAGGTTTTTAGTACTTTTGTCATAGTTCGAAGTGATCTGTCCGGTCTAGAGAGCTTGGACCGATCTGTCCTTGTCCGGGGAGCATGCAGAATTCGGACTCATCAATGATATTAGTTTCATATTTTCAACTTAGATTTCATCAATATTAATATAAAGATATACGAAGTACAACTTAGAGAATTTTGAATATGATGATAGAAAGTTAATGATATGTAAATTTAAGATATTTATTAAAAATATTATATTGGTTTCTCATGAGTGATATCATAATATTATTGGAGTTATCGTCTCAATTAATTTTGGGATAAACTTAATAAAACAATTATCAAAATTTAAAGGTAATAAATTATATTTTTGGGGTTGCATGACGATGTCATATTTTTAGCCACAAACAACAAACATCTACAATATAACATTATAAAATTTATTTTAGAAAATTTTATTACTAAAGATTTTCTTAAAGTTTTTTTGTGTTTGTGTTATATATTTAGATACATCAAGATCGTTCTTCCATACTCTAGTATTATAACAAAATATTTATATTAAATTGACATTATAGTATGGAAAACAATAATACCACGAGTACTCTTGGTGGTAAAATAATACAAATTTGTCATTGATACTGTCCTAAAATGAATCAAGAAAATCAATTACATTCTTTATATTTCGACAATTTGAAGTCTAATGATAGACTTGTATAAGATTATACATATATTTTAAAGTTCAAATTTTATATAAATACCTTAGCAATATGAGAATACGATACTGAAAAATACTCAATACGTGTTAGATGTTATACACATATTTATACGCATATGTTTTGTTATTAGATGTTATTGGGAAATGTTCGACTAAACCAATTATACGAGTTTACTTTTGCTTGTATTTTTATACATTTTGTGCAAAGTGTTGATATCTGAATAATAAAATAATTTTATACTTTTTTTTGATAAAAAGTCTAATTATCTATAATAGAGTAGTTTAACATTAAAATTTATAATTTAATTTAGTTTTTATTAAATTTATACTAAAAAATTATTATAAAAAATAATAATTACTTGACTAATATAATTTGTTCATGTTACTAAAACGCCTTATCTAAAATTTATTTGTTTCCAAAGATATCGAAATTTTGTAATTTACACATTTTACATTAAAAAATATATAAGTGTGCTACACTAAATTAATTTACACAATTAATAATAAACAACTATATTAGGTTCCCATCATATGTTTTTTAAGGTAACAAATATCTAAACTATAAATAATAAAACTATAACTTGGAATTATTTTTGGAGATAGTTTTGATCAGAATTAAGTTTATTTTAATATCTCAGTCGAACTATCTACAAAAAATTTTATTATGTTCATAGAAATTAATACATCTAAACAATATTCTAATTTTGATTTATTGATTCTAAAACCTACGAATCATTTGAGGGCATCCATATCTTTGATTCAAATATCAGAAATATAATTTTATGTAGAAATAAAATAAGAACAAGAGATATAAATAACAAATATTTGCCATATCTTTTATATGTTCCTACAACAGAAGATTTTGATGATTTCTTCTTAGAAAAAGAAGAAGATTAAGATTAAGATTGAATGTTTTTTAACCTGCTTGAGAGTTGACAAGATAACGGTTCTTGAAGGAGTAGGACTATAATACTAAATAAACCTTCTAGATAAATGTTAAAGACAGAGAGTGCAAAGCTTTTCTAAAAGCGATATAAATATTTGTGATACTAATGTAGGCGAAGGACCTTTATAAAAATCCATTTAAATGTTTTAGTTTTAGTTTTATTTTAATTTTTATACTTTAAGGATTTATTTAAGATAGTAAATTAAATCTGATTACATGCAGATTTAATAGGAAATTATTTTATTGCGTTTAAATTTGTTTCCATATTTTGTATTAGGGATTTTGGCGATTCTTATTTAAGACGCCTTAAAAATTGAGATTTTTCTGTAAGTCTCTTAGTCTCTTATACTCTAACCTAGGGTTAGGAATATATCCATTGTTTCGTATCTTTCTTCTTGATTTCTACAGCCGACGACTGTGTTTCGACACTTATCGTCGCCAGATACTGAAACTATAGATTAGCTTTAACTTTTATATTAAGTGAAATATGGTTCACTTAATTCTATAAGAGGCCTTAGTCTTATCATCTTTATTTAATTACCCACTATCTATTTTCTTTTTATAATTTACTCTATTATTATCCAATCTAGCAATGGTTATAATGAACTCTCGACCAATACGGATCATAACACTTATTGGGATCTTAGATCCTAATACTTAATTGTTAAACTAAAGGTCTCTTCCTCTATATACAATTTAGTGCAACTAGTATCACACTTTATTCATAACACCATAAGACTAAAAAATAATAGTAATTATTGTTATTATTATTATTATTATTTGTTGATCCAATATTCAAATTGATTACTTTAATTGGACTTACTAAAATAGGTCTACATACCTTAAATTACACATGATGAGACATTCAAAATTATAGTTTCATTACCATCTTCTACTTGGATCATCATGTGTAATAAATTGTATCGATTTAAATGTGCACTTATACAATGTTGTTGTTTATATCCATATCATGTGAAAACTAAGAATCAACCTAAGAGTTGTACCACAACTCTCACCAGTAGAAGAACCAATAACATAAATAACTCTCTCTGTAGAAATTGAAAGACTTTTGCTTCAAGTCCAAATGCAATTGAGGATCGATATGGAAAACAATAAGTTTTATATTCTTATTATTTATACCATATGAGGAATTGGATTCGTGGTTTAAAATTGTGGGTATGTATACCCTAATTTATATATTTTATTATGATCTAATAAGTTGTATCATATCCAACTCTAATTCATATTCGTGTATGAATAAGAACTGAAAATTCAGTATCCTAAAATTAAGTTAATATTTTTTTAATTTGATTGATTCGGTTGGGAGAAAACTTTGCTGGATGTTTTTTATTTTATGATTGTAATTTCTGTTTAGGACCTATGCATGAGTATGTGTTAGTAGAATATAAAATCACACATTTAAGGTTGGATTGGTGCGATCGAGAGAATGTAAATATTTATATGTTATTGTATCTTTATGTGCATGATTGATTTTGCAAAAACGTTCAAGACAAACCCTAATTCAGAAGAAAAAAAAGTGGGAGGTTTTGAATTTTTCAGAAATTGGGGAGTTCACTATGAGCAAGGGGTGATCGCCATTATAAACTCGATACATGTGTAGTTAACCATTACCAATAACATGATCGCCACGACGAGCTACAGTTCACAATGATCACTCGTGATGTGGTCGCGATGAATTCGTACTGCAGTTTCAGCTTTGGGTGCTTAACTATAAAAAGGTTATATTTGATGTTTAGTTTTCAGGATAAGATGATTTTTTTTCCACCTAAACTTCAGATATCTAAATGGTAATTTAGTTATGATTTTATTAAATAACAAAGTGGTTCAACCCTACAAATGCAATAAATGTTTTTTGTGTAATTCTTTCGAGTGAGATTGTGTACATACCCTATATAGAGGTGTACCTGACCAATTCAGATATTTGTGATATCATATGTGTGTATGTTTGTATATTTATTATATATTTAGTACAAATTAAATTATGTATGTATGATGAGATAGTATAATTTCTAATGCGTTTTAGCATGTTTTGATAGTTTAGGTTGGTTGATTATTCAAAGTGTTTGCCATGTTGGGGTATTGTGATATGTATTTAGGGGTTGACTATTATATAACCCAATTATGTGAGGATTGATAAACATCTAGTTTTGTGAATGTATAGTCACATGATGGGATGTAATTATCCATTAATGTTGGCACTTGGACTCTGAGATGTATGAAGTGATGATCTACATGCCAAGGGATTTTTTTATTTGAGGTACATTGAGTTTGATTGACATTTATCTCCCTTCATATTTTTTAAAAACTAGATGGGATTTATCACATTCTTGCACTGCTTCAGATGCTCTAAGTGTATTATGGTACGAAGAGTTCAAGTTTTATATGATAAGATAAATATCTAGTCGCAGCGGTACGCAATACAATGCGAGCATTCATATTGCTCATTCTCTAGTTTAATCGGTAGGCCTAATATCTCACCCGCATGGTTAATGTCAGTGAGTCATGAAATGAAATGACTTTGGAACCTCACATTTTAGAAAACAGGTTGATGTATGTGAGCATTCATATTTCATATTTATAAAATGAATAATAGAGAATATGATAACTTTATATGATTTTTTATGGTTATAAACTCTAAACATTCCTTTTATATCAATAGACTTTAGGTATATTTCAAATCAACTCCTCTTTCTTAGAGCAACACATCTTATTGAAAAACGTTATTTAACCATTCAACATGTTTAATTTCACCACAACAAGAAAGTAAATGCTAATTGCAACGAGAAGGGTATAATTGACCAACTATTACCAAGCTTGACACGCGTGGTTGTAAATAGTGATCTTTTAATGTTAAAATATTACTCTTCACTATAATAAGTGTGGATCATTATCATACTTGAATGAGTATGATTTATAGCAGTATATTTTATGCATAGTTTATTGCGGTGAGTTGTGAGCTTTGTTTTTAGGGTATCAGCTCCTCATCACGATAATATTTATTCTTGTTTGTCATGTCGAACACGTGTCATACTTCTTAAGGCATGTTAAGTTTGGTATAACTTTTTTTTTGAAATATTGTTTTATGTCTTGGTATTCCCATTAAGTATTACTTCTCTAATTCTCACATTTTTATTTTGGATTTGTCTTTGTATTATGTTTTTCGATCACTTCATCCATAGTTCATTTAATGATATTCATAATATCCTCATTAAGAAAGTGTTAACGCGTATACTAATTTTTTTATTTAAATTTTTTCGTAGTGTAAAAGTAGTAAATCTTCATCTAAAAGTTTAGTGCCATAAGATTTATCTTGAGAGAAACTCAAGATCCCATGAGAGGTGACACAACATTTAATTTTTATACGTGTGAGTATTACAATGTTTAATATATATATATATACTCAATCATTATAAAAGTTTGGTGAACTTAGTTCTTCACCCGATAACTAATAATATATTTTTATATTAGATAAAACGGATGCTAGTACGCACGGTGAAAAATCTATACTTAAAGATTTATTGTTATGCTTTGATAATTTAATGTCTAAATATTTACGATAATCGAATTGGTTTATCATTATTAAATAAATTATTATTTTAAAGTTTTGGTCCAATCCCTCCAAGATGTTAATTTTTAACTCAAGATAATGACTTGGTAAATGGATCCATTAAATTCTTAATGATATATATATATATATATATATATATATAATTCATATGATCGCATTTTGAATCAATTGTGTTATGTATTCACATCTTGAACTAATGTATTTTTTTCAATTTGCATTGTAGATGTTATTATAGGCTTTACCTTATATAGCATGACTGTCATAATATATTTGAATTTGTCATTATTTATCTAGTAGTGAAAGGTATTTCCAACATCATTTGTCTCAACCATTCTTGTTTCTTTTCGGTTGCGTCCAAGGCTTTGTGTTCCAATTTCAAAGTTTGATGTGATATAAATGTTTGTTTACCTGAACCTACTTCATCGAAATCACTCGTAAAAGTAAAAAAAAAACTTGAAGTTGAATTTATTATCAGCATGTCTAGTGATCTGACTTACAGACGTATACCTCTAAAGTAATTAAAAAATTGTTATATCATAGACATGCTTTTGTTTTTTTCTAAATATCTAAAAACCCTTCTAATTGTATTATAGTATTTTATACTTGAATTTCTAGTAAATTAGCTCAACTTACTAACTCTAATCAAAATATCTGTCATAGTGCATAAAATTTCATACATAAGATTTTCTACATTATTAACGTATTCCAATTGTGCCACCACTCATCTATTATTTTCATAAGTTTACTATGGAGTACTTTTGTAATATTTACTGATATTAACTTAGGACATAACTTCACTTATCTTGAATTATTTTTATTCCAAAAATAATATATCATTCTTCAATATCTTTCATCATGAATGTTGAAGATAATTTTTTGTGTTTGTGTTATCTTACTTATTTAATTACTTAAAATAAGTAACCTATCTAAAGTCAAACAATAATCATTATGTCACCTCATAAATTAGTATATTAACAGTTGTATGCATTATTGCCTTTAAATCCATCATATGAAATGACATGATCAAAGTTTTATATCATTTCTTACGTAATAATATTATACCCCCTCTGTCCCAATATAGATGTCGTTTAAGATTTTGGTGCAGTAATTAAGAAATGAAATTATGAGCTTTGAAATTCTAAAAAGTCATTTTGTTTTCCATAATTAACCTCTCTATTTAATAGGTGTTGTGAACAAAACTTAAATAAAAATTAAATGTTGAAGGCGTAAGTGGTAAATTAAACATTAATGTTTCCTTGAAATCCTAAAACGATAATTAAATTGAGACAACAAATTTTCTCTAGAACGTCATATATTAAGGGAGGGAGGAAGTATCATATAATGATTTAACAACCTTATATGCATTTGAATCATTATCCTAGAGAAATCCTTAAAGTGGTTTTGTGTAGACGTTTTCCCTCAAATATTTATCTACGGAATTTGTTTTGATATCCACTTGGTGAATTTTAAGATTATATACTGATAAAATGACAAGTAACATTGTTATGCCCGTGGTTTTCACAAACGGAGTACATGGTAAAATAATATATACTTTTTCTTGACAAAACACTTAACAACCCATGTAACATTGAATGTTTGTATTGATTTATTTGTGTGATATTTCTTTCAAAACATCTGCCTATGCCTATTTTTTAAAAAAATCTTAATATGCATCTACAAATTTCTAAGTATAGCTATATATTTTTGAACTTGTTTCATCATTTATGGCATTTTTTGAAAATATGAAAAATTTAAATAATATTCTTTTTATTTGTAAGTTTAAGGAGTTCTCTTCTATAGAAATTACTACAAGAATTCTTGAGTAATATCTTTATAATTTATTTCTAAGTATGGTAATATATTTTGAACTTGTTTCATTATTTATGGTATTTTTTGTAAATATAAAAAATTAAAAATATTTTTTTATCTCTACTCTCTTTGTTTCATTATTTGTACTCTCCTATTTAATTGCTATTTAGCCCTAGTTTCTTTTTTAAAACATATTCCTCAGTTTTGGTCGTGATTTGAGTCTTGTTATCTCAACATAAAATGGACTCGTTGAACCTCACTTCTCTGAATTCAAATACCACATTGGACTTCAAGTCTAGTAACCTATAAGATTTTTTATTTATCGGATAACCAACAAGTACGTGTTTTATATATTTTAGATCCACTTTTAATTTCTTTGGATTTTCGCTCCCGCTAAAAGGAAGGCCTCCCCAAATTTTGGATAAACAAAATTTATCTTTCGTTTTTTTCTTATATGGTTCCATATTTATTTTCTTACAAAGAACAAGATTAATTATATGAAACCTCGTTAAAACAATCAAAACAGTTTCACCTTAAAACTGAACATGCAATCTACCTAACTAACGTAGTATTATACATTTAAGTTAAAGCTCTATTTTATGCATAACTATACATTTTTTGTAGTGTAAATGATATTGAATATTGATAGGTTAAATCATGTTCTTTTTAACTAAAAATAAAACTCATTTATAAAGTGTACCTAATTAGGTTTCAACTTTTCCTTTTAAAATTTTAAAGACATCAAAATCTTCATATTTGTGCTTAATAAAATAGACTTAAGTATATCTAAATAATCATCGGTGCAAGTCAAAGCACCATTGAATTCATAAGTTAAAGCTACATACTTCAAAAAATATATAAACCTATCTTAAACTATATAACTCATATTTGAATTATCATTTTAATTATATTATAAAATATATACACAATTCAATCATGTCGTAGCATATAATAGTTTTCATTGAAAAAAATTAAATGGAATAATTTTATTTATTCATTGAATATTTAATAATACACATTTAACCATTTTATCGTACGAGTAATCATTTCTAGTAAATATACTTGATTTTAAAAAATCAATTTACTAGATTTGTAGACTCAAAGAATTTTATATTTTCTTAAAGAAATCTCGAGAAACAAGATTATTATTCACATACATAATATATATGATATATGCAACCACTATCTTTTTATTACTTATAAATGTTAGTTCCATGTTCATTTAAGATTTGATTTTTTATTTGTTAGTGTTGCTTATTTGTACATCGTGTTCATCATCTAATTATTAAAATATTATGAATAGTAATTTATCCTTACTAACATGTACATAAACACATGTATCGTATCACAAGTCATAATATTTGTTCTCTACTATGTTAATTTATGTCATAATTGCCATACAAGTTTCTACGGTAGAGTCTATGTTCTTATTATTTTTTTGAAAGTTCAAATTTCTTGCAAGGTTTCTAGCTTTACATAGAAGTACCAGTTGTACTAGTTTTTTCTAAATGCATTTTATTGTTTTGATACCAAGGGATTTATTGGAAAAAAAAATTCTTTCTTTTAAGCTTCGTCGGGTTGACACTTCTTAAGTTCATATCCTAAAATTTACACCATTTTATCTTTTAGAGATGATTCTTCCTCAATTCATAAATGTTTTTGGATTTTATCCCAATGTATACTTCTAAGACTTTTCCAATAGTCCTTAAAAATCCATTTTTTAAAAATAATTTCTTTGATATGAAACTTTTTCTAGAAGTCAAACTTTGAAGAAAAAAAACGAGAATATTTATAGAAGTTACAAGTTCATGTATTTTGACGGATAAGAGGTTTTTCCATCTAAAAATTCGAGATTAAAATATTAATAAATTTTTATTCATTCATCCTCGATATATTATTTGAGCTTAAGAGAGTTTCATATTGTCAACGTCAATATGCTATTTTTGTAAAGATCACTAAGTATATATAGTAATGTATTATTGGTATATCCGTGACATATAAAGTTAAAGCCATTTTTTTCTTTTACTCCATGATGTTCTTATTAGTTTACCAAGAAATATTTCCTAATATTGATCAATGATATATAATATATAAAAGATAGTTAAGAAAAACTTCAACCTGTTACGTAATCTTATGAAATTTATATTATCAAATTAGTAAAGGGGGTAAGATATTGGTTCATAGATTTAATTGTTAATATAGTCATTCTGATAGTCATGATGATATCTAATTAGTATTTTAGTTAAATTATATGACAAATACAAATCTTCCACAAAATATATAGTCGAAACTTTGACAAAAAAATATTTTTATTCAAGAAAATTTAAAGCTCTTATTATATTTATTTTCTAAAACAATAATTTTTGTCACCTTGATTGCTTTGTTTTTTTAAGCAAAATATTTCGAGATATACCAAATATTTATAGTTTTGATACAAACAACAAGAAATCAGTTTTTTATGAACCATTTGAAGACTATGAATGTAGACAATAATATAATTTTGATGATTTCAATACTGAAAATTTATTTCCTATTTATAATTTAAGATATTCGTTATAACCAACATATTTTTTGCTAGCAATAAATCTTGCAGAATATTTTTTGAGATATTATACTTGTTTATTTTTTAAAGTAAGAAATGAATCTCATAGTGCTAAACACAGTGCAAATTGAACAATTTTTATGTCGGCATAAATTGCTATAGAGAGTGACTCTCACGATGATAGTGTGGTTTGTCACCGCAATGATCATGATTCATTGTCACAATGAATTATGTATGATTTATAATATAATCTTTTTTGTTCACTTCGATATGAAAACTTATGTTCACCGACATGTTGCAACATGACCGATTGCAGGATGAGTGATGCATGGTACGTCGAACATGTGTCATGCACGCCATATGTCTTACGACGTATAATACGTAATATGAGTTTGTTTTAGCATATTTTATTACGTCTTGTAATGCATGTTACATCTATATTTCACAATTTTGGATATCACTAATATATATATATATATATATATATATATATATATATATTAAATTTATCTTAAAAGTCTATTTGGACCATGTTATTACCCTCACCTTTGTTAGGATATGTGATTTTAAGTCTCGTCTTTCTTTATTTTTTTTATCCAAAAAATATATTTTTATCATTTTGAGTAAAATGATCCATAAAAAAGTTCTTACCAATATTTCTCACCATAATTTTCCATATTTTTTAATTATTCATCCCAAACCTTTCAAAGATATCCATTTTAAAAATTCATTTTTTACAAATCCGACATCACAACTACATCGAGATATAAATTACACTTGATTTAATATAATTTCTGGGAGTCTGTATTCTTTAATTTATGAGTTAGTTGAATATTAAACTATTATAAATTAAAAGTTATTTTTCATCTTTTAAGTTATTTTTTGTTTTATTAGTTTATTATTAAGTGTTTGTAGTTAGTTGATCTATGTTTGGCTGAAATTATATTGTATTGGAAATCTATTTTAGAATCTTTTACAAATATTTTTTAGGAACTGGATATTTTCTGCACATGGGTAATAATGTTTTCATCTTCTTACAAAATGTATATGAAATACCTCAATTTTCACATAGTAATATAATAATAATTATTATTATTTATAAAAGTACTAGCACAAATTATGTGAAAATGTATAATAAATACACATGGTTTGTGCAAAAATGTTTAAGAATGTCGTACGAATCATATAATTTTTTATTCATTTTAGTATGACTCGTGCGAAATTATATCTTTTAAATTTAAAAGTAAAGTTACATATATTATCGTGTTATAGCTCATTTACACATCTCACTGTTCGGTCTAATGAAGTTGAATTCATGTGTGAATGTATTATAGTTAATTTTAAACAAATTAAAACATAAAGATAGGTTTTAAATTTTTTAATTTTAAGTTTTTATTGAACAATATAAATATAATAAACTAAATTAGTTGAATTTTTTTTTACATTTTTTTAGTTTTTTATTAAAATATTAAATATGAAAAAGGGTTGAGCTATACATACCCAAAATGAGTCTAAGTTTACCCAATTTTAAGTTTACCCACATATGGTATAAGTGCAATCGTTTTTGAACTAAAATAGCCTTTTGGAGGTATTTAACCTAAATTTTTTTCCTACTCACCCACATCCACTATATTTTCTCTATACCTTCTCTCTAACTTCTCTTTAACTTCTCTCTAAATTCTCTATAAAATCCGGAGAAACAACAATCTGGCGTGCTCCCCCTCCTCCATCATGATGAAGGAAAATGATTCACGTTTTCCACCACCACACCCAAGGTATATTTTCTATTTTTCAAACTTTAATTTGTTGATTTTTGGTGAAGTTTAGTTTTCTTTAGGTTGAAATTTGGTGATTTTGATAGGGTTTTTAGTGATTTTCATGGATTAGATTTAGGGTCTCGAAAACAGGTTCAAATTTAAGGGTTATGGTAGGTTGGATTTAGGGTTTATGAAGGCTTTCTACCACTTTCCTCATTGGAATCGGCAAGAAAATGGTCGGCACCGATAGGGTGTATCCAGGAACCCATCGGTGTGTTTGACCTGCACCCATCAGTGTAGGGGTTGCGTACTGATGGTGCACAACCAATTTTTTTTAAAACCCACACATTTAAAAAATAAAGTACGACAAAATTATATTTTAAAAAATAAATAGTTTAAGCTTTTATCTATTTGATGATTATAAAAATTATTTTTTAAAAGTTAATTGTTTTATGAATTTTTGTGACTAACCTTATATTTTTTGTTTTTATTTTAGTACTCGGATTGTCGATCCTTGACCAAATGGTCTCCCCCGATCCAGGGCGATTCACACCGGTCAAAATATCGTGGTCATAAAGTTTGTTGAAGAAGAGAGGGTCCGCGAAAATAAACATAGAAGAAAGATGACGGATCTGGAGCTAGAGAAAGAGCATAGAGAACGATCGTGGTACCGTATTCACAAAGGCCAAATGAATGCAAAAAATGTTGAGAAAGTAGTTGATCCGACTACTGGTGGATCATCAAGATATGATGCACCACCTCTACCATCACCTGTGGTTCACCAATCACCTGCAACGCGTACATCACTGCCACCACCACCATCGACTCTTCGTTCACCACCCCTAACGCATACATCGTCACCACCATCATTTGTTAGTGTCAGGGTATATGCTACTGGTTACCCCGAACAGGATGTTTTGGATGAGGAGGAGGTTGATGTCATCCATACTAAGGAGAAAAGACAGTTGTTTACAATTTTGAGATGCAACAAAATACAAATATTTCCTGACTATAAGGAGCACTTGACATTCAACACGTACGTATTAATTTATTATAGGCTCTTGTTATTTAAGTGTTAACTATAGTATGTTATCTCACTTATAATTTTATTTACAACCACACAGTTATCTAGGCATACATGCACATTATAATGTGCTACGTATTGAGCCAGAGTTGCAGCATCATTTAGCTCGTACTCCTTTTGGACCATTCATTACTCGCTTGCCTCAGTATTTCATTCATTCTGCATTAAATGAGGTTTTCTTGAGCGTTGGCATCAGGAGACCAACACTTTCCACTTCAGCTTTGGGAAGATAACCATCACCTTAGATGATGTTAGCTGCATTATAAATCTCCCAGTAGTTGGTAGGAATCTTGATGTGGTTACGGCCCACGTAAAGGTGAAGTCCACACGAGGTGTCGGGTTCAAAATAAAATGGTTGCGTGAGATATTTTCTAAGGACCGTTACCTTGACCAGACTGACCATGATATTGTCCACTATGTATCACGAGCGTATTTAATGTTCTTATTTTGGTGAACTATATTTACGGACACTAGTCTAAAGAGTGTGAAGGTTGACTAATTGTCCGGGTTCAAGAACATAGATTCTAATTTGTGGGGCATAGCCTGGGGTACTGGTGCATTGACCTTTCTATTATGTGCTTTGAGGGATGTTTGAAAAACTTCAAAGCTTCAAAGCATCACCTATACAGATTTTTTGCCATGGTAGACTGTTGGATATACGATCACTTCCCATAATTGAAAGCCCCACCGAACTCAGACTATGTCTTGAGGAATCCAAAGATTGTCAGCTGGATACCCAAGAGAATTGTAGGATCGAACGTTCGCCCAAAATTGACGGTGCATTCGCTTTCATCATATCAGAAGGAAAATATCGTAAGTAACCACTTTTATAAGTAATTTATGTTTCAATAGTCATATTTTTCTAATTAAATATTATATATTTTTCATCATATTTTTTATATAAAAAAAATTGGTTTTATTTGCACCAAATAAAATCAACAAAATTACCAACATATACAACAAAAATGATCAATTTAATACAATGTAACATTTTAGTTTCTTCGATTACTAAATATGATTTGAGGCCGAGTAATTAACAACGTTAAGTTGATTGGGCTGCGTATATTTAGATAGAGAGATGTGCATTAAAAGCGCGGTGGGCGATAGTAGCTGCGGTGATGTACGCGAGATGAGATGTGCTGGACCATCCCTTGTCCGCTGCTGCATGCATGCAAATGCAATTCAGATTTATAGTTGTCATTTACTTATGTACAGTATGGATGCATACTTCGCTATCGGCTGTGGGGTCTCTCCCTCGTGTACATTTATCATCACATTCACATTCTTAAACTTCCTGTCTTATTCACCATCATTACATAGTAATACCAATAATAATGATGCGAATCGTGTGGATATAATTGACGCAAGATCAACGAGTTGTGTGATTTATTTCAGCAAGTATTAAATCACTTGGTTTTTCTGGAATAAAAGTGAAAATATCAAATTAACCTTTTCTATTTAAAAAGATTGTTGGATTTAGTCAAGTAAATTATTTATGAAAATTAAAATACCTAAATTTGATAAATGTAAATAATATTACTAACGCGAACAGAATTTAAAAATTACAATTAGTCTTTTGGTGTTATATCAAACTAATTTTTTAATATTTATTTTTGTTTTTTACTGAATTTTTATGTTTTAAAATATTTACATTATTAGTCATTTTATCCATAGATGAAAGGCTGACATATGACAGTCAAGATATCAATATTTTATTTTACTATTGGTCACCTAAAAATCTGAAAAATATGGTTTTGGAATTAGGGATTTAGGAGGAAGACTATATATTTTTCAAATTAGGGTTTTAGATTTTTGAGGGACTAATAGTGAGACAAAATATTGATGTTTGGGCTGTCACGTGTCAGCTTCTTAATACTCACATGTGTAACTAATACTGCAAATTTCTAAAAGATAGGGGAATATAAGAAGACAAAAATAATAGAGAACTAGTTTGATACAAATATGAAACATAGAACTCATAGTCGTTTTAAGCCGTAAAAAGATGTGAAAATATGAAATGACTTTGTTTTTCTGGACTAAGAATAAAGATATATGCAACGAAAGTGAAAATATCAAATTAACTTTTTCTATTTAAAAAGATTGTTGGATTTAATCAAGCAAATTATTTTTGAAAGTGTGTTTTGATTGAAAATTAAAATAGCGAAATTCGATAAATGTAAACAATATTACTAACGCAAACAGAAGTTAAAGATTATAATTAGTCTTCTGGTGTTTGTATCAAACTAATTTTTTAATAATTATTTTTGTTTTTTATTGAATTTTTATGTTTTTAAAAAATTATATTATTATTCTTTTTACACATAGAAATATTGAAAAACTGCTATGTGACAATTCAAATATAAATATTTTATCTCACCATTGATCACTAAAAAATCTAAAAGATATGGTTTTAGAATTAGGGATTTAGGAGGATGACTATGTGTTTCTCAAATTAGGGTTTTAGATTTTTGAGGGACCAATAGTGAGACAAAATATTGATGTTTGGGCTATCACATGTCAGCTTCTTAATACTCACCTGTGTAAGAGGACTAATACTGTAAATTTCTAAAAGATACGAGAGTAAAGGAAGACAATTATAATAGAGAACTAGTTTAATACAAACATGAAACATGATGACTCATAGTGATTTTTAGTCGTAAACAGATGTGTACCAAAACTAGATTATTTTGTGCATTATATATCGCAAAAGTATTATGATATTTGTGTATCACAACAATGCAAGTCATTTACTAGTGGCGTGGTATGGTGTATACTAATATGATTTGATCGCAATAAATAACATAAATCATTGTGACAAAAAATTAGTAAATAAATTTCAATTTCGTCTACTATCACAGAAAGTTACATGAATTTGTGTTTTTCAGAGTTAGTCGTTACGATACCTGTTATGAATGAGTCGAATAGTGCATTGACAGTGTACCGTGTTCGGCGGTACAGTTTTGTGTCATTGACAAGCTGTAATACAATGGATGATTTTCCTAAAAGAGTATATGAGCCCATTAGGCGCACTGTCTACTACGTCTATTAATTCCCTATAAATAAGACTACTAGGGCTACACAAAACACAATCTGAAATCTGAAATATTTTCTATCATAGTGAAACTCTTTTATTTGGTGGCGCCCGTTGACGTAGACAATTTTCGAACCACGTTAAATCATGTGCTCATTTAAATCTTTCCTTCACATATGTTATGTGCTTGAGCCATTTTGTGATAATTGTATAGTAATTTAATAGCAATAACGAACATAAAACGCCAAGAAAAATCGGATTCGATAGATTATCGCAAGATGCTATTTAGTTTGTCGCGGTGATAATGCAGTTTATCGTGGTAATGGATCAACTATTGCAGTAACGTGTAAGGTTGATATTGGATTCGCAAAAACGAGTCTTAGTGTTCGTTGTTACAACTATATAACCACGTAACTATTATTACATAATTGTTCATGTAATCTTTCAAAATGTATGTTGGTTTTGAAAAGTAATAAACCTCTCTCTATATATATAATTGGTCAGAGTATCAAATCATCTAAAATATTGTTATCAATATAATTTTTATAATGTAAATAATATTTTAACAAAATATAATCAAGTATATGTTTCAAGCACTCTGTAAAAAAATAAGTTCTCAAACAAAAAATATATTAATAATGTTTTAAGAGGGTTTTATGTCATTTTATTTTTTAAATATTCAGATAAAAACTATTTTCATTTTATTTTTCTAAAGTTAAAAAAATGCTTGAGCGTCACGATAGATTAGAAATTTTATTATTAAATAATCAGTCATAATGTTGTTTACATGGATTGTTTTGATGTTACCTAGTTTACAAGATGGTAAGACAAGTTAAAATATGTGTTTACCAGCATATTCTCAAATTTTCAAATAATATATCACTAACATATTACTCCCTCCGTCTCATAATATGAGTCGTTTAAGGTTTTTTTGTCAATATTAAGGAAAGTAATTATGATTTTGAAAGAATAAAAGAAAGTAAATTTGATTGGTGGAGTTAATAACTTGTGCAATAGGCTAACTATTTTATTGGTTGAAAGTAGAATATATGTAATCAATGTTGCATTGGAAAATAAGAAAAACAAATATTATGAGACAAAATATTTCTTATAAAAAAACATATTATGAGACAGAGGGAGTATCATATAACTTGAGACATGTGATTTTATGTTTCTATTCTTCTTCTCTACTGTAACTCAAAACAAGTAACGCGATTATAATATATTATAATATCAAAGCCCTAATCCCACCGTATTTTTATTTTTTTATCAAAATTTATTTGTCTGAAAGTCAATAAATTTCAAAGATTTAGACATTTTTACATCATTTTCTTTTTATCTAGAGGTTTTGAATTTTTTGCTTTTTAATTATGAATTTGTTGAAGGTTTTCAGAATGTGAGAATTTTATATCTGTTAGTTCTATAAATAAATTTTTGTGCTAATTGTTTTTTAAAAACTCTTGTGAAGAAGTAAAAAGGTTAAGAAAGAATATACGAAAAAATTATTAATCTCGTACTATTTTAAATATAAGTTTTTAAATGATTTTTTTCTAATTATATCTCAAAATCATAAATTTTAAATAATAGTTGACGAACTAATTATTTAAACATCACACTTAAAAAAAATTTAAACTTAATAAATAATAGAAGTATTTTAAAAAAAAACTTCCAAAAGAGAAATTATCTATAAATTGTAGGAATATATTTTTAAAAAAATCCACAAGTATTTTAACAGTGAAGAGAAGTTTCATGTGTGCGTTTAAACATAAGAAAATCATAATATTGGAACTTTTAAGAGTGTTAACAGTATACTTAAAAGAGAGAAAAGTTCACTTAGAAATCTTTTGGTACAAAAACAAAATAAATCTAAAACAATAGTACATAGAATTATTATATTTATAAAAAACCTAAAAATTTGCAAGAAGAATGACGAGGTAAACGTCGTGGATGAAACAATTATAACATTGATAACTGATGTGGTTGAAATGTATTAAAAGGGTAAATATGATAAGGTGTAAATATCGTCAAGGTTATTTCAGGTAATTGGTTGAAAGTAGTAAATGCTTTTGTAGTGAGTAGTAAGATAATTTAGTTGGTATGAAATTAGGTGTAATCAATGTCCCCCTCAATTAATGAGGTTCCTTATGGTACTTATAGTCAACATTTGGGTCATTGGTCGAGTTAAGGTTTTAAGCGTTAATGACCCATTTGGGTTATAGGCCAACTCAAATTTTAAGACATTATCAGCCTATGATGGTAGACAATATTACTTATTCACAAGGCAATAAAGCAATTTTATTTTTCAGTCTAAAAATCCCTTTTAAAAATCCCTTTTGAAGTAGTCTAAACTACCATCTGAATGATAGTCTGAATTGTCCTTCAAATTATTCTGACACTAAGCTTAACTTAGTTCCAATGATATCTATCCCATCATATAACCTCCATTAGTCCTTATAAAGTTTTAGTTTAGAACTAATAATGATGTAGAACCAATTCAGATTTTTTATATTCGAAGTTTATTGTTTTTAAGTAACAAAATTTCGAACCTGTTTCAAAGTCCATAAAGTTATCGTTTTTCTTTGCCGCATATTAGATACGTGTCAGTAGCTTAATGGATTTTGAATTTACTATGTCTTAGGTAACTTAAGCTAATAAATGAGTGACATTTATACTCCCCTAAATATTTCAATAGTGGGCACACCTTCACCTAGTTAAAAGTGTACTCAAAAGACCTAAAGTCTCATTAATAGAGTTTTTAAGTAACCTTTTAGTCATTTCCATATAAGTTAATCTTTTATTTCACCGGTTTACATACTTTTAGAGAGATAAAACTATTACTTAAGCAAGAAATCAAAATTTGGGTGCTTGTATGTTTACTGCGAGAACAACTCTAATCAAATGTGACTGGTTGAATCTATCTGAGCTTGAAGAAGAGAAAAAAAGCCCGAATCGATGATGGACTTCCTACTTCTTTGCCTCCAGTAGTTACTATTCAAGTTATCGAATACGGTGGGTCTTACCCTTATAGTCGTAACATTCCCCAAATACTTCTACAACCACTCAATCATCCACTTCACCCCAACACTTCTCAAAACCCTCTCACTCTCAAAAGGCCTAAAGTCGTCAAATACATTCGACATTCAAAGTAATGGGATCAGATTCAGAGAATATCATTCCAACTAGGGTGATCATATAATCGACAACCAAAGCCAAAGTTGTTACTAATCCTGCACCAGATCCCACTTTTTTATTTTTTTTATTTCAAAGGTGAAGGCATAGCCAGGGTTAATAACTACATGGATGAGTTGATAGGGTTTGATTACAAGGATTTTGACAAGGCCTTTCCAAGTTCATCTCATAACATGATATATGGGGGTATTTTCTTTGATGTCTCAAAAGAAAACGACATAGTAGGATACTCGATAGTGGGTTTCGTAAGACCCGTTGTCGAATTCAAAAGAGAGGTCAAATTTCAATGAGGAACCATTTCAAATCTTCAAGAGGAGAACAAGAAACTTCAAAGCTCCCTTGAAATAGAAATGACTAAAGCTAATAGAGCGATTAAGGATATTATTACACTCATATCGGAGGTGGGAAAGGTCAAGGAGGAGGTGTCAAAAGTTTAAAAAGAGCTTAAGCATTTGCAAATTTTTAGTTCTAAAGAGATATCTGAATAACAAGATCAGCAGAAGACTAGTAAAGAGTCTATGGATCGTATTTCAAGTGAAAAAGAAGCTTTAGAGAAGACTAAAGGAAAGTTAGAGAAAGAAATCAAGTCTCTAAAAGCTAAGTCTACTCAAGAAGCTGATGGTGTGTTGGAAGCATACGTTGATGTCACTGTAGACAAACTAAATGATCGTGATGGTTTGATCAAATCGGATATATTTTTAATGTTCCATAAAAAAATATGAAGTTAAGTCTAGGATCATTGTAGGGCTTGGTTCTAGATAAATTTATGTCGCCGAATATATCCTTAACATATGAGATGGCTGCTTCTGAAGAGTCATCCAGTGAAAGATCTAAAGGAAATGTTAAAGTGAAGTTCAAAGAAGGAAGTTCATATAGGAAATGAGAGAAATCCAAAGGGATAAAGCCCATGAATTGATCATTTCTAATCTTAAATTTTGTTTAAGTATTTGAAAAGTGCAAGACAATTGTTCTGTTTTGTTTGGATTTACTTTTTATAAGTCATTGGAATGCCAAGGCGTTTTGTAATATTATGTCAAACCTTTTGTTAGTGTTCGAAATCCGAGTTATCTTAATTTTTAAAAAAATTGTTCCTTTTTAAAAAATTTGTTCTTTTTTTACAATATCCTTTTTTAAAACTTCAAACACATATCATTTTGAAATAATTCATTCAAAGTTATATAAAATTTCAAACACAAGTCATTCGAAGATAATTCATTCGAAGGTATAAAAAAATGTATCATAAACAATTTGAAGGTAATCCATTTGAAGACATGTAAAATTTATAGCACAAGTTATTCGAAGGTAATCCATTCGAAGACATATAAAATTTATAACACAAGTCATTCAAAGGTAATCCATTCGAAGGCATATAAAATTTATAACACAAGCCATTCGAAGGTAATCCATTCGAAGGCATATAAAATTACTTAGGATCAAGATATTTAAAGGTAAAAGGTGGTAGAGTGATAAGATGGACACACCTCGTTAAAACCTCCCTGAGGCACTAGGGTAGGAAAAAGTATACCCTCTAAATATTTACATTAAACAAGGGTAAAGTAAATATTGACAAGCTTTAACTCAAGGTACATCCGCAGATGCTCCACATTACATGATTTTCTAATGGAACACCTTCTTGATTAACTAATCGGTATGTCTCACACTTGATTCTTTCCACAACGGTGTATCGGCCTTCCTAATTCGGAGCCAATTTTCCTAACCTTTTGTCTTTGGTATGTAAAAATAATTTCTTCTGAATTTTATCTCCAACCTAAATTCTTTTTTTCGTATCTTGGACGCGTATCTTCTTCTGATTAATCCCTGATAGTGAACCATTCTTAGATGAGCTCTGAGTCTATTTTCCGCATTCAAATCTAGTTGAGCCCTTAATGCGATCTTATTATTCTGTTCGGAATAAATTTTAACTCTGAAAGAGGGAACAATGGACTTTATTGAAGTTATCACATCCATTCTGTATGCCAAGGCAAAAGGTGATTTCTAGGTTGCTGTGTGTGAAGTTGTTTTGTAGGCCCATCATACTTCTTGTAACTAGTTTGACCATTTGCTTGCCGCCCCCTCCAAATTATTTTTTAGACCTTTTAAAATAGTTAGATTCACCATTTCTACTTGTCTGTTGGCTTGAGGGTGGAAATGTGAAGAGAAATAATGATTAATCCCCCTTGAGGTACAAAAATATTCTATCTATTTGTTATCAAACTTAGGACCATTCCCCGTTGTAATACCTCTGGTTATTCTGAACAAGCAACATATATTGGATAAAATAAATTTTATTACTACTTTCAAAGTAGTTCGAGAAAGAGGTGCACCTTTCTCCCACTTCGCAAAATAATCCACTGCTAAAATAATAGTACGACGACCTTCATATGCAATGGGCAGTGGTCCTACCAAATCAAGCCCCCGCCTATCAAAAAGCACTGCTTCATATATGTTTTCCTTTCGAACAGCTGGAACATGAATTTCATTTCCAAAATTTTAGAAGGGATCAAATCTTCTAACTAACTCCTCGGCCATGATGGTAGACCAATAATATCCTGCTAGCAAAACCCTTCTAGTTAGAGCTTCATAACCACAGTGGGTTGATCCTTCTCCATCATACAATTTAGACAAAATAACTTGAGATTCTTCAAACCCTAGGCATCAAAGTAGGGGATTGATAAAGGATTTTTTATTTTAAACTTCTCCCAAGACTAAAAACCCATGTGCTTTAAACTTTAAGCTTTTAGCTAAGCTTTTGTTTTCAGGAAGGATACCCTTAGTAATGAAGGTTTGGATTCCATACCTCAAATCCAAGCTTGCAATAGTTGAAAGGTGATAATTTTCTTCCATAATCGTATTGTCCATTGGAGAAGCTGTTGTTATTGAAGGATATTCATGTATTAAGATCTATGGATAGGCTTTAGCATACGCAATGGTGGTCAAAGAATCAGCCATCGAATTTTCAGCCATGGGTACATGCTCATACTTCACATTTTTGAAGTATAATGATACCTATTTTAATAATTTGAGATATTTAACTAATTTTTCCTTTCTTGTTTAAGAGAAACCTTGAAAGTGATATATTAGCAACTACGAATCGATTATTAAAAGGTCTATTTTTGCCACACAAACTTGAGCAAGTCTTAAACCAACGCTAGCCGCTTCATACTCGACCTCATTATTCGATGCTTTGAAACTGAATCGAATAGTCTGGTACATTAAAATCCCAAAAGGGGATCCTAACCATATTCCAACCTCACGTCCCATCATACTAGATCCCTCATCTATCCGAACTACCCGTTCATTCTCTAGTGGATAAGTAGGGTCTTCCGAATTCGTATCATCTGAATGTAACTCAACCAAAAAGTCTGCTACCGCTTTCCCCTTGAGTATTGTTCGAGGATAGAAGTCAATATCAAATTCTCCCAATTCGATAGACCACTTCGTTATCTGACCCGATATATCTGGTCTTTGCAACATATTTTTAAGAGGAAAAGAAGTTCAAACTATGAAAGAATGTCCCTGAAAATAGGGCCGCATCTTTCTGAATGTAATAACCAAAGAAAATACTAATTTTTATAGTTTTAAGTACATTTTCTCTGCACTTATCAAGGTTCTGCTAACATAGTACACGGGGCAAGGGTAATTATCAACCTCTCGGACTAACACTGCATTTATAGCATAATCTGAAAAGACTATATATATATAAAGTCTTTCTCCTTCCACTGGCTTAAACAAAGTTTTAGGACAAGATAAATATTTCTTTATTTCGATTAACATTCTGTCGCATTTCAGACCAGTTGAATTCCTTGGTGTTTTTTAACACTTGAAAGCATTGTGCACATTTATCTGATAATTTTGACACAAATCGATCCAAAGCTGCTAATATTCATGTTAACACTTACACTTCCTTTGTAGACATATGGGGTCCATGGATAACAAGGCATTTAATTGTGTCGAGTCTGATTGGATCCCTTTTTTCATTGATAATGTAGCCCAAGAATTTCATAGATCAGATGCCAAAAGTGCATTTTTCAGGATTTAATTTTAAGCTAATGACATCATGGTTAGAAAAGGTTTCTCTAAGATCGGAAAAATGATCCTCTTCCTTTATGTTTTTAACCATTATATTATCTATGTACACTTCTACGTTTTTACCAATTTGGTTGTCGAATGTCTTATTTACCAAACATTGATAAATGGCCTTAGCATTCTTCAAACCGAAAGGCATTACTTTGTAGCAATGCAACCCTCTGTCAATGATGAACGTAGTATGGTTCTTATCCTTCAGATCCATCTGAATTTGGTTATATCCAGCAAAAGCGTCCATAAAGGACAATAATTTGTTACCAAACATGGAATCCACAATTTGATCTATCTGAGGTATTGGAAAAGAATCTTTGGGAAAAACCCTATTAAGATCGGTAAAGTCGATGCACATTCTCCACTTGCCTTTTTTATTCTTTACCATGACCGGTTTTGTTATCCACAAAAGGTATTGTGACTCTCAAATGTAGCATACTTTGGTTAATCGATCTACCTCTTTACAAATCGCTTCAGATTTTTGTTTTGGAAAATGCCCTTCTTCTTTGATTCACAACACCTGCGTCAGATTGTACTGATGTTGATATGTAAACATAAAAATCAGTAGCTCTCTTTTTAATTTTATCAATCGCTTCAACCCAATTCTAACATTCTTCCCATTGACCAAATTATGAATTTCTACCTCTTCAACTGGAATAACCGCACTAGGAGTCTCTCTTGGATAATCTATATGATTATAATCCAAAAAGGACTCTAGTAATTGCTATTCAGGTTTAGTAGCTGAATGGTTAAGAGTTTTTGGAACCAATGTCGTAACACAACATTCTCTGGCTACCTTTTGACTGCTTGGAACTACTCCGACCTGATTCCCAACAACATACTTTAAACACTGATGAATGGTAGATGCAACAACATGCATCCTTGAGATCCAAGACCTGCCAAAAATAGCATTATAAGAAGTTGTATAATTTACCACCACAATCAATATTACGACCGTTTTCTTGAAAGTTCCCTTTCTAATGGTTGCCTCTCCTTCGAATTCTACAATTACATCTACAGAATTCCATGTGAATCCGATGATAGTTTGGTTCGAAGTTTGAATCACCGGAGGGTTCTTCATTTGTTTATAGGATGATAGAAATAATACGTTTACTGAGCAATCGGTGTCGATGAGGATCCTTCGGATTTTTGTACCTTCAATAGACACTCATATTATCACAATATCTTTATGTGGTCCAGCAATGTCTCTCAAATCATATTTATCAAAAACTATTAACGGTGAGGGGTTTTGGTATACGTTAGTCGACATATTTCCTTTAAATTGATCATCTAAAGCGTTCACATGCCTCTTTCTAGAGCAATTTGAAGGCGTTGTTGTTGTATCTCCTCCGAATATTGTTAATTATTTGAAGAATTTACATAAACAGGAAACCCTCCCATTGCTTCCACTCACCATATTTACAAGACCTCGGTCATGATCTGGATCTAGATATTCTTAATCTATATCTAATGTTTCCTTGATATATTCCGTGATTACCATGGCTTTTTCAGCTTTTAAACTTCTGTAGCCGATATTCGAACGTTGATACAGCTGCTTTCTCTTTGCTACTATTATATCATGGCTTATTCGAACTTTGGGCTCTATTTGTACCTTGTGCTTTTACGAAGGTTGTTAACTTCTCATTCTAGATTAACAACTAAATCTCTTGTTCAAAGCTATACAGTCTTTAGTGTTGTGCCCTGTATCCTCATGATATGTATACAATCGAGTATTTTAGTTTTCTATTGGAGTTGGATTTAGTCACATTATCGATTAACTCTGCAAAATAACTTGGTTAAACCCATTAATTTCCTCTTCGAGTGGACTACTAAGATTGGTTCGACTTGGATCGGTTGGATCCCTGAACAGATTCATGAGGACGAGCATTAGAGGAAACATACGACTGGTCACAAACTTGTTGATAAGAAGCAATTTTAATGGGTTTATTGTGTCGAGGTTGCCTTAACAACTTACTTTATTCTATAGTAATTTGTTTTCCAACCCGATTCAGTAATTTACCCCAAGTCTCCGTCTTTTTCCTTGTGACTGTATCAACTAAATCTCCAGCCAATAACCCTTTGCTTGAGGGAAGTTATGGCCACCTGATCGTAACAATCATCCAACCTGCTCTTGGTATTTACGAACCGACTGATATATTCCTTTAAACTTTCTAAGGCTAGTTGATGACAATGAATTGTTATGTCACCATTTCCCCTTAATTCCTTATTTCCCACGGACTGCCTTTGGAATGCCATCCAAAACATGTCAAAAAATTTAATTGATTCTTCCAGAAGTCTGTTATACCCTTTTAAGGCAATGTCTTTCAGCATTTGGGAGAGCGCCCAACACAAAACCTTATCATCATCATCATGAAATTTTTGAATTGGTGTAATCCGGATCCTTACTTCCATTGTATTTCTCCATTTTGGAGACATCTAGTCGCCTAGGGAGGTGTCCGGATAACATCTTTATTGATAGTGCTGGCTACCTCCAATTACGCCCCTGATTAAATTGATGCATCTCACCAGAATCATCAAATAAACCTGGTTCAGATCGGACTGCAAATGGGTTATTCAATAATTGGTTTATACTATGATTTGATGACCCCTTGGTTTTCCTACGATCTTTCAACTTTTTTATCTCGACTAACAATTTTCTTACCCCGATGCTTATCTCGGTGTTTGTTTTTCTTCTTTTTATGATAAAATCACTACATGATGAGGACAAAACCGTACATGTCGATGAAGACGAATGTTTACTAGACTCTGAAGAGCTATAGTCGTCATCAGCTGAGGTTCTATTCTGCAAAGTTGATGGTTTTTAGGTAAATTATCCATCAAATGTTGTTTTGGGTAACCATATGGGTTATCTCATGGCTCCACCAAATATATTTTAACTTTTCTATCTATTTTTATTCCTTTAATTTCTTTTCGCAATTCGGCGACTCATCTTGTAATTGGGTTTTTTCTCTCATTCATCATTTTCAAACGAGGCTCTTATATGTCTTTCTCTGACCAGGCCTTCTTCAATAACCGGGGACAAATCAAATTGAATTTCATTATCCATAGCCAAATAGAGTTCAAAAATATTTGGAAGCTTTGGATTTAAGTAATCTGGGTGCCCATGCTCCCACTGTGGCCACCAAACTGATGTGGTTGTAACATATTAAAAGAGTAAATCTGATAAAATGGAAATATCGTCATGGTTATTTCAGTTAGTTGGCTGAAAGTATTAAATTATTTTGTAGTGAGTAGTGAGATAATTTAGTTGGTATGAAACTTAGGTGCAATCAATATCCTCCTCCTCATTACTGAGGTTCCTTAGGGTACTTATAGTCAGAATTAAGGTCATGGGTCGGGTCAAGGTTTTAAGTGTTAATGACCCATTTGGGTTATGAGCCAACTCCAAGTTAAAAAAAATATCATCCCATGATAGTAGACATACTTCTTAGTCATAAGGCAATAAAGAAATTTTATTTTTCAGTCCATAAATCCCTTAAGAAATGCCCTTCAAACGCATTAGTATACACGTATGACAAAATTATTAAACTATGCACATATGTGAATTCAATGAATAAAGTATCTAAGGTTTTAGGCTAGTACCTGACAAAAAAATATTAACTAGTATGGACTAAAAAGAAGTACACGAAAAAAATAGTATTGAATTAAAGAGTGTGATTTTGAGCTACTAAGTAGAAGTTCTAATTTATATTTAGTTACAACTATAATAGTTTTACTAATTATAGTAAATATTCATGATGTCACATATTCATTGGCATTGAAGACATAAGAGTATATAAATTAAATGTGTGATCAAACTCTTTATAACTTAGGGTTCGATCATTGTACATATAACCACTTACTTGAGCCTATTAGAGTGCTAGAGTTCAGAAAAATTACAAGTTTATCTTCATAATGGTTTGGGTTTGGGCATAATATAGATCTATCCCTTTTTAGTAACCACGTAATATTTATGAATATTGATCTCATCTTGTGTGATTTGAATTTTCCGAACTCAATAGGTGTGGCTAAGAGTTTGACTGAATGATTAATCCTTGAATTTTACAGTTGAACGAGCCCCTATGGATCGATGAGGAGTTGATATCTTGTATTTTAATTTTTATGAGCTGAATGATCATATGGAGACTTTGAATTGAGTGAATATATTCGTAGTGTGTTTAATTATTTGTGTATGCGCCTTGGTCATTTGGATGTAATGTAGGAGCCCACCAGCGACATTGTCTCCTCCTCCTCGATACCGAAAGTGTCAGATTGAAGCCCTAAATATCTCGAATACGTTGTCCAAAATTCTGCAAAATTGAACACTGTTTTCCTTTCGATGAGGGCTTTTGATTTGGATACACATAACATGTCTGAAAACTGAAATTCCACTTTGTTTTTTTGCTTTGCTTCAGAAACCGCCTTAACTTCGGACATAAGATTTAACCTTTTTATGGATTCGATTTAAGTGATCTTATCAAGTTCCGTAGCAAGGTTTCCTCTTGGTTACTTTTTTAACCATTTTTTAATAACATATAACTCCATGTTATTGCCTTTGTTGGATCAATTGTTGTTGGTTGGAGCTGAGGGCATTGCCAACATGGATCCGCTCCTTCCGTAAGTGTCTATAAAAAACAACCTCGACTTTGTTTCTCTTACGACCATGAAAATAGTCACTACTCCGCATTTTTGGTTGTCACAAAAGAAAGCTACAAATCTGCACCTTCGATTACTGTAAAGGACAGCCACGACCTTGTTTTTTGTTTGTTTTCAATTTATTTGTGGCTACAAAAACTATTATTTCTCCACACCTCTGACTGCTACAAAAGACAGCTACTGTTCAGCATATTTGGCTGTTACAAATGACAACTACGGCTCCGCACCTTCGGTTGCTGCAAAAGAAAGTCTTGGCTTTGTTTTTCTTTCGTTTTTATTTTATATAAGGCCATTTAAACTGCTTTCCTTCCTGCAACTGAAAATATAAAAATAACCTTACTGAGCAACAAACGACATATTATCCTTATGTTTTTTAATCTTCTCCCTTTGTTTCTTATTTTGCCTTCCAGTGTCCAGTGATACCTATACAAAATATGTCAATTCATGCTTTAGTGGATACACAATTAAGGACATAACAAAGAAAGAACTATGATGATCAAGCAGAAACTGACCTATTGGAAAGCCTCCACATATTGCTCCACGAGAAAATCTATAAGTAAAAAACAACAAAGGATTGCATGCAAGCTCGCCGGTTCCAGTGACAATTTATGCAATTAACTTAACAAACCTAGTTGAAATGTCTTATCCCTCAATATAGGTAAATTTCATTTCAAAATGTTAACTCACTACCAATATATTAAAGGAGTAGCAATAAAGGAAATTTGGCAATTTAACGTATATTTAGCAACAAACGACCTCGATTGGTACTTAAACACCAATTGCGCAAACTGTTTAGGGTCCTAAAACCCTAAACATTACTAAAAATTAAATCCAACTCACATGCATAAATCTAAAAAATATTATGACACTTCACTAAAACAACATTTTGAACTATATAAATAGAATCTTAACACAAAGGCATAAACCTAAACAACATTCTCAAAATTAAAACATATTAACACATGAAACATATTAATACATAGGCATACCATGAATTAATTATCAAGCAAAACAGCAGCATACGCATAATATCTATCAACACAGAGGCATAAACATCAACACTAACAGTCAACACACATGCACTATAAAACATATAAACAGATGAAGTAATTATCAAGCAAAACAGCAGCATACACTTGATATCTATCAACACAAAGACATAAAAATGAACACAAAACACACAGGAACCATAAAACATTTTAACACATGAAACATCTTAATAAGTAGGCATAATGTGAATTAATTATCAAGCAAAACAGCAGCATACACATAATATCTATCAACACAAAGGCATAAACATCAACACTAACAGTTAACACACAGGTACTATAAAACATATTAACACATGAAGTAATTATCAAGAAAAATAGCAGCATGCACTTGATATCTATCAACACATAGGCATTAAAATGAAAATAAAACACACAGGCACTATAAAACATTTTAACACATGAAGTATCTTAACAATTAGGCATAAGATAAATTAATTATCAAGCAAAATAACAGCATACACATAATATCTATCAACACAGAGGCATAAACATCAACACTAACAGAATTTAAAACCAAACATCTGATCGATAGACACATAGAGGCATAAACAATAACCTAAAAAACATTTAGAGCAGAATAAACAATTGACAGATGCGTGAAGGTATAAACATAAACCTAAACAACATTTAGAACGGAAAAAAAACTTTGACAGACACATAACTTATAGAGCCGAGGATAAAATCATAAACACATTTACCGAGCTTGAGCAACCAATATGAATGGATCACGTTGTGACATCCGACTTCTTCAGCGAATTTCTATCAAACCATTAGTAGGGTGAATTCGCATATTTTTCCTATCATTACTAAACCAATCTCATTTGAAAAACACAACTAATTCCATCACCCCACCTTAGGATACCTCCCAAATTTCTGTTATTTGTCCATAGTAGTCTAACATATCAACACCATATGTCCCCTCAACCATGACACCACTATTGGTTGTCTTATACCCTATTCCACATTTTGTGTCGAAGAGGTAACCATTGATGTAATATCTCTTGAACTTGTGAATATCACAATAGGGATTATGGGTCAATGTTGATATACGAAAATCTAATGTATCTATGTTTGTACCAACCTATGAATAAGCATGGAAGAAGGTAATTTATGACACTCATAAAAAACAAGAAACCAACACTAATTTATAACTTACTGAAAATTCAGAGAGCTAACTACTGCAAATTATACAAAGTCTCACTCTTATGCTAAATGAAACTACTCCAACCAAAATCGAAATTACTACCGCAAAGAAAGTGAGTTCATACCAACGGCAACATCATAACATATACGTATGGATTTGATATTGTATGTACTTAAAAAAATAAAAGCAAAAAAATGGTGATTAAACAAAGAAGTAACAAATAAAGTGAATATTGCATATTCTTCTAGCCAAGGACCAAAGCTCTCGAAAAAGTATTTATCGAGCTCCACTGTAGTAGAATCACGATTGAGTTGACGAAGCTGTGCATTGTAGGAGTTGCAAAATAAACACTAGTATTGTAATTTTTATATCGTGGAAAATCAATAAAAAATCATTCAATAATAGTCGTAATTTCAGAGGTATTCTTCAAGACATATATGTTTAACATGTTTGAATATTTTTCAGACAAGTATTCAGACTTCTTGTTGTCTCTCTTTGGTCTATCGGGGTGCCGAAATATTGATAAACGTTCGTCAGCCTCCACTTCTCCTTCATCGTCATTATTGGGTGGTTGTTGCTGATTTGTCTGCATATTTTCATCTAGATACATCCCACAAAAATGATGACACCTATTTGAGAAGGTATACTTGTGATATGGATCCTTCAACATATGATTCTTGAGTCACCATGAGTTTCCCCTTGCCAAGATACCTAACTAGGTTTAAACAAAGGTTTGCGTCGATTAATTTGTAACCAAAAAATGTAAACATTTACTAAAATCGATCAGAAAAAACTTACAAATCAAAATGATACATCCACTGATATTGACAAGGTCCACCATTAAGCATTTCATATGGAAAATGAATCGGGAGATGCTCTATTACATCAAAGAACGCTGGAGGAAATATCTTCTCCAACTTACATAATATTTGTGCTATATTTTTCTCCATCACAAGTAAATGTTCAACGCGAAGGGTCGATGAACAAAGGTCTCGAAAAAATGGCACAAATCAATTACTACCTCCCATATTGGATTTGGTAACAAATAATAGAAGGAAACATGTAATAATTTCTCCATAAATATATGACAATCATGGCTTTTCAAGCCACCAAAACTTTCTACATCTGTACAGAGTAAGAGATTACTTGCAGAACCGTCCGACAGCTTCAAATTTCCTAGCCATGTTTGAATAGCCTATTGTTGGTCTTTGTTAAGTACATAATTAGACTTTGGTTTAACCTTTCCTAACCTTGGGTCATCGATCAGATTCAAATAGCTCATTGAGCATAAATATTCAATATCTTCCCTAGATTTTGCATTGTCCTTAGTGTTTGATTTAACACCTATGATAGTAAGCATCATGTTTTCCAAATATTTTTTCTCGGTATGCATCAAGTCTATATTGTGCCTAATCAGATTTTCCTTCCAGTAAAGTAACTCCCATAAAATGCTTTTGTTTGTCCAATGATATTCTGTACTATATCCTGGTAACTTGCGCTTGCGATTGGATTCACCAAATTCACTCGGAGGAGTGTCCTGTAGAAAAGAATCTAGTGTTTCTGCCCTGATAAGTCGCTCGTTCTCAACTACATGTATAACCATTTTTCCTTTCAAAAATGAAATTTTATTCTTCCTGTCGGGGTGGTCCTTACGTAGAAACTTCCGATGACAATCAAACTGACATACCTTCTTACCTCTCGCAAGGTAATGTGTATTTGTTTTAGTCATACTATACGGGCATGCCAATTTACTGTGTGTACTTTAGCCAGATAAAATGCCATAAGCGAGGAAATTATTGATCATCCACATTAGCGCTACTCGCATCGTAAAATTGACCCGGTTTTCATCATCGTACGTCACAACATCATCACCCCATAGGTGCTTAAGCTCGTCGACTAATGACCGAATGAGCACATCAAGATCTCTTCGTGGGCTACGAGGACCAGGTATTATAAGTGCTATAAAAATATAAGGATCATTCATGCATAAACTAGGTGGCAGATTGTAAACGCACACCATCACCGGCCAGCAAGAGTAATTCCTTGCAAACTTATCAAATAGATTGAATCCATCAGTACACAAGCCAACTCTCATATTACGTGGTTCTGATGCAAACTCCAGATAAAAATTATCGGAATGCTTCCACGCCCTGCCATGGCTTGGGTGTGTCATGAATTCGTTAATAGATGGATTACGATAGGGTCATGTCATATTCTTAGCAGTCTTTCCTGACATATACAGCCTTTGCAGTCTAGCTCCTATGGGAAAGTAATTTAGCACCTTTTGAACTATATTTTTTCTTATATTAGATATTAATTTTTAACGCGACTTACCGCACTGTAAACAACACTCGAAGTTGGCCGCATCTCCATAAAACAGTATACAATTGTCAACACATGCGTCTATTTTTTGGTGAGGCAGACGGAGAGGCATCAACAACTTCTTTGTTTGTCAATATGTATAATGAATTTTGTTATCCCTGTTTGGTTTTAGTCGTCTCATAATAGACACATAGTGCTCGTGGTTCCACTTGGAAATTATTTACTCAGATTTCAAGTTGATAAGTTCGGACACCGACGCTAACTTAGACATTGTAGTGCAACCTTCGTAAACTGGTTCATCAGCATCACACAACAGCTTGTAGTGTGCTGCAGCAATCCCATTTGAAGCCTCACCCTCATTGATGGGCTCCCTGAATCCCAAACCATTACCTACCATCTCGTGATATTCGTCCCCAGCAAATTGATTAGCAGGATTGCCCTGAGAATTATTCACACTCCCTAAACTCTCTCTATGATATACCTAACAGTAGTAGTCTTCCACAAATCCATGTCTCACTATATGTTGGTGCATTATATCAGCTACATTAGGGTAAATATTTCTGCATTTTGAACAGGGACACAATATCAAACTACTCTCTCCTATGAAGCTTGTGTGCATCTGAGCTCGTAAAATAAAGTCATCGACACCATCAAAGAATTCATCTGCAACAACAATCCTAGTAACATCTAAACGATGATACATCCACTCACGAGCAGTTGGAATATCAGTAGGCATATGTCAAGAACCTATGATTCGTAATAAAAATTATAAGACACTAACTAGGATAGTCGTACTAGATTCGAATAATACATAAATAATAGATTATCCAAACAAAATATATTTAGGTAACTGGATTTACATTATGAATCTTAGAGTTAGAGCAACAATCTGAGCTCATGGTCATTATAGCAACAACCAATAATCAAAATCAAAAAAAGGTTGGGAAGTACAGAGACTCATCTACTGACTAAAGCTCTTGATATGGTTACGTAAAGCTGAGGTGAAGAGGATGAACTGAAGTTTTGCTATGTGAAAAGGATGGACTGAAAAAAGTAGATAATGTAAGACACTAGCTAGAATAGTCGTACTAGATTCGAATAGAGATAAAATAAATAGATTAACCTAACAATATGTATTTAGGTAACTGGATTTACATTAGGAATCTTAAAATTAGGGCAACGATCTGAGCTCATAGTCGTTATAGCAGCAACCAACAATCAAAATCGAAAAAACAAATTGGGTAGTACAGATACTTACCTACTGATTGAAGCTCTCGATATGATTATGTAAAGTTGAGGTGAAGAGGATGGACTGTAACATGATTGATATGTGAAGAGGATGAACTGAATTTGAGCTCTAGAGTCAACCGGGTTATGCTATCAGTTCTAGTATTAGCCTTTACGTTTGATTTATTACTATTTGTTTTTTTACATTATCTACTCAATTTACCTTGTAATAAAGTCATGTGGAACCAAAATGTAGTGTTATTATTAACTACTAATTATAACTATGTACAATTTGTACAATCAAGTCCAATGATACCTAGATTCAATTTTGTAAACCAAGTATTCAAACCAAATTAATTAAAATTGTTGAATAACAGAATTATATTAACACAAAGTTTTATTTGGGGAAATTTAGATATGGTAAATCATAAGCTATGATATTAATTTAAATAATTCAAATACAAGTACAAAAATAGGAATATTTTGATAAAACATTACTTACATACATTAAGAGAACTCATATGTACATTAAGTTATAACCAAACATAAAACAGGTATTCAAAGTACACAAAAACCAAAATTGGTGTACAACATACGCCCAAACCCCAATACATCATACAAACAATAGCTGAAAATGTATGATTACCACATACAAGATAAAACAACTAATCTAACTGGAGAAGAACCTCTAGTACCATAACCACTACAATCTCCGCTTCCATCACCAACACTTGCATTATTTTCATTCTCATCGTCGAACCAATTCCTGTCACCCGACATAATCTTCTCCGCAACATCACATTTAGAATGTACAACGAGAATTTTGATAGCTTTCTCAAGCATCACCCTCCTCTCCGACATCTTCTCGTTCTTCTCTGCCAATTTGTTTGCTTCCTCACAACCCAAAACAGAAGAGATTGATCCTTGTGATGAACTCCCCTCAACAATGTTATAGGAATGCTTGGTTAGTCCTCTTCTAATTAAACACCATTTTCTCTTTCTCGATTTCACTGTTGGAAAAGACAAGAACATATCTGGATCATCAACATATTATGGGTCAGCGTCATCACCATGTTTTGACCTGACCGCTTCTTTCCACTCATCCTATAATTGTCACAACACAATTAAAGACATTTATGAGTTGTGCATGAAACAATTAAACCATATAACTATATGAATTACATTGACAAGGACAAACGAGAAGTTAAATTATCGTTCAAAACACGAGAGTTGAAACACTAACCATACTATAAAATATATATAGAAATTATCGTTCGACAATGGAAGGGAAACGGAAAAACAATTAGTAATCCTAATATGCAACATATATATACAATGTCATTCAAAATGCCAAGCACACACAAACAATTAGTAATCCAACTATGCAACATATATAGACAATGTCTTTTGGAACCCACAAGAACTTGCGTACAATTACTAATCCTACTATGCAACATGTATACACAATAATTAACTAAACCAAATATACAAGATACTACGTACATATATATATAATCTTATAAGAATTAATTTAACCAAAAATACCATGATTTTAAAAGACGAGGGGTTCACAAATTCCAACGTAGCGTTTCCCTAGCCATCATTCTTTCCGTATGTACACCTCAGGCATTTGGTCACCGACAATATTTCTCCGCTTTCCTCAAACTGCACCAGAGGGTAAACATTAATATAGTAAAACGTAAACTCAACTTAAATTCAAAGTAATTAAAAACACTTACATGCTGACTAACTGATCGAGAATGGCTCCTCGACAACCAACATGAGTCCCCGCCCCATCATGAAGAGCTATGTGGTTTCTCGAACTTGTTTATAACAACTTCATCTGCTTGGACTACACTAAAAATCAACCCATGACTTCCATAATCTTCGCCTATTTGTTAAGAAGGGTGACCAGACATTGATCAGCTCACCTGATGGACGCTGCAGGTTGGCTCTCCTCAAGGCACTTCCTTTCATTCTAGCAACAAAATTCTTGTAAAACTATTTAGTTTTTCCAATAAAAACTTATGGACAACATCATTGATGTCTTGTACAGTGTAGCATTGCTACAAACAAAACAAAAACAATTCAGTTATGCAATTCCACAAATTAATATGTGGACAAATAATAATATGGTTAGTACCTTGAATGCCTTCAACATGTCAGCCCTAAAATCAAGGGGTGTCTTCTTAAAAGTCTCCCAAAAGCTTGTAAGCCGAAGCCTTATTTCAGGGGCAAACCAACGAGGAATATATTTGGCTGCAGTCTAAAACGAAAAACAAATCAGTTTACCAAAAGATTAATAATATTTAAATAGAAATAAATGTAGTTGTGCATTACTAAGAAACTCACATGTCCTCGTAGATCGTGACATGTTTATGGTCTATACTGAGCTTTGGTTTAGGTAGAGCATACCCACGACATTTGGAATATATCACCGCTCCCTCTTGATCAATACCAACGTCTTGTCCGCTAGCTTTCTCTTGAATGTTACCAACCTCCTCTTGTTCAACTCCATCTTGATTGACGCCACCCTACTCCTGCTCCACTTCCATTTGCTCGTCGGCCTCCTCATCCGCATCTTCCCCCTCATTAGTATTTCCCCCCTCATAAGCATCTCCCACTTCATCTTCCCCCTCATCAGCATCTCCATGTTCCTCTTCTGAACTCGTTCAGATTTGTAGTCCTCAACTATACTTTGAGGAGGAGGCTGGTGAGATATGCTTGGTTCAGGCGGGCTGGGAATCAGCAGAGAGTCACCAGACTCTATCTCCGGTGAAGTGCTAAGACAGGTCCCAGATGGAGAAACATCCCCAGTTGTACTGGTAGTCGGAGTGTGAGTTGAAGTGGGAGTGGGAGTGAGAGCTAGAGTGTGAGTAAGGATGGGAACTTGTTTCAGGTAGGTATTCTATGTTGTTTGGTAACAAATAGCAGCTGCCCTCCCTGACAAAGGCTTTCTAGTTGGGGTTTGAGATGATTTTTCATCAAAGAGTTTGAGGGAACGATTGCAAATTTGAGGCACCGGAACTAACAGTAACTTCTTCAGCTTATCTAACATGGCTTGTTTGCCACTAAGGTTTTTCTTCTTACCAACCATACCTTCCAAAAATAATTGTAAACATTAAATAAACATATGTCAAACATTAATCGCAATAACAACAACAAGCATAAAGGACTGCCCACCATATGAACTCATTCTCATAAAAATAGTATTTTTTTATAATTAAATTGTTCTTGTTAAATTATCAGAGATGTAAACCAAAGTAGATCCAAAAACCGTAATTAAAAACATAATATTGAAAATATCACACCTACATCAGCCTAAACACAACTAAAAACAGAATATCAAACCATATATATATATAATACAACATGATATTCATACATACTAAATCACTCACTCACAATATCAATACAATACATGAGTGTTAACACAAACTTAGTGAATCGCAAACACAATATTAACACATACTCATTAAATCACTGACTCACAACATTAACACAATACTTGAGTACACAAACTTACTGAATCACAAACACAATATTAACACATACCCTCTAAATCACAAACACAATATTAACACATACCCTCTAAATCACAAACACAATACATATATACTCACCAAATCAATGAATCGTAACATAAACACAGTACATATATACTCACTAAATCAATGAATCCCAGTATAAACACAATACAATATCTATGTCAGATTTATAACTATAAATCTGGACTTAAATAGAGTACTAACACAATAGAGTCACATTTAGAACATAAAGGAAGAAAAGTACTTAAACTAATAGGTTAAGACAGTCAATACCTGTTAATAATAGATCGTCTACTTCCTTACCACCTTGCTGCAACCCACGTTCCTACAACAGACAACAACAACAATATGTTAACAGATAATAAACAAGTGTAAACCGAAATAAAACATAATACACTCACCATTTAGTATATATGAAGCATAATACTAAAACTCATAGAATAAATATTACCTCTATACAACAAACTGTACACTTCTTTTAGAGCTATTTCTACAAAAACACAATGGACAAGACTCTAATCGATAAACTGTAGTAAATGAAATTTTAAAAAAAACACTGGACAATACGTTACTTCTGTTAGACGGTTATTACTTGTTGTCTATACTCTTTCTAATCAAAACCTTGATACAACCCACCTTTTCACAACAGAAAACTTGAGTGTTAACATACGACACCAACTTATTAACAAACAATAAACCATTGTAAACTGAAAGACAACATGCATACATAATCGAACATAACGGAAACTAATATACAACAAACTTAAAACTTATGTTAAGACTGTACAGTGGTTTAAAGAAGAGATAATAGAAAAAGGACAAAGGGATTGGGCATAAATTGAACTTAATTAACAATACGGAGAAAGAAACCATACCTTTGAATGGCTGTTACGACAACCACCAAGAGATGAGAGAGGCCAAAGATGGGATTAGGGTTTTTGAAAGAAGTAGAAAGAGGTTTGTATGGTTTCGAAGATGAGAGAGGACAAAGTTAATTAAGGTTCATTGGGAAAGTGAAGATAAGAGAGAAGGAAGAGTTAATTAAAGTTCTCTCTTATTTTCACTTTTTCAGTGAACCTTAGTTAACTATGCCATCTCTCATCTTCGAAACCCTACGAACCTCTTTCTCCTTCTATTTACCCAAAGAGTCAAAGGGGGTCAAGAGGTTAAATGTAAGGCGGATGTTAATATGATTGGATTAAATCAGATGGGTAAAAAATAGGCGGGGGTAAATTTTGGTAAATATTGGGTGCGGTTGAAAAAATAATTTAACGGGTTAAATGTTGTAACGGGTCATGCGACGAAAGTGCAACCCAATTGGTTGATTAATTATAAAAAAAAATCAAACAATACAGTTGCAAGACCGTATCCACCAAGAAAATTACTCAACAAAATAATAGACCTATTGCAATTCAACTGTAAAAACAGACCCGATTTTCATTAAATGAGTCAAAACAGATAGTCGTGCAAAAAAGCTTCTATTTACAACAGATTGGAAACCAGAAAAGTGGGTGTGTTGTAAAAGAAATTTATCCAGTAGTGAGACTTTATAGCCTTGGTCGGTGATCTTTTCTCTCTATCCTCCAGTTTAGATGGCGTTGCCGAAATATTTACAGCTCTAGAGTGTGCAAGGTTTGGCAAAAACTTGTTTGCCAGAAAACATTTTAGGGTCAACAATTACTTATATTGAACCGACTCTCACTGTAAACAAAGGCTCTTGAAACAGTTTAACAAATTTTGTATGAGAAACATGGGCTCCCCATAAAAAGTCTTGTTAACTTTAAGTTTTATAAATCATACACAACTTAGTTAAATTGAGTAGTAAAAAGAAAAATAATGATACATACTTTTGCAGTTATGCTTCTTTAATGTTACTATACCATTTTATAACTTTCATGTTTCATGTTTCAAAGTTGTCACTAATATATGTGAACTCGTGTTTCTATGTTTTATCGATATCATGTAGATACAAAATAACACTTAATGATCCTCATGCACCGTTAGGTAAAAGTAAGGGTTTTTACTCATCGCGCAGATGATCTTTAGTAAGATAAACTCTTGCACGCCGAACCTACCCATCGATAATTTACAAGAAATTAATGACATCTTTAGGAGCCTATACCTATTTTACCCTAACAATATAGATTCTAGAATATATAAGTATGCCTCACATACTAGCAAGATATTTTTCGTTTTGAGCCTGAAGGCTTGCACGACCTTTCTTTTGGTAAACTCCCAAAAGGCCTTTGATATTATTTGTAGAGAATATGAGGTTCGCATATTCCGCCTTTGTATATAAGTAAGAATAATAAGATCTCTGATCTTCACAATAGGAAACATGTGAAATGTGCTAAAAATGCCAACAAATCATAGTGTAACAAAAGCCAAACCCTTATTTTAGAGAGAACGGTGAAAACTATCACTTATCGGTGTTAACATTGGTAAGAGTTTATCCAGCCTTTAGCAGTTAAACGTTCACACCGACTAGAATTCCTTAAAAAAATGTTGTCGTAAATATTTAGAATTTATATACACATAAATCGTGTTTATACTATTAAGTGCATTAAAGTTCAATATCATAATTATCGGGCTAACAAATGATATATTTAGCTTCCAAGATTATTTAGTCTTTACATTTTGGGGAGCAAAGGAAAGTTTAGTGTTTGTAGTTATCACCAGAATAATCCAAGTTAAACCATTATGGGTCAATGTGCATGGACTGTTTAATCTTAATGCTCATAATGTAAGCAAAGAAATTGAAGGTTAAACGCTGATAACGATGGTTCTCTGAGTTTCCACCACCTCCATATCATAGTCATCATTTTTTTGAAAACTAGTAGAATATTTAACATATGAGTTTCTAATATTTTAGTTTTAGAAGTGAGAACCCTCATCGTCAATATCCCGAAGATGTGTGCCTATTCTATTTACCATTTTTGTGTTTAAAATTAATATATGGGTTTAAAAGAATTTTTAGGAAGAAGGGATAAAATGAGAAACTAAAAGTAGAGACTTTAGGAGAATGTGAGAAGGAAAGCAAAAAATATATTAAAACTTTTTTTAATAAGAAAACTTTGAGTAAAAATTGGGTTAAATGAAAAAGAGACACAATATTTAAACAAAAAAACAAGTAAATATTAACCCGTTAATTCAATTTTTTAATAAAAGGGCCTAGGTTGGTTTTATAGACTCGTGGCTAGGATTCGTCTATTTCAAATGATTATGAAAATAAAAGCTGAAAGATAGTAACATGGGTTGATGGATGCTCATGCTAATTGATAAGGGTGTAAATTATTTGGACCCAAACCGATCGGCAAAACACAAAGGTATTTCTGTTTTGTAATAATAGTTTATAACAAAAAATTATAAATTAAAAAAAAAGAGGGAAGACTTATTTTGTAAGTAATAAATATATAGGTAGATTTAAAGTAAATAAAGTCGTAAATAAATAAAATAGGCCACCCATGTGGGTCAGGGTCCACTGCTTTTACCTACTTAAAGTAAATTTTCCTTTATGGGAGGGGTTAACATTTAATATATAATAACTACTTTTTACCATTCTCTTTCTCTAAATCTCTAAATCATGTGTTTCTGTCTCTAGACTCTGTTACGACTTTGTTTGGTAGCGGATTTAAGATCCATGTATTTTTGGAACCATCATTGGCGTCGTTTATGGGAAAAATAGAGTGATACCCGGTGAAGATACTCCTAAATCACAAAATTAAAGAGATATGGACACAAATTCTATAGAAGGACGAGTTGCACGATTGGAAGGCGTCAGAATCGTATTTTATTCTGAGGATCGTTGATTCGAAGGACAAAAAGCTGAAGAGCGGCATCACGATAACGATCAGTATGGACGTGGATGAGGTAATCAGTCGACATTTATTATGACCATGCAGCAACTGTTGGACGATATAGCTAATCTCAATGCCAAAAAAGAAATGGCCCTAGCCGACAAGAGGAACATGTCAGGAGTTCGAAGAGAGCGGTCGTCTGATAGCGATAAATAAGAAAACCATGACCAGGTTCAGGATGAAGAAGATAACCATGACCAATTTCGGCTATAGAACGACGTCAATATCCCCGCTTGTCAAAGAAAGAAAGGAAAGTTGAGCGTCGATATATGCGAGAGCTTAGTGACTCCTCTGTATATGATTCAGATCATGACTACCAATGCCATAAGAAGGAAATAGAGTCTTGAGAAGACACGAAAATCGACGCCGTATGTCTTGCCAGTTAAAAGTTTTAAAACAAAACAATAATATTGTGGATAAGAGAACCCCTAGCTCCATGGATAAATACAAGGAAATCGTCGCTAATAAAAGAAAGCAAACCGCACCGCGCGTCCAGTTTGCATCGGGTAGTCATACCCTTGGGTATAGGGTAAGAAACCAGTTCACTAACCCTCATGAGAGAGGTTTGTACGCAAACCCCGCAGAAGGTCTTTGGAGTAGAGCTTATGGGGACGGGAATAATTAGAGGTCATCCCCTATTTCTGAAGAAATCCTTTCGGGGCATTTTCCTAAACATTTCGATATTTCCCGGTTATAAAAGTATGATGAGAAGAAGGACCCGGGCAACCATTTGGAATTATTCAAGAACTTTATACTAAACTTTGATGATGACGACAAGATACTTTGTCGCGTATTCTCACAAGAATTCAAAAACCGAGCCTCAAAGTGGTATAATCGATTGCCGCCAGACTGCATAATACATTTCAACATGTTTTGGGTTATGTTCAGACAACAATTTGTGGAGAGAAAGAATTTTCGAGCTAATGGGAACACAATTGTCAATTATCGATAAAGAGTCAGTGAAAGTTTGATGGACTACACCAGATGCTTCGTCGATGCCAAAACCGATCTAGACCACTATGAGGAGAATGTAGCGCTGATAGGGTTTAGACTGGGTCTTTTGCCCGACCCCGTGAAAGAGGTTGTTACAACAAAAACAAGCTTTTACTTTTGGGGTATTGTTGGCTCAGGTTGAAAATAGATTTCAATTAAGGAGAACCAAGGTTCCGAGGTGGAAGCTCAGTTATAACAAAATGCGCAGGTTACGGCCGTGCTATACTAATAGACTTCCGTACCAATCTCAAAACCATAACCGATCACGACCTATCCTGCGATGCAAAAGTTTTAACCAAGAGTATCAAGCTCACAACCTCTTTGGGCAAGGGCTAACCATACGGTAGTGAATGTTCAAGCAGTTTCCCGATCCATCTCAAACAAATAGATTGACCCGTTCACTTTGCTGAATTAACTAAGTGTGTGTCGACCATCTTCAAAAAAACAAAAAAACATGTCTATTTTTGGAAACCGTTTACATATTCAGATCCCAAAAAAATCATAGAAATAGACATTGTAAGTACCTTGACGACGTGGGGTATGATACGAAGGATTGCATCACGTTGAAAAAAAATACAAATGTTAATTGAGAATGGAAAATTGACAACATTTGTTAGAAAGCAATCCCAACAGAATATCGGGGGAAGAGAGGTCGTGTTGGTACCAAAGCATGAACCTTGGTTATCTCAGAAATCACCGATCTGTTTGGTATAGCCTCAGAATATTTAGACCCTAATGAGGATCGTAACATAGTTAACGTTGTGGAAGAGATAATTCCTGAACATAGAGGAAATGTTAGCAATTTGTGTAAATTTTTTGAATCATTAACTATCTTTGGAGGTGAATCTACGGCAGGAATTACAAATTTTTACCAAAAGAGGCATATTGTAAGCATAACCACACAATTAGAAACAAGGCATCGTCCCATCTATACACAATTAGAAGCAAGGCATCCACACAATTTGATAATGATGATATGAGAGACGTTGAAGGACCACATGAAGACGTAGTGGTAATCGTGGTTTCAATCGCTGGTGATGCAGTTCGGAGGGTGCTGATAAATACCGGTAGTTCAGCAAACATTATTTTCATAACAACTTACGAAAATTTCAAAAGTCCTCCGGCCATCCTCTGATCGAAGAGGACTATAGTGGGTTTTACCAGGGCAACGACAAAAGTGGTGGGGAAGTTTAAAAGAGTGGGGGTTGGGGACCTTTTAGAAAATAGGTATCACTGCTTTATATTATTATGGATTCTCTGACCTTATATAACGCAATTTTGGTAGGTTGTGGCTTTTCAAAATACACACGGTGATATCGAAGGTCCACTATTATTTGAAATATGTGGTCAGTAATAACGTGAAAACCGTGAAAAATAGTCAGAAAATGGCTAGAGAGTGCTATTGAACGAATTTAACATCAAAGGCCGGCATGGAAATGGAACAAAGGAAAATTAGCAGTTAGCGAGGTCAACTTTAGGGTCCTACCCCGTGGATGATCCTAGGGAAACCCCCGGATTACTGCTCATAGATGAGAATTAAGAGAGTTATGTATTTCCCGAAGGAAAGGTTTTGAAGATTGGGACAAATATGTCTTCACAGGTTCGGGAAAATCTGTTTTTTTTTTAAAAGTTACATTTGTTCGCTTGGTGTTCGGAAAACATGACAGGGGTCCCCGAAAGAGTGATCAGTTATAACTTGGCAATACGATGAAATTTTCGACGAGTCATTCGGAATCGACGATCCTTTTCTCAGAAAAGGCAGAAGCAATTATCGTCGAGGTTGATAGGTTCACGAGGGTAGGACACATCAATGAATTTTAGTAACCTTTGTGGATGGCCAACCCCATCCTAGTCAAGAAGAAGAACGAAAAGTGGAGAATGTATGTGGACTTGACCGATCTCAATAGAGCATGTCCTAAGGATTCTTCCCCAATCCCAAGGATCAACCAGTTGGTGGATTCGACAACGAGAAACAAATTTCTGTCTTTCATGGATGCATGTGCGGGGTACAACCAGATAAAGCTAGACCCAAAGGATTACGATAATACGTCGTTTATAATGGTAAGAGTCTGTATTGTTATAAAGTCATGCCTTTTGGCTTGAAAAATACGGAGGGCCCTTATCAGAGGTTGGTAAACAAGGACTTTTAGAGCCAAATAGGGCGTAAGGTTGAAGTTTACATAAATGATATGTTGGTTAAAAGCGCAAGGGACGAAGACCACTTTTCTTACCTAGAGGAAACGTTTGATAACCTCAGAAGAATAAATATCAAGTTAAACCCGGAAAAATGTTCATTTGGGGTTCGGTCCGGGAAGTTCTTGAGATACATTATCAATAAGAGCTGGATAAAGGCTGACCCAATATAGTTAAATGCTCGGAGCACAATGGCCCCACCAAGAAATATCAAAGAAGTCTAGATTTTAACGGGGCATTTGGCGGCTTTGAACAGGTTTATATCTCGATCATCAAATATGTGTGCTTTATTCTTCCAGGTATTAAGACAATCCAAGAAGTTCAATTGGACCTCTGCATACACCAAGGAATTCCTCGGATTAAAATAATATTTATCTTCACCCGCTTTGTTAACCAAGCCCTCTCTAGGAGAAAAGCTGTTTCTATATGTTGCGGTATCTGATCATGTAGTTAGCGCCCAAGACTTGTTCATGAGGCATACCAATGCCATCAGCTTGTTTATTACGCCAGCAAGAGTTTATTAGATGCTGAGAAAATATATTTGAAGCTAGAAAATCTAGCCCTATCATTGGTAAACGCGAAAAAAAAATGAGACCCTTTTTCTAGGCTCACTTCATAATAGTCTAAAATTCTTTCCCATTAAATAATGTGCTGCAGCGTCTTGAAACTTCGGGTTGAATGACTAAATAGTTTGTAGAATTAGGTGATCTAAACATCGGTTTCGAGCCAAGAACGACAACCAAAGGTCAGGAGCTGGCTGATTTTTTAGTTGAATTTCATTCCGACCGACCGGAGGAAATGAAGGTTGAGCAGGAAAATACACCAACTGAATGGATTATCTAAATGGATGAAGGGTCTAGCATTAGAGAGTGTGGGTCGGGAGTCCGAGTAACCATACATTTGAGGATATCAATGCATCAAGCCATACGGATCATTTTTGTAGCCTCGAATAATGAGGTTGAGTATGAAGTTACATTAGCAGGATTGAGACTTGCGCAGGTTTACGAGGCCAAATGAGTTTGGTTAATAAGCGATTCCCAAATGTTGATTAATCACGTTATTGGGAAGTCTGAGGCAATAAAGGAACATCTGGTGTAGTACTTGGGGCCCTAGAGATTTTGGCTGTAACTTTTGAAAAGATTACGTATGAACATGTCCAGAGAGCTGAAAATATAATAGCAGATTCTTTAGCAATCACGACATGTACTAGGGATTACCCATGGATCAAAACGCGGGAAGACCCTTCAATAATTAGAGGGTCCGAGCTGGTCAACCAACCTGATATGGCTTGCTAAATCTGGACAATATCCAAAACGGATTAGAGATATAACATTCAGAAGTTCTTGGTTAATAACACTTTACCGACAGATGAGGTTATAAAAAAAGGTACGGTTCAAGGCCCACAGAGTCGCAGTCCTAGGCGGCATATGTTATAAGAAATCCTTGAGAATACATTTGTTAAGGTGCCTCGGATGCAACGAGTCACAAGTTGTACTGTCTGAGGTTCATGATGGAGAAGAGTCGGCTCATTGTGGTTCAAAACATTGATTTTAGTAGGGCTACTGCTGATGGCAACAAGCTAGTGGTTGCAATGGATTATTTCTCTAAATGGGTTGAAGCCGAACCTCTTCTTAGATAAGGAATAAATATGTAATTAAGTTCATTTGGTTGAATATATGTTGTCGCTTTGGTGTCCTGAGCAGACTAACTATGGATAATAGTCTGCAGTTCGACTGTAGTAAAATGAGAAATTTATACTCTTCTCGAGGAATACAGCAATTTTTTCAGCACATTTTCATCCCCAAGTAAACGAGCATGTTGAGGTAACAAACAGAACTATCATCGACATTCTCAAGAAAACTTTGGAGGGAAAGGCCGGAAAATGGCCAAATTACTTGCATGAGGTCTTATGAGCATATCAAATCGAGAATCACCTTATGATCTGGTATATGGTATAAATGTTGTGACACCCTCATAAATTATGTTCCCATTGTAGGGTCATACGTTATTCTGAAGACAGTAATGATGAAGGTCGTTTTTCCCTTCACTTGATTAAGGAAAAACGAAGTCGCGCCCATCTGAATTCGTTACAGTATCAAACCTTAATGCGAAGCATGTATGCTTCGAAGGTTTGAATGAGGTAATTTAAGGTTGGCGATAGAGTCTTAAGAAAATTATTCATGCATACCAAAGATAAGAACGCCGGGAAAATGGCTCCAAACTAGGAAGGCCCATACTATGTAACAGAGAAAGTAAACCCGTACATATCGACTAAAGGATAAAGAAAACCGACCCCTTCGACATCTTTGGAACATTGAACATCACAAGTTATATTTAAATTCATTTTAATATTCATACTTTTGGTTATTCTTTTTGTAAATATTTTTGGTCGGGGACACACTATTTCCTATCATAGTGGCGCAATAAGGTTTTAACGAGGTGTCTAAAAAACCAATCTGTTAAAATAAAGTAACGCAATGTTCGTAGGATTCAAGGTTAAATATCAATTTCATAATTTGGACCTAAAGTGTTTTTCAACTTTGGTTGATCAACATTAGATATAATTTGGACCTAAATGGTCTTTCAACTTCGGTTGATCAACATTATTCTCATAACTTGGACCTAAAAGGCCATTCATTTTCGGTTGATCAACATTATTCTCATAACTTGGACCTAAAAGGTTTTTCGACTTTGGTTGATTAACATTATTCTCATAAATTGGACCTAAAGGGTCTTTCAACGTCAGTTGATCTACATTATTTTTATAATTTAGACCAATAGGGTCTTTCAACTTCGGTTGATCAGCAAGTCAGACTTTCTCAACCATATTCATTTCTACATCGGAAACTGATCACTTTTGACATATATATACATATGGTTGACTAACAAAAGATAAATTAATTAAAGTATTGAGGTTACATGCCCCCAAAGAGTCGGGATACAAAACATATGAAAACAGTTTTCGGAGGTACATGTCAAAATTAAAAAATATATAATGAAACTTATTCTTCATTCTCCGAGGCACCGTCATTGGATGATTCTTCTGATGAGTCCTCATCGTCTTTCTCTTCCTCAAAGTTATCTTCACAAACAACCCCATTAAGACGGTTTTTTTCAGGAAAAGCCAAAAAGACTTGAGAAGTAAATCGCGAAATCGTTGGTGAAGATCCAATATTAAAGAAGCTTTAGCATCGGCAACTTGGGCGTTCATGGTTTTTAGGTATATTTTGGCAAACTCATTATTCGCTACTTTGCTTTCCTTTGCCGTCTCGATGCGGAGTTCTTGAAGATCCCTAACGGTCTGAGTATGGCAGAAACATGATTGAATTTTATGTGCCTCTAATCCTCAAACAACTTGATCCCGCTCTTGTTCGATAGTCTTTCTCATAGAATGCAAAGTGTTAAAGCCTTCTGGTACATCACCTTTGACTTTTGCCATTCCATCTCTTTTACCAAACGTTCGCTTTCGGTTGATTTGACCCATGCAATGGCACAATCAACTCTTTCTCTAGTACTTAGATCCAACTCTCTTGAACAAAAATCTTGTTCCTTGAGTTGTCCTTCCAGTTTGGATAGTTGGCCTTTAACTTCTGACAGTTTTTTGGCTTGCTTCTTAGCTTTTCTTTCTTATAAGGCGAGAGGGGACAACATATGGTAGAGTGAGACAACGATTATGTCCGATCGTCTTAGCTGAAAGGATCTAGAGGGCGAAGAATCATTAGAGAAGTCACGACCTGTATGACTATCGTTTGCTGGAAGAGGAAGAATGGTCAGCGGATCTTCAAGCATTATGCCTCTATCTACGGGAGTTGTATTGTTTACCGTGGGAGATAAGGGGTTTTCAAGGACTATTACGGTGTTTGATGGCCCTGATAGGTCTAAGGATAATGTATGGTCAACAGCATGTTTATCGGTTGGTTTTCTGGTACCTTTTGCACCCAGATCCCCCTCGAGTTGCATGACTTCAATGTCATGTCTTACAAGACTCCCTTTCTCCATAACCTTTTTTTATCCCAGTAATATTCTTGTTCCTTCCTCATATTGGTCAAACATGGTCGAGATTGTAGTTTACTCGACCATGAGAGGATCAGATTGGGACAGTCGCAACCTAGTTTTCTTTTTTCTTGGCAGCTTGGGCCTTTTTTACACCTTTGCTAGCCGTTGTTTTCTTTCGTGTCTCTCCCCAATTTTTAATTCTATTTTCATCATCACTCGGTGGGGTGCTTGCACTAACAACATGGTCGATGAGAATAATCGTGGTTTTGGGATCAACAATCACCATTATTGGACGATCAAGATCAGTTATCTCTACCACTCTGGCCTCAGGATCGATAGTCTCCATCATTGTGGCCTCAGGGACAACAACCTACAAAAGCGTGGCCTCGGGATCATTAGTCTCCACAACTGTGATCTCGGGTTCAACAGTTTCCAATTCATGATTGGATGAGTCGTCTGATTTGGGTCATTTGTTGGGTTCCCTCTTGCGTTTTGGAACGATAACTTTTGCATCAGGGACTATAATATTTTAGCTAAATCGGTAGAATCAGGACACATCATCAACTGCTCAGCACTTAGGTCATTATCCAAGCAACACCAAATATGGTTGTTGATTAGGTTTACAGGTTGGAAGCAACGGTGGAAAGCCCGTCCCTAATTCGTTTAAGCCCAGTCACGCAACTCTGCAAAGGTTTATTTGGGCGATTTTAGATGCTCTTTTTTTTATAGCTATCAATTTGGCCTTTGGGGATGAAAAAAAAACGAATGTTAAAAAAACATACCTTCTTAAACCCATTTGAAGGTAAGATGCCTCAGGTTCTTTTTTGAGTCAGATCGACCATTCTCCCAAGCCCCACCAATAAACACAAAGAGATCTTTTCACGCATTGTCGGCCTTTAGCAGGTCATTTACTATTTTCCAGTTGTTAGCTAAGGAAAAATAAAAGAAAGGAAGTTTTGGCGCTTCTGATATACCAGTCATCGCCATAAATTCCTTCACCAGCATCTTTATCCCTAATACGCATGATGCCATTACACATGCCATTAATGTAAACCAAGTATTGGGCGTGAACTAGGATGAACATAATTTGACAAACTCAAAGTATCTTAGTATCTCGGGATCTAGTGGAAATATGATGCTCTAATTTAGGATGTTGGAAAATATGGTTAGCTCCCTCTCTCCCGCGGATAAGGGCGTTTCTCCAGGCGTCGGGAAGAGAATATTTATGCACTTAATAATTACCTAGCTAACCTTCAGTTTTGACATCTTCGGGCGTTGTAATACAAATAGTTTTGGCTATAAAAGGTAATGATGTGTGCCCTAACCAGACTGCTATGATAGATAGTCATTACTTGGGCTATTTCAGGAGGTAAAAACTCATCACCCCACACGTTGTTAGCAGCATCAGGACCTTCCACAACAGGTTGCTCGCCTTCTCTATGGTCAACAACAGGTTGCCCCCAACATTGGTAGTAAGAGCGACGTCGGTTACTTCGACATTTTGAGTCTCATCACCGTTCGGTGCTACCCTTGGTTTTGACTTGGCAGACAAGTCCTATTTTTGCGATGGTCGACCCATGCAAGCAACAGCTGACTTGTCGAAGGCATAATTCTCAACAACGTCATGTGTTATTTTTTGGATAGTTTTGGAAGGCAATGCCTCATTGGCGCCTACTGATTCCTTTGAAACAACATCAGTTATCCTAGTGGTTTGACTTTTAGCAGCTTGGCTCATGTTTTTTTTTATTTTCCTTTAAATGACAAGCCTTATTTGGCGAAAACCAACTCCTTATAGGCGGGGATATAGGCGGTTTGACTTGCACTTGGCTTGGGACGGTCATTGGTAGGAATTGTCCCATCTTTGGACTTAGCAGCAGCAACAATGATAGTAACAACATCATTGCGCTTCCTTACCGTGTCCATGAATGACCCGTGATGCGCTACACCTTTAGGAATGGCAACAACATTATGGTCATTTTGAATGCTAATGATTTTTGAACTTATGTAGCCCAACTCAGGAGAGTTAGACGATAACAAAACGCTTGAGTCTCCTATAATTAAGAATTGAGAAGCGGGACAGTTTATTAGCTTTTTTTTATTTGAGTAAGAAGATTGGCCCAGAAAAGAAGGCCGACATTGATTAGATGAGGGATTCAAACTGGATTGTTGACTTTAAGAGATAATGGCAGGGGCGGCTGTGAGGAAGGATTTTGTGTTCGAGAAGAGAGATTTTTTTTGAGATTGAAAGTATTGTATAACGTCGTATGAGGAGATAGTTTTCGGGAACTGTTGATCACACTCGCAGCTTGGTATTTGGCAGATCGTCCAAAGATATTGAAGTAGTCGTAGATACTGAAGATGAATGTTTTAGTTTGTTTAGGTTTTTTCATAACGCACTCTACATCATGATCTCACGCTTCCTCTGTTACTTCTACCACATTAATCCATATCTCAACCAACATTTTACACGCAAATATCTCTAATCATTTAAGTATCTCATTTCACAGTAATCCTAACCTTCTAAAAACTCCATTAAACTTGATTTTCATTAATCCTGCCAGCCTCTTGATACCAAGATTATCTCATTAACAAAATCATATCAATATTTTTAATTTTATTTGTTTATAAAATTTTATCGATCTTTTATAATTAAAATATTTTATCATTATTAGGGTTTTAAAGAAATTTAAAAAATATAAATATTGTTATACTTGAGTACATAATGCCTATATACTAAAGCGAAATCGTTAAAATAATATTTTTTACTTTCTAAAATGTATTTTTAATTTGGATAAAAATGGTGGAGTACATTTTGTTTTGGGGTTGAGGGATGCATTTTGTTTTTAAATTAGATTGTTCAATCTCTTATTGTTTAGATTTTTCAAAATATTTGGTTTGAATTTTTTTTAGATTTATATTTGAAATCTAAAAATGGGATATTATAACGTGATTACATAATATATATTTTTATTTTGTTTTGGTTTTAGTAAATAAATAATTATATAAGTTATTTTAAAAAGAATTTGTCAAGAATGAACTTTCTGTAAAAAAAACCAAGAACAGAGCATTGCCTCTGCAACTTTTGAAGATCAATCTTGCTTATATTGTCTTCTTTAGAGGATGAATTTTTTCTCCATTGAAGTGGAGAGATCATTCCATTAGTTCTATCTTCGATTTCTCCAAGTTCCACAAGGTCTATGCCCAATAATCCTGTCTTTGAAAGAGACTTTCCTCTGCTTTCGGAAAATCAAGAACATCATAAAAGGGATGATTGTCCAAGAAAAATACAAGATAAAATCACGAGGGTAATCTCCAACCATGCTTTCGAAAAATCAAGCTACAACAATGGTTACAGAAAAGAAACAGATTACCGAGATGCAACAAAGTCATTTGCTGACGTTCTGAAATTAAAAAAAACCAAGGATTTTCTCGTCAAAATATCTCTATTACTCATAATCAGGATCAAATGACAATTAACTTTGTAAAAAAATATAAAACATCTTCAACAGATATCTAAGCGTACAATTATAGGAAAGTTTTCTTTAGGGGTGGCAATGTTGGTCCGAACCTGCCCAAACCGGCCTGACCCGACCTAATCAGGTCGGGCTTTGTCCAGCCCGAACATTTAACGGGGCGGGTATGGATATACAAATTGTGACCCGTAGGCGGGTCGGGCCGGGTATGGATTTTTAATTTATCCAACCCGACCCGACCCGCAAATATGAACTATATATAAAAAATAAAAAATGTATTAAAAATAATTGTAAATTTATAAAATATAACTAAAATAAATATACTTACTAATTACTAGAAGACTAACATTTATATGGATACCAATAATATACCGTCTTTAAGTAATTATTATTTTATTTTTATAGTCAATAATATATTTAATAATTATATTCTTTTCCATAAACTAATTCCATAAAGTATAAATATATTTCTTTAGATATTTGCATATATATATATATATACTCCAAATCCTAATTTTTAACTTTTCAAGTTTTTTAGATGTTTTTCTCTTCTGCTATTGTGTTTTAGGTACGTTAATTTAAAACTTTATGTCTTAAACTCTTGTTTTAAATTAAAAATAAAGTCAAATTTATCGGACAGATTTGGTCAACCCGAATTGTAAAAACAATGTTTGTGGGCCGGGTCGGGCTGACCCGCGGACATAAACGGGGCGGGCTCAGGTTCGGAAATATTAAACCCGTTGCGGGTCGAGATGGGTTTGGGTTCGAGTAAAAAAGAACGGGCCTAAGCGGGTCGGCCCGAACCAGTTCCGAACCCGGCCCATTGTCATCCCTAGTTTTCTTATGGAAAACCAACGTATGAAGTAATTAAAGATTTTCTGGCTAAGTTTAACTTCTCTAGTCCCTTTAGTGCGGCTCAGTGGGACTACATGCATGTGTTTATTGAGTTTGAAAGTGTTGAGGACTTGAAAAGACTTTGGTATCGGAATGTCTGGAAAATGGGTGAGTTTGATCCTAACAAAGAAACCCTTTAACTCTAGTCTGGGTAACAGTTGCCAATCTGCCTGAGTTCATGTACAATAAAGGAACAATCTTTGAAATAGCAAATTCTATGGCTACACCCTTGAAGGCTGGATTTTTCCGATTAAAAGAGCGAGGTTTAATTGTGTTAAGTTTTGTGTGGAACTGGATATATCAAAACATCTGATCAACAACATAAAGATCAAGTTCGAAACTGAGGAAGAGTTCAGCCTAAATGTTGTCTATGACTCCCATCCTAGTTAATGTAGCGTTTGCAAGCACATTAGGCATAATAAAACTGTATACAAGAAGAATCTTTTAAAACAACAAGAAGATTATCATAAAAGGTAATAATGTTCTCAATAATTAAAAGATTTGATTCCTAAGAACAAGTGTACAACACCTCAGCTCAAATCAATTATAATTGATACTGAAAACATTATAGAAGTGGTTGTCCAGAATTATTAACAAACCAACACCATAAGACCTACATTATGTATAAATGACAGACAGAATGCTATATCAACGGATAAAGAATCTGTAAAAGACACAACCTATGGAACTGAAAATAATGTAAAGCAGTCCAACAATGATCCTGAAATGATTGAGGCATTGCATACTTTTGAAAGAAGAACTGTGTTTGATGTTGACCATGAAACTACTTCTCCAACCAAAGAAACAACGGGCAGTCTTCCATGTACTCTTACACAAGATCCGAAAGATAATGAATTCACGAAAGTGCAACACAAGAAAGTTAAAAAAAATCAGAACTAGAACAACAAAAGGCATACCTCAACTAAACTTATACAGCTGAAGAAGGTTGTTAAATGAAAATCAACCAAATGACAATCAAGCTATTAAATTGGAATGTCAGGGGGCTGGGGGGACAAACACACAATGAGGAAATTAAAGTCACCAAAGAGGTTAGAGAAGCCATCTTTCATGACTATTCAAGAGACCATGATTCAAGAATCCAAGATGGCTGTTGTGGCTAAAAAGATTGGTTACAATCATTACTTTAACAATGTTAACAATAAATTTTGGCTCTTATAGATTGATGATTACAATATAGACGTTCTATGCAATGAAGAGCATCTTATTACTGTCAATGTAAGCTATAATTCCTTGAACAAGAAATTTAGACTAACCGTTGTTTATGCTAAGTGTAGTAGAACTCAGAGATTGGACCTATGGGAATATTTAAGAATAATGAATGATAAAGCTACTAAATGGATTGTAGTTGGTGATTTCAACACCACACTCAATGCTGAAGAGCAGTTATCTTGTACCAGAGTTTGTTTGAAGAGTATGGATGATTTCAGCAATGCAATTTTTTATTGCAACTTAATTGATAGAGGTTTTTCTGGATACAAATAAATGTGGACTAATGTAAGGAAGTGGAAGAGATTGGACAGGGTGCTCTATAACAATTCCTAGATCAATTACTTTGACAACACTAAGGTAGTTCATCTCGCCAAGACGTGCTCCGATCATTCACCTATCTGTGTTTCCATTATATTCAACTTGGACAAATTCAAACATTCTTTCAAGTTTCCAAACATGTGGACAAGGCATCCTAGATTCCTTGAAATTGTTGAAAGAAGTTGGTCTAACTCTTTTCCTAGGAATCCTTTACAGAGGTTTTGGTGGAAATTGAAAAGACTGAAAGAAGACTTGAAGATCTGGAATAATGATTTTGGAATTGTTTTTTATGCTATAAAAAATTTGAAGGGGAGATAACATTTATTGAAATTAAGTATCAAACTACAAATAACAACTCTAATAAAGTTCTGCTGGATAGGGTAAAAGAAAATCACTTGGAACTCGTTGGCAAGGGAGGAGAGCTTCTGGGAGCAAAAGACTCACACCATATGGATGAAAGATAGTGATAAGAACATCACCTTCTTTCATAATTGTGTCAAAAAGAGGGCTAAACGGAATAAATTCCACAGAATATGGGATAAGAGAAATTGGTTGGAGGAGCAAGAAGCAATCAGCAACTCTGATGTTTCATATTTTCAGTCTCTTTTTAAATGCTTCTACTAATAATACTGACTATGTTAACGTTTCTGATGTTATTGAGGTTATCCCTAAGATGGTTACTGATGAGGACAATGCTAAGCTGGTTGAAATTTCTACAGATGATGAAATATATAGGGTTCTCTTGTGATCTTAATCCTAATATAGCTGCAAAACCTGATAGTTTCAATGGAAAGTTCTATAAAGAGTGTTGGACTGTAATCTCAGAAGACTTATGTGCAGCTATCAAAGAAGTCTTTAAATGAAGTAAAATTCCTACTAGTGTTCTTGCTTCTGTGATCTGTCTGATCTCTAAGGTCATCTCTCCAAAGACTTGGAAGGATTTCTGTCCAATAAGCTTAACTACTCTTCTTAACAGAATCTACTAAAAAATCATCAACAAGAGACTGGCCATGATTCTTGCTAGGCCGATCTCTGAGGAGAAATGAGCTTTTGTCATGGACAGAAGTATCCACGAAAGTATACTCATTACACAAGAGTTATGCTATGATTTAAATCTTAAAACAAAGGGTAGCATCAATCTTATATTGAAGATTGATATGGATAAGGCCTTTGACAAACTATCTCACAAGTTTCTTCTAGAAATCCTAAAGGCATTTGGGTTTAATTCATGCTTTATTGATCTTATTAATAACAATATCATGAACAATCATTTCTCTCTAATAATAAATGGTGCTATCAAAGGTTTATTCAGGTCAAGTCAAGGGCTGAGACAAGGGGACCTTTTGTCCCCCGGTTTATTCATTCTTACCGAGGAGTACTTGATTCGTGGTTTTAAGAAGATTAATGGGAACATAGCTCTGTAAGATACAAAGCAAGATGAAACCAAGTCATACCTTGCTTGGATTTTATAGATGATTTCATTATCTTCTGTAATAGCTCAGTTTCTTCAGTATCAAATGTCTCTCAGTTCATGTCCCATTATAAAAAAATCTCTGTCAAATTATTAACAGAGACAAGTCTAAGTTAATTGTTTCAGAGAACATGACATATCAAAAGATTAATGTTGCTGAAAGAAGCTTGGTAATGAGACATAACTTTATGTCTTTCAAGTATATATGGGTGATTATCAACAACAAAAGTAGGATAAGCCACTTCAAAAATTTAGTCTCAAGAATCAGAGAAAGAATTATTGAATGGGATAGTTGTCGGTGAGAGGTTAATACTAATCCAGTCAGTTCTTTCTGTTATACCTCTATATCATATTCAGAACTCAATTCTTCCTAAAGTAGTAATAATAAGAATTGAAAACTTATTCTACAAGTTTTTATGGGGAAACAAGATAGAGACTATAACAATCAGCTGGTCCTCATAAGAATAAAATTTATAAGCCATATGCCGAAAGGAGAATTAATGTTAGGAAGATTGAAACGTTACATGATACTTTTTCTCACAAGCTATGGTTTAATCTCAGATCTAACAAAACTCTTTGTTCAAGGCTTATGAGTTCTATATATTGCAAAGACTACCATCCTATAGCTGCCCTCATACCTAATAAAAGATCGAGAATCTGGACTAGGATTACTGGGATCATAGACAAGGCTGACAAGCTCATCTTCTGGATTCCTGGGTGTGGAGAAATTGATTTATGGCTCGATAGATGGTGCACTGAAAGGGCCCTCATATATTTCAATGAAAGAGACAACAAAGACTTGTATGAAAACACTAAAATATACAACATCTGGGCAAACGGTAACTGAAATGTGGACAAATTGAGTTCTACTATCCCTAGTTCAATGGTGTCTAGTATTCTTAAGATCAAGTTTAACAACAATCCTGACAGAATCATGCGGGCTCTAACACCTGATGGGAAATTCAACATAAACCTAACATGGAGCACTATAAGAACTCAAGGAAATGAATCGAACCTTTACATAAAATCATGGAATTCAGTAACCCCAAGAAATTCTTATTCTTTCTTTGGAGAGCCTTGCTGAATTGGATTCCTACTGATGTCAATCTACAGAGAATGAAGCTTCAATTGGCCTCAAAATGCCAATTTTGCAAAAATGAAGAAAGCTCAAATCATGTGATGGTTCAATGCAATCAGGCCTAGACTGTTTGGAACTATTTCGGTGCTATTCTTGGTATAACAATATCCAAAAACATGTCTCTTCCTCACATAATACGTACATGGTACTGGTCTTCTACTAAACCTTGAAGCATAAGATCAATTATTCCTACAATTATAGCTTGGACAATCTGGAGAGCTAGGAACTGGAAGAAGCATCATGACATTCATATAACTTCAGCATCTCTGATCAACCATGTGATACACATCATTACTCGTCTAAACAACGCAATCTAGTCAGGAAAAGACACTGGGGGAATGATAGTAGAGTGACAAATCTTCTAGGATGCAATTTTCGTCAAACCAAGCAGATGATATCAATATCACTAAAATGGATCATTCCAAAGCTTACCGGTATAAATTAAACACGAACAGAGTATCTCTATCGTCAGGAGAAGCAAGTGGTGGAGGTGTGATTATGAGTCATAATAGGGTTATTCTTAAAGGATTTGAAAGAATCTATGGGAAGAACGCAACAGTTATAGACGAGATCAGAGCTCTTATGGATGGTCTGTCCATCTGTAAATCTTTAAACATTACGAACGTGGACATTGAAGTGGATTTAAGCATCTTGGTATACTTGATTGGTAGAGGGAAATCGGTCTGGTTCTTGGACCCTCTCATAAGTTATTTTCGGAAGCTGATAACCTCTGATATGACGATCAAACACGTATTTCGCGAGCAGAACAAAGCGACAGATTGGGTGGCGAAATACACTCTGCATATAAAAAAAGAGATGAACTCCAACCATTCTTCCTAATCAGTTGAGAGCAATTGTCTTTCTTGAAAAAATTGGATTATGATATTCGAGGAACAAAGAGGAGGAATGGTGGTTTTAAGATTCTTCGATTTCAAGTATTGGTTTTCTGTGGAAGCTTAGTTTGGAGGTGCAGGCTTGATGAAGCTGATGTCGACGGAAGTCTTGAAGGAACTTTAAAGTAAAAGCGGGAGTTCAATAGTTCAATTTTTTTTGTTTCACTCCTGTGTGACTAGACTAATTTTTAAATTTACAGTCAGGCCCTTGTATTTTTAAAAGTCCATTAAAAAAAGTCGGAAAAAAAAAAGATTTTGTCAAAAGAATAAGATTTGAGAAAATTATATACGGTTCTACTCTTTAAATTATGCCGATGAGCGTTTAATCTTTATAAGTTTCAATTAGGATGGCAATGGGCTGTTCGCGGGTCGGGTTCGGGCCGACCCGCTTGAGTCCGTTTTTTTTACACTTGAGCCCGGACCCGCTCCCGGACTCATATTTTCAAACCCGAACCCGTCCGCTAATGTCTGCCGGTCAATCCGACCCGACCCGCGTACATTAATTTTAATATTTTTAAAATATTTTTTAATTTATTTTAAATATATTAATTTATTTAAAAAAAATATTATTTATATATATATTTTATGATTTCGGGCCGGAACGGACCGGACAAATTTGAAACCCGAACCAGGCCCGGCCCGATTGCGGATTATATTTTCTGAAACCGAACCCGACCCGTTTTAAATTCGGACCGGACAAAACCCGATTGGGTCGATTCAGACCGGATCGGACCGAACAACACCCGAATTGCCACTCCTAGTTCAATATAGTATGCTACTAGATCAAACAAAATAGTCCCTCATTCTCATACCGGGCTTGGGCTCAATATGACTGAATATAACAAAGTAAAATAATCACTAGTATACTTGCATCCATATATAAAGTCATAAACCCTAGTTTATTAGGTACGTCAATTTCGAAATGATTCACGAACACGATCGTGATCAGTCTTCCGATGACGAAGACATGATTGAAGAACACAATCTTGGCCAATAAGAAACGGAAGAACAGACCAAGAAAAACATTGGTAGAGGTATGTTTTTGGGTTTATTTATATGAATATCTAATTCTAATGGACAATATCGAACCAATTGCTAGACCGAAATATGTATTCCGAATTTGCAAATTCGAATCTAGTATAAACCCTAAATTAGAATTAGATTCCTACTGAGTATGCTTGCATGTGGTTGGGCTATAGGAAAGCTTACATTTTTATTAAAACCCAGATCCGCCACAAAAGGCCCAACCTTTGTATCTCGGGTGTCCATATAAAACCGGGTCGGGTCGTTTGGGGTCGGTGCTTAGGGCTTTGTTTTCTGCCAAAATACGATAAAATATCAAAGTAGCCGACTCTGCTTCGACTCTTTTAAATAGAGAGGACGATTCAAGTTTGTCATCTTTCTCGGACTCATTTGGTCGTAGCTTGTTTCTTCAATCAGGTAGAGATAAACCTTGGTTTGGAAATTTTGATTTATGCTTCAAAGTTGGTAGCTCTTTTTGTTAATTTTGTATTGTCGTCATGGCTTTCGATTCCAGCTCTAGTTAAATTGTGATTTTTGTTTTTGTTTGGGGATTGATGTTTTTCTGATGAGTCGGTGATTTAGGTTTTCTAGTTGGTGATTATATGATTTGTTTTTCTATGGAAGATAGGAATTTGGTAGTGGTGTATAGATTTATTTTCTCTAGATTAAGTTTTTTGCTGAAAATATTGTTGTTTGTCTGGGTTTTCCTGTTAAAAGTGTGTAGATTTTTTAGATTGTTTTCATTCATTAATTTATGCCTCAATGGTTGTGAATTGTAATTGAGTTATAAGTAAGAAATGACATCTCGTGGATCATATGATAAGTTAGAAAATTCCATAATAATCTTTTGTTTTCGCCTTTCTCAATGATTTGCATTACTTATTCGTGTGTCTTGATCTTTGCACAATGGTGAGTAGCCATGGATCCAGGTACAGGTATGTTCAATGTCACACAGACGATTGGTAGCGTCTTGTGTTGTAAGTGTGGTGTACCCATGACTCCCAATGCGGCTAACATGTGCGTGACATGTTTACGATCTGAAATCGACATCACTGAAGATTTGCAGAAGCATGTTACCATTATACACTGTCCCGAATGTAACCGCTACTTGCAGCCACCAAGAACTTGGATTATGGCCGAACTTGAGTCGAAAAATCTCTTAACTTTCTGTGTTAAAAGGCTGAAGAATCTTAACAAAGTCAGGTTGGTGCATGCAGAATTCGTCTGGACTGAGCCTCACTCCAAAAGAGTCAAGGTTAAGCTTAAAGTTCAGAAAGAGGTTCTTAATGGAGCGGTTCTTGAGCAGTCTTTTGTTGTTGAGTATGTTGTACAAGATCAGATGTGTGATTCTTGCTCAAGGATTCAGGCAAATCCTGACCAGTGGGCAGCTGCCGTGCAGCTACGGCAGCATGTGTCTCATAGAAGAACCTTTTTTTATTTGGAGCAGCTAATTCTTAAGCATGATGCTGCTTCCCGTGCGATTCGGATCAAGCAGATGGAGCAAGGGATTGATTTCTTCTTTGGTAATAGGAGTCATGCTGTTAAATTTGTCGACTTTTTAGGTAAAGTTGTTCCAGTCAGGAGTCGATCAGACAAGCAGCTTGTTTCACAGGATTCGAAGAACAACACCTACAACTATAAACACACTTTCTCTGTTGAAATCTGCCCCATCTGTCGGGAGGACTTGATCTGCCTCCCCAGAAAAATGTCCCATAGTATGGGAAACATCGGTCCCCTTGTAATCTGCACCAAAATCTCAAACAGTATTGCATTGCTGGATCCATTTACTTTGAGGTACTGTTTCTTGGATGCCGACCAATATTGGAGAACATCTTTCAAGTCTCTACTGGGTAGCAGGCAACTTATCAAGTACCTTGTGTTTGATGTCGAAACCCCGCATAGTGAAGTGACTATCGGTGGCACAAAGTACGCTTTGTCGTATGCACAGGTGACTCGTGAATCAGACATGGGGAAGATTTTCCACATTACAACACACCTAGGACACATATTGAAACCCGGGGATCTTGCTCTCGGGTATGATCTTTATGGTGCTAACAGCAATGATATGGAATTGGATAACTATGGACACAATTTTTCTCTTCCGGAGGTGATATTAATCAAAAAGTGCTATGAAGAGCAGAGGCAGAGGAAATCGAAGAAATCTCGTGCTTGGAAGCTTAGGTCACTCGACATGGAAGTGGACGATTCCAGAAACAAGAGTGGTGAGGAAGAGAGGAGGAACACTGAGTATGAAGAATTTTTGAGAGATCTTGAGGAGAATCCTGAATTAAGATTCAACATATCTTTGTACCGCAACAAAGAGTATCAGCAATCTGAGACTGCATCTATGACTGATGGTGAAGGTGCCCCTTCTATACCGCTTGAGGAGTTGCTTGACGGTCTTGAAATAAGCGACAAGGTAGTAGTAGATGAAGAAGACAGCAGCATGGAAGATTGAAAGATTCTTGGTTTTGTGCTTTAGTTTCCATAAAGTACTCTGCTTTACTATGTTTTTAAACATGCCTTTTGAGTTTGTTAAAGTGCTTTCATTGGTTTTGCTAGTAATCTCCAATGGTGATATAGGAGAGAAGCTATTGAAATTTATCTGAGTTTCTTGTTTTCTAAATTTAAACATAAGTTTGAGCGAACCTTTCCGACCTGTGCCTCTGGCCGTGTATCTGAGTAATGAAAAATCATCTTATTTATTCTATGTCAAACAATTTTCATTTTCTTTACAGCATTTTTTAGTTTTACTGCATACATGTTACAATCTCTCTTATGCGATGTTCTAAACTGTCGCCTCATTGACTCAAAATCTATCTACAAACCTTCCATATTTATTAAGGTTTTAATGGTTACAGATAAGAGTTAAAGCCAAGAAGTTCAGTTGCTAGGCGTTAAATTGATAAGTTCAGTTGCTAGGTGTTAAATTGATAAGTTCAGTTGCTTGTTGCAATGTGTACCAAATAGGTGTTTAAGCGGTCTCTGCTTCCATATTATTCTCTCCGCCAGCATGAAGTCTGATACAGCAATTGACTCAACTAATAGTGTTAGTGTTCTCTGTAATGTTTTATCAACTTTATCTTTCACATGATTCAGCAATTCCAGTTAACTTTAGCTTGAACTCACAAATCAATATAAATAAAATACTGATTATGGATCCATGTTATTACTGGATTGTACCGTAAAAGGGATGTAAGAGTAAAAGGTATAAACTGTGACAACTTTTGGCTATAATAAAAGGTTTAAATCGCTGATTCGTCTTTCGATTATCACGTTTTCTGTTATTTAGTCTTTCGATAAAAAAATCGTAGGTGACGGTTCTTTGTCTATCAAAATCTATAATTTCAGTGTCCGCGCGTGGTATTCTCTCTAGTTCTGTCACGTGTCACCATAGTTAAATAGTTCTTATCTCGCAAATACTCCATCGACTTTTAATTTCATTTTTACCCTCAAAAGTTAATATTTTTATTTTTTTATATTCTTGAAAACAGAGTATCACAAAATTTTGTGATACTCTGTTTTAAAAAAATACCCAAATGGTAACCTTTTTTTATCTCCACGACGCCTAATGCTACTACTATCACTAACACTTTTGTTACGAATAACGATACTAAATCTTATATAACAACTTTCTTTGCTAGTTTATCTTTCTCTTCGGTGTTCTTCAAGCTACACAAACAAAATTATACTCCCTGGAAATTATACGCAAATATCGGAAATTTTACCCTAATCTCTTAGACTCAATTGCTTTTCACATCAACTTTCTCTCTTCTTATTAATGGAAACAAATTTGATTTTTGGATCACACTTTCCATTATTCTTATCACCTTAGCTGGTGCAGACACTATTACTTCTAAATTCGGCGGTGAACCGGACGAAAACGAAGAGAACAACAGAATTGCCTCTTAGCTTACTTTTTGTGGTACGGTCGCTTTTTCGTTATAAATTCCGTTGACACAACTAAGCTTCAACGAAGGATTAATACCGAATAAAAACAAGAATACTTAGTAAGTCAAGAATACAAAGATATTCAGAGGGATATTATATATTATTCAAAACCGCAGCAAATAATATATAACAAATCGCGAAAAATATATTAAATTCTTTTTTAGATTCACCTAGAGAATAAACAAAAAACCAAGAACGCTTACGTGTTTTCCTGCGGCTATCCATCTAGTTAGAGAAGAAGGAAAAAATTTCCAGACAATGTGAAGCCCGACATTGTAAAGCCCATCCTTTATTACTTCCTTGTGTCCGGGACCATAACCCGATAGATTGATAATTCAATTTATATCCCTGATTTATTAAAGGTTTAAGTGTTGAGATTTGGGCCATCTTCATCACAGTGTCCAAATTCAACCCGGTTACCACACCTGAGCACATAACGCCTTTTCACCCATAGGTCCAATTTAGTTAATTAAAGATTTAACTCGATTACTTTTAAATTGGATTTTCTTAAGACAATAACCGAATATGTTTATATAACATGTCGGTCCAAACTATTGTTATTCTATAAATATATTCCAACAAGGGAGAGTGAAACATCTATGAAAGGGAAGGCACTATATGTGTTAACATTTGTTGGGTTAGCTTTGGCTTGACAATTTTGTTGTGTTGGGTTAGTTGGTTTGGTTTATCTGGTGTCTTGTTTGTTCTCTAATCTTATTTTTATGTTTACTTGTCTGATCCTTTCGATTCTTGTGGTTATTGTATTTAATTTTCAAAATTACCGAATGGATAGGGTGAAACAAAGAGCTATGGTTTTCGCACTACTGGGTTTTGTTTCTTATTTCTATAGTCTTCACAAGTTAAAAAATAAGGAGCTTAAGCAGTTAACAAACAACCAATCAGGGTTAGACTAAGGGTTAAGGTTTTGATGATTTTTTTTAGTAAGGTTTGAGTAAAGGATTTCTTAGTTACGAATTTGTGTAGCTATAATGATTTGTAAACCACTCTAATTTGTTATTTTATGTTTGATATGTTTATCATTATTTTTCCTAACATCAACCCCTAACCCTGTATTGATGCTATCTACTTCATAAATAATAAGAGAGAAACTCTAGAGAGAGAAATGGAGAACCGGAGAGAAATGGAGAACCGGAGAGAAGTGGTGCGGAAAAAAGAGAAATGTGCCATTTGGGTATTTATTTTAAATAGAGTATCAAACTTTTTGTGATACTCTCTTTTTAGAATATATATATATATTAAATTTTGAGGGTAAAAATAGAATTAAAAGTCGATGGACTATTTGTGAGACAAGAACCATTTAACTATGGTGACACGTGACAGAACCAGGGAGAATAGCATGCGCGGAGACTGAAATTATTTATTTTTGATAGTCAAGGAACCCTCACCCGTGATTTTTTTATCGAGGGACTAAATGACAGAAAAAATGTGATAGTCAAGGGATGAATCAGCGATTTAAGCCTATAATGAAACTCCAAAATTACAATTTTTTTTGTTTATGTGAATTGACCAATTTACCTTTCATATATAAAACCATATTTGTAACCAAAAAATCAATTTTTCTTCTCTTTCTCCTTGTAGCTTTCTTTCTCTAACTAAACAAAAATTCTAAAAAACACAAAAACCCATAATTTGAACGACTTAAATAAAATACTATTCAGGTCAGCCAAATTCTCACAATCAGAATAAGAGACCATTAAATAAACATCGATACCATGTGTATATACAGACCACACTCATACATACGCTCGCCCATGACCGGAATTTTCCTACCACAATACTAAAAAGAAACAAAAAATAATGAATATGCAATAGAAGGATACACTTTTACATTATCGATTAGGATTTCTCATCGTGTTAACCCGAAACATCAATATTCCTTAAATTCCTTGTTAGACCTTGTTTCGAAACCTCCACCTACTCGTTTATCAAGTGAATACGACATATATGTTCCAAGAATTCTATCCTAGAAAACAAAGAATAGCTGCGATAAATTATACTTGCTACCGTAAAGCTGATGGTGAATGTCGTGATACGCTGTGTTGTTCTTAAAATAAATATGGAAGAGGTTTCCCGATAGCCACAACCCAAAGTGGTCGTCAACGGTTTTTATGGTTGCAAATGAGAAGAAGAAAATTGAAGGTCATAGATATATAGCCGAAAACAGAAACGATAATGCTCCACCGAATGTGTCGAGAAGAAGGCCTTCGATTGGGTGGTTGTAAAGGGCACCTAACGTCTGGGGGACGATGAGGCGGTTATGTTGAGAGTGGATGTGCTTGTAAGATAACCTGTTCTGGTGCATGTATCTATGCATAAAGTACTGTCATGTGTCTAAAACAAACATCACGGTGATGAACTGTCTAGCGACAACGGTGAAGGTAAATGGTTAGGTTGAAGGATCATCGCTTCCTGTGACCTACCAAACACAAAATCACTGAGTTAAACTTCTCATAACTGGATTTAAAGAGAAAAATTGATGTCTTAATAATTAAAGGGTGTTTTGGATCAAGTGAACAATAAAATAGAAATCTATTTTCAAATCTCATATTTGGTAAAAAAATTGTTTTCCAAATTTTAACGACTTCAACTGAATCAGAGTTTTTGGATCAAATCTAACACTGAGTTCAACTTATTATTCTTACTAAAACTTATCCCTTTTTTCAACAAATAAAATTTCACAAGAAAAATGGCGAACAACCCCTTCACAATTTTGCTCGAACATCATCCCCTTCACAATTTTGCGCAAATCGCGAATACGTTATTCGCGACTGGCGCAAAATTGCAAAGGGAGGGCTCGCGATTTTCCTCGAACAACAACCCCATATCTGAAAAGAAAATTGAACTCAATTCTCTGAAACCTAACCCAAATTCAACAAAAAAACATACCAAAACGACAATAATCACTAAACTAACACATACATATAACTAACTTTCCAAAAACACAAAAATATGATGAAAATCGAGTTTTTCGGCAAAACCTATAACTCTAAATATCACTAAAAATACCTAACTAAATTGCATACAAATTACATCAATAAGTATTGGATTCATGTCTTAACGTGTTTGTAAGTTCGGATTTGAGAAATCTGGAGTTTTGTTTTCGCTGATCTTGAGAGCTTTTTGGGTAGAGAAAAGAGAAATTATGAAGTTTGGGCTGAAATACAGCTTTTATATCAAAGGTATTTCGGTTATTTTTTTAGTCTTGTTATAGCAAAAAAAATCTCATTATAAAAAGATCTCATTATAACAAAAAATGGTCTCAAAATAGCTTTGCCTATAAATTATTTTTCATTTTCCGAAACATATTTTCATGCATCCAAACACAGGGCCATATAGTCTACTAGTCTTTGTGGGATGGGTTTAATAAACTTTTGTTTCTATATAGTGTCTTCTAAGTAAGGTCGTCGACGAACCAGAACCAAAACCGATAAAAGCATGTTCAGAAACAAATTAGTAAAAAATTGTTCATAACCAAATTGATAAAAATTTGAGTTTTAATGGTCCGGCTTACGTTTTTAAAAAAAATCGAGATCAATGAAAAACCAAACTCATAAAAATAATAAATCAGTAGAACCAATCTGGAACCAAACCGATAGAACTAATTTGGAACGTAACATATAAAAGTAGAATCAATAAAACTAATAACCCAATAAAATAATCTAGAACAGAATCGATAAAAGTTGGTCAATTGATAGAATCGATAAAAACACCAAACCGATAAAACTGACAAAAACTGAACTTATGTAATTAATAAATTAGTAGAACAACAATAAATCAAACCGGATAAAAAGTTACGATAGATCGGTTTTTTATTTAAAATTTTATTTGTATACATTATATTACCAAATTACTAGATAATAAATATTAAAAAAAGTAAAATATAAAGTTTAATTTTTCTATTATGTATTTAAATAAAAAGTTTAAAGAGAAAAGTACCAGTAAATACCCGCTCAAGTATGTAATTGCACGGTAGTACCCAATTTTTGGATAGTGTTACTTAGTACCTCGAGTTAAAAATTGGACAAAATTACCCCCGACTATATATATATATATATATATATATATATTTTCTCCCTTCCCATCACCCTAAACCAACCCAAACACGTCTAATTTTAGAAACCACCAGAAACCGTTCGACTTCGTGATACTCTCTCTCTCCAACCACAAACCCTTCAAGCTTCTCTCCGAAATCAGTCGTTCTTCGCACCTTCACCGAGATTGGAGCGGTCACCGTCTTTTACTCCGTCAAGCGACTAACCACCGTTGGTTCGACAAGTTACCGTCAAGTGGTCGCCGGCCGGTGAAACTGCAGTGTTTTGCAGTAACCAAGTAAGCATTCTCGTGGAAAATGTATTTTTTGTGTGTGTTTTTGATGACTTCGAATCACTTGTTTCCGTTATTTCACGATCGACGTTCCTTTTTTTTTTACCGGAATCAAGTATTTAGTGATGATAGTTGGTCAGTTAGTTTCTGGGTTTATCGTCGAACCCAGGGTAGAAGTTAGGTTGCATGCAATGTTAATACTTTCCTGAGAATTGTGATGTATGTTAGATGTGCATTAGGTAGTTGATTGTAGATTTTGGTGTTGTTTTCATATTTCTCAGATCCTACAACGCGCATGTAAAAAATAGAACATTTCGCATCCTGTACGTGTGCGATGTAGTACATATCGCATCTTCATCACTTAGGATGCAAACAATTCTCAGCTTCATATATGTTCATAGCAATTCGCAGCTTGATTGAATGTGTATGCCATACATTTCGCAGCTTATATCTACAAACAATTCGCAGACCAGCCTGCGAATTGTTTGTAAATACTCTGTTGACATGTAGGCAGTTCGCAGCTTGTTATGCGAGTCGTGTGACACTCCAACTGATAGATAGGAAGTTCGCAACTTGTCATTCGAGGTGTGTGACACTCCAACTGATTTATGTTTGTGCAGGAAGTATGACAACAAAACCAAACTATTACAGGTCAGGGTTGGTGAGCCTGCTCAATCTGTTGAAAGAGAACCGTATTACCTGTACCCACATTGAAGCTGCAAGAAACACACCCTTCTACACGCTTCTGAAAACAGCTTTCGACATCCATAATGAGGCAAAACTGCCAAAAAAAAAATTATTCGATCATTCAGTATGTTGTCGAGAGGTTCTCCGTCGATGAAGACGCCTTCCATATTGGCTCAAAGTTTGTAAAGCTAACTGCAGACGATGTGAAGGTCATATTCGGGATGAAGCATGACATAAAGGAAATGCCGTTAACGAGAGCTGGAGCATTTCACAACAAATGCGCGCCAGAGGAGGAGGACGAATCGAGGATGATGAGGAAATACTTCATGGGTAAAACGTCTAGGAAGATTGGAGCGAAAAATACTAAATCAATAACGAACGTCATTTTAAAGGTACTTTATAAAGTAGATTTCATCTTATGAAGCAAAATGTTGTACTTTACTAACATAACATGTTGTCGTGGGTTTTACAGGCAGGTATAGAAAGAGCCATAAGCGAAGGGGGGAGCATGGGTTAGAATACGTTGCAAGGCTGTTGATACTGTTTTTGTGCTCAACCCTATTCTACTCCGTATCTGTAGATATCCTGGGTTAAAGTACCCTTTATTTTGTTGAAGACCTCAGCAAAATAAATAATTACGACTGGTCCAGATTAATAGTGTTCAAGTTTCGACAGTCTATCAAGAGTTGCTTAGCTATCGAAAAACCCGATAAAGTCGTCGGCTGCGTCGCCCTTCTAATTGTAAGATTTATTTATTCAGTATAATAATTAATTATGTATAGAGCATATTGATGATAATACTTGTCCCCATGCAGCCCTTCATCATGGAGCACTCAACAATCGGGCTAGAGGTAGTGAAGCCGACCTTGATCCCAAGGTTTTTCAAATGGTCAGGATTAGAGTGACAAGCATCTACCGTGACGCTGCTTGCTAGAACACCCAATCTGAAAGATGATCAAGTATGAGCTTTATATAAGTATTGAATTGGGGTTGCAAACAGTTCGCAACCCATCTTGAGTTTTGTTTGGTATTATATTAGAATAATGTATCAAACAATTCGCAGCCCACCATGCGTTCTGTTTGGTACTCTATATAATTAAGATATCAAACAATTAGTAGTTTATTTTTTACAAACAATTTGCATGGTATCATGCGAGTTGTTAGCAATTCTAAACCGATAAAGTTCCACACAATTTGCAGCATATAATGCGAACTGTTTGTAAAAACAATCTGTCTGTCGAGGTCATGACATTTTCCAAACAAACCGCTTGCAGCTATTTACTTTCATGTTCCTCTGTTGGTAGGTTTTGGAAGGTCCACTATGTATTACTGAGGCTGAAAGCAAAGCTTTCGGAGGAACAGTCTATAGTGGAGATGTAGATACTGAATCTCTTTCACCGGAAGAAAGACCAAAGAAAAGGAAGAAAAGTACAACCCCAAAACCAAGGAGACGAGCATCACAGAAACAAAAAGAATCGAACCAGGTGATATCACCCAGACCCCAACCACCAAGACTCCCCCAGCCAACGATTCCACCACCACTAGTCGGCACATCCCAACAGGAGCCCGACGACGAGGGCACCACTAGTATGAGTGAAACAATCGGTAATTTTATCCTCAAACGCAGAGCGGCTACTCCAAAGAAGTCTGCAACTTTCGGGGAATCAAAGTGTTTGAAGACATACACCTAAGAACAAGTACGAGAGAAAGATGGAAAAACAGGCCCAAGAAGTAAGTATGACATTGAGCCTTACATAATCGCTATAATATTATATAAAACGACTGCTGTTAATTTTTCAGCTGTAAGAATTAAAATTGAAGATCGCGAAGCTTGAAGCACAAAAACTCCACAATCCTCTCTCAGCCAATTTTCCAGATTGGAAGCCCAGCAGTTGAAAAGGTACGTGGACTACCAGCATTTCCATCTGGAGCGGTGTCCACTGAATTGCAGGCATCTGTGCCTGCTGAAAATCAAGATAAGGACACGAATAAGGATGAGAACCATTCACCTATACTGGTACCATCTGTTAAGATGCAGGAAGGGTTGTTGGTATCCACAGAGACGGACACCATGGAGAGACAGACAGACAGACAATTCTGCTCCTACACAGGAGGCAACCACAGTTCTGAGTCCTCTAACGGAGAAAGAAAGTCACGAGTCTCTTCCGAATGACCAATAGCTCGTACTTCACGTAGCGGAGGAGATAGAAGATCGTGAGAAATAAGTGGCAGACCCAGACATCCTTGAAGATGTAAGTGGATCAAAAGTACACTAAGATTCACATATCTTATTTATTGTTGTGATTGAATTGTTTCTATAATAATATTTATTGTCGTATACATATTCAAACAAAGTCAGTGTATGTATTTAAAACAGTCAACGGGGTTTTATCGTTGTATACATATTCAAACAATGCATCACATGAGAACTTTCAAATAAATATCAGGACTATTGTGTAGTCATGTCCAAACAATTCACATCGTATATTGCGAATTGTTTTATACTCTAATGAGTTGGTTATTTCACATATCGTAACTTACCATGCGAGTTGTTTGAGATGGATAACTCAAACAAATCTCAAGTTAGCATGCGATTTGTTCGAAACTATGATTATAGTATGCCTAACCCCTCCGTCTTTGCTATTTTGGAATTTGTATGAAACAGGAGGCCGACAGACAACAACAACAACAACACCACCACCACCACCAACAACAAGGTCAACAACAGCAACAACAAGAACAACAAGAACAACAACAATACCCACAAGAAGAAGAATAACAACAACAAATAGCCTTGGCAAAAAGAATAAGGCTAACACAAGATATAGCTCCGGAAGAGTCAGAACGTGTCAATCCCTGTGAGAAGCTGGAACTAATTAGCCAAGGAGGACCATCGTTAGAAGACCAAAACCAATATGGAGATGTACCTCAAAGACCAACAGTGGTGTGTGCAAAGTCAGAATTGCTAAGCCAACGTGAAATTGTAGTACAGTACCAAATCAACTGCAAGCTCCAGAGTCGAACGATAATACAGTAGGTTTACCCGATGCTTGTGTTGATGGTATTTACACTAAAGTTTCACAGACATTTTAAATGAAATTGATAATGTATATTACGATCATGTAATACAACGATCTTTGGAGAATATGTCGGAGGACGACTTTAATGATTTCTGTCGACACGATCGAGACATTATGCCAAACCAGTCAACGACATTGGTTGTCGCTGACCGTGTGGTTAGGGCTATCTTAAATGATTTCGCAACATATCATGAGAATTGTGTGGATATATTTTAAGTTTTACAAACGAATATCAGGGTAGCATGCGAAGTATTCAATAGAACCTTGATCAATTCGCATGTTATCCTGATAGTTGCCCTGTGATGTATATAGCTAGAACCAAAGAATTTGCATGTTATCATGCGAAATGTTTGGGGTCGTAAACATTATAGTGACTGACACATTCTTTTAATTTTTGTTATTTAATAAGCTCAAGTCAAGTAAAGACACAGAGGAGCCTAATTTTAATCTACTGACACCAACAAAGCATCCAGTGGCAGAGCCAGAGGAAGAGGAGCAGATAATTATAACAGAACATCAACCGCCAAAAGTAAAATACACCGACTGGCCAAAGAAAACACAAACGACTGACCATATCAATATCGCAGAATACCACAAAATACAGTTAATTAAAAGCCTACTAGCATGACACAATTGATCCAATAGTATGGAATTTACCATCGTCCAAATTTTCCTACAGAGTTAGACTGCAAGCGAGTGATGCACTGGTGCTACCTTTAGAACTGGAGCTGGACGTAAAGGTATCGAATTGTCAACCAATTCTCTTTTTTATGTTTCAAACAAGTCTCGTATATTTAACATAAGTCCACAACTCCTTTCATAGGTTGTGGATGCTTGGATTCGAAAGATACTTGTAGAAGTAAACTTCAAAGTTGCATGCAAAAATGTTCGAGGAGTGTATCAAGACTGCGTTATGATTTCGGGCATGACTACGGTAAGTTTAGCTACGGTAAATTTCAAATTTCCTCGCATGTTCTCGTTGTAATGTACTCTCGCTTGAATGTAGCATAATCTGGAATCAGGGTGGGATGTATCAAATCTAGTCAACACAGTTTTTAGCAAAGCGCCTAAAGACCCCAACATCATCATCATTCCATTATGCACCGAGACGAAGGACCAGATAAACCATTGGACGTTGCTCGTCATTGATGTAGACGGCAGGTCGGTAACAAACTACAACCCAGTGCTACCTAAACTCAAGACGATAGACCACACCACAAAGACACCTATCAAACTGGTAAAATTCCTAACTATTCAATTACTTTTAAACATATTTTAAAATGCATGATCAGGATATCATGCTAACTGTGACCAAACAGTTGTATTTAAATGCAAACAATTCCCATGTTTCATGAGAATTGTTGGTAAATAGAAGTCCTAATATTTCTTTAAAAATGTAATGCGTTTGAGTTTCATTCAGTTCGCAGCATATCCCTGATACAATTCACAGTTTGACATTCAAAAATGGATTGGATGATGAACAATTCACAATATAGGCTGCGAATTGTTTGACATCCACGAAATGGATTCGATGCTGAACAATTCGCAATAGATGGTGCAAATTGTTCACAGTTTTATGTTGTATTGGATGCTGAACAATTCACAATGTATGATGCGAATTGTTTGACAACCACAGTATAAGAATTTGTGATGATTCCTAAAACTAATTATTATAACCAAATCAAATATTTACTGGATAAAAGATACCTACCTCCTACAAAGACAGGGTGGAAGGTGAAAAATGAAAGAAAAATTCCACAACAAAAACGTGGCACCATTGACTGTGGTATTTTTGTCTGCAAATACGCTAGAGATATTATCTAGCATGGATATGTGCAAGAAGCTTACGATGAAGATATAGTTCCCGGCTTTAGAGCAGAAATGTTTGATTATTTCCTAAATGACGAAGACACCAACTCGTACTGGAACTAATATACATTTTTCTGTATGAAATTATGATTTTTTTGGTGTACATACATTCCTTGTAATTTTTTGGTGTATATAGAGTTTTTTATTTCAGAAATGTGCAATTCCCTGATATATAGGATAGAATTCTTATCAAACAATTCGCATGCTAACCTGATATATAAAGATTAGTTGGTATTCGAACATTTCCCACCATTCCATGATATATATTAAAAACAGGATCCTCACTAAACAATCTGCATGATAACCTAATATATGCTTAGAAAACTACCACATTAACAACTACAGGCTGCGAAATTATCGCTAAAAAGTTCGCATCTAATCTTGATATAAAATAAATAAATCAAAATCTATCGTTGAAGAATACGAACATGCTATGACGTCTGCCTTCGTAAACATTAAGTGCATTGAGCACACAAAAAGAAATCTAATCACCAGAGCCGATTAATTTCTGATTGGACATGAAGGCTATGTAATGATTAATATAGCCACCCTACCTCATAAGCTCAGACTCCCTCCATGACTATAAATAACACTAGTAACCAGAGGCTAATTTTAAAACAAACTCTATATTTTTTTAAACGCCTCTGGTTCTCTTCAAATTCCAAACATCATCTCATTTTCCACCACCACCACATACTCTGGTTCACTAGGTTCTCTAGGTGACTCCTGGTCATCCATAACCACCAAATGGAGCGATGACTTAATCATTCCAGCAACACCACCAAACAACCCGGTCCCTGTCTTTGATTTAGACATTGAGGACTACTTTTCTGCTGACTCTCAACCAGTGGAAGTGGTTCCACTGATTGCTGCTGAACCTTAGCCAGTAGAGGTTCCACCTTAGAGGGCAGAGGTTCCAAACAACAAACGGAAGAGGGACGACGACGCCGGTTCATCAAGGACCAAATTTTTATGCATGATGGACGTAGATAACAAAGAGGAAGAGGACAATGAAAAGGTTGATGATCAGCACGAAGAGGAGAAATATGGTGAAGAATCCTCTAGTGATGACTCATATAGTCTATTTTTTTGTTTTTTTGGAATGCAACTAACAAACACTAAAAAATTGTAGCGTATTTTTAAAAAATTTGTTAATGCATTAAGCCTGTAATCCTTTTTTTGGAATCCATTTTTTTGTATAAAATTTGATTCATATGTGAATACGTTATACTATGTGTGAACGTGAAAGAATACCCACAATTTGCATCCTATTACCACTTGCAAACAACTCCCATCTTAACCTGAGATGTTGTTTATCAATATTATTGATATACACGCAGTTCGCATGCGGACCTGAGTATTGTAATGCTTTGTAGTTCTATTCAATTTGCAGCATATCATGCGCTTTGCAACCAACTAAAAGTCCTGCTATTTGTATGAAACTACAATCCGCAACTTAAAATGCGATATGTAAGCAAATATCAGGACTTCTGGCTGTTTACAATTCGCAGCATATCCTGCGATTCGTAAGAAATTAAAAAGTCCTGATATTTGTTTGAAAACAAAATTCGTAGCATATCATGCGCTTTGTAATATTTTGTTTGAAAATGAAATAATTTATAGTTGAAGGCAATTCGCATCATATCATGTGATTCGTAAGCAACTAAGAGTCCTGATATTTGTTTCAAAAAGCATTACGTTGGAGTTTAATAGAATTCGCAGCATATACTGATAGTTGTTTGATATGATTTTACAAATAATCCGCATCCCGGTGAAATTTCACACAACTCGCATGAAAACCTGAGAGATGTTTGCAACATGATATCAAGATATTGTAAACAATTCACAATAGTGAATGTGAATTGCATGCAACTCAAAACACTTAGCATTTCTTTACTGTAATAAAAACAAAACAAAAACAAAATGTATAAATGAACAAACAACTCTAAAATTGTTTAGTTTGTTGTCCAGAACAATAGCAGTATTAAAAATAAATGTGGCCAACGAGAATTGTCCACAACATGGATTGTGCTTAAACCGTAACATCACAAGTCATCCTGTTATGGCCTGATTTCGAACAACGGCCACACCTCAACTGCTTGGTTGATATTTCTCCTCTAGATGGGACTCGCTTTTTCTTAGGCTTTCCGGAGCGTTTTTAACGTTCGGAGGCAGAATTCCAACAAACGAAGGATCGTTAGCGCTGGACCCTTCCCCGAAATCTGTTATGTAATAAATGTGATTTGACGCTCCAACAAATGTGGTTTCAAACATCCCAAAAACCACATCCAATTGTCCCAATCTTAAATGCTAACTATACAAAGAGCAATAGGGAATAGTCCTGGAAAAAAGCAGCTCAAATGAAAATATAATAGCACTCAAGCGTGTGAAAAATATAAAAAACTCGCATGTTGTCCTGAGAGTTGTTCTCAAATATACGTTACGAATTGTGTGCAATCATAGGTTGCGAATTGTTCATAGTTTTATGGTTACACCGACTAATTCACATCCTCTCTTGCGAAGTGTCATCAAATAAAATTACTGCTTAATTCGCAGCCTCTAATGCCAATCGTTCTCAAATATCAGGATTTCATGCGAGTTGTGTGCTACTATAGGATACAAATTTTTGCCAAAATTTCAAACAAAAAATCATAATAATTCAGATTGAATAGTTAAATGAAACTAACCGTTGTTGTCGTCCTTTGCTACGGTAGTAAGCAAGGTACCCTTATACTTGCCATATAAGTGGGTTCCATCGACAAACAACATTGGACGACATGAATGAAAACCATGAAGGGACGAACCAAATTCTACAAAACAACGCTTGAAGCGGTTTCCAGCTGATAACTCTAAGTGGCAGTCTGAAGTAATATCGCGGCTCTTCAATCACTTGAAGTACCCGCTTATTAAACTAAAAGAACTTGAACTATCTCCGAAAACTCCCCTCCTTACCTTCTCTTAAGCATTACCTGAAAAACGATAAGAGATGTCAAGACCGTAATTTTGTTTGACAGTCGATTGTATCGTTTTGGCTGTCAACGAATGACAGGTCCGGAGAGAATCCTGAATTTCCTCCGCAATCAAATCTGATGTCAAATTCCTATGCCGCTTATGCTTCTGGGAGAAAACAGGACTGCAAGTATGGTGCAGAACATACTTCTTGATCGTCATCAAGCCGATGCTGGAATCAATAGATGCATAAAGCCTCCATTTGCATCCGCTTGTGAACTTATTTTCACAATATGTAGTGATCTTGGTTGCTGTGTTGTGTAGGTATTTGAAAGCAAAATCATGCTTAAACGAAAACTTGCACAAAGATAACCTGAGACCTGCAGCACCTTCTTCAAAAGCTTGACTCACTTGTGTAATAACATCAACCCAACCAGCAGTAGCAAGTTGTTTTTTTTCTATGATCATAATTAACTAAACCGTTACTACTCTCGTCGTTAACTAGTTGATTAAGAGATGGTTCTCCAAACTTATGCTACGCTCTTTACGCTTTACACCACAATCCTTACCACAAGAGCTCTTATCACCAGAACTTTTCTCACCAGAACACTTATCACCAGAACGCTTATCGAAGACGTGTTGTTCAATGAGAAAACTAACCCGTTTTAAACGCTCCAAATCAAGATATAACACCAACCCAACAAAATCTTTCTGGTTATTAAAAAAAATTTATTATGATCCCCGGAGGAGTAAGTAATTAGGTAGTCACCTGTGACAAGCTCCTTTCATGTGTTCTCCACATAATCTTGGATCCTTTAAAAGCTTTCAAACTCCGTGAAAGGCACAATTGCCGTTTGGTGACCATGTTTAAAAATACAAACTCGTGATTTAGACATACCTTACCGTACACTAAACAAGCTATTAGTTATTAATCCCAAAAATAAAGTGCAAGTTATTTATTAATGCACCAAGCAACTCGCATCTTATCATGCGATTTTTGTATAACTATAAGCTGCGAACTGTGTATAACTTTAGTCTATAATCGACAGATTCGCATCCTGTCCCGAGAGTTGTTTGTAAATCAACTGGTACACTCGCACTAACAAAAAATGTAAACAATTCGCAATTGTACCTGAGATTCCCTCTCAACTATTTAATTCCCTGAGATTTGTCTGAAAGATAACAAGGTATGATATATCACACAATTCGCAGCATATCATGCGATTCATAAAGCAACTAAAAAAGTCCTGATATTTGTTTGGAAATGCAATACTTAAAAGTTCCACACGATCCGCATCATATCATGTGATTCGTAAAGTAACTAAAAGTCCTGATATTTGTTTGAAAATGCAATACTTCAGAGTTCCACACAGTTCGCAACCCATCTTGAGTTTTTTAAGCAACTAAGAATCCTGATATATGTTTGAACATGCATTACGTTGGAGTTCCATACAATTCGCATCATATACTGATAGTTGTTTGAATTTTTTTTGAATTTGTTTCATGCGATTCGCATGAAACCATGTGAATTGGTAACACAATTAGCATCTTCCTCATTGGATACATCACACAATTCGCATCTTCTACATTGGAAAATAATAAAACAATTCGCATCTTGTATCGAACGCCTGGACAACTAAAACTCATAGTCTACAAATGTTCCACGTCCAAAATCAAAATCTAATACACTATAAATTAGTATATAACATCATAAACAAGGCTATAAGTATATAACGACAAATATTAACAAAATAAGCATAGATCACTGGAACAAAAACAAAAAAAACAGAGAAAAGCTCGAAATCAGGCTATGGCGTCTAAAACAGAAGAATAAAACCTATTCTAACTCAGAAAACCAACAAATAACTTTGAAATCGGTAGTTAATTACTATTACCTGAAAGCAGCAACATGATTACTAAAAAAACAACAGATTCCAACAATGACGATCAGTTCCTGTACGTAGAAAATAGTTGTTAGATAGGTTTTACACCACAACTTACAGAAATACACAGACCTTTGAACGCTCCGATCACCAGAATTGTGCTTTCAGTCGTGTTTCATGGTGGTTCGTAGGGTTAGGTGGTTAGAGCGGCTAACAAATTCAAATCTTCAAAAGTTAGAAAAATAGAAAGAAAACAAAAAATTATGCTTATATAGTGGGTTAAGGGTAGTTAGGGTATTAAAATAATATTAGGTATTAAGTGACAATTAGATAGTTGAGTTGGGTATTACGTGTCAATTGATCAAACCTTGGGTACTAGATGACAATTGAATAGTTGAGTGAATAACATAGGTGCAATTTTCCAAATTTAAAAATCAGATTAATTTTGTTTTGAGTATATACAAAACCGGTCCAAACCAAAATGAATCGGAATCAAACAACAAAACGAACCAAATTGAAAAGAAAAAAACAAATAAACCAAAAATTAAACCAAAAAACCGAAATGAATCAAAATGTTCGTTTCAAAAACTAGGATGAAAAAGTTAGATACGGCCTAAATAGATAAACTTAACTGTCCGGACCAATAACACTTTGCTTCTAAGATATACTATGTTTTTAGTTTGCTTTTATCCGTATAGAAGTCAAGTCAGATTTCTGATTTGGTTCTTTTGCTTGCCCTATGTTAGCACGAAATAAATTCAATTAGTCTACTGCTAAAACCCTCGCCCCAACACAGTGGGTCTATTTGGTATACTGTCTCTAACTTTCATCACTTCGTGAAGAAGATGCACGGTCGTCCTCGCAAAGCATCGAAGCCAGAAGAGGAAGAAGCTTCAGCTGCTAAAGCCGAAAAGCTTCGTTCTCTCCAATCTCAGTTTCTCTCCAGTCACCAAACTAAAAAGTAACATTTCTCTTCAACTATCGCCAATCATATATATCCTGGGTTTTGATCTAATTCCTTTTTGTGTTGTTCGCAGTTATACTAAAGAGGCCGTGGACCTTAGCGCAAAGCTTCTTGAGATAAATCCTGAAGTGTACACAGCCTGGAACTATAGGAAACTTGCTGTTGAACATAATCTTACTCAGTCTACGTCAGATCCTGATTCGACTAAGTTGATTCTCGATGAAGAACTCAGAGTGGTGCGTCAAACTAATTAATTCAATCGTATAACTATGTGAATTTAATTCTATTGGGCCTGTTATCTTCGAGAATATAGATATCGATTCACTCCGACATTGGTTTCTGAGAAAGTTCGATGATTAATTGAATAGCTGTATAGATTTCATGTATCATTTGGGTTGACCATGTTTGTTTGGTAAACCTATGAATGTCTACAAATTGGTTGAACATGTAGTTTTATTGAGACTTATAGGTAGAGAGTGCACTACGACAAAATTTGAAGTCGTATGGAGCTTGGCATCATAGGAAGTGGGTTTTGAGCAAGGAACATTCATCAAGAGATAACGAGTTTAGACTTCTCGATAAACTCCTCAAAGCTGATCCTCGAAATTTTCATGCCTGGAACTACCGCAGGTTAAACATAACCTAAGTTTATCGTTTTTTGTGTGGAGTGTCCATAGATTGAAGTTCTCTCGTAATGTTGTATTTGTGCTTGAAACCTTCCAGATTTGTGGCAGAACTGATGAAAAGGTCAGAACGTGATGAACTGAAGTATACCGAGGATATGATAGATTCAAATTTTAGCAACTATTCGGCATGGCACAATCGTAGGTATGGAATTCTCTTACCTTCTAGTTAGATACTTGCTCGATTAATAAAGAGGAGCGCTGTTTGTACTTGCTCTTTATACTACAGTGTTAGGTTCATCTGTACACATTTTATTGACCCTATTTAGAAACAGCTTCTTACATGCATTGTTCCTTAAACCATTGCTACTATTAGGCCCGCCTAACCTGAGTTGTTTCCATGTGATGATCGATACAGTCAGGGTAATCCTTTTAGCAGGAATATGTGACTTTAAAGTTGGAAAATGGTAGTTGTTTAATCGAGTATGTCTGAATTTGCATGGCCAGTTCCGCCTATTTAGTAGATCTTATAGAAGCATTACATTTAGAATATGTGTCTGTCCTTTCTCTAATCATGTAGAAGATATTTGGTTCTTATGCTAAAGTAGAAGTTCGTATTTGTAGTGCACTCCTATCTAATTTGCTCGAGAAGAATGTTGAAGGATTTGTCTTGAAAGAGAGAGTCTTTCCGGAGGAGTATGAATTTGTGCATCAAGCTATCTTTACTGACCCAGATGATCAAGGTGGTTGGTTTTATCATCTTTGGCTTCTCGACCAAACAGTAACAGCCAAGTCTCCTCTCCTTATTTCTTCTTATCCGGTTCATGGTTCTGATCATGTTATACCCGGAAATGGATTTCTCGACGATGGAGCAATATTTTCATGGACTGATGGAAATTTCTGCAGTTTGGAAACACAACCCGATGAATTGAATTTGCTTGATTCTTTTGATCAATTAGATATCAAGAACAGCCATCTGGTAAAGGACACAGATTGGCGTATGGCAGCACTAGTCAATGAGATTAAATGTTTTCGTGAATTGTCGTTAGCAGACTGGTAAGCCTTCAGTTCGACTGATACTTGTCAATAAAGATCTTGATCTAAGTTTTTTTTTTTGTTTTTTTCTCCTCTAGTAAAATTGGAAAGCTTACACTTGCAAAGCTGCTGACCGCCCATGATGTAATGGGATTCTCGAGTGCAAAAAAACTATTTCAGTCGGAAGAAGTCCTTCAGTTGTATAGTGAGTTGATGACATTGGACCCCTCCCATTGTCAATATTACAAGGATCAACACAGCTTGGCTTTACTGCAGCAGGTGATCTTTTGTTGTTAAGCACTGTTCTAAACTGATCTCCAAGTCTTTTTGAATTGTACTTATATAATTATATATTTTCTACAATATGTTGTGCAGGTTATATTATTCAACTTTAGACTACTGTGTTTTCTTTTATAATTATTTTATGTTGGTGGTGATTCTGTAGGTGACTTCAACCAGGGAGTCTCTAATTAAACACTGCTATTCTTATCGAAAGACGGACGGTTTTCTTTGTCTGAAATTGAATAATTTATTGTTATCACGAATCGGGTCAATGGAGAAATTATTATGGGTCCGAATGCTAGACCTGAGCCAGAATGAGATTCAGTCAGTTGACGGATTGGAAGGCATGCAGCTTCTCACTTGCTTGAATTTGAGCAACAACAGACTTTCGAGTTTTTGTGCTCTAGAGCCACTAAGACAGCTGAAGCACTTGAAAGTGTTGGATATTTCATGCAACCAGATTGGTGAACACTCAATTGACACAAAAAGATATTTATGCTCGTCCCCTTTTTCTCACTCGGCTGGAAGTGAATGGCGAGTAGATGACAAATTTGTGGCAGATTATTGGGATGCTTTTTTCAATCTTAGAGGGTTGCAACTGCAACAGTTAGATGTCAAAGGCAATGCAATTGCTGGTGAGAAATTTAAGTTGTTTGTAACTAAGGTTGTGCCTACACTTACTTGGCTAGATGCGCAAAAAGTTCGATGAATCTCATGTATCTTTGTTTGTTTTGTCTGTATACCATGATCCTTTTTGTAGAAATACAGATTCTTCGATATTCTCTGATTGGATTGTAACTCATGTATTCCCGTCTGATATGGGTTATCAAACATCCAAATTAATTGCTATACGGATATTCCAGAAATACTAGAGCTTGAAACTGTTTGCTAAGGGTGTCCTATGGAGGAGTAGTTCACGTTTGAGTCTTGCACTCTTTGAATTGTTTTTTTTCCCATTGCGATCGAAAAGGTTGAGATCATCTTGAATCCAGTTCGACCTAAGTTTAAATTCAAGGAAATGAACTCCAAGGATGTATTCCAACAACACCCGGGGAGATTGAAAAGTCTCGAGACATTCATTGTTTCACGTAACAAAACTATAAGGCTTACTTCCGTTTCTACCATTGGCTATCAGTCTTCCTAGTTTTCAAAAACAACTTCACCGGAACAATACCTTTGTTGATGTGTAAGTCAGAGATTTGTATCACTAGATATAGATATGTCAGAGAACAATCTGGATGGTAGAATACCAAAATGTTTAGGTAATTCTAGCCAGTTTTCCAGTTTTTTTTAAGGGCTATATCCGTCAAGGAATCACTTAAGTTTAAGTGGAAATATATTTGAGATATTTATAAATATTTCATTTTTTTTTTATTAATTGTAGGGATCTAAAAGTTCTTAATTGTAGCGATACATTTCTTTTGAAGTCGAGAAATTCTTCAAACCTAGAGATTTGTCTCGAAATGGTCAAACTAGAAAAAAACCACATTTTGATATATCTCTCACTCTACCTTTTTTTTTTAACCCAAACTTCAATTTTTCATTTTATCCTTTTCACCCTAATCAATTACAACAATGCTATTTATCCCAAAAAAACAGCCTAAATCTGAAACCTCCAACAATTACCCTAACCATTTACTACCATTAAACCTTAAAACTCACATTCTTCAACCCAAATCTACAAAAACAATCACAAAGAACAAAAAATTGGAGTATTCATGAAAGATTATGAAATGGACGTCTCTTTGGAGGAGTTCCTAGACAAGGAGGACGCTTATTGAATGAAGGTAACAAGCTAAACTCGTGTTTTTATGTTTGGTCTGGTCGCATGATCATTTGCGATGAACAACTTCGTGGTCGCACGAAACTTGCAATAGTGCACTTCTTCGTCACAAACGTTCATTCGACCAACTTGACTTTCCAGTCGCATGCGACTCATATTTCATATAATTCGCATGCGACTTGCATACAGTATCCTTTGCATGCGATTCAATATATATTAAATCGATATTTGTTGTTGGAGAAGCCTGCCCAACCTCCGTGTATGGATGCTGATTACACAAAATATTCACAATGGATATGTTATTTACGAAAAATGAATTGGATGCTTTTGTGGACGTTGAATCGAAGAATATTAAGTTCATTACGATTACAAAGTTATATGATAGCGGGAAATAAAGAAGAACTCCTAGATTAGATTACGTTTATGAGAGGTACGATATGTTCAAATCAAAAGCGAAGCCGGATACTAAAGAAAACGGAAGCCCACGAAGAAGAAATGCAATTGTCCATTTGCATTAAAAGATCATTTGATTGACATACTGGCCATGCAATGGCGTTTGGAAGTGGTAAACGGCACACACAATCAAGATCACTTCCTTCGTTTATACGATCATTCCTGCGCTTGTAGGCTAAAACGGGATGGAGGGGAACTAGTTCGTAGTTTGTCTCACCTAAGCTCGCGTCCTAGAGAGATATATAGCGGTTTGAAGTATCAATACCCAAAGAATATTTTGAACATGCGTGCAATCTATAAATACCGTAAAAACCATCAGGATGTTGAGCACAAGGGACAAACCCAAATGCAATATTTGTTGAAGAAATTGAAGGAGCACGAATATTCGACGTGGGAGTGTTTGAAAGACGATAAAAAAGTGATCACTGATTCTTTGCCGCACATCCTACGAGCATATACTTATTAAGTACATTCCCTAATGTGCTATTCATGGATTGTACCTACAAGAAGACTAGGTATAAGATGCCGTTATTAGAGATTGTTAGGTTGATATCTACTTCCATTACATTTACCATTGCGTATGTTTTTATAAGCGGGGAGAAGATACCGAATTATATATGGGCTTTGTGTACTCTTCGTGGTTTGATGATGGATAATGTGTGCGCATTTCCTAGCGTTATTGTTACCGATCGAGAGTTAGCTCTCATGCGATCTATCGAGGGAATATTTCCGGGCACACACCACTTGTTATACACGTGACATATTGGTAAGAACATTTTAGGGACGGTTCGTAATATATTCCAAAACGATGTGATTGCGAGACAATTTGTCAAGTTTTATGGCTACGCAGCCGGATCAAACACAATTAAAAGTTACGAAAAGAATCTAGCTACATTAAAGGAGATGTTCCCCTCTCACCCTAAGTGTTATGATTACGTTATGGACGCATGGATAACGAAATATGGTGACAAGTTTCTTCAATATCGAATGAACAATATCAATCATTACGGGAAAACAACAACAAATAGTTATATCATCTAATTCAACTTTTTGTTTTGTTATTTCATCGTTTTAAATATACGTTCTAATTATGTACTTGTAATATATAGGTGCGAGGGTGCTCACTCTACCCTAAAAAAATACCTTGGGACAAATCAATGCAATTTTGAACTTTTTTGGGAAAAAGTTTACAACCTCCTAACAAAGCAACATACGGGGATCCTCGAATCGTTCGAACAAAGTACGTTTTGTACACTACCCGGTACAAATTATACTTTGACCGAGCAACTTAAAGGTCATGTATCCCATGAGGGCCTAACCTTTTTTCTACATGCTATTGTACGTTTAAGAATATAAGAGTAAATCGGGTAGCATGTGGAGGATGTGTCCTTAGGAAAATACATGGGTTACCATGCGCATATGAAATTGCATCAATAGGTAGAGAGGATAAATGCATTTCTCTAGTGTTTTACTTTTAAAACAATTAGATATTGTTCATAGAGATCCCACTTCGCGTGAAGATGACTTGATTTTTTTATCCATAATTGATAGCTTCATTCGTAGTTTTGGTCATGATCAACAAGACCATATTATCAATAGGGCTATGAAAATCTTGAAGCCCGAAATTAGTAATATTCAAGACCCTAAGGAAGCGGTAAGAGGTAAAAGTAGGCCAAAGGAAAGCGTTGATAAATCGACCAAACGGAACCCTAGTGCGTGGGAATATCTCATTGAACAAACCGTTAGTGCTAGCACTCCAGCAAACTCGATAGGCAGTACACTTTTTGACACGTTAGAGAGAACGGCCGCATCGAAAATGGTACCGGTTATAGCACCCAAACCACTAATTGAAAATAAGAAAGTTGGTCGGACGAGGGAAACTGTTAAGGATGGGAAGCTAACTATATATTCGGATTGCATCTCGACTTTTCTACACACCTATATCATTAAGTTGGTTGACGTTCTTCCGGATGGACAATGCGGATATCGGACGGTAGTGCATTCAATACAAAATGATGAGGGTAGATGGGAATATGTTAGACACGAGTTGTTGAAGGAAATGATCGAAAACCGTACATCTTGGTTGGAGGTTTATGGTTTTACCACTATATTTGATGACACGATACGTAGGTTGGATTACTTTAAGCCCAACCTAACTAGTCATTACTGGATGGCATTTTCGGACATAAGACTAGTCATTGCTACTAGTTATAGTGCATGGTATACCATATCTCACAAACATCTTCATCATCGTATCTACCAATCCGTGGACGCCCATCCATGAAAGCTTCTACAATTATAGAAGTTGGAATTGCTTTCGTACACGAATGTCATTTTGTTAATGTAAGTAAATAAACCTTTTAATAATTATCAGCCTTGCTTACATATTTCATACCTAAAGTACTATTTTTTTGCGCATATTACTACTCCACCCGATGGTCCACTACCGCCATTATACCCATCGTGGGGTGCCTACGTCACCGAAGAAGCGAGTCAATGAGCACATCTGTATGACTGTAGGTTCAAAAAAATTACGCAACTTATGCCAGTTAGGAAACTGACTTGAACGACACACCACATGTAACAGATTGACTAAAGACGATACTTAATGTAATGATGAACGTTTTTATATTGTTTATTATTATTCCGTGTTACCTCCAAATTTTGACAGATTTACCATTGATTCCTGCTATATTATCCCGCCAAATCTTGTCACCAAAAAACATTAAATACTCTTTTATATAAAGGAGCCAAAATGTTCCATTATGCTTCAATTAAGAAACAATCTAAGTCATAAAAAACATTTTTAAATATGGAGTTTACGGTTGACGAAGATTACCATATGCTTCAGGTGGTGAAAGTTCATGATTTCATTACTAAAGATACGATAGCATAACTCGAGGACATAATTGAGCAAAAAGATGATGTTATTTTGAACTGCTCACCTGTCGAAGACAACAAGGGATACAACTCTCACTACTAAGTTCTAGACTTATTATGTTTCGTTGTTTTAAGTTTTATTAAACCGTTTTGCTATGTTTTGTATGTAATTGTTGTATGTCTTTTGAATATTGGTACCAATTCGTGGTGAATGTTTTCATTTATTTATTTATCTATATAGCAAGACCAAACTTCGCTAGCTAAAATGAGACCCAACATTAAATCCCGCAAATTTGGCGTGTTCCCGCGAAAATTAACTCGCGCTAAAATGGTACTCCACAAACATTTGTCTATAAAAAGGACCTGAAATGTAGTATATTAAGGCATCCATCAAACATTCACAAAAAAAAATAAACACGACTTTTAGAGACGGAGTTCAATTTCGATGAAGACTACCATATGCATAAGGCGACGAAGCTTGCCCACCGAGAGATGTCCGAAGATACTACCGATGTGTTTTTTGTTAGGGTCCTATGTATGATGTATTTCAATTACGGTCGTTCAGAAATAACTGGTCTTGTTGCGCGCAGTCGTGACGAAATCAGACGTAGGTACCTTTTTGTACAATCGCTCTAATGTTTGTTGTTCATGTCATTTAAAATTAAGCAAGAAACGGCTTCCGTCTGGAACATGACAGTGGTAGACTACATCACTAGGGATATAGTAACATATCTGGAGGATAAGATTTTAGAAAGGGGGGAGATGGATGATGTTGAAGACAACATGAGGTACGAATTCAATGACTCAACATTGAGCTTTCTACGTTGTGTTTTTATGTTTTTCACGTTCAAATATATTACTTTGTACGCATCTGTAGTTTAATTTATCATAAATGCTTCAATTTACACGAACTTTTAGAATCTGGTAAGTGGTCGCATGCGACAGAGTAACCTATGTGGCCGTATGCGACCGCTTAAGTAAAATTTGGCCCTCTTTTTCAGACAGAGGGCTATATGTTGAGGGTTAGTTGTGATACCTTCGCATGCGACCGCATCTAGCGTTGTCGCATGCGACTGGTTTACAAACTTTTGGCCTTATTTTTCAAACAAAGGGCCATGTTTCGTATTTCATGTTTGCGACACAGATTAATTCAGTCGTATGTGACCATTTTACAAACATATGTCCCCAGTTTTTAGACAGGAGGATGTGTGTCGTACGTACCGTTTGCGATATGGGTTTTGTCGGTCGCATGCGACCATTTCACAAACATATGGCCCTAGTAACGTATGATTTTGTCTAAAATGAATAGTATAAAAACAATATAATAAGAAAACCAAATCATAGTTTCCATGAATATCATGATACAACTTAAAAAACATAATAACAAATGTAGTAGTAGACTAAAACGTAATAACAAACACAATCTATAAAATACGTATCAACGATGTTTGTATCTCTCGGCAATCCTACCCATCTCGTTCGCAGCCTCCAACAACTCCTCGTACAACATAGTGGGTAGACGTGGTAAATAATTTGCGATTCGATCGTATTCCTCGTAATCAATACCATGTTGAGGGTGCACCTGGGGACCTCCATCATCATGAACCGCAATAGGGTTGCTGACTACGTACCACAAGTTCCTCCTCATCCAAACAGGCTACATCGCGACAATTTTGCAATCATATTCCGCACCTAAAGTGGTGAAAAGATGGTGATGCCAAATTTGCCAATGTAAAGCATCCAAAGCGTACCTTTGAACGATTTCCCTACTTTTTTTGTAGCAGGAGGACATATCTTCAGCGGCATCAGCTGTATATGACCATCTGACGAGTGATACGGTCAGGGTAACAAGGAACCACAATGTTAAACGTCTTTGGCGTAAGCTCAACCCAACTAACGGTCTCGAACGGATGCTCATCACGTAGATACGCATAGGGAAGGAGAATGACCTAAAATGAAATAAGTTAACGAACACGACAAGTATAAAAGTTAGAAATATAATGTTTAAGTTTTAAAAATAATACTTACATCTGCCTAGGTGCATATCGAGAGTGCGTGCCTGAACTCTTTGCAGACAATCTGCAAAATACCGATCTTTTATGGCACGTACCGATATTTATGCAACATCAAAAAGTCGTAATTTCTATACAATAAAGCACAGAACTGCCAGAAGTGATCAAAGATCCACGCATCCAATACCCTTGTAAACCCAAAAATACCGCCAGTACCGTGCAAAGAACCCTGACTGAGGGAGTTATACAACTGCACCAATACGACCTAACCCTAGTTGTACTGATCCATAATCTGGTATTGGTTGACAAACTGGAGGTAACCTAACGAAATACTATTGACGGGTTTGTTGGTGCAGATTGTGGTCCACAAAAGAAACAGTATATATGCATGAGTGGTGTGATCAACCCTAGCATCTGCGATCTTAGCATCACTATATCTATCACTGGTGGATGTGGTACGAAGCCAACTCAATGTCACACTACTAGAATTTCTAATATTTTTAACTAAGTCTGATTGACGTACACCTAGCATGCCAACATAAGTTTAATTCATCTACGTCTCATCATCAAAAGAGATAAAATCGAGAGGTGTACCTTTTACCGATAGTCCTATGATGACGTGGATGTCATCCAATGTCACATCATCTCATCGAATGTGAAATGAAACGAGGACGTCTCCTCATGCCACCTCTCGAGGAATACCTCTATCAGGTGTCCGTTGGTATGCCAGCGAGATACTGCATCGAAAAGAGGTCTACAAATAGTCTCCATCACCCTCTCCCGTACTCGTGTCTGTTTCCTGAAGTCCCATTTGTGGAGACTGGCATATATCACGAAGCATTGCAAGGAGACTTTATCCTACAAAATATGTATGAAACTCATAAATGAGTAATTTGTCTATCAATATTAAGAACAAATATATAATAAAGCTATTGAGTATTATAACTTACATCGCCATGGTAGACACTGAATGCCTCGTGTAGGGCGTAATCAGGATATAGACTGGGGACGTGTGACATCACTGACAAGAACTCCTTATCCGAGGCCTCAGGTGCGTCATGCGAAGACGTACCTGCATCAATGCTACCGCCAGCAGCCCAACTAGCGTCATGGCTGGTATCGTCATCCTCGCCACCACGACGCAAGCATCATCTTGTGCGTCTACCCGGGGTTCCTCCTTCTTCGGTAGGGGCCGAAGGGGAAACCTCTGAAGGCTATGATGTATGAGTAGGTATGCGGCAACACAATAGATTCTTTATGGCCATCTTTTAGCAAACCATCCTGAAAACATAGACCAATTCACTAGTCAGATACCCCAAAGAAGAAAATTTGAAACCCAACCGAAATCATCTTTCATTAAAATGAAGGATTGTGTAGTACTCCATTGATGACATGCTTAAATGGGTGATGCACCAATTATTAGAGAGAATGATAAATAAAATGAACATGAGTTTAGCTAGATAGCAACAATCATTAGCTGGGTACCTGGAATCGTATTCGAAGGGGTCATGTGACATATCATAACTTTGTGAAAATATGAATGGATTCAAAATATCATTGACCAAGCGGACAAATGACATTATTTTAACATCCTCTTATAATTTTATCGATATATCTTGTAATATAAACAAATGTTGTTGTAAGAATTATAAAACCTTTTCATGTTTTGATGAAGTATATAAAAAAGAGACCGTAACACTATTTTATATTATAAAGTTAGTATATAGTAATTATATGTATACACTCTATGCTCCTCAAGTTTTAGCTCAATATCAACAACCGTTAAGACCTCAATTAGAGATATTACAATTTTGGATATTCTTTTGAAAAATAAAAGTTTTTAATGTTTAACATTTCAAATGTTCCGAGGGTGATAATTTTATATTTTCATAATATTTCAAATTTTTAATATTAAAAAAAAATTGCTCTAATTTACTACAAAACAATTTCAAATTTAACTTTTTTTTTATCTAATTGATATTTTTCAATACGATTAATTTTGTATATTTTTACATCTTCATGTTAAAAGTCATGAGGAAATGAAAGGATTTTGGTAACAGATAGTTGCACAAACATGATTAATATAAAGGTTAATATTTTTGTTTATTTGACTCAACAAACAAAACCTTTGGTGCTAGGTGAAATACCAAACAAGATAAGTAATATATTAGGTTCGAAGATATTTTTTCTCCATCCATAGGATTAAACGAAACAATTCTAGATTATATTTTGAGAATTCCTGACTTCATGCAATAATCTTAGCCCTCTTTATATAGTTATTTATATAACATTGAGAACACATAAAAAAATTCAGGAGAAAATTTATCCAAAAATACTCTCATTAAAGATAATAAGAACCAATATATAAAGTTAGAATCATGATATGAAACTATAATTACTTGAGGCTCATATCATAGTATTCTTTGATAACCAGTTAATTGTATTATAACAAAATATATGGGACGTCTAGTGATATTCAATTACTCAAACATCAAATTTGTCTTTATGGATTAGCAAACACGTACAAACTTGTGATAAAGCTACATTCTTTGTATAATAGATAGATAATGATAAAGTTGGAAGATATTTATGATATAATTAGATATTTTGTGGGAAAAAGTTACCAACATTTAAAGCGGTTTGACACGTTCAAATATGTAATAAATGTATAGTTAAATGCAAAGAGATAAATTAACATGTAAATAGGATAAATAAGAGAAGAACCTCACTGTAAAGATTAAATTATAATTTATACATAAGAAATGGTTATATTTAAATCTCTTTCCTTTTTCTATTTATCTCTTTAAAACTTATTTTTTGGTATTTGATTAGGTTTATGCCTCATCAATTAGGCATCTGTTTAGATCAATTTTGGTTATTTGGATGCAGATGGATTCTACACCGGTAGTTCTCCACGTTTTCCCTTTGCAGTTTTGTTCATGCCTAGGGTGATGCGAACATTGTTGTTGACAAGCCTTGGCAAAGACTAAAGTTGAAGTCCGACAATGATGAGAGAGAATTGGCTTCATCCGTAGTTATTTTAAAACCATTTTTATGGTTTATTATATGATGCGAAACTTCAGAACTGTATCAATATAAGTGAGTTTTATGAATAGTGCGCTATAGCCATGACCCAATGAATTTTGAACTAGCTTCTTAGATTGCATAACCCAATTGTAGGAGTTAGAGGACTAGAGTTATAACCAGTTATACAAAAAGGTTAGTTGCTAGTGATCGAGAGATAAAAATAACAATCTGAAAGAGAAGCTATTTTTTGTTATATATATTATTTTAATTGCTTTAACTTCATAGTAATTTTTTTACATGCTCAATAATCATGGATTTGATTTATTCATTGATATATCCTCATATGTCTTGTTGTTTGTTTTATTAGACATAAAAAACTAAACTTCGATCTTTGGATAAAAACCAAAACTCATTAAATTAGTATAATAGTATATACATTTGAATTTATAGGAATACATTAATTAAAATACATTGGATATGATATTCGACTCCCAGTACTCGTTATTACTAGAATGATATTTTGAATTAGGTTTTTGGAACTGTTCATATGGATTTTATTATGTTTTTATACTTACATTATTTTTATGTTTGATTAATGATTAATTTTTTTATTACAAATTGAAATCCGGATTTTTTTTAATTTATGATATAATGGATGAGCGAAAAAGCAAGCCGAAAATTTATAGAACTTATGTTAAGATTATTTAGTGTACCTTTACCACTATTGTACAATCTATTAAATTTTGAGAAGAACTGAATGAATATCCAAACATACATATAACAAATTTTATTGATCTTTGCGATAATTTTCAATTCAATAAAGTCCCCGAAGATACAATCAAGTTGTGTTTGTTTGCATTCTCTTTACAAAATGAATCTAAATGTGGTTGAATTCACTATCGCATTATAAAATTACTACTTAAGATGAACTAATAAAATATTTTCTTATAAAATAGTTTTAACCCTCAATAGTTAAATTGAGAAACAATATCCTCAATTTTTCTCAACATGATATGAATTTTTTTCATGAGGAATGCGAAAGATTCAATGATTTGTTACGAATATATCCTTCTCATTAACTATAGGCTTTAGTTTCAAATTCGTTATCTTTAATAATCAAACGATGGTTGAAATAGCTCGTGGAGGTGTGATATGTTATAAAACAACCAAAAAGGTATATCAAATTCTTGAGTTCATATCAAATAAAACCTACGCAGATTACAAACAAGTTAAAATACAATTTTAAAATATTAAATCTTGAAGATGAAGCCAAGTATGGAAGACGTGTAGATGATTCCATTAAAAATACAAAAAGTCATGTCGAGAAATATGATAATTATACTAGAAATTCTGAAGCTCTTGCTCAACTTCAAAGTGAATTCATCCTAGATGTTGAAGTTCAAGTGGGTAATATCTAAAATATATTTTTTGGTAGATCCCAATAAGATGTTCTCAATTGTTATAAAAATAGATTAAACAAGTTAAATAACAACAGTAAATTAAGTATTTTGTTTCAAAGTTGCAATGGTTATCATGGCAACATGAGCTCATTATAATTTTCAAAAACAGTTATCAACCGTTTTGATAATAAACCCGACAAGTCGAGCAACCGCCTTAACGAAAAAAACATATTTTTATAGTAAAAAAAATTCTTTTTTTTCTGATGAACAATATTTCTATCTTCGTTGCGATTATACTTTATATGACCGCGACGAACACTATCCATCACTGTTCATAATATATATATTTAAATAATAATAAATATAGTATGAAAAAGTGAGAAATTCTAATACTAAAAGATCGCAGGAACTTAAATGTTTTTTTTTTCTAAAAACAAAGTTTTAGAAACAAAATATGAATAAAATTATTTTTATTTTTCGTTTATTTCGTATTTTATTTTTATTTAATAATTTGGATCGGTACTACCTTTATGATTTCTTGAGTTTAGTAATTTTTATTTTATTTTTTTATTACATTTGATTATCTTTTTGGTGAACGAAATCGACACTACTCAAAGTCTAATTTTTTTGCTTAACAACGATATTCGTCCTCCAACATAAACTTAATGTACATTCGTTTTATGTTTTATTTTACCAAGATGAATTTAAATACCGGAGATAATATTAATTTTAAAGTGCGGAGTAATGAGACAATTGTTATATTAGAATATCACAAAATAAAATAAGTTGTGATCATAAAATATTGAGAATTGTTAAAAAAATGATTTTACTTCGTAAAATTGCCTTTTTCTAATTTTCATAATTATTTAGTGAATTTATTTGTGTTGGCGATTTTGCCTTTGATAAATCATATAAACATAAGAAATTATTTCGCGAAGTTACTATAATTTATAAAAAAATTGGACATTTTCTCAGCCTTCTATCTAAAACAAACTAAAACATCTATACTAAAAATTAAAAATTAATAACCGAAATTAAAAATTAATAATAACTTAAAATATAACTTAAATTAATAACTAAAATTATATTACTAAACTAAAATTAATATTATTACACTTAAATTTAATTAAACCTAAGTAAACTGCTTTCTCTCTACCTCTCTCTCAACAAACCCGTGAAACCAACTACACGACCACCAGTGAACTTAAAAGTAACAATATGAGACAGAAATGAAAAACAGAGTTTCTCCAAGAATCAAGATTCCTTGCTTTAATTTTTTGCTTATCAATTCATCTTCTCTGATGAATTGATCTTCTTCCTCTTAATTGATCCCTTGTTTATGATAGATTCTTCATTAAGATTCCCTGGGATCTCTTCGGCTAACGTCGGATCGGTTGGGAAAGTGGGTTCCGGATCCCGGAGAGCGAGCTCTTCTCCTTGGGAAGTCTTTTTCTTTTTGACTTCCCTGTCAGCACTGTCACTTGCTTGCTGACGAGCCCGTTTGGAAGCCCTTGAAGGTTTTGGGGGATTCACTCCTTGTTTCTCGCTCTCCTGTTCTACCACCTGTAGAAGGTTTGCATCGACTTGAGCCTGGGCTGGCACCTCTGCGTCTGTTGGGGCCTCTTTCTCAGTATCCTCTACCGCTTTCCTGCCTTTCTTCTTCTTGCCCTTTATTTTACTTGGGGCTTTGGCCCGGGCAGGAAGGAAGAGGGTCCCATCCAGTTCGTGAGACCTTCTCAGCACAACATCTTCATCAGGTGGGGTGGAGAACTCCTCCCAGGTTAAGTCTCTTCGACCTGTGGTGTTCCACAGGTGAGACCTCGCTAGGTTCCCAGCAGTAAAGGCTTTATGAAACCGGTTCTCCCAGTTTTCTGCGGCCCAAGCGTTGATTTTGCCACAGGTGACCTGTCCGACCTTCAGATAGTCCCCGAACTCCTTTGGCAGCTCTGATAAAACAAAAGAAAAACTGGTTAGTATAAACTTAAAGAAAAGAGAGGTTCGAACAGAAACTTAAAGTAAAAACTTACGATCGCTCCTCCATCTACTTCGAAGTAGGCTAGGATTCTCCCCGGTTTTAATTTTCTTGCCATTCTCCCATGAGCCACTGACAAACAGGAACTGGCTCCTCCATTTACTCTCCGATTCTAGGAGATCATCAACAGCTTTAAGATCGTTCCCCATGTTGAAATGATAAAAAGGGAACTGGTGATGCTTGCACAAATTAGCCACAGCTGCAAACTCTTCCATAAGAAGAGGAATTCCAGATAGCCTAGACGCCATAATACATGACATCAAGGTGTACCAGCCGTTAGGGCTTAGCTGTGATGGACATAGCTTGACCAAGTGAAAATAACGTACTATTTCTGGATCCAGTGGGAACCTAAGTCCCCAATTGAATAGCTCCGTAAAGAAGACTATCTCATTTCTTTTGCAGTCCATCGGGGTCTCTAGATCGATGGGAATTCGAATCTTTACATTCTCAGGGATCCCCCACTTAGTACGCAGTCGTCCCAGATCTTTAGTATGGATGAACGCATACTTGGTCTTTAACAGAGATGAAAGATACTTGAACTCCACCTTGTGAAAGCAGGGCCCTACTCTCCCTTCGAGGCTCTCCGGCAGGTCCGGACGCCTCAGATACAAGTCTTCTTTGCCCTTCTTGGCAACAACGATAGCGGTTTCAGCCTGTCCGGAGGACTCGGACTCAAATCTATCCTCCTCAGTGGAGTCCTCCATCCTCTCCTCCATTATTGTTGGGGGAGCTTCTGTAGAAACAGCCCGGGGAGGGATGAAGCTTGGCACAGCTAATCCACCGGACTGTTGGCTCTCCGAATGTTTTCGACTTACCACCTCAGTTTGAGTTTCTGAGGTTGAAGTTTCTTTGGGAGGTAGAGGACTGCTAGCCCCCGGACCGGCCGGCCTTTCCCGGAGAGTCCTAATAGTTGCCCCGGACCCTGATTCGCTAGTATTTTTGGAAGAAAGCCCTTTAACCAACCTACTTGGCCTTTTCATGATTAATTTGTCTGGGGAGTGGTCAGAATCGGACCCCATAGCGATAAAAGAGGATTTTTTCCTAACACTTGTAGCAGTGACCCCCGGTTCAACAATAGGAATCGACTCTTGAACTGAAGAGCCAGATACTATGGGAGAGAGTGTTGATTGAAAGAGTTTCATAGGTTTCGTACCTTTAGAAGAAGACGAACCTCTGTCAGATTCTTCGATTGAAGGGGCTGGTTTCTCGACAAGCGACGCTGGAAGCCCTGCTGCAAGTCTTTTTTCTTTTTCAACTCTTTGAGCTTTCTCCAATTCTGAGAGATTAAGCCAACCGCCCTTGATCAGTGCTGTTCTTGCTGTGAACATAAACAACTAAGGAAATTTTGAAGTTTTAGAGAGATAAAGCTTTGGGTGAAATGGCAAAGTGAAAGAGATAGTGAGACTGTGAAAGGTGAAAAGAATTTATAGTAAATGTGAAAAACAGGTTTGATTCCTAGGAGAATCCGAAAAGTTGGGCAATAATTAAAAGACGGCGCTGATGTCATTTATGGCATTTAAAAGAGGTAACTTGTTCAAGAAAGTGGTGCAACTTTCAAGGTGAAAAAACGGCTAAAGTAACCAACCAGAGAGTGACACGTGTCCCACTAACTCTGACAAGAACCGTTTGGAATTCGTAACGTTTGGTCTGTCCGGTTCTGTCCTCAACTCTCTTCGAATTGATGAACCACTTCCTGAATCGGACTGTTTTTCAGTTCTTTGACAAGGATACTTGTTCAAATACCTAAAAAAGGGGCTCCTGATGAGTCCGAATTCGAAGTGCTCCCCGGAAGGGCATCCCAAAGTAAATCTCTCCGTAAACCGGACAGGCTCCAAGAGCTTAATTCGGACAGGACTTTTGAACCAGGCAGATGACTTCGAACACTACAAGTCTAAAGCAGTTCGAACTATGACTAAAGTACTAAAAAACCTAAACACTATCTGACTAAGCTACCTGCTCATCTACTTAAAACTCATGGGTCTTTAAACATGACCCGGGTCCATTAAACTTGACCCGAAAGCCCATAAGGGCCCAAATTACATACTATAAATACCCAACCACCAGCATTAACTATGGGTAACAAAAATTTACTGCAGCCAAGTTGCTCAATTCTCTCTCCACCTTGAAATATCTTGAAACACCCTCACGCCGCCTTAAAACTCCACTTGAAATTACCAGCCTACCCTCAGGCTACTTTTATCCTCACCAAATATCTCTTTATAAAGCCTAAGCCATGAGTCTATGACATAATTAACCGTCTTATCATGATATTTGAACACCTGCCGCATCTTACCCTACCTCTCCTTCATCACGTTAACGGTAGTGGATGAAACGACGTCATTCCAAGCCGCCAAAAATTTGTTAAACTCCTTGTCGTCTTTAAACATCTTTTTGGTTTTCCACTTAACATTCTTATTGATATGCCACTTGCATAACGTGTGACTCGCGCTAGGAAATATTTTATCTATGTTATTCATCAAAGCAATTTGGTGGTCCGTTATGATAACACAAGACAATTCACAATCATTCTCCTCCATTATAGTTTTCAAGAATTCCAATGACCATACGTAGTTATCTTGTTTTTCTTCCGCCATAAACGTGAAACCAATACAAAACATTTTGTTGGTCGATGTTACCCCGACTACTTTGAACAAAAGCATCACGTAACTAATAACTTTGTATGTGTTATCCATGACTAACAAGCGTGGGAAGGTCCGCAATAAATCAATATTAAGCGGGTGTGCGATAACAAATCGGTTATCACGTTTGAGCCATCATTGGTCGTCTGTTCCCAATACTTGTACTTGTGTAATTGTAATTTAGCTAACAAATATTGATTTTGGGAACAACCACTATTTTAAACCATCTTCATTCTTTGACGTTGATTGTATACATGACAGATATTTGACGCATTCTCTGGATCGACCTTCTTCAAAAGATTATATATTTGTCGATAGGTTGTTCTGTTCACCATCAAAACATCGACGAGCTCTTTTTTCCTTTTGTTTTAACTTGGACCATTGCAAATTTCATTGGGCATACTTAATCGGTTCATGGTTGTGCTTGCCGGAAAAGACACTTAAAGCCCATTTGTAGTCTCTTTTTACCGGATTGTCTACCTAATGAAAAAAGAAATTAATGTTTTTGCTACCGGTAGCCTTACGCTTACGGTCACACTCTCTAACGGCCGACTTAAATATACTGGATCGCTCGCACCGATAATATAATCTCGGTGTTCTCGCTCTATTACCCCGCTCGTTAGATGTTATGTTAACCGAGAAATCTAATGACTTGCCCGTACTTTTAACCCACAAAAAGTGAGTTTATGTTTTTAAAAATATCTGTATTTTGTAAAAAAATACGGTGGAAAGCAATGTACCTGCTCTGCATCCATACTGATCTGCAGGGTAACTGGTTCCGACTCTATTTTGGTCATGTTATGAAGCTTTTGAAGTTTTTGGAAAAATGGGTTTATGGGGTTTTGAGTTTCAATACTTTTGGAAGTTTGGTGAAGATAGATTTTTGGAAGTTAAAATTGTGTTTGTAACTTCATGGAGTAGTTTGGAGTCTTCAATAGCATTAATTGTAATTTAATAGGGTTTGAAAGGCTTTTTGGGTTTTTTACCTAGTGGCATTTTAAAAAATATTAAAAATCAGAAAAAGCGACTTCACGAAATAAAAACGGTTTTTTAAACAACTCTCTAAAATTTTATGACTTATGACCTTAGGAACTGATTTTGAACATCGTGATGATTTGTAGCAATAAATATGTGTGATTTCATGTTTAGATCATTTGATTAGATTTTTCATATGCGTATTGTTAAGATATTATTTTTTATTTAATCTTGTGTAGAATTGAAAATCAAATATTTAAAATTAATATATTTTAATAAATAAAATATTTTTCATATATAAAATAAATAAATAAATAAAATGGTTTAGTCCCTAAACCTGTTCAACAATATTAATAGAATTGAAAAAACTTGTAACATAGAAATCATGAAAATAGTATTTATAAAGAATGATTGAGTATGTAAGGAATAAAATAAAATAAAAAGTCCAAAACATTTTGCTAATTTTAGACTCTTTTCGCATTTTTTTCTTTGTTACATTTGGTTAAATTTTGTTTATTTCATGAATACATTAATGACCCGCTTAACCCGATTCTTATCTTGGATGAATGTGAAGCATCTCCTTCCTACATCTTTTTTAGTCGAGCTGAAAAATCATTTCTTAAGAAAAAATCTAGAGAAAACTGGATAAAGCTCGGGGATAAAAATACTAAAATTTTTCACAATAGTATTAAAGCCCGGTTTTTCCGAAATAAAATCATCTCCATTAACAATGAGTTTGGAGTTACTGTCTCAACTCCGTCCTGTGTTGCCAACGTTTTTGTGAGATACTTTGAAAACTCCCTTGGTACAAGGCACTCTGGTGGTTACCCGGGTCTGGAAACTGTCTCCTCTCTTCTTTCGTCTAAAGTTACAATTTCTGACCAAGAATCGATGACTCGAGAGATCTCTTGTCAAGAGATCAAATCCGCTATTTTCAGTATTGACAGCATTAAATCTTCGGGTCATGATGGCTTCAACTCCTCTTTTTTTAAATCTAATTGGAGCATTGTTGGTCATGACATCTGTAATGGTGTCCTCAAATTTTTCCACACCTCCTCTCTAGACCCCTCATGGAGTTCCACCTTTATTGCTCTTATACCAAAAAAGGATTCCCCCTCGGGACCTGCCGACTTTAGACCTATTACGCATTGTAATGTTCTTTACAAGATCATTTCTAAAATTTTAGCCAATAGAATTAAGGATTCTTTCCCATATCTTATTGATAATTCCCAATCGGCCTTTGTAGCGGGAATAAATAACTCAGATAATATTCTTTTATCCTAGGAGCTCCTGCGTGGGTACCATTCTAATCGCAGCAGCAAAAGGATCGCTCTCAAAATCGACTTAATGAAGACCCTCGACAATATTAGATGGCACCTCATTCTTGACATCCTTGTTGTTATGAAATTTTTCGAGAAAATGATCACCTGGATTATTAAATGCATATCCTCTACGTCGTATTCGATTAACATTAATTAAGATCCGTATGGCAACTTCAAAGACAGAAAAGGCTTGAGACAAGGAGATCCTCTCTCCCCCTTTCTCTTTGTGCTTGTCATGCAAGTTCTCTCCAGCATTCATAAGGAGAAAAGTAAGGATAAACAATTTCGTTTCCACTGGCAATGTCAAAAGCTCAAAATCATTAATCTCTGCTTTGTAGATGATCTTATGATTTTCTGTCATGGAGATGTTAAGTCCCTCAGCTTTATTAAAAAGGCCCTTGATGAGTTCTATTCCTTTTCTGGTCTAAAAGTCAACCCGACCAAAAGTCATATCTTCTTTTCGGGTATTGCTGACTCCCTTCAAGTAGATCTTCTATCCGTCTTGGGGTTTCCAGAAGGCTCGCTTCCTGTTAAATACTTAGGAGTCCCCCTTCTCACTATTCGCCTCACCTACTCGGACTATCGTCCTCGTCTTCATAAAATTACCTCTCGTATTAACTCTTGGACCTCTAATCATCTTTCTTTACCGGTAGACTTCAGCTAATTAAGTTTGTTTTATTCGCTGGTCGGGTCTATTGGTCTTCTATCTTCATTCTCCCATCTAGAATTCTTAAAGATCTATCCGAAAACCTTCGTCGTTTTCTTTGGTCGGGTACTGGCATGAAAATCTATGGTGCCAAAGTTGCTTGGGCTACGGTCACCTTGCCCACTTTAGAGGGCGACCTTGGGATTCTAGACCTAAAAATCTAGAATCAGACGGCTGTCCTCAAGCACCTTTGGTATATCATAAGTAAAACTAATCATTCCATTTGGTGTGATTGGATTAAAGTAGAAAAAATAAAAGATGATAATTTTTGGAACCTCCAGATCGGATCGTCTTCCTCTTGGATCTGGAGGAAAATTCTTCGTCTTCGCCCTTTGGCTAGAAAATTGTACAGGGTGGCCATCGGGAATGGTGCGAGCACTTCTTTTTGGTACGATCCGTGGCTTCTTTCATCTTCGCGTGCATCATACTATGACAACAACACAATTTCTGACTCCAGGCTTGGGAAGAACCTTAAAGTTTCGGATATCATTCGTGACGGAATCTGGAACTGGTCTTCCAATATTAGATCGACGAGAACACGAAGCCATGCTAATCTGATGAAGATCCACAATTTAATCCTCTCTCTCTCTCTCGCCTCCCAACCTCGATTCCAATGATATCCCTTTCTGGAAGACGAAGGCTGAATACAATTCTTTTACAATCAGGGAAACGTACCTTGCCATTCGTCTGCCTAACCCTAAAGTGGATTAGGCCGGGTTAATCTGGAACAAATTCAATATTCCACGTCATTCCTTCATTTATTGGCTCGCTATTTTAGGCAAGCTTGCCACCAAAGACAAGCGTATCAGTTGGGGTTACAATATCCCAACTGATTGTCCCTCTGCAACTTTGAACCTGAAACTATCTCTCATCTCCTCTTTGAGTGCAGTTTTGCCCATAGTATCTGGACTAATGCTAGTAATAAATTAGGTTTCCCTTTTTTGAATATTAGCTGGCAGTCTTGGATATCTGAAGCGTCAAAATGGTCACAATCTCGTAACCATAGTATTTGACATGCTTGCTTCGTCGCGGTAGTCTACCACGTTTGGAAGGAGAGGAACTCAAGAATATTTGGTTCCCCTCCGGCTATTGCCTCCATGGTTTCCCACCGTATCTTTTCAGATCTTCGGTATAGATTCCAAGGCAACAAGACTAGCTGGCCGGTATAATACTTTACTAATGATTTTTCTTTATTGCAGGTTTCGTCTTAGTGAGTGCAGTTCGAGTTTTTTCCACTCCACCACGTAGATTCTATTAGAGATGTTCGGAAACTGTCTCGGATGACCATTCTGTAGGACCAATACTCTTCTACTTGCTAGACTGGGTCTCATTTTTCTATTTCGACCTGATCTTATGTTATTTCACTTAGTCCCCCTGACTTGATGTGATTGTATTTACCCGGGATATGCCCTAGTTTTCTTGTAATTTTAGTAATTTAATTTAATGCTTTATTTCATAAAAAATATATTAGTAATTTTAATTAATTTAATTCTTTATTTCGACCTGAACTTTTTCTTGCTAGACTGGGTCTTATTTTTCTATTTCGACCTCAACTTTTTTTTCAATTAATTTAATGCTTTATTTCATAAAAAAATATTAGTAATTTTAATATTATTTCATACGGTGTAATATCTCTCCATTATGTTTATTTTGTGATATTTAATTTTGATAGAGACTAACCATAATAAGGGTAAGGTAATTTTTATTAGTGAGTATTTATCTTCGAATTATATTTTATAAATAGCTAACTGATCTATAGGGTACAAGAGCATCTGACCCGGATGCTCAAAAAACTCTCTTAGCTTCTCCGTCGCTTCTTCTGGCCGGGTCCCGATATGAAAATACCGGGAGCTAAGATCGCCTGAAACAGAGTCACCATGTCCAAAGATAAGGGCGGCCTTGGGATCCCAGACCTAAAAATCTGGAATCAGGCGGCCGCCCTAAAGCTTCTATGGTCCATTCTTACAAAAAATAAGATTTCTCTATGGACCCAATGGACCCTCACGGAAAAAATAAAATCCATGTACTTTTGGACTCTGCCAACCCCCTTCAATGCAAATTGGAGCTGGCAAAAGATTCTGAAGCTCTGAAATCAAGCATCGAACCTGTATCGAGTCATCGTTGGGAACTGAGCACACACTTCTATCTGTCACCACCCCTGTCTTTTCCCAACCCCCTCGTCAATCGTTATGGTCCCTCAATCCAAAATCTCTCCAGGCTCAGAAACATCCGAAGAGTAGAAGACCTTTACAATAACGACATGTGGGTCTGGCCCACGCACGCCATAGCCCCCAATGGTAATCTTCAAAGCCACCTTGCTGAAATCAACACAACTCTCAGCGAACTCCCTCCCGCCACCTCTTCCTCTATCACATTCATCTGGATCCCAAACAAATCCAAGCCATCCTTCTCCATTAGAAGCACCTATGCAGCCCTTAAACGACAAACGAATGTCATTATGGAACACAATTTTGTGCGCCACGGTCTACTACATTTGGAGAGAAATGAATAACATAATTTTAATAACAAACAGACATCCTACACCAGTATATCTCACCACGTTCTATCTGAACTCCGCTACAACTTCAAAGCAATCAAAATTCAATTCGCTGGATAATTAATGAAAATATTGCTCTCAACTTTGTAATTTTAAAAGTAAAGCGCCTTTATAGGATAGTTTAACCTTGTAATGGTACATGCGCCCTCTGTACATCTTTTCTTATATATTTTATAAGATTTTTACACAAAAACAAAAACTCACTAAATATTAATAAAAATATTTTTATTATATATTTAATATTATTAGTTGGAGGGTTATATTTTAGTCTACATAATTTATTAAAAACCTAATTAATATTAATTTTTATTAAATATTTAATATTATTAGTTGGATGGTTATATTTTAGTCAACATAATTTATTAAAAGCCTAAATTAATATTAATATGAATATTTTTATTATATTTATTATTATTGTAATTGTTATTAATTAATCAATTAATTGAGAGATTATAATAGTGTATGCTCATTTATTAAAATCTCAAATTAATAATGATATGAATATTATTATTATATTTTATATTACCTATTGATTAAATGATTAAAAGTTTTATGATATAATTTTCGGAGATAGAATATAGTGTTTTTAGAGACAAGAGTATTTGGCTTTGAGAAGATTATTTATTTATTTTTATTTATTTTATTTTATTTTATTTATGAAGATCTTGTTAAGATTAAATATCGTCGTATCTAAAAGAGTGTGATTTATCCGAATCGTGTGTCTGACAAAATATTGGGTTAATTTGGTTTAATATAAATCTTTTAAAATATGTCCAACAAATGTGTAACATTGAGGGTATATCATGCAATAAAGAGTCAATATGTTTAGGATTAGTAGAATATTGGGATAGGGAGAACAATTATTACTACTTTTGGCATATTTTCTTGCTACTACTCCCATATTTTTCTTTCTAGAATCAGACTCTGGTAAATATATTAGACTCAATACCCCTCTCTTGATATTTCTGGAACTATCATTGACGACCACAGTGGAAGAGTTCTGGTACCTGGATTCGATTTTCGAAACCAAACAAAAAAATTAAATACATTCGAGAATTCTTCAAGAGAGATGAACACTGATATGCAAAAGTAGCCCACAGTCAGAGTTGAGAGTTCGGTGATCATAGTTGTGTCCGAGGAGCAGTATTTCAAAGAGCAAAAATTTAAAGAAAAACAGTACAACGATCAATTTGTCGAAGAGCAACTCGAATAATCTGCTCAAATGACACATAAAAAATAACTGTTGGAAGATATTGCGAAGCTAAATACCGAAAAAGATACCTGATCGCTGCTAGGAAGGTTTCGTCTGAGGTCAGAAGAGAGAAATATTTTAGAGGCAACCGAGTATGGTCATCGGCTAAATGATAAGCATATGGAGGAAAGGCACTGAAGTCGTTATGTGTCGAAAAATAGGGACATACAAGACGCCACTCCAGTTATTCGAAGTTTAGTGATAATTCACCTTACGATTCAGATGAGTCTTGTTCCCTAGAAAAAAAATCATCGTCAAACTAGAAATTCTAAGAGACGAAGTTCAAAGAAGCATTCATATGATCCTTGGATATCCTGGCAAGCTAGGGATACCAAGGAGAATACGAGATATTACAAATAAACAAACACCAACATCTGAAGCCAATGATATAACAATAACTATAGGCAGATGAGAACAACATAAACACCGCGTTTAGTTTCACTATGGAAGCCAGAGTTTTGGTTATAGAGTGAGTAATTAGTTTTTAAATCCATCAGAGAAGGGTCTTTATACGGTAGTTAATGAAGGTTTGAGGGGAAATATGTATAACTCAGGCCATAACTGGAGGGCATGTTTTTTCTGCGGTCATTTTAGTATGGTGCATGCTGAAGTGTTTTGATATTTCAAGGTTTGAAAAATTCAATGTGAGCCAAGACCCACATAACCGTATTGAAAATTTTAAAATTTTCATGTTAAATGTTAAGGATGATGACACGTTACTGTGTGAGGATTTCTCTGAAACCTTCAATAATGGTGCCTCATAGTTGTATAATCGATTACTGGAGGGGTCTATCAAAAATTTTGACATTTTTTTTTCCTTTATTCAGATATCAGTTTATGGGGAGCAAGAAGTTCCGAGAAAATAAAAACACAATCATTATTTTCGACAAGAGGACAAAGCAAGCCTAAGGGAGTATACCAAGCGTTTTGTTCAAAAAAAAAATATATTGACGGATATGAGGATTTATTCGTTTGTGTTGCGTATAGGCACTGACTTATCCATGAGATTTTACGGGATAACGTTGCTAAGAAACAAGCTTTAACTTTCGATGGTTTGCTAACACAAGTTGAGAAACAGATAATCGTGGAAGATACTCAAGTCGCGGAATTCGCCTTTATGCCTCAACAAAGAGTGCAAAACTCGCAATAACCTATGGTAATCTATCAATGGTTTCCCAATCCGGTTTATCGATGTTAGCCACAATCGATCCAAAAATAAACTTAAACTTTGATATAGTAACTTAAAAGCTCTCAAAATACCTACTTCAAAAAAATTAATTTTTTTAAAATCTGACTCTACAATGGTCTTAAGGTACGTATTTTGTTTTCCTGAGGGAACCGCGGCCGCTACTCAATAAGTATACACATGCTAAACCCTCGATAGGTCACAATAGCCTGCGAACCAACGTCAGAAGGTAAACCACACAAGCTGACATGCTCAACCAAGAAAGCATTTGTAGATGGAATCCAACGCATGACCTTTTGATCACAAGCTTATCTCATCCACCAACTTGGCTACCCCTTTCGAGGTTGTTAAGGAACATATTGCTTTGCTATTGATGTTTTTTTTTTAAATTTTGATCTATATGTCTAGAGATATTTGAGTTTGAAAATTTTGTTTACAAAAATCAAATTTTTACATATTTGTAGTTGTTTGTTTGATTTCTAGTTATTTTTTATAGTTTAGGTTAGGTTTAGATATTCGTTTTGGTAGTCTGTTTGTTGGATTTGGGATATTATGCAGGGATTTAGAGTTTTAAGGAAATCATGATTGTTCGTACAAATTTGCGCACTCATCGTACGACGAACAGAGGGTTTCGCGCACAAATGGTTGTTTTTCGTACGAGGGGTGTAGAAATTTTCCTAGAACAACCTGATAATTTTTATAGAAAATCACGCAGAACTGGTGCACGATTTTGCACAAAATCACGCGCAACGCGTACGTGAAAACATAAGCAGTTAATTGTTTTTTTACAATTATACCTTCAAATGCTTTATATTACTAGCTATTAATATATTTATATTTTGTTTTTATAAATATTAAAAAATTTATAAATTATTTGAGATAATGTTTGGTAATAAATAAAATCCATTATTTTAATTTCAACGTGCCTCGTCGTCGATCATGCTCTTCCTCCAGCACAGACCATCCGACCACCGACGATGAACATAATCAGCATATACCGAGTTCTCTTTCAATTAGGATTGAGCATCAACTCTAGATCACGGAGAGTGAGTGGTCATGTGCTAGAATTATACTCAAAATTATATTCGAACATGAGTGACTACAAGCAACACGAGGCATATAACGTCTTCAAAAACGATGTAAGTTTGTGAATAATTTGCTTATTATTAGTGTTGTGCTTTTAACTTGTTTTGGTGGTTTATCATGCAGTAAATTATATCGTAGCTCATTGTGATTTTTTTATATTATGTAGAAGAGAATGTTGTTACAATTCTTTACTATGTACCATACACATCGTCATTGGCATCTCACTCGATAAAGTAATATTAGAGATCTAGATAATGGGGAAATGTTTTGGTCCGCTCCTCGAGTGTATTTCGCGTTAGTCTACCAACGTGCATTTACTAGAGGATTTTTTGGAGTAACGGAATCCGCAGTCCAATACATTTCATTTCTGTTTCATTGAGATGATGATCACGCTTGACGACATACACATCATTACAGGGATTTCGGTTACAAGTTATAGTTTAGGTCTAGTTACTTTTCTTAGTAAAAGTCAACTAGTAGGTGCGCTTACTCGATTACTAGGTGTATATAATGAGAACTTAGTGATGAGTTTGATCATAACCGTGTGGTAATGGGAGACACGTACGTCTCAATGTTTTGCACGATGTTTATTTGACGACCAAGTATTATGATGATGTGAATATGGATGGGATGCTTATTCATGCGACGAAGGGGTATTTTCTCCATATGTTTGGTTGTTGCATTCTTACTAACAAGACGAGTAACAGTATATCTGATATAGTTGCACGAGCCCATGGCTATATGGCCCTTTTAAACAAACATAAATGGGCTTTATTTGGGGCCCATGTATCAAAATTAGGCGCCACGACCACTCAAATCGAACGCGTCGAGAAGTCCAACGATTTTTGGAACCATAAAAATGTGATGAAGTCCAGGCCCTAAATTCCAATGTTTAAGCCCTCTTTTTGTTGTTTTCGTGAATTTTCTGCATTTTTCTATTTTTGTTGGATTTTATTAAAATACTTAACCAGCTCTAATCGCTTTGAAATAGGCTGGAATTTATTTTATTTGTAAAGAGCAAACTGTAGTTTTGGCATAGGGTTTCGAGCACTTCAATAAAAGGCTCTCAAACCCTAGTTTTGCCATTAAACGTTTTTGAATAGAACTTGAGTTTTCTCTAAAGTCTCCTATACTCTGAACTAGGGTTAGAGATTATCAATTTTCAATTTTCAATTTTCGTCTTTCTTTTCTCTGTGTTTGCCGTCTTCTGTTCCATTTAGTTAGGCACTACTATATTGGTATCAGAGTGACAGAGCTCATACAGCGCGAGTTATGAAGGTATGGCGCCAAAGAGATCCTTGCGTGGAAAGTCAACTCTTCTGATCGCAGAATCGATCGACCGTGATGAATTTGAAAACCCATTCGCCCAATTTGGTGGACGGATGCACTCGTTGGGAAACCAGAGGAGAGATATACAGCAAGCACTACACAGGCTGTTGAACAACCAAACCAACGAGCGAGAGGTCAGTCGCGAGCATAATCTGTTTGCTCCTCAGAGAGGACAAGGTAGGGGTCAATATTACCCACAAGACTGTTATGAACAAGTCTTTGAGTAGCCGCATGCTATATGCTTCCGATCAAAATGCTAACAACCGGTGGGAATCTGGATTCAGACTTGAGATCCCAGAGTTCCAAGGGGGTCTCGAATCGGAGGATATTTTAGATTGGATCGTCTCAGTTGAATAAGTCCTTCATTTCAAGGAGGTTCCAGATACAAAACAGGTACAGTTGGCTACAACTAAGTTCCGAGGCCGAGCTGCATCTTGGTGGCAGCAGCTCAAGCAGACCAGATCAAGGTTAGGTAAGCCAAAAATAACAACTTAGGATAAATTTGTGAACGTATAACTATGTGCGTATAGTGTATCATCAGTTCCAAAACGGGCTGCGTTTTTGCCTTACAACTATGCACGTATAGTGTATCATCAGTTCCAAAACCTTAAACAAGGTTCAAGGACTGTTGACGAATAAACTAACAATTTTTTCAAGCTACAGAACCGCGTTGATATTGCTGATTCAGCAGATCAATTAGTATCTCGCTACATAGGTGGGATGAGACAACACTTTTAGGACCAACTGAACATGTTTGACCCTGTGAATGTGTCTGAAGCACATCAATGCGCACTATGTATAGAGAAAGCCCTTTCACGAAGGCCTTACGGAGGAGATACTACCTAAAAAACTCCAATGACGTTTCCATAAATGAAAGTTCCAGGCCCTAGCCTAGGAGTACCAACTGCAACTCCTATGCATACATGTGCTAATTCACAGGTCCCGAGTCACGCATGTACTTCTTTGCAGGTCAGGTGCTACCTTTTTCATGAACTAGGGCACGTTGCTTTACAGTGTCCAAAATTACGACAACAGCCACAACAATTAAGGGGTTTGTTCACTAAAGCTGCTGATTTTGACCTGGAAGGGGACCCACACAGTTTGATGAGGAACTAGAGGATGCTGTTGATGAGGTTCAAGTGGACCATGTGACAGGAGGAGATGTTGGACATGCATTGGTTTTAAGGCGTATCTGTTTGATGCCCAAAGCAAGAAGTGAAGGGGATGATTGGTTACGAAACAATATTTTCCATTCGACTTGTACTATCAGGGGAAAGGTATGCAAATTTGTTACTCATTCAGGGAGGTACGAGAACGTTATTTTTGAAGAAGTTGTGCAGAAGTCGGACCTGAAAACAGAAGACCGCCCAAACCCTACAAGCTCGCCTGGTTAAAGAAAGGTAGTGAGGTAACAATCTTTAAAAGATGTATGGTGTCTTTTTTTGTTGGTAACTATAAGGATAAGGCATGGTGCGATGTCATTGCTATAGATGCTTGTTACTTATTTCTAGGCCGACCATTGCAATATGATAGAATTGTCACATATGATCGTAGAAAAAACCGCTATAATTTCATATGGAATAACGTTAGATTCATATTAACCCCAACTCAGGAGTTATCCCCAAAACTTGCACTTATTAAATCAAAGGAGTCATGTAAAAACTTTTTAGCTCGAAAAGCATTTATAGAGCATGCTAGTAACATATGGATTGTTTATCTTTTGGTGGTTAAAGAATCTAATGTTGATCCGTTTGTGGGGATACCTGAGCGCGTTCGGCCGCTATTAGTAGAATTATTTGTTGTCTTTCCTGATATTCTGCCTACAGGTCTTCCTCCATTAAGAGACATCCGACAACATATTGGCCTAGTACCGGGGGCTAGTTTACCAAACCGACCGCACTATTGGATGAGTCCAAAAGAGCATGAAGAGCTCCGTAGACAGGTGGAAGAACTGTTGACAAAAATACATACCTGTGAGAGCCTTAGTCCTTGTGCGGTTCCTGTACTGTTAACACCAAAGAATGATGGCTCAATAAGGATGTGTGTGGATAGCTGGGCTATCAAAAAAATTACATTCATGTATCGATTTCCTATTCCTCATCTTGATGATTCATTGGATAAGTTGAGTGGTGCTACCGTGTTTACAAAGCCAGATTTAGAGAGCGGATATCACCAGATTTGTATTCGCATGGGAAATAAGTGGAAACAACCTTTAAAACCCAAGAAGGTCTGTTTGAGTGGATGGTCATGCCATTCGGCCTTTCCAACGAGCCTAACACGTTTATGCGGGTTATGAACCAGGTATTTCTCCTGTTCATTGGAAAATTTCTAGTTGTGTACTTTGACGATATTCTCATATATAGTACTACGGAGGAACTGCAGCTCCAACACTTACGAGAAGTGTTTGTTATTTTGAAACAAGAAAAGTTTTATGGGAGACTCGATAACTATTGCTTTATGACAGATTCGATTCTCTTACTGGGTATGTTGTGTCAAAAGATGGTTTGTCAGTGGATAAGTCAAAAGTGGCAGCAGTGCATGACTGGCATACACATACTTCTATCAGTGAAATCCCCTCTTTTCACAGATTGGTCTCCTTTTACAAAAGGTTCATACATAACTTCAACACTGTTATGGCTCCTATTACGGATTATATGAAGGGCAAGAAGTTCTGTTGGACCCCTGAAACAACTACCGCGTTTGAAAAGATTAAGGTAAGACTGACCACTGCATTGATTCTAGTTTTACCTAACTTTTCTGCAGGGTTTGAACTACATTGTGATACGGCCAGATTGGGCATTGGAGCTGTACTCAGCCAACGAGGCCGACCTGTAGCCTACTTTAGTGAAACGTTAAGTGGATCTAATCTTAATTATAACACCTATGGCAAGGATTTTTATGCCATTGTACGAGCTTTGTAGCACTGGAGTTCCTACTTATCCTATAATGATTTTGTCCAATACACCGATCATAATGCCTTGAAGCATCTGCAGAGTCAGGAGAATCTCTCTTCCCGCCGTGCACGTTGGGCAACATTTACTCAACAGTTTACCTTTTCCATCAAGCATACTTCGGGGGAAGTTAACCGCGTATCTGATGCGCTGAGCCGAACCAGTATGATGATTCGTATGGAAGGAGAAATTGTGGGATTCGAGATGATGAAGGATCTACTGGCTATCGATCAATATTTTGGTCATATTCTTAGAAAACATCTGTGCAGGTTTGAGAAAATATTTTACAGTGAGCAACGATTACCTCGTCAAAGGTAATTTACTATGTATTCCTGAGGGAAGTTTGAGGTTACCGATTGTACATGAGAGACACAACGAGGGGTATGGTGGTAAAGATCAAACCCTTCACTCTGTATCCAGTCAGTTCTTCTAGCCGCATTTGAGGCGAGATATTATCCGTTCTGTAGCTGGTTGTCAGGTTTGCTAGGTGGCAAAAGGTACACTCTCTAACACTGATCTATACTTACCATTCCCAATAACGAAAGGATCGTGGCAAAGCGTCAACATGTATTTGGTCTCTGGGCTACCAGGAACACAAAGAGGTAACGATTCTATTTTTGTGGTGGTTGACAGGTTTTCTAAGATGGGCCTTTTTATTACCTATAAGAAAACCACATATGATGTGAATGTTGCTAATTTATACTTTTGTGAGGTCTACCGCTTACATGTCTTACCTCTGAATATCGTTTCTGATCGCGATACGCGGTTTGTCGGGCCTTTTTGGAGGATTTTGTGATGTCTTACAAACATAAAGCTGAGTTTTAGCAGCGCGTATCACCCGCAGACAGACAACCAAACCAAGGTAATTAATCGTACGTTAGGCAACATCTTACGGACAAAGGTACCCAAGAACTTGAAAGCATGAGATTCCCGCATTTATCACGTTGAATTTGCTTACAACAGGCACCACAAACGCAGTACTGGGTATAGTCCCTTCATGGTAATCTATGGTTATAACCCACGAGATCCTATGGATTTGGCTTTCCCAATGCTTGAAAAATTTCTAGCTAGGTTCGAGAACGCCATTATTGATCTATGGGGAATCCATGAGAACACACGCAAACACATGGAGGAAACAATACTCGAGTACAAGGTTGTCGCATATAAGAAGCGCCAATTGGTGAAGTTTGCGGTAGGGGACTTTGTATGGGCAGTTTTGATCAGAGATCGCTATCATGCGCACGAGTACAACAAGTTAGCTTCAACGAAGGTGGGCCCATTTGAAATCGTTGAAAAAATTAATCGCAATGCATACATGTTGAAGCTACCCAGCCACATGAAGACCCATAATGTTTTCAACGTGAAGCACCTGGTGCTGTTTACTAATGCTGTTGAGGATGATGAATCTGAGAATTCGTGGGAAAATTCTTCCGAAGAAGGAGAAGATGATGTAGTTGCATGAGCCCATGGTTATATGACCCTTTTAGACAAACGGAAACAGGATTTATTTGGGGCCCAGGTATCAGAATTATGTGCTACGACCACTAAATTTGAACGCGTCGAGAAACCCAACGATTTTTGGAAGCATCACAGCGTGATGAAGCCCATGCCCTAAATTCCATCGTTTAACCCCTATTTTTGGTGTTTTCGTGAAGTTTCTGCATTTTTATATTTTTGTTAGATTTTATTAAAATACTTAACTAACTCCAATCGCTTTGAAATTGGGATGAAATTTATTTTTTTTGTAAGGAACAAGTTGTAATTTTGGCCCAGGGTTTCGAGCACTTCTATAAAAGGCTCTCAAACCCTAGTTTTCTCGTCAAACGTTTTTAATAGAACTTAAGTTTTCTCTAAAGTCTCTTATACTCTCACATAGGATTAGAGATTATCAATTTTTTGTTTTCATCTTTTTTATCTATGTTTGCCGTCGTCTGTTCCATCTCGTAGTTCGGCGCTACCAATATCTCTCGACTATCTATAGTTCATTGAGAACTATAACACTGCAGGTAGGTATAACTGGGGTTAACTTATATCAGCTCACCTATAATACAAGCTTGGTATAAGTTGTTTACACACGATATTGGGTTTTACTGGTTTCTTTGGACTGTTAGAGACATGGATATACGATAATTTTTCCGCGCTTTCGACTACACATTTTAGTTTGTATACTATCACTCAGCCAACCATGTGTAAATACACACTTGCTCTTTTTTCTCTGAACCAAGAGAATAGAGACAATATTTTCCATATCATATCTATGTTTAAAGAGCATGATATAATTTTTATGTTTGTGTATATTTTTTTACTAACTTTATCTTTATTTTAATATTAGTTTCATTTATACATAAATAAATTTTTATATTATAGGCATGGTTCATGTCATACTTACATTTACGCGACGTTAGACCTTTCTGCGATGTGGCTTAGATAGATGCTACACTGAAGTCTTGGTATCTCCTACGTGTTGCGCGATAGTTGGGCATGTTCAAGAGTTACATGGTCCACTACGACCTGTTTTGGAGAGTAACGGTAGAGGTAGGCGTGCTAACACGTGATATTGGGGTGATTTTATTTAGAATATATGATAATCCCATATTGTTGACCCCACTATGAGATGTGCTACATACCTGCTCGGCCAACTGGTACAATCTTGTTATACCCTGTATGGGTTGAGACCAACTTATGGTACGTATTGATAGATCCATATTTTCGCCCAGCCGATGCATATGTTGGTATGAACCCATCCGCGATCACTTATTAGGCGATATTATTTGACTTGTTAGATTGGCTTGTCGAGGTAGAGTCAAGATCCCATGCGATGAGTTTGGAGCAGCTTCGTGAGCCTTTAGAAGAATATTTCAGAATATCGCACTAGTAGCGAGAGTGAGATTAATTTTTTGTTATGTTTTCTTTGGTTATGTTACTAACTCTCTTTTATATGTACGTTATCAATGTCTATAACTTATTTGTATCATGACCATTTTGTTATTGACGAGTTTGATTTTTACATTTTGTTGTATCGAGATTATTTTATACCAAAAATATTTTTTTATGTACGGATTTAGTATTTTCATGAATTTTATCGAACTCGATATCCTTATACTATGATCTATATAGAATATAGTAGTATATTTTGATTAATTTTATCCAAAATTTACAGGTGTCAATATTGATTCGACATTCTGATTACCTTATCAAATAAAATTTAGGACAATTATGGTGTGGATAAAAATAGCCTGAGGGTAGGCTGGTAATTTCAAGTAGAGTTTCAGGGTGGTGTAAGGGTGTTTCAAGGTGGTGTAAGGGTGTTTCAAGGTGGAGAGAGAATTAAGCAGCTTGGCAGCAGTTAATATTTGTTACCAGAAGTTAATGCTGGTGGTTGAGTATTTATAGTGTGATGTTTGGGCCCTTATGGGCTTTCGGGTCAAGTTTAATGGACCCGGGTCATGTTTAAAGACCCATGAGTTCTAAGCAGGAGGACAGGTAGCTTAGTCAAGAAGTGTTTAGGTTTTTTAGTACTTTAGTCATAGTTCGAACAGCCTTAGGCTCACAGTGTTCAAAGTGATCTGTCCGGTCCAAAAGTTCTGGCCGATTTAAGTCCTTAATGTCTGTCCGGTTTCCGGAGAGATTTACACCGATCTGCCCTTCCGGGGAGTATTCTGAATTCGGACTCATCAGGAGCCCCTTTTTTAGATGTTTGAACAAGTGTCCTTGTCAAAGAACTGAAAAACAGACCGATTATAGGAGGTGGTAGGCGATTCGGAGAGAGTTGTGGGTATACCCGGACAGATTGAACGTTACGAATTCCAAACGGTTTTTGCCAGAGTTAATGGGACACGTGTCACTCTCTGATTGGTCACTCCAGTCGTTTTTTCACCTTGAATTTCGCACCACTTTCTCGAACAAGTTACCTCTTTAATTGCAAATAATGACATCAGCGCCGTCTTTTAATCATTGCTCAACTTTTCGGATTCTCCTAGGAATCAACTCCTTCTTTTCACATTTACTATAAATTCTCATTCATTTTTCACTATCTCATTATCTCTTTCAAATTTCACTCTGCAATTTTACCCAGAGCTTTATCTCTCTAGAACTCGAAACTTCCTTGGCTGTTTATGTTTACAGCAAGAAAAGCAGTGATCAAAGGCGGCTGGCTAAACCTCTCGGAGTTGGAGAAAGCACAAAGGGTCGAGAAGGAAAAAAGACTTGCAGCAGGGCTTCCATCGTCGCCTGTTGAGAAACCAACCTCTTCTGTCGCAGAATCTGATAGAGGTTCATCTTCTTCCAAAGGTACCAAGCCTAAAAAGCTCTTTCAATCCACCCTTTCTCCCATAGTTTCTGGCTCCTCAGTTCAGGAGTCAATCCCTGCTGTTGAACCAGGAGTTACTGCTACCAGTGTTAGGAAAAAATCGTCTTTTATTGCCATGGGGTCTGACTCTGACCACTCCCCGGATAAGCTAGTCATCAAAAGGCCAAGCCGGTTGGTCAAAGGGCTATCCTCTAAAAACACTCCCTCGAAATCGGGGGAAAAAAACAGTGAATCTGAGTCTGGGGCAACTATTAGAGCTCCTCGGGAGAGGCCGTCAGGACTAGAGACCAGCAGCCCACTACCCCCTAAAGAATCTTCTGCCTCAGAAACTCAAATTGAGGTGAGAAGTCGAGTAAATACGGGCAGTCAACAGTCCGGAGGGTCAGCTATGCCAAGCTTCAATCCTCCCCGGACTACTTCTACAGAAGCTCCCCCAACAATTATGGAGGAGAGGATGGAAGACTCTACTGAGGAGGTCCGTTTTGAGTCCGAGTCCTCCGGACAGGCTGATACTGCTATTGTTGTTGCCAAGAAGGGCAAAGAGAACTTATATCTGAGGCGTCCGGACCTGCCGGAGAGCCTTGAAGGGAGAGTGGGGCCATGCTTCATAAACTTGAGTTCAAGTATCTTTTGGCCTTGCTGAAGACCAGGTATGCGTTCATCCATACTTCAGATCTGGGTAGATTGCGCACAAAGTGGGGGATCCCTGAGAACGTAAAGATAAGGATTCCCATCGATCCGGAGACCCCGATGGATTGTAAAAAGAATGAAATAGTCTTCTTTACAGAGCTATTCAACTGGGGACTCAGGTTCCCACTGGACCCGGAGATAGTGCGCTACTTTCACTTGGTCAAACTCTGCCCATCACAGTTAAGCCCCAATGGTTGGTTCACCTTGATGTCATGCATAATGGCATCCAGGCTATCCGGGATCCCTCTTCCTATGGAAGAGTTCGCTGCAGTGGCCAACCTGTGCAAGCATCATCAGTTCCCCTTCTACCATTTCAACATGAGGAACGATCTCAAAGCTGTTGATGATCTCCTGGAGTCGGAGAGCAAATGGAGGAGCCAATTCTTGTTTGTCAGCGGCTCGTGGGAAAACGGAAAGAAAATCAAGACCGGAGAGAATCCGAGCCTCCTCAGGAGTAGATGGAGGAGTGACCGTAAGCTTCTCATCTTAAGTCTCTGTCCGATTTTCCCTTTTCTTTAAGTTTATGCTAATCAGTTTTCTTTTTGTTCTAACAGAGCTGCCAAAGGAGTTCGGGGACTACCTGAAGGCTGGATAGACTACCTGTGGCAAAATTAACGCTTGGGCCGCAGAGAACTGGGAGAATCGGTTCCACAAGGCCTTCACTATTGGAAACCTAGCAAGGTCTCACTTGTGGAACACCACAGGTCGAAGAGACCTAACTTGGGAGGAGTTCACCACCCAACCTGATGAAGACATCGTGCTGAGAAGGTCCCACGAATTGGATGGGACTCTCTTTCTGCCTGCCCGGGCCAAAGCCCCAAGCAAAATGAAGGGCAAGAAGAAGAAAGGCAGGAAGGTGGCAGGCGACACTGAGAAGGAAACCCCAACAGAAACAGAGGGACTAGCCCAGGCTCAAATTGATGCAGCCCTTTTACAAGTGGTGGAGCAGGAGAGCGAGAAGCAGGAAGTGAACCTTCCAAAACCTCTAAGGGCTTCCAAGAGGACTCGCAAGCAAACAAGTGAAGGTGCTGATAGGGAGGCCAAGAAGAAAAAGACTTCCCAAGGAGATGAGATTGCTCTCCGGGATCCGGAGCCCTCTTTCCCTACTGACCTAACATTGGCCGAAGAGATCCCAAGGGACTTTCAAGAAGAGATTCCAAAGGAATTCCATACAGATGAAGTTGAGGGGGGAGAGCTTAACTTGGATGAAATGGACATCACCGGTCTGGGTGGACTTGGTGAATATTTTCTTGGCCTGCCCCGAGACGAGTTCGCAGGGCCCTACATCCCTCCGAGCAGCTCCAACACAGTCAATTTTAACGGTAAGACTTTCATGGTTTCTAGCGAGAAAGATATTATAGCCCATTCTCTTCTTAGAAATGTACAACCAGTGCTCACTTTGGAAAGGCAAGTCCGAAGTCAGGCAGACACCATCAAAGACCTCAAGTCTGAGAAGGAAAAACTGTCCGAGGACCTCCGGACTGCTGCTACTAAGGTTGATTTGCTCGAGGAGGCAAATGATCAGTTAAAGAATAATCAAGATGAAAGCAACACAAAAGTTGCTTCTTTGGAAGAGACCATAAAAGATCTCCGGGCTAAACTGTCCGGACTGGAGAAGGACCTGACCATCTCAAGGGGAGAAACTGTAGCCAAGGAGAAGCTCATCACCAACCTGACTACTGACAAAATTGCTTTAGAGAATGCAGTGACTCAGGCTGGTGAAGAGAAGGCTGCTTTGGTGAGGGACCAAGAGGCCACAATCAAGGCCAAGATCAACGCCTATGCTAGGGAGATGATACAAAGCGAAGAGCTAATGATTCAAAGGGTGAAGTCTGATATGGTTCTCCTATTTCACAAAAAATTCCCGAAGAGGAGACTGGGGGGATTATGGCGCTATGTGGATGATGATGATCTTCCCTTTTATACTATGGTTGACGAGGGATATTCCAGTGAGTCCTCATCTGATAATGAAGAAGAAACCGGAGAGAGCCCAAGTGAAGAAGAGATTGATCCCAAGGGCAAGAAGATAGTCGAAGAGAGGAGTGACATCAAGGTCAAGAAAGCAGATGAGGGCGAGCCATCTTCAAAGGCTCAACCTTAACTTATAATTTATTCTGTTTATCTTTTATTCGAACTAAAGTCCTTGGAAGGCCAAGGCACTCTTTTTGTGATGGTGTCCGTGTTATTCGGACAGATTTTTTGTACTATGCCCAAACTTGTTCAAAAAGTCCTTGGAAGGCCAAGGTAATTTTAAGTTATTGAATGAATGTTTTTATTTTGCTCAACCATCCTCTTCTTTCATTATTAGTTTTAAACAGTTGGAGTTTAAGTAGTTTTATTGTATTGTGAGAGTGTTAAGACTCTCCGGCTAGAATTTAAATAGCCCTTAGATCTTTTAGTCCGGGTAGTATGATAAGAGATAAAATTTTGAAAATACTTAGAGAATTTCGAAGAAGGCACCAAATTTATTGAAAACTCTCCGTGCCACCGAAGAGGGGAAGGTATGCCCCCAAATATTTACATGGATGTTTAAACAAGTAAATATTTACACAGGTGTTATTCCAAGTACATTCGAAGGTGTTCAATATTCCAAGGGTGAGTTAAAACCCTGCCATCTTTATCTTCCAACCAATAAGTCCCAGGCTTGATTCTTTCAACTACAGCATACGGACCCTCCCAGGTTGGGGCCAGCTTTCCGAAGAGCTTTTCCTTAGTATGCAAGAAAACTTTCCTTAATACTTTATCTCCTGGTTGAAAATCTCTCCTTTTAACTTTAGAAGCAAACCTGCTTCTCATCAAGCCCTGATAGTGTGCAATTCTAAGATGAGCTTTAACCCGTCTTTCTTCGATCAAATCGAGCTGATTTCTAATTGCCATCTCATTAGCATGTCCAGAGAAGTTATGAACACGAAAGGAAGGGAGTGTCTTCTCTATGGGAGCTACTGCATCCATTCCATAGACCAAGGCAAAGGGGGATTCTTGCGTTGCAGCCCCAGGTGTTGTCCGGTAGACCCACAAGACTTCTTGTAGATAACTAGGCCACTTCCCAGCAGCCCCTTCCAAATTTTTCTTTAAACCGGACAGTATTGTTCTATTGGCTACTTCAACTTGCCCATTGGCTTGTGGGTGGAAAGGTGAAGAAAAGCAGTGCTGAATACCCCTTGAGGCACAGAAGCTTTCCATCTCTCTGTTGTCAAACTGTGGCCCATTATCTATTGTTATTTTCTGGGGGACGCCAAATCTGCAACATATGTTGGACAGAATGAATTTTATGACAGTTTTCGAGGTTGTCCCTGCCAAGGGAACTGCTTCTACCCATTTTGAGAAGTAGTCAATGGCCACAATTATAGTTTTACGCCCTCCGGACGCCACAGGGAGAGGCCCAACTAAGTCCAATCCCCATCGAGCAAAAGGGATGGGCTCAGAAATTGATTCCAAAGGAATGGCTGGTACATGAATTTCATTGCTGTACCTCTGGCACGGGTCACACCTTCTCACCAGTTCCTTAGCATCTTTCATGATCGATGGCCAATAGTATCCAGAGAGTAGTACTCTTCTTGTTAAAGCTCTAAATCCACAATAGGTTGATCCCTCACCATCATGCAATTCGGAGAGAACCATTTGTGACTCATGATCCCCTAAACAACGTAGGAGAGGTTTGCTATAGGATTTTTTGTACAACACTTCTCTTAGTATGATGAAACCACGAGCCTTGTGCTTCAATGTTCTGGCTTATGATTTATCCAAGGGCACGATACCATCGGACAGATATTGTATAAGAGGAGACCTCCAATCTTGAGACCGATTTACCTGTATTTCAAAGACTTCCTCTTTTCCACCCTCACCAAGTTCAATAGAAGGGCTTTCAAGCACATGGATCCATGGGTAGGAATCCGTATATGATATCGTTGCCAATGAATCTGCTAGCTCATTTTCTGCCCGGGGGATGTGCTCATAGAAAACAGCTTTAAACTTTAACGCTTCATTTTTGAGGAGGAGTAAATACTTGACCAATTGCTCCTTTCTAGCCTCTGATAGGCCCAAGGCATGGTGGACAAGCAACTGGGAGTCACTTAGTAGCTTGACCCTTTTAGCTCCACAGATATAGGCCAACTTTAACCCAGCTATGGCTGCTTCGTACTCGGACTCATTATTGGACGCCCTGAAAGCAAAACAAATAGCTTGGTACATGTTGTCCCCGTAGGGGGAAGTGAGACATATTCCTGCCCCAGATCCCATGGTACTAGACCCTCCGTCTGTTCGGACAATCCACACTTTCTTGTCTTTTGAATCAGTAGGCTGCTCTGAATCCCTATCAGAGTGGAATTCAACCAGAAAATCAGCCACAGCTTGGGCTTTTACCGCTGTCCGGGGAGCAAAGTCTATGTCGAAGTCCCCCAACTCTACTGACCACTTTGTCATTCTGCTTGAAATGTCTGCTTTTTGAAGGACATTCTTTAAAGGGAAAGATGTCCGGACGACGATAGGATAAGCCTGGAAATATGGCCTCATTTTTCTTGCAGCTATCACCAAAGCCAATGCCAGTTTCTCAAGTTTCAAGTAACGCCTCTCAGCATCAATCAAGCTTTTGCTGATGTAGTACACTGGGTGAGGATGCCCATCAACCTCTCTTACTAGCACAACACTAATGGCACGACTTGAAACAGCCAGGTACACAAAAAGAGTCTCCCCATCAACTGATTTGAACAAAGTTTTGGGAGAGGAAAGATGTTTCTTGATTTCATTGAACGCTTCATCACACTGCGGTGTCCATTCAAACCCCTTTGCGCCCTTCAAGGTTTGAAAGAAAGGAGCACACCTGTCCGAAGACCTGGAGATGAATCTGTTCAAGGCAGCTAATCTCCCCGTTAATCGCTGTACTTCTTTAATGTTTCGAGGAGGCTCCATTTGGAACAAGGCATTGAGTTGGTCCGGGTCGGGCTGTATTCCATGCTCACTTATGATATACCCTAAGAATTTCCCGGACTACACTCCAAACACACACTTTTCAGGGTTTAGTTTTAAATTCACTTTGGCCAAGTTGGCAAAAGTTTCTTGGAGGTCGGACAAGTGCAACTGCTCATCCACGCTTTTCACCATCATATCATCAATGTAAACCTCCATATTTCTTCCAATTTGATTAGCAAATGCTTTGTTGACTAACCTTTGGTAAGTAGCCCCAGCATTTTCAAGCCAAAGGGCATCACCTTATAGCAATGTAGTCCCCTATCAGTGACAAACGTGGTATGCTCTTGATCTTTTGGATCTACTTGGATCTGATTATACCCGGAGAAGGCATCCATAAAGGAGAGTAGCTTGTTCCCTGAAGTAGAGTCCACTAGCTGATCTATCCGGGGGACCGGATACAAATCTTTTGGGCAAGCTCTATTGAGGTCTGTGAAGTCAATGCACATACGCCATTTTCCATTCTTCTTTTTCACCAAGACAGGATTGGCAGTCCACAAAGGGTATTGAGATTCTTTAATATGCCCCATCTTTGTGAGTCTGTCAACCTCTTGTACTATGACATCAGCCTTTTCTTTTGAGAAAGCTCTCCTCTTTTGTACCACTGGTGCCACATCTCTCCGGACAGATAGGTGATGGGAAATCACCTCTGATGGAAATCCAGTAACATCAGCATTGCACCAAGCAAAAACGTGCTGATGGTTTTTCAAGAATTTCAACATCTCTTCTTTCAACATTGGTGGCATTTTGGACCCTATCCTGACACTTTTTCCTTCTTCCAAGCAGTGCGTTTCAACCTCTTCAACCGGAATCAACACTCCTGGGGTCTCTCTGGGGTCATCAATTTCACCCTCGCCCCCAGGAAGACCCTCAAACTGCTATTGATCATTTATACGGACTGCCCCCAGCGTTCGTGGAGCCAAGGCAATGGCATAACATTCTCTTGCAATCTTCTGGCTGCTCCGGACATCCCCAACCTGTCCCTGAACATCATACTTTAGACACTGATGGACTGTCGAAGCCACTGCATGCATCCTAGAGAGCCAAGATCTCCCTAGAATAGCATTATAGCAAGTGGGACAGTCCACTACAATGAAGAGTATTCTAACCATTTTCTTGAAAGGGCCCCTGCCCAATAACACTTCTTCTTCAAACTCCCCGATCACATCGGCTGAGCTGCCCGTGAAACCCACAATTGACCTGTCCGACTTCTGAATCACAGCTGGATTTTTCATTTTCTTGTAAGTGTTTAGAAAAAGGATATTGGCAGAGCTTCCAGTATCCACCAGAATTCGCCTTATCTCATTGCCCCCTATAAATGTTCCTATGACAACAGCATCCTCATGAGGGCCAACAATATCTCTCAAATCATCCTCATCGAAGACTATGAATGGGAATGAGTTTGGAGATTGATAGGATGCCATGCCTCCTTCTAGCTGGGAGGCTAAATTATGAACATGCCTCTTTCTTGAAGAAGCAGTAGGAGCAGTCATTGTGTCCCCTCCGAAAATCGTCAGTGACTCGAAGAATTTAATGAACCCGGATACTGTCTTAGAATGCTCCTCTATGGCACCCACCTTATTTCGTGTTGGATCAGAATCCAAGTATTCAGATTCCACATCAAATATTTCAACTATTACCATGGCCCCCTCTGGGGCAGCATTACTTGGACCAACCCGGTGAATGTTGTCAGGCCTGTTGCCTCCTCTTCTTTTAACGTATGCGCCCAACTTTCCCTTTTCAATCAAGTTTTGTACCTCTTGTTTCAGTGCTATGCAATCATCAGTGGTATGGCCAATATCATTGTGGTATTGGCAAAAGGAGTTGTTACGATGCTCTCGGGGAGACTGCAATGTTGCTGGTCTCCGGTAGTGTACCTCATCTTTTGTTTTATCGAAAATGGTTGCCACACTTTCTTTGAGTTCTGCAAACCACTCCGGTTGGACCCATGGCCCCCTTTTGTTTCTTGATTGCTGACTTTGAGCAGGAGCTGCTGGCTGAGACTGAGCTTTTGCCCTACCATGCCCCTGTCCGGTTTCTCTGGCTTTATTCCCGGATTGGTTTTGATTTGGAGTTGGTGCCACCGGGGTGGATCTCACCTGTCTGTGCACCCTGGTCTTTTTTGTTTCATCAACGTTTATTTGCTTGCCAACTTGATTTAGCAATCCTCTTCAGGTCATGGCTTTCTTCCTGGTCACCGAATCAGCCAGGTTGCCTAGGTTCAAACCTTGTCTTAGGGATGCTATTGCCACATGTTCGAAGCAATCAGCCAACCCATTCTTTGTGTTCACAAAACGACTTATGTACTCCTCTAATGACTCATTTGGTTCTTAGGCACAATGGATTATTGTGTCTGCATTGCCCTTCGGCTCCTTACTCCCCACAAACTGCCTTCGAAAGGCCACCCAAAAAGTATCAAAATCTTTAATACAACCCTAAGGCAGGCTATTGTACCATTTCAGAGCACTCCCCGTAAAGGATTGGGAGAATGCCCTACAGAGTAGTTTATCATCATCATCAAAGTTCATCATGAAGTTCTTGAATTGCTCCAGATGATTGTCCGGATCAGTACTGCCATCATACTTCTCCATCTTAGTACTGTCAAACCTCTTGGGGAGGTTTCCGGACAGGATTTTAGAAGATAGTGGAGACTGCCTCCAATTCCTTCCACGACTGAACACGGTATCCTCATTAGGAGTTGCAAAGATACCTGGCTCATCGTGGAAAGCAAAGGGATCCATCAACATCTTGTCTGTATACCTCCGGTGGTGAGATGACCCCTTTCCAATATGCCTTTTCATTCTTCCATGGTGATCTCTTTTTCTCGAATATTTCTTAACCTGCTTTTACTTTTTCTTGGTTCGACCCTCATCACTGCTAGAGGACAAGGATTTTTCATTTCCCTCACTGTCCGAAGAGCTGCCCGAAGATTCTGAACTTGAGTCAGAGCTCTCCACAGGCTTGGACCGATGAGACTTTTTAGAACTAGCATGTGTCTTTTTGGTACTCACATGAGTTTTCGAAGCCTCAGGCTCTCTAGGGTTGTCGGTGTGATGAACAACCAATGCCTTGGATTTTTCTTTCACGCCCATTTTAGCTTTTTCAGCCCTCAGAGCTTCTATCTCAAGCTTTAACCTGTCGCGTTCTTGGACAGTATACTCATCGTATTCTTCCACCACTTCGAGCAAGGCTGGTGGAAGCTCTAGATTATCCAGATTCATTCAGACAGAATTTCTTTGCTTGGTTTTGAATACTTGATTCAGGCACCGTCGCCTCCCACTGTGGTCGCCAATTTGGTGTGGATAAAAATATCTTGAGGGTAGGCTGGTAATTTCAAGTAGAGTTTCAGGGTGGTGTAAGGGTGTTTCAAGGTGATGTAAGGGTGTTTCAAGGTGGTGTAAGGGTGTTTCAAGGTGGTGTAAGGGTGTTTCAAGGTGGTGTAAGGGTGTTTCAAGGTGGAGAAAGAATTAAGCAGCTTGGTAGCAGTTACTTTTTGTTACCAGAAGTTAATGCTGGTGGTTGAGTATTTATAGTGTGATGTTTGGGCCCTTATGGGCTTTCGGGTCAAGTTTAATGGACCCGGGTCATGTTTAAAGACCCATGAGTTCTAATCAGGAGGACAGGTAGCTTAGTCAGGAAGTGTTTAGGTTTTTTAGTACTTTAGTCATAGTTCGAACAGCCTTAGGCTCACAGTGTTCAAAGTGATCTGTCCGGTCCAAAAGTTCTGTCCGATTTAAGTCCTTAATGTCTGTCCGGTTTCCGGAGAGATTTACACCGATCTGCCCTTCCGGGGAGTATTCTGAATTCGGACTCATCAAATTATATATCTCAAGCCCTAACGTTTTCGTGCTTGACCTCTATTTGTTTGAGCTCGAACCCTAAGGATACGCGTTAGTCTTATTCAATAGGTGTCTCAAGCAGATCAGTTTAGAGGATTAAGTTATCCATAACTTACATGTATCCAATATTTATAGGTCTATTTGGATTATGTTATTCTCGACTAAAACCTCAATAAATAGACATTTTACTCTTGTAAGAACTCAACCTATAAAACTCATACCATAGTATACAAAAATATCGGGGTGGACTATTTTCGAAGATGAATATTTGATGAAAGCCTCTATAGAAGTGGCGAAAACCTATAGTGAAGAATTAGGTAAACCCTATTGAGAGGCAATGTTATGCCAATTGTACTATCTCTAGCTAGGGATCATGTTGAGCCGCCTAAAATTTCAAGATGTTTAGACGAGGTTAAAACTAGGTGGACGTATCTAATAGAAAAACGTGTATACTTGGTTTTCAACCTCAACGACGAGGAATATCATACTGCGTTTCAGTTGTTTAGCTGTTTGATCACCGATAATATAATAGAGGAAGAGTTGGTTTCTATCCATGACCAAATTCTAACCAAGAGAGAGTAAGCCGAGTATGAGGTTGTGACAGACTACATGTGTGCGAAGGAAGAAAAAAAACTAATGAAGTGGAACTAGCCTGACAGAGAAGCGTTGTTTCATTATCTTAAGTCCTAAGTTATCGTCGTTTCATTAACTTTAGTCCAAATTTGTTGTTGTTTGAGTTTAAATTTTTTTAAGTTGTTGTCGTACATGTTTAAGTCAAATTTTAGTATTTTCTTTTAACCGTTGATTTCCGCTTCGTGTGTTTGTAACGACTTAAGTTGACCATAAATTACTTTGATTCATCAATTGTGCCATCAAATCCCGTCTCACGAATTATCAAGAATCAAATTAACCGTACATGGATTAAGTTACAACCCAATAACTGCATTGACCGTTTGAAGTTATATTTACGACTCGAGTAATAAAGTCATGTAAGTAATTTGGAAACCAACTCTTGTAATCGTAAAAAACTTTGGTCTTAATAGATTTATTTTTCTCGAGTAACTTTCTATTTCTTTGAGGGAGCTTTAGCTTTGGGTACTATGAATTTATTTTCTACTGAGGCATCCATGCTAGCTCTCATATCGGGCGTGCTAGCCTTATTTCATTGACTTCCAACATATTTGAATATAAATGGATCTCGTTCACTCGATTTGTCTGGACCGTCTTTTTTTCTACCTTTAGTTTTAACCGATTTATTAGGATCGAATACATGACTTATTGCGACATTGAGCATTTGCATATCATATTTATAATACGATCGTGAATATTTGGCCTGTAAGCACGAATGAAACTATTTATTATGCCAATTGTTCGTGTTAGTTCATCTTCCGTACTAATTTTATTTGTAGGAACGATATTTAAAGTACTCCAATGAACATCACATTCTTCAAGAAGCATGAAAATGTCATTTACTGATTGCTAGTTTGATTGTCTTAATGTGAATGCCCGTTCGTGTGGATATTTTTTTCTCGTATATCGTTATCTATTAATTCATGACATAATCTACTACCATCGAGAAAAATGAGAACACATGGTTCAACTCGATGAGATTTTTGTTATACTCTTCAAATGTGGCCGATTGGGCAATGGCATGATAAAATTCATAAAATTTGTCTGGCACTTCTGTTTTCGGCAACACCTTTTTTGCATATGCAATAATGCTCCTTTTATATGTCATTTGCATAACATATAGGTGACATCCAGAAATACGTCGTCAATAGCATTTATCAACGCCAAGTCCCTATCAGTGATGATCATATGCGAAAATGCACAAATATTATCCACCATCACGCTCCTTAGAACACTCAAAACCCACGTGTAGTTTGCTTAATTTTGGAGATAAAAAAACATGAAAGCAATACAAAATGTCTTCTTGGTTGATGTTACACCAACAATTTCAAGCAAAGGAATTTCGTACCTTGTAGTCTTGTATGTGATATCCATTATAAGAACTCGAGGAAATATGCGTAAAAGCTTGATATTTTTAGGATGCACAAAAAACAAATTAAGGATTTCATTAGTTGTGTTATTTGTTTGCTCTCACATCAAGTACTCGTGTTCCTTTAGTTTATCAGACAAGTACTGCATTTAAGTTTTTCTTGTTTTTTTCGACCGAATGATCTTTTGGATGGATGTTATGAATCGTACGCATACTAAATACATTTTCAGGGTTAAATTTTAAAACCCTCGTATATCTCTCTTGAACGAAAACCAATTATTGTATATTTACGAACTAAATCTTCTTCATCTGCTTTTACTCTAGCAGCTCGGGAATGACCATTCAAGTGTAAAAACTTTCCGTCATTTCTGTTTTTGGCAACACTTTTAACATATGCATTAATGTTCCTTTTTATATGCCATTTGCATAACATATATGTGGCATGCAGAAATACGTCATCAATAGCATTGATCAACGCAACGTCTCTATCGGTGACGATCATATGCGAAAATGCACAAATATTATCCACCATCGCGGTTCTTAGAACACTCAAAACCCACGTGTAGTTCGCTTAATTTTGAAGCTAAAAAACATGAAAGCAATACAAAATATCTTCTTGGTTGATGTTATACCAACAATTTCAAGTAAAGACATTTTGTACCTTGTAGTCTTGTATGTGATATCCATTATAAGAACTCGAGAAAATATGCGTAAAAGCTCGATATTTTTAGGATGCACAAAAAAAAATTGAGGATCTCATTAGTTGTGTTATTTGTTTTCTCTCACACGAAGTACTTATGTTCCTTTAGTTTACTAGACAAGTATTGCATTTGAGTTTTTTCTGTTTTTTCGACCGAACGATGTTTTTGATTAATGTTATATGAATTGTACGCGTGCTAGATACTTTTTCAGGGTTTTTAATTTTTAAACCCTGGTATATCTCTCTTGAACGAAAACCAATTATTATATATTTACGAACTAAATATTCTTCATCCACTTTTAGTCTAGCGGCCGGAGAATGACCATTCAAGTGTAAAAACGGTTTGTGGTTGTGTTTCTCGTTTAACACTATCAATCTCCAATAACTAGGTACTCCTTCAACTGACTTCTTCTTTAACGTGAAGGGGCAACCATATTTTATTAATGAAAATTGTCGTCACTTTTTCACAAACCTTGATTTGAGCTCAAGTTTATAAATGTCGTGTCTCTCGCACTTATAATATATCGTATGAAGTTTTTCATTTTTACTACCGTCGTCTTTAACATTTTTAGTGATGAATCCTATCTTCTTACTTTCGAATTCAACCCATGCGTCCAAATCATATTTACTGTACTAGTTTTGAGTGGTAAAAATATGCAATGTAATCGGTCATCGAACGTATTTGTTGCTCCGGATCCTACAACATACATAGAAGTAAGATATAAGAATATTCGCACTCACTAAATCAACAATAACCTACAACATACATGGAAGTAAGATATAAGAATATTCGCACTCACTAAATCAACAACAACGTAAATCACCCATGGTCATATTCAAAATTTGGCAGAATCGCGCACAAAGTTATGCAAATTTTTGACAAATCGCGCACAATATTGTTAAAAAATTGCATAAAAACAAGCCCCGCGATTTGATGTTAAATCGCGAGAGTCGTGCACAAGAATTTGAGAGCATCACACATCCTAGGGGCACAAGTTTGTAAAAAAAGTGTGTGCATCGCGTGAAATACTCATTGGTTGTAATTTAAATCGAAATATACCTTGAAGCTGTCTCTAGATGATCCATCAATGGTTCGTCCTCCGTCGAAATAAAATATTTCCTGTTGCAATTAATATAATCGTTTAAAATACTTAAATCCATAATTTACAAGATTGTATGAATTTAATTAGTTTTTTAAATGTTAAATGTTTAGTTGTAGTGATAGTAGAAATGTTTGATTTTGGATAGATTCATTTGGGCGTATTTATAGGTTATGATATTTTAGACAATTCAAATTTTTGAAAAATAAGATCGATATCCAACAATATTTTAAATCTTGATATAATCTAGTCTATATTTTAATAATGTTATGATTTGAATTTGTATTGTTAATTAATTAAATATAATAAATGATATATACAAAATCCATAAAAAATTATGATGTGGGGTTGGATCGCTAATTAATTAAGTATAATAGCCGGTATAGACAAAATTCATAAAACACTTTTATATATATATATATATATATATATATATATATATATATATATATATATATATATATATATATATATATATATTAAGACTTTAAATATTATTAATAAATTGATACATTTGTTTAAAATCTGTTGTAATATTTTACTATTATTATTTTTGGATTATGAATTTTTATAAAAACAAATGACTATAATTTAGGATTTTATCGAGGAAACCGCTTATGAGATGATATTTAAATTCAAAGGTTTTTTTTTTAAATTTACTATTTCATAATGACACGATTAAATTATGCCATACGTCAAAATATTTAAATAGACAAACCATCTTTATGACAACGAAATTAACACATAGGTAGCAGCCGACTAACAAGGGTGAAGCTATTTCCCCCATAAAATCTATTATTTCCTCCATCATTCATAAAAAACTCCATCTTGTTATTTCCTCCATAAAGGAAAATCCTAATTTATCCTTGTTTTAATTTTACACTAAAAACCCAAATTTCTCCAGTAAATATCCACCTTAACCTCTTCTCTTCGAACCCTAAAAAACCATAGCCACCAAGCAATTTTGAAGCAGTTTCTGGAGTTCCAAAAATAATAATCTATCGTTAATCTTATTTTTATTTTAAATATATGGGTTGACATATCGAATAAAATCTCTTTTTAAATCTATAATTTTTTTGCATAATGAGTTATAGGAACTCTATATGCAGAATTAAAAAACTTGTTCATCGTTTAATCGAGTTCCTGCATATTGAGTTACTAGTTTAATCGTTTTTTTAATATCAATTTCTGGTTTAATTGTCTCTTTCCTGTATATCGAGTTCAAAATATACTTTTTTTGTGTGGTTTGATTAGTGTGTGTTGATTGAGAGGTCGTCTCGGAACTACATGTTTTCTTTTTTTAAAAACATGTAATTTTGTGACTAATCTTAAAAAAAATTGATTTTTTTATGTTTTTTAGGGTTTAATTTTAGAAGTTAAATCATATATGTTGGCCGTAATTTATTTTAATGGTGTGTTTGTTGTAATAAAGGGTTTAATAGTGGATAGTGGCATCAAATTATAAATGAGAAAGTAAACAAAGGATAAGAAAGTAAAAACAAATGTTTAGTGTTTTATTAAAAATTTAAAATGGAGGAAATAATAAATTTTATGGAAGAAATAGCTCCGCCCGACTAACAAAGGATTAAGAGTCTACCCGAAGCAATATCCCTTTAATATCCCTTTTCTGATACTTTAGACCACTTGTGGACTTATCCACCGGTGACCAATCTTGCCTCTTTATTTTATTTTTGGTTTTAACATACTTATAAAACGTTTATTTTTACTCTCTTCACACACATGTATTTGTCCTTAGATATTATGTGCGTGTCTCTTTCATCATGCGCTCTTTCCAAACTCGATTAAAGAATCATTTTACCGGTCAGTGTCCACAACGTCTCAAATATCCTTGCTAAATTGATCCTTACATATTATTTTGTCTGGATCTGAATTGCGCTGGAACTCAACTGTTCACATCTCATTTTATCCGGTTGTAGCTTGAGCAGACGGATTGGCAAAAGGTTGTGATGATATTTTTCAAACTTTTTGTCGCTTTTCTTGGTGTTGGAGGTGGGTCGGGGTTTTCTTTATTCTCATGCTCGAGTTTGGTTGTCCTTGTTTTATCATGCACTTTGATTGTTGAGGTGTAATAAACTACTTGATTTTTATACATCTCTCCTTCCGTTCTTGAGCAAGTTGTCATCATTGTTTGGATTTAGATTTCAATTCTTGGAACCATGGTATATTCAAAGAAGTTCCCACATACGCCAAATTTGATGAGGGAATTTCTCCTCAAGGTATAGTGCTAATAAAAAAAAAGCTAGATAAAATATGGATGAACATTTGTTTAAAAAAATTTATTTCTCATGAGAGGGAGAGAGAGAATGTGACCTATTTTTAATACAATAAATCATATAAAAAAGTATGGTTGTCACATGATAAATTATCATACTAAGTAGCCAAAGCTCATATTGACACGCTCGTCACTCGCATGAGATATAACCTCATACTAGTGTATATAAATCTCATATACCGAAGATTTATGAAAAAACATTTATGAGACCATACGTCGTTACTGGACGATATATGGTATCATACAAATCTTTACTTTTAAAAATAAACCATTGTGCAACATATACTCTTATTAAATAACAATTTCTCAATTTGTAATAAATGATAATTTTTCTTACATTTTAAATATAGTGAGTTAAAATTATTTAAAATTATTTAAAGATACATAATGCATTTTATATCCAATTAATTTGAAAAAAATATTTTATTACTAAATATGAAAGACCCAAATGCGAACATCCAATATCTTAGAATTATAAAAATTATCCCAAATACTTAAATTATTTTACGATACTGAATTACGCTTAATTGATCTTGTTCAAAACTACATATAACTTTCTTAAGCTTATATAATCTAGCTACATTAATTGCAAGAATATGTCCTTAGTGCTAAGATTTTTTTTTCTAACACAATGCCAAGAAAACAAATATATATATTTAGAAAATAAATAATACTTTTGGATTAAAAAGATATAGTATTATGTATTTTATTTGGTCTTCCAAAAAGTATCACTAAGATTTTCCCTTCTTTTATAATCTTACATGGCATTTCCCTCTCCATATTAAAATATACTTATTATATATTTGAATAAGATAACAAATTTTTTAAACACTGGTTGTGACTCTTAATGGATGTTAAGACACATTACTCTTTGTTACGTCATCATGTATTACTTCATGGAAGTCACTAAGGTACTTCAGTCTGTTTGCCTTGTGCGCTTGTTTGTATCCTCATCCGTAGAGGTATATTGCCCTCATCTTATATTTCTTGATACTCTTGTATTTCTTATAGTCCTCATCTAATACTACCTCGTAAGCTCGTCTTGGTTATTGTTATGTGTTGCCTTATTTCGCTCGTTTCATACTAACCGTTATTATTATCTAATGTTTCTTGCGTGGCAGTACTTCTTTGTGCTCGTCTGATTAGTTATCATAAGATTTATTAGTAAACATGCATACATTTAAGAATAATTCATTCATTTTACATGTATTTAAGATCTTTAATTCCATTTGACATAAGCATAATATAAATTGTGCATGATTTTATATGAGGCAATAAGCCAAAGTTCATCATCAACAAAAACGTTTGTGCAATAAGTCTTTCAAAAATCAACCTACCTATAAAATTTGGGGTTTCGTAAAAAACATAAAAAATAAGAAAATTTGAGGTTCCTTCAATCACACAAAAAGAAAGAAAATTTATGATTATGCGTAATAAACCAAGCATGAGGTTGAAAAAACAAAAGGTTACGTGAGTGGCCATACCAGGATCTAACATAATAGTCAAATTAGCGATTATGGTTAACAAACCAAGCCTAAGGTTGGAGACACAAAAAGTTATGTAAGTGGTCATATCTTTCCCTAGTGTAATAGTCAAATAAGTGATTATGGTTGAGAAACCAAACCTAAGGTTGAAAGACCGAAAGATTACACATGTGGCCATACTGTGCCTTAACGTAATAGTCAAATTAGAGATTATGGTTGAAAAACCAAGCATAACATTGAAAACCCAAAAGGTTACACAAGTAATCATATTGAGCCTAAATATAGAGTATTAATGGTATATATATTGACCTCCCACCATGAGAAAAAAGTATAATTTTTTGCAAAGATTAAAAGTATATGAAGCCAAGATAAATAAAGTTATGAAGAAATAATTTGTTCAGATAAAGAATCTCATTATGAAATAGTTTTGTCAACACGATGAGCATAACCTTGTTATAAATTGACGAGGGTGCTGAAAATGATTGATTTTGATGAGGGTGTTGAAAATGACTAATTTCGACGAGGTGCTCAAAATGACTGATTTTAACAACGGTGCTGAAAATAACTGATTTTGACGAGGGTGCTGAAGCATGCTGATTTTAAGTATACCGACCTATATTTTACGACCTAAAGCATGACAACCTGAATTTGAAAACCTAAAGCATGCCGACCTTAATTTGACTACCTGAAATATGATGACTTGAAGCATGACAAAATAGAGTTTGAAATTAGAGACATGAAAAAAGAAATATTTAAAGATTACATAATCTAGATATTATATTCAACCTATGTTTAGTCTTTTAGTTTCATTATATTCGATGTAGAGTTCTGATAAGGTTATAATACCTAGATAATGATCATTTATACTAATATTCCTTATAAATAAAGGTATAATGGTCTTGTATGATTGATATTGGATATAAATACAGGAGAAAACCCATAATGAAGGGATCTTTCTCACTTTACCCTAATTAATTATATCACAGTACTTTTTCTAATTCAAAATCTTTCACTTCTCTCTTAAAGCTCTTAAAACAACTACTGTTATCTCTCAAACTAAGGAAAATAAACCATGGAGTTTAATGGATAAGTTTACACTGATGACCACCAAATTGAAATTAAAATTTTTGTTAACAAAACTATGTTTTATTTTGAGAACTCCCTGATATTAGTTGTAATATATATATATATATATATATATATATATATATATATATATATATATATTATAAGAGAATGATAGTAATAAGGGCTAGACTAAAACGAGACCTATTTTTCTTAAAATGAGACCCAACTATAATGAGATACGTTTTTCTTACACGAGACCTCCATTATTTACAATACTGCCAGTCATATAAAAGTTTATTTCCTTAAAATTTCTTGAACTAAACTCTAACTCTCGTCACTAGCAAAGAAATTGTTATTATTCTCCAAAAGAAAGATACTTAATAGAGCTATAGACATATTAAAGATTTGTGTCTTATGGACTTGGTTTCCTCTTCTCTTCTCCTGCCTACCCAATTGGCCAGAATGACTTATGTTCGTTGTGGTTGGCTTCACCGGTTGTGTTATCCAACATACTCAGTTCTTCTTGAATTATTTCTCAGCTAATGTGTACATGGGTCTACAAAAACAAAATGATTGGTGTCAGAAACAAACTAGTGGGTCGCTCGATATTACTTGCGTTTCATGGATGGACTGGTTCCATATTTATAGTGGAAGTTTTCGATTTGGAATTGAATCACTTTAGAGAGAACAATAGACATAAAGAGGTAACTACTAACTAACACAAAGTAAAAATTAGAGGTTATTGCTGTTGGGATTATTTTGTTTTTCTAAAATTTAGGTTTTTATATGTCAGGGTATTAAAATTATTTCAAGGTTTTTTGGATTTTTTTTTCTAGAATTGGAAGTCTCCTTCTGATAATAGGGGGTCTCATTATAGCCTAGCTATAGTACTAATATAGATGATATATATTATCTCTTACAATGTGTATTATAATTTGATATCAAGACTTATCCAAAATAGAATTTAGTTTTGTTAACAAGAATGTTAGTTTCAATTTGGTGGTCATCCGTGTAAACTTAATCCATTAAAAAACTAGTAAATGAAACAAATATTAAACAATCGCACAAGTATAAGAAAATAAAGAGTATATCAAACATTTAAATTACCAATGATCCTCCACTGCCAATCAAACTTGATAGAGTCGCTCGATTATGAATTTTGATCGAATATTGTAGAAGAATTATTTAAAATAACAATGTATAAGAGATAATGTGAGAGATGAATTAAGATATCAATGAAAAAATGATGAGTTCTTTCTCTATTTGTAGAGAAGAAATTAAAAAATAGATCAAATCAGATATTTGATTTGATCTGAATTATTTTTACAGAAATCTATATTCATACTTCTCACAGTCACTATAAATTTGATAATTTGTGTTCATTACTCTCAAAACTATATTCATACTTCTCACAGTCACTATACTTCGAGTCTTCTTCCTCAATCCATATTTCTAATGGTTCCAAAAAGAGAAACCTCGAATGGATGTCGCCAAAACATCATCAACGACTAGAAGAAGAGTCAGGAGGAATTCATTGCTACATGAAGATGTATCCCGGAGTATTGAAGAACATATAAATTATTTACACCATCTAAAGATATATAGTTGAAAGATATAATAAACTATTAATTGAAAGATCTAATAAAAAAATTAAAATATCTAATATTTGAAATATATAAATTATCTAAAAAATCCAACAACCTTAAATATATATTTTAAATATCTAATAAAATATTAGTTGGAAAATATTAGTTGGAAAATCTAATAAACTATTTAAGATATAATTTTTTTTGAAATATCTCAAGATATAAAGATTCCAACAATTTTAAAGATATAGTTTAAATATCTAATAAACTATTGATTGAAATATCTAATAAATTATTCAAAATATTTATTATTTGAAAGATATAAATATTTAAGACTCTAATAATTTTAAAGATATATTTTAAAAATCTAATATAGTTAGAAGATCTAATAGTTGAAGAAGTTAAAAATCTAAAAATTCTAACAATTTTAAGGATATAGTTTAAAAATAACAATAAACTAAAGATCTAATAAACTATTTAAAATATCTAAATAACACTACAAAAATATCAGATAAATATATCAAAATATTGCGTTTATAATATACGTATCTGAATTTATTTTATTCGACTAAATTAACACATATAAATTAATTTTTAATGAACGTATTAAAAAATATGATAAACTATTAAATGTGACAGATTCCGTATCAGCATGACACAAACATGGTTATAGGCATGGCACTGTAACAATATGAATTTATAATGACAAAAATGTTTTAAATATGATGGAACATTACGGTAGACACCTCTAAATGTGAGTATAGGGGTCTAACGAGATGTGCCACAACATAAATGAGCGTGATCACAACAGAGCTATCACGGTATATACGGTTCCAAAAACAAGATAAAACACGGTAACATCACACACACAACCGTCACACGATAACATCACACACGAAACAAATACGGCACGCATATAAAAAAAATGACAGAACACAATAAAATTAGCGTAACTGTAGTCACAACCATCAATTTTATATTATTTTTATAACAAACAAGATAAACAAATTTTTATTAGTTTGTATATTATAACTCAAAAGTAGTATAAGGTTATTATAGTTTTACTATTATACTTTGATTATTATTATTTTACTTTGATTATTATTATGGTTTGATTATAAATACTACACGTGTTGTTATATTTTGATTATTACTTACTGGTACAAGTATTGTTATTGTTTGATAAACAAATTGTTATATAGTTTGTATATTATAATTTTAAAATAGTATAATATTATTATATTTTTATTATTATACTTTGATTATTATTAAAGTTTGATTATTGAACTGATGATGGTATAATTTATTCAACATGCGAGTCAAACTGGTGGACTAATTGTCTATGCTAACAAGCCCAATAGACCCAACAAGTCCAAGAGGCCCAACAAGTCCACCACTATTGCTATATAAAATAACTTCTATTTTCTTAAGGGGAGAATTTTGGACCCGTCGCTCTAGGGTTTCCCTTCTGGCCTATTCCTTTTCATCTTTTACTTATCAATAACTACTACAAATATTGTTATATTTTGATAATTACTTACTAGTGATAAAAATATTGTAGAAATAGTTTGATTATATTATAAACTGTTATAGTTTGTTTATTTTTATAAGTAGTAAAAATACTCCACCGACTTAGAGCATTTGGGGATTCGCAAATTCTAAACTTGGAATCCCTTTGAGCAACACTTGTAATTGAGTTTTTTTTTTGCTTCAAGAGCCTTCCAACTATTCTACCTCTAGTTTACATCGTCTACGTGGTGCCTACTTTGGCACGACAGTTTATCATTTCTACATGGGGAAAAATGAATGATAAGAAGTTTGACACATCTTTTATCCTCGCCTATGCGGTATCGTATCACATGCTTTCTGATTTGCGACTAAGATTTCGCAACCAATATCGTTAGGCCTATTTAATCTCTATTATCTAACTTAAAATTATTATTTTTTGCGTCTTTGCAAATTACAGTCACCTTTTTTTAACCAGTTTGATATTTTCACTCTCTTGTTTTGCGATTGCGTTGTTATATCATGTTTGACCTTGTTTCAATTATTTTTTCTTATTTTAGTGTCGGCCAAGTTTGGATGTATTTTATGGTAGTGTTTTTTAACCGTTTTTATACCACTCTTCAAAATATGCGATGTATATTTTTAAATACCATTTTTATTTCTAATTTAATACATTGTATATTTTTTTTAATCAAAAGAACCATTTCATTAACGAAGCCCAAATAGGTACAGAATACAGATTACAGACCCATGAAGTAAATGAGCCCAATTAGAAATAATGGTCCAAGTTGACATAAAAGTCAGATTGAACCCTAACCCTAAAGAAATTACAGAGAAAACAGCTTCTTCATCGACTTCACTCTCCCTTTCCTCTTCAGAGACCAAATAAGAAACCCTAATAGACATGAAAATCATCCGATTTCCACAGCCATCACCAACAAAATCTTGATTTTCAACTCAATCTTCAGGAAGACACCAAATTCCTAGCTTCGAAACAACCAATGATCAGATCCAGCTCCCAAATCGCAACCTTCAAATCCACCAAACCTCATCGAACTCCTCCAAATTCAGCCCCTCTCACCAGATCTGAAAAAGAAAACCACAAAATAGCAGTACTACAAGCTAAGATATCCCAAGTCAAGGCTTTCGAGAAAAGAAATGGCAAGCAAATCAGAAGGGGCATTGGCTTGCTGAAAGCAGAGTTTCTGCTTGCACTTGAGGGTCCATTTGGCTAGCCAGTCGACAGCCTGATTTTTGACCCTCGAAATGTGCTTCAGAGACATGCCATTGGTCAGAAAATCTCTACAACTACTCATATTCTGGTCCTCCATCTCAGACCTTGAGGAGATCTAATTGACAAGGACCAGAGAATCTGTCTCGACATCCACAGAAGACCAGCAATTCTGGTGACAAATCATAAGTCCATGGAGCAAGGCTAAAGTTTCTGCCTGGAGCGGAGAAGCTTTACCCAGGAGGAACCCATACGCTACGCAGATATCCCCTTCAGAGTTCCTGACAATTATACCAGCAGATGCTTCCCCATTGAAAATGCGGGAGGCATCTACATTCATCTTCAATCGATCACGATCAAGGTGACTCCATCTGAGGTAAACCGTCTTGCTCTCTCTATTAGACGAATTGCAACCTAGGATAGTTCATGCACTATGAACACTAGACCAATGCTTAAAACTGAGACTCCCATTAGTATCTAAACCTTTAACAATACTTATAATATAATCAATAGCTGTAGTAACACTGAATAGAACCCCTTTATGTCTATAGGAATTCCTAGCCTTCCAAACCATCCAACAAATAAGTTGAGGGATGAGATAGGAGACATGAAATTTAGAGTTAGAAAAACCAAACCAGCATCTAAGAATATGATTCAAAACCATAGTTCTTTTGATTCTGATTTTAAAAAGGCTAGCAAACCAATTCCATAACTGCCAAGAAAAGGAACAATCAACAAACAAATGATTAACATCCTCACTGTTTTCACAGAAAAAACATTTTGAAGCCATACTGAAATGTCTTTTAATCATTATAGAATCAGCGGGAATAAAATTATGCAAAAGCTTCCAAGTTAGGAATGAAAACTTTCTATGCACTTTAAAACTCCAAATTTTAGTATAAAGACTAGAACTAACAGACTTGTCTCTTATATGCTCCCAGGTGTCCTTAAAATTAAACTGACCCTTATCAGAAATGGACCAGGATATTGTATCCTCCTTATCAGAAATGTAAGTATTCATGATCTTTAATAATCTATCATTATCAATTCTGTCTTTCACATTATTCAAACACCACATATTATTATGCCAGAAAGTATTTACTTTTACATCAATGTACCAGGTCAATCCTTGCTCAGAAGCTATTGCAGGAAAGCCATGCCAAGATTCTTTCCAGAAATCGATATCGTCTCTTCCCAAAGTCCAAGTAATATGCTTCTCAGCCTGTTGCCTAATAGAACATAATCTTTTCCAAACAAGTGAACCGTTTTTATTAGTATATAATGGATGGGTAGAATTGCAATATATATTGTTCATAACATTAGACCAAAGGCCTTCATTACTTCTAAACTTGAACCAAAGTTTATAAGAAAAAGTATTTTGAACATCAATTAATTTTCTGACATTCAACCCACCCTCACTGAAAGGCTTACATATGTAATGCCAAGAGGACCAGTGAATAGACCTTTGATTTTGCTTAGTCCTCCAAAGGAACCTGCTAAAAGTCTGCTCTATCTTGAAGATAATAGACTTAGGCATATCACAACATTGAACCCAATAGTAGGCAATAGGCAACAGCACATTAGAAATTAAGGATAATCTATCTTTATAGGATAGAATTTTAGTATCCCAATCAGGAATTCTATCATTTATTTTATTAAGAATAGAAGTAAAAACTTTCCCTTTATTGTTATTAGATATAATAACTCCAAGATGAGAAAAAGGTAAGAAATCCACCTCAAAACCAGTCTACAACCTTAGATTCTGCTGCTTAGAAGTACTTAGCTTAAGAGACACAATTAGTTTGGTTTTAATTTTATTAATTGCCTGTCCAGAAGAAACCTGGTATAGATCAAGAAAGCCACTAAGAATATCAATAGAATTAGCATTACTATTAGTAAATATCAGGATATCATCAGCAAACATTATGCAAGGAACCACCAGAGAACATCTAGAAACATAGTTAATAGAAGGATTAGCCATATATAATAGCCTAAGACCTCTACTAAAGAATTCTTCCTTTATAATAAACAGGCAATGAGATAAAGGATCTCCTTGCCTAAGACCCCTTTTCATCTTAAAGTAGTCATAGGTTTCCCCATTAATTAACATAGAAACATGCACATCAGAAATAAGACCCTTAATAAGATCAATAAACTTATTATTAAAACCAAAAAAATGTAACACTTTAAGAATAAAAGAGTGAGAAATTCTGTCGAAGGCTTTCGACATATCTAATTGCACAACAGTGTTACCATTCTTAGGTTTTTTATTAATATCAAACAACAATTCCTTAGCCAGAAGGATATTATCTTGAATGAGCCTATTTTTAACAAATGCAGATTGAGAATTAGACACTATTTCAGGAAGAATATTAGACAATCTAGAGTTTATAAGACCAGAGAAAATCCTGTTAACAAAAGTACATAGGCCAATAGGCCTATAACTGCTCCACCAGGTAGAATTAGAATGCTTAGGAACCAAGCAGATGCCCGTAGCAAAAAGCCCTGTAGGAATAGCACCACCATTGATATAGGAATTAAAAGCAGAACAAAGATCCCCCTTTATTATGTGCCAGCAATGCTTAAAGAAAACCAGATTATAACCATCCACCCCAGGAGAACTATCCTTCTTCATCCTACCAATCACAGACCAAATCTCCTCTTCAGTAGTATTGCTAAGTAACTTGTTGTTGTCTTCAATAGACACCAGATGAGGAATACAATCAAAGCTCTTATCAGACAGCAACTTAACTTCTTCTTCTTTGTCTTTGTAGGGATCAAAAGCAAGAATGCTTTTAAAGTAAGAGGCTGCTGATTTACCAATAGCTTTCTTATCATAAATCCAGGTAACTCCATCTCTTATACTTTTAATTTCATTCTTCCTTTTCCTCTTAGCAATATAGGCATAGAACATTTTAGAATTCCCATCTCCCTCATGAAGCCAACTGTTAAAACACTTCTGCCTTAGAAACGAATCTTCATTTCTTAAAGCCTTTAAGTACATTCCATTAGCCCTAGATAAGTTATCTGCAGACTGAGCATCATTATTAGTATAACGAATGATCTCCATTTCCTTGACCTTACAAGCAGCATCCTTAACACTGTCCAAAACATTACCAAACCTTTCCCTGCTCCAAAGCTTTAGACATCCTTTTAATCTTCTAAGCTTATACCAAAAAGTATAACTAGGATGACAAATAAGAGGCTTGTTCCAATCCTGTTCAACCCCTACTTAAGAAAGAATCATCCTCACACCAAAAATTAAGAAACCTGAAATTCTTTTTCCTGCTAATAGCATTATTAGAATTAGTATTAACAATTATAAGAAGAGGATCATGGTCAGAACAAGTTCTGGCCATGTGAAGAACCTGAGTGTCTGCAAACATAGACATCCATTTATCATTAAGAAGAACCCTATCCAGCCTCCTCCACTTATTACCTCTGGCCCAAGTAAACTTCGAACCACAATACCCAGCATCATTCAGATTACAACATCTTATAACCTCATTAAAATCATCCATGCTAGCTTGGCAAGAAGAAGAACATCCCAACTGCTCATCATGAGTAGAAATAGTGTTAAAATCCCCAACACATAACCAAGGCCTTTCATCGACACATATGGCCTTAAGATAACTCCACAACTCCAACCTTAGATTTCTACTACATTTAGCATATACAACACTTATATAAAACTTGTCTTTAATACAAGGATAGGTTAACTCCATATGAATACATTGATCAACATCCAGAATAACACTAATGTTGACCTCTCAAACCTGACTCAAACCAACACAGTAGGGTCTTCAACCTTCTTGTTAAAATTCTGCTTCCATCGCAATATACGCATCACCATGTCATCAAATCTCCAAATACTTCTAGACCACAGCCTAGCCACATCCTCTTTCAAGTCGAACTCGAAGAAAACATCGTGGGAGTCCCAAACTTTGTAACAGAAGGGTCCTCTAAACTTCAAAGTATCCAAGAAGGCATCCAACTTCTGCTTTTTCGGAATCCTAGAGCTAAACTTACCTATAAGAGTAATTTTCGACTGCGAAATCAAAGACTGCTTATCTTGATCACTAAATTGCACCATATAATGATGCTCTGTTTCTTTAACAAATTCCGGCTTGAATGAAGGAGCTTCATCGACAGTCTTGAACAACTCAGAAAACTTCTTGTTAGTCTGCTTAACCATACCAAAACCAGGATTAAGAGAAGGAAACTCCTCATTTGATTGAAGATTCATGGCGATAATCAATAAATAGAGAGCCCTGTTCTTCTGGTCATCAAGAACAGAGAGCCCAATGAACTCTGAAGAACAGAGTAAAGATTCTAAAGAAACCAGCAACGAACACCCGCGACGAACGCCCAACCAGACAAACCGGCGACGATTTAACTGGCTAAGAACAACACCGGAGAAGAACCACCAATAACAGATTCCGATTAAGAAAACACCGAGAAGAGAGAATCGATAAACTCTGAAGAACAGAGCCAAAGAGAGCGAAGATCAAATCACAGATAACTATGAACTACAGAGATCAGAGATGATCTAAACAAAAACTGGGAAGAATCAAAGAACGATGAAGAGCAATCTTGGAGCAAAGAGCTCTCAAAATTCTTTGTTCAAACATTGTATATAACCTTAACCAATTTTTGATATGCAATTATTTTTAGAGAAAAGTACCAGTAAATACCTTCTCAACTATTTAATTACTCAATGGTACCCGCTTTTTGGATAGTGTAACTTGGTACTCGAATTGAAATTTAGACAAAAATACCCCCGACCAAATATACCCGGTGGTACTTCGAGATGTTTGCAATTCTCATAATATCATGAGAATTGTTTGCAACTCTCAGGATTTCCTGAACAATTCTCATGATATCATGGGAATTATTTGCAACTCAGGATTTTCTGAACAACTCTCAGGATATCATGAGAATTGTTTGCAACTTAGGATTTCCTGAACAACTCTCAGGATATCATGAGAATTGTTTGCAACTCTTAGGATTTCCTGAACAATTCTCATGATATCATGAGAATTGTTTGCAACTCAGGATTTCCTGAACAACTCTCAGGATATCATGAGAATTGTTTGCAACTCAGGATTTCCTGAACAACTCTCAGGATATCATGAGAATTGTTTGCAACTCTTAGGATTTCCCGAACAATTCTCATGATATCATGAGAATTGTTTGCAACTCAGGATTTCCTGAACAACTCTCAGGATATCATGAGAATTGTTGCAACTAAGAATTTCCTGAACAACTCTCAGGATATCATGAGAATTGTTTGCAATTCCGGATTTCCTGAACAACTCTGAGGATGTCATGAGAATTGTTTGCAACTCAGGATTTCCTGAACAATTCTCAGGATATCATGAGAATTGTTTGCAACTCAGAATTTCCTGAACAAATCTCAGGATATCATGAGAGTTGTTTGCAACTCTCAGGATTTCCTTAACAATTCTCAGGATATCCTTGATGAGTGAATAATTGTCAAAAGAATATATTTGGGATCTTGAACCTGATGTGACTAGAGAGAGAAAGTGTAGAGAGAGAGAGCTAGATTTTTCCAAAGTAATATTCAATACCCTTTTTAGGCAAGTGGGTCACCCCTTTTATACTAAAATAAGGAGGACCCATTTAAGCTCTTAGTGGGCCATTCATCACATATCGATGAGGCCCCCTCTACTATTTTACCTTTACATATTGGTCCCTACAGAACTTCCACTATTCTAATGATTACATCAACTACTATTTATCGCGTTTCTACCCCTATCGCTTGGATCGGCGAATTCCTCCCTCATCAGTAGCCCCCCAGTCTTCGGGAGCTTTTGGGAGCGAAGACTCGTGAAACAGCTATAGCCGATCATCCGACCCTATCTCAGAATTCAGATCCTGTCGGTTTCGACTTCCCGATGCTCGGGGTTACTTCTTCGGACACCTTCCCGCGCCTCGCCTTCTCGTTCTGTGGGCTTTTAATCCTAAGCCTTTCTTGATGGGCCTGGCCTTCTTACTGACCCTGGTAGCGATGGCCCACTTCTATGCCGTGCTTGTGGCGAGTTGCTTACATCAGGTCTCGTCAGACCCAGGTCGACACGTGTCATGAGCTAATAGGCCATTCACTTGTCAGGCTAAGCTCCTAGGCAGACTCTTCGTCTTCCCGCTGTGTTTCCGTCGATTGGTATCCCCCGATCTTTCAAACCTCCCTATAAATACCCCAAAGCCTTTAGTGTCTCTCAGAGGCTTTTTAGAGAGAGAAAACGCTGTCCGATCGTTTCTAGAGAGAGAAAGAGAGTTCGTCCGACCCTTCTTTGTTCTTTGCGCCTGTTGTATGAGACCCAGACGTTCACAGAAAAAACCTACTAAGAAGAAACCTGAGTGGAGCTTTGAAGAGTGGTCTAGCATCGGGGATAGAGCAGAAGAATACCGACGAGCTGGTCTGATTTGGGGGTCTAACTCTAAGCCTTTCGTTCCCGCTCCACTTCATCACGACCCTGTTCTCGCCACCCCGGTTCCCGCAGAAGTTTTCCTTGTTTCCGATCTTCATGCTTCTTCAACTCCCGAAGTTAGTCTATCACCAGAGCCCATCGTCCTTTCCGCTAGCGACAGTTCTTCTCGTTCCCCGGTAGTCTGTCCGGGAAATCCGACCCAATTTTCCACAAACTTGCCCGTACCCCGACGTGCCCGTAAATCCACCTTTTTGACTATGGGAGAAGACGAATTACCCAAGTACTCGGAAGGAGGTAATAGTCCCGAAATGGTTCAACTTACGCCCTCGATTAGAGGGATTCAGACCGGTATTAACACTGCGGTCACTTTTTTAGGTCTGCCCAAAATGCGGCTAACACCTGAGCAGGTGGAGGAGGCTCATAAGGCCATGGCTCGAGATGCTGCCGGTGCTTCTTCTTCCCGGGTCCGGCCATCTGAAACAGACGCCGCTGCTGTTGCTTCTTCCTCTCGGGTCCGTCCGTCTGAGACAGACACTGCTGCCACCCGCAGCTCTAGTCAAACTCCGATCCAAGAGGCTGGGGAGTCGGAGCTTGATGTTGCTCCCGCGGGGGTCTGTATCGCTGCTACTGGCCCTGCGGCCAATCCCCAAGACGACCCTTTGCCCGATGAGGTTGCAGCTGTCATCACCACCAAGTACTTCAGCTGGCTTCTGTCCCGGGATGTGGTTTCTCTCTTCGAAGGGAAGTACCTTTACTTCCTCAAGTCCGACCATAGAGAAATGCTGACCCGCTGGGGAATCCCTGACTGTGTCACCGTCCGATTCCCGACCCCGGGGGAGACACCCGTTCACGTCAGACCCAGAGAGATCGTGGTGTTCACTGAATTATTCAACTGGGGTCTGCGCTTTCCCTTGGACCCCGAGATTGCACTCTATTTCCGCACCTTTCAAATCTGCCCGTCGCAGCTGACGCCCAATGCGTGGTACACCCTGATGTCCTGCATCATGGCTTCCCGCCTCTCCGGTCGAGCTATGCCGATGGAGGAGTATATCGCCATGTCGGGTCTGTCCAAATCCCCGAAGTCCCCATTCTTCTATTCCTCTCTTGGCAATAAGTGGAAGACTGTCAACGATTTCTTGGAAGGGGACAAGGGGTGGAAACACCGGTTCGTGTTCCTGAGCGGGTGCTGGGAGAACGGGCTTCCATATACCAAGGAAAACCCGAGGCAACTGCTGCGGACCTGGGTCCTCGATGGTACCACTTTCTCTTTTTTTTTTTTTTTTTTTTTTTTAATATACCTTGACGTGCCGATCCTGTGGTGTAGTGTCAAAAGACTGGCTGCAGGGGGTGAAGAAGGACCATTCGAAGGCCGCTGAGAGCACTTTCGAGGTGTTGAGAAACTACGCCCGCAGGAATTGGGGTCGGGGCATGCATCGCACTTTCATGGATAAGAACTTGTTCATGAGCAACCTGTGGCGGTGCTCATCCGAGGCCCTTTCTATCGAACAGCTGCGGACACCTCCCAGTTTAGACGAAGTGATGGCCCGCACCGGTCGTCCCGGGTACATACTGTACCTTCCCAAGCGCAATAAGGCGCCCAGCAAACGCCCAAAGTCAGATGGCGAAGGGGGGGAACCGGAGGCTGGAACCGAGGCAGAGGGTGACCCGACCAGGACGGCGGCGCCGGATGCGGAACGACCAGAGGCGAGCCAAAATCCGACGGTGGTGCAGAAGAGGAAGACCCGTGCCGAGTCGGGGGGGTCCAAGCTAAAGAAGGCCAAGGCTGTGGAAGAGGATCGGGTGGCAGTCAGCGTAGAGGTGGTTGCTCCAATGCCTGTCCTCTTGGATCAAGTTGAGGGCGGGGATCAGGCTACGGTCGACGTTGTCTCCATCCTGGACGACACTGAGCCCCCCGAGGCTGCAGACCCTGACGCTTTGTCGTCGAGCGGCCCCAAATTCCCGGTGCTGACGACGATGGGCAGCCCGCACCCTTTTCCGCTTCGGAGCACGGATGGACTGGCACTGTCGCTGTACAGCTTGCTGGTACCGGCAGCCTTGAAAGAGCGTCGGGCTAGGGGGCTTGGCAAGAAGTTATCCGTAGCGGAGGCAAAGATTTCAAGTCTCACCGCGCAGGCGAAGACTGCCGAAGAGGCCCTGGTGGTGGCGGAAGGTCGGATTGCTGAGGCTGAAAGACTGGCTACCGAAGCGAAGACGGCCGCGGAAACAGCCAAGCAGGCGATGGAGTCGGCGCAGAAAATCGCGGAGGACGCGGTGAGTGCTTCGGAGACGGCGAGGAAAGCCGCGGAAGACCGCGCCTCAGCTCTGGCCTTGGAGGTTCAAAAGTTAAAGTCCTCGAACGTTGCCTACCTCAATCGATGTAGACTATGGTCGGACAAAGAAACCGCAGATGCCAAGGCCGCATACGTTCTGTCACTCCATAATCGGTACCCGGACCTTTGCCTTGGATCGCTATGGCTTGACGTACCGGTAAAAGATCGTCCCGAGGGAATTGAAGTGGAGGAGTCCGACGATGCTGACGATGAAGAGAATAATGATGATGCGGATGAGGATGAGGACCAGTGACAGTGCTTCCCCTTTCTTTTTTTTTTTTTAAATTTCTGTTAATCTGCGGGGGCCATATATCCCCCTGTATTTTGTGTTGCACTACTTGAACTCTTGTTTGCTTTTATTACTTTGGGGGTCACGGGGCCCCCTGTGACTATATTATCTTTAATTTGCTTGGTGAACCGTTTCGCACATCGTAATTTTTCGTTGGAAAAACCAAAATTTAGATCGGTAAAAATGAGAAACCCCTTTAAGGTTCTGGAGATCGATTTATTATCGACAATTTTCCCAAGAGGTCGGAAAAATCAAAATGTAGATCGGTAAAAACCAAAAAACCCTTTTAAGGTTCTGGAGATCGATTTATTATCGAAAATTTTCCCAAAAGGTCGGAAAAATCAAAATGTAGATCGGTAAAAACCGAAAAACCCTTTTAAGGTTCTGGAGATCGATATATTATCGAAAATTTTCCCAAAAGGTCGGAAAAATCAAAATGTAGATCGGTAAAAACCGAAAAACCCTTTTAAGGTTCTGGAGATCGATATATTATCGAAAATTTTCCCAAAAGGTCGGAAAATCAAAATGTAGATCGGTAAAAACCGAAAAACCCTTTTAAGGTTCTGGAGATCGATTTACTTCAATAGAAATGACGATGTCCAGCTCGTCAGCTGTCCAAAACCATAATGAGTTGATTTTTTTTTAAAAGGCAAAGAAATTTTTGATTATCAACACTGCGGGTCGGGTTTTGACCGATGCCTCATTAAAACCTCCTCGCGCCACCAAGGTAGGAAAGAGTGCACCCCCGATCATTACAAACTTGACTAAAAACAAAAAATAATGCAAAATACACCATAAATTACAAACTATTCTAGATATAATTTCAAATGCTCGATATTCCACGGTAGCCTTAGGAGTTGTCCGAGCCGGTTCTGTAGGCGGTACGTCCCGCTCCTGATTTTTTCGACTATTTCATAGGGTCCCTCCCAGTTTGGTGCGAGTTTCCCGAGGCTCTTGTCCTTTGTGTGTAGAAACACCCGTCGCAGAACCTTATCACCGACCTTAAACTCCCGACGACGAACCTTGGTGGCATACCGGCTTCTCATTAAAGTCTGGTAGTGTAAAGAGTTTAAATGGGCGCGGTGGCGCTTCTCGTCAATGAGGTCGAGCTCTAGCCCTCGGTTGTCGTCATTTGTCTCCGCCTGATAAGTTCCGACCCTGAAAGAAGGGAAAATGGATTCCGCGGGGGTGACCGCGTCCATGCCATACACTAGAGCATAAGGTGACTCTTGGGTAGCCGTGCGGGGTGTGGTGCGGTAAGCCCACATCACTTCTTGCAAGTAGTCGGGCCATTTTCCGGCCTTTCCCTCAAGATTCTTCCGGAGACCATCCAGAATGGTTCGGTTTGTTACTTCAACCTGGCCATTTGCTTGTGGATGAAACGGTGCCGAGAAGCATTGTCGAATGTTATGGGTGGTGCAGAATGCCTTCATTTCCGCACTGTCAAATTGCGGCCCGTTGTCCATGGTTAGGCGTTGGGGCACTCCGAATCTGCAACAGATGTTCGCCCAGATGAACTTGACTATATCCTTGGTCTTTGTGGCGGACAGGGGCTCAGCTTCGACCCATTTTGAGAAGTAATCTACAGCGACGACAATCGTTTGCCTTCCTCCCGACGCCATTGGTAACGGGCCGACGAGGTCAATTCCCCATCGGTCAAAGGGTAGTCCTTCGGATATTGATTCTAAGGGAGACGCGGGCATGTGGATCGCGTTCCCAAACCTTTGACACGTATCACAAGTTTTCACTATGAGTCGGGCGTCAGCCGTTATGGTCGGCCAATAGAATCCGGCGAGAAAAATTCTTCTAATGAGAGCCTTGTATCCGCAGTGCACCGCGCCTTCCCCATCATGCAGTTCAGACAAAATTATTTGGGATTCATTAAAACCTAAACATCGGAGTAGAGGCCGGCTAAAGGATTTTTTGTACAGCACATCCCCTAAAAGGATGTATCCTCGTGCCTTGTTGCGCAATTTTCGTGCCGAGGCGGCATCGTCGGGGAGCCGACCCTCGGCCAAGAAAACGATAATACCCCGCCGCCAGTCTGAATTTGCAACCGAGGAGACCTGGCACGCGATTTCAGGTCGGTTATCCAACTCACGCCTCTTAACAATGGAAGGGCTTTCTTGCTCTATTACCCACGGATAACTGGTAGAGCAGGAAATCGTCGCCAACGAGTCCGCTGTCGTGTTTTCACTTCGGGGGACATGCTCGTACGTGATTTTGTCAAAAGAAGCGGCCAGGATCCTTAGCGCCGCTAAGTACTGTATCAGGTGCTCTTTCCGAGCCTCCGCACTCCCCGATGCTTGGTTTATCAAAAGTTGGGAGTCGCTCATAAGGCGTACTTGTCTCGCCCCGCACACCTGCGCCAGTCGCAATCCTGCCAAAGCTACTTCATACTCGGCTTCGTTGTTCGATGTGTGAAAACCAAAACGGATGGCCTGGAGCATGCTCAAACCTGAGGGGGTTATAATTTGAACTCCCGCCCCACAACCATTAATGTTTGCCCCCCCATCAGTGCGGACGGTCCATTCGCCTCCCGCTGCCTCTTGCAAAGGCGATTCCTGTTCGGGACGTTCAGAGTGAAATTCGACTAAAAAATCGGCCAAGGCCTGGCCTTTGATCGCCGTTCGGGATTCAAATCCAATGTCGAAATCCCCCAACTCTACCGACCACTTAGATACTCTCCCGGACATGTCCGGTCGTTGAAAAATGTATTTCAATGGAAAAGATGTGCGGACGACAATTGGGTGTGCTTGGAAATATGGGCGCATCTTCCGCGCCGCCGTTACCAGAGCCAGCGCCATCTTTTCCAGTTTCAAGAACCGAGTTTCGGCGTCCAGCAAGCTCTTGCTTATGTAGTACACTACTGTCGGAGCCGGTCCTGATTCGCTGATTAAAGCCGCGCTAACCGCGTAATCCGTGACTGCAATGTAGAGGTAAAGGATTTCGCCCGGAGAAGGCTTGGTGAGGCGGTTCGGGGACGATAGGTACTCCTTGATTCCTAAGAACGCCTTGTCGCACTCAGCGGTCCAAGCAAAATTTTTGACCTGCCGAAGGACCTGAAAAAACGGAGCGCATTTGTCAGATGATCGGGAAATGAACCGATTTAGTGCGGCCAGTCGCCCGGTCAGGATCTGAACTTCTTTCACACTCCGGGGAAGAGTCATGTCGGCCAGAGCTCGGAGCTGGATCGGGTCGGCTTCGATGCCTTTCTCGCTAACGAGGAACCCCAAAAACTTCCCTGACCGAACCCCAAAAGAACACTTCTCCGGGTTCAGCTTAAGATTTACTCTGCGTAAGTTACCAAAGGTCTCTCTGAGGTCGGCAAGGTGGGCCGTATCGGTCCCGCTTTTGACCAACATGTCGTCAATATAAACCTCCATATTTCTCCCGATCTGTCCTTCGAATGTTTGGTTAACCAATCTTTGGTAGGTCGCGCCCGCATTCTTCAACCCAAAGGGAATCACGTTGTAGCAGTATAGTCCTCGACCCGTGATAAACGCGGTATTTTCCTGATCCGCGGGGTGTAACTTAATCTGATTGTAACCGGCATAGGCGTCCATAAAAGATAGTAACTTGTTCCCTGATGTTGAGTCCACAAGCTGATCAATCCTTGGCATCGGGAAGGGATCCTTTGGGCATGCCCGATTAAGGTCGGTAAAGTCCACACACATCCTCCATTTCCCACTTTTCTTTTTGACAAGAACGGGGTTAGAGATCCATAAGGGATACCGTGCTTCCTTAATATGTCCGACGCCGGTCATTCTTTCGACTTCCCGCAGAATCACCTCTGCCTTTTCGGGGGAAAAAACCCGTCGTTTCTGTACAATTGGTCGGACGTTCCTGTTTATGGTCAGCTTGTGAATCGCAAAGGATTCCGGTACTCTTGTAACGTCTCCAGAGCACCATGCAAACAAGTCTAGATTTTCTCGGAGCAAGTCTAGTAACCGTTCCCGCAGGGTTGGTAAAATATTTACCCCGACCTGTAGATACTTTCCAGCGGCAAAGTGATGCAACTCACACTCTTCGTATGTCGTTAAGAGGCTTGGGGTCTCCCGAGGGTCGTCCACTGGCTGCGAGCCTGGGGAGTTCCCCCTTAATTGCTATGCTTGAGCAGGAATCATCTCTTGGTCTTTCTTGGGTGCTAACGCTGCTCGGTAACATTCCCGCGCCGCTTTCTGGCTGCTCCGTACTACTCCAACGTTGTTTCCGACCACATACTTCACACACTGATGGATTGTAGAAGTCACTGCATGCATGCGCGATATCCAAGATCGTCCCAAAATGGCGTTGTGTGAGGCCGGCGCGTCAACTACTACAAACAGAACAGTGACCTCCTTTTTAAACGGACCGCGGCCTAACTGTACCACGCCCTCGAACTCTCCCACCACGTCGGCTGCCGACCCCGTAAATCCGACTATGGTGCGGTCAGATCGTTCAATCACTGGTCGTGTTCGAAATTTGGCAAAGGTTGAAGCGAAAATGATATTGGCCGAACTCCCGGTATCTACCAAGATGCGGCGAACCTCCTCCCCCGCGATCGCTGCCCCGATCACGATGGCATCCTCATGAGGTCCGGCTAAGTCCCTCATGTCGTCATCATCGAAATGTAAAATTGGCGAGGGGGCGCTTCTGGTTTGGAAGCAAGTTCTGGCTTCCAGCTGGGTGGTCAAGTTGACAATGTGTCTTTTCCTGGAGGAGTGTGTTATTCCCGCCATTGAATCCCCCCCAAAGATGGTCAAGGATTCGAAAAGATCACGCAGGCCCTGAACTTTTCCGACGCGTTCTTCTACGTCTTCCTCAACAACTCTGACAATGTTGTGGTTGGCCCCTGGGACGTCATAGCGCGGGGTCGGGTCGGAGATACTTCTGGTTTTGAAGCAAGTTCGGGCTCCCGTCGCAGATCCTCCTCCGAGGCTTATCGATGACTCAAACAGTTCACAAAGGCCACGCACGCTAACTTCCGCCTCTTCCTCAATGATCCCGATGATGTTACGATTGACCTCGGGATCAAGGTATTCAATTGAAACGTCGAAATGATCAGTAACCTCCGAAATTGCCATGGTTGTCTCTGGTTTTGGAACGACAACTACTTCTTTCGAGGTCGCGGCATGTTGGGCCTTCTTGACATACTCTAACAGGTTCCCATGCTCGATGAGCATCTGTATTTCCTTCTTTAAGGCTATGCAATCCTTTGTGTCATGGCCGACGTCCTCGTGGTAACGACAATAGCGGTTATTCCTTTGCTCCCGAGGCGTCGGGATAGGAAAAGGCTTTCGGTACATCCCGCTCCTCTTGGTCTTTTCGTAAATTGATGACACGCACTCCGTGAGGTCCGCGAAGTAGGCCGGTCGTATCCATTTGTTGGACATAGGTCGAGAAGTTGCCTGCCCATTTTGTTTTGGCCTAAGACCGGACGGGGTGGGAGATTTAGTTACCGATGGTATGCTCGGGGGTATCGTGCTAATCGGTTGGGCTGGCCTAGCATGGTCTGGTCGGGAACCCTGCTTTATCACGACCGATGCTTGGGCGCTCTGTTGGATCTGGGCCGCCACCTCGGAAGCTTCCGTTTCTTCGATCAGTATCTGCTTTTCTATTTGTGCCAATAATGCAGAAAAAGTGAACGCTTGCTTCTTCGTGACTGCTTGCTTCATTGGCCCCGGGAGCAGGCCTAATCGAAACGCCGTTAGGGCCACATTCTCTTCACAATGGTCCAGATCGGTCTTTGCGTCAATGAACCGCATGGTATAGTTTTTTAGGCTCTCCCCTAGCTTCTGTCGACAGTTCATAATAGTGTCTCCGTTAGCGCGGAAACTCTTACTTCCCACGAAGTGCTGCCTAAATATCGCCCAGAAAGTCCCAAAGTTTCGGATGCAACCCTGCGGCAACCGGTTGTACCATTTAGAAGCCCTATCTTTGAATGTCATAGAAAAGGCCCGGCATAAGAGTTTGTCATCGTTGTCGAAACTCAGCATGAAGTTCTTGAAAGCTTCCAATTGGTTGTCCGGATCCGTTTTCCCGTCGTATTTTTCTAGTTTGGAAATGTCGAAACGCCTCGTGAGTGGTCCCGCTAATATCTCATCGGATAACGGGGAGGCCCTCCAGTTGACTCCGAGCTCGAAAGCTCCTCCTCCAAGACCTTCGGTCCTAATTCCATAGAGTCCTTCGGCTCTTGGGCTGATGAATTGGCTACTCGTTCGATATCCATGATTCTGGCTGTTCGTTGGTTGCCAATGGATTGGTGGCAACATTTCCCGCTCTCCGCGGCTGGCGACGTGCGTTCCTTCTTTTTCAAAGGATACAGGGGTCGGCTTGTTCGTGCCGTCCTTTTTGTACTGCGAGGGATCTGCCCTGGACCCTCGAATGCGTCGGGATCGACTCTTTCGTCGGACTCTCTCCCGGCGCAGGTATTCCTCGCCTGACGACTCGTCTGAGGGATAGTCCAACGTCATGGCCCGACGGCTTTCTGGGTTCCGACGAGTCTTGACGGCCTCTTTGTCGTCGGGGGGAGATTCTCGGTAGTACCTGACAGGTCGGACCTCCACTCGCGAATCTTGGCCGCGACCGGCTGCTCCCCGGTCGTCCAGGGCGGGCTCTTTGCCCTTCCCTTCCCGAGCCCTTTTCTCGTCCAGTGCCCGCTCCCGTTCTTCTTCTAACCGGGCAATGTCCTCAAGGAGCTGCTTTCGGGTCATAATCAAGGTCGACCGCTTATCCCGACCGCCGTTCCACTCCCGACCGGGAACTCCCGTGCCTTCCGACCCAGTGGCGGCTCAGACGACTTCTCTACCGTCTCTCTCTATCGCCGCTTCGCTATTCATCCCGTAAAATGTGATTTTCAAAGAACAGAAGATTCCTTTTCGGTATCACTGTTCCCACAGACGGCGCCAATGATGAGTGAATAATTGTCAAAAGAATATATTTGGGATCTTGAACCTCATGTGACTAGAGAGAGAAAGTGTAGAGAGAGAGAGCTAGATTTTTCCAAAGTAATATTCAATACCCTTTTTAGGCAAGTGGGTCACCCCTTTTATACTAAAATAAGGAGGACCCATTTAAGCTCTTAGTGGGCCATTCATCACATATCGATGAGGCCCCCTCTACTATTTTACCTTTACATATTGGTCCCTACAGAACTTCCACTATTCTAATGATTACATCAACTACTATTTATCGCGTTTCTACCCCTATCGCTTGGATCGGCGAATTCCTCCCTCATCCATCCTGAGAGTTGTTACTGGTGATTTTTTTTAAATAAAAAAACTCATCAATAGATCTAGTTTTGTTTATTTTAAAAAAATCGATGGTACTTTCATTTATATTTTCGAGCTCCGGTTCGAAAGATACATATATTTTAAAAATAAAATAAAAAATAAAAGTAGGAAAGAGAAATTTTGGTTACGTGGTTGTTCATGAATGATGAGGGTAGTTAGAATATTAAAATAATGTTAGGTACTAGGTGGTAATAGGCATGGGCATTTTAACGAGAACCGAACCGAACCGAACCGAAGTAGATTTGGTTCTTTCATAATACCCGAATGGTTCCAGTTTTTAATTATCCACGGTTCTCGGAACCGAACCGAACCGAAGAACCGTGGGTACCCGTTAGGAACCGAACCTATGTATTAACCCTTAATTTTGAATTGTTTTGAAAATATATTTTATTTTTTAAAGTTGGATTTCCTTAAATTTGTCTTTTATCATTGATCTCTGATTATGTTCTCTTTAATAAATGATAACATACTTTATTTAAAGTGGCGACATATTTACAAACTATTATGCGTATAAACAAAATAACAAAATATCAACCTTTATATAATTTAATAAATTTGATATCATTTGTCCATTTTTTATATTACTAATATTATTCTTTAATATATTAATTTTGAATATTTCTTATATTTAATATTTTGTTTCTTACCATCTAACATAGTTTTATTGTTTTAAAGTGTAAAAAAAGTTTTATATATGTTGATATTGCAAAGCATTTAAAATATCCACAACTACCCGATTGAAGCGTACCCATATCGAACCGAATTAATAAGAACTGAACCGAACCGAAATTTATTCGGTTTTTAAATGGGTACTAGTTTTGAAGAACCGAAAACCGAAAGAACCGAACCGAAAAACCAGATGCCCTTAGGTATAATTTTCCTGTTTAGATAATCATATATTTTTAATTTGAATTTGAAAAGAATGAATTAAGATTAGTAACTAAATATAAAGGGCAAGGCTAAAATGAGACCCCATTTGGCTATAATGAGACCCCTCTATAATGAGACCGCATTTGGCTATAATGAGACCCGAAAAAGACACATTTACCCCTGATATAAAACCCTTATTTTCAGCCCATTTTCTCTCTTTACTCTCTTTTCTCTCTTTTCTCTCTTCTCTCTCTACTCTCTCTCAAACTCACCAAAAAACTCGAAATCAAAACAACAAGTTTTATCAAATCCAACATCACAAACAGCTTAAGGTACGAATCCTTTACATATCCATGTAATTTTTATGCATTTTAGTTTAGTATTTTTAGTGATTTTTAGAGTTTAGTGTTCTTGATAAAAAGTCGGATTTTCATGTATATTTAGTCGTTTTTTTTGAAAAAAAACTTCAGATTCGTGTTAGTCGATTCAGTAGGATCGTTTTGGTACCATGCATGATGAATTGGGGTTGGGTTTTGGGGATTTGGGTTCGATTTTGGGAATTGGGGGTGAAGGTTCTGGAAATCGCAATTTGCGAACTGGGCCTTCGCAACCCGTGCAAAATCGCGAACGACCCGTTCGCAATTTTGCACGGGCTGCGAAGGCCCAATTCGCAAATTACCAATTTCTGCAATTTCGGAATTTGAGAAATTGCGAACTGGGCGTTCGCAATTTCACCAAATTGTGAACGCCCAGTTCGCAATTTTGGTGAAATTGCAAACACCCAGTTCACAATTTCTCAATTTATAGAGTTTTTTGTATTTTTTTTGTTTTACGAAATAGTTTGTATCCCATATTTATTAACAATTTATATGTTGTATTTCAACATGCCTCGCAAACATGAGACACCAGTTCGACATTCAGCAGGCTCGAGCGATGATGGAGAGCACTCTGAGCTTATGTCACGATCACGGTCGGTTAGGCGTAGGCCTAGCGCTTCCACTCCGGCCCCCGTTCTATCCCAGGGGTTTGCTACATTCGACCTGTTATTTCGGAGGGTGAACCCTCACGTACATGGTCTATATCCAGAGTATGCACAGCACGAGGCTTACCACGTCTTTGCTGGAGAGGTAAGTAATGATGTGTTTTAAAGTACGTTTATATGTTCTTTTGTATTATTTCTAAGTTGTTTATGTCTTATGTAGTCTCGCCGGTACTCGCGGTGCTACTCTATGTACGGTACCCACCGTGCGTGGGGTCTTGCTGGGCAGCACAGGGTAAGGGAGCAGGTTATGATGACTTGTTTCGGCCCACTGGTAGATGCGTTGGAGCGTTGGAATACCAACGTTCATCTTGTAGATGCTTTCCTGGAGAGGTGGCATTCGGAGACGAACACCTTTCACTTTAGCTTCGGTGAGATGACGGTTACGCTAGACGACGTCCACGTCATCACTGGTCTCCCGGTCACAGGTGATGATTTCGTAGTTCAGTCTTTTCCTAGTAATGGACAGCGTGAGGCTTGGTATTCTAGTGCATTAGGCATAGATTTGGATGACCTTAGGTATGAGTTAGGGCGTAACAGGGGGGTAATGGTAGATCTGTTCGTTTACAGTTTTTACGCGAGCAGTACATGGTACGTAGATATAAAGATGAGAACATGTCTGATAGTGATGTAAAGTGAGCCACTAGGGGTTATCTGATGCATATGTTGGGTTGTTGTGTTCTAGTGAACAAGACGGGGAATAGTATATCTTTAGATTACCTCTAGTTTGTAGAGCATTATACCTCCTCCGTTAGATATAACTGGGGACATCATATACTAGCTCAGCTGTACCACCACCTAGGGAAGTCGTCGCCGCACACGACTTTAAGGACTGCGGGTTGTATTGCCTTGTTGGAGGCGTGGATATACGATCACTTCTCCACTTCTGTGCCTACGATTAACACGGCCTACGACTTTTCTATGCCGACCATGTGCCGATATGTACCGACGCCGTTTCGTGCGGATGATGAGACTCGGATTAACATCCGACAGGGACTGATTTCGTTGACGGCGAACCATGTGAGTTACAATGATTTGTTATATTTGTTTCCATAGCTTTAATTTATTATTACTTTCATTTTTGGAAGATTATTAACTAACATTTTCATATGACACAGGTTTGGTTCATGCCTTACGAGCATCATCGTTCTCATTTCCCTTCTCAGGATGTGGCTTGGATTGACCACACGCTGAAGGCGTTCGACGTAGTTGAGGCGTACTATCCGCTTCGGGTGGCTCGACAGCTAGGGCACGTTCAGGACATACCACCGGCGCTGCGGACTGTTGTACCCGTACATAGGCGAAAGCGTGTGAACACGCGCTTCACGTGGGATGAGGCCACGTGGATATCATGGTGGTCACACGTTGTTGACCGGAGGATTCGCTGTGACAAGTACATTTTAGGCGGTCCTGGCACGACCACGACGTACGATGTATGGATCAGTGACCACCTATGGTACGTTCTGCTTGATCCTAGTATTCTTGCTCCATCTGCTTTGCATGTTCCAGAGCCCCCTAGTGCGATGACATATCAGGCAAGAACTGTATCACCTCTTCGATCGTGTTACTGATGTTCATTCTAGAGCGGAGTCGATGAGTGTGGAGGACTTGCGTCGGGAGGTACAGGAGTGTCACCTTTTAGGGGTCCAGTACCGCTAGTTGGATTGAGTTTGAGTGCATTTGTATTATATGACTAGCAGGCCGGTTGTTTGATACTACATTATTTTTTTGCTTTGCTTTAGTTGTTGCTTTGGTTTACATGGTTGTATGGAATTGATTTTGGTTCTTTATTTGTCGCTTTTGTTCGGATAAGTTGATACTACCTTATTTTTCTGATTTAGTTTTGCTTAAGTTGTTCATTTCGCTTATATGATGTGTATCTTAAAAACAACAACACTTAAACAATAACACCTAGAATTCTCCCATAATATAAAATACATAAGGAAATTACACACATAAACCAAAATCATTGCGTGATTAAAAATACATAAGCAACTAAATTAAAGCAAACGGTAGACAAATTAACCCTCAGTCAGCATTGCACACTTAGTTCTACGGAGTCGGATAGTTCATTCCATACCCATCTGAATCACTACTTCCTTCGGGAGTTGAATACGTTTCAACGACGCTCGCTATTGCGTCAGCTATTTGTTGCTCTTCCGACTGTGTCGCATACGACACCATCTCCGGCGTGATTGTACTTTGCGATCCAATGTCGAATCGCTTTCGGAGGTTGGTTTGGACTTCCCAAGGAAGTGACTCGATTTGTAAAGTCACTGTTTTAAGGTAAGCTAACCTTTCGGACACTTCTTCGCGTGTGCGTGGTCGAGGCATCATACATCCTGGGCAGGAAGCCTCCCTACCGTGGTTGAAGAACATTCTGCACAAGACCGCATCGATGAAGCCAGGAACCTCCTCTTCTATTGCACCCCTCACAATGTCAAATGCGTTTAGGAGGCTTGCATCTTCGTCTACGTTCCAGCCCGAATTACACATTGTTATACCTTAAATGTTTAGTTTCTTAGTCTGATGGTAGTATTTATAAACTCGAACTGGGTGGTTCAACTCAGAATTTGTTAGCGGGAAAGGTTGTCTTTGTTCCCGCTCAAATCTCTTTTTAGCGGGAAACCTTCACTCCATTCCCTCCATATGTTTCCATACAATATTATGATATTCTGATGAACTAATGTCTGTTTAGATTTTTGTATGTACTGTTGTTATCCTGCAACCAATAAGTTTTGTTATCTATTTTAAAACAAAAACGTCTTAGGTTAATATTATATCGTGGAACCAATAAATTAGGTTGAATCTAGTTCCTTTTACTTAGCAGTACCATTTAACTCTGACCACCACAAACACCCACAAAATCAAATCAGAAGAACATATTTTGCAATTGGTATATTGGATATTATTTGTTGTGCCTAAAATTACGTCTTTATGTACCACTTTTATGGTTAAGATAACGTTATCCAAGTTGGCCTATTGATAAACAACACATGTAAGAAAAGGATACCGCAATCCAAACGGACGCATGAGTATGCAACACCTAATATTTAAAAAAGTACAATAACTTTTCAGTGCAATAATAGCAGGGGTCTCATTATAACAAAAATTCCATCACCAGGTTTTCCGCTATAACGAGACACCTAAAAAAGTTGCCACAAAAAATATCTGCTTTAAATGTAGTTCCCGCCCAAACAACCACGACCCTATAAATAGACGTGAAGCACTATTCGAACAGTAACAATTTAACCAGTGGAGTTTACCCCTAATGAAGATTACCATTTGCTCGAGGCAGTGAAACTCGCCCACCGAGAATTGGGAGAAGATAGTAGCGAAGAGTTTTTCGAGCTGGTCTTGTGTAATATGTACTACAACTACGGGCGTTTAGGAACTGAAGGTATTGTCGTGCGTAACTGTGACCAAATCAAGGAGAGATACATTTTTTGTAAACCAATGGATCGTTTGTTGTTTCTACCTTTTAAAATTAAGCAAGAAGCAGCTACCGTCTGGAACATGACCGTGGTAGACTACATCACGAAGGATATGGTAGCGTATCTTGAGAATAGGATTACTGAGAGGGAAGAGGGGATTCAGTCTGACGACAACTTGGGATACGACTTTGACGATTGAGCATTGTGATATGTTTTTAATAGTTTCCATCTGGTAGTGTCTGTATTGTCTGTTTGTTTTACTTAATGCTATAACTTGTTAAAGTTTTCATTACCTAGTTTTGTAGACATTATTTGGTACCCACTACTTCAAACAACAACTAATAAAAAAGTCACACCTTAAAAATAACAACCAGTAATACGAAAATAATAACTTCAAACAACAACTGATAAGAAAATTGACAACTTCAAACAACAAACAGTAATACGAAAATCACAACTACAAACAACAACTGATAAGAAAATTGACAACTTCAAACAACAGACAGTAATACGTAACACTGCATAAGTGGAAGGCTTAGTCGTAGTCGTGTCTAAGTTTGTATTCCACATCATCCACTTCACCCCTTGCAATTATTTTGTCCTCTAGAAATGCTACCATATCCCTTGTGATGTAGTCTATCAAGGTTAGGTTCCAAACAGAGGCTGCTTCTCGCTTAATAAGCGATGGCAAGAAACACAAATGCTGTATTGGCTTGCAAAAATTGTATCTGCTTTTGATCTGCTCACGAGTACGTATAACGACACCTCTTGTTGAGTTTCTTGGACGATACCTACTACGCTCGAATGACTCGAAAATGTTAGAGTGTTGAGCGGATAGGTGCGTATGAACATGTTTCCAAAATTGTTCGAACGTGCATAGACTACTACCAATTGCCCGCTTGAGGCTAGAGTGAGCACTCTCCGCCCTACAACATGAGATAAAATACATTAGATTTCTAACACTTTATATTTAAAAAAAATGGGTGGAGATGGAAATATAACTCACCGGTTGCTAGTTTGGTTGCCAAAATGTTTAAATTTGTTCGTGTGAATGTTGAGGAATTTGTGTCCATATTCGTCAATCCATTGCTTCATAACGTAGTCGATAGCCAATGGACAAAATGTGAACGTGTGGTGCATATCGGCAAGGTTTTTGTTATAGTCTTCGAGCGTGGCCGAATAGGCTACCCTTTGGTAATATTCCCCGAACTCATCGGCCATTTCCACATTCGGTAAAACTTTTCTAGCGTAAGAGGTGACGTTCTTACCAATATGCCAAGTGCATAGCATATGAGTTGCGTCCGGAAATATATCGTCGATAGCATTCATTAAAGCCAACTCCCTATCGGTGACAATGATGTTAGGTAATGGGCACTTGTTGTTCGTCAACACCATCTTTAGAACACTCAACCCCCAAGTGTAGTTCTCTTGTTTCTCGGAACTCAAAAAAACAAAAGCAACACAAAATGTCTTCTTCGTCGAAGTTTGGCCCACTATTTCAAGTAAAGGCATTTTATACCTTGTAGTCTTGTACGTGCTATCCATTATAAGAACTTAAGGAAACGTGCGCATGAAATCGATGCTTTTAGGGTGTGCAAATAACAACTCGAGGATCTCGTCCGTTGCTTCACAACTTCGCTCCCAAACATAGTACTCGTGTTCTTTTAACTTAGCAAACAAGTATTGCATTTGGGTCTTGCCCGCTTTATTAACCAAATCATGTTTTTGCCGCATGTTGTATATCGTGCGCATGCCTGATACATTTTGCGGGTCTTTAATCTTCAACCCGCGATATATCTCTCTCGGTCGAGAACCGACTTCCGTTTGACTACGAACGAACAATTGTTCTTTGACTTTTAGTCTAGCGGCCCGAGAGTGACCGTCCAAGTGCAAAAATGGATCGTGGTTGTGTTTCCCGTTTAGCACAACCACTTTCCAATAACCCGGTAGCTCTGAGACCGGACTCCCTCTTAAGTAGAACGGACACCCGCATTTTTTCGATGAACATTCTCGGCGCTTCTTAACATACCCCGGTTTGGGGTTAGGTTTGTAAACCCCATGCCTCTCGCACCTAAAATATATCCTAGGAGTTTTCATGCTTTTTGTACCGTCGTCGTTTTTACTCCGGACCAAAATGAATCCTAGCTTTATGCTTTCGGACTCGACCCAATCAACCAAATCGGCTTTGGTGTAATAAGTGTCCGTACTAAACACTTTCGTGTAATCGGCCATCGAACATGGCGGTGGACCGGGTTCCTACATAGTTCATTCATGCAATTATATGAGAACTTATTTATACCTACATGATCATATAAATTCCAAAACAGGTCATTTTTGCGAATTTCATATTCGAAAATTCAACAAAATTGCGAATTACAAATTCGAAAATTCAGCAACATTGCAAATTTCGAACTCGAAAATTCAGCCTAATTGCGAACAGCCCGTTCGTGGGTTTGGCTTTTTCGCGAACGGGCCGTTCGTCCATCAGGCTTTTTTGCGAATGGCCCGTTCGTCCATCTGGGGATTGCGCGAACGGGCAGTTCGCAATTAAGGACGAACTGCGAATCCCCAGTTCTCAGTTCATCAAAAATATAGCGGTACCACCGCTATATTCGCACTGACTCAAAAATTTTCGGAAAATACCTCATTTTGGGTATCTAAATGGTCCGTCAACGGCTCTTCTTCTTCCGATGCGAAATCATCAAGGTTGCAGCTGAATCCTTCACTCCAATCACTCAAATCCATGATTTTTTAGAGATTTTAGGTAGTTTTAGAGAGAAAGCTCTAGAGAGTAGTTGGAGAAAAGTTGGTTTTTGGTTCAAAATTGTGACTTATAAGTGAAAGGCAAAATAGACATTTCACATTGAAAATTCTGAATTTGGGGTCTCATAGCCAAATGGAGTCTCATTATAGCCATGCCCAAATATAAATCTACCTATTCTATCCATAAAATCAATATAGAGATACGAACTACAACGGAACTAGGGTTTTGTAGATTCAGAGATCAAAGAAGGAGCAGCAGAAGAAGATGATAACGTCGAAGACAAGAGCTCTGGTTGAATCATCGTCTTCAATCCAATTGCAACACTTTTTAAAGGTCCGTTTTCTTCACTCTTTTACTCCCCCTGCTGCTACTACTACCTATTCGAATCTGAATTGGGAAAATGAGATTGACATTAGACAGAAACTGAAATGCGGATTTAACAATAAGGTTGGTGATGCCATTGCTTTCTTTGACCAGATGTTATTTCTGCGTCCTCGTCCTTCCGTTATTCAATTTAATCAGTTGTTGACCTCAATCGTTAAAATGAAACACTATGCCTCAGTTCTTAATTTAGCCAAAACGATGGAGGAAGTAGGGATATCGACTGATATCTACACTTTTAGTATTGTTATCAATTGCTACTGCCGCCTGCATAAGGTAGATTTTGGTTTCTCTGTGTTTGGGAAAATCTTGAAAATTGGTCTAGAGGCTGATGTAATAACATTATCTACTTTGATTAATGGGTTTTGTGTTGAAGGTAAAATTAACAAAGCTGTGACATTGGTTGATCAAATGGTGAAGAAAGGGTATCATCCTAACATTGTAACATACACTTCAATAGTTAACTGTTTATGCAAAATAGGGCAAACCTCTCAGGCCATTAAGTTGCTAAGACAGATGGAAGGAACTTCGACCAACCCTAATGTCGTAACCTACAATATAATTATTGATAATCTTTTAAAAAATAATTGCATAGATGAGACTTTTAACCTCTTATCTGAAATGATGGAGAAAAACATTCTTCCAAGTGTAGTAACTTTCAACTGTTTGATCAATGGGTTTTGTGCTGAAGGTCAAATTAACCAAGCTGTGACATTGTTTGATCAAATGGTGAAGAAAGGGTATCAGCCTGACGTCATCACTTACAGTTCAATAGTGAACGGTCTATGCAAAATAGGTCAGACCTCTTTAGCCATTAAGTTGCTAAGACAAATGGAAGAAAGTTCCATGACCCCTAACGTGGTAACCTACAATGCAATTATTGATAGTCTTTGCAAAGATAAATGTATAGAAGAGGCTTTTAACCTTTTATATGAAATGATGGAGAAGGACATTCTTCCAAATGTTATCACTTACAACTCTTTGATATATAGTTTGTGTAATTTTGGGAAATGGAAAGAAGCTTCACAGTTGTTGAATGAGATGATGGAAAAGAAAATTATGCCAAACATTGTAACCTTTAATACCTTAGTCGATACCCTTTGTAAAGAGGGTATGATCGCCGAGGCAGGGAAGGTGTTTGAAATAATGATTCAAAGAAGCATAGAGCCTGATGTTGTGACTTACAATTCTTTGATTGATGGATACTGTATGCACAAAAAGTTGAATGGAGCTCGGAGAATATTTGATTTGATGGTTAGTAAAGGTTGCGTACCTGATGTTATTACATATAGCACACTTATAAATGGCTATTTTAAGACAAGAAAGATTGAAGAAGGTATACGGCTTTTCAGAGAAATGTCTGATAAAGATATAACTCCTGATTTTGTTACTTACACTACGGTTCTTAATGGTTTTTTCCGCTTAGGGAGAGTTAATGATGCACGGGAAATTTTCAAGGAGATGACGGCTCGTGGCCTTGTTCCGAATTTGATAACATACGCGACATTGTTGGATGGATTATGCAAGCATGGGTATCTTGATGAGGCAATATCCATTTTTCACAAATTGCAAGATAGAAAGATGGAGCTTGATGTTGTCATTTATACCCTCATGATGGATGGCATGTTCAAATTTGGAATGATTGATAAAGCAAAAGAAATATTTTCCAGCTTGTCAGACAAAGGGCTGCAACCAAATGTTCGTGCATTCAATACGATGATTTCTGGGTTTAACAGAGTGAGATTATTTAATGAAGCGAATAAGATGTTTAGGGAAATGCAAAACAAAGGATACTTGCCAGATAGCTACACATACAACTTGCTGATCCAAGGGTGTCTCTGGAACAATGATAAGGCGATGTCGATAAAGTTCATCCGTGAAATGGTTGATCATGGATTCTCAGCAGACGCGAGTACTACAAGAATATTGATAGACTTGTTACATAGTGGTGAAATAAACCAATCATATCTAGATTTACTCTAACTAAAGTGACTCTGGAGCTTTTCAGCTTTTGGGTTAAGTGGTGCCAAATCATTCTCGAGGGAAGATTTAAGTGGTGATCAAACTGATACCTTTATGTTCCCACTGGTTTGCAGGTGACCAACATTATGACAAAGCCCTTAACAACTATAAAGTTATGTTTGTCGAGGAAGATGTTAAACTTGACGAAGACTGTTCAGTTTGCTAGTGCTGAGTCGGAGTTTATAAGTTTTTTTTTTGCTACAAATTTTTGTAGTCACTCTACCAACTTTGTATACTAAATCTCCTTCTGGAAATAGATCTGTATACCTTTACCATAATCCATATTGTCTATACTTGTCAAGATGGTTAACATAAAGTCTGTTACTGTAATTAAGATTTGGACCAGGAATATAGAATTCAGAAGCCGAACAGTTAGGCTTTCCGATTTCCATATAGTGTTGGTCCATCTCTTGGAGGTTCATATACTAGACCCACCAACACCTATTTGACAACCTGCAGTCACGGTGATCAAAGTATCATAGAGAGAATCCCCTATTAAACCAGGCACCCAACCATAAAGATCATAGTAACCCCGGCTTATATTGTTGATCACAAAGTATCCATCTGAATCTGTTGTAGTCCAAGACTGATGGCGCTTAGATTCTGCTTGCCATGATCTAGCTTTTCCGGGAGGGGTTATTTCAACATATGCACCATTTGTTGATATTAAGCCATCACTGACGGATCTGTCGTGAAGATGTAGACGTAATCTATCAGCAACATTACCGCGCTGATATGAGAATGAGAGGCCGGGAAGTCAAAGTATCGTACAGGTGTTACAAAAGCCTCTTCATGTTGTTGATACGAGAGTTTCTGCACCAAACCAAAGAAGCCCTATCACGTTTCTTCTAATGGTAAAAGACATTTCAATTATGCTAAATGATGTACTGTTTCTCCAAATGGTAAGAGACATTTCAATTATGCTAAATGATGTTCGAAGTATTACCGTTAGAAGTAAAACCTCTTGTAGAAGAATAGAGTGAGTTGTTCTCTGAAGATCTTCCTACTCGGCTTCGAAATATTCAACATGCTATTAATCTCATTTCGGCAGCAATAGTGTCGAATCTGACACACTTTGGTATGAATCCAAAGGAATACTCAAGAGTTGAAAAGTCACACTTTTGTATGGATCCAAAAGAGCACTCATACAGGCAGATGAGTTTCTTATAAAGATATAAATTATCAAGAAGCTGAAGCTAAAGCAATTAGAGAAAAATGTTGTTGCTAATAGCTTTGTAAAGTTAAATAGATGAATTTTAAATTAAATATAGATCCTAAGAGTTAAAGTGCAATTTAACAAGTCTATCAATATTTGTTATTTAAATTCACGGTTATTATTGTTTCTCCCTTTAAATTTACCCAAGTCAATTTTTTTTCCCTCAAATCATTTTTATTATTTGATTTTTAAATTATGAACTTTATACTTAACATTTCTCGAGAAAGCCCGGTCTATGTGTTGTACCAGCTCTATTAACAAATAAGAAGGAAAAACACAGTGAATGTGTGTCGACAGTAGAACTATCAACAAGATCACTGAAAAGTACCGATTTTTAATCCATCAACTTGACGATTTATTGGACATGATGACATGAACTACAATATTCTCCAAGATTGATCTTAATAGTGGGTATGACCAAGTCAAAATTCGCCCCAGAATTGAATGAAAAACTGCATTTTAAACAAAATATGGGTTGTATGAATGGTTAGTCATGTCATTTGGTATATGAAACGCAACAAGCACCTTCATGAGGGTAATGACGCAGACCCTTCGACCATTAATCGGTAAATTTTTTGTTGTTTACTTTGACGATATTTTAATAAGTAATAATTTTAGGGAACAACATACTACCCACCTACGATTGCGACAAGTATTCATGGTTCTTCGAGCCGAGAAGTTTTATACAAACCTAAAAAAATATTCATATGAGTGAGCATGTTGTTTTCTTAGGATTTATTATATCTTCGGAAGGGGTGAAAGTTGATCCAGAAAAAAGTAAAGGCCATAGTCACAGACGAGAACCTAAAAATATTCACAAACTTCAAATTTTTCATGGGTTGACTATATTCTATTGGGGTTTTATTCGAGGGTTCCGTTTCATAATAGCGCCCATCACTAATTGCTTAAAAAAATAAGAATTTGCATGGAGTAAATCAAGTACAGGAGCAATTATGAAGATAAAGGCAAGAATGGTTGAGGCTCCGGTGATCCGACTTCCATATTTTTCAAAGGTATTAGAAGTGTCATGTGATGCTTCCGACATGAGAATTAGAGGATTGTTGAGCGAAGAGGGGCATCTGATTGTCTACTTTACTGAGAAACTAAATGAAACAAAACAAAAATATTTAACGTATGATAAAGAATTCTATACAGTGGTGCAAGCCCTAAGGTATTGGAGGCACTACCTAATGCCACACGAGTTCATTTTATATTTAGATCATCAAGCTCTAAGATATCTAAGCTCACAAAATAAACTGAATCTACGTCACGCGAAATGGGTCCAGTTCCTTCAAGAGTATACTTTTGTGCTCACACATAAATCTGGTGTTGAAACTGGGCCTCAGATACTCTCAGCCGCATAATTTGTGCTCTTCAAACCATGAATGTTGAGATTAATGGGTTCGAAAAGTTAAAGGATGAGTATCAACACTGTCCAGATTTTGGTGAGATATATAGTGGTCTTTTAGAAGATGATTCGTGTAATCGTGAGCTTATGTTGGGCGAAGGCTTTCTCTTTAGAAATTCTAAGCTTTGCACCCCTCGAACATCGTGAGAGAATTTCTTATAATGGAAATGCACGTAGGAGGCGTTGTTGGCCATTTTAAGAGGGACGAAACAATCTTCATAGTAGAAGACATATTTTATTTGTTGAGTCTCAAAAGAGATATTGCAAAAAAATTGGAACGTTGTCAAACTTGTTAGCTAGAAAAATACCAGAAGCAAAACACAGGGTTGTATACTCCACTCTCTGTCCCACATGTTCCTTGGCAAAATATCAGCATGGACTTTGTCCTTTGACTCCCTAAAACTGCGGGAAATCATGATTCAATTTTTGTCGTCGTGGACAGGTTTTCAAAAATGAATCATTTCATCCCATGTTTTAAAACATTTGATCCCTCTAAAGTGGCAAAGATTTTCATGGCGAATATTATTATACTGCACGGACTGCCAAAGACAAAAGTGTCCGAAATAGATGTACTCTTTATGAGCTAATTTTGTAAAACTTTTTAGCATATTATGAGAACTAAGCTGAGATTTTCCACATCCTATCATCCGCTAAAAGATGGCCAAACAGAAGTTGTTAATCGGAGTTTAGGTAATTTACTATGTTTCTTATAGGGATGTGCATTCGGTTCTTCGGTTCGGTTCGGTTCGGTTCTTTCGGTTCTCGGTTCTTTCGGTTATTTAAAACTAGTACCCATTTAGGAACCAATTAAAATTCGGTTCGGTTCGGTTCGGTTCTCGGTTCTTTCGGTTCTTTAAAACTAGTACCCATTTAGGAACTAATTAAAATTCAGTTCGGTTTGGTTCTTCTCGGTTCGGTTCGGTTACATTCGCGTTTCGGTTCCAAATGGTTACTTTCTAACCAAATGGTTACTTTGTAACCAGAAGAACCGTTTGGAACCGAACCCGAAAGGAACAAAATAGTTATTTTCTAACCAAATGGTTACTTTCTAACCAAAAAATCTATTTGGAACTGAACCCGAAAAGAACCAAATGGTTATTTTCTAACCAAATGGTTACTTTCTAACCAAAAGAACTGCTTGAAACTGAACCCGAAAAGAACCAAATGGTTACTTTGTAGCCAAAAGAACCGTTTGGAACCGAACAGAACCATGGATATTCAAAGGTATTGTTTCTTATTCGGTTCTTTATGGGTACTATTCGGTTCTCGGTTCCAAACCGAACCAAACCGAGAACTGTGGGTATTTAAGATAAGGAACCGTACGGGTATTTATAAGGAACCGGAACCGAACCGAATCCGTTATTTCGGTTCGGTTCGGTTCGGTTCTTCGGTTCCATACCCATATGCCCATGCCTAGTTTCCTAGTTGGTGAACATATCTGGTTATGACACGTTATTTTACATATTGCAGAGTTCGCTTACAATAATTCACTCAATCGGTCTATAGGCATAAACCCACTTAATTCGTTTATGGGAATAAACTCAAGATTCCTATAGATCTCATTCCTTTGTCAGTTTCGTAGAGACCGTCTGAATCATCTCAAGAGTTTGTACAACATCTTCACGGTTTGCACGCCGAGATCCACTGTTAGATCAATCAAAGTAATGAAAAATAGAAAACTACTGCTAATATTTGAACAGATCGGATATCGTTGGAGGCATATCATAGCGATTTTGATTTTATCTGAATGGCATTTTCGATAGGTTAAATGACACTCATTGATTGAACAATAACTTGAGTGGACCAATGACTCAGCTGTGTGTCTTGTACATTGATTATTGGGCTTGAGGGCTCATAGGATTGACCCGAATGTAAGATCCGACCCGAATGGCCGATGGATCTGGAAAAAAGTATAAATACCCCAACCAACAACATTAAATGGGTTAGATTTTTTCCAAGAAACATCAAATTAGAACAATAGGATCATATCCGATTTAACAAACTCTTCCCTCCGATCCATAGATTTCAACACCCCATCAACATAATCGTTCCTCGCAACGGCTATGTCTTAGGATTTTGTCTCTTTTAAAAAAGTAATCTCATCATCTTTTTTCTTGAGAAGATCTTGTAATTCTTTTTCTCCTTGAATAATTGATCGTTGGCACTCTTCTCATTGGTCAGTTCTTCCTTCAAGGAATCAATTTTTTTGGAAGTGGTAGATTGTAATTTAGTGTAACTAACTTGTAATTTTTCAAGATCAAACTTAGCTTGTGCCAAATCATCACTAAGTTGTTCCTTTTCATTGCCCAAAGTCTCAACCTTGCTCTGTTCGACTCTGATGGAATTCTTCAGGCCTTGATATTCAGTACAAAGAGAAACAATGTTGCTGGCTTGAGATCTGACTTGCCTCTCCAAGTCAACATTTGGCCTTATGTAACCTAAACCTGCATATCCCAAAGCATCATGCTCACTGGAAAATTCAAAGGATTCTTCATCATGATTCACAACATTGGCAATGGTATTATTGGGGGAAAGTCTTGTCAAAATCCAATTTATCAAACCCACTTAAATATAAATTTCCTATGTCGTCTAAATTCACTTCGCCTTTAGAGGAAGGTTGGTCAAAAGTAGGAAACACTGGAGTGGGAGGATCAGCATGTACCTCTTATTGGGAAGAAATTTCGATGGGAGTAATGGAGGGAAAGAGTTTGATTTGGAGTATGATCTCCGAACCGAGAGTAACATTTTTCTTTTCTTTTTTCGCTCTCTTATCACTACCCTCCATGCTCCTCTTCTTCCCTTTCTTATTCTTAACCTTAGAGAGTGTGGCTCTTTAGCCTCACCTATAATAACCACACAACATCCAACAATGCAAAATCAATCTCTATTAGGAGTCCCACACTACCCACATTGGGAAGCCCTAAAGAGAAATCATCATTTTTTATCTTCTTCTTAATTTTGTCAAGATGGCTAGGAGCCTCGTTCCTAGCTGGTAAATGAAGCTTACCATCTTTTTCGTTTATCCTTTTGAAGATATCAGCTAGCTTCAGGAGGACTGTTAAACTATCCCCACGAGAGCTCCCTGGTCGAGCTTGTTCTCCATAGATGTGCCCTCACCATGTTTGCTGCAGTAAAACAATTGTGGAAACAAGTTACCCAATTCTTTGTGGCCCATTGATTGAGCTTTGTAAAAGTGGTTCGTCCCTCCTCCAAATGTTTAAAGAACATCTTTGAAAACTCTGGAAGACAAATTCGATGTGAAATTTAATATCAACATCCGATGTGAAATTTAATATCATCATTCGATATGAAGTTTAATATCAATACACTGTAAAGAAAGTCGTAAATTCTTTACCTGAACTCTCCAATATATGGTCAGTAAACTTGGGTTTTTATTAGCTCTGATTTTTTTCCATTTTCTCAAGCACTACTGATGTAGAGGAATTGTGTCCTCCAAGGCTTGTCAGCCTCCAACAAGTCATCAACATATTTATAATCATTCCCCATGTTGAAATAATAAAATGGGATATAATGGTTTCAATATAAACTCGCATAGCAACAAACTCTTCTATAGGCATCGGAATTTTAAACAACCTTTAAGCTATGATGCTGGCTAATAATGTATACAAGGCATTGAGACTTAACTGACTTAAGCATAACCTCACCAAATGAAAGTATCTCACAATATCTGGGTCCAAAGGGAACCGAAGGCCCCAGTTAAGCACTTCAGTATATATCACTATCCCCAATTTTACTATCCATCGGAGTCTCTCTAGAATAGGAATTCTTACTTTGACAGACTCTAGAAAACCCTATTTTTTTTTCTGATTCCGCCCAATTCAGCTGTATGGGTATACACTCAGGAAATATTTTGAAGAACCAACATATATTTAACAGTGACCTTGGAGAAGTTACGCCCCACTCGCCCAAGAAGGAACTCCGAAAGCGGTTCGGCATCTGACGGTCTTACTTTTTCCTTATTTTCCCGAACTATACTGGTGTCGCTAGTATGACCAGATATCTCCAATCGGGAATCTACCACGCTATCCTATATCTTCTCATCTATTAGTTGTGGCTGTTGATCAGCCAACTTAAGTTTGACATCATTTTTTTTCAATACGAGAAGAATCGGTGAGTGAAATTGATGGATTTGGATATGAAGTAGGAACTATTGTAGGCTGTACCATTTTAGAACCTTCAGTGAGTGTTTCTGTATCCATGGCAGATAAAGTTATAGTTTTGGGTTTAGAAAGCCTGTTAATCCTTCGAGGTGTGTTTTCTCCTACATTCAACCCCATATAATTGAAAGGAGATGAAGTTTTACGACTGGTAACAACTTTAGTTTTGGTGAAAGGGAACTGAACCAGTGGTTCAAGATTTTTTAAAGATGGAGCAAAATAATTTATCTGAGAACTACTGATGGTTTATGGGATGATGAACTCTTGTCCGGTTCTGGTATCCCTTGTATGATCAATCCACCAGGAGAAACATGTAGTCCGACATCCATTCTGACCTCTCTTTTTTTCTTTCTCTAAATGAGACAAGTTGAGCCAGCCTCATTTGATTAAGGTAGTTCTTGCCGTGAACATACAAACTTTAGAGAAAATAGAAGAACTGAGAAAAATTGAAAGATCATGGTGTTTTTCTCTATCTAGAATCAGAGTTTGAAATTTTTTCTCACACTAGAAATGGAAACAGTGAAAATTCACACTTATATAGTTTAAAAAGAACTTGAGTCTTTTACCTAGGGGAGATGAACCTCTAACCATGATTAAAGGATATCAAAAGTAGATCTTTTAATGTTTAGACACAAATACTCAGAAAAAGAGGCTAAATGGTTCAATTACCACTTGACACGTGTAAAAAAACTGATTATAAAGTCATGACCTTTGAGTTGTTCGATTGACTCTTACAATTCACTTCGAAGGCAAATTAGACATTATCTACAATGGTTAGCTCTTCCGATTTTTTTTTTAAAAAGCTAAGGGGGCTATATGATCAGATTAGATATCGTTGGTGGCATATCATAGTGATTCTGATTTTATCCGAAGGACAGTTCAGACAGGTTGAATGAAACTCAATGATTGAAGAGTAACTTGAGTGGACCAATGACTCAGCTATGTGCCTAGCACATTGATTCTTGGGCTTGGGGCTCATAGGATTGACCCAAATATATGATCCGATCTGAATGACGCATGGATCTGAGAAAAAAATATAAATACCCCAACCAACAACATTAAAGGGGTCAGACTTTTTCTAGAAACATTAAATACAAGCATAAACCTTATTTCTCTCACTAATCTCTACAAAAATACTTAATATCAACCAATTAAAGGATCTTCCCTCTTTTACCCCTGAACTAGGTTTTTCCATCATCAATATTCATCATGAATTTCGAGAGTTTCTAGTTGGCAACTATGTCATGGTTCGAGTAAAACCTCAGTGGTTTCCACAAAGAATCTCAAAAAACTAAAAGCCACAGAGTCGAGTTCTTCTCAGTTGAGGAGTATTGAAATTTTAAGGAATCACAATTAATGTGGAGCTCTTATTACGCGTTTTAATAAGTTAGAAACTTATATGTTTTTTTGAAAATATAGTAGACCTTAAAGATTCTTGATATCACTTTTATAAAGGGTCTAGAGTGATTTGTATCAGTAGTTTATTTTGAGAAATTTAAATGAGTCTTACTCTATCATGCAAAATGAAAATTCAGGCGTAAAGCGTTGAGCATGAAGCTCTAAAACAAGGTGTGAAGCCTTGAGCATGAAGCTCGTTGAAGTGATTCCTGGTGTGGTTTATTTTTATCTGAGGGTAAGTTTGTAATTTTTGTTTAGAGTTTTGTGGAAGTTTGTAAGTATTTAATGTTTGGGTAGGGTGTAGAGGGGGAATTAAGCAGCCTGATTGTATTTAATTTTCATTACCCTCATTTAATGTTGGTGGTTGGGTATTTATACCCTTACATTTGGGCCTTATGGGTTTTTGGGTCATGTTTAATGGACCCGGGTCAAGTTCAAGGACCCATGAGCTCTTAGTAGGAGAGCAGGCAGTTTAGTCAAGAAGTGATTAGGTTTTAAGTACTTTAGTTCTGTTCGAATAGTCCAACGGATGATGGTGTCCGAATTATAACCGTCCGGTTAGGTAGACATTGTCCAAACTGGTAACGGAATCCGGACTCATCAATTCCAACCTATCTATCCTATATATTAATTTCTTACGTCACTTGAGTTGCTTCTTTCCGTTCCATACTCTCTTCTGTAGTTACTTTTTACTACATCTTCATTGATAAAAAAAATTGATATAACATTTTTTTATTCATTCACTCATTTTTTTCCCAATATATACCAATTTTTTAAATAAAAATTATACACAGAATCACATCACCTTAATAAATTATATTGTATTCATGTCTTTGGTTAGAAATATTGTATTCTCCCATTCAACTAAATGAGTACCCGAAATGTCTATGGCAGAGTGATGAAATTGTAGAGGTTAATAATTATTTGTCATTAATGGACAAACGTAAATAGGTCTTTTTCTCGTTCGCGCATAGAACTAGATGAACTTGGTATTCCAATTGAATGTCTCAACGAGTCCAACAATTATGAAAAACATGATAATATTTATCATGAACTTCAGATCTCAAATACTATCGTTTAGGGTTCCAAAAGCTTTTTTTTTGTATATATATATATATATATATATATATATATATATATATATATATATATATATATATATATATATATATATATATTATTTAAAAATATATTTTAATTACTGGAGCAAATATGATTGCATTCAGATTTAATTTGATTTTTTTAATAACTTCATTAAATTTCTTAGAATATTTGATTGTAATTTTTAGATATCTCCTATATAAAGTATCTAATACCCTAATGTTAAAACACTTGTTGTTTTTTTATAATAAAAATTTAGACTTCGTGTCTAAAATAATTTTGGGTTCTTGAAACACTAGATTAGGGTTTCGTCTATCATTTCTTCTCTTATATATTACGCTGCATCAGTTTGGTATCAAAACACGAATTCCTGCTACATAGATACATGATACAACATGGTTTGATATAGTTTCTATGGACACTTGCCATTGAGTGTTATGGCGTCCATGGAAATTTAAAATAAATTCTACTTATGGCGATAGAACGAATCGATACAGTTTTGTAATGAATAAATGCAATATTACACTGGTTCCATTAAATAGTAGTGTCTCTAAGACCACCACCAATAGTAAAGATTTTCATGCTCATACTGCACCAGTTAACCACCTTAGTTTTGACATTAAAGATGTAATTGGGTTGGTATTTGACAAACTAGCCTACGATAAATATGATGATGATTATCAAAAAAGCTGGTATTTGACAAGCCACTCTACAATGAGTATAATGATGAGGGCTAAGAGAAGAGCATTCATGTAAGAGAATTGGAAACGAAAGATAAGTTAGAGATTTTGAGACCAATTTTTTCATCAATTGTCGATTAAAAAAAAATTAGTACAGAGAAAGAAACCGGTACGGTGGAAGACAAGATTTATGCGAAGAAGGTAATCTGCAGACAATTGAGGTTCTATTGAAGAAGGATTGCAAAACAATAGATTTTATCATACAAATACGTCTTCCATGTATTTTTTATTGTCCTAAAGTCGGACCATTGTTTCGCTTTTGTGTGGATGCATGTTGTCGTGTTTGAAATGTAGAAGATGATATTTTTATGTTTGAGATTATGAATAGACTGATAGAAGAAAATATTATTGTTTTAATGTATAAAATGTTGGATTTTGTAATAAAATTTGGAGGAGTTTTGGGTGATGTTTGTAGAAAGAAAGAAAGGAAAAAATATACTATCATGAGGAGATGATCCCAATGATGTGTGATTTTGAATTGGGGATGAGTGATTTAGGACTTCTTGTTAAATCTGAATTTGAGTATTATGTATCGGTCTCCAATGTGAAGCATCTGGTGCCCTTTGCTCACCCGTATGATAACAATATGAATTCGAGTTGTTCTCAACCAAGGGAGAATGATGCAGTTGCAGAGGCCCACAATTATCTATCATTCATGGACAAACAAAAATATGCCTTTTTGTCACTGGAATATCAAATACGAAATAGATTGGCACTCAAATTAAACATCTTGACGAGCCAAACAATTGTCAAATTAGTGAACCAAATCTGACTGCATTTAGATTTGATTGGAATTTTGTATTTAATGTCTTTATTTTATTTCTTAGAATATTTGATTATGGTTTTTGGATGTCTCGTGTATAAAGCATCGCATACCCTAATGTTAAGATAATAGTTTATTTTTTATAATAAAAATTCAGACTTTATGTATATGAAAATCGTGTATTCTTGAAATCCTAGATTAAGGTTTCATCTATCCTTTGTTCATTTTTATATTCCAACGCATCATAGAATTTGTAAATTCCATGGATTCCATGTCTACAATAGTGTCATCATGTCTCATAATTTCCATTGTGAAAAAAAGTATCTACATTTTTTATCATTGATCATAGCCTCATATTCTGCTGCAGTTGCTAGTGCTCAGTCGAAGTTAATAAGTTTATTAAATCTCCGTCCGGAATTAAATATGTATAAATTTTCCATAATCCATACTGTCTATACTTGTCAAGATGGTTAACATGAAGTCTCATATTTTGATTAGGATTTTGGTCATGAATATAAAATTCACAAGTCGAACGTTTAGTATTTTCAATTTCCCAAAGTGTTGGTCCATCTCTTGGAGGTTCATATACTACACCAACAAAAATCTATTTGACAACTTGTGGTCAGGGTGTTTAAAGTATCATACATATAATCCGCGATAAAACCAGACACCCATCCATAATGATTATAGTCGCCCAGTCATGTATAGTCCATCACAAAGTATCCATCTTAATCTATCTATTGTAGTCAAAGACTGATAACCTTTAGATTTTTTTTTATATGATCTAGCTTATCCGGCAGGAGTCATTCCAACATACACACTATTTGTTGATACTAAATCATCACTAATATATCTCTCATGAAAATGTAATCTACATAACTTTACCGCGTTATTACCGTGTTGATATGACAATGTAATATCTTGAAAGGGCTGGAAAGTCATATAGCTAGCTTTGAACTTCAACTAACATCTATTTTGTAGCCAGCTATGACTCAGATTTGATTTTCTTAAGAAGGACATGGGCACAAAGCTAGTAAAATATAATGTTAACTAAGAGAATTTGAGAATGTAAGTTTATGTGTATATTATCTTCATGCCAGATTTTTTAGCCACTCGGATTTTTTACTAGTTTATGCCAACGCCACAAACTCATATTCCATTGTTGAATTAATAATACAAGTTTATTTTTATGCCAAATATATAACACATCTCCACTAAAGAATACTCACCCACTTGTGGAAGAATAATCTTCGATATTGGAAATATAACTTGCAACCAAATAAACTTCAAGAATCGAAATAAATCCAATCTAAGTCAAACAATAATCTATGGATATTTTCAAATACTTGATACTTGGTTTAAAGCTCTCTAGTGATGTGAACTAGGATTTCTAGTATACATACTAAGATCTCCAACAACATAGGAATATATATCTCAATGTTAGTCATGTCATACATAAGACAACTAATGGCTCTTTAGTATTCCAGTTGAGATATTGCAACATATTGATAAGGTGGAAGCTTAATGTTAGAACTATAAGAATGCTAATAGGAGAACAATATTTCAAATTAAATTTATCCAATATATTCTAAATATTTGAAATTGAAAAATTGATATACTATTGTTCTTTTGCTTGATCTTTATACTAAGAATATTCTTAGCTTCCCCCAAGTCATCATCTCAAAACTAGATGACAATAATTTCTTGGTTTCATGAACTTGCTTTTGCTCAACCAAAAATCAACATGTCATCCACATATAGACAAATCATAACTCATTTACCATAAGCATCAAAGTTTCTATATACACACTTGTTTGCTTGATTAAGAATAAAACCATTAGACAATACCAAATTATTAAAAAACATTATGCCAATTTTTTGTGCTTGTTTCATATCATACACAGATTCATTCAAGTTGCAGATCTTATTTTCTCAACTCGGCATAACAAACCATTCCGGTTTTTTCATATAAATCTCTTCATCCAAATCATCATTCAAGGTTTGATGACTTATAAAATTGTGTACAGATGCATGTGCTATCAACAATTTAATAGGGGAAATACGAACAATCGGAGCATAAGTATCAAAGAAGTCAATCATATAGCTTTGTCTAAAACCTTTAATAAACAATCTGGCTTTATACCTTTCAATGATACCATCTATTTTAATTTTTATTCTAAATATTCGTTTTTCCCAATGATTTATAACCAAAACGTAAATCCACCAATTCCCATATGTTATTATGCATTATATGATATATCTCATCTTAGATTCATTCCAGAATAAAACATCCGTTTATGTCATAACTTCACTAAAAGTCCTTTGATCATCCTCAATAATAAAACAATATTAACACTGATAGTCAATCTTATCTTTTTACCCTCCAACCAAATAAAATTGAAAATTAGATCCAAAAGACTTACCTTTTCTAGCTATAGTGCTTCACATTGGTCCATTGGCGTACATAAACAATACCAAATGATACATTTTCAACTTGAAGTGAGTTCATACTGAAATAGTTCTGAATCATATGTAAATTTTTCTTCATCAAATATCGCATCTCTTGACTTTATAACCGTGTTTACAAATACATTGTCATTAGATTCTAACACATAGAACCTATATGCAACAGAGTGCTCAGTCTACTGAATAAAGATACAATTTATACATCTTTCACCCAAGTTTTTCCTTTTAGGTTCAGTGAGTCTTACAACTTCTCTACAACCCTAAACTCTAAGAAAACTCAATATTTGAGGCTTTTTATACCAAATTTTATATGAGGTAATCTTATTCCTTTTAGTAGGGATTATATTCAACAAATAAAATGTTATTAATATAACCTCACCATAAGATCCTTCACTCAAACCCGAATATGATAACATGAATTTATTTATTTATTTATAATTCATATCATTCATGTATGATGCACCATTCTTGTGCGGTGTATAAGGAGTCATGGTTTCATGTATTATACCAGTAGACTATATTGGATTATAATATTCACCTTCTCTGTCAATACATAGATTTTTGATCAAATAATTTTTATGTAGCTCTACTTATTCTTTATACATTTTAAATTTATCAAGAGCTTTATTCTTAGCATGCAACAACTAAATATAGAAATACTTATATGCATCATCAATAAAAGTAATGGCATACTTTTTATTTCCTCATGAAGATGTAGCATGGAAATCAAGTAAATCATTATGTACTAATTCTAATATTTCGGAAACTCGGTTAACATTATTGAAAGGTATTCTGGTTATCTTTGTTAATATGGAAGTCTTACATTTCCCATTATTTACATCAGCAAGAGATATACGACTCATTTTCGACATATCTTGATTCTTTTATAATATACATGTCCTAGTATAGCTTGTCATAATTATGTTTTATTCAAATTTCTACAAGCATTGGTAGGTAGAGGCCATGCAAAGATTTCTATTATAAAACAAAAAATCAACATTTAGCATAAACATATCATTAAATAAATATCAAAAGTCTACAAATACACCATGTTTTGGAAAAATATACTTCCCACTTTCATACACTTGTTTGCAACCAAAATTGTTCAAGACAACACAAGATAAGAGATTATTCTGAATCTAAAGAACATACAAAACATTATTCAATAATACATATTTTCCGGATGTAAAAACTAGCTTAACATTTCCTATTATTTTGATTGGTTCAGTTGAAATATTTCTCATCTTTAATGTAAATCTATATTCAATTGGTTGAAAATCATTGAACCAACAAAGATCTTTACACATATGACATTTTGCGCCCGAATCAATCTACCATGCAACATTATCATCATGCACATAAAATGCTTAAGATATTAGCGACATATAATTCTGACAACAATTATAATTTTGAATTACAATCTCACTTGGTTTCTTTTCTGGATCTTTAGACCCACTTGGAAAAATATTGTTCTTGCATTTACCAATCCAACAATCCTTCCTAAAATGATCATGTTTGCCACACTTCCAACATGCCAACTTAGGCTTCTTGTTTGAAATAACTATTTTGTTTCCCTTAAACTTTATTTTATTATAAATTTTTCGTTTATATTCTTAGTGAATCCACTGTTTGCAGCCATATTCACATAAGGATTTCCTACTTGGTTCTTACCCTTAGGATTACTGATTTCTTCTTGTAACCTTAAAGAATCTTCAATCTTAAATTGACTCTCAAGTTCAACTAGAGTCATATCTTCATTCTTGTGTTTTAGAGTGTTTTTAAAATATTTCTATGATGGTAGTAATTTGTCTCTAACACTAGACAGCGAAATACATTCATCCATTTTCATGTTATATTGGACAATTTATCCATAATTCTTAACAATTCATTATACTTTTCCATGATCGGTATAGAATCAACCATTTTATATTTTGATAAAGTTACTAAGCATAAAATTCTTGCTAGAAACATCTTCGGTCATATACTTGGATTCAACTGAATCCCAGTGTTTTTTTTGCAAACTCAACATTTTGGTATACATCAAATGAGGAATCATACATATTATTTAATATGCAGACACTAACATATGTAATCATTATTCTCTCGTTTGTAACACGTTCTTGTTTACTTTATCCTTTCATTCTCGATAATATCTAGCATTTGAGTGCTCAAAACATACACAACCTTCAGGATGGTCAACAAGAAATATTATTTCATGATCTCAATAAAACAATTTCCTTTGATGTTCCCTTCTTTAGAGTAATTAGCCACCCTAAAATATGGTAATAAAATTTATGTCGAGACGACAATATCCATACCATAAACATGAGGAAAACGGTTTTCTCATGTTATTTCTTTAGCCGTTATTTTATATGACAACAATATTTTTGACAAAATATTAGTTTATTTACACATAACCCTTCTAAGTTATTCTTCAACCCTTTTAAAATATTTTGTTGGTGACTTTTACTTGTTCATTTTCTTGAGGGTGAAAGGGTGTTGATATTGTTCGAGTCTTCAGGTTTGATAAAAACAATCCATACATATGTTTTGAAACTGATTTAAATCACTTATCATCAAGAGTGGTTCCGTCTCCATCCATTTTGAAATAATCACAAGTGAAGCTCTTTTAAGATCACAAGTTACTCCTCAGGGAGAAAGCATCGGAAAATAGGAAGTGTTATATATATTCACTCTAGTGGAAGCTACTTGTGTTTCTTAAAACTTGGAAAAATGGGTAACATTTTTCACATGATCGAGATATAAATCTATAAAGAATTACTAACCTACATGTCAAAATTTATACCTTTTTAATAGCTCGGGGAGTTTTTATAAAAGCCACATCCTCTAATTACACCAGGTTTTCCTTTTTTTTCTCTTTTTACGAACCTGATAACCAAGGAATCTCTTGGATCAAACCTCAAAGGTGTAATTCTCTAATTTTAATTTAAGGTTGACATCTCTTAAATTCTCAAATGTCTCAATAGTATGGTAATGTATTTGGCATATTCACCACTCTTCACAAGCATATCACATTCCTACTAATTTGGCCAACACAAGTCTTATTAACTAACCTTTGTAAAGTCACCCTTGTATTTTTTAATCTGAAGGCATGGCTTTATAATAATGTAAACCTTGATTACTTACGAAGATAATATTTTCTTGATCATATGGATGCATTTTGATTTGGTTATACCTAGAGTAAACGTCTATACAAGATAGAATATTATTACCCGAAGTTGAGTTCACTAACTGATCCACCCTCGAGACTGGGAATGAATTTTTAGGGCACACCATATTCAACTCCATAAAATTGACACACATCCTCCAACTTGTATTCATCTTTTTAAAAAAAATTGGTTTAGTTGCCCGCAAGGCATATTGTGATTCCTTGATGTGACTTAAGCTAGACGACTAATCTACTTTATAATTTATTTCTTTAGATCTCTCAACTAAAACGTCCCTCATTATCTATGATATGGGCATATCATTTGGGTTAGCTCATAACTTATGGTAATTACATCAAATAGAACCCCGGTTACATCTCTTGTTGACCAATCAAAAATATTTAAGTTTTTTTAATAGAAATGAGATGAGTTCACCTCTGATATCTCTTATGAGAAAACTCCCAATGCTTAGATTATTTTCCTTCTAAAAATAATAGGCTTTAGTGTCCTCTAAGTGAACAACAAACTATGGGTCTCTTTAGGATTGTTAACAACCTTGACCCATTCACAAGGCCTCAAAAAGTTTTATTTTCAGTGTCATAGATGACACATAGCATTCCTGGGCCACCTTATGATTACTTGAGGCTATATTTACCTTATGTCTCACTACATACAAAAAGCTTTGTGAATTGGAAATGCAATGACGTGCATAAAATCTAACTAAGAATTACCACAGATGATGTTTTAGGAAGTGGGATTGTCTACCACTATGTAAAGAACATGAACTTACCTTTTGGATTCATATTTCCCTAAAAAAACCTCAATTTAAACTCTCTGATGACGATAACGCTCATCTGAGTGAAACCAACCATTGTTCTGAAGAATGAATAACGAGTGAACTATATATTTTGTACTTATTAGCTTTGAAAATAATATTCGTCGAACATATTGTATGTATTAAAACTCTCTGAATTTATTCCCGTCAACAACATTAATCATCAAGAAAATATCTTCATGAGGGCCAAAAATACCTTGAAGATTGTCATTGTAAACAATTATGAGAGGTAAGAAGCTCGATAGAAGTGGGATGATGCCATTCCATGAATATGTGCTTCAAGACTTCCAATATGGATCTTTATAGAAGAATTAGTTATCCTAAAAACAGATTATCCCCCAGAGATCACAAGAAGTCCGAAAGTTGAGCTAAAGTCCCCACCAAAAACGGTTCATACCATATAAAGGTTCCCTATTGGGTCAAGATATTCATTGGACACATTAAAAACTTTAGCTTCTTGTTCCATTATCATCATCGTATTTTACTTCTTATAGACATCCGTCGGGGTCCTCGATCCTCCTGCCCTAACAAGGTTTTGTTCAGTATGTGGAGGATTTTGTGCAGTAGTAATAAAGTTTTTGAAAAACTGAATCAACTTCTCATTATTTATCAGGTTTTAGTACTGTTTATAGACATCCGTTTGGGTCCTCAATCCCCCTGCCCTAACAAGGGTTGTGTTCATTATGTGGAGGCTTTTTTGAAGTAGTAACGTGGTCTTTGAAAAACTAAATAAACTTCTCATTATCTATCAGGTTTTGGATTTCCTCCATCAAATATATACAATCTATAGTCCAATACTCGATATCGTTATGGTGTTTGCATAATCTATTATGATTTTCGTCCCGAGGTCTTATAAAAAGAAGTGGTTTTTTTGTACATGACATATAGTTTCCACACTTGCACTAAACTCTGATTAGTTGTCATTCTTTATCCACTTGTTTATGCACTCATCTTGACCCTTGAACGATAGTCCTTCTAGGCATGAGGCACTGTACTTTGGAATATGCCCGTTCAAAGCCCGATGTTGTTGTACCATATTTTGCACAAGTGTTGTTTGAAAAATAGAGAGATTTTTCATTGTTGCTAATGTACATGTGATGTTTGGTAGAGTGTTACAGTCATGATATAAATCGGGGTTGACGATTGATAATTTTACTAAGGCTGTCTGTTTGGGATAAGACGTAGTAGCATCATCTCTTTGACTTTAATTTGTGACTCTACCTGATACAGCAACACTTTGAATTACAACAAGTTTTATTTTCATAAATCAATCTTCAGAGTCTATGGGAGAATTGTTTGTCTCAACGACATACAAGTAACTTCTTCACTACAATCCTTAATTCCATTCTTAGTATGAACAAAACACCATGTATTATATATTAATATTTCCCCAAATTATTTCTTACAATGGATGATGAAGTCTTCACGAGAGGATGATCATACAGATGTTAGTTTTACTTCATCTGGTATATAATAGAAAAATAGAAAGTGGATTTTGCAAAGATTGCAAGTGAAGATAATCCTTTGGATGCTCTAACAAATATAATAACAGTTTCAAAGTTAACATGTTGTATGAGAGTTTTTCAAGTCTGGAATGCATGTGGATTGGATGCTCTAACAAAGATTACAAGTTTGTTATAACTGCAAGTGTACAATTTGATCATAGTCGTTCATCTGTGTATTAGTATAAGTTATTGAAACAACATTAATCTCCTATTGTGAGCATGTTGTATGTTTATATTTGAGATCCTATATATATTAAGGAGTATCACATGTGGTTTGTGTGCATTTACTTTTCTGAGAGAAACGAGCGTTAATACGATAAAATATTGAATAATTTAAGTGTTTTTAGAATTGATGAATTTTTGAGAGAGAATCACGAAGAATACAATGATATAAATATTGAGAGCTAAGAGATACCTCTAAAAATATTGTATTCGCTTTTGAGAAATTTTGCATATGTTGTATTTTCTTGTATTTGTGTTATTGTAATTCTTTGTAACTCTTTTGTTTATAAAATCATATATATTGCCGTAGATGTAGGATTTCTCTATAATCCAAACCACATAAATTTCGAGAGCCAATATATAAATGAAATAGTATATCAAGCACTTAGATTACTAATGATCCTTCACAGTCAAGCAAACTTGATTGAGTAGATCGATTACGAATTTTGTTCAAATATTATAGAAGAATAATGTTGTTTTAGAGATGATATGGAAGATAATTTAATAGATGAATGAGAAATTGATAGGTTTATATTTCATTTATAGAGAACAAACTAAAAAATTGATCAAAATGGATATTTGATTTAATCCAATTTTTTTTACGAAAAAAACTTGATCAAATCGAATATCCGATTTGAAAAAAAGTTGCAAATAGGATATTCAATTTATAACGAGAAAAAATACTATAAATATGATACTTTTTGTACATTATCCCCATACTTATCTTCATACTTCTCACACAATCAGTATACTTCAAATTTTATTCTCTCAATTTATATTTCTAATGGTTCCGAAAGGAAAGTCTAAAAAAACTCGAATTGATGTAGCCAAAACATCCTCAATGACTTGAAGAAGAACCTAGATAGATTCATCGCTACATTAAGATGTATCCGAGAGTATTAAAGAACGGATAAACTATATAAAATTTCTAAAGATATATAGTTGAAAGATATAATAAACTATTAATTGAAAGATCTAATTAAAAATTTAAAATATCCAATATTTGGAACATATAAATTATTCAATGATTCTAATATCTATTTTAAAGATCATAAAAAATTAGTTGGAAAATCTAATAAACTATTTAAGATATATAATAGTTGAAATATCTAAATATATAAAGATTCCAATAACTTTCAAGATATAGTTTAAAGATCTAATAAATTATTAATTGAAAATATCTAATAAATTACTTAAAATAGTGAATATTTCAACGATATAATAGTTTAAAGATCTAATAAATTATTATTTGAAATATCTAATAAATTACTTAAAATAGTGAATATTTCAAAGATATAAATATTTAAGATTCCAACCATTTTAAAGATATATTTTAACGTTATAAATATAGTTGAAAGATCTAATAAATTATTTAAAATATCTAATAGTTGAAAAATTTAAAAATCTAAAAAATTCAACAACTTTAAAAATATAGTTTAAAAATTCAATAAACTATTAATTGAAAGATCTAATAAAATATTTAAAACTCTAAATAAAACTGCAAAAATATTTCAAATATTGTGTTTATATTATACATATTTTAATTTATTTTATTCGGCTAAATAAATGAATATAAATTAATTTTTAATAACCGTATTAAAAGAATATGATAAACTATTAAATCTAATAGATTTGTGAACGATTAAAAAACTGTAATGACATGACTTGAATGTGAATCTATAACAACATGACACTGTAATGGTATAAATTTATAACGACTAGACGTTTATAAATGCGTTGGGACGTTAAGGTAGACACCTCTAACTCTCATTAGAGGGGTCTAATGGCATGTATCACAATATAAATTAGTGGGATCACGGTAGAGCTATCAGGAGCGGTAAAACACGGTAACTCCATGCACATAACTATCATGCATACGGTAAAACACGACACAACTGTCACGCAAATGGCAGAACACGACAAGATTAACGTAAATGCAGTCACAACCATCAATTTTATATTATTTTTATAACAAACGATATTGTTTTGTATATTATAATTCAAAAATAGTGTAAGGTTATTATAGTTTTATTGTTATACTTTGATTATTATTATTATGGTTTGATTATTATAATTTGATTATCAATATTACATGTTGTTATATTTTGATCATTACTTATGGTATAAATATTGTTATTGTCTCATAAAAAAATTATTATGTAGTTTGTACATTATAATTTAAAAATATAATAAGATTTTATAGTTTTATTATTACACTTTGATTATTATCATGGTTCAATTATTATGGCTTGATTATAAATACTACAGATGGAATATGTAATTCACTACTTGCAAGTGATAAAATTATTGTAAAAATAGTTTGATTATACGATAACTTGTTATAATTTGTTTATTTTTATAAGTGATAAAAATATTCTCACGACTTACATATTATGCAATTCCGGCTCTAAGACTGTATTTTTCTTAGAGTGGCCGGACTTCGCAAGTTCTAAGCTTGGATTTCCTTTAAGTAACACTAACAATTGAATTTTTTCTTCAAGAGGCTTCCAACTGGCCCTTCAGTTTACGCTATCTATGACGTTCCTACTTTAACACGAAAATTTACTATATCTGGAGAGAGATGAATGATATAATTTTTGGAACCTCTTTTATCATCGCCTCTACGATATTGTATCACTTATTTTCAGGCTTATGACTAAGATTTCTCAGAACCAAGGTGGTTTAGCCTATTCAATCTTTATGGTCTTTAACTTTAAATTGTCTTTTTTATTTTTTCTTTGCATATTAGACTCACTTCCATATTGCACTCACTCCTTTCTAACTGGTTTGATGTTTTCACTCTCTCATTTTGCTACCAAGTTGTTTGATCCTAATGGTTTTTCTCTCCTTTGATTATTTTTTTACATTCCGATTTTGGCCAAGTTCGGATTTATTTACTATCATACTGTTTTTTTCACAGATTATATGTAAATCTTTAGAATATGTCCAATATATTTATAGATATAACTATTATTTTTATTTTGATATATTTTACCTAATCTTAATAATTTTTTGAAGGCCAATTATTTTATTTAAATAAATCACAAATTCAAACCTAATATTAATACATAAGATATATGGATAACATGAACATGAACTGAGGGTCTATCAATTAATCAATATAGAGATACGAACTACAACAGAACGAGGTTTTTGAAGATTCAGAGGTCAAAGAATGAGCATTGGAAGAAGATGATAACATCGAAGAATAGAACTCTCGTTGAATCATCGTCTTCAATCAAATTGCAATACTTTTTAAAGGTCCATTTTATTTTCTCTTTTACTCCTCCTACTACTACTACTAAATATTCGAGTCTAAATTGGGAAAATGAGATGGATATTGGACAGAAACAGAAACACCGATTTAACAATGAGGTTGTGCGATGGCATTTCTTTCTTTAACCAGATGTTACTTCTGCGTCCTCGCCCTTTTGTTGTTCAATTTATTCAGTTGTTGACCTCAATTGTTAGAATGAAACACTATGCCTCAGTTCTTAATTTAGCCAAACAGATGAAAGAATCTTGATTTGGTTGTTCCCGAGAAATCATTATGAATCTTGATTTTCTATATTGGTTTAGATTTAATGGATAATAGGATGATCTGTAAAAGTGGTACAAATTGTAATAATTGAGCGAGTGTGTTATTTGATCAGAATCATTAATCATGATCTTAGTACAAGTTTGTTATAACTGCAAGTGTACTATTTGACCATAGTCGTTGATCTGTGTATTAGTACAAATTATTAAAACAATTTCCGTTTGCTATTGTGAGCATCTTGTATATTTGCATTTGAGATCCTATATATAAAATGGAGCATCACAAATGGTCTGTGTGCATTCCATTTTATAAACTCAAAGCTTTTAGAAGAAGAAACAAACGTTAGTACGAGAAAACATTGAATAAATTTAGTGGTTTTAAAATTGATAAATTCTTGAGAGAGAATCATAAAGAATACAATCATATAAATACTGAGAACTAAGAGATACCTCTGAAAAAATTGTACTCACTTTTGAGAAACTTTACATAAATTCTACTTGCTTGTATTTTATGTTATTGTAATTTTTTCATTTATAAAATCATATATATTACCTATGGATGTAGGATTTCTCTCTAATCCAACCATGTAAATCTTGTGTTGTTCATATTTTTTTGTTAAGAATTTATACTTGCGGGTACCAAACTGATAAGAGGGGATTCCCCGAGTAAGCATCCGAACGAACAGAAAAGGAAAATGACGAGCTTGGACTAAGACAATAGATAAAGAAGAGGAAAAAGAGCCAAAATATTCAAAAGAGCAAACAAAGGAGGAGGAGTCAACGTAAATTGAAGGGATGAGTTGTCCGGCCAGACCAAGGACACAATAACCAAATAGAGAACGAGCTCGTGCATAACTACTCGAATAGAGGAAAAGAGTGTCCAAGTGACCAGAGATGATTAAGAAACCTCAGACACATGCAGTTCTGCACGAGTCTTATCGTGCTCAAGAGCCAAGCCAGCTCGAATTAGCACGTGTGTCCAGTCAAAGCAAAAAATTGAAGAATAAAGCATTTCCTCGTTCGTCATTTAATATTGCTATCAATTTGTAGTTAAACCGTTTACGTAGTCTGTCTGAAATTATAGGAGAAATTATGTTAGTGAGTTAGTGGGGTAATAAGTGGAATTAAATACAAATATAATTGCCCACTAACTAGGAAAGCTATAAGTAGGAAGATTCTCTTGATAAATGATATGATCTTTTTCCTTGTCTCTTTTCTGACTATACATGAATCTCTACTTTGGCAATAACTTGTTATTCCCGTAATAAATTTTGGCGTCGTCTATGGGAAAACAACAAATTATTAACCATGGTAGTCACAAGGTCAGGAATCGAGAGGGATGACCAGGAAACGAATGAAGCAACAATGAGCATAAGGGGAGTAACGACTCCCCCTCTCAGGCAAAGCACCCTATACCCAGTTATCGTCGCATCCTAAGGAGGCAATCCCACGACACCCATCGGGACAGTCAATCTGGAAGAACTATCGTCTTTGCCCGCAGTTGTTTCTCGGGTCGAAGTACAACCCCGCAACCGGTGGATGTTCTTGAGGCCCAAGAAGCTTTGGAAGCCAACCCCGCCGTTGATCCGGTGGTCCAGAACTGGAGCAAAAAATCCAACATCTCAAAGAGGAGAAATTGAAGGTAGCGTTTGAGCGAGAATCGAGAGAACAAGCCATGCACGCCACAATGGTCGGGATGAATGATGCTATTCACGCCCTCACATCTAAGTTCAAGGGGACAAGCCAAGTCAATCAGCTATCTGGCCTGGAGGCTAGCAAAGTTAACAGGACAGAACAATCATCCAGGCACCTCGCGTGATGAGTGCCCCATGGTTTAAAAGATCTAATTGGTATTTCTGCGCTTATCATAATGACCATGGGCACTGCACAGATGAGTGGTAGCAACTCAGAAAAGAGTTCCAACGACTGATTGACAACGGAGAGTTGGTACAATATATCAAACCATCAAATTAAGATTGCCGCGAAGAGGTTCGTTCTCCCATCATCTAGAAACGTGGAAATGGAGAAGAAAGGGAAACTAATAAACAGCAGTGGCTTCTCACGATATCAGGGGGTAATTCAGCACCACTCCAGAGGAACACCTCAAACAAACATGCTAAAAAAACTTGACGTGTATGAAATCGATGCCAATTCTTACCGCAATTACAGGGATCCAGTATCCAATCTCATGTTCAATGACGACAATCTCAGAGGTGTCTATCTGCCCCATGAGGACACATTGACTATCCATATAGATATCAGAGGAGTTATAGTGTATGAAATTAATGCGAATTCTTACCGCAATTACAAGGATCCAGTAGCCGATCTCACATTCAATGACGACGATCTGAGAGGTGTATGTCTGCCCCATGAGGACACATTGACTATTCATATGGATATCGGATAAGTTATAGTGACTCGTGTTCTGGTCGATGGCGGTAGCTCCGCAAACATAATATTCAAAAGTAGTTTTGATCGCATGCAAAACGTACCTCCATACCAGCCAACGCAGCACACTTTGGTCGGCTACAAGGGTAGAACTTCACAATATGTTGGGGAAGTAGAGTTACCGGTGAAAGTCGGCCACAGAGCCACCAAAAAAGAGCTAAAAACGTTGTTCATAATTGTCGATGCACCGAGCCAATACCATGCCATTGTTAGGAGACCGTGGATGCATAGGAGGGAAGCAACACCGTGAAAATTCAAGCATTGCATAAAGTATCCAGTGGGCAGCTTGGTGTAGGTACGATACAAGGAAGCCAAACGATCGCGCGAACCTGCTACACGGTCGCGACGAATCCAACCAAACCGCTCCGATAGCAATTAAACGACGATGGGGTCCCTGAACCGGAGCCACTGAATCCTACCTCGCAGGACCCAGTTAACGACCCATGTAAGATAAAAAATTCTATGGATACGATTACCGAAGTGGTGGACGTACCTATAGTTGATGGTCGCACGCTTCAACTTGGAAGGGAGTTATCTTAAGACTTTAAGGTACGCTTAACTGCTTTATTGGCAAAAAAATTAGATGTCTTCGCCTGGGAGGCAACTGATTTCTCCAGGGTTAGCCCATCAATTATATGTTAAGAACTAGCTATCAACCCTTGCGCCAAGCCAATAGGCCAAAATCCTAGTTTTTTTTTTGTAGAAAAACAAACGGCCATACTAAGAGAGATGGCCAAATTAAATCTTCTGGGACACATCCGGAAAGCACGGTATCCGGTCTGGATAGCTAACCCTATTTGGTAAAAAAGAAGAACGGCTAGTGGCGAATGTGTGTGGACTTCACCGATCTAAATCAGGCATGCCCTAAAGATGTCTTTCCACTGCCGCGTATCAATCAGCTAGTTGATTCAGCTTTGGGTTGTGAATACTTGTCATTTATAGATGTCTATTCTGGATAGAATCAGATTCGACTTTACCCTTCCGATCAGGAGCACACCGCTTTTCAAACTCAGAGAGATTTATATTGCTACAAGGTCATGCCTTTTGGTTTAAAGAATGCCGGGTTGACAGACCAACGACTGATAAATCGTATTTTCCAAGACCACATGGGAAAACATTTAGAAACATACATCGACGACATAATTGTTAAAACTCATGCAGAAACACAACACTTGGAAACATTGCAGACATTTTTTTATTTACTACGTCAATTCAACCTCAAGCTCAACCCGGATAAGTGTTCTTTTGGGGTCTCTAAGGGAATGTTCTTGGGTTATGCGGTGAGTCAACGAGGTATTGATACCGATCATTTCCAACTAAATGAAATTCTAAAAATAGACCCTCCAAAGAATATAAAGGAGGTACAATGTCTCACCGGAAGGCTAGCAGCGTTATCCAGGTTCATTTTCCAAGCATCAGACAAGAGTCATCACTTTTTTGAGGTCCTACGAGGAGCTAAGAAATTCTCCTAGACAGAGGAGTGTAGCAAGGCTTTCACCGAGCTCAAGAAATGCCTCACTTCTCCAGAGATCTTATCTGCACCTGTGGCTGAAGAACCTATGTTCCCATATCTATCAATATCACTGTTTTCCGTCAGTTCAACATTGGTTCGCGACCAGAACGGGGTACAACACCCGATATATTATACGAGAAAAACACTAACGGATGCAGAAACAATATATCTTAATCTTGAGAAGCTACCTTTGAGTTTAGTTATCGCCGCCCAAAGAATGCGCACATATTTCCAAGGGTACATCATCACTGTGCAAACAACTTTCCCTCTCCGAACAGTACTATAGAAGCCTGACGTCTCTGAGCGTCTCACAAAGTGGAGTATCGAGCTTGGTGAGTATGAATTTTGATTCGAATCGCGGGTAGCTATTAAGGGACAAGTAATCACCGATTGTTTTGCTGATTTATCCTCCACCAGGAACCAACAGGCTGATACAGAGGATCCAGAAGTAACAAAGCTAGACGAGTGGATCGTTGAAGTTGATGGCGCATCCTGCGCATCTGGTGGAGGAGCAGGAATTATCTTACAATTTCCAAAAGGCAAGGAAATCAAGCAAGCGGTTCGTTTTAATTTTCCAGTCACAAATAACGTGGCAGAATACGAAGCTTCTCTTTGTGGCATGAAATTAACATTAATTTGTGGAACGCAGAACATTAGGGTCAAGTCCGACTCCCAATTAGTAATCAACCAAGAAATGGGTACTTACGATGCCAGACAAGAAGGTATCAAAGACTACCTTGTTATACTCAAAGAATACGAATCTAAATTCACCCATGTCTCGTACGAGCAGATCTCACGAAAGGACGATTCAGCAGCAGATCTCTTAGCCGAGACAACAACCTTGGGAGAACACCCCATAACTTCCAATGACATAACTCATATCTACAATAGAAACCATCAACTCAATCGCACATGACAACAACTGGAGGAAAACATACTTATAATACATGACATCTGACCAAGTGCCCACGAACAAAAACGAGGCCCGAGCAATGCAAATTAAGGCGACCATATTTTGTGTGCTCGATAACATCCTATAAAAGAAGAGTTCAACTTGGCTTTTACTACGATATCTTTATCATACAGAGGACACTTCAGTCTTAACTGGTCATCATTCAGGGGAGGCATGTGCTCACTGTGGTCATCGAACGCTAATTGGCCGACTCCTTTTGGGAGGATATTATTGGCCTGAGCTAGAAGCTAATGCGGAAAGTCATGTACAACAATATCACAAATTCCAAGAGTATGCCAACACGCAATATAGGCCCACAGAGCCAATGCAAAATATTCCCGTTCCATGCCCTTTCGACTAATGAGGGATATATCTGATGGGCCATTTACCAATGGTTACTAGGAAGAGGAAGTTTCTTATCGTCGCAGTAGATTATTTCTCCAAATGGGTTGAGGCCAAAGATTTATTAAGAACACGGGCACATGCGGTATCTGAATTCATTCATAATCAGATTTTGACAAGATATACTATCCCATGAATTCTAATGACAGATAACGGTCCACAATTTCAAAATTCAATACTCACCAACTTCTGCAAACGATATGGGATCCTCTAACACTTATCTACCCCATATTACCCCCAAGCCAATGGATAAGTCGAAGTAACCAATAGAACGTTGCTTGAAGGACTCAAGAAAAATCTTGAGGGAGCCAAGGGAATATGGCCGAATAAATTAGCTAAGGTATTATGGGCATATCGAACCACTCCACGATCAACAATGGGAGACACCCCTTTCGCCATAGTATACGACACCGAAACATTCATCCTAGCAGAGATTATCATGCCAAGCCATCAAATAGAACACTAAGAAGAAGAGGAAAATTTAATAGCCTGATTAACGAGTTTAGACCTCCTCGAAAAACGACAAGATGAGGCCCGCATACGAGTAGAGAATTACAGAAGTCTGATGAGGGGGTGCTTCAACGCTCGGCTCAAGCCTCGCTCCTTTAAGGTGGGAGATCTGGTATTAAAGAAAAAATTTCAAGGCTCAAACAGTTGAGCAGGTGGCAAGTTGGGACCGAACTGGGAAGGCCCATATACGATTATCTCCAAAGGGCATCGTAGGGCATACAAATTGGAAGATCATAGTGGCCAAGCACTCAAGCACCCTTGGAATGTAAATCACATAAAATTGTATCATCAATATACTTAGACTGTATTGATGTGCTCCTTTTCCTCACTGATGACGCAGGGAAGTTTTTTAATGAGGCTTCTTAAGACAACAACTTACTCCTTAATATAATTTACGCTTTTGCCACCATGCGTTTATTGCGAGTTTTTATCCTTACAATTAGCAAACGGGTCAATGACCAAGCCATACGTGGCTATGCAATGGACCATACTGAGTCAAGACTAAGTGTCTATAAACACGAACGGGCTAATTGGTCACTCCTACGGGCTACGTAAAGGTCACACTGTGTCTCATACCTTGTACCGGGTATATTAGCGAATTGGTTAATGATCAATTCTATAGCAGACTACGCAATAGGGTATACGTGACCTTGTCGCGAACCAGCTATCATGAAAATACTTGTCTAAGCTACGCAATGAGTCCTACTGAGCTCAATATTGTAAGGATCGTCATGCAAAGTAATAAACACATGCTCCACGTTTTCTCAACCAAAATTCTAATAAACTAATGTATGCAGCCGCCGCTGGCATATGCTTTCCATTATTTGGCCTAAATAATATCAAGATAATAGCTCCAAATGTATCCAATAATACATAATGTAACATAAGGTTTAAAAAAACAACAACATAAACTATTACAACTTGACGTTCGAGGAAGAGGGCGGCTTGCTTTACTCTGGTTAAGTCAGATCAGCTGCAGCGGTGCCTACAACTTCAACAACCGGAATAGCTTGAATGCCAAGGTCTTGAGAATGTAAAATATTTTAGACCAGAGATGACAAAGACCCTAAGTTCAGCCGAGGATTCAGCGATAACAACTCGATTATATATTTCTTGTTATCTTTGGCTATCATTTCAGTTGCAACCATTAACATTTGCGCTTCCCTCTCCGCTACAACTGCCTCCAAGTCCACTTTCCACCGTTGTCTTTCCCGCTCGAGCTCAGGTACCCCTCTTTTACTTTGGATTTTAAATTTGTGTTATCATCAGACAAATTTTCTATTCGATCAGCTTGCTCCTCCACCCTCTTGGATTCAGATAAGTTCATATCCAACAAGTTTGAACTCTGAGCAAAAAGTTCACTGTTCCTCTTTAAAAGGGTCTCATTCTGCTTCATCAATGCCTTGTAATTTCAGATACACCTTTTCATCTCTCATCACTGCATATTAAAGCCTCCTTGAGGGTTTCCATCTTGGTTTCTAATTTTTCCTTCGATTCGGTCGCTTTGTCTTTGGTCGCCTTCGATGAGGCATAAGCATGTCTCAAGCAAATAAATTTAGCAATGGTCGTTTTGGTTGACCCAAATACCATGGCTTATGGTCTCCACTTCTCCATAGCCTCTAAATCAACCGGAGACATTCGTCGGTAGCCTAATACGACTGAGTTATGATGAATCTACATAATGTCAGGAGTTAGTTTTATGCTGATACCTTTTATTCAAAACATGAAGTCCATAGCCTTACCTCAATGGCGAGCTCCACTTATCGTTGTAGGATATCAGGAACTATCATTCCATCATAGTACAATAGGTCAGGAAAGCGACGGAGCTGCTCGAACATAAATGAGGAGGGACGAGCTATGATAATCTGCTTAGGAAGCAACTCCTCCAAAGACACCTTCTGTTGACTGGTCTCAACGCCACTATTTTCAATTGTGGGATTCCCTACTATTCCTACCGGTTTAGGCGTAACACTTTCTCCCACTGCTGTTGTCAGAGGGGGCATGTTCGATGTATTAAACCAATGCTTTGTTTTCTCAGCATGCTTTGGGCTTCCCTACTATTCCTACTGGTTGAGGCGTAGCACTTTCTCCCACTTGCTGTTGTCAGAGGGGGTATGTTTGATGTATTAAACCAATGCTTCATTTTCTCGGCATGCTCTGGGGGGATAGCTTTTTTCTTATGAGCCTTGTACTTTTCCTCTTTGCTGCCCTCCACCAATTCAATCAATCCTCCCCTAGTTTCAGGGTGTTCCCCCTCACCTTTTTTGGATGACGAGTGAGTTAGGGGACATGTTGTTCCTCTAATTGTAGCCTCTGTACTGTCGCTATCCTCATCTCTCATTTTTAATTTCCTGGTAGCAAGAGGGACAACATCCTTAATCATTTTTTTCTTTTGCTCCAAGGTTTCACCAATGAGGGCAACTCATTATCTTCTTCCTCTCGTTCTGCTTACACTTTACTTGTTTGAGAAACCTCTTGAACAACCAGGGAATTACCTTCACCCTATTGACCTCCTCCCCCTTTCTAGTTGCCACACCTTTTGGGTTAGGTTGAGATACTGAGATCCAAATCTCGGTAAGTTTATTCTCCGGATACCTTTTTCCATTAAGCCTCTGATCTGCTCCATCGTGGCTTCAGCCCCGTCCTCCATTGTTACTATACCGTCTAATGCAACCTCCAACTCTGGCACGGACCACAAGCCTGACTTTAGATAGTTATAACCCATAAACAACTGTTTGGGGTCTTGTTGTCATGCTGAACAAACTAAGTTCCCCATTCTGATTAAAAGATTTACGTAATCTTTTGCTCTCCCTTCTTTCCACTAGTTCTGACTGGCCACCTCATCTACACAAATTAAGACTTATAAGTTACTTGTTAACAAGGACTCGATAAATAATTTGATATTCAGCTAGTTCTATCAAGGCTTACACTTTAGTTTCCATCTTTTTTCTAACTGAAGGTTCAGAGTGGGTGCTTTATACTCCCAATTGTCGGACACAAAAATGAAGTAATTCTTCCAATTCCTATCTGATAAGGGGATTTCAACAATCTTTTTCATCCCTTTTAAATGGATATAAAAAAGGGCTTTGGAAAGTTTGGTCACATCGGTAGCTACTAACAGGTCTACTAGGCATACATCAATTCCTAGTAAGCGTGAGCTTAACACTACGCTGATAAAAAATCTCCACCCATTTGCGGAAAGCTGGGTAGGGCAGATGCCTAGCACGTTAAAGTAGTCACGAATCAACTCAGGCCGTGACAGATGCAAACCCCAATCAAACAAAGTGGTGAAAAGGCATGTCTCTGTTTCTTGAGCATGATAAGGATGCTCGCCTACGAGGGGCGCTCTTAGAGTTACTTTCTATGGAATGCCACATCTATTCCTAAAGATAGCCACCTCAGACTCATCTAGATAAACATATTTGGGGGTTATTTACGAGAAATAATTCTCCAAAGCACAGATTTTCTCAAACACAGGCTCCGGGGTTTTTTCTACCTTCGTCTTCATCAGCCTTTTGGGAGCCATGGCTTCTAATAAGACTGCAAGAAGGTAAGGTTACAAATTAACAAGATTATAGCGAGCAAGGGTGATCGATTCAACGCGAGGTAAACATGCATATATGAGAGATACCTTATTTACAAGTTCCTCATTCCAGAATCTAGGGTTTTAAACTCTAACAAAACACTACGCAAAATCATATTTTTTAGAAGATATAACATACCTGGTTTGCGGTGTGAAAATCGATATAAAATTCTTGGATAGAAACTGCCAACCTTTTTCTTCAGCAAGAACAACAGAGTAAAACTCAAGAGTATTTTTGTTTCTTTTTCCACCGAACAATGAAATAATAAGTTGATAGGAATATGCTAGTAAGAAATCACCCAATACTTGGAAATTAAATCAAAAACTCAAACGCCAGGCGTTGTGTCCCAAATACAGCTGTGTCAGAACCGTCGCAGTTGTATCATCGACACGTGTGTTCTACTGGTATATAATGATGCCAACAATCATTTGGGATTACCATGCACCTACCCCACGTCCCTACTTTTTCCTTAATGGTAATATATATTTTATAGGTTCATCAATTTCATTCCAAAATCACTAAACCTATAAACTAGGGGGTGCCCTGATAAGGGGGGATTCCCCGAGTAAGCATCTGAGCAAACAAGAAACGAAAGTGACGAGCTTGGACTAAGACAATAGACAAAGAAGAGGGAAAAGAGCCAAACGAGCAAACAAAGAAGGAGGAGTCAACGAAAATATGAGGGATGAGTTGACCGACCAGACCAAGGACACAATAACCAAACAGAGAACGAGCTCATTCGTAACTAATTGACCTCGAGCTTAATAGAGAGCGAGCTCAGAGATAGTTAACCGACCTGGAATAAAGGCAAAGAGAATCCAAGAGACCGGAGATGATTGAGAGAGCTTGGACACATGCAGTTCTGCACGAGTCTTATCGTGCTCAAGAGCCAAGCCAGCTCGGATTAGTACGCGTGTCCAGTCAAAGCAAACAATTGAAGAATAAAATGTTTCCTCGTTCGTCATTTAATAACGCTATCAATTTTGAGTCAAACTTTTTAGGCAGTCTATCCGAACTTATAAGATAAGTGATATTAGTGAGTTAGTAGGGTATTAAGTAGAATTAAATATGAATGTAACTGCCTACTAATTAGGAGAACTATAAGTATGGAGATTCTCTTGATAAATGATATGATATTTTTACTTGTCTATTTATGACTATACATGAATCTCTACTTTGGCAATAACTTGTTATTCCCGTAACAAAACCTACCAAAGCCAATTACCGTAGCCAATTTATAAATGAAATATTATATCCAACACAGATTACAAATGATCCTCTACCGCCAAGAAAACTTGATTGAATAATTCGATTACCAGTTTTGATATAAGATTGTAAAAGAGTAATATAGATAAAGAATATTGTTTGAGAAATGATATGAGAGATTAATTAAGAGATGAATGAGAAATTGATGAGTTTCTTTTCTAATCATAGAGAATAAATTTTTTGAAAAGGGATCAAATCGGTATCTAATTTAATTTTAATTTTTTTATTATAAAAAACTTGATCAAACCAAATATCCGATCTGATAAAAAAATTGCAAATAGGAGATCCGATTTATAACAGGAAAAAAATCATATAAATATGATACAATTTATAGATTATTTTCATAACTATCTTCATACTTCTCACACGATCACCATACTTCAAATCTTCTTTTCTCAATCCATAGATCTAATGGTTCCCAAAGGAATGTGTAAAAATAACCCGAATAGATGTAACCGAAACATCCTCAACGACTAAAAGTACAGCCGAAAGAGATTCATCGTTACATGAAGATGTATCAAGAGTATTAAAGAATAAATAAAATATATACAACATCTAAAGATATATAGTTGAAAGATATAATAAACTATTTATTTACAGGATCTAATTAATTTAGTTAAAATATCTAATATTTGAAATATATAAATTATCTAAAAATTCCTACAACTTTAAAGATATATTTTAAAGGTTCAATAAACTATTAGTTGGAAAATCTATAAAGTATTTAAAATAGATAATAGTTGAAATATCTAAAGATATAAAGAATTTAACAACTTTAAATATATAGTTGAAAGATCTAATAAATTATTAATTGAGATCTCTAATAAATTATTCAAAATATTTTATATTTGAAAGATATAAATATATAAGATTCTAACAATTTTAAAGATCTAATATTGTTGAAGGTCTAAAAAATTATTTAAAATATCTAATAATTGAGAGTTTTAAAGATCTAAAAATTCCAACAACTTTAAGGATATAGTTTAAAAATCAAATAAACTATTAATTGAAAGATCTAACAAACTATCTAAAATATCTAAATAAAACTAAAAAAAATATCAAATAGATATCTAAGATGTTATGTTTATATATATATATATATTAATTTATTTTATTCGGCTATGTTAGAAATATGAGTATCGCATATTCTGTCTCCGTATATAAGTAAGAACAACCTGATCTCAACACTAATATGATATATTTTATATTTGAAAGATATAAATATATAAGATTCTAACAATTTTAAAGATCTAATATTGTTGAAGGTCTAAGAAATTATTTAAAATATCTAATAGTTGAGAGTATTAAAGATCTAAAAATTCTAACAACTTTAAAAATTCCAATTTGAAAGAACCTTTAATCTTCCATCTTATTATGCTTCTTGTGTTCAATGTATCACTTTATGGACATTCATTTTTTTTATATATAAATACAAGATCAAAATAGGTTAACACAAACAAATCATACACTGTGCATGGATTCCCATCTTAAAGGTGTGAAAAAAACAACAATGACAGACGAGATTCGAAGAGCATTATGCAAGCACAACAAGGATACTCCAAGTCTCACTCAATTTGTTTTTACAAGAATGGGTTCATAGTAACTATGGTTTGCAGCTGAGTCAAGCGACAATATCGAATACAATTAAGCGGTCTTTAGAGCATCTCTCACTTGCTCCCGAAAGAGGCGATGTTAAGCGACACAAACCGACAAATACAATTGCGAACTGATTTCGTCATTGTAAAATTCTATCAATAGATAACGTGACTTTTGAGAACTCAGATGAAGGTGTTGAAAGCACTCAAGAACTCCAGAATTTGATCAAAGAGTTGGGTTATCGCAATGCAATAGATGTCAAAGATGTTCTGAATCACCCAGAAGAAAATGTAGTTGCACAGTTATTGACTGATATAGTAATTATTGAAAGTGTTATTGGAATTAATAAAGATGATATCGATGAAGAAGATGATAAAAGTTCTACAATGGATCCCCCTTTGCGAAACGAAGCTATTAAAGCGGCAATCACATTAAACAATTTATTGTTGAGCTACGAGAAAACAACACCAGAAGTTCTTGCCATGCTAAGGAAAATTAGAGACGAGATTCAAGGGGAAATTGATTTCAACAAAAAACAAAAGACAATTGAGTCATTTTTTAAGAAACCTTCATAAAGCATTCATGTAATATGTTATATATAAGGAATTATTAATTTATATGTTATATGGGGTCTAAAAAATTATAAAAAATGTATTATCTTATAATTTTAGTGAATTATTACTTTAGCACCATATCCCCGAGTCGGGACCGTCCAAAAATATTATCTTCGAGAGTTTATTAAATAATCGAGTATTAATTTATCGAGTTTCTATTGTAGTTTAAAAATCAAATAAACTATTAATTGAAAGATCTAATAAACTTATTAAAATATCTTAATAAAACTAGAAAAATATCAAATAGATATCTAAGATGTTATGTTTATATTATACATATGCATATTCCGTCTCCGTATATAAGTACGGAGAACCCGATCTGAACACTAGTATTATATTGTCCACTTTGGCACCAAAAGGCCCGCATGGCTTTGTTTTTGGTCCACTTCCAAAAGGCCTCATACTTATATACCACTGATCCTTCCCATGTTTAACCGATGTGGGATGTGGGACTTTGGTCGGCACCCTAACAGGCTAAATTGACAAATACAAATTAAATTTTAATAAACCTATTTAAAAGTATGATAAACTGTTAAATGTGACAAATTCTGTACCCCTAAAGAATTCTAACGGCATTATACGAACGAAAATCTATAACAACATAACAGTGCAATGATATAAATTTGTAACAAATAAATTGTTTTAAATGTGATCGGACGTTACAGTAGACACCTCTACCTTCAGTTAAATTCTGATGGAATAAATTTTTGTTTTTAATATCTTTTGATGAGTCCGAATTTAGCATGCTCCCCGTACAAGGACAGATCGGTCTAGTCTCTCCGAATATCGGACATATCACATGGACCGGACAGATCACTTCGAACACTATGACCATAGGACTGTTCGAACTATGACAAAAGTACTAAAAAACCTAAACACTTCTTGACTAAGCTACTTGCTCTCCTACTTAGAGCTCATGGATCTTTAAACATGACCCGGGTCCATTAAACATGACCCGAAAGCCCATAAGGGCCCAAACATCAGGGTATAAATACCCAACCACCTGCATTAACTGTGGGTAAGGAGAATTAACTGCTACCAAGCTGCTTAATTATCTCTCTACTCTCTACTTTAAACATTTAAACACCCACACACCACCATAAAACACTTACTGAAATTACTAACCTACCCTCAGGCGATTATTATCCACACCATCTTTATTTTATTTTTTATTATTTTTTATTATTATTTTTGGATGTCTTGTATATATAGCATTTCATACTTTAATAATATTAACAAAGTTATTGTTTTTTTGAGATAACAAAATTTTAAACTTTGTTCTATGGTAAAGGTATGTTCTTGAAACCCTAAATTAGAGTTTCGTCTATCATTTGTGCTTTTCTATATTTAGTTGTATCAGTTTGGTATCATAGCATCAACTCCTGCTACATAGATACATGAAGCACTTTTGATTTAAGGACTAGAACAGATAACAACATCTTTCGGTCTTCCTACACAATTGAGGGAAAACTTTGCATGTTCGTAATCGATTCGCATAAGTCATGAGAATCTGATTTCAGAAGAGGCTGTTCAAAAACTGGCATTGAAGACTAAAGCTTTTTCAACGCCCGTACATACTTTCAGGCCTGATAGAGTATACCGAGGTAACAGTTTCCAAACACTCACTAATTACATTTTTAGTTGGTAATTACAAAGATACAACGTGATGTGACATAGTTATTATGAACATTTGACATCTAGTGTTAGGACGTCCATATAAATTTAAAAGAAAATTTATTTATGATAATAGAACGAATCGATATGGTTTTGTAATGAATAAATGCAAGAGTACACTGGTTCCATCTAAAGTAGTATCTCCAAACCACCACCACCAGTTAAAAGGTTTCATTCTCATACTGCATTAGTTAACAAACTTAGGTTTGACAATAAATGTGTATTTGGGCTGGTATTTGACAAACCAATTTTTGATAAATATGACGATGATTATCAAAATGGGCTGGCATTTGACAATCGAGTCTACGATGAATATAAAGATGAGGTCGATGAGAAAAGCATTGATGTAAAAGACTTCAAAATGTCAGATAAGTTAGAGATTTCAAAACCATTTTTATCATCAACTGTCGATAGAAAATAAAAAGAACTAGTAAGGATAAAGAAATCATCATGTAGAAAGACAAAATTGATGTGAATTGAGGTAAATTGCAGACAATAAAAGTTTTGTTGAAGAATAACTGCAAAATAATAGATTTCATCATGAATATGCGTCTTGCATGTATTTTATGTTATCCAAAAGTCGGACTCTTGTTTCAGTTATGTGTAGATGCATATTGTCGTGTTAGAAATATGGAAGATAATATTTTTATGTTTGAGATTATGAAGAAATTGATAGAAGAAAAGAACATTGTTTAATGGATAAAATGTTAGGTTTTTTAATAGAACTTGGAGGAGTTTTGGGTGATGGCTGCAGAAAGAAAGCAAAGAAGAAAACGCTAAAAGTGGAAGATCGTAGTGTTTTGAATTTGTTGGCAAAAATATACTCAGGAGGAGATGATCCCAAAAATTTATGATTTTTAATTGGGGTTGAATGGTTTAAAACTTCTTGTAAAATATTTTGTGCCATTTGTTCGGCCTTATGATGCTGGTATTATGAATTCGAGGGCGAATTCTTCTCAACTATGGGAGAATGATGCAGTTGGAGAGGCCTACAATTATCTATGATTAATGGGTAAACACCAAAAATCCTTCTTTGTCATTCAGGTATTAGAACTGGAAGAAATTGGTACTCAAATTAAACACCTCAAGAAAAGCAACGATTTTCTAAATTAGTTAATCAAATGTAATTGCATTCAGATTTGATTGGATTTTTTTAATATTTTTATTTTATTTTTAAAAATATTTTATTAAAGTTTTTGGATCTCTCATATATAAAGCATCGCATACCTTATTGTTAAGAGAATGTGTTTTTTAGATAACAAAAATTCAAAATTTGTGTCTAAAAGAACCGTGTGCTATTGAAATCCTAGATTAGGGTTTTGTCTATCATTTGTTCTTTTCTATATTCCGCTAAAGAACCTGAAAATTCCGGGGATTCCATGCCTAGCAATAGTGCCATCATGTCTCATAATTCCTGATGTGTTTTTTTCATTGATCCTAGCCTCCAGCTCTACTTTAGTTGCAAGTGCTGAGTCGAAGTTTATAAGTTTATTTTTACTGCAAATTTTTATTATCACTGTACCAACATTGTAAACTAAATCTCCTTCTGGAAATAAATCTGTATACCTTTCTCATAATCCATATTGTCTATACTTGTCAAGATGTTTAACATAAAGTCTTTTACTTTGATTAGGATTTGGATTAAAAATATAGAATTAAGAAGCCAAACGATTAGGCCTTCCAATTTCATATAACGTTGGTCCATCTCTTGGAGGTTCATATACTTAGATCTACTAACATCTATTTGACAACCTACCGTTACAGTAGTCAAAGTATCATATGGATAATCCCCGAGAAAACTAGACACACATCCAGAAAGATTATAGTCGCCCGGGCGTATATTGTTTATTACAAAGTATACATCTGAATCTATGGTAATCCGAGACTAATAACCCTTAGATTGTGTTTGCCATGATCCAGTTTGTCCGACATGAGTCATTCCAACATAAGAACCATTTTTTAATATTTAGTCATCACTAATAAATATCTCATGAAGTTTTAATCTACCAACAATGTTACGACGTTGATATGGCTATGGAAAATCATAAAAGGCCGAGAAGTAATAGAGCCAACTTTGAACTTCAACTAACATTTATTTTGTGGCATTTTCTTAAAGCTCAAGTGGATCATTATCGTTTTCCACAAGAGAATTTATCTTTTATATATATATATATATATATATATATAAAAAAGATACAGGATAGTTTTGAAGTTTTGTTATAAATAATTTGATATTTAAATATTTTTTTGTTATAGATATTTGTTATAGAGGTCATGCCCCTTTAGACCATATTGATGCTTATACCCTTAAATATCGCTAATAACAATACATTCTTGATCAAGCGTGCACGTTGCACTCTCCGACTTGTTCAATAATGTATTATTAACTATGCATTTCGCACTCTCCGACTTGTTCAATAATGTATTATTAACTATTTTTCATTTCGCACTCTCCGACTTGTTCGATAATGTACTATGATTACATTTTTCGACTAGTCAATCTGATTACACTAAAATATATAACTATCCTCCCTCATTAATTAAAACAAAATCACAACAAACAACAAATTTATACATAAATAAAATATCGTGACAATTTAATTTCATATTAATATATTACACATTTCAAACACTCGAATATCACGGTATCACTAAGGATTAAACATTTACAATTCATATGAATGCATGAAGACAATATACACATAAATTTTGCATTCTTACATGCTCTTACTTAGCACTATATTTTACTAGCTTTGTATCTCTATCATTCTTAAGCAAATTAAAGCAAAGTCCTAGTTTCTTGGAGCGGTTAACCTTCATGCTCAAATATGTAGCTCTTTTACTCTCATACTTGCATATGCAATTTTTCAAAATAATTATTAAGAATATAAATTTCATCCTCATAACTTGCAAGACTGAACACATACCTTGGGACGATACTACTTTTTATTTCATTATTTAGTAGTTCAACTTTCTACATTGAATTCAGGGGTATCTTAACATGAGAGATTTCAGATGGACTTTAATCTCATCTTCATAGTCGACTTGTGAACAAGATCTCTCCTTAACCCTATGGTTAAATCATCGAGTAAATTATATTAATTTTTCAAAAATTCCATTGATATAACACCATGCGCGATGCATTTATAAATCATGATGTGTTTAATACCTAAGTGTCTAGACCTTCCTTTATAAAGGTGTCTATAAACATTGGCCATTATAGCTTCATTATCACATTTAATTATATCGGTTTATGCCACAATAGAAATTCATATGTCAGATTTCTTAGCCACTCAGATTGTTTACTAGTTGCTGACAATTCCATACACATATTCCATTGTTGAATCAGTATTACAAGTTTATTTATTTTATGTCCATAATATAGAACCTCCCAAAAAAAAAACTCATTCACTTGTGGAAGCATGATCTTTGATATTGGAAATATAACTTACATCCAATAACTTTCAAGAACTAAGAAAATCCAATATAAGTCAAACAATAATCGATGACTCTTTTTAAATACTTGAATACTTGGTTTAAAGCTTTCCAATGATGTGTCCTAGGATTGCTAATATACATATTAAGCTTTCTAACAACATAGAAAATATATGGCCTAATGTTAGTCATGGCATACATAAGAAAACCAATAGCTCTTGAGTACTAAAGTTGAGATACTGTAACATCTTTATCAAATGGAAGCTTAAGACTATAATTTATAGGAGTTCTAATATGAGATCAATCTTTAAAATTTAAATTTATTTAATATATTATAAATATAATGAGACTGATAAATTATTGTGTTATTGTTTGTTCTTTCAATTGATCCTTATACTAAGAATTATCTCAACTTACCCCAAGTCATTCATCTCAATACTAGATAACTATAATTTCTTGATTTCATCAACTTGATTTTGGTCAGTACCAAAAATTAACATGTCATCCACAGATATACGAATCATAACTCATTTACCAAAAGTATCAAATTTTCTATATACGCACTTATTTTCTTGATTAAGAATAAATCCATTAACCAACATCAAATTATTAAAAAAATTATGTCAATTTTTGTGCTTATTTCAGACCATACAAAGATTTCTTTAACTTGCACGTATTATTTTCTCAACCAGCCTAACAAACCATTTCGGTTGTTTCATATAAACCTCATCGTCCAAATCATCATTCAAGAATTCAGTTTTCACATCCATTTAATGAAGTCTAAAATTATATATAGATGTAAGTGTTATCAACGATCTAATAGTTGAAACCTTAGCAACTAGAGCACAAGTATCAAAGAAGTCAATCTTTTATCTTTGTATAAAATCTTGGATAACTAATCTGGCTTTATACCTCTCAATGGCACCATCTACATTAATTTTTATTTGTAAAAATTCATTTATTTTATAATGATTTGTAACCAAAAGGTAAATTCGCCAATTTCCATATATTATTTTGCATGATAGAATATATCTCATTTTGTATTATTTTCATCATGCAGCATTCTTTTATATCATAACTTCACTAAACTTCATTGGATCATCATCAATAATAAAAAAATATTAATAGCGATAGTCAATCTTATCTCATTAACTTTCAAAAAAATAAAGTTGAAAATCAGAACCAAAAGACTTACTTTTTTCTAGCTATAATGCTTCTTGTTGGTCCATTCACATACATAAACAGTACAACGTGATACATTTTCAAATTCAAGTAAGTTCATATTGAAAGAATTTTGATTCATGTCTCTAGGTCTAGGTATATACGTAAATATTTCTTCATCAAATATTGCATCTCTTGACTCTATAACTGTATTCATATATACATAGTCATTATATTCTAACATATAGAACTTATACGCAATAGAGTGCTCCGTATACCCAATAAAATACAATATATACATATTTCACCCAAGTTTTTCCTTTTGGGTACAGTGAGTCTTACAACTTCTTCCCAAACTCTCTTGGGAAACTTAATATTGAGCATTTTTATACCAAAGTTCATATAAGGTAACCTTATTTTGTTTAGTAGGAATTATATTCAATAAATAATATGGTATTAACATAACCTCACCACAAAATTCTTCACTCAAACATGAATATAATAACATGGAATTAACCATTTATTTCAAAGTCATATGCTTCCTTTCCGCTATACCATTTTATTGTGGTATATGAAGAGTCGTGGTTTGATGTATTATACCACTAGACTGACAATATATTAGATCATAATATTCACCTCATCTATTAGTAATTAGCTTTTTTATTAGATCATTTTTATGTAACTTTACTTATTCTTTATAGAATTTATAAATATCAAGAGCTTTATTCTTAGCATGCAACAAATAAATGTAGTTATATCTAGATGCACCATTAATAAAAGTACTAACATATTTTTTATTTCCTCAGAAGGTGTAGCATGAAAATCAAATAAATAACTATATACTAGCTCCAATATTTTGGAACCTCGGTTAACATTATTGAAATTTTTTCATGTTATCTTAGTTAAAATGAAAGTATTACATTTCTTATTATTTATATCAACAAGAGTTATACGACTCATTTTTGACATGTCTTGATTCTTTTATAATATATATGTCCTAGTCTAGCTTGTCATAATTCTATTTTATTTAAATTTATACAAGTCATGCAAACAAATTCATTATAAAACGAAACATTAACATTTAACTTAAACATATCATTACATAAATATCCAAATCCTAAAAATACACCATGTTTTGACAAAATTTACTTGCCACTTTCTTACACTTGTTTGAAACCATAATTGTTCAACACAACATAAGATAATAAATTCTTCCGAATCGGAGGAATATACAATACATTATTCAATAATACATATTTTATGGATGTAAAAACTAGCTTAATATTTCCTAGTCCTTTGATTGGTTCAGTTGCAATATTTTCTATATTTAATGTAGATCCATATTCAATTGGTTGAAAATCATTGAACTAATGAAGATCAGTATGCGCATAAAATGCTTCAGTTATCAGTAACACATAATTCTGACCAGAATTATAATTTTGAATTAAAATCTCACTTGGTTTCTTTTCTAGATCATTAGACCCACTTGGACCAATATCGTTCTTGACTTTACCAGTCCAACAATCCTTCCTAAAATGACCACGTTCACCCCACTTCTAACATGCCAACTTAGGCTTCTCGTTAGAATAATTATTTTTGTTCCTCTTAAACTTTATTTTATATCTTTTTATGTGTTTATATTTTTAGTCAATCTACTATTTTCAGCCATATTCACATACAGATTTCCTACTTGGTTCTTACTTTTAGGATTACTAATTTCTTCTTGTGCCTTTAAGGACTCTCCAATATTAAATTGACTCTCAAGTGCAACCAGAATTGTATCTTCCTTGTTGTGTTTCAGAGTGTTTTAAATTATTTTTATGATGGTAGTAATTTGTCTATAACACTAGATACTGAAATGCATTCATCCATTTTCATGTTATATTGAACAATTTTTCCCATAATTCTTAATAATTTTTTATATTGTTCTGTGACAGGTCTAGAGTTAACCATTTTATAATTAGATAAAGTTACTAAACATAAAGTTCTTGCTATAAACATATTCGGTCATATACTTGGATTCAAGTGAATCCCACTTTTATTTTGCAAACTCAACATTTTGGTATACATTAAATAAGAAATCAAAGATATCGTTTAATATGTGGACATATGTAACGACATTATCTCATTTGCAGTGCGTCGTTGTTTGTGTTATCCGTTCATTCTCGATAATCTATGTAAACCTTTAGGGTTATCAACAAAAAATACGGTTTCATGATCTTAGTAATCTATTTCCTTCGGTGTTCCCTTTTTTATAGTAGTTAGCCACCCTAAAATATAGTAATACAATTTATATTGTTGATACGACAATATCCATACCATAACAACAGCAAAGGGTTTTCTCAGGTTGTTGTTCGAGATGTTATTTTATATGACAACAACATTTCTTACAAAATATTACTCTATCTACATGCAACACTCCTAAGTTCTTCTTTAAGCCTTCTAATATTATTTAGTTTGTGACCTTGACTTGTTCATTTTCTTGAGGGTGAAAGGTGTTGAAATTGTTCGATGCTTTAGGTTTGAAAAAAAGAAGCAATGCATACGTTTTAAAATAAATTAAATCACTTATCATCAAGAGCGGTTATGCTTCTATCCACTTTGAAAAATTATAAACAACTAAAATTATGTGTGTGACACCCTCTTGAAATGTTAGGTAAAAGAGCCACCAAATTAATGCCCCACCTATCAAAAGGTAAGGCCTCTAATATTGATTTAAGTGGTACAGTGGAAAAATATATTCTAACGACAAAGTGTTAGAAGGTGTCTTATTTTCTCACAAACTCTTGGTATATGAAATGATATTTTGCCAATGGAAACCTTCAACTAACACTTTCCGAGTTAACATTTTAAATTTTCAATTGGCCAAACTTGGAGCAAGTTATTGAAGCAAATGAATCTGCCAAGAGAATTCTCAGCCCTTGGGTTTTGTTCATACTAAAAAATTTCCAATAATCGAGCCTCATCTCTCAAGGCCTTCATATATTATATCAAATGATCTTTGCACGCTTTAGGGTGCTTAAGGTCATGATTTATAAAAAGATAGGAATACCTAACGAGTCACACCCTTTGAGCACCGCATATATAATCTAGTTGAAACCATAAAATATATTGCCTCATTATTATATGATTCAAAACCAATAAAAAATGCTCGGTCCATAGTTTCTCTAGATTATGATATTAACTAAACTCACTAGACATTTCATATGTTCGAATAAACACCTAATATTAACAATCATCAACTTCAAACTTATATTAAAGTCACCTAATATTACTGTTCATCAAGTTAAACCCTCCCCCCAAAACATGTTTAGATTTTGAAGGATATTTTAAAATAGAAAAGAGGTACACACCATAATGTAATGACCTTAGAAATAAGGTCTCATTTTTCATGTCGCAAAAATTATAGCAAGTGTCAACTCCTCAAGCTACAAATATCTACTTTTGGTTGCCAACATACTCTTGCTCATATAATACACATACTTTGGAAAATTATCCTCATTCGGTATCAAAATATCATTAATGGTATACTCTGAGATAGCTAAGTAGACAAAAAAATTCCCCCAAGTTCGTGTTGGACAAAATCTCTAAAAAATAGAGATGTTCTTTTATCTTTTTAAATACTTTATCACACTCTTCAGTCTACTGGAAGTTACTTGCTTTTCTCAAAATTTGGAAACGGGGAATACTTATCAGATGATTAAGAAATTAATTTATGAAGAACTACTAACCTATCGGGAAAAATTTATACCTCCTTAATAGATCGATGAGTTTGTATCAAAGCAACATTCTCTAGTTGCGCCAGGTTGGCCTTTATTCTCTTTTTACGAACCAGATAACCAAGGAACTTAATGGACCAATCCTCGAAAGTGTACTTCTCTAAGACTAATTTAAGGTTAACGCTGATGAGTCTGGACAAATTCACCACTACTCAATGAGAAATTCAGACAGGGTTAATTCGGACAATAAGTGCCCACTGAACTATCGAGACAAGACAAAATTATTAAAACACTAAACACCTTTTAACTAAGCTAGGTGCTAATCAGCTTATTAAGTAAATGGGTCCTTAAACTTGACCCGGTTTCATAACTTGACCCGAAAGCCCATGGGTCCATCATTAAGGGTATAAATACCCAACTACTTTCATTAATAAGGGTAATGAACATTTAATACAACCGGGCAGCTTAAATCTCTCACTACAAAACACCCAAACATTTAATACCCTTAAAAATCTCCAAAACACTTGAAAAATTACCCTCAGTTTAAAATAAACTACACCAAATTGACGACCATAGTGGGAGAAGAAGGTGCCTGAATCTAGCATTCGAAACCAGCAAGAAAAACCAGTGCGGATGAATCCGGACGAGCAAAGAGTGCCATCGCATTTGATAGAGGTGGTGGGAGAAAATAATGAGTACATGATCGAAGAACGAGACAGGCTGAAAGCTGAAATAGAAGCATTGAGGGCCACTAAAAAGGCAGAGATGGGTTTAAAGAAAAAGTCAAAAGTGTCACCCATTCACCATATTGACAACCCAAAGGAGAATGACCCGTCAGCAAAGACTCACTTGAGAACAAAAAAGACCCATATCAGTTCCAAGATATCTCACCGGTCCAAGCCGGTGGAAAGCTCAGAGTTTGAATCCTCTAGTAGCTCCTCGAATGAGGATGGGCTTGAGGAGTCTTTGTCATCCACTAGTGATGAGGGGAGATCCAAGAAGAAACAAAAGTTGGTTAAAAAATATATAAAAAAGAGGGATAGGCATGGGATATTAAAGAGGCATCTGGGGAAAAGGTCGTCTCACAGCCACAACCATAGTCGTAGGCATGTGGATCAACTGCTGATGGATCCCTTTGTTTTCCATGATGAGCCAGATATTTTGCAACACCTAATGAAGACACAATTTTTAGTCGTGTCCGGAATCGGAGGCAATCGCCATTGTCATCCAAGATATTGTCCGGAAGCCTTCCTAAGAGGTTTGACAGTACTAAAATAGAGAAGTATGGTGGAAGCAAAGATCCAGACAACCATCTGGAACAGTTTAAAATTTTTATGATAAATTTTGATGATGATGACAAACTTCTTTGTAGAGTCTTCTCTCAATCCATTACGGGAAGTGCTTTGAAATGGTACAACAGCTTACCACAAGGTTGTATCAGCAACTTTGATACGTTTTGGGTGGCCTTCCGAATGCAGTTTGTGGGGAGTAAGGAGGTGAAGGTAAATGAAGATACTATTATCCATTGTGCCCAAGAGCCAAATGAATTACTGAAAGACTATATAAGTCGGTTCGTAAACACAAAGAATGGGTGAACTGATTGTTTTGAACAGGTAGCAATAACTTCTTTGAGGCAAGGATTGAACCCTGAGAATCTGGCTGATTCGGTAACCAGGAAAAAGGCCATGACCTGGGGCGGTTTACTCAATCAGGTGGGAAAGCAAATAAATGTAGATGAAACAAAGAAGACTAGGGTACACAGGCAAGTGAGATCTGCCCCAACTGCTCCAAACCAGAACCAGTCCGGATACAAGCCCAAAGAAGCCGGACAGCGGCCCAATAGGGCCAAACATACTCAATCCCACCCAACTCCATCTCAGAGCCAGCAGTCCAGAAATAAACGAGGACATTGGGTCCAACCGGAGTGGTTTTCTAAATTAAAAGAAAATGTGGCAACCATCTATATGACAAAACAAAAGTAGGGGTACATTTCAGGAAGCCGACAGCGCTTTAATCTCCTAGGGAAAGTCGTAATACTTGGTTTTGCCAATATCATCATGATATTGGCTATAACACCGAGGATTGCATCGCTTTGAAACAAGAGGTGCAGAATCTGATTGAAAGGGGGAAGTTGGGAGCTTATGTCAAGAGAAGAAGTGGAAACAGGACTGACAATACTCATCGGACTGGCCCAACGAACAATGCAGGGATATCTGCTCCGGACGGGGCTATGGTAATTATTGAAATATTTGATGTCGAATCAGAGTATATGGATCCTGATCCAACCCAGAATAAAGTGATGGTTATAACAGAACGTACTAAGACAATGTCTGGACTCATAAGCTTTTTCTGAGTCACTTACTATATTCAGAGGGGACACTGTGACAGCCAACCCAGTGTTAGTAAAGAAAAAGAATGGGAAATTACGTATGGGTATCGACTTTACTGACCTCAACAGAGCTTGCCCAAAAGATCTCTATCCAGTCTCCTGGATAGATCAGTTGGTAGACTCCACATATGGGAACAAGTTATTTCCTTCATGGATGCCTTCTCCAATTATAACCAGATACAGGTGGATTCGAAGGACGAGGAACACACTAGCTTTGTTACAGATAGGGGTCTCTATTGTTACAAGGTGATGCCTTTTGGGTTGAAAAGTGCTGGGGCTACCTATCAGAGGTTGGTGAACAAAGCATTTGCTGATCAGATTGTGAGAAATATAGAAGTATATATTGATGACATGATGGTAAAATTGAATCCAGAAAAATGTGTGTTTGGGGTGCATTCGGGAAATTTTTTGGGGTATGTGATAAGTGAGAAAGGGATACAACCTGATCCGGACCAGCTCGATGCCTTATTGAAAATGGACCCTCCTCGATATGTTAAAGAAGTATAAAGGTTGACAGGAAGGTTGGCTGCATTAAATCGTTTTATTTCAAGGTCTTCGGACAGGTGTGCCCCATTTTTCAGACTTTAAAGGGTGCTAAAGAATTTAACTGGTCTTTACACTGTGACCAAGCATTTAACGAAATAAAAAAGCATTTGTCTTCCCCTAAAACCGTTTTCAAACCTGTTGACGGAGAAACATTGTACATATACTTAGATGTGTCTGAATGTGCTATAAGTCAGTGCTGGTAAGAAAGGTGGACAATTATCCTCGTCTGGTATACTACATACACAAGAGTCTGATGGATGCTGAAAAGAGGTACCTAAAGCTTGAAAAACTGGCACTAGCCTTGGTGATTGCGGCCAGAAAAATCAAGGCGTATTTTCAGTCTCATTCTATCATCATCCGGACGTCTTTTCCTTTGAATAATGTTCTTCAGAAGGAAGACATATCAAGCAAGATGACCAAATAGTCAGTAGAATTGGGTGACTATGATATTGATTTCACCCCACGAACTGCAGTCAAAGCTCAATCTGTTGCTGATTTCCTGGTAGAGTTCCATTCGGACAGAAGTACTAAGCAAACTACAAATGAGAAAACTAAGAAAGTGCGCGTTGTTCGGACAAATGGTGGATCAAGTACCATGGGTTGTGGGGCTGGGATACCTTTAACCTCTCTGTATGGAGATAAATTATACCAGGCTATATGTTTTGCTTTTAGGGCTTCTAACAATGAGTCCGAATATGAGGCTACTATAGCTGGTCTGAAGTTAGCTTTTCTGTGTGGGGCTAACAGAGTCAGGTTGATGAGTGATTCTCAACTTCTTATCCATCATGCTCAAGGTCAATCTGAGGCAAAAAATGAGTAGTTGATCAAATACTTTTTTATTCTTAAAGAAGTGACAGCTAACTCCAAAAATGTTAGCTATGATCATATACCTAGATCGGAGAACACACTAGCAAACTCTTTGGAAACCATAGCATACTCTGAGTCCTACCCGTGGATTAATGTACAAGAATGCCCATCCATTCAACCAAATCAGAGCAAGGAAGAGGAGGAGAGTTTAAGTATACAAGTGGTTCAACCCAAAGACTGGAGATATCCCTTTCTTCAATACATCTGTGATGGCATTTTGCCTCCGGAGAAGGTTGTGGCGAGGAAAATAAAGCATAAGGCTCGTGGTTTCTTAATCATAAGAGATGTCCTTTATAAGAAGTCGTTTATTAGACCTCTCCTACGTTATTTGGGGGTTGAAGAGTCCCAAATTGTGCTATCCGAAGTACATGATGGAGAAGGATCAACACACTGTGGCTATAGAGCTTTAACCCGGAGGGTTTCGTTGGCCGACTACTATTGGCCGTCCATAATGGCAGATGCCAAGGAGTTGGTGAAGAAGTATGACCCATGCCAAAGATATGGTAATAATATTCATATCCTAGATATTCCTATGGAATCGATTTCTGAGCCAGTGCCTTTTGCTCATTGGGGACTGGATTTGGTTGTGCCTCTACCAATGGCATACAAAGGGTGCATGACTATTATTGTAGTCATTGATTATTTCTCAAAATGGATAGAATCAGCCCCACTGGCAGGAACTACTTCAAAAGCCGTTATAAAATTTATCTTATCAAACATTTGTTGTAGATTTGGGGTTCCACAAAAGATAACCACAGATAATCGGCCACAGTTCGATAACAAGGATATGGATAATTTATGTGCCTCCCGAGGCATTCATCATTGTTTTTCTTCTCCTTTCCACCCACAAGAAAATTGTCAAGTTGAAGTGGCAAACATGACCATCTTGTCCGATTTAAAGTAGAATCTAGCAGGGGCTGCAAGAAAGTGGCCAAGCTATTTGCAAGAAGTGTTATGGGCATACCGGACTACTCCTGGAGCTCCTACACAAAAACCTCCTTTTTCCTTGGTATATGAGATGGATGCAATTGATCCTATAGAGGCAACTCTTCCATCATACAGAGTCCACAATTATTCCGAACAAGCTAATGAAGTGGCAATCAGAAGTCAGTTAGACTTAATAGAAGAGAGAAGAGTTAAGGCTCATCTTAGAACCACCCATGTAAATATTGGGGGGCATACTTTTTCCTACCCTGATGGCGCGGGGAGTCAGGTTTTTTCAATAAAATATGATGCCTTCTTAAAATCTTCGAAGTGATTTGATTACAATTCCTTTCAAGCCTTTAATTTTACTAAAGATCTTTGACAGATCGTATTAATTTGGTTGAATGATGACCATTAAACACGTGTCATCGGAGATTTTAAACACTCTCATCTTAAATATTTGTAAAATAAATAAGGGCTCTTTAAACATTAGTCATTATATTTGAAAGCAAGTATGAAACAGAGCAAATATTGAGTAAGGTAAGCATGTCTGGCTAAAAACCGGACAATGATATTAGAACACAAAATATGCCTTGGTCATCCAAGGACTTTAAGTTTTAAGAAAGGCTTAACCGGGCTCAAACTGACACGATTACAAAAATTCCTTGGCCATCCAAGGACTTTAGTAGTTCACAAGATTAAGAAAAAGAAGTAAGAATAGATAGTTAAAACCTCAGGGCTTATTCCCTTCGGATGTTCCTGCATCATCTTTTTTCTAGGGGCCTTTGAGCTCAACACTTGAACTCTTCCAGGTTTCTTCTTCCTCATCAGTAATGTCATCAATTCCACTAGAGTAGTTCTTCTTATCACCATCCACCATCGTATGGAATGGGATGTATTCATACTCAACATATTTCCAAAAGGTACCAAGTGTCCTCTTCGGAAACGTTTGGTGGAAAAGAAGAACCATGTCAGACTTCACTTCGGCATACCTTTTTTCTATGGAATCTATCACCCTGTTAGTGTATGTATCGATGCGCGCCTGAATTCTCTGATCCTGCTCTTTTACCAAGTCTTCCTTCTCTTTGGTTACCTTGAACACAACCTCTTCAAGGGAAATCTTGTCACCAGACAAGGACTGGAGGGCATCGTGTTTAGTCTTCACAGCTTCCTTCAAGGAGGAGAGATCTTTCTCCAAACCGGAGCCCTTAGTTTGGAGCTCTGTGTTAGCCTTCTCCAAAGTGGCCAGCCTATTTGACAGATATTACTTATCCTTCTTCAACTCTTCAAGCTCCTTCTTCAGTGACTCGATGCTCTGGTTGGCATTAAAGAGATTAGTTGACAAAGTCTTATTGTTTGTGTTAAGGGTGTTGATGAGGCAGACTAATTTTTTACTTGCCTTTCTAAGTTGAGTACTGGCTGAATATGGCCCAGAAGTGAACGAGCCACCACATCATTCTCCCCGGAGACAATATAGTACTTGCCATTGTAAGTCACCATATTAGAAGAACTCAAAGGACGGTAGGGGCCGACGAAGTCATCATTCTCTGAATCGTTGAAATAGAGACGAATGTCTTGAAAGGCACTAATGTTTACTCCATCAATCTCCCCTCTGGTGCCTTCTCCGAATTTCAAGTCTTTTGGAATTTTCTCTGCCAAAGTAGGGTCAACAGGGGCTGGTAGAGGAGGAAGCTCCGAAGGGTGAAGAGTTATTTCTCCCCCTAAGGTGACCTTCTTCTTCTTGGCAACCCTTTCATCACTACTCGCTCCCCGTTTTCGGTCATTCTTTGGAGGCCTTGGTGGATTTTGCGATTCACATCCCTTATTAACGATTTCATCTTCAACCACTTGGAGCAAGGAGGCATCAATCCCTCCGTGGTTCTCACCTCCTTGGTCATCCGGACCAGTCTCTTCTGCAGCAACTCGAACTGCCTCTGCTGCAGCCTTCTTTTTCTTTCCCTTTCTTTTCATTTTGGTAAGGGATTTAGCTCTGGAGGGAAAGGCCAATTTTCCATCCTTTTCATCTGTTCGCTTAAGAATGATAGCTAAGGGAGGTGGTGTGGTCAATTCCTCCCAAGTGAGATTTCTCCAGCCATGGTATTCCGTAAGTGAGATCTCACCAAGTTGCCAGAAGTGAAACAGTTGTGGAAAGCGTTCCCCCAATGTTCAGTAGCCCATGCGTTCAGCTTGGCACATGGGGTCTGTCCCTCCTCCAGATAACCGATGAACTCCTTCGGCAATACTGACAAGGGAAAATGGGTGATTCAGTACTGGAATGTTTGTGAAAATAAGAAAGAGAAAATAAAAAACAAAACTGAATACTTACTTGTGCTCTTCCACCTGCTGGTAAGCATGTTAGGGTTAACCTTAACCTTGATCTTTCTCCCATTCTCCCATGTCCCACTAATGAATAGGAATTGATTTTTCCAGTTCTTCTCTGATTCCAACAAATCATCCACCACTTTAAAGTTCTCTCCCATGTTATAGTGGTAGAATGGGATGTGATGATTTTTGCACAGGCTGGCCACAGCGGCGAATTGCTCCATGGGGAGAGGGATGTCGGACATCTTCGATTCCATTATACAGGCGAGGAGGGTATACCAAGCGTTTGGACTTAATTGGCTTGGACAAATCTTGATCAGGTGAAAATACCTGACGATTTCTGGGTCTAAGGGGAATCTGAGCCCCAGTTGAACAACTTGGTGTAAATGACAATCTCATTGAGCTTGTAGTCCATCGGAGTCTCCGGTGTGACTGGTATTCTCACCTTCACTGACTCTGGGATCCTCTACTTAGTTCGGACCTGGCCCAGCTCAACGATGTGAGTGTAAACGTAGTTGATGTTCTGCATGGCCAGCAGATACTTCACGTTGACCTTCTAAAAGCAAGGTCCCACCTTGTCCTCCAAGCACTCTGGTAGCTCCGGATGAGCCAGTCCCACCTTCACTTTGCGTTTCCCTTTTCTGTCAGAGGAAACGTCCTCAGTTTTCCCAAAGGCTTCAGTCTCGAAGGGGCCCTCTTCGATACTATCTTCTATCACTTCTTTCATCATTGTGGAAGGTTTGTCATCTTGTGGCTCAATGGTCTGTCTGAATGGTTGAACACCAGTTTCTTCTAAAGGTCTGGTGTCTGGTTGGGGCTCAGCTCCGGAGGATTTGGTATGAGAAGCCACTTTAGATGCCTCTGATCCGGAGGGCTTATTTGGAGGAGCTCTTATGGAAATCTCTGATCTGGAGGGTTTGCCTTTACTTACTGACTTAGAGACCCCCGACTTGGAGGACTTTGATTGAGAGCCAGTTGCTTGGCCTTTCACCAAGCGTGTTGTTCAGTGTGGATTGGTTTTCTCTATGGATTTTTCAATGTTAGATCCTATGGCTATGAACGGAGAGGGTTTCCTAACACTTGATACCGATCTCTCTTGGGCAGTAAAAGGTTGAGACTCCTGAACATAGGAGCCTGATGGGATTGGCAAAAGGTTTGGCTTGAATAGACGTTTAGGTTTTGGAATTTTGGTAGAAGACGATCCTTGATCAGCTTCTAAAGATGGTTTATCAGACTTATTGCTTGGAGAGACTGGAAGACCAGCAGCAATGCGTCTATGTCGTTTAACTTTCTTCGCCTTTTCTAGTTCAGAAAGATTCAACCAACCATATTTTACAAGAGTGTTTCTCGCTGTGAACATAAAACTATCCAAGAAAGGTTTTGAAAGACAAGGCGAAAGCTCTGAAAAAAGATTTGTAGAGTAATGAAGATGGTGAAACAGTAAAAGAAAGTGATTTATATATATTAGTAAGGAAAAAAGTTACTGATACCTAGGAGAAGACGAAAAGATTCAAGCAATGATTGAAAACGGCGTTGATGTAGGAAGCATTAAATGGAGAGGTTATTTTTCAGGCTTAGTAGGAGCACCGTTCTAGGGAGAAAACGGATGGTAGGTCAAATCAAGATGCGACACGTGTTCCACGATCCAAAGAACATCTCTTAGAATTTTGAGAAGAAATCAGTCCTGATAAACCACGAACCAAGCACATGAACAAGCCGGAAAATATTGCTACTGACTAAATGAGTTTTTTAGTCCTGCCAAAGATTTTTGACAAAACCTAAAAAAAGGGCTATTGATGAGTCCGAACAAATTCACCACTACTCACTTAGAAATCTGGACATGGGTAATTCTGATAATGAGTGCCCACTGAACTATCCAGACAAGACGAAAGTATTAAAACACTAAACACTTTTTGACTAAGTTAGGTGCTAATCAACTTATTAAGTAATTAGATCCTTACACTTGACCCGGTTTCATAACTTGACCCAAAAGCCCATGGGTCCATAATTAAGGGTATAAATACCCAACTACTTTCATTAATGAGGGTAATGAACATTTAATACAACCATGCAGCTTAAATCTCTCACTACAAAACACCCAAACATTTAATACCCTTAAAACTCTCCCAAATACTTGACAAAATTACCCTCAGCTTAAAATAAACCACACCAAAAGTCTCTTAAATTCTCAAATGTCTGAATAATATGGTAATATCTTTGGCATATTCACCGCTCTTAATAAGAATATCATCAACTTACACCTTGTTATTCCTACTAATTTTTCCAGAAAAAGCCTTATTAACTAACCTCTGTTAAGTTACCCCCGTATTTTTCAATCTGAAGGGTGTAACTTTATAATAATGTAAACTTTGGTTACATACGAAGATAGTACTTTTTTATCAGATTGGTGCATTTGTATTTGATTATACTAGTAGTAAGCATATATAAAAGATAAAATATTATAACCCGAATGAGTCCACTAGCTGATCCACCCTCGAGACCGGGAATGGTTCTTCAGGGAACACTATATTCAAGTCCATAAAATTGACACACATCGGTTTAGCTACCTGCAAGGCATATTAGAATTCATTGATGTGACCTATGATGTACAACTGATCTACTTATGATATTATTTCTTTAGATCTCTAAACTTAAAAGTCCTTCATTATCTATGATATGGGGATAGTATTTGGGTTAGCTGATAACTTATGGTAAATGATATCTGATGGAACCCCGGTTATATATCTTGTTGACCAAGCAAAAATATTTAAGTTATTGTTAAACATGAGATGAAATCACCCATAATATCTCTTGCGAGCAAAGTCCCAATGCTTAGATTATTTACCTTCTAAAAATAATTGGTTTTAGTATCATCATCGGGAACACCAAACAGGGGGTCTTTCTAGAATTTTCGAAAACCTCGACACATTCACGAGGCCTCGAAAACTTCTATTTTTTCAAATGCCATTGATGATGCATAACAATCATGGGACACATTCTGATCACTTCAAACAACACTTACCTTATGCCCTACTATATACCGGAGGTTTGGTGAATTGGCGATACACTGGCATGCATACAATCTAACTATGACTTGTCAAAGATTATGCTTTAAAAAGTTGGATTTTCTATGGCCATAAAAATAACATGAACTAATCTTTTGAATTCACATTTCTCTAAAACAACCTCGACTTAAACTCTCGTGTGATATTAACGCTCACCTGAGTGAAACCAACCATTGTTCTATCAGAAGAACGGATAATGAGTGAACTATTTATTATGTAGTTAGATGCTTTGAAAATAATATATACCGAACATATTGTATCTATTAAAATCTCTGAATTTCTTCCCTTCAATAATATTACTCATCAAGACAACATCTTCATGAGGGCCAACAACACCTTGAAAATCATCATTATAAAAACTTATGAGAGGTAAGAAGCTTGATAGAAGTAGGATGATGTCATTTCCAGAAAATGTGCTTCAGACCTTCTAACATCCCTCTTTCTAAAAAAAATTATCCCAAAAACAGATTCTCCCCTGGAGATTACAAGAAGTCCGAAAGCTGACATCCATTTGGGTCCCCAACATAGTTGTCACGTGGCGGCCGTGGCAAGGTGCTAAGCATTGTATTTTTTTTAAACTAAAAAAATAAAAACCTAAAGTTAAGTTTTGGAAAGATGAAGATGTTTTGGAAGGAGTTGATATTGGAGCTGTTGAGAATACTCTATTATTGGATATAAATGGATAACATGGTGGAGATGAGAGGTGTGAAGATGTTGTCTCGGAGGATGATATATTTTAGTCTATATTTGTTATTTGACTCGGATGTTATAAGAATTATGTGATTGGATGTTTTATAATTGGATGTTTTATTCTATGTGTTTGTCATTTGACTCAGATGTTCTAAGAATTATGTAATTGGATGTTTAAGTTGTTATTGTTAGTTTAAATGTCTAAATAGTACTTTTTAATTACATTCATATGGTCATCGTCTCGCCGCTCGTCTCGCTGTTGTGGCTCTTTTAGCCCTCTTCGCCACGGACCACCGCACACCACTGATAACTATGGTCCCCAATCTCCCTTGTCCTTGCGGGGGCTGGTTCATTCAGTGGAGGCCTTTGTGTAGTAGTAACATGGTCTTTGAAAAACTGAATCAACTTTTCATTATCTATCAAATTCTAAATTTCCTCCATCAAATAAATACAATCTCTAGTTCAATACTCGATATCGTTGTGGTGTTTACATATACTATTATTATTTTCTTTTCTGAGGTCTTATAAAAGGAAGCAATTTTCTATACGGGACATATAGTTGTTATGCTTTCACTAAACTATAATTAGTTGTCATGCCTTATCCACTTGTTTATGCAGTTATCTTGACCATTGAATGATGGTCCTTCTAGGCATGAGGCACTGTGCTTTCGAATATGCTCGCTCAAAGCCCAAGGTTATTATACCTTAGATTGCACAAGTGTTGTTGGAAATAGAGAGAGGTGATAATTTATTTTTTGTTGTTTCTGATGTGAATGTGATGCTTGGTAAAGTGTTACAATCATGATATAGATCGGGGCTGGCGATTGATAATTTTATTGAGATTGTCTGTTTGGGATAAGAAATAGTTGCATAATCTCCTTGACTTTAATTTGTGACTCTACCTGAGCCACCAACTCTAAATTACAATACTCTTCTTTAATAACATCCATCGCCAAATTCTCTCGGAGAATTCTCTTTCTCAACGATATATAAGTAACTTCTTCACTATAATCCTTAATATGTTTCTTAATATGAACAAAACACCATGTATCGTATGTCAAGATATACCCAAATTCTTTCTTACAATGGATGATGAAGTCTTCATGACCCTTATTTATTTATTTCCGATGAATTGGTTCCTGAATAAAGTCCAAAACGTCTCAAATTTCTTAATTGATGTTGGGGCCAATTGTTTAAACCAAGTTAAGGCACTGCCCTTGAAAGTCATTGGAAAAGCTCATCACGTGAGCATGTTATCATCCTCAAATCTTAGTATAACATTCATGAATTGTTCAATGTGGTTCTTGGGTCACAAGTCCTATCATATTTATCCACCTTAAAATATCAAAACTTTTTTGTAACTCTCTAACAAAAAACTCTAGGGCTAGAATAAACTTTTTGACTATAGCCTTGACTATAAAACTTTCTTTTTATATACTTTTAGTTTTTGTTGAGTATTGAAAAATATGATATTAAGGTCTACCCTGGTAATTAGAAATTTGATACCCAAACTTCATCCCATACGCCTGAACATCCGTGTGAAGTAATTTGGAATGAAAATTGAGGCTAGAACTCGACTAAAGGAGCTGCGAGTATGGGATGTTCATGTTGATGGAGTCGAGACAAACACAATGATAAAGGGAGTTGTGCATGTTGTAAAAGTCCATGTCCAAACTTGGTTCACACCAATTATGTAACTACGGATGGGCAGATATCTATGATCATACTTCGATCAAGGATTTCAGAATCTCTCAGAATCTTTCTTAGAAACCCATGAATATCTTGTATGCATGAATATAAAATGATATATGTACTTAGTTTACTAATACTCCTTTGATTTTCTTTTTTTCTTAAATAAAGAACGCTATTCATAGCTTTCATATAGCTAGTTGCTTATCACTAGAAATATGATAATGGTAGCGCATGCTCATGAATCCCTCTTGTGAGAGTTGCAACTCGTGTCCAGAACATAAAAACCTAAGTATTTTGGAGTCGTATCGTCTCTTTCAATAGTTTATGACTTCACCTTTGATGAGTCCGAATTCAGCATACTCCCCGGAAGGGCAAATCAGTCCAAGTCTCACTGAAGACCGGACAGATCATTTGGACCGGACAGATCATTTGGACCGGACAGATCACTTTGAACACTGTAAACTTAAGACTGTTCGAACTATGACTAAAGTACTAAAAAACCTAAACACTTCATGACTAAGCTACCTGCCCTCCTGCTTAGAACTAATGGGTCTTTGAACATGACCCGGGTCCATTAAACATGACCCGAAAGCCCATAAGGTCCCAAACATCATACTATAAATACCCAACCACCAGCATTAACTATGAATAATGAAAATTAACTGCTACCAAGCTGCTTAATTGTCTCTCCACCGTTAAACACCCATACACCACCGTTAAACACCCATACACTACCATTAAACACCCATACACCACCTTGAAACTCTACTTGAAATTACTAACCTACCCTCAGGCAATCATTATCCACACCAAATTGGCGACCACAGTGGGAGGAGAGAGGTGCTTGAATCAAGCATTCAAAACCTGCCAAAAATTCTGTCCGTATGAATCCGGACAATCCAGAGCTCCCACCAGCTTTGCTTGAAGTGGTGGAAGAAAACGATGAGTATACTGTCCAAGAGCGCGACAGGTTAAAGCTTGAAATAGAAGCTCTGAGGGCTGAAAAGGCCAAGATGGGCGTGAAAGAAAAATCCAAGGCATCGGTTGTTCATCACACCGATAACCCCAGAGAGCATGAGGCTTCCAAAACTCATGTGAGCACTAAAAAGACTCATGCTAGTTCTAAAAAGTCTCACCGGTCCAAGCCCGTGGAGAGTTCTGACTCGAGTTCAGAATCTTCGGGCAGCTCTTCGGACAGTGAGGGAAATGAAAAATCCTTGTCCTCTAGCAGTGATGAGGGTCGAACCACGAAAAAGCAAAAGCAGGTTAAGAAATATTCGAGAAAAAAAGATCACCATGGAAGAATGAAAAGGCATATTGGAAAGGGGTCATCTCACCACCGGAGGTATACGGACAAGATGCTGATGGATCCCTTTGCTTTCCACGATGAGCCAGGTATCTTTGCAACTCCCAATGAGGATATTGTGTTCAGTCGTGGAAGAAATTTGAGGCAGTCTCCACTGTCTTCTAAAATCCTGTCCGGAAACCTCCCCAAGAGGTTTGACAGTACTAAGATGGAGAAGTACGATGGCAGTACTGATCCGGACAATCATCTGGAGCAATTCAAGAACTTCATGATGAACTTTGATGATGATGATAAACTACTGTGTAGGGCATTCTCCCAATCTTTTACGGGGAGTGCTCTGAAATGGTACAACAGCCTTCCTCAAGGTTGTATTAAAGATTTTGATACATTTTGGGTGGCCTTTCGAAGGCAGTTTGTAGGGAGTAAGGAGCTGAAGGGCAATAGAGACACAATAATCCATTGTGCCCAGGAGCCAAATGAGTCCTTGAAGGAATACATAAGTCATTTCGTGAACACAAAGAATGGGTTGGCTGATTGCTTCGAACAGGTGGCAATAGCATCCCTAAGGCAAGGTTTGAACCTAGGCAATCTTGTTGATTCGGTGACCAGAAAGAAGGCCATGACCTGGGGAGGGTTTCTAAATCAAGTTGGCAAGCAAATAAACGTTGATGAAACAAAGAAGACCAGGGTGCACAGACAGGTGAGATCCACCCCGGTGGCACCAACTCCAAATCAAAACCAGACCGGGAACAAAGCAAGAGAAACCGGACAGGGGCATGGTAGGGCAAAAGCTCAGTCTCAGCCAGCTGCTCCTGCTCAAAGTCAACAATCCAGAAACAAAAGAGGGTCATGGGTCCAACCGGAGTGGTCCGCAGAGCTCAAAGAAAGTGTGGCCACCATTTTCGATAAAACAAAAGATGAGGTGCATTACAGGAGACCGGCAACCTTGCAGTCTCCCATGGAGCATCGTAACAACTCATTTTGCCAATATCACAATGATATTGGCCATACCACTGATGATTGCATTGCGTTGAAGCAAGAGGTTCAGAACTTGATTGAAAGGGGAAAGTTGGGAGTATACGTTAAGAGAAGAGGAGGCAACAGGCCTGACAACACTCACCGGGTTGGTCCAAGTAATGCTGCCCCTGAGGGGGCCATGGTCATAGTTGAAAGGTTTGATGTGGATTTTGAGTACCTGGATCCTGATCCAACTCGAAACAGGGTGGGTGCTATAGAGGAATGTTCTAGGTCGGTCTCCGGGCTCATTAAATTCTTTGAGTCACTTACAATTTTTGGAGGGGACTCTATGACAGCTCCTACTGCTTCTTCAAGGAAGAGGCATGTTCATAATTTAGCCTCCCAGCTAGAAGGAGGCATGACATCTTATCAGTCACCGAACTCATTCCCATTTATAGTCTTTGATGAGGATGATTTGAGAGACATTGCTGGCCCTCATGAGGATGCTGTTGTCATAGGAGCATCTATAGGGGGCAATGAGATAAGGCGAATTCTGGTGGATACTGGAAGCTCTGCCAATATCATTTTCCTAACCACTTACAAGAAAATGAAAAATCCAGCTGTGATTCAAAATTCAGACAGATCAATCGTGGGCTTCACGGGCAGCTCAGCCGATGTGATCGGGGAGTTTGAAGAAGAAGTGTTATTGGGCAGGGGCCCTTTCAAGAAAATGGTTAGAATACTCTTCATCGTGGTGGATTGTCCCACTTGCTATAATGCTATTCTAGGGAGATCTTGGCTCTCTAGGATGCATGCAATGGCTTCAACAGTCCATCAGTGTTTAAAGTATGCTGTTTAGGGACAGGTTGGGGTTGTCTGGAGCAGCCAAAAGATTGCAAGAGAATGCTATGCCACTGCCTTGGCTCCACGAACGCCGGGGGCAGTCCGTATAAACGATCAATAGCAGTTTGAGGGTCTTTCTGGGGGTGAGGGTGAAATCGATGACCCCAGAGAGACCCCTGGAGTGTTGATCCCAATTGAAGAGGTTGAAACACACTGTTTGGAAGAAGGCAAAAGTGTCAAGATAGGGTCCAGGATGCCACCAATGTTGAAAGAAGAGATGTTGAAATTTTTGAAACACCATCAGCACGTTTTTGCTTGGTGCAATGCTGATGTTACTGGAGTTCCATCAGAGGTGATATCCCATCACCTATCTGTCCGAAGAGATGTGGCACCAGTGGTTCAAAAGAGGAGAGCTTTCTCAAAAGAAAAGGCCGATGTCATAGTACAAGAAGTTGACAGACTCACAAAGATGGGGCACATCAAAGAATCTCAATACCCTTTGTGGACTGCCAATCCTGTCCTGGTAAAAAATAAAAATGGCAAATGGCGCATGTGCATTGACTTCACCGATCTTAACAGAGCTTGCCCAAAAGATTTGTATCCGGTTCCCCGGATAGATCAGCTAGTAGACTCTACTTCTGGGAACAAGTTGCTCTCCTTCATGGATGCCTTCTCCGGGTACAATCAGATCCAAGTAGATCCAAAAGATCAAGAGCATACCACGTTTGTCACTGATAGGGGTCTACATTGCTACAAGGTGATGCCTTTTGGCTTGAAAAATGCTGGGGCTACTTATCAAAGGTTAGTCAACAAGGCATTTGCTGATCAAATTGGAAGAAATATGGAGGTTTACATTGACGATATGATGGTGAAAAGCGTGGATGAGCAGTTGCACTTGTCCGATCTCCAAGAAACTTTTGCCAACTTGGCAAAAGTGAATTTAAAACTAAACCCTGAAAAGTGTGTATTCGGAGTGCAGTCCGGGAAGTTCTTAGGGTATATCATAAGTGAGCATGGAATACAGCCCGACCCGGACCAACTCAATGCCTTATTCCAGATGGAGCCTCCTCGAAACATTAAAGAAGTACAACGATTAACGGGGAGATTAGCTGCCTTGAACAGATTCATCTCCAGGTCTTCGGACAGGTGTGCTCCATTCTTTCAAAGTTTGAAGGGTGCAAAAGGGTTCGAATGGACCCCACAGTGTGGTGAGGCATTCAATGAAATCAAGAAACATCTCTCCTCTCCCAAAACTTTGTTTAAACCCATTGACGGGGAGACTCTTATTGTGTATCTGGCCGTTTCAAGTTGTGCCATCAGTGTTGTGTTGGTAAGAGAGGTCGATGGTTGTCCCTACCCAGTGTACTACATCAGCAAAAGCTTGATTGATGCTGAGAGGCGTTACTTGAAACTCGAAAAACTGGCATTAGCTCTGGTGATAGCTGCAAGAAAAATGAGGCCTTACTTTCAGGCTCATCCTATCGTCGTCCGGACATCTTTCCCTTTAAAGAATGTCCTTCAAAAAGCAGACATTTCAAGCAGAATGGCGAAGTGGTCAGTGGAGTTGGGGGACTTCGACATAGACTTTGCTCCCCGAACAGCAGTAAAAGCCCAAGTTGTGGCTGCTTTTTCTGGTTGAATTCCACTCCGATAGGGATTCAGAGCAACCTACTGATTCAAAAGACAAGAAAGTGTGGATTGTCCGAACAGACGGAGGGTCTAGCCCCATGGGATGTGGGGCAGGAATATGTCTCACTTCCCCATACGGGGACAGCATGTACCAAGCTATTTGGTTTGCTTTCAGGGCGTCTAATAACGAGTCTGAATACGAAGCAGCTATAGCTGGGTTAAAATTGGCCTACATCTGTGGAGCTAAAAGAGTCAAGCTACTAAGTGACTCCAAGTTGCTTGTCCACCATGCCTTAGGCCAATCTGAGGCTAGAAAGGAGCAGTTGGTCAAGTATTTACTCCTCAAAAATGAAGCGTTAAAGTTTAAAGCTGCTGTCTATGAGCATATTCCTCGGGCAGAAAATGAGCTAGCAGACTCATTGGCAACAATAGCATATACGGAGTCCTATCCATGGATCCATGTGCTTGAAAGTCCTTCTATTCAACTTAGTGAGGGTGAAAAAGAGGAAGTTTTTTAAATACAAGATAATCGACCTCAAGACTGGAGATCTCCTCTCATACAATATCTGTCCGATGGTATTATACCTTCAGATAAGTCACAAGCCAGAACATTGAAACACAAGGCTCGTGGTTTCATTATGTTGAGAGAAGGGTTGTACAAAAAATCCTATAGTAAACCTCTCCTACGTTGTTTAGGGGATAATGAGTCACAAGTGGTCATCTCCGAATTGCATGATGGTGAGGGATCAGCCTATTGTGGGTTCAGAGCTTTAACAAGAAGAGTGTTACTCTCCGGATACTATTGGCCATCAATCATGAAAGATGCTAAGGAGCTGGTAAGAAGGTGTGACCCATGCCAGAGGTACAGCAATGAAATTCATGTACCAGCCATTCCTTTGGAGTCAATTTCTGAGCCCATCCCTTTTGCTCGATGGGGATTGGACTTGGTTGGGCCTCTCCCTGTGGCGTCCGGAGGGCGTAAAACTATAATTGTGGCCATTGACTACTTCTCAAAGTGGATAGAAGCAGCTCCCCTGACAGGGACGACGTCGAAAGCTGTCATAAAATTCATTCTGTCCAACATATGTTGCAGATTCGGTGTCCCACAGAAGATAACAACAGACAATGGGCCACAGTTTGACAATAGATAAATGGAAAGCTTCTGTGCCTCAAGGGGTATACAGCACTGCTTTTCTTCACCTTTCCACCCACAAGCCAATGGGCAGGTTGAAGTGGCTAATAGAACTATACTGTCCGGTTTAAGGAAGAATCTAGAAGGGGCTGCTGGGAAGTGGCCTAGTTATCTACAAGAGGTCTTGTGGGCCTACCGGACGACGCCTGGGGCTGCAACACAAGAGTCTCCCTTTGCCTTGGTCTATGGAATGGATGCAGTAGCCCCCATAGAGAAGACACTCCTTTCCTTTCATGTTCACAACTTCTCCGGACACGCTAATGAGATGGCCATCAGAAATCAACTTGATTTAATAGAAGAAAGATGGGTTAAAGCTCGCCTTAGAGTGGCACACTATCAGGGCTTGATGAGAAGCAGGTTTGCTTCTAAAGTTAAAAGAAGAGATTTCCAACCAGGGGACAAAGTATTGAGGAAGGTCTTCTTACACACTAAAGAAAAGCTCTTCGGAAAGCTGGCCCCTACCTGGGAGGGTCCATATATTGTGGTTGAAAGAATCAAGCCTGGAACTTATTGGTTGGAAGACAAAGATGGCAGGGTTTTAACTCACCCTTGGAATATTGAGCACCTTCGAATGTATTTGGAATAAAACTTGTGTAAATATTTACTTGTTTAAACATCCATGTAAATATTTGGGGGCATACCTTCCCCTCTTCGGTGGCACGGAGAGCTTTCAATGAAATTTGATGCCTTCTTTAAATTTTTCTAAGTATTTTCAAAATTCTATCTCTTGTCATACTACCCGGACTGAAAGATCTAGGGGCTATTTAAATTCTAGCCGAAGAGTCTTAATACTCTCACAATGCAATAAAGCTACTTAAACTCCAGCTATTTAAACGAAAACAAATAATGAAAGAAGATGATGGTTGAGCAAAATAGAAACATTCATTCAACAAACTTAAAATTCCCTTGGCCTTCCAAGGACTTTTGAACAAGTTAGGATACAGTACAAAAAATCTGTCCGAATAATACGGTCACCATCACAAAAAGAGTGCCTTGGCCTTCCAAGGACTTTAGTTTGAATGAAAGATAAACAAAATAAACTATAAATTAAGGTTGAGCCTTTGAAGATGGCTCGACCTCATCTGCTTTCTTGCCCTTGATGTCGCTCCTCTCTTCGACCACTTTTTTTCCCTTGGGATCATTCTCCTCTTCACCTGGGCTCTCTCCGGTTTTCTCTTCATTATCAGAAGAGGACTCACCGGAAAATCCCTCATCAACCATAGTATAATATAGAAGGTCATCATCATCCACATAGAGCCATAAGTTCCCCAGTCTCCTCTTCGGGAATTTTTCGTGAAAAAAGAGAACCATATCAGACTTCACCCTTTGAATCATTAGCTCTTCGCTTTGTATCATCTCCCTGGCATAGGCGTTGATCTTGGCCTTGATTGTGGCCTCTTGGTCCCTTACCAAAGCAGCCTTCTCTTCAACAGCCTGAGTTACTGCATTTTCTAAGGCAATCTTGTCAGTGGTCAGGTTGGTGATGAGCTTCTCCTTTGCTGCAGTTTCTCCCCTTGAGGTTGTCAGGTCCTTCTCCATACCGGACAACTTCTCCTGGAGATCTTTTATGGTCTGCTCTAGGGTGGCAACTTTTGTGTTGCTCTCATCATGACTCCTCTTCAGCTCCTCGTGTGCTTCCTTAAGTAAATCAGCATTGGTAGTAGCAATGCGGAGGTCTTCGGACAGCTTATCCTTCTCAGACTTGAGGTCTTTAATGGTGTCTGCTTGGCTCCGGACTTGTCTTTCCAGTGTAAGAACTGGCTGCACATTACTAAGCAGAGAATGGGCAATAATGTCCTTCTCACTAGAAACCATGAAAGTCTTATTGTTAAAGTTGACCGTATTGGAGCTGCTCGGAGGGATGTAGGGCCCTGCGAACTCGTCTCTGGGCAGGCCAAGAAAATATTCACCAAGTCCACCCAGACCGGTGATGTCCACTTCATCCAAGTTGAGCTCTCCCCCCTCAACTTCATCAGTGTGAAACTCTCTGGGGATCTCTTCGGCCAGCGTTGGGTCAGAAGGGCCTGTGGGAAAAGAGGGCTCCGGATCCCGGAGAGCGAGCTCATCTCCTTGTGAAGTCTTTTTCTTCTTGACTACCCGGTCAGCGCTTTCACTTGCTTGCTTGCGAGTCCTCTTGGGAGCCCTTGGAGGTTTTGGAAGGTCTACTTCCTGCTTCTCGGTCTCCTGCTCCACCACCTGCAAGAGGGTTGCATCAATTTGAACTTGGGTTGGTCCCTCTGGACCTGTTGGGGCATCCTTCTCAGCATCGCCCGCCACTTTTTTACCTCTTCTTCTGCCCTTCATTTTGCTTGGGGCTTTGGCCCGGGCAGGCAGGTAGAGTGTCCCATCTAGCTCATGGGACCTTCTCAGCACAATGTCTTCATCGGACTGGGTGGTGAGTTCCTCCCAAGTCAGATCTCTCCGACCTGTGGTGTTCCACAGGTGAGACCTTGCTAGATTTCCAGGGGTGAAGGCCTTGTGAAATCGATTCTCCCAATTCTCTGCGGCCCAAGCATTGATTTTGCCATAGGTAGTCTGTCCGGCCTTCAGGTAGTCCCCGAACTCCTTTGGCACCTCTGATAGAACAGAAGAGAAATTGGTTAATATAAACTTAATTTAAAAAAAAAAAAAACGGACAGAGACTCAAGTTAAGGAACTTACGGTCACTCCTCCACCTACTCCTGAGGAGGCTTGGGTTCTCTCCGGCCTTGATTTTCTTGCCATTTTCCCATGAGCCACTGACAAACAAGAATTGGCTCCTCCATTTGCTCTCCGACTCCAGGAGATCATCAACAGCCTTGAGATCGTTTCCCATGTTGAAATGGTAGAAGGGGAACTGATGATGCTTGCACAGGTTGGCCACTGCTGCGAACTCTTCCATAGGAAGAGGGATCCCAGATAACCTAGACGCCATGATACATGACATTAAGGTGAACCAACCATTGGGGCTTAGCTGTGTCGAGCAGAGCTTGACCAGGTGGAAGTAGCGCACGATCTCCGGGTCTAGTGGGAACCTGAGCCCCCAGTTAAATAGCTCCGCAAAGAAGACTATCTCGTTTCGTTTACAGTCCATTGGGGTCTCCGGATCAATGGGGATCCTTATCTTCACGTTTTCAGGGATCCCCCATTTGGTGCGCATTCTACCCAGATCAGAGGTATGGATGAATGCATACTTGGTCTTATGCAAGGCCAAGAGGTACTTAAACTCGACTTTGTGGAAGCACGGCCCCACTCTCCCCTCAAGGCACTCCGGCAGGTCCGGACGCCTCATATACAAATTTTCTTTGCTCTTTTTGGCAGCAACAGCAGTGGTATCAGCCTGTCCGGAGGACTCGGACTCAAAGGGGACATCTTCAGTAGAGTCCTCCATTCTCTCCTCCATAATTGTTGGGGGGACTTCTGTGGAAGTGGTTCGGGGAGGATTGAAGCTTGGCATAGTATGCCCTCCGGACTATTGACTGCCCGTATTCATCTGACTTCTCACCTCAAGTTGGGTTTCTGAGGCAGAAGATTCTCTAGGGGGTACTGGGCTGCTGGCCTCCGGACCGGACGGCCTCTTCCGGGGAGCTCTAAAGCGCACTCCAGACCCAGAGTCACTATTGTTTTTCCCCGATTTCGAGGGAGTATTCTTCGAGGTTAGTCCTTTGACTAACCGGCTAGGCCTCTTAACGACTAGCTTCTCCGGGGAGTGGTCAGAATCAGACCCCATAGCTATAAAAGGTGAGGTTTTCCTAACGCTTGTAGCGGTGACTCCTGGTTCAACACTAGGTATTGACTCTTGAACTGAGGAACCAGATACTATGGGAGAAAGGGTGGATTGAAAGAGCTTTTTGGGCTTGGTACCTCTGGAGGAGGATGAGCCTCGATCTGATTCTGTAACAGAAGCAACCGGTCTATCAACTGGTGATGATGGTAGCCCTGCTGCTATTCGCCTTTCTTTTTCGACCTTCTGCGCTTTCTCCAACTCTGAAAGGTTGAGCCAACCACCTTTGATCAATGCTGTTCTTGCTGTAAACATAAAACAGCCAAGGGAATTTTTGTTCTAGAGAGAGAAAACTCTGAGTAAACTTGCAGAGTAATATTTGAGAGAGATAGTAAAACAGTGAAAAATGAATGTGAATTTATAGTAGATTTGAAAAAAAGGAGTTGATTCCTAGGAGAATCCGAAAAGTTGGGTAATGATTAAAAGACGGCGCTGATGTCACTATTGGCAATTAAAGAGGTTACTTGTTAAAGAAGGTGGTGCGAAATTCAAGGTGAAAAAACGGCTGAAGTGGCCAATCAGAGAGCGACACGTGTCCCACTAACTCTGGCAAAAACCGTTTGGAATTCGTAAAGCTTAACCTGTCCGGGTATACCCACTGTTCTGTCCGAATTAAGAACCACTTCATTCATCGGACTGTTTTTCAGTTCTTTGACAAGGACACTTGCTCAAACACCTAAAAAAAGGGCTCCTGATGAGTCCGAATTCAGCATACTCCCCGGAAGGGCAAATCAGTCTAAGTCTCTCCGAAGACCGGACAGATCATTTGGACCGGACAGATCATTTGGACCGGACAAATCACTTTGAACACTGTAAACTTAAGACTGTTCGAACTATGACTAAAGTACTAAAAACCCTAAACACTTCCTGACTAAGCTACCTGCCCTCCTACTTAGAACTAATGGGTCTTTGAACATGACCCGGGTCCATTAAACATGACCCGAAAGCCCATAAGGGCCCAAACATCATACTATAAATACCCAACCACCAGCATTAACTATGAATAATGAAAATTAACTGCTACCAAGCTGCTTAATTGTCTCTCCACCGTTAAACACCCATACACCACCGTTAAACACCCATACACTACCATTAAACACCCATACACCACCTTGAAACTCCACTTGAAATTACTAACCTACCCTCAGGAAATTATTATCCACACCAACCTTGACCATGTTGATCTCATATTAGAGGACCAAAGACCTAGAGGTAAGTATTGTATTTCGCCCGAAGCACAACCATATTAGCCATGAGTAATCTTCTCTTCTCTTCCAACTAAGCTACTGACTAAGTTAATTTAGGGAGGTTTCTTGAACCCTCACGAGTAACCTCACCCTGCGAGGTGGTAAAAACATCTTTAATGCATAAGGTAGTCACATTGTCGGAGCATGCAAATAAAAGAGCTTAATTTTCTATAAAAGAAGGCTTATAGGTACCATACAAATTTCTTTCATTAGGGTCATCATTAATGAGGTTGAATTAGTTTGTCTTAGCTCTCCAGAAATTGTATAAAGATAAAAGTAAATAAAGAATAAATAGTAAATTGTTCATTAATATAATAAATATTGTCATCATTTTTAATAAGTATGATAAGTTATATATATATATATATATGGTGTAGATTAATTTTGATTGAGGGTACTTTTGTTTGAAGTTTGAGGTATTTTAAGGGTATTTAATGTTTAGTAGTTTGTAGTGAGAGATTTGAGCTGCCTGATTGTATTTAATTTTCATTACCTTCATTAAATGAAAGTGGTTGGGTATTTATACCTTTAACGTTGGGCCACATGGGCTTTCGGGTCGTCTTTATGGATCGGGTCGAGTTTAAAGACCCATTAGTTTTAAGCAGGTAGGTAATTAGCTTAGTCATGAAGCGATTAAGTTTTTAATACAATAGTTTAGTTCGGATAGTTTAGTGGGTGGATGTTGTCCGAATTGCCCTTGTCCGGTTCTCATAAAGAGTGGTGATAAAATCCGGACTCATCAGTAGCCCTTTTTTTAGGTTGTGTTCGAAGGCCTTTAGCAAGACCTAAAAAATAGTATGTATGTGCTCATAACTATGTCCGGACAGATTTCAAATTGTGTAACGACTCCATCCGGACTGAAAAATTTCTCAGAAACTGAACGGTTTTTGCCATAGACCGTGGGATACGTGTCTTTCTCTGATTCGCCACATCGGCCGTATTTTCCCTAGAACGGCGCTCCCACTTGCTTCAAAAAGCAGCCTCTTTAATTAATGTGGGTGACATCAGCGTCGTCTTTATTCATTACAATATCCTTTCGTATTCTCCTAGGTATCGAAGCATCTTTTGTTCCTTTACTATAAATTAGTCCCCCTTTCACTGTTTTACCATCTTCATTATCTTTGCTCTGTCAAATTTCAAAGCTTTCATCTCTCAAAAACAAAAACCATCTTTTGGTGTGAGTTTATGTTCACAGCAAGAAATGCCTTAGTAAAAGGTGGGTGGCTCAATTTGTCAGAGTTGGAAAAAGCTCAAAAGGTCCAACGAGAAAGGCGCATTGCTGCACGCCTTCCTGTTTCTCCTGTTGATAAATTGGAAGCACCAAGTTCAGAGCCTGACCGGGGTTCTTCTTCAGCTAAGAGTGCTAAACCCAGGAGGTTGTTCCAGTCTAACTTTTCGCCAATCGTTGCGGGCTCATCAGTCCAGGAATCAGAGCCTGCTGCTGGACCAGAGAAAGCAGTTACAAGCTCCAATAGACCTTCTCCATTTATTGCAATGGGATCGGACGCTGACGCCTCCCTAGAGAAGTTAGTAGGCCGGCGAAGAGGTCGTCTGGTTAAAGGGCAGGCTCCAAAAACTACGCCTTCCAAGTCTGGGGTTAAAGATAAAAATACAGGGTCAGAAGCACCCATCAAAACCCCCCAAGGACATACCATCCGGTCCGGAGGCAACCAGTTCAAGTCTCCGGAAAGAAACCTCCGGATCTGAGCCACAGCCGGAGTCCAGGCCACAAGAAGCTAGTAATGCCCAATCATCCGGAAGAAGTGCTGGAGGATTCTATTGACGAAGCTCCTTTTGAGTCCGAAGTTTCCGGGCAAACAAGTGAGACTGTTGCTGCTAAGAAGGACAAGAGCAAGAAGAAGCTATGCTTAAAACATCCGGATTTGCCGGAGAGCCTTGTGGGAAAAGTGGGACCTTGCTTTCACAAGGTAAGCGTCAAATACCTACTGGCCTTGCAGAAAATTAACTACACTTTCATCCATATAGCCGAACTGGGTCGGATGCGAACAAAATAGAGGATCCCAGAGAACGTCAAAGTGAGGATACCGGTGGATCCGGAGACGTCGATGGACTGCAAGCTCAGTGAGATAGTTTTCTTTACTGAGCTATTCAACTAGGGGCTAAGGTTTCCCTTAGACCCAGAGATCGTCAAATACTTTCACCTCATCAAACTCTGCCCAAGCCAATTGAGCCCCAATGCTTGGTATACCCTCATGGCCTGTATTATGGCCTCCAGGCTCTCCGGAATCCCTCTTCCAATGGAGCAGTTCGCAGCTGTGGCTAGCCTTTGCAGAAACCATGTTATCCCCTTCTATCATTTCAACATGGGTGATAATTACAAGGTAGTGGACGACCTGCTTGAGTCAGAAAGGAACTGGAAGACTCAATTCTTGTTTGTTAGTGGCGCTTGGGAAAATAGGAGGAAGATTAAATCCGGTGAGAACCCAAGCCTAATTACCAACAGATGACGAAGTGATGGTAAGAACCTTATCTCATATTTCCATCTTTACTTATCACAAATTTGTTCGTCTAACTTGTCTTCTTTTGTTTTTTGGTAGTGCTGCCTAAGGACTTTAGTGATCACTTCAAATCTGGGCAGACCACTTGCTCCAAGCTAAACGCTTGGGCTGCAGAGAAGTGGGGAAACTGCTTCTATAATGCTTTTACCGGAGGCAATCTAATAAGATCCTACCTTTGGAATACAACTGACTGGAGGGACTTATCTTGGGAGGAATTAACCACTCCACCCCCTCCGGAAGTAATCCTCAAGAGGACAGATGCACAGGATGGATCGTTGTATTTTCCTGGTAGAGTTAAAACCCCAAGCAAGATGAATGGCAATAAGAGCAAAGGAAAACATGGTATGGTTGAAGCCAATCCTACCGAAGTAGAGGAAGCTGCCCCAACAAACCCAGAGGGGCCAAGCCAAGGACAGATTGATGTTGCTCTTTTACAAGTAGTAGAGCATGAAAGTACTAGAGAAGTGGTGGGATCTCCAAAATCTTCAAAGGCTCCTAAGAAAGACAGGAAACGGGGAGCAGAGGGCAAGGATAGAGAGGCCAAGAAAAAGAAAACCTCCAAGGGTGATGAAATTTCTCTCCGGCCTCCGAAGCCTCTTCCTCCTGTTGACCCTACTGACCCTACTCAAGCAGAAGGGATCCCTAGCGATTTTCAAACTGGAGGGGTGTAGGAGGGGATGTCAGCATTTATGGTGTTGATATCAGTGGTCTTACAGAGATTGGCCTTTACTTTGAAAACCTCCCTAAAGATGATTTTGCTGGGCCCTACCTCTCCCCAAGTTCTTCGAACATCGTCACATTCAATGGTAAGTCTTTCTCTGTCTCAGGTGAAAGAGATGTCATAACTCACTCCCTATTAAGCAATATCCAGCCAGTGCTTAATTTGGAGAAGCAAGTACGAGGTCAGTCAGCCATCATCAACGCCCTCAATGTCGACAAAGAGAAATTATCTAGCGACCTCCTCACTGCTAATCAGAATGCTGATGCACTGAAGAGGGAAAATGAGGAGTTGGAGAAAAACCAAGAGGATTGGGCCACAAAGCTAGCCACTTCAGAAGAAACTATCAAAGAACTCCAATCAAAGCAATCCGTCTTGGAGAGAGAGATCTCTTCTTCAAGAGAAGAGGTGATGGCTAAAGACAAGGTCATTCACACTTTAACTAATGACAAGACCTTTCTCGAGGACTCGGTGTCCAAGGCTGCACAAGAGAAAGCTGATTTTCTAACAGATCAAGAGAGAACAATCCAAGCTAAGATTGATGCTTATACCAACATAGTGATAGATACTCAGGAGGAAAAGTATGCCAAAGTGAAGTCGGACATGGTCTTGCTCTTTCATGAGAAATTCCCAAAGAGGACACTAGGAGACTTATGGTCTTTTGTAGAGTATGAGGACCTCCCCTTCCACACGATGGCTGATGGTGACAAGCATGCCTACTCCAGTGGTTTGGATGACACAGCCGATGAAGAAGAGAACGTCGGGGAGAGTCCGGATGAGGAGAATGACGACCCCAAGAAGAAGAAAACTAGTGAGGCTCGGCCATCTAAGAAAGCTCAGTCTTGAAGTATTAGCTTTTTTTTTAATTTCTTGTGATTGAACCAGAGTCCTTGGATGGCCAAGAATTTTTTTGTAATCGTGTCCGACTTCTGTTCGGATAAACCTTTTTGTTTGAAAACTCAAAGTCCTTGGGTGGACAAGGCACTTCGTATATTTTAACGGGAAACTTTACTTTGCACAAACTTACATTTTTTTCATAGTTTTTCAGCTTTGGTGGCTAATGTTTAAACAACCCTTAGTTAGTTTGCTTGCATTTTAAAGTGAGAGTATTTAAATTCTCCGATGACAAATGTTTAAGTAGTCATCACTCTATCAATTTAATTTGATCGATCTAACATTGATAGAAAATTTCAAAGAAAAAACCAACTAAAACGCTCCGAATCTTTTAAGAGGGCATCGAATTTTATTGAAAAGCCCGGACGCCTCATTAAAACCTCCCCGCGCCACCGGGGTAGGAAAGAGTATGCCCCCAAATATTTACATGAACTTTTAAACAAGTAAATATTTACATAGTTTTTATTCCAAGTACAACTAGAGGTGTTCAATGTTCCAAGGGTGATTCAAGATCCTTCCATCCTTGCCTTGAAGACGGTATGTCCCAGGCTTAAGCTTTTAACTAACCACATAGGGTCCTTCCCAAGTTGGAGCTAGCTTGCGGAACTGCTTCTTCTTAGTGTGTAGGAAGACTTTCCTCAATACTTTATCTCATGGCTGAAAACCCCTTTTTTTAACTTTGGAAGCAAACTTGCTTCTCATCAGGCCTTGATAGTATGTGGCTCTAAGGTGAGCCTTAACTCTTCTTTCCTCCATCAAGTCAAGTTGACCTCTTACTGCCACTTTGTTAGCGTGTTCGGAGAAGTTATTAACTCGAAAAGAAGGAAGAGTAGCTTCTATGGGAGCTATAGCATCCATCCCATACACTAAAGCAAAAAGAAATTCTTGTGTTGTAGCCCCAGGAGTGGTTCGCTATGCCAATGGAGCTGCTTCTATCCACTTGTAGAAGTAATCAATGGCAACGATTATAGTTCTACACCCTCCGGATGCCATAGGTAGAGGTCCTACCAAATCCAGCCCCCAACGAGCAAAAGGTATTGGTTCAGAAATAGACTCTAAAGGGATAGTTGGGATATGAATTTCATTGTCGTATCTTTGGCATGGATCACACCTTTTTACCAATTCCTTAGCATCTTGCATTAGGGAGGGCCAGTAGTACCCAGCTAACAAAACTCTTTTTGTTAGAGCCCTAAATCCGCAGTGAGCTGATCTCTCACCATCATGCAGTTTGGAGAGCACTATTTGGGACTCCTCAATTCCCAGACATCGTAGGAGGGGTTTACTACAGGATTGTTTTATAAAGAGCATCTCTTAGAATGACAAAACCACGAGCCTTGTATTTTATTTTTCTTGCCACTGCTTTCTCCGGAGGCAAGATGCCATCCGAGAGATATTGAAGAATTAGAAATCTCCAATCTTGGGGTTTCTTTGACTAGTATATTCAAACTTTCTTCCTTATCCGGATAAAGTTGAATAGATGGGCATTCTTGCACATGTATGCAAGGGTAAGACTCAGATTAGGCTATAGTTGCCAAAAAGTCTGCTAGCGTATTTTCCGTTCGGGGTATGTGCTCATATGTAATGCTTTTAAAGTTGAGTGCCACTTCTTAAGGATAAACAAGTATTTAATCAATTGCTCTTTCTTGGCTTCGGATCGACCTTGTGCATGATGGATAAGAAGTTGAGAATCACTCATCAACTTGACCCTCTTAGCTCCACATATGAGAGCTAATTTTAAACCAGGTATAGCAGCTTCATATTTAGACTCATTATTGGAAGCCCTGAAGGCAAAACAAATAGCTTGGTATTTCTGTCACCGTATGGAGAGGTTAAGCATATCCCAGCACCACATCCCATGGTACTTGATCCACCCTCAGTCCGGACGACCCAGACTTTTTTATCTTTTTCACTAGTTGCTTGCTTAACATCCCTATCCAAATGGAATTCGACTAAGAAATCAGCCACAGCTTGGGCTTTAACTGCTGTTCGAGGAGCAAAATCAATATCATAGTCTCCCAGCTCTACTGACCACTTGGTCATTCTACTTGAGATGTCAGCTTTTTGGAGAACATTTTTCAAAGGAAAATAAGTCCGGACGATGATAGAATGAGCCTGAAAATAGGGCCTCATTTTCCTTGCTACAATCACTAGTGCCAATGCCAATTTTTCAAGCTTCAAATATCATTTTTCTGCATCTATCAAGCTTTTGCTGATGTAGTACACCGGACTGGGATAATTGTCCACCTCTCTTACCAATACTGCACTTATTGCAAAATCAGAAACTGCCAAATACACGAAAAGGGTTTCTCCACTAACAGGTTTAAACAACGTCTTGGGGGAAGACAAATGCTTCTTAATTTCATCAAAGGCCTCATTACATTGTGGGGACCAGTTAAAGTCCTTTGCACCCTTCAAAGTTTGAAAAAACGGGGCACACCTGTCCGAAGACCTTGAAATGAAACGGTTTAGTGCAGCCAGCCTCCCAGTCAATCGTTGCACCTTTTAATATTTCGAGGAGGCTCCATTTGTAGTAAAGCATTAAGCTGGTCCGGATCAGGTTGTATCCCTTTCTCACTTATCACATACCCCAAAACTTTCCCAGACTGTACTCCAAAAATGCACTTTTCTGGATTTAACTTTAAATTTACTTTCACTAAGTTGGCAAACGTTTCTTGGAGATCTACCAAGTGTAGCTCTTCGTCCACACTTTTCACCATCATGTCATCGATGTAAACTTCCATGTTTCTTCCAATTTGATCAGCAAAGGCCTTGTTTACCAACCTCTGATAAGTAGCCCCAGCATTTTTTAACCCAAACGGCATTACCATGTAACAATGGAGGCCCGTATCAGTAACAAATGTAGTATGTTCTTGATCATTTGGATCCACTTGAATCTAATTATACCCAAAGAAGGCGTCCATAAAGAACAATAGCTTGTTTCCAGGAGTGGAGTCCACCAACTGATCAATTCGGGGGACCGAATATAAATCTTTTGGGCAAGCCCTGTTGAGATCTGTGAAATCGATGCACATACGCCACTTGCCATTTTTCGTTTTTACCAATACCGGGTTGGCTGTCCATAAAGGGTATTGTGATTCCTTTATGTGCCCCATTTTAGTAAGCCGGTCAACCTCTTAGAAAAGGCTCTCCTCCTTTGTATAACAGGTGCTATGTCTCTTCGAATGGATAACTGGTGTAATATAATGTTTTCTGGTACTCCGGTTACATCAGCATTGCACCAAGAAAATACGTGTTGATGGTCTCTCAAGAAATCTAACATTTTACCCTTTAATTCGGAAGTCATCTTGGATCCTATCTTAACATTTTCTCCTTCAGCCAGAGAATGAGTTTCAACCTCTTCGGCCGGTATCAAAACACCAGGGGTCTCTCTGGGGTCATCAATTTCACCCTCCCCCCCAGAAGGCCCCTCAAACTGTTATTCTTCATTAATCCGGGCTGCCCCCAACGTTCGAGGGGCCAGTGCTGTCGCATAACACTCCCTTGCTACCTTTTGGCTACTTCGGATAACTCCCACTTGTCCCTGCACAACATAGTTTAAACATTGGTGGACTGTTGAAGCCACAGCATGCATCCAGGAAAGCCAATACCTTCCCAAAATAGCGTTATAACAAGTGGGACAATCCACCACAATAAAAAGTATTCTATCCATCTTTTTAAAAGGGCCTTTGCCCAACAAAACCTCTTCCTCGAATTCTCCGATCACATCTGCTGAGCTCCTATTGAAACCAACAATTGATCTGTTCGAAGGCTGAATTACTGCTGGATTCTTCATTTTTTTGTAGGAAGTTAAAAAGAGAATATTGGCTGAACTTCCGGTATCCACAAAAATTTGTCTTATATCATTTCCTCCAATTGATGCTCCTATGACAACAACATCTTCATGTGGACCAGCAATATCCCTCAAATCATCCTCGTCAAAAACAATAAAAGGAAAAGGAATTTGCGATTGATAGGAAGTCATGCCTCTTTCAAGCTGGGTAGCTAAAGTATGAACGTGCCTCTTTCTTGAAAAAGTAATTGGTGCAGTCATGGTGTCCCCTCCGAATATTGTAAGTGACTCAAAAAAGTTAATAAGCCCGGACACCGTCTTGCAATGCTCCATGATAACACCCACTTGATTCTGGGTTGGATAAGGGTCCAAGTATTCTGACTCTACATCGAACCTCTAGATTATCACCATAGCCCCATCCGGAGACGATGTGCCTGCATTGTTTGGACCAGACCGATGAGCGCCATCGGGCCTATTTCCACCTCTTCTTTTAACATACGCCCCCAACTTTCCTCTTTCAATCAAATTCTGCACTTCTTGTTTTAGCGCAATACAATCTTCAGTGGTATGACCAGTATCATGGTGATACTGGCAAAAACAGTTATTACGGCTCTCCCTAGGAGACTGTAATGCAGCTGGCCTTCTGTAGTGTACTTCGTCTTTTGTTTTGTCATAAATGATGGCTATATTTTCTTTCAACTCAGGAAACCACTTCGGTTGAACCCATGGCCCTCGTTTATTTCTAGATTGTTGATTTTGGGCTGGTGCAGCTGGCTCAGACTGAGCTTTGGCTCTGTTATGAACCTGCCCAGCTTCCCTAGCCTTGTTTTCGGACTGGTTTTGGTTTGGATTTGGTGCAGCCGGGGCAGACCTCACCTGCATGTGCACCCTAGTTTTCTTTATTTCATCTACATTAATATGCTTTCCGACCTGGTTCAGCAGACCTTCCCATGTCATGGCTTTTTTCCTGGTTAGTGAATCAGCCAAGTTTCCACGGTTTAAGCCCTGCCTTAGAGAAGCTATTGTTACTTGTTCAAAGCAATCAGCCAATCCATTTTTGGTATTTACAAAACGACTTATGTATTCTTTTAAAGATTCATTTGGTTCTTGGGCACAATGGATAATCGTGTCTCTATTGCCCTTTACTTCCTTACTTCCAACAAACTGCCTCCGAAAGGCCACCCAAAAAGTGTCGAAATTTCTGATACAACCCTGTGGTAAACTATTGTACCACTTCAGAGCACTCCCCGTAAAAGATTGGGAGAATTCCCTACAAAGTAACTTGTCGTCATTATCAAAATTCATCATGAAATTTTTGAATTGTTCCAAGTGGTTATCCGGGTCTTTACTACCATCATATTTTTCCATTTTCGTACTGTCAAACCTCTTAGGAAGGTTCCCAGACAGTATTTTGGAGGACAATGGAGATTTTCTCCAATTTTGTCCCCGACTGAAAACCGTATCTTCGTTTGGAGTCGCAAAGATATCTGGTTCATCATGGAAGGCAAAAGGATCCATTAACAATCGATCTACATGTCTCCGGCCATGACTATGAGACGATCTATTTCCCAGATACCTCTTCAACCTTCCATGCCTGTCCCTTTTTCTTGAGTAATTTTTTACTAACTTTTGTTTCTTTTTAGAACGGCCTTCATCACTGCTGGATGACAAGGATTCCTTGACTCCATCTTCACTTGAGGAGCTACTGGAAGACTCTGAGTCTGAATCAGAGATCTCTACCGGTTTAGACCGATGAGAATTTTTTGAGCTAGCATGAGTCTTTTTTGTACTCACATGGGTTTTTAAGGGCTCATGTTCTCTTGGATTGTCAGTATGATGAGCTACTGACGCCTTAGATTTCTCTTTTACGCCCATCTCTGCCCTCTTGGCAGCCCTCAGAGCTTCTATTTCAACTTTTAATCTATCTCGCTCCACAATAGTATATTCATCATTCTCACCCACCACTTTGGCCAAAGTTGGTGGTACTTCTTGCACGTCCGGATTCATCCGAACTGGTTTTTCCTGATGGTTTTGAACGCTAGATTCGGGCACCTTCTCCTCCCACTGTGGTCGCCAATTTGGTGTGGATTAATTTTGAATGAGGGTAATTTTGTTTGAAGTTTGAGGTATTTTAAGGGTATTTAATGTTTAGTAGTTTGTAGTGAGAGATTTGATCTGTCTGGTTGTATTTAATTTTCACTACCCTCATTAAATGAAAGTGGTTGGGTATTTATACCTTTAACCTTGGGCCACATGGGCTTTCGGATCTTATTTATGGATCGGGTCGAGTTTAAAGACCCATTAGTTTTAAGCAGGTGGGTAATTAGCTTAGTTATGAAACGATTAAGTTTTGAATACATTAGTTCAGTTCGGATAGTTCAGTGGGTGGATGTTGTCCGAATCTCCCTTGTCCGGTTCTCATAAAGAGTGGTGATAAAATCTGGACTCATCAATATATATATATATATATATATATATATATTGTGACTATTTTAGGCATATAAGTACTTATATGCCATAATAACAAAGAGACATTAATGAACTTCTTCTATATTGCTAATAAATGCAAGTAAAACCTGGTCTAAATTCGTATAATGCCCCGACTGAAAATACCTTATCATAGATAGTAAGATACTGAAATAGTATGTGGACTCTGATTATGCAAGTTGCCTTGATTCAATGAAGGCAACTTCGGGTTATCTGTTTAATATGTTTGGTAGATTGATTAATTTGAGAGCTAATCTAGTAAATATGGTTCCTTTTTCATCTATAGAAGTTAAATACATGGTTATTACTGATGAAATCAAAGAGGCTATATGCTTAAAGGGATGACTAAGTGGGATAACTTGTATTAAGCAAGAAATTACTTTGGTCAGTGATAATACTAGTGTTCTTCACTTGATAAGAAATCCAGAATTTCACGAGAGGATGAGCATATAAATATTAAGCTTCACTTCATCCGGTATATAATAGAAAAATAGAAAGTGGAGTTTGCAAAGATTATAATTCAAGATAATCATTTGGATGCTCTAATAAATGTACTAACAGTTTCAATGTTAACATATTGTTTGTGAGTTGTTCCATTCTGGGATGCATGTGGGTTGGATGCCTAAGGTAAACATAGTTGGAACATTAGGGCAATATATGTTGAACTCTTTATAATCCTAGGTGGAAAATTATTAGTTATATGCTCCAAGTGATTGAAGATGGAACACATACTCGACATGATTTTGACATCGACAAAGGGGTCTGATCATTGCAGGTGTATCAACATCGATATGATAGGTTTATGCACTATAATTTGATTGCCTTCAGTTTTGGTTTGGGCTTGGTGTATGAGTTTGGTTTTGGTTTGGTATAAGTCTTTGAAAAGGGTTCAACCTTGAAAGAGGTTTGGCTTTCGGTAACTTTTAGCTTTGATTGTACTTGAGAATTTATTGTGAATCTTGATTTAATATATTGGTTTGGATTTTATGGATAATAGATAATGTGTAAAAATGGTACAAATTATAATAACTGAGTAGGTGTACTATTTGATCAGAATCGTTGATCATGATTTTAGTACAAGTTTTTTATCACTGCAAGTGTATTATTTGGTCATATTCGTTGATATGGATATTAGTACAAGTTGTTGAAACAACTGTGGTCTGATATTTTGAGCATGTTGTATGTTTGTATTTGAGATCTTATATATACCAAGGAGCATCACATATTGTTCGTGAGGATTTCTTTTTCTGAATTCAGAGCTTTTAGAAAGAGAAACGAGCGTTAGTACGAGAAAAAAATGAAAAGATTGAGTGGTTTTAGAATTTATGATTTCTTGAGAGAGAATCACGAAGAATACAATGCTATAAGTATAGAGAGCTAAAAGATACATTTAAAAGATTGTACTCACTTTTGATAAATTTTGCATATATTGTATTTGCTTGTATTTTTGTGTTATTCTAATTCTTTGTAATTGTTTCATTTGTAAAATCGTATATATTACACGTGGATGTAGGATTTCTTTATATCCAAACCATGTAAATCTTGTGTTTTTTTTGTTAAGAATTTATATTTGCAGGAACCAAACTGCAAAAGCCAATTACCATAACCAATTTATAAATGAAGGAGTATATCAAGCACTTAGATTACCAATGATCCTCCACCGTCAAGCAAACTTGATTGAGTATATCGATTAAAAATTTTGTTTGAAGATTGTAGAAGAATAATATAAAAAAATAATGTTGTTTGAGAGATTATATGATAGATGAATTTAGAGATAACTGAGAAATTGATGAGTTTCAATCTATTTATAAAGAAGAAACTAAAAAAATAGGATATATAATTTAATCAGGTTTTTTTATTAAAAAACTTGATCAAATTGAGTATCTAATTTGATAAAAAAAATTGCAAATAGGATATCCGATGATTCTCATAACTATCTATTTATACTTCTAGCAGAATCATTATACTTCAAATCTTTTTTTCTCAACGACCAGAAGAATAGCGAGAGATATTCATCATTACATGAAGATGTATCAGGAAGTATTGAAAACGAATAAACTATATAAAACATCTAAAGATATATAGTTGAAAGATATAATAAACTATTAATTAAATGATCTAATTCAAAATTCAAAATATTTAATATATGAAATATATAAATTATTTAAAGATTCCTACAACTTTAAAGATATATTTTAAGGATCTAATAAACTATTAGTCGGAAAATCTAATAAACTATTTAAGATATATAATAGCTAAAATATCTAAAGATATAAAGATTCCAACAACTTCAAAGATATAGTTTAAAGATATTTTAAATAATATTAATCAAAGATATATCTAAGACTCCAACAATTTTGAAGGTATATTTCAAAGATCTAACATTGTTGAAAGAAACTATTCAAATATATACTACTTGAAAGATTTAAAGATCTAAAAAATCTAAAAAATTTAAAAATATAGTTTTAAAATCCAATAAACTATTAATTGAAATACCTAATAAATTATTTAAATATCTAAATAAAACTAAAAAAGTATCAAATAAATATCTCAAATATTACATTTATATTATACATATTTTAATTTAATTTATTCCACTAAATTAACGCATACAAATTAATTTTTAATAAATGTATTACAAATATTGTAAACTATTAAATGTTACAGATTCAGTAACGATAAAAAACTGTAACGACCTAACACAGACATGAATCAATTTGACAATGTAAATATATAAATTAGTAACGATGAAACTAGTTTAAATGTCATGAGATGTTACGGTAGACACCTCTAACCGTAACTAGAAGGGTCTAACTGATGTATCACAACAAAATTAGCGGGATTGATGAGTTCAGATTATCCAGTCACAACTCATTGTGTTATCCGGACAAGGGCAATTCGGATATAAACGTACCACTGAACTATCCGTACATACAAAGTAAAACACACCTAAACACCTTTTGACTAAGTTATGTGCTAATCAGCTTATAAGATTAATGGGTCCTTAAACTTGACTCGGTTTCATAACTTGACTTGTAAGCCCATGGGTCCTTAATTAAGGGTATAAATACCCCAACTACTTTCATTAATAAAGGTAATGAACATTTAATACAACCAGGCTGCTCAAATCTTTCACTACTTTATACCAAACACTTAATACTCAAAATACTTTGCAAAACACTTTACAAAATTACCACCAGCCCAAAATAAACCAAACCAAATTGGTGACCACAGTGGGAGAAGACGGTTCCTGAATCTTGCATTCAAAACCAGTAGAAAAGACATGTTCGGATGGATCCGAACGAGCAAGCAAATCCACCACCTGTGGTGGAGGTAGTTGGGGAAAACAAAGAATACACCATCGAAGAGCGAGACAAGTTAAGAGCAGAATTAGAGGCGTTGAGGGCCATAAAACAACCAGAAATGAGTATAAAGGAGAAGTCAAAGACGTCAGCCATCCATCATACTGACAATCCTAGGGAGAATGATCCATCACCAAATACTCATTTGAGTTCAAAGAAGACCCATGTCACTTCTAAGAAGACTCGTCGTTCCAAGCCGGTTGAAAGTTCAGATTCTGAGTCCTCCAGTAGCTCTTCGAATGAGGTTGAGCTTGAGGATTCTTTATCATCGAGAAGTGATGAAGGGAGGTCCAGGAAGAAACAAAAACTAGTTAAAAAAATATTCAAGAAAGAGAGATTGGCATGGGAGACTTAAAAGGCATCTGGGCAAAGGGTCATCTCACAGCTACAGTCACAGACGTGTGGATCAGTTGCTGATCGATCCTTTTGCTTTTCAGACCGAATTAGGTATCTTTGCAACACCTAATGAAGACACAGTATTCAGTCGTAATAGAAATTGGAGACAATCGTCATTGTCTTCCAAGATACTGTCCGAAAACTTACCCAAAAGGTTGGGCAGTTCCAAAATAGAGAAGTATGATGAGAGTAAAGATCCGGATAATCATCTAGAACAATTTAAGAACTTCATGATGAATTTGATGATGATGACAAACTTATGTGTAGAGAATTCTCCCAATATTTTACGGGAAGTGCTCTTAAGTGGTATAACAGTTTACCCCAGATGTGTATCGGAAACTTTGATACATTCTAGGTTGCCTTCCGAAGGTAATTTGTGGGAAGTAAGGAAATGAAGGGAAATGGAGATACTGTCATCCATTGTGCCTAGGATCCAAATGAGTCCTTAAAGGACTACATAAGTCGGTTCGTAAATACCAAAAAAATATTAGCAGATTGCTTCGAACAGGTGGCAATTGTTTCTTTGAGACAAGGGTTGAACCCTGGGAATCTGGCCGATTTGATGGCAAGAAAGAAGGCCATGACTTGGGGTGGCTTGTTAAATCAGGTGGGAAATTATATTAACGTGGATGAAACCAAGAAAAACAGGGTGCACCATCAGGTGAGGTCCATCCCAGCAGCTCAAAACCAAAACGAGTCATGGTATAAGGCTAAGGAGACCGGATAATGGTCCAATAGGGATAAACAGGCTCAATCCAACCAAAATGAATCTCAGAGTCAGCCATCAAGGAGTAAAAGAGGTCCGTGGGTTCAACCGGAGTGGTTTGCAGAATTAAAAGAGAATGTGGCCACAATTTATGACAAGACCAATTATGAAGTCCATTTCCGGAAACTAGCAGCACTGTAGTCTCCCAGAAACAGTTGAAATACCTTTTTTGCCAATATCACAAAGATATTGGCCATAACACCCAAGACTGCATTGCTCTGAATCAGGAAGTATGGAATCTCATTGAAAGCGGTAAGTTGGGGGCTTTTGTCGAAAGAAGAGGTAGAAACATGCCTGACAATGGTCCTCGAACTGGGCCTACGGACAATGCGGGAATATCTGCTCTAAAGGGGTCAATGGTGATCCTTGAAAGATTTTATGTTGATTCGGAGTACTTGGATCCTGATCCAACCCGGAATAAAATAGGGTTCATAATAGAACAAACTAAGACGGTGTCCGGACTCATTAGTTTCTTTGAGTCACTCACTATATTCGGAGAGGCTACCATGACAGCACCCACTCCTTCATCAAGGAAGAGGGATGTTCACTCTCTGGCTACTCAGTTGGAAGGAGGCATATCTTCTTATCAGTCCCAAACCCCTTTTCCATTTATAGTATTTGATGATGATGATTTAAGAATTATCATAGGGCCTCATGAGGATGCTGTTGTGATAGGAGCATCTATTAAGGAAGGGGGCAATGATATCAGACAAATTCAAATAGACACGGGCAGTTCGGCAAATATCCTCTTTTTAAGTTCTTACAAGCACATAAAAAATCCAGCCGTTATTCAACGGTCAAACACAACCATTATGGGCTTCACATGAAGCACTGCAGATGTAATCGGGGAATTTGAGGAAGAGGTGTTGTTGGGTAAGGGGCTTTTTAAAAATTTGGTCAGAGTGTTATTCGTTGTGGTAGATTGCCCCACATGTTACAATGCAATATTTGGGACGTCTTGGCTCTCTAGAATGCATGTTGTAGCCTCAACAGTCCATCAGTGTTTGAAGTATGCGGCTCAAGGACATGTAAGTGTTGTCTGAAGTAGTCAGAAGATAGCAAGGGAGTGTTATGCAACTGCACTTGCTCTTAAAACTTGGGAGCAGTTCGAATAAATGAAGATTAGTAGTTACTGGGCCTTAAGGGGAAGGGTGAAATTTATGACCCCAGAGAGGCCCCTAGTGTTATAGTATCAGTGGAAGAAGTTGAAACCCACCCCTTGGCAGAGGGTAGGAGTATTAAGGTTGGCTCCAAGATGGCGCCAGAGTTAAAAAATAAATTGTTGTCCTTTTTGTCAGACAATCAACAAGTTTTTGCTTGGTGCAATGGTGATGTAACCGGAGTGCCTGAAAGCGTTATCTCTCACAAACTATCGATTCGGAGTGATATTGCACCTGTCGTGCAAAAAAAAAAAAAACTGATGTAATAGTCCAAGAAGTTGATCGGCTTACCAATATGGGGCACATAAAGAACCAGTATCCTTTATGGACTGCCAATCCAGTGTTGGGCACAAAAAAGAACGGGAAATGGCGTATGTGTATTGATTTTACTGACCTCTACAGAGCTTGCCCAAAAGATCTTTATCCGGTCCCCCGGATAGATAAGTTGGTGGACTCGACGTCTGGCAACAAGTTGTTGTCCTTCATGGATGCCTTCTCTGGGTACAACCAAATTCAGGTAGATCTGAAGGACCAAGATCATACTATGTTTGTTACAGATATGGGTCTCCATTGTTATATGGTGATGCCTTTTGGGTTGAAGAATATTGGGGCTACTTACCAAAGGCTAGTAAACAAAACATTTGCTAATCAGATTGGCAGAAATATGGAGGTGTACATTGATGGCATGATGGTTAAAATCTTAGAGGATTTGCATATAATTGACCTTCGGGAAACTTTTGCCAATTTGACAATGGTGAATTTGAAACTGAATCCAGAAAAATGTGTCTTTTGGGGTTCGATCTGGAAACTTTTTGGGGTATGTAATAAATAAGAAAGGGATACAGTTCGATCTGGATCAGATGAATGCCCTATTAGAAATGGATCATCCCCAGAATATTAAATAAGTCTAGAGGCTTACTGGAAGGTTGGCTTCCTTGAATCATTTTATTTCAAGATCTTCAGATAAGTAGGCTCCATTTTTCGAAACCTTGAAGAGTGCTAAAGACTTTAATTGGTCTCCACAATGCAGCCAAGCTTTTGATGAAATAAAGAAACACTTGTCTTCACCAAAGACCCTTTTCAAGCCCATACAAGGAGAAACACTGTATGTATACTTGGTTGTGTCAGAATGCGGTATAAGTGCAGTATTGGTAAGAGAGATGGGAAATTACCCTCGTCCGGTGTACTACATTAGCAAAAGTTTAGGAGCCTGGTTGAGGTCGTATTTTCAATCTCATTCCATCGTTGTCCGAACGTCTTTTCTATTGAAGAATGTTCTTCAAAAGCAGACATATCAAGCAGTATGACCAAGTGGTTAGTAGAGGTGGGTGATTATGACATTGATTTCTCCCCACGAACTACTATCAAGGCTCAATTTGTTGCTGATTTTCTGGTAGAATTCCATCCGGATAGGAGTTCTAAACAAGTTTCAGAAGAAAAAACAAAAAAAGAATGGGTAGTCCGGACTGATGGTGGATCAAACACAATGGTTTGTGGAGCTGTAATTTTCCTAACCTCTCTGTATGGTATAAAATGTACCAGGCTATATGCTTTGGGTTCAGGGCCTCGAACAATGAGTCTGAAAATGAAGCAGCTATAGCTGGTCTTAAATTAGTTTTCCTATGTCGGGCTAAAAGAGTTAGGTTGATGAGTGATTCACAACTTCTTATCCGCCATGTTCAAGGTCAATCTGAGGCCAAGGAGGAACAGCTGATAAAATAAATACTCATCCTTAAAGAGGTGGCAGCCAATTTCAAAAGTGTTTGTTATGAGCATATTCCTAGATCAGAAAATATGCTGGCAGATTCCTTGGCAACGCAAGCATATTTTGAGTCCTACCCTTAGATTCATGTACAAGAATGCCCATCTATAAAGTCAAGCCAGAACAAAGAAGAGGAGGAAAGCTTCAGTATACAAGTAGTTCAACCTAAAGATTGGAGATTTCCCCTTCTTCAATACATTTTTGATAGGGTTTTGCCTCCGGATAAAGCTATAGCAAGAAAATGAAACACAGGACTCGTGGATTTTTTATCATAAGGGAATTGCTCTATTAAAAATCTTTCAGTAGACTTTTCCTGCATTGTTTGGGGGTTGAAGAATCTCAGGTTGTTCTATCTAAACTACACGATGGTGAAGGGTCAGCTCATTGTGGCTATAGGGCACTAACCCGAAGAGTATTGTTGGTTGGGTACTATTGGCCATCCATAATGGCAGATGCTAAAGAAATGGTGAAGAAGTGTGATCCATGTCAAAGGTATGGCAACGAAATTCATGTGCCACCAGTACCTATGGAGTCGATTTCTGAGCCAGTACCTTTTGCTCGTTCGGGATTAGATTTAGTTGGGCCTCTGCCAATGGCGTCTGGAGGGTGCAGGACTATTATAGTTGCTATTGATTACTTCTCAAAATGGATAGAGGAAGCTCCTTTGGCAGGAACCACTTCAAAAGCTGTCATAAAATTCATCTTATCCAATATATGTTGCAGATTTGGGATTCCTCAGAAGATTACCACAGATAACGGGCCCCATTTTGAAACAAGGATACGGAGAGTTTTTGTGCCTCTAGAGGCATTCAGAACTGCTTCTCTTCTCCCTTCCATCCACAAGCAAACGGACAGGTTGAAGTTTCCAACAGGACTATTCTGTCCGGATTAAAAAAACCTAGAGGGGCAGCAGGGAAGTGGCCAAGCTATCTGCAAGAAGTATTATGGGCATACCAAACTATTCCTCGGGATGCTACACAAGAATCTCATTTTTCTTTGGTGTATGGGATGGATGCCATTATCCCTATTGAAGCTACCCTACAATCATACAGGGTTAGATGGAGCTTCCCATAGTTTTACAATCTTGTCTTCACTTGAAGTGCCCAAAATCAATGCATGTCTGTTCCCAACTGGAATAGGTTTAGGTGCCCATGAAATGCATGTAATATCACCTTCATGGGCTTTTTCAGCCGTATCCAACATATTTTTGGTCTCGAGGCATATCCACTGTAAAGTTGAACCATGGGTGGCTGCCAATATCTTTCCAATCAAGGGATATACTGAGACGATCATAAGTTAGAGTTGCACCGGCTGAATCATGAAGTGGAATTAAAAACGCCTTCAAGGTTTTAGGATCCTCATCAAGATGATACTGGACATTGATGTTCCAGATTCTTATTGAACCATCCTTTGATGCTGTGAGGATTTGTTCGGAGTTTGGGAAGAAGCACAACCAAGTTACTGCACTCTTATGCCCTTTAAGCTGCATAGCTTTTGAAATCTCATTTTAGAACCATCTTTCAGATATACAACTTCCCACACTTTCACATCAGCAGTAAAAGCTGCAGCAACAACAAAACGCCCATTTGGTGTTAGCATTGCCATATGGTTTTTCAGTTGATTTGTGTCAACATGGCCCAAATTCTTTCCACTTTTTCCATGCCAAAGCAAAATATCAGTCCCTTTACTTGAATGCAATCAAGAAATCACTAACTATGAAATCAACAAATAATCGCCAAGGAAATGAGAAACTAGACGAGACATTGGTTCAAAGCACCTCCAGTGCTAAGACAAACATCCTACGAGAAATGAATGAAAAACACGTTAAAACACAATGAATACTTGAGAACCGGCAACGATTTAAAAAAAATGGACGCGGAATAAGTGACATGAAATGCACTTATCAAACCCCAAAAATTAAACTGTTACTTGTCCTCAAGCAATGCAAAACAGGTTTAGCAATTGATGCATGAGTGCAACTGAATTTAAATGAATGCAAGAATGCAATGATCCCGAATGAGTAACCAAAACTAACTCTGAATAAATGGCTCAACGAATGTAATGGCCTCGGAATGCGAAATAACTAGGTACTCCAATGTTATCAATGCGAGTGTGGAAGCGTGCGTGTATGCTCAAACTCAATCTACATGTTTTTAGTACAAGTTAATGGACCTTACTCGTTCTTATCATAATAATCACAAGTTTAGAACGAAATACAACCTAGATTCTTCATCGTCAAGATTCACATCCATATTACCCCGGATTTGTCAAAGATTTATTATGCTTTATTCTATATACAGACACACAAAGGCTTATTTGACCGTGCAATGGACGAGGTCCCCAAAAGACTTATACAATGGTGCCCATGTAGCGAGCTTTAGGTTAGCAGATCCCAGACCGGAAAAATCTTAGGTCACTAGGCACGAAGTCCCCTAGAACTAAATAACTCGAGTACCAAAGAGCTCATCCTAGCCAATTTTTCCTTTTATTTATCATATTTTCTCATCCTAGCCAATTTTTTAAGCAAGCGGGAATGAGTGCGTTTTGCTCCATCTCATTCCTCCCCTAGACTACTCGTAATACGCAGTCCCCAACGAGAGGACGCACGTCAACGAGCGGCTACTAGCCTTTGACGTCTAACTGAATATACACATATTTATCTTTTACCGACCCAAAACTTATATTTTTGTGATCCATGATCTATTAAAGGATTAAGGTATGATTTCTGAACCTAAGCAAGGGTTATGTATAACAATACTCAAGTGTGTCCTTAACTAGCATAAAAACAATCGAGGAGTCTATGTGTATTAATTGTGCTTCTACATTACGCAAGCTAACTTACAAGCAACCTAATTAGATTTTATTCCTACTATCATTGCAAACAATTTTCATCATTGGCTACTTAAGTAGAAACAGAAACTCAAGGGATCAAAGATACAAAATGCATGAACAAAATGCTATGCGAATAGACTAACTCAATCTTAAACACAATTTAGCGATTGGGAATGAATATACAAATAAGCATGACTAACATGACTATGCACTGTCTAGCATGAATCACTACTATGATGAATGCAACTATAAGAAATACTCCTTAATATCTTAAAACCACCCCCAAACTGAAAATACCCAGTGTCCTCAGTGAATATAATAAAAAGATACAAGAAGCACTCCCCTACTCGTCGTCAAACATCCAGCGAGACATCCCCACAGCAGCATCGACCCGCCTATCGCTCTGACGTCGACCCTTGTTTCCCCGTGAGTTGCCTCTCACGAAGCGCTTGTTTAACGTAGATAGCTCGACGATACCACCCGGAATCATGTAGTGTTGAGGCTGATGGTGAATGCCTCACAGTTCACCACATCTCTATAGTAATGCTTGCGTCTTTGGCCATTGACTTTGAATGCTTTGTCTGGCGATTCCTCATAGATTTCAACTGCTCCATGTGGAGATACTGTCTTGACTTTAAAAGGTCCATAACATCTTGACTTGAGCTTTCCAGGGAAAAGCTTTAGACGAGAGTTGAAAAGAAGAACCATTTGACCCGGCTCAAAAGCTTTATGTAAAGCTTTCTATCATGCCATTTCTTGACTTTTTCCTTATACATCTTCGAGTTCTCATAGGCTTGAGACTGAAACTCGTCAAGTTCATTTAATTGAAGCACACACTTCTCACCAGCTTCTTGAATATCGAGATTCAACTTCTTTAAAGCCCAGAATGCCTTATGCTCGAGTTCTGCACGAAGATGACAAGTCTTACCATATACTAACTAAAATGGTGACATCCCAAGTGGAGGTTTGTAAGCTGTTCGGTATGCCCAAACCGCTTCATCTAACTTCAGAGACCAATCTTTCCTCAAAGGATTCACCACTTTTTCCAAGATTCGATTGATTTCTCGATTCGAGACTTCCGCTTGACCATTAGTTTGAGGGTGGTAAGCGGTGGCAACACGATGAGAAACACCATAATTAGTCAACAAGGCTGTGAACTGACGATTGCAAAAGTGAGTCCCTTCATCACTGATTATAGCACGAGGAGTTCCAAAGCGAGTGAAGATTTGCTTACAAAGAAAATTGAGCACTACCTTAGCATCGTTAGTTGGGAGAGCTTTCACCTCAACCCATTTAGATACGTAATCCACAGCTAAGAGTATGTATAGATTATTGCATGAGGACACAAACGGTCCCATGAAATGTATGCCCCACACATCGAATACCTCAACCTCAAGAAGCATATTAAGAGGCATCTCATTTCGCCTAGAAATATTATCAACCCTTTGGCATCGATCACATCTACGAACGAACAGGTGAGCATCCTTAAACAAGTTAGGCCAGTAGAACCCTGCTTAAAGGACTCGACCAGCTGTCTTATCCCCAGTATAATGTCCTCTATAAACCGTAGAGTGACAATCATGTAAAACTTTTTCAATCTCACTGTAAGGAATGCAACGTCGGATCATCTTGTCAGCACACTATTTAAACAAGAATGGATCATCCCAATGATACCACTTCACGTCATGCAAGAATTTCTTCTGTTGAGCCCAAGTAAAATCTGAGGGAAGCACATTTCTAACCATGTAGTTAACAAAATCAGCAAACCATGGCACTTCTCCTTGGATCAGAAACAATTGCTCATCTAGAAAACATTCGTTGATAAGAATTCCATCTTCTGTCTCTCTCTCATGTTTCTTAAGACGTGAGAGATGGTCGGTTACCTGGTTTTCAGTCCTCTTTTTGTCTTTAATTTCCAACTCGAATTCTTGAAGCAAGAGTACCCATCGAATTAAGCGAGGCTTGGTATCTTTTTTAGATAGCAAGTACTTGATAGCTGAATGATCCGTGAAAACCGTGACCTTAGCACCAAGGAAGTAGGATCTGAATTTCTCAAAGCCATAGACAACAGCCGAAAGCTCTTTTTCAGTAACAGTGTAGTTTTGTTATGCATCATTGAGGGTTTTACTAGCATAATAAACCACATGAAACACCTTTAGCTTCCTTTGACCAAGAACGACTCCCACGGCAAAATCACTAGCGTCACACATCATCTCAAATGGCTCTTCCCAATTAGGCGCAATGATGATAGGGGTTGAAGTCAACTTTTTCTTCAAGAGCTCAAAAGCGACGAAACACTCTTCAGTAAATCGAAAAGAAACATCCTTTTCAAGTATACCACAAAGTGGTTTAGTGATCTTTGAGAAGTCCTGAATAAAATGTCTATAGAATCGAGCATGACCAAGAAAACTACGAATTCCTTTTACGGAGACAGGACAAGGAAGCTTTTTGATCGTTTCCAGCTTGGCCTTGTCTTCTAAACCCCTCTTAGACACCGTGTGTCCAAGGATGATACCTTCTTGCACCATGAAGTGACATTTTTCCCAATTAAGAACGAGGTTTGTTTCCACACTTCTCTCAAGTACTCTACCCAGATTAGCTAGACAACCATCGTATGACTTTCCAAAGACTATGAAATCATCCATAAACACCTCTATGATATCACCAACCATATCAGAGAAAATAGCCATCATGCACTGTTGAAATGTAGCGGGTATATTGCAAAGTCCGAACGAGACACATCAAAAAAAATGTTCCAAAAGGGCATGTGAAGGTGGTCTTCTCCTAATCTTCCAGAGCTATACAAATCTGATTGTAGCCTGAATATCCATCGAGCATACAGTAATACTCCTGGCCCACCAACCTATCCAACATCTGATCAATGAATGGCAAGGGGAAGTGATCCTTTCGAGTGGCATTATTCAATTTACGATAATCCATACAAATTCTCCAACCAGTAATTGTCCAAGTGGGGATCAGTTCATTCTTTCCATTTGTTATTACTGTTATTTGCTCCCTTCTTTGGTACACATTGCACTGGGCTTACCCACGGACTGTTTGAGATAGGGTAGATAATTCCTGCATCTAGCCACATCAGAATTTCTTTCTTCACCACCTCTTTCATGATAGGATTTAGCCTCCTTTGATGCTCAATAGATGGTTTGCTTCCTTCTTCGAGCAGAATCTTTTGCATGCAGTAAGAGGGACTGATTCCCTTGATATCTGCTATGGTCCAACCAATGGCTGATTTGAACTTCCTCAGAACTCTCAATATCTTGTCTTCCTCACTACCTGAAAGGTTAGATGCAATAATAACAAGTAATGTAGATGACTCTCCTAAGAAAGCATACCTGAGTTGATCTGGTAGTGGTTTGAGTTCAAGTTTATGAGCTTCTTCTAGAGAAGGTTTAAACATTTCCTGAGAATCCTTAAGATCACCCACTCCAAGCGACTCATGTGGAATATTGAGCCTCTTTTGATACGGGGCTGTCTGTAGTAGCTGAACACAATCAGACATTTCTTCGTCTTCGAAGTCGGATTCACCATGTAGAACTCTGCCTAAAACATATGAACGCGCAAACTGATCCAACTCATTATTGTGCAAAGAATCGACCATATCCAGCCTGAAATATTCCGCATCCTCTGTTGGAGATTGCATAGCCTTGAAAACGTTGAAAGTGACATTCTGATCTTGCACTCTCATAGTGAGCTCCCCTTTTTGGAAATCAATCAAAGTTTTTCCTGTTGCCAAGAATGGCCTTCCCATGATTATGGGGATGTTTTTATCCTCTTCGAAATCCAAGATAACGAAGTCAACCGGAAAGATGAGCTTGTCTACTTTTACTAAGACATCTTCCACGATACCACGAGGATATGTGATAGAGCAATCAGCCAGTTGCAAAGATATGTTAGTCGCTTTTGGCTCAGGAATCCCAAGTTTCTCAAACACAGATTGGGGAATCAGATTGATGCTCGCTCCCAAGTCACATAGACATTTGTTGAAATATAAATTGCCGACTGAACAAGGAATGGTGAAGCTTCACGGATCTTTAAGCTTGGGAGGCAATTTTTGTTGTAAGATCGCACTACATTCCTCAGTGAGAGCCACTGTCTTATAATCACCAAGCTTTAGATTTTTCAAAAGAATTCCCATCATGAACTTGGCATAACTTGGCATTTGCTCTAATGCTTCAGCAAAGGGTATGTTGATGTGTAGCTTCTTAAATACCTCCAGAAATCTCCCAAACTGAGTATCTAGCTTCTGTCTCTGCAACCTTTGCGGATAAGGTAGAGGAGGGTAGATTGTAGGCTCAACAGCTGACTGAGATGGTTTTTTAGGTGGCTGATTTTGATCAGAATTAACCTCAGATGAGGGCTGATTTTGAGCAGTATTCTTCAGAATGGGCTGGTTTTGAGAAGAATCAACCTCTTGTTCAACTGTGAGGTTCTTGACAACCTTTCCTGATCTCAAGGTGATAGCTTAGCGTTGCTCTTTGCCATCCCGTTTACCTGGATTGTGCTCCGTGTCGCTACGAAGAACTCCTTAAGGTTTACTGATCATGTTACTGGCTATCTGCCCAATCTGATTTTCTAAGGTCTTGTGAGATACCATCAGACATTTAATCATTACCTTCATCTCTTTGAATTCAGAGTCTTTCACAGAATGTTGAGGAGGGCCAGGATGTTGATTCTAAGGTTGTCTTGGGGCATACTGTTGAGGTTGATGTTGCTGACCTTGTTGCTGAAATCCATGAGGAGTGTATGGCTTAGCACCATAATGCTGATTTTGAGACTGATGCAACAGCTGATTACCTTGTTGATTATTACTCCAACTAAAGTTCGGATGATTTCTGTTGCTTGGGTGATAGGTGTTTGAGATTGGTTGTTGATTCTGCCTTTGAAAGTTACTCACAAATTACACTGACTCAGTAGAGATAGGGCATTGTTGAGTGTTATGCCTTCCAGCACAAATTTCGCACACACTAGCTACCTGTTGTACCCCTAGTTTAGTCAAAGAATCACCTTCATGTTTAAAGCTTCAAGCTGAGCTATTAAAGCGGTGGCAGTGTCTACGTCAAGAATACCAGCTACTTTATGTTGTGACAGCCTTTGGGAAGGGTTATGGAATTCATTACCAGCCATCATCTCAATGAGCCCGTGAGCCTCCTCGTAGTTTTTAGTTAATAAGGCTCCCCCAAATGCAGCATCGACCATGGGCCCTGTTTGCGCACTCAACCCATTGTAAAAGCAATTTATTACTAACCAATCAGGCATCCCATGATGAGGATATTTTCTGAGCATCTCCTTGTAACGCTCCCAAGCTTCACTTAAAGATTCACCATGTGACTGAGAAAACTGAGTAATAGCATTTCTTATGGCGGGTGTTCTCGCCATGGGAAAAAATTTAGAGAGAAATTTATGCGCAAGTATATCCCAAGTAGTAATAGAACCTGATGGTAAAGAGTGTAACCAGCTCTTAGCTTTGTCCCTCCGAGAGAATGGGAAAAGTCTCAGTCTTATGGTATCATCTGAAACACCGTTGAACTTGAAATTATCACGGATTTCAAGGAAGGTCATAATGTGCATATTAGGATTCTCATATGAAGCTCCCCCAAACTGACACGAATTCTGCATCATCTGAATAGTGTCAGGTTTAATCTTAAAATTATTCGCAACAATATTGGGTCTGACAACGCTAGACTGAATATCCATGATCTTTGGTTGAGAGTACTCCATGAGTGCTTTTGGATTTGGATCTCCCATTATAGAATTAGTATCAGAATCTGAGAATAGTAACTATGTTCCTTGCCTTGTTTCGAGCTCCTTTTCTACTAGTGCTCTAGTTTCAGACCGTGTTTGCATACACGCTCAAGTTCCTGAAACACAAGAAAACACACGAAAAGTACGTAACCGAATCAAGTCAGTAGTTTTATAACGACCACTGATGATAGGCATAAAACTGTCAAATAACACCGAAGTCTCCGGCAACAGCGCCAAAAACTTGTTAGCTAGGTTCACACGCAAGTATACGTGATCAAATAATAGCAAGTAATAAGTAAGTTCGTTCCCACGAAGACCATGTGTATATGACCAGCATTCACTTATGCACAATGTATGATTATTAGACTACCGCTTGAGCAAGTAATAAAGTTCGGGTGAATGATTATAACTAAGCAAATTATCTAACGAGATTAACTAACAAGTTTACTTACGAGAGAGAAAACATGGGACCCTGACTTCATTGTTTATTTTACTCGGAGTTTTAATATACTTAATCAATAGGTGCGATAACATCGATGACTAATCAGATAACACGAGACCAGTATACGCTACCTTTCGGTACACGTAAACCAAACCACTTAAACATCTACAAAAGAAATAACAGCTAAGCAGACACCGCTTGCATGAAAAACCTATATGTCTATACGAATTGAGGTACAATTGGTTGTAAGTGCAAGTTATCTATTCCGATTATATAGGGTAACATGATATGGTTAGTGACATATTACGAATCATGAACAATCACAATACGAATCATTCAAGAACCTATGCTAGCATGGCAAGTTCTAAACTCTTAAATCCCCTTCCGAATTCATTAACGATTAACAAACTAGATGTTCGCGACGCATCTAACTATAAGAGCAACCATGCTAGGTAATTGATATACGTATCTCACAATTCAAATAAGCAATCAAACCTTAAATATTATTCAAACAAATCCATTAGAGTCTCATGACAACGATTAGTTCAGGATCGAACAAACCATCATCATGGGCTCAAAGGTTAACATGATTATAAGACGTATGTAAATAGAAAAATAAGAGTTTATGGAACGTGGAACCGAACGATAACCACAAATAATCGCCTGACGAGAGCAATGCATAGGCTGCAGTTCGAAACCCAAAAGATAGTCATCCTCTTTCCTCGCTCCTAGTTGTATAGACCTGTCCTTGCCTCTTAATATCTGCCTAAGCTGCCGATAGAAAACAATAACAATCCCCTCGCCTCTTTCCTCTCTATGTAGTTGTATACATGTCCCTCCTCTTACTTGGACTAGGGTTGGGATCAGTACGGGCTGAAGTTGAGGCCCAACAGAAAGAACTAGGCCCAACAGGTGAAAACACTGCCGTGTTTTGTGAAGTAAAATATCTGTTTATACTTTTTTTTTCGGAGGGAACCCGCAGCCGCTACTCAGAGTGCAATGAGTGCGCACAGAGTAAACCCTCAGTCTGACGCGATAGCCTGCAAACCAACGCCAGAAGGTAAACCACACAGGGTGACAGGCTCAGCCGAGAAAGCGTATGTAGAGGGACTCGAACTCATGACCTTTTGGTTATAAGAATGCCATACCCAACCAACTCGGCTACCCCCTTGGGGGCAATATCTGTTTATACTGTGTTACCTATAGATGGAGCTTTCCATAGTTTTACTTTCTTGTCTTCACTTGAAGTTCCCAAAATCAATGCCTGTCTGTTCCCAACTGGAATAGGTTTAGGTGCCCATGAAATTCATGTAATGTCACATTCATGGGCTTTCTCAGCCGTATGCAACACATTTCTGGTCTCGAGGCATATCCACTGTAAAGTTGAACCATGGGTGGCTGCCAATATCTTTCAATCAGGGGATATACTGAGACGATAATAAGTCAGAGTTGCACCGGCTGAATCATGAAGTGGAATTGGAAACGCCTTCAAGCTTTTAGGATCCTCATCAAGATGATACCGGACATTGATGTTCCAGATTCTTATTGAACCATCCTTTGATGCTGTGAGGATTTGTTCGGAGTTTGGGAAGAAGCACAACCAAGTTACTGCACTCTTATGCCCTTTAAGCTGCATAACTTTTGAAATCTCCTTTTTAGAACCATCTTTCAGATATACAACTTCCCACACCTTCACATCAGCAGTAAAATCTGCAACAGCAACAAAACGCCCATTTGGTGATATCATTGCCATATGGTTTTTCAGATGATTTGTGTCAACATGGCCCAAATTATTTCCACTTTTTCCATGCCAAAGCATAATATTAGTCCCTTTACTTGAATGCAATCAAGAAATCGCTAACTATGCAGTTAACAAATAATCGCCAAGAAAACGAGAAACTAGACGAGACATTTGGTCAAGACACCTTCAGTGCTAAGACGAGCATCCTACGAGAAATGAATGAAAAACACGTTAAAACACAATAAATATTTGAGAACCGGCAACGATTTAAAAAAAATGGACGCGGAATAAGTGATATGAAATACACTTATCAACCTGCCTAGATAGCTTGCTCCTACTGCTTTACCAAGTCCTCTTTCTCCTTGGCCATCTTTGACACAGTATCTTCTAATGAAGCCTTCTCATCGGATAGGGTCTGGATGACACCATCTTTGGTCTTTAAGTCCTCTTTTCATGTTGTGAGGTCTTTTTCCAAGCCAGATTACTTAACTTGGAGTTCAGTTCTGGCACTCTCCGAAGTGGCCAACTTGGTTGTTAGATCCTCCTTGTTCTTCTTTAATTCCACTATCTTTTTCTTCAACTCCTCTATACTCTGGTTGGCATTGAGGAGGTTGGTTGATAAAGAATCTTTGTCAGACGTGAGGGAATTGATGAGAGTGGTCTGGATTTTCACTTGTCTCTCCAGGTCAAGTACTGGCTGGATGTGACCAAGAAGGGAATGGGCCACAACAGCTTGTTCTCCAGATCCGGAGAAAGACTTACCATTATAGGTTACCATGTTAGCAGAGCTCGAAGGGCGGAAGGGACCTGCAAAATCATCATTCTCAGAATCATTGAAGTATAAATCAATGTCTTGAAGGGAACTAATGTCCACTCCTTCAATCCCTCCCCCAGTACCCTCTCCGGATTGCAGACTTGTTGGAATCTTCTCTTGTAGAGTGGGATCAACAAGGGTTGGGGAGGTAGAATCTCCGAATGACGAAGAATTATTTCTTCTCCTAAGGTGACCTTCTTTTTGGAAGCCTTTTCGTCACTGTTTACTCTTCCTTTCCAGTCCTTTTTGGGAGGCTTTGGTGGGTTTTGTGATTCTCCTGCCTTCCTAACAGTCTCAACCTCTACTACTTTGAGCAAGGCAGCGTCGATTCCCCCTTGGTTCCCTGAACCAGTCTCCTCTGTGGCAGCTTGGACCGGATCTGCTACAGCTTTCTTCTTCTTCCCTTTTATCTTCTTGGGAGCTTTGGCCTTGGAAGGTAAGGCAAATTTACCATATTTGGCCTCCGTTCGCTTGAGAATCACATCAAGAGGAGGCTGCGTAGTTAGCTCTTCTCATGTGAGGTCCCTCCGACCTGTGGTGTTCTACAGATGAGACCTCATAAGATTTCCTGAGGTGAAGCAATTATGGAAGGCATTCCCTCAATGCTTCGCAGCTCATGCATTAGTTTGGCACAATTTGTTTGCCCTTCCTTCAGGTATCCGGTGAACTCCTTTGGAAGCACTTAAAAAGGAGTGACAAATAAATCAGGAGAGGAATACTTATTAGTTAAAAAGAAGAACATGAAAAATAAAGATAAAAAACTTACTAGTACTCTTCCATCTAATAGTTAACATATTGGGATTAGTGTTGGCCTTGATCTTTCTACCATTCTCCCATGACCCATTAATAAACAGGAATTGTGTCCTCCAGTTCTTCTTAGACTCTAGTAAGTCGTCTACCACCTTGAAATCGTTCCCCATATTGTGATAGTAGAATAGAATGTGGTGATTCTTGCATAGACTTGCCACAACGACAAATTGCTACATTGGGAGAGAGATTTTGGACAACCTTGATGCCATTATGCAAGCAAGGAGAGAATACCAGGCGTTTGGGCTTAGATGGCTTAGGAGCTTCACCAGGTAGAAATACCTGATAATTTCTGGGTCCAATGGGAACCGAAGTCCCCAGTTTAGCACCTCAATGAAGATGACCACCTCATTGAGTTTATAGTCCATCAGAGTCTCCGTACTGACATGTATTCTTACCTTCACTGACTCTAGGATCCCCCATTTCGTCTGGATCTGGCCCAACTCAACAGTGTGGGTGTAGACATAGTTAATGTTTTGAAAAGCTAGCAGATATTTAACAGTGACATTTTTGAAGCAAGGGCCTACCTTGCCCTCTAGGCACTCCGGAAGCTCCGGATGAGTCAAAAAGACCTTGACTTTGCCTTTGCCTTTCCTATTGAAAGCAACATCCCCGGTTTGACCTGATGCTTCAGTTTCAAATGAAGCCTCTTTGATATTGTCTTCCATTACTTCTTCCATCACTGTGGAAGGTTTATCAGTTGCCTTGGATAGTGGTGGATCAGCTTCTGGCACTAAATGTTGTTCGGGTGAATGAGCGCCTATTGTTTCTAAAGGCCTGGTGTTTGGTTGAGGTTGGGATCCGGAGGACTTGGCCCTTGGGGCTTCTTTAGATGCCTCCGATCCAGAGGGTTTATCTTTTAAGGCTGCTTTAGATGCCTCCGATCCGGAGGGCTTTGGCAGTGAAGTAAAATTTTGAGCTTTGGTTAGACGAATCGTCCGGCGAGAGGTTAACTTCTCTAGGGATTTCTCAGCATCTGAACCCATAGCTAAAAAATGAAAGGTTTTCTGACACTCGAAACCGTTTTTTCTTTAGCACCAGAAGGTTGAGACTCCTGAATAGAAGAGCCTGAGGGGAGAGGAGAGAGGCTTGGTTTGAATAACTGTCTAGGCTTGGGATTTCTGGACGAGGATGATCCTTGGTCAGCTTCTTGGGTCGGTTCACCATACTTCTCACTTGGGGAAACTGAGAGACCGGCAGTAATGCGATTCTCCCTTTCAACTTTTCTCGCCCTTTCTAGCTCTGATAAGTTAAACCAGCCGCCTTTAATAAGTGCGTTTCTGGATGTGAACATAAAACTCTTCAAGAACAAGTTTGAAGATAAGAGTGAAGATCTCTCTAGAAAGTTTTTGTGTGATGAAGACAATGAAATAGTAAAAAAGGATATATATAACAGTAGCAAAAGTAATTGTTACCTATGAGGAGTTGAAAAGGTTTGGCAATGATTAAAGATGGCGCAGACGTGTGAAGGCTTAAATGCCTAGGTAACTTTATAGACTTATTGGGTGCGCCGATCTAGGAAGAAAAATGACTGGTAGGTCGAACCAGATTGTGACACATGTCCCACGATCCAAGAAGAAGACTCTTAGAATTCTGGAAACAGAAATCAGTTCGAACAGACTTCGAAGTGAGTTAATAATGAGGTAAACCTCCCGGTACATAGTGCACAGGCAGGTCGGACAAAGTCGTTACTGGCTAAGTAAATTTTTTAGTCCTACCAAAGATATTTGACAAGGCCTAAAAAATGGGCTACTAATGAGTTCGGATTATCTAGTCACAACTTACTGTGTTATCCGGACAATGGCAATTTGGACATAAACGTACCACTGAACTATCCAGACAGAACAAAATTAAAAAAACACCTAAACACCTTTTGACTAAGCTATGTGCTAATCAGCTTAAAAGATTAATGGGTCCTTAAACTTGACCCGGTTTCATAACTTGACTCGTAAGCCCATGGGTCCTTAATTAAGGGTATAAGTACTCCAACTACTTTCATTAATGAAAGCAATGAACATTTAATACAACCACGCTGCTCAAATCTCTCACTACTTTATACCAAACACTTAATACTCAAAATACTTTGCAAAACACTTTACAAAATTACCCCCAGCCCAAAATAAACCAAACCAGGGATCACGAGAGAATTATCAGGGTATGCACAGTAAGATTAGCGTAACTGCAATCACAACCATCAATTTTACATTATTTTTATAACAAAACAACATTGTTTGATAAACAAATTGTTATATAGTTTGTATAATATAATTCAAAAGTAGTATAAGGTTATTATAGTTTTATCATTAGACTTTGATTATTAATGGTTTGATGTTTGATTACATATATTACACCTTTTGTTATATTTTGATCAAGACTTATTAGTCAAAATATTGTTAGTGTTTGATAAACAAATTGTTATATAGTTTGTATATTATAATTTAAAATTAGTATAAGATTATTATAGTTTTATTATTATACTTTGATTATAATTATGGTTTGATTATTATTATGGCTTAATTATATATGTGGTGAATGTTGGTATATTTTGATCATTACTTATATACTATAACTTGTTATGATTTTATTTTTATAAGTGGTAAAAATATTCACCGACTTGCATTTCATGCAATTTGGGCTCTGAATTGATAATTTTTTTTTATTTGGATATTGCAACCACCCATTTTCACTGGTTGATATTTTCATACTCTTGTTTTGCTACTGCGTTGTTCTGTTTACTGATGAGTCTGGATTCTATCACCACTCTTTATGAAAACCAGACAGGGGCAATTCAGACAACATCCACCCACTGAACTATCCGAACTAAACTAATGTATTAAAAACTTAACCACTTCATGACTGAGCTAATTACCTACCTGCTTAAAACTAATGGGTCTTTAAACTCGACCCGAATCCATAAACCCGTTCGAAAGCCCATGTGGCCCAAGGTTAAAGGTATAAATACCCAACCACTTTCATTTAATGAGGGTAATGAAAATTAAAGACAACCAGGCAGCTCAAATCTCTCACTACAGACTACTAAACATTAAATACCATTAAAATACCTCAAACTTCAGACAAAATTACCCTCAGTCAAAATTAATCCACACCAAATTGGCGACCACAGTGGGAGCGGAAGGTGCCCGGATCTAGTATTCAAAACCATTAGGAAAAACCAGTTCGGATGAATCCGGACGTGTAAGAAGTACCACCAGCTTTGGCCGAAGTGGTGGGTGAGAATGTTGAACATACTATTGAGGAGCGAGATAGATTAAAAGTTGAAATAGAAGCTCTGAGGGCTGCCAAAAGGGCAGAGATGGGCATAAAAAAGAAATCTAAGGCGTCAGTAGCTCATCATACTGACAACCCAAGAGAGCATGAGCCCTCAAAAACCCTTGTGAGTACCAAAAAGACTCACGCTAGCTCAAAAAAGTCTCACCGGTCTAAACCGGTGGAGAGCTCCGAATCAGACTCAGATCCTTCCAGTAACTTCTCAAGTGAAGATGGAGTCGAAGAATCCTTATCATCCAGCAGTGATGAAGGTCGTTCTAAAAAGAAGGAAAAGTTAGTCAAAAAGTATTCAAGAAAAAGGGATAGTCATGGAAGGCTGAAGAGGCATCTGGGCAAAGGATCGTCTCATAGTCATGGCCGAAGACATGTAGATCGATTATTAATGGATCCTTTTGCCTTCCATGATGAACCAGATATCTTTGCGACTCCAAACGAAGATACGGTTTTCAGTCGGGGCCGAAATTACAGACAATCTCCATTGTCCTCCAAAATACTGTCTCGGAACCTTCCTAAGAGGTTTGACAGTACAAAAATGGAAAAATATGATGGTAGTAAAGACCCTGCTAACCACTTGGAACAATTCAAAATTTCATGATGAATTTTGATGATGACGACAAGTTACTTTGTAGGGCATTCTCCCAATCTTTTACGGGGAGTTCTCTAAAGTGGTACAATAGTTTGCCACAGAGTTGCATCAGAAATTTCGACACTTTTTGGGTGGCCTTTCGGAGGCAGTTTTTTGGAAGTAAGGAAGTGAAGGGCAATGGAGACACGAATATCCATTGTGCCCAAGAACCAAACGAATCTTTAAAAGAATACATAAGTCGTTTTGTAAATACCAAAAATGGATTGGCTGATTGCTTTGAACAAGTAGCAATAGCTTCTCTGAGGCAGGGCTTAAACCCTGGAAACTTGGCTGATTCAGTAACCAGGAAAAAAGCCATGACATGGGGAGGTCTGCTGAATCAGGTCGGAAAGCAGATTAATGTAGATGAAACAAAGAAAACTAGGGTGCACATGCAGGTGAGGTCTGCCCCGGCTGCACCAAATCCAAACCAAAACCAGTCCGGCAACAAGGCTAGGGAAGCCGGACAGGGTCATAACAGAGCCAAAGCTCAGTCTCAACCAGCTGCACCAGCCCAGAGTCAACAATCTAGAAATAAACGAGGGTCATGGGTTCAACCAGAGTGGTTTGCTGAGTTGAAAGAAAATGTAGTCACTATTTATGACAAAACAAAAGACGAAGTACACTATAGAAGGCCAGGTGCATTACAGTCTCCTAGGGAGAGCCGTAATAACTGTTTTTGCCAGTATCACCATGATACTGGTCATACCACTGAAGATTGTACTGCGTTAAAACAAGAAGTGCAGAATTTGATCGAAAGAGGAAAGTTGGGGGCGTATGTTAAAAGAAGAGGTGGAAATAGGCCTGATAGCGCTCATCGGGCTGGTCCAAACAATTCAGGCACATCGGCTCCGGATGAGGCTATAGTGATAATCGAGAGGTTCGATGTAAAGGCAGAATACTTGGACCCTGATCCAACCCGGAATAGAGTGGGTGTTATCATGGAGCATTGCAAGACGGTGTCCGAGCTTATTAACTTTTTTGAGTCACTTACAATATTCGGAGGGGACACCATGACTGCACCAACTTCTTCTTCAAGAAAGAGGCACGTTCATACTTTAGTTACCCAGCTGGAAGGAGGCATGACTTCCTATCAATCGCAAATTCCTTTTCCTTTTATTGTTTTTGACGAGGATGATTTGAGGGATATTGCTGGTCCACATGAAGATGTCGTTGTCATAGGAGCATCCATTGGAGGCAATGATATAAGACGAATTTTGGTGGATACCTGAAGTTCAGCCAATATTCTCTTTTTAACTTCCTATAAAAAAATGAAGAATCCAGCAGTAATTCAGCGTTCGAACAGATCAATTGTGGTTTTAAATGGAAGCTCAGCAGATGTGATCAGTGAGTTCGAGGAGGAGGTTTTGTTGGGCAAAGGCCCTTTTAAAAAGATGGTTATAATACTTTTTATTGTGGTGGATTGTCCCACTTGTTATAACGCTATTCTGGGAAGATCTTAGCTTTCCAGGATGCATGTTGTGGCTTCAACAGTTCACCAGTGTTTGAAGTATGATGTGCAGGGACAAGTGGGAGTTGTCTGAAGAAGCCAAAAGGTAGCAAGGGAGTGTTATGCGACGGCACTAGCCCCTCGAACGTTGGGGACAGTCCGGATTAATGAAGAATAGCAGTTTGAGGGGCCTTCTTGGGGAGAGGGTGAAATTGATGACCCCATAGAGACCCCTGGTGTTTTGATACCGGTCGAAGAAGTTAAAACTCACTCTCTGGCTGAAGGGAAAAATGTTAAGATAGGATCCAAGATGACTTCCGAATTAAAGGGTAAAATGTTAGATTTCTTGAAAGACCATCAACACGTCTTTTCTTGGTGCAATACTGATGTAACCGGAGTACCAGCAAATATTATATCACACCAATTATCCATCCGAAGAGGCATAGCACATGTTGTACAAAGGAGGAGAGCCTTTTCTAAGGAAAAGGCTGATGTCATAGTTCAAGAGGTTGACCGGCTTACTAAAATGGGGCACATAAAGGAATCTCAATACCCTTTATGGACAGCCAACCCGGTATTGGTAAAAAAGAAAAATGGCAAGTGGCGTTTGTGCATCGATTTCACAGATCTCAACAGGGCTTGCCCAAAAGATTTATATCTGGTCCCCCCGAATTGATCAGTTGGTGGACTCCACTTCTGGAAATAAACTGTTGTCCTTTATGGACGCCTTCTCCGAGTATAATCAGATTCAAATGGATCCAAAGGATCAAGAACATACTACATTTGTTACTGATAGGGGCCTCCATTGTTACAAGGTAATGCCGTTTGGGTTTAAAAATGCTGGGGCTACTTATCAGAGGTTGGTAAACAATGTCTTTGCTGATCAAATTGGAAGAAACATGGAAGTTTACATCGATGACATAATGGTGAAAAGTGTGGACGAAGAGCTACACTTGGTAGATCTCCAAGAAACTTTTGCCAACTTGGTGAAAGTAAATTTAAAGTTAAATCCAGAAAAGTGCGTTTTTGGAGTACAGTCCGGGAAGTTTTTGGGGTATTTGATAAGTGAGAAAGGGATACAACCTGATCAGGACCAGCTTAATGCTTTACTACAAATGGAGCCTCCTCGAAATATTAAAGAGGTACAACGATTGAGTGGGAGGCTGGCTGCACTAAACCATTTCATTTCAAGGTCTTCGGACAGGTGTGCCCCGTTTTTTCAAACTTTGAAGGGTGCAAAGGACTTTAACTGGTCCCCACAATGTGATGAGGCCTTTGATGAAATTAAGAAGCATTTGTCTTCCCCCAAGACTTTGTTTAAACCTGTTAGTGGAGAAATCATTTTCGTGTATTTGGCAGTTTCTGATTGTGCAATAAGTGTAGTATTGGTAAGAGAGGTGGACAATTATCCCCGTCCGGTGTACTACATCAGCAAGAGCTTGATAAATGCAGAAAAACGATATTTGAAGCTTGAAAAATTGGCATTGGCACTAGTAATTGCAGCATGGAAAATGAGGCTCTATTTTTAGGCTCATTCTATCATCGTCCGGACTTCTTTTCCTTTGAAAAATGTTCTCCAAAAAGCTGACATCTCAAGTAGAATGACCAAGTGGTCAGTAGATCTGGGAGACTATGATATTGATTTTGATCCTCGAACAGCAGTTAAAGCCCAAGCTGTGGCTGATTTCTTAGTTGAATTCCATTCGGATAGGGATTCTAAGCAAGCAACCAGTGTAAAAGATAAAACAATTCTGGGTCGTCCGGACTGATGGTGGATCAAGTACCATGGGATGTGGTGCTGGGATATGTTTAACCTCTCCGTACGGTGACAGAATGTACCAAGCTATATGTTTTGCTGGGGCAGCTTCCTCTACTTCGGTAGGATTGTCTTCAACTATACCATGTTTGGCCCCTCTGGGTTTGTTGGGGCAGCTTCCTCTACTTCGGTAGGATTGTCTTCAACTATACCATGTTTGCCTTTGCTCTTCTTTCCCTTCATCTTGCTTGGGGCTTTAGCTCTACCAGGCAGATACAACGATCCATCATGTGCATCTGTCCTCCTGAGGATTACTTCCGGAGGAGATGGAGTGGTTAATTCCTCCCATGATAAGTCCCTCCGGTCAGTTGTTTTCCAAAGGTAGGATCTTGTTAGATTGCCTCCGGTAAAAGCATTGTAGAAGCGGTTTCCCCACTTCTCTGCAGCCCAAGCGTTTAGCTTGGAGCAAGTGGTCTGCCCAGCCTTTAAGTAATCACTAAAGTCCTTAGGCAGCACTACCAAAAAACAAAAGAAGACAAGTTAGACGAACAAATTTGTGATAAGTAAAGATGTAAATATGAGATAAGGTTCTTACCATCACTTCGCCATCTGCTGGTAAGCAGACTTAGGTTCTCACCGTATTTAATCTTCCTCCCATTCTCCCAAGCGCCACTAACAAACAAGAATTGAGTCTTCCAGTTCCTTTCTGACTCAAGCAGGTCGTCCACTACCTTGTAATTATCACCCATGTTGAAATGATAGAAGGATATAACATGGTTTCTGCAAAAGGCTAGCCACAGCTGCGAACTGCTCCATTGGAAGAGGGATTCTGGAGAGCCTGGAGGCCATAATGCAGGCCATGAGGGTATACCAAGCATTGGGGCTCAATTGCTTTGGGCAGAGTTTGATGAGGTGAAAGTATTTGACGATCTCTGGGTCTAGGGGAAACCTTAGCCCCCAGTTGAATAGCTCAGTGAAGAAAACTATCTCACTGAGCTTGTAGTCCATCGGCGTCTCCGGATCCACCGGTATCCTCACTTTGACATTTTCTGGGATCCCCCATTTTGTTCGCATCCGACCCAGTTCGGCTGTATGGATGAAAGTGTAATTGATTTTCTGTAAGGCCAGCAGGTATTTGACGCTTACCTTGTGAAAGCAAGGTCCCACTTTTCCCACAAGGCTCTCTGGAAAATCCGGATGTTTTAAGCATAGCTTCTTCTTGCCCTTGTCCTTCTTGGCAGTAGCAGTCTCAATTGTTTTCCCGGAGACTTCGGACTCAAAAGGAGCTTCTTCAATAGAATCCTCCAGCACTTCTTCCATTATTATGGAAGGATTATCAGTAGGCCCTCCGGATGATTGGGCATTACTAACTTCTTGTGGCCTGGACTCCGGCTGGGGCTCAGATCCGGAGGTTTCTTTCATGAGACTTGAACTGGTTGCCTCCGGACCGGATGGTATGCCATTGGGGGTTTTAATGGGTGCTTCTGGCCCTGTATTTTTATTTTTAACCCTTGACTTGGAAGGCGTAGTTTTTGGAGCCTGCCCTTTAACCAGACGACCTCTTCGCCGATCTACTAGCTTCTCTGGGGAGGCGTCAGCGTCCGATCCCATGGCTATGAATGGGGAAAGTCTCTTGGAGCTTGTAACTGCCTGCTCTGGTTTAACAACGGGCTCTGATTTCTAGACCGATGAGCCTGCAACGATTGGCGAAAGGTTGGACTGGAACAACCTCCTGGGTTTAGCACTCTTAGCTGAAGAAGAACCCCGGTCAGGCTCTGAACTTGGTGTTTCCGATTTATCAACAGGGGAAACAGGTAGGCCTGCAGCAATGCGCCTTTCTCGTTCGACTTTTTGAGCTTTTTCCAACTCTGACAAATTGAGCCACCCACCTTTTACTAAGGCGTTTCTTGCTGTGAATATAAACTCACACCAAAAGAAGGTTTTTGTTTTTGAGAGATGAAAGCTTTGAAATTTAACAGAGCAAAGATAATGAAGATGGTAAAACAGTGAAAATGAGACTAATTTATAGTAAAGGAACAAAAGATGCTTCGATACCTAGGAGAATACAAAAGGATATTGTAATGATTAAAGACGGCGCTGATGTCACCCACATTAATTGAAGAGGTTTCTTTTTGAAGCAAGTGAGAGCGCCGTTCTAGGGAAAAACGGCTGATGTGGCGAATCAGAGAAAGACACGTGTCCCACGGTCTCTGGCAAAAACCGTTCAGTTTCTGAGAACTTTTTCAGTCTGGATGGAGTCATTACACAATTTGAAATCTGTTCGGACATAGTTATGAGCACATACAGACTATTTTTTAGGTCTTGCCAAAGGCCTTCGAACACAACCTAAAAAGGGGCTACTAATGAGTCTGGATTCTATCACCACTCTTTATGAAAACCGGACATGGGAAATTCGGACAACATCCACCCACTGAACTATCCGAACTAAACTAATGTATTAAAAACTTAACCACTTCATGACTGAGCTAATTATCTACCTGCTTAAAACTAATGGGTCATTAAACTCGACCCGAATCCATAAACACGACCCGAAAGCCATGTGGCCCAAGGTTAAAGGTATAAATACCCAACCACTTTCATTTACTGAGGGTAATGAAAATTAAATACAACCAGGCAGCTCAAATCTCTCACTACAAACTACTAAACATTAAATACCATTAAAATCCCTCAAACTTCAGACAAAATTACCCTCAGTCAAAATTAATCCACATCATTTACCACATTCATTTTTTGCACAACTCATATGCAACTCCTCAAAATAAATCTCCTATATTTATAAATATCGTTTTATTTTTATATTTTATAATCTTAACAAAAAAATTATGTCCAATTAATTTTATTTAGATAAATCATAAATTTTAGATTTGAAAAAAAGTGAATTAAGATTAGTAACAATATATAAATCTACATATTGTAAATTGTAACCTAATATTAATACATAAGTTATATGGATAACATGAACATGAATTCTAACCATTAAAGCAATATAGAGATACCAACTAGAACAGAAGTAGGTTTTAGTCGATTCAGAGATTAAAGAAGGAGCAACAGGAGATGATAACATTGAAGGGAAGAGCTCTGGTATCATCGTTTTCAATCCAATTGCAACACTTTTTATATGTCTATTTTTTTCATTCTTTTACTCCTCCTCTTACTGCTATTACTACCTATTCGAGTCTGAATTAGAATATTAGACAGAAACTGAATGCGGGTTTAACAATAACGTTGGTGATGTTATTGCTTTCTGTTCTTCAATTTAATCAGTTGTTAACTTTAATAGTTAAAATGAAACACTATGCCAAACATTGCAACCTTTAATACCTTATATGAACAAGAATCCCACACAGATAAGAGATACCCTTCAAATTGAAAAATTTGTGCATCCTGACACACTTAATACAAGTCTCGAATTAGTTAGACAACTCATTATCACTAACATCCTCAAAATTATTTGGGTCGAATATTTCCAACCTAACAAGTGATTAAGTGTAAATTTTTTGAAATGACGAATAATGATTCAAACATGTCACACAATTCAACAAGTCAACAAATTCTGGTATAAATCGATTATCCAACTTTTTCATTACAAAATCAATGACATGTAAACAAATCATTCTTTAAATAATTATGATTTGTCAAATATGCAACAAATCGTTTGGATTTATTACCTTTTACATACTTTGATTCCATATCGGGCACGTTAATTTCAAAATTACCACAAGAACTCACAATTTTTTCATAAAATGCTTGTCATCCACTATCTCTTATTTTTTGAAGTTTTTCTTACTTACTTGGAAAACCTGCATATAAGTCACTATATCTTGATCCATATTTTGTAACAATTGAGACAAATTATTTGTCAACGATAAAACCTCAACCATTAAGTGTAACATAGAAACAAAACTGAAACTTTGCATGACAAATAACAAAAATTATAGTTCACCTCTATCACTTTTCAAATCTTTAAACATTTCAACATTTGAGTAAAAAGATCAACCAACCTACTAAGAGTTTGAAAGTGATATCCTTACCATTTCTCATCCATTTTTACAACCGGTTTCTAGACTCATTTTTAGGTTCGTTTTGCAAAATGAGCAGTTTGTTTATTACGAAACAAAAAAATTTGTTTGTTAAAAAACTTACAAAATAAAAATATAAAAAAATAAACATTTTCATATTTTTGAATCTTTATATATTTGAACTATTGAAATAAGATAGAAATGCATATAATATACTTTCAGATTTTACTTTATAATTATTGTTTAGAAACAATCATTAATGTTTTTATTTTCTTTTAAAAACATTAATTAAGTATTAGTGAAACGCTTCAAGTAAAAAATCCAAATGACGAGGCATATGAAATAGTGATGGAATTGGTGATTTATCTAGGAAATATATAGAGATGAGATATAAAGAATAAAAAATCATCCTTGGGTGAGGGCATGTCTTTTAAGGTGGTCCTCACCTTCTGTTTTTTATTTCATTTCCTCTTGCTTCTATGAATACTATGAGCAAAATTCTTTCCTTTGATGAAGAGTATCCCGCTCTTCAATCGGAAGCCAGCATCGCCAACAAAACCAATCCGGAAAAATCCTACGTTGACTCAGTTAAGCAACGTATCGACTCATATATTGATGAGTTTATACCTGAATCGGTAAATGAGAAACATGATCACGTTCCATCCAATTCGGTAAAGAAACAAAGGACTTACTTCTGTCAAAAGCTAGAAAAATCCTCATCGGTAAATTCACCAACAGAATTCCAAAGAAAGATGTTATTAAACATTTATTTTCATCACTTAAATTCAATGGTTGCTTCAACTGGAAAAAATGGGATTCTCACCATATTTTAATAGAATTTGATTTAAAAATTGATTTTATCAAGATATGGCAGAAGTTTGTTTGGAGTTTAGAAGGTTCTGTCATGAGAATCTTAAGGTGGTGGCCTGGATTTAACGGTAAAAAGGAGAGCCCCATGGCTCTGGTTTGGGTGAGAGTTCAGAGGCTTCCTGAATTCATATATAATGAAGGTCTTCTTCATTCTATTGCGGAGTCACTGGGTTCAACGTATAAAGTTGAATACCCAGTTGATAACAGAGCTTATGGGAACGTTGCATTTGCTTTGATTGAATTGGATACCTCAAAGAACCTTCATATCAAATTATGGGTCGGTTTCGGTTCAAACGATGGTTGTAGGCTTAACTTAAGTTATAAAAATCTACCATCGTATTGTCATCATTGTAATCATATTGGACACAGCTTTAAAGATTGTAACAAGATCAAGAAATATGATAAAGATGACAACAAAGACATATCAGAAAATAAAATTGCTAACATTGATTCTCCCAAGAATAATCAAGTTCAAATTATTGAGGAACACACTCCTCATACAACTTTACATGTTAATCTGAGTACTAACATTAATGTTTATAAGCCTAACTCTAGAGATATAGATGATGCTTTGAATTAACTGAAACAGACCCAAGATCTGGAAGCAAACGAGGCAATGAAATAGCTTCTTACAAGGTCTCCTGATCCTGAAAAGGAGGTAGTGGCCCTATATATCCTGTTAGGAATAGTAAAGATCAAGATCTTCTTGAACCTGGATTCAAATATGTCATGAAAAAGAAGTTATAATTTGCAAAGAAACACAAGAAGCAAAGTAAAGTTATTGTTAGGTCTTTGAAATATCCAGGGACCAAAAATAATGATAAAGATGCTTAACTGGAATGTCCGTGGCATCAGTAATACCCTAACAGTGTGCAGGCTGACTACTATTGTAAAGACGGAGCATATTAAGATTCTTGGCCTACAAGAGCCTATGACTTCCTCTAATAAGATAAGTAACTTTGCTATAAAATTGGGTTTTGATAACTTCTCGTCAAATTGTTCTAATAAAATATATATTTTTTGGATTGTTGATTCTAATATTAATATCATTGTTAATACAGATCAGTGTTTGCATTTAAATGTTACTTATTCTAACATTGACAAGCCTTTCTTTCTATCTGTGGTTTATGCCAAAAGTTAGAGATGTCAAAGGATTAGTCTTCGAGAAACATTAAGGAATGAAGCTATTACTGATAGTTGTTGGATTACTATGGGACTTTTAACACTATTACTAGTTCTGAGGAGCAAATGGGGTGTACCACTACTAATCATAATGCTATGGAAGATTTCTTAGACATGATCAGAGACTGCAGCTTGGAGAGCACTGGGTATATTGGATATAAGTATACTTGGAAAAGAGGGACTAGGTGGAAAAGGTTGGACAGGGTCTTGCTCAACAATGTTTAAGCTCACAATTTCAACACTCAGGTTCATCACATGGTCAGAACTTGTTCTGACCATGATCCCATTCTTGTTATTTCTAACCCTAATAATACTATTAATTCTCAGAGCAAAAAAGAGTTTTAAATTTTTGAACATGTGGACTAACCATGACTCATTTCTATCTCTTGTGAGTAAGAATTGGAATCTTAATTGTAATGGTGGTCCTAATGAAATTTTTTGGTTCAAATTAAAAAGGCTTAAAAAATGTTTAAGGGATTAGAATGCTAACCAGTTTGGGAATGTTTTCATTAAGCTGAATGAAGCTAAAAAGCATGTTGATGACATAGAAAAGATCCATTTGCTGGAAAACAATAATGTTTCTAAGTGAAATCTTAATATAAAGCAGTTAGTTTACATATTAAAGCTTTAAGGAATGGGGAGGATTTCTGGAAGCAGAAATGCTATACCTCTTAGCTTAAAGACAGTGATCGAAATACAAAAGTTTTCCATGCTTTTGCTGAAAAGAACAAGAGAAGGAATGTTATTCATGGTATTAATGTTGATAAAAAATGGATAAATGATGCAGACATCATTGGTAAGTCTGCTGAGGATTATTTCAAAGAAGTGTTAACTTCTAACCCTTACAAAGATCTTTCTGAAGAGCCTTCAAGCTTGGAGGATAGTATGGTTAACCTTATCCCTAAACTTATAAATGAAGATAACAATAAAATGATTCTTAATTTTGCTACCGAGGATGAGATTTGGAAAACCATAAATACCATGAGCAAGAATAGTGCTGCTGGTATTGATGGTTATAATATAACTTTCTATGTTACTTGTTGGTCCATTATAAAAAAATATTTGTGTGTTGCTATTAATTCTTACCTCAATGGGCACCATATCCCCTATGGTATATTTTCCACTGGGATTTGTTTGATTCACAAGTCTAGTGACCCTGTTAAATGCATCAACTATAGGCCTTTCAGCCTGTGCTCCATTCTAAACAGAAATCTCTCCAAGTTACTTAACTTCAGGATTACCAATATTCTTCCAAAATTTATTTCCAAAAATCAGTCAACTTTTGTTAAAGGCAGAAATATTCACGAAAATATTTTAATAGCTAGAGAGATGCTTCATGATATAAACATAAAACCTAAAAAATGCAATATTTTCATTAAATTAGACATGTCGAAGGCCTTTGACAAAGTGTTTTTTCCTTTTATTGTCAAAGTTCTTAATTCATTTGGTTTTTCTAAAGATGTTGTTAACCCAATTTCTAAAATGATAATGAATGTTAACATGTCTATTTTACTTAATGGTAGATTTTTTGGCTATTTCAAGAGTAAAAGAGCTTGAGACAGGGTGACCCTCTGTCTCCAAGCCTCTTTATCATTGGAGAGGAGGTCTTATTTCGAGGGCTTAATCATTTTTCAACAATAACATTGATATGACCTATGCTACTAGAACAAATCTGAATATATCTAGTATTGGCTTTGCTGATGCTGTTTTAATTTTTACAAATGCTCTCAATACTACTTTAACTAAACTGAGTTGTTTTTTAGATAAATATCAGACAATTTCAGGGAAATCAATTAACAAGGAGAAGACCAAGGTGATTATGCCCAGCAATATTTGTCAAAACAAAGCTTTAAGTTTAGCTATTCAGACAGGTTTTTATGTTGATAATCTTCCTACTACTTCTTTAGGGATCAATCTAAATAAAACTAATAAGTCTTGCAATTTCAATCCTGTGTTGGATAAGATAAATGCTAAGATCAATGCCTGGGATTCTAAATCCTTATCTTTTGGGGGTAGGATTTGCTTAATTACTTATGTTCTCATGCCTATTCCTATGTATTGGATGAATAACACCATTATTCCTAATTGTATCATCAGCAATATTGAAAAAAAAAATCAATAAATTTCTGTGGAGAAGTAAGTTAAACGAGGCTACCATTCACTAGTCTGCTTAGAGAAAGCTTTGCGAGCCTTATGGTGAAGGGGGACTGAATATCAGAAGTCTTCCTGATATTCAGTTACTTCTTTCTCAGAAATTATGGTTTAATTATAGACAAAACAACAGTTTATGGTCTAATATCATGAATGATATTTACATCTCTAATTGCCACCCTTTAGTTGCTAATTCTACAGGCTCTATAGTTTGGAAAATTTTGGTTGGCATCAAGTTTCAAGCTGAATCTAACTTGAGGTGGATTCTTGGTAAAGGGGATATTGATTTTTGGAGGGATGATTGGCACAACACTAAGTCTATTATTGACAGCAGTGAGTTGGAGAACAATTGTTATCTTGGTGCTAAGGTCAATAGTTTTTGGAAGAGTGATAGGTGGGACATTGCTGACTGTAAGGATCTAATCTCTCCTAGCAGGTTAGACCAAATCAACCTTTTTAAGATTGAAAATCTTAAGGAGGATAAGCTGATTTGGAAGCTTTTCCCTGATCATAGTTTCAATACAAAGATCACTTGGGAATTCACTAGACAGCACTATACAAAATATGGGCTATACTATAAAATTTGGAATTCTATTACTCCAAGGAAAATTTCGTTTCTTCTTTGGATAATCATTAAGGGTTTTCTACCTATTGATGTTATTTTAAGGATGAAAACTATTAGTATGGCATTTAAATGCCAAATGTGCCCAAATTTTGAAAATATTGATCATGTTTTTATTAAGTGTGATTTTGCTTGGTACATTTGGGATCATTTTAGTAACATTTTTAACATTAAAATCAATAGATACATGGTGTTTTCTCATGTTTTGAGAACCTGGGTTTGGTTCTCAAAACAGAAGACTCACATTACCCATATTCTTCCAGTATTAATTTGCTGGATAATTTGGAAAAACCAAAAAACTATTAAACACAAAAATACCAAGCAAAATCAAAATCAGGCACTGGATTCTGTCTAACAAATTATCTATGGTCTTGAATTTTATAACAAGCTTTCTCCCAAGCATTGACTTCATACTGTCAATGCTGGTAGTGTTATGGGGTGCTACTCTCGTCTTAAAAACAGGAAGGTTACATACCTTAAATGGTTGATGCCTGCTCGGGGGACGCTCAAGCTAAACCTGTACGCTGCTTGTAATCATGTGGGAGACTCTAGTGGGGAGGCTCATCGTCAGAAACTCCAGTGGTAGGATGATTGCTGGTCTTTGCAAGAGAAGTTATCTCCCATTGCTGCCGAATCAAGAGCTCTATTGGAGGCTCTGCTTGTCTGTAAAGACCAGGGGTGGAAGCAGGTCGATATTGAGACAGACTAATTGTCTCTCGTCAATATGCTAAGTGAAAGAAAGTACCTTTTTCACTTTTCCTCTACTCTAAGTATCTGCAGAACTCTGATTGCTCCCAGTATGAACTTGAGGCGCATTTCGCGTATCCAGAATCAGGCGGTTGATTGGATCGCGAAGTATTCTCTGAATAGCAAGAATGATCAAACATTCAATCAATTGAATGCTCCTTCGATCCTTCGTGCTATTATAACCCTTGAAAGTAGCACTCTGGGCTACATTTCTGTTGAAAACTAAGATTTTCTTCTTTGTTCTTCTCTTGTAGGTACTTGCATGAAGAGCATCTGCTTCGGGTGGAGGCTATCTTTTGGGAAGAGCTGATTCGGGAGGTTGAATGGAGCAACAGATCTAGGGAGTTCTATTTGGGGGTTTCGAAGTCGATGGTTGCTGCTGATTTCGTTGATTGGGGCTGCTTCAAGTGGATTGAAAACTTTGTTGGAGTCGATTGTACGATGAAGAGGATAAAGTGGAGCATTTGTTTCTCAATTTAGGATTTCTGAATAATTTGGGAATTATTAAACTTTTTTTATTTAAGCTTTCGGCCTGTACTTTCAAGGTTTCTTAATTTGGGTCTTGTTTGTTTGTAAGAATTCCATTTCAGTAATAAATGGATAGTTTGTTTTAAAAAGAAAATATATAGAGATGAAATATATAACGTGGTTAAGAGTGGAGGGACCGGAGCGTTCACAGTTTAAAAGTAACCATCGCTTCATAGCTCAACCATGCGAGCTTGCGTTCAAACAACTCCTAAACCAGAATCAGAGGAAGGAAACAATGCGTTTTTCCAAAACTCAAATCAAACATCTTCTTCATTCTTCTCGCCGACCCGGTTTGTTTTCGCTCTCTCTTCGCCGTCACTCCACATGGTACTCACCACCGCCGCAGCCATCGACTCCTTGCCACTTCGACGACGACCCGATACTCGCATCAATCTCCGACGCCATCAAACACTCACAAACAAAAACACCAAACTCCTCTCTTAAGAACCTGCTCCCTTCCCTCACTGTCTCTCACGTCACTAATCTCATCAATACCAACCCCCACTCTCTCTCTCCTCTCGCTCTCCTATCCTTCTTCAACTATCTATCTTCGCACCCAGGTTTCCGCCTCACTCTCCAATCGTACTGCACCATGGCCCATTTCCTCGTCTCCAGCCAGATGATCCCTCAAGCGCAGTCTCTTATACATTTCGTCGTCTCTCGTAAAGGGAAAGGGTCGGCTTCTTCGGTGTTTGCATCAATGGTCGAAACGAGAGGTACCCATCGAAATTTTGAGCGACTCTTTGATGGTTTAATGATTGTCTATACTGATGCTGGGTTTGTCTCTGATGCAATTCAGTGTTTTAGGTTGGTTAAGAAACATGGTTTCAAAACCCCGTTTCGTGGTTGCAGCTATTTGATTGATAGGATGATCAAAACGAGTCCACCTGGATTGGTTTGGGGTACTTATTTGGAAGTTTTGGATTCTGGGTGTCCGCCTGATGTGTACAAGTTCAATATTTTGATGAATAAATTTTGTAAAGAAGGAAGAATGCAGAATGCCCAGAAGGTGTTCGACGAAATGGAGAATAGAAATTTGCGTCCATCTGTTGTTAGTTTTAATACTTTAATCAATGGATATTGCAAGTCTGGGGATTCAGAGGAAGGGTTTAGAATCAAAAGTGTTATGGAAGAGAGTAGAACCCTTCCAGATGTTTTCACTTACAGCGTTTTGATTAACTGTTTGTGTAAAGAGTACCAACTGGACGAAGCTAACAATTTGTTGGATGAAATGATTGAGAAAAAGTTAGTTCCAAATTATGTCACTTTCACTACTTTAATTGATGGGCAGTGCAAGAATGGTAGAATCGATTTGGCCATGGAAGTTTATGAGCAGATGTTGAAACAAGGTCTAAAACCTGATTTGATCATGTATAATACTCTCATAAATGGTTTATGCAGGTCTGAAGATATGACAGGGGCAAGAAAACTTGTCGAGCAGATGAGGTCAGAAGACTTAAAGCCTGATAAGTTCACATACACTACATTAATAGATGGGTTTTGCAAAGTAGGAGTTTTGGAATCAGCTTTGGAGATTAAAAGAGAAATGATTAGCAAAGGAGTGGAGCTCGATAATGTGGCTTTCACAGCACTTATATCGGGAATGTGTAAAGAGGGGAGAGTTTCTGATGCTGAAAAGACCTTGAGAGAGATGGTTAGTGCAGGAATTAAACCAGACGATGCCACATATAACATGGTGATCGATGGGTTTTGTAAGAAAGGTGATATTAAGATGGGGTTTCGTTTGCTTAAGGAGATGCAGAGGGATGGTCAAGTCCCCGGTGTTGTAAGCTACAATGTTCTTTTAAATGGGTTGTGTAAACAAGGGCAGATGAAGAACGCTGATATGCTATTAGATGCTATGCTTAATATAGGGGTTGTTCCTGATGACATCACGTACAATACTCTTTTAGATGGTCATTCCAGAAACGGAAACATGGCGGCTGTTAATAAATTAAGAAGCCAGATAGGGCTAATAGCTGACATTGCTTCTTATAAAGCACTAATTGCTGAGGTAAGTAAAAGATCGAAAGATCATCACACGAGATGATCTTGCCTTAGCTAGGAATATGGTCAGTGATGGAAGGTGAAGACAGAGACGATAACAAAAATCAAGGCGCCATGGTAACCATTTCTCAAGCCGAAGAAGATGACAAAAGTGGCTTGGGACGCATTCAGGGAGATGCAGGGTTGGTAAAGATAGCGTCAAGAAGGCACGTGTAGAGGTGCTGAAATGGCAACTGAATAAGATTACATAGGTGGCAATTGCAGAGAAGCAGACGGCAAAGGAGGAGCCAACAAGATCTTCAAGAACTCTTCGGATAACGAGGAAGATTAGGCAGACGACAAAGAAGACAGGAGTCAAGTTCAATGTTAAGGGGAAGAATGTTAGATAAACCGAATATCTAGCGCAATCGAGTCGGTGCCGAACCAAACCCAAATGGGTCGGCTCAGTCGTTTTTAAAGAATGCCTTTTGGTTTTTTTTTTCTTTTTCAAACCAACTAAGTTTGGTCGGTTTTCGGTTTTGTGGTTTCCGTAACAGAACCGAACTGAGACCAGCCGATTCATGTGTGGTATATATAGGCTTCTCTTTTTAGTTTTTAGGATTTCTCACTTCCTGCTTCCTGCTTCTAGCCTCAAGTCTCAGACCTCCTATCTCAAAGAGTTTGAGTCAAAGTCGAATCCCAGTAACAGGTTCAAGTGTCAAACCTCCTCTCTCAAAGACTTTGAGTCAAAGTCGAATCCGGAGTAACAGGTTAGTTTTTAAAAGTTCAGTCGATTATAAAACCCCCAATATGTATTTAAATACGGGTGTGATTTAGATGCAAGATAGGTGCAATTTTGTTGTTTCTCCTCAGTTTTGCTCTCACTTACTGAGTTTATTTTTTTCAACCTACTCCAGTTTGTGTTCCACCTAACTCTTCTCTAAAATATTGTTAAATAAAATTCACTAGCATATAAAGTTGTGGGTTTGCCTTTGTGACAATTAATGTTGATGAAGCTGAGAAAGCTGTTGATAAGTTTGTTTGTTCTTATTTATTAGTATAAATTGGTATATATTTTTATCTTTTATCTTTTATAGCTATTTTAAACATCAAATTAATTCGTTTACCAAAAGCTTAATGATGAGTAATGTTGAGACTACATTTCCTACAAATATCCAGACTCATCTTAATCTTGCTTTGCTAGACTTGGATGATGATTCGCTTTCTGTAAACAGCATGGACCAAAGTATCTCAACAGAAGATTATCTAAAAGGGAGATGGAGCCGATCATCTAGCTTCGACTAGAAATGATACGGGTGCTAGTAATTTTTATACGTAGTAGTGTTTTTACTGTATATTCCTTTGGATATCAGCACGAATTTGAAACGACTCAAAATCGAAATTTGTGTCTCTGATGCTGTAACAAAAAATACTCTACGTTGAATATTCTACTTAAAGATTTATAAAAGTGGAATATGGTTTGAATTGTTTTAATTTTTGTTAACAACAACTTGTTTATTTTCGGAAATGGAAACTTGCCATATCTTTTAAGTGGTTGAGTGGTTTGTAATCGTTGTCTAGTTTTTTTCTTTCTGACGTTTTTCAAAATGTTTTATGATGTTATAAGTTCAATAAAGCATTGCTTTAAAATTTTGGTTATACCTTTTGTGCTAGCATTAAATCAAACGGAGATATATCCGGATGTGTCGCAAAGTTTTTGTTTTTCCATAATGGTGTCAGATGCTGAAAATTTGCATGAGAGTCTGTGCATAGAGGAAGAAGCTTCATCTTGATCTCGGAATAGCTTGCAATTATCTAGGATAAAGAAAACATCTTATGTACCGTTGTATATCTCTTGAATTTGACTCATTCTCGCATAATTTGTAGTCTTTTTGTCCATTGGTGTACGTAAAAGTCGATCAACAAATATTTTTCCGGAAGATTCATCCCAAGTACTTTTGTCCATACAATGCATTCTAGGAAAGAGATAAATTCATATTTAATTTTTTTGTAAATCTGTCTTAAAAACTTTCTTATCGGCTGCCTTGAAATACTCTTTATGCTTTATCCAATACTCTGAAGGAAGAATGGTCGGATGCATCATTAGAAGCAAGTGCCTACCTTCTCGCTCAATCTAGCTACCTTGCATGCACACAGTAACTAGTATATTATTCTACCAATACAATCACAAGCTACTTGATCTATGCCTATTCGTCTAGCATTTTTAGACTCTTATAAACAATGTCTAAGATCGTACAAGATATTTTACCTTTTAAATATCATAGATAGGAAGTCTAGATGTCGTTTTCCAAACGATACGTACTTCTCGCGAATGTTCCAAAAATTTCTAAGTATTGATCATCAAACAAGACATAAACATATTAACAAAATATTTCAAAAGTGCATAGACTCATACCGAGTACATGTTTTAAGCTTGAGTGAGCACTCTCCACCCTATAACATATGAATAAATAAATTATGATTATAACATTAAATCTCGCAAAACTAAAGTTTATTAATGAAAATATCATTTACTGATTACTAGTTTGGTTGTCTAAATGTTTATGCTCGTTCTTGTAGATATTGAGATTTTTTTCTCGTATATCGTTATCCATTGATTTATGACATAATCTACAACCATCGAGCAAAAGGAGAACACATGGTTTAACTCGGCGAGACTTTTTTTATACTCTTCAAGCGTTGCCGATTGGGCAATGACATCATATAATTCATAAAATTCGTCTGTCATGTCTGTTTTGGGCAATACTTGTTAACGTATGCACTATCAACGCCAAGTCCCTATCGGTGACGATCATATGCAGAAATGCACAAAATATTATCTAGCGTCATGGTCCTTAGAACACTCAAAATCCACGTGTAGTTCTTTTATTTTTTGGAGCTAAAAAACAAAAACAATACAAAATGTCTTATTGGTGGATGTTTCAACAATAATTTTAAGCAAATGAATCATGCACCTTGGAGTCTTATATGTGATATCCATTACAAGAACTCGGGGAAATGTGCGTAAAAGCTCGATATATTTAGAATGCACAAAAAACAATTTGAAGATCTCGTCAGTTGTGTTATTTATTCGCTCCCACACGAAGTAATCGTGCTCCCTTAGTTTACCAAACAAGTATTGCATTTGGGTTTTTCTTGATTTTTCGTTCGAATGGTGTTTTTGGTGGATTTTTTAAATCGTACGCATGTTAGATACATTTTCAGGGTTTTGAATCTTTAAACCATGTTATATCTTTTTTAGCCAAAAACCAATTGTTGTAAACTTATGACTATACCTTGTTCGTCCGCTTTTAGTCTAGCGCCTCGGAAATGACCATTCAACTGTAATAACTGTTTGTAGTTGTGTTTCATGTTTAACACTAGCAATCTCCAATTTAGTGTAAGAACAAACACCACAATTTATGGTCAAATCGTGCGAACCGCGTACATAATTTTGATAACATCACACATCATGGGGGCACGAGATTGTAAAAAAAGGTGCATCGATCGCGCGCAATACTCACTAACTATAATTTAAATTGAAAGTTACTTTGAAAGGTGTCTCTAGATGATCCGTCAATGGTTCCTCCTCTGTCGAAAGAAAACCTTTCATGTTGCAACTAAGATCATCGTTTAAATTACTTAAATCCATAATTTACTAGATTGTATGGATTTAAGTTGATTTTTTAAAGGTTAATGTTTAGTTGTAGTGATAGTAGATGAGTTTGATTTTGGGTATTTAGATTAAATTAGGTGTTTTTTGGATAATGAATATTTTACACAATTGAAGATTTTGAAAAAACATTTGTGGACCGAGATCCAACAATTTTAAGTCTTGATAAAATTACTAGTGATAAAAATATTGTAGAAATAGTTTGATTATTTTTATAAGTGGTAAAAATACTCACCGGACTTGTGTTTTATGCAATTATCGCTCTGAATCTATCAATCAAATCCTCTATTTTGTACTTTAGAGATGCAGATGAATTAGTTAGAATAAGAACATTATAAGTTTAACATGTTGCAAAATAACAGGATGAGGAAGAAAGTTACAACTTTGAAATGATGAATAAAAATTTGCAATTGATAACTAAAAATATATATTCAAGAGACCGTGTGAATCTATGTGAAAATGTTAGTGAAGATGATTTAGTTCATGACATGAAGGTTGTTTTAAAGGAACAAAAGAAAAATAGTAAAGTTGAGTAGACGTATAATAAAGTGTCTTCTAATGAAAATATTAATCCAGAGAAGATTAAGTGATAAAGAATGACATAAAATGTTACAAAACACTAAGCTTGTACCTTATACGTTGGCACAATATTTTATAACTTAAAAAACTCAGGAGGGAGATTTGTAGATAAAGATTTACTCATATATAATGGAGAAGTACGATAAAACAAGAGATTTTGAATATAATCTAGAATGTTTACTGATAAGGAAGAATAAAACACAAGGAGAAAAGTGTAAAGAAGAAACTTGACAGAGAAAATAGCAAAGGAAAAGTGTGATAGGAGGAAAATGCATAGAAATAAATGTATGAGGGCTGAATTGTATAAATTATATAAAGAGATAGCCAAAATAGGAAGAAAGTAAAATGTAGGGACCAAAAAATGTAATTAGTCCAGATTAAAGCGTGTGGGGTCCGCAATTGTACTATAAAAGGACCACACACGCTTCACAAATCTCGGGATGAATAGTACGAGACTTTCTCTCTCTACTTAACGCTTTTAATCTAGATTTTTGCTCTCTAAAACTGACACTAAGATATTTCTGTATCGTTAAATCGTCTCCCAACAATCTTCGTATTGCATAATCACCTATGGACCATCTTAAAACTCTTCAGTGGCGCCGTCTGTGGGAAGCGAGGATCGCTCTAACGACAATCGCTTCCTAGAAATAATCCATGTTCTGAGGAGAACAATGGAAGGGGATGACGTGGTCGACAATTGCGAGGAGAACATGATAGGCGATGATTACCGGAATGATATGGAGGACGAGGGAGAAGGAGGTCAGCGAGTCGAAAACACTTTTGATGACTCAGATCTCCTGGCTCGAAGGAACGAATTGCTGCTGGAAATCGAAAGATTGAAAGCAGAAAAGGAAGCCGCACAGGAGAATCTTCGATCCGAGATAAGGAGAGAGGTTGTTATTGAGAAGGAGGAACGCGCAACTGAATTTCGTCCCAAAAATAGGGACGACAGATATCGGGGGCGCGAGCGGCGATCTCCGAGGAGAAGAGAGAGGCGCCGGTCGGATTCGGCCGACTCAAGCGACTACTCGCGATACAGCACTTCGGAATCGTCTCCTCGGAGACAGCGTAGGAGGAAAAAACGTGATCATAGGCGAACCGATTTCCGAAGAGGAAGAAGTTCGGAGAGGAAATCTTCGAGAGAAAAGAGTCACCATGACCGAGGTGGCGATCGGTCTCATGAACATGCAAAGTGTCCTGACAAGAAAGAGGATATGGGCCCTCGAAATTCAGAATGGCAGCAGCAATACACTTTACCCTCCGAGGAGGGTTTGTACTTTTCGAATAACGATAATTCGAGATCCAACATTTATTGTACAGGTCACAACTGGAGAGCCTCTCCTCTGTCCTCGGAGATCTTAGTGGGAAACCTCCCGAAGCACTTTGATATTTCAAAGTTAGAAAAGTTCGATGGGACACAGGATCCTGATAATCACATCGAGCAATTTAAGAATTTTATGATCAACTTCGACGATGATGACAAGCTGCTATGCAGAGCATTCTCCCAGACTTTCAAGGGAGTAGCATCTAAGTGGTACAACAGGCTACCTCAGGGCTCGATAAAGAACTTTGATATGTTCTGGAACATCTTCAGACAACACTTCGTGGGGAGCAAGAAGTTCCGAGCCAACGGAGACACGATCATCTATTGTCGACAGAAGGTGGGGGAGAGCCTCAAAAATTACACTAATCGCTTTGTCAAGACCAAAACGGATATGGAATATTGTAAGGATTCAGTAGCGCTGGCAGCTTTCAGGATGGGTCTGCTTCTCGGGTTGTTGAAGGATACGGTGGCGGAAAGTCAGGCGATGACTTTCGGAGCATTGCTGGATCAAGTTGAGAAGAGGTTCTTGGTAGAAGAGACCCAAGCCTCGGAGAAAGGAGATCAGTTGGACCAGAATCAATTTCAGAGGACTGAGTCGAACGCCCAGGGCCCTCGATCGAACGTTCAGACTAAAAGTACGGGTCAGTATCCTCCGAGGCAAAAATCGAACCCTCAGCACTATGGCAATCAATAAAACTACAATCAAGGGGCGAGACTCATGTCAAACAAATGGGTTCGACCCGATTATTTTGCGTAGTTGACAGAAAATGTTGCTGCGATATTTGATAAAGCTAAATTTACGGTCCCGTTCAGGAAGCCTTTTCCAATACAGACTCCGAGGGAAAGCAGAAGCGTCAACAAATATTGCAAGTATCATGAGGATATCGGGCACGACACCAAGGATTGCATAGCTTTGAAGAAAGAGGTGCAAGCCCTGATCGAGAATGGAATGTTGTTGGAGTTCGTCAAAAAACACTCCCAGAAAAATGCCGTGGTAAAAGCTGACTCAAAGAACACTGACACAGCCATGGTGATTTCCGAGGGGTTGACGATTTCGACGTTGAGCAAGAGTATTTGGACCCCAATGTGGGGAGGAACAATGTGAACTTGGTAGAGGAAGAAATTCCAAGGGAAAAAGTGGACAGCCTTTGTGCGTTCTTCGATTCCTTGGTGATCTTTGGGGGAGACACAATTGCGGGAAATTCCAACAGCTCCTGAAAAAGGCACATGGTCAACCTGACCACCCAGATTGAAGCGGGAGTCTCTGCGCAAATGTACTGATCGCCTACCCCAATTATTTGCTTCGACGATGATGATATGTGGAATGTAGCCGGCCCTCATGAAGACGCTGTAGTGATCGCGGCAGGCATCGCTGGGGATCAAATTCAAAAAATACTCATTGATACGGGGAGCTCCGCGAATATATTGTTTATGAGCACCTACCGACGCCTCTCTGACCCACCGATCATCCGAAGGTCCGACAGGACTATAGTAGGCTTTACTGGTGCTACAGCAGTGGTGGTTGGAGAGTTCCAGTGTGTGGTCGAGCTGGGCCGTGGACCATTTAAGAAAGAGGTGGAGGTATTTTTCATTGTGGTCGACGCACCAACCTCATATAATGCTATCCTGGGTCGCTCTTGGTTGTCCCGGATGCATGGCGTAATCTCCACAGTGCATCAGTGCTTAAAGTATGTGGTCGGAAACAATGTTGGGACAGTCCGAAGTAGCCAGAAGATGGCACGTGAATGTTACCAGATAGCCCTATCCTCTAAGGGGGTTCGGGGAGAGACTTCCGACCCAGCATAGCAATTAAAGGGGCTCCCCCCGGGACTCATCCCCTGTGATGATCCGTGGGAGGCCCCCGGATTTCAGGTCCCAGAAGAAGATTCTGCGACACACGAATTTGCGAGCGGTAAAGTTCTGAAGATTGGAGTCCACCTCTCTCCAGAATTTAAGGGAAGATTAATTGCTTTTTTATCTGATAAACTTGATATGTTTGCATGGTGTGCACAGGATGTCACTGGAGTGCCGTCGGAAATCATGTGTCATAAACTCGCGATACGATTAGATGTCCGACCCATAGTCTAGAAAAGAAGACCTGTCTCCCCGGAAAAAGCCTCTGCAATTCTGTTGGAGGTCGAAAGGCTACTAAGCATAGGCCATATACGCGAGTCGCATTATCCCGTATGGGCGTCAAACCCAGTGTTAGTACGGAAGAAAAATGGCAAGTGGAGGATGTGTATTGACTTCACAGACTTAAACAGAGCTTGTCCTAAAGACCCGTTTCCTGTGCCTCGCATCGATCAATTAGTGGATTCGACCTCCGGAAATCAACTGTTGTCATTTATGGATGCCTATTCGGGGTACAACCAAATCCGACTGGCCGATAACGATGAGGAGAGCACTTCCTTTATCATCGGGCGAGGTTTATACTGCTATAAAGTCATGCCATTTGGATTAAAAAACGCGGGGGCAACCTATCAGCGCCTGGTCAATAAAACCTTCGAGGGGCAGATTGGGCGGAACATGGAAGCCTATATCGACGATATGTTAGTCAAAAGTGAGCAAGACGAAGACCACTTCGCTGACCTGGCACATCGAGGCTGATCCCGAGCAGCTAAGAGCTCTGATCACAATGACCCCCCCCCCCCCCCCCCCCCGAAATATTAGGTACAAATTCTGACAGGAAGATTGGCCGCTTTGAATAGATTTATCTCTCGGTCTTCGGATAAATGCGCTCCATTTTACAAAGTATTACGGAATGCGAAGAAGTTTTGTTGGACCGAAGAATGTTCGACCACTTTTCGTCAGATCCAAGACTATTTGACGTCTCCGGAGGTCTTATCCAAACCTTTGGTAGGGGAAACATTAATTGTCTATGTAGCAGTATCAGACTGCGCGATCAGTGCCGTTCTCCTCCGCGAAGATGACTCTCTTTTGAAGCCGATTTATTACGTCAGTAAGAGTTTGCTGGATGCGGAGAAGCGATATCTTACATTGGAGAAGGTAGCTTTGGCTTTGGTAACGGCAGCTCGAAAGATGAGACCTTACTTCCAGGCTCACCCAATCGTTGTTCGGGCGACTTTTCCTCTGAAGAGTTTATTGCAAAGACCAGACATCTCTGGTAGGATGACTAAATGGTCAGTAGAGCTGGGAGACTTCGACATAACATTTGAGCCTCGAACGGCGATAAAGGCACAAGTTTTAGCCGATTTCTTGGTCGAGTTCCATTCAGACAGAGGGGAACGTGAGGCACACGACGTGGTTAACGAAGAGGAATGGGTGGTACGGACGGATGGCGGGTCGAACATTTCAGGAAGTGGGGCAGGTGTCCAATTGATTTCCCCAAAAGGGGTAGCTATGTTCCAAGCCATTCGTTTCAGTTTTAAGGCTACTAATAATGAAGCTGAGTATGAAGCTGCTATAGCAGGCTTGCGCTTGGCTCAAATATGCGGGGCTCGAAGGATTAAATTGATTAGTGACTCACAGGTTGGTGATAAACCAAGCCTCAGGGGAATCCGAGGCCAGAAAAGAAACACTGATACAGTATTTGAAGCTGATGAAAAACTTGGCATCTGAATTTGAGGGAGTCAAGTTCGAGCATGTTCGAAGAGAGTTAAATATTGTCCCGGATTCTCTGGCCTCCGCTTCACAGACAGAAGGTTACCCTTGGGTTTTGGTTCAGGAGTGCCCTTCGATCTCGATTGGCGAAGAGCACGCGATGACCATCTCGGAGGAAAGCAACGTGATTTCGCACGATTGGAGAACGGTTATCATCGATTTTTTGGCCAATGATATTTTACCGGTCGAAAAGCACGAAGTCAGGAAAGTTAGTTTCAAGTCTCACTGCTACATTCTGCTGGGAGGATTGCTATATAAAAGTTCTCTGAGTCGGCCATTATTGAGGTGTCTGAGTGGGCCCGAGTCACAGATTATCCTCTCTGAACTCCACGACGGTGAAGGATCTGCCCACTGTGGATACAAGGCTTTAATCCGAAGGGTATTCCTAGCTGGATTTTATTGGCCCACTATTGCGGCCGACGCAAAAGATTTAGTCAAACGATGCGACACGTGCCAGCGCTACGCTAATGTGATTCACAAATATGGGGTGTTGATGGAAAGCATTTCAGAGGCAGTGCCGTATGACAGATGGGGCATTGATCTAGTTGGGCCTCTACCAATAGCGCCTGGGGGCAGACAGACGATAATTGTGGCAGTAGACTATTTCTCTAAGTGGGTGGAGGCTGAACCACTCGCAGGAACAAAGGCCAAAGACGTGATCAAGTTTGTCATATCTAACATTTGTTGTCGTTTTGGTGTACCATTGCAGATCACCACAGACAATGGGCCTCAATTTGATAACAAGGAGTTCCAGAGCTTTTGTGTATCGAGGGGTATTCGACAATGTTTTTCAGCACCATTTCACCCTCAGGCTAATGGGCAGGTGGAAGTGACTAATCGTACGATCCTCGATGGTCTGAAGAAGAACTTGCAAGGCAAAGTAGGAAAATGGCCCAACTATCTACAGGAGGTGCTATGGGCATACCGAACGACTCCCCGAACGGCCACTGCTGTGTCCCCATTTGCCTTAGTCTACGGGATGGATGTCGTGGTCCCTCCAGAGATCCTTTTCCCCTCACATCGTATAGCAACGTATGCCTCGGACACAAATGACCAGAGTAGAGCATTGGCTTTAGACTTGGTTGAGGAAAAGAGACAACAAGCACAGTTGACATCCCTTCATTATCAAACTCTTATGAGGAGTCGATATGCGTCCAAAGTAAAGCATAGAGATTTTCAGGTGGGAGACAAGGTTTTACGCAAAGTTTTCTTGCACACGAAAGACAAGAGCTTGGGGAAGCTGGGACCTAACTGGGAAGGCCCCTACGAGGTCACCGAAAAGATAAAACCAGGCACATATCGGTTAAAAGATAAAGAAGGGCGATACCTCCGTTTACCTTGGAATATTGAGCATTTAAAATTGTATCTTGATTAAAAGAGCTAGCTGACATTGTATTTCTTTTTCCTTTCTCTGTATCCCCATGAACAAATTTTGGTAATGGCACACTCTTTCCTACCCTGTTAGGCACAGGAAGGTTTTAATGAGGTGTTTCGATGAGCCCCTTAAATACAAAGATTTGTTTGCCTTAACTATTTTTTGGGTCACAGTAACATGTGCCTTGAATTGTTGTCCCTTCGAACTATTTTTTGGGTCACAGTAACATGTGTCTCGAATTGTTGTCCCTTCGAATTATTTTTTGGGTCACAGTAACATGTGCCTCGAAGTGTTATCCCTTCGAATTATTTTTTGGGTCACAATAATGTGTGCCTCAAGTGTTATTTTTACTTTATCAATACTTGGGTCACACTAAGGTGTGCCTCAAGTTTTTGGGACCTTCGAACTATTTTTTGGGTCATACTAAGGTGTGCCTCAAGTTTTGGGACCTTCGAACTATTCTTCGAGCCACACTAACATGTGTCTCAAGTTTTATTTTTACTTTATCAATATTTGGGTCACACTAAGGTGTGCCTCGAATCCAATATCACTTTGTCATTATTTGATCACAATAATGCGACTCAAGATATCATCTCCTTAAATTTTTAAGTAGATCACAATTATAGTTCGAAGGACTTGTCTCACAAAATTAGCACAGTATAACACATGTAAACATATGACTAGATTCGAGGAATAGAAGTGATAATTGTTCGAAGGACAATATAATTAGAAGTTCGAAGGACTTGGTGAAAATACAACATATGCAAACTTATGAATAGAAATGATAATTGTTCGAAGGACAATATAATTAGAAGTTCGAAGGACTTGGTGAAAATACAACATATGCAAACTTATGAATAGAAATGATAATTGTTCATTGATCTTACAAAAATCGACCTGTCTCGCAAAATTAGCGCAGTACAACATGCTCAAGTCATTACTAAAGAGGGCCTATTGGGCCATACACAAAACATTAACTCCTTCAGCACATTTCCTCAGTCTGAATTTTTCGAGGAGTCACTCTCCTCAGCCTCTGAATCTTCACTCTCACTTACAATTACATGGGGGGCGAAGTTCTGAGGGGACAAGCTTCCAAAAAGGCCCCAGGTTGTATTCAGGATGCTCAGCATGAATTTGGGTAAGCAAACCAGCTCGAGTAGTGGCATCCCGGGCCTGCAGCTTACTTGTACATGTTGCTGCATAAGCATCCACAGCTTTGTCTTTCTCCTCCTCGATTTGTCCAAGAATATTTTCGACCCGCCTCCGTAGCTGATCTCGGTCTGCTGTCACCGTTCGAAGGGCCTCAGTACATTGTGTGAATCCATCGTAAGCCAAGCGATGACCCTTTTTATACTCAGCTATCATTAGCTCTTGAGCATCAGTCTTCTTCTTGTACAGATCCCTCTCCTCTTGACAACACCTCTCCAGCATTATCACATAATTCTCGGAGGCAGAGAGACGCTCGTATAAGGCATCAGCTTGGCCCTCGATCACTGCATGTTGCTTCTTGGCCTCCTCGAGCTGAGAGGCAGCCAGCAACGATTTGAACTTGTAGTGATTTTTGCGTTTCTCAAGGTGACGCATCTTCTTTCCTCTGTTCACTGAGGTATGCAGCAATCTCCGAAGGGACAATGAGAACTCATCATCCAAAGGGATTTCGAAAGAGCTCGAGGGAGACCCTAATGCTACAGAGTCAAATTCAGAAAACCCACCTCTAAGAGTCTCTGGATCAATGAGTTGAGGAGGGTTGCTTCGAGGAACAGGGACAGGAGCCAATCTTGGGCTGTTTTCGAGGGGGGCTGGATGAGAAGCTTCAGTAAGAGGCGAGTGTAGGGATTGTTGAGAATTTTCCCTGGGAGAATTGCCACCTCTGTTCTCCGGTTCACTTGCGCTTTCATGGACCTCTTCCTCAAGACCAGCATCCTGGTTGTTATCAGGCGTCTCACCTCCTTCGGATTGTTCTTCGATGGGTTCGAGGAGGATACCATTGCCTTTCCTATCTTTTTTCTTGGCATCCTTCCTCGAAGGAAGGAGGGGAGCAGGGGGAGGAGGAATGGAGTCCAATGGAGCAGTATTGTTTGATGGAGGGGGAAGATAATTCGACGCCCCAGCATCGTTCGAAGAGGGAGGCCTTTGAGTACTGACAGGCCCTTCGGGATTCAGTTGTTGGGTTGATAATACTTCATCTTCTGAAGGTTCCCCAAGATGGCTCTGCGAACGGGAGCGCTTGGGCAAGTATACTACTACGTCCTTTTGACTGCACCGCTCCATCACTTCTCGCTCCGAGGGAGGAGTTATTAACCCTCTCATACTAATGCAATCGAGGGAATTGAGCCTCCATAGTCGACTCCTAGCCAGATTGTTGTCGGTAAAGCAGAGACGAAATCGGTTGTCCCATTGTTCCTTTGCCCACAAGCGAAGGTTGGTGAACACAGTTGTAGCACCCTCGACATAATTGGAGTAGGGTTTGGATATCCCAGTCATGGCTACAACAAGTAGCCAACATCAAAACCAATCACAAATATTCGAAGGCACATAAGTTTTCGAGGAAGCATAAATATTCGAAGGTATATAAATTTTCGAGGAAGCATAAAATTCGAGGGAGTATAAATATTCGAGGGAGTATAAATATTCGAGGGAATATAAAATTCGAGGAGTCACAAAAGTTGAGGGGATACTTACACTTCATAGTCCACCTTAGAGAAAGCTTGTGAGGATTTGAAGGAGTGGCCTCTAATCCGTCTCCCAGCAACCAGAGAAGAAGAGAAACTGCTGCCTCCATTTTTTATCAGCCTTCAGCAGATCTTTCAATACTTTTTTCCCTCGATTGAAAGTGAGCGAATAAAAGAGGAAATAAGGATTTTGGGCCAAACGAGCAAGGCCAATGAGTTGCTCTAATAAAAATTCCTGACCTGAGAGCCTCGAGGCCACGATACAAGCCATTAACGTAAACCACATGTTGGGCCCAACCTGCGAGGGGAAAAGGTCTATCTTCGACAAATACTCGATGAAGAAGGGGTCTAAGGGATACCTTAACCCCCAGTTCATGATTTCTGTGTATACCACCAACTCATTGTCCCTCACAGATAAGGGTGTCTCTCCCTCGGAGGGAAATCTGATGTGTAAGAGGGGATGCACCATCGAGTCCTTACTATCGTCTATTCCTCCTTCGAAAAATACTTGTATTTGATATTGGCAAGGGCCACCATATGTTTATTTTCCATGCCCCGAATGTTATTACCAGCAATGTTGTCCAGCTCCAAGGGCAGCACGATGTCCCCTTTTAATTTTGGAGCGATCCGACGAGCTTGCTCTTCGGATATTGGTGGGGATGAAGACGTTGCAAGGTTCGCAGGACCTAAGGAATGGATGGTTGGCACTTTCGGTTCGAGAGGCTTTTTGAGAGGTTATTTCCCCTTGGCATCTCAATTTTCGTCACGTCTATTGAGCATATCCTCCTCGGTAATAAGTGTTCTCGAAGGGGAAAATTGAGTCCCATGAATGGTCATGGATGGAGTGGAAGGCAGACTCGACGCATCTGCTTCGTTTCTTCGAGGAGGGCTGTTCGAAGTATGTCGAGGGCTTGTGGCTGTCCTTGTGGATATTCGCGGAGGACTGACAGAAGTCCGAGGAGGGCTGTTTGAAGTCCTTCGAGGGCTCGCAGATCTTTGAGGGATATTCTCGAGGGCTGTTGGAAAAGTTGGTTCTCAAATAACTAGGGGCGCCTCCCTGGCCCGTTTTCGCTCATGAGAGCCTTTTCTATCTTTGTGGGATTTCTTTCTCTTCCCGGACGAGTGCTTGTGTTGTCTATATTTACCCATCTCTCCGAGGGGGGTCGACTCACTGTGCAAGCTTTGTCGAGCGATTTCACGGGGGATAATTGCGGTCGAATCGTCCGAGGGAGGCCAGGCACCAAAGAAGGTAGTACTCAATGGTGGGGGATGAGGCCTCACGTCTTCACCGGCAGCAATCCTCTCCTCGAACCTCTTACTAATTAACAACCACTCAGGAATTTGACGGGGCTTATTCGCCAGCTTTATCTCTCTAGAAATAATTGAACAGAAGTTGAGTTAATGAAGAGAGAAGGCTGGTATTTATAGACACAGATGGGCTTTCCTGACAAATCAGGCATGGGGACCTTTTTATGGTATTTGCCTAGGGACATTATGGTCCATATAGGTGGGAATTGTTCTGACACTAGCCGCGGAGGAAGATGAAGGGTTTTTTGTGTCAGAAAATGTCAGGGGAAGAGGAAGAGTTTTCTGACAAAAATGTCAGAAGAATTGGTAGCGTTTCCAAAGAGTTATGCTCACACAGGTGTTTGTAAAATGACGTCATTAATCCTGGCACCCTTTTTAGCCTGAGTATGAAATTATTCAGAGGCTGATCTACTTAAAATGGTGCAAGGATTGAGGGGGCTACTTGGTTAACAGAAGACATTCGAAGAGGTTTGCACATTCGAAGAGGTTTGCGCATTCGAAGAGGCTTGCAGACATTCGAAGAGCTTTGTAGACACTCGAAGGACGATTTTTCGAAGAGTTGGTTTGTGGCCTCGATAGTTCGAGGAGTTTTGTAGAAATTGGAAGAGTGACTCTTCGAGGAGCGACTTATGAAATTCGGAGAAGAAATGGTTTTTGCCTGTCAAGAGAGTTATTCAGTCCCAGTAAAATAATTTTTACTAAGACTTGGGGGCTACTGATAAGGAAGAATAAAAGACAAGGAGAAAAGTGTAAAGAAGAAACTTGACAGAGAAAATAGCAAAGGAAAAGTGTGATAGGAGGAAAATGCATAGAAATAAATGTATGAGGGCTGAATTGTATAAATTATATAAAGAGATAGCCAAAATAGGAAGAAAGTAAAATGTAGGGACCAAAAGATGTAATTAGTCCAGATTAAAGCGTGTGGGGTCCACAATTGTACTATAAAAGGACCACACACGCTTCACAAATCCCGGGATGAATAGTACGAGACTTTCTCTCTCTACTTAACGCTTTTAATCTAGATTTTCTCTCTCTAAAACTGACACTAAGATATTTCTGTATCGCTAAATCGTCTCCCAACAATCTTCGTATCGCATAATCACCCCTGGACCATCTTAAAACTTTTCATTTACGTAATACGATGTTGAGATTCAATCAAGACAACACTTTATTCTATAAAGTTTTATCCATGACTTTCAGAGGAAATACTCTAGCTTGGTTCAATATCCTTCATTCGGGATTGATTGATGGTTTTGAGGATTTCTGGAAGTCGTTCATAAGTCAGTTCATTGGTAATAAGAAAATTAAGCGTGATAGGGATCACATCATGATATTATTTCAAAATATTATTGAGTCATTGATGGATTATGTTTAACGATTTGTACAAGAGATGGACATTTTAGAAGGTTGTAAAGAAGATGTAGATTTAACAACTTTTGAACAAGGATTACCAATGAAAAGTAAATTATTAGACGATTTGATGAAGTTCTCGTTTGATTCAATAGATGGTGATTTAAGACTATCAAATATTTTTATTAAAGTGGAAGAGAAAAGTGAGGAGGAATTGTGTATCCTAAAGTGTTAGAAAGAATATTTGATACTTTGGAAAATAGTAGAATTGAAGCCCAACAATTTTAAATGTCTTGAGAGAGACAATTAATAGACCATACTGTTCTTATTATGATAATCCGAGTAGAAGGTTTACCATGAACATCACTAATTACTATAATTTCTGATATGACAATGGATAAGGTAAATTACCAGACACTAAGAGCAATGTTTGCTCTTGTTAACGAAAGAACCAAGAAATACTATTATAATTATCATGATGACCATTGAAATTCAACTAGATATTATTTTCAATTGAAATATGAGATTCAAATGTCAATTGATAATTATGAATTGGAAAATTTATGAAAGGTATAGAGAGTGAAAAAAAGAAAAAAAAAATACTTAAATGCAATGGTCCAAAACAAAAAGGTGATAAGCAAGAGCTTTGCATAAGTTTTTTGGAGAGAAATGTTATATGAGATGACGCATTCCTCGAGGAAAAGTTATAAAAAAAGATTTGAAAGTTTACCTTATTGATGAATCTTCTATCCATCTGCACATGAATCTAACTTTAACGTCGTCACAATACCGCATGAAAATGTTTTTTTGGTAACTTTAAGGATCGATGGGGTAATAGTGAGAAGGGTAATGAATATTGGAAGCTCATGTAATGATTTATATAAGAAAATATATGATCAGATTATTGGTATAATACCGTACAAAAAGACTAATAAATTTTTTAGTGATTTTCACTGGAAGATCAACCAATTGCGTCGGGGAAGTTAATTTGATGCCTGTTGGAAGAAGGGTAACAGAAAAGACGGTCACTACTTTGTTTGTGATCGTTAATATGATGAAGATATTAATGTGTAAAATATAACAAATGTAGAAGATGATGAATATATGTTAAGTGTTTTCTCAAACATATAGAAAGAGTAGAAAAATTAAAAAGACGACATGAAGATAGAATTTGTTAAATGTATTAAAAAATATGACAAACTATTAAATATGGAGGATTTTGTAATGTTAGAAAATTGTAACGACATGATATGAACATGAATCTATAACAGAATGAAACTGTAACAGTATGAATTTGTAATGATAAAACTATCTTAAATGTGATGGCGATAGACACCTAACCAGTGGCGTAGCCAAGACAAAAATATTGTGGTGTGCTTGTTATTGTCAAAACAATATAATGGAAGCTTTTGAGGTTTGAATCCTAGACTTTTGGGTCCCGCGCGGGAACCCAATCAGCTCCGTGTATGTCTCTAACTCTGAATTAAGGGGTTTAACGGAATGTGTCACAATAAAAATTAATGGAATTACGTCAGAGCTATCAAGCTATACACAGTAACAAACGCGGTGAAATATGATAACGTCACGCACACGACTGTCATGCATACGATAAGAAAATGACAAAACTGGTACGCACACGCCTGAATACGATAAGATTATTGTAACTGCACACGACCATCAATTTTATATTATTTATATAACAAACAACATTATTTGATAAAAATTTCTTTATTTTAAAAATAGTGTAATGTTATTATAGTTTTATAATTATACTTTGATTATTATTATTGGTTGATTCTTGATTATAAATGTTATACGTGTTGTTATATTAAAGAGATGAATCGGGCTTCTATCCATTAAATAAATATAGGTACACCAACTACAACGGGTTTTTGTAGATTCAGAGATCAAAGGAGCGGCAGAAGAAATGATAGCGTTGAAGAGAAGAGCTCCGGTTGAATCATCGTCTTCAATCCAACTGCAACACTTTTTAAAGGTCCGTTTTCTTCGCTCTTCTACTCCTCCTGTTACTACTACTACCTATTCGAGTCTGAATTGGGAAAATAAGATGGATATTAGACAGAAACTGAAATGCGGATTTAACAATAAGGTTGGCGATGCCATTGCTTTCTTTAACCAGATGTTACTTCTGCGTCCTCGTCCTTCCGTTATTCAATTTAATCAGTTGTTGACTTCAATCGTTAAAATGAAACACTATGCCTCAGTTCTTAATTTAGCCAAACAGATGGAAGAAGTAGGGATATCGACTATCTGCACTTTTAGTATTGTTATCAATTGCTATTGCCGCCTGCATAAGGTAGATTTTGGTTTCTTTGTGTTTGGGAAAATCTTGAAAATTGGTCTAGAGGCTGATGTAATAACATTATCTACTTTGATTAATGGGTTTTGTGTTGAAGGTAAAATTAACAAAGCTGTGACATTGGTTGATCAAATGGTGAAGAAAGGGTATCAGCCTAACATTGTAACATACAACTCAATAGTTAACGGTTTATGCAAAATAGGGCAAACCTCTCAGGCCATTAAGTTGATAAGACAGATGGAAGGAACTTCGACCAACCCTAATGTCGTAACCTACAATATAATTGTTGATAGTCTTCTGAAAAAAAAGTGTATAGATGAGACTTTTAACCTTTTATCTGAAATGATGGAGAAAAACATTCTTCCAGATGTAGTAACTTTCAACTGTTTGATCAATGGGTTTTGTGCTGAAGGTCAAATTAACCAAGCTTTGACATTCTTTGATCAAATGGTTAAGAAAGGGTATCAGCCTGACATCTTCACTTACAATTCAATAGTTAACGGTTTATGCAAAGTAGGTCAGACCTCTCTAGCCATTAAGTTGCTAAGACAAATGGAAGAAAGTTCCATGACCCCTGACGTGGTAACCTACAATGCAATAATTGATAGTCTTTGCAAAGATAAGTGTATAGAGGAGGCTTATAACCTTTTATCTGAAATGATGGACAAAAACATTCTTCCAAATGTAGTAACTTACAACTGTTTGATCAATGGGTTTTGTGCTGAAGGTCAAATTAACCAAGCTGTGACATTGTTTGATCAAATGGTTAAGAAAGGGTATCAGCCTGACATCTTCACTTACACTTCAATAGTTAACGGTTTATGCAAAGTAGGTCAGACCTCTCTAGCCATTAAGTTGCTAAGACAAATGGAAGAAAGTTCCATGACCCCTGACGTGGTAACCTACAGTGCAATAATTGATAGTCTTTGCAAAGATAAATGTATAGAAGAGGCTTTTAACCTTTTATATGAAATGATGGAGAAGGACATTCTTCCAAATGTTATCACTTACAACTCTTTGATATATAGTTTGTGTAATTTTGGGAAATGGAAAGAAGCTTCACAGTTGTTGAATGAGATGATGGAAAAGAAAATTATGCCAAACATTGTAACCTTTAATACCTTAGTCGATACCCTTTGTAAAGAGGGTATGATCGCCGAGGCACGGAAGGTGTTTGAAATAATGATTCAAAGAAGCATAGAGCCTGATGTTGTGACTTACAATTCTTTGATTGATGGATACTGTATGCACAAAAACTTGAATGAAGCTCAGAGGATATTTGATTTGATGGTTATTAAAGGTTGCGTACCCGATGTTATTACATATAACATACTTATAAATGGCTATTTTAAGACAAGAAAGATCGAAGAATGCATCCGGCTATTTAATGAAATGTTTGATAAAGATTTAACTCCTGATTTTATTACTTACACTACTGTTCTTCGTGGTTTTTTCCACTTAGGGAGAGTTAATGATGCTCGAGAATTTTTCAAGGAGATGACCGCTCATGGCTTTGTTCCGGATTGTATAACATACGCGGCATTGTTGGATGGATTATGCAAGCATGGGTATCTTGATGAGGCACTATCCATTTTTCACAAATTGCAAGATAGAAAGATGGAGCTTGATGTTGTCATTTATACCCTCATGATGGATGGCATGTTCAAGTTTGGAATGATTGATAAAGCAAAAGAAATCTTTTCCAGCATGTCAGACAAAGGGGTGCAACCAAATGTCCGTTCTTTCAATAAAATGATTTCTGGGTTTAACAGAGTGAGATTATTTAATGAAGCGAATAAGATGTTTAGGGAAATGCAAAACAAAGGATACTTGCCAGATAGCTACACTTACAACTTGCTGATCCAAGGGTGTCTCTGGAACAATGATAAGGCGATGTCGATAAAGTTCATCCGTGAAATGGTTGATCATGGATTCTCAGCAGACGCGAGTACTACAACAATATTGATAGACTTGTTACATAGTGGTGAAATAAACCAATCATATCTAGATTTACTCTAACTAAAGTGACTCTGGAGCTTTTCAACTTTTGGGTTAAGTGGTGCCAAATCATTCTCGAGGGAAGATTTAAGTGGTGATCAAACTGATACCTTTATGTTCCCACTGTTTTGCAGGTGGCCAACATTTTGACAAAGCCCTTAACAACTATAAAGTTATGTTTGTCGAGGAAGATGTTAAACTTGACGAAGACTGTTCAGTTTGCTAGTGCTGAGTCGAAGTTTATAAGTTTTTTTTTTTGCTGCAAATTTTTGTAGTCACTCTACCAACTTTGTATACTAAATCTCGATCTGTATACCTTTACCATAATCCATATTGTCTATACTTGTCAAGATGGTTAACATAAAGTCTGTTACTGTAATTAAGATTTGGACCAGGAATATTGAATTCAGAAGCTGAACAGTTAGGCTTTCCGATTTCCATATAGTGTTGGTCCATCTCTTGGAGGTTCATATACTAGACCCACCAACACCTATTTGACAACCTGCAGTCACGGTGATCAAAGTATCATAGAGAGAATCCCCTATTAAACCAGGCACCCAACCATAAAGATCATAGTAACCCCGGCTTATATTGTTGATCACAAAGTATCCATCTGAATCTGTTGTAGTCCAAGACTGGTGGCGCTTAGATTCTGCTTGCCATGATCTAGCTTTTCCGGGAGGGGTTATTTCAACATATGCAACATTCCCGCGCTGATATGAGAATGAGAGGCCGGGAAGTCAAAGTATCGTACAGGTGTTACAAAAGCCTCTTCATGTTGTTGATACGAGAGTTTCTGCACCAAACCAAAGAAGCCCTATCACGTTTCTTCTACTGGTAAAAGACATTTCAATTATGCTAAATGATGTACTGTTTCTCCAAATGGTTAGAGACATTTCAATTATGCTAAATGATGTACAAAGTATTACCGTTAGAAGTAAAACCTCTTGTAGAAGAATACAGTGAGTTGTTCTCTGAAGATCTTCCTACTCGGCTTCAAAATATTCAACATGCTATTACTCTCATTTCGGCAGCAATAGTGTCGAATCTGACACACTTTCGTATGAATCCAAAGGAATACTCAAGAGTTGAAAAGTCACACTTTCGTAAAGAGCACTCATACAGGCAGATGAGTTTCTTATAAAGACATAAATTATCAAGAAGCTGAAGCTAAAGCAATTATAGAAAAATGTTGTTGCTAATAGCTTTGTAAAGTTATATTGATGAATTTAATATTAAATATAGATCCCAAGAGTTAAAAGTGCAATTTAACAAAATATGTAATTAAATCAGTTATTTATCCTTCCCTCATATAAATATGACGTCAGAATGAACGTCCCTAATGGATAGCCGAGTTGGTTGAGTATGGCATGCTTGTGATCAAATATCATGAGTTCGAGTTCCTCTACATATGCTTTCTCGGTTGAGCCTGTCACCTTGTGTGGTTTACCTTCTGGCGTTGGTTTGCAGGCTATCGTGTCAGACTGAGGGTTTACCCTGTGCCCACTCGTTGCACTCTGAGTAGCGGCTGCGGGTTCTCTCCGGAAAAAAAAAATGATGCCAGAATGAAAGTTAGTTGATATTTGTTATTTAAATTCACGATTATTATTGTTTCTCCCTTCAAAATTACACAAGTCAATTTTTTTTTCTCAAATCATTTTTATTATTAGATTTTTAAACAATGAACTTTATACTTAACATTTCTCGAGAAAGCCTCAGTTTATGTGTTGTACCAGTCCTATTAATACCTAAGAAGGAAAAACACGGTGAATGTGTATCGAGAGTAGAGCTTTCAACAAAATAACTGCCATGTACTGATTTTTAATCCATCGTCTTGACGATATATTAGACATGATGACATGAGCTACAATATTCTCCAAGATTGATCTTAATAGTGGGTATGACCAAGTCAAAATTCGCCCCAAAAATGAATGAAAAACTGCATTTTAAACAAAATATGGGTTGTATGAATGGTTAGTCATGCCATTTGGTATATGAAACGCAGCAAGCACCTTCATGAGGGTAATATCGCAGACCCTTCGACCATTCATCGGTAAATTTTTTGTTGTTTACTTTGACGATATTTTAATAAGTAATAATTTTTAGGGAACAATATACTACCCACCTACGATTGCGACAAGTATTCATGGTTTTTTGAGCCGAGAAGTTTTATACAAACCTAAAAAAATATTCATTTATGAGTGGGCATGTTGTTTTCTTAGGATTTATTATATCTTCGGAAGGGGTGAAAGTTGATCCAGAAAAAGTAAAGGCCATAGTCACCTGACGAGAACCTAAAAATATGCACAAACTTCAAAGTTTTCATGGGCTGACTATATTCAATTGGCGTTTTATTCGAGGGTTCAGTTTACATGGAGTAAATCAAGTAAACAACAAAAAATTGTTTGAAAAAAATAAGAATTTACATGGAGTAAATCAAGTACAAAAGTAATTATGGAGATAAAAGCAAGAATGGTTGAGGCTCCGGTGATCCGACTTCCATATTTTTCAAAGGTATTAGAAGTGTCATGTGATGCTTCCGACATGGGAATTAGAGGATTTTTGAGCGAAGAGGGGCATCTGATTGTCTACTTTACTGAGAAACTAAATGAATCAAAACAAAAATATTTAACGTACGATAAAGAATTCTATACAGTGGTACAAGCCATGAGGTATTGGAGGCACTACCTAATGCCACACGAGTTCGTTTTATATTTAGATCATCAAGCTCTAAGATATCTAAGCTCGCGAAATAAACTGAATCTACGTCACGCAAAATGGGTCTAGTTCCTTCAAGAGTATACTTTTGTGCTCACACATAATCGTTCCTCGCAACGGCTATGTCTTGAGATTTTGTCTCTTTTAAAGAAGTAATGTCACCATCTTTTTTCTTGAGAAGATCTTGTAATTCTTTTTTCTCCTTGAATAATTAATCGTTGGCACTCTTTTCATTGGTCAGTTCTTCCTTCAAAGAATCAATTCTTTTGGAAGTGGTAGATTACAATTCATTGTAACTAACCTGTAATTTTTCAAGATCAAACTTAGCTTGTACCAAATCATCACTAAGTTGTTCCTTTTCATTGCCCAAAGTCTCAACCTTGCTCTGTTCGTCTGTGATGGAATTCTTCAGGCCTTGATATTCAGTACGAAGGGAAACAATGTCGTTGGCTTGAGATCTGACTTGCCTCTCCAAGTCAACATTTGACCTTATATAACCTAAACCTACATATCCCAGAGCATCAAGATCACTAGAAAATTCAAAGGATTCTTCATCATGAGTCACAACATTGGCAATGGTAGTTTTGGGGGAAAGTCTTGTCAAAATCCAATTTATCAAACCCACTTAAATACAAATTTCCTATGTCGTCTAAATTCACTTCGCCTTCAGGGGAAGGTTGGTCAAAAGTAGGAAACACAGGAGAGGGAGGATCAACATGTACCTCTTATTGGGAAGGAATTTTGATGGGAGTAATGGAGGGAAAGAGTTTGGTTTGGAGTATGATCTCCGGACCGATGGTAACATTTTTCTTCTTTTCCGCTCTCTTATCACTACCCTCCATGCTCCTCTTCTGCCATTTCTTCTTCTTAACCTTGGAGAGTGTGGCTCTTTAGCCTCACCTATAGTAACCACACAACATCCAACAATGAAAAATCAATCTCTATTAGGAGTCCCACACTACCCACATTGGGAAGCCCTAAAGAGAGATCATCATTTTTTATCTTCTTAATTTTGTCAAGATGGCTAGGAGCCTTGTTCCTAGCTGGTAAATAAAGCTTATCATCTTTTTCGTTTGTCCTTTTGAAGATATCAGCTAGCTTCAGGAGGACTGTTAAACTATTCCCACGAGAGCTCCCTGGTCGAGCTTGTTCTCCATAGATGGGCCCTCACCATGTTTGTTGCGGTAAAACAATTGTGGAAACCAGTTACCCAATTCTTTTTGGCCCATTGATTGAGCTCTGTAAAATTGGTTCGTCCCTCCTCCAAATGTTCTAAGAACATCTTTGAAAACTCTGGAAGACAAATTCTATGTGAAATTTAATATCAACATCCGGTGTGAAATTTAATATCATCATTCAGTATGAAGTTTAATATCAATACACTGTAAAGAAAGTCGTAAATTATTTACCTGAACTCTCCAATATATGGTCAGCAAACTTGGGTTTTCATTAGCTCTCATTTTTTTTCCATTTTATCAAGTACTACTGATGTACAGGAATTGTGTCATGCAAGGCTTATCAGCCTCCAGCAAGTCATCATCATCTTTATAATCATTCCCCATGTTGAAATAATAAAATGGGATATAATGGTTTCAATATAAACTCGCATAGCAGCAAACTCTTTCATAGACATCAGAATTTTAAACAACCTTGAAGCTATGATACTGGCTAATAATGTATACAAGGCATTGGGACTTAACAGACTTAAGCATAACCTCACCAAATGAAAGTATCTCACAATCTCTGGGTCCAAATGGAACCGAAGGACCCAGTTAAGCACTTCGGTATATATCACTAGTTCCCCAATTTTACTATCCATCGGAGTCTCTCTAGAATAGGAATTCTTACTTTGACAGACTCTAGAAAACCCTATTTTTTCCTGATTCCGCCCAATTCAGCTGTATGGGTATACGCACGAAAAATGTTTTGAAGAACAAACATATATTTAACAATGACCTTGGAGAAGTTAGGCCCCACTCGCCCAAGAAGGCACTCCGAAAGCGGTTCGGCATCTGACGATCTTACTTTTTCCTTCTTTTCCCGAACTATACTGGTGTCGCTAGTATGACCAGATATCTCCAATCGGGAATCTACCGCGCTATCCTCCATCTTCTTATCTATTTTTTGTGGCTGCTGATCAGCCAACTTAAGTCTGACATCATTTTTTTAATACGAGAAGAATCGGTGAATGAAATTGATGGATTTGGATATGAAGTAGGCACTATTGTATGCTGTACCATTTTAGAACCTTTAGTGAGTGTTTCTGTATCCATGGCAGATGAAGTTATAGTTTTGGCTTTAGAAATCCCGTTAATCCTTCGAGGTGTTTTTTCTCCTACATTCAACCCCGTAGAATTGAAAGGAGATGAAGCTTTATGACTGGTAACAACTTTAGTTTTGGTGAAAGGGAACTGAACCAGTGGTTCGATATTTTTTAAAGATAAAGCAAAAGAATTTATTTGAGAACTACTGATGGTTTATGGGATGATGAACTCTTGTCCGGTTCTGGTATCTCTTGTATGATCAATCCACTAGGAGAAACATGTAGTCCGACAGCCATTCTGACCTCTTTTTTTTCTTTCTCTAAATGAGACAGGTTGAGCCAGCCTCATTTGATTAAGGTAGTTCTTGCCGTAAACATACGAACTTTAGAGAAAATAGAAGAACTGAGAAAAATTGAAAGATCATGGTGTTTTTCTCTATCTAGAATCAGAGTTTGAAATTTTTTCTCACACTAGAAATGGAAACAGTGAAAATTCACACTTATATAGTTTAAAAAGAACTTGAGTGTTTTACCTAGGGGAGATGGACCTCTAACCAAGATTAAAGGATAACAAAAGTAGATCTTTTAATGTTTAGACACAAGTACTCAGAAAGAGAGGCTAAATGGTTCAATTACCACTTGACACGTGTACAAAAAACTGATTATAAAGTCACGACCTTTGAGTTGTTCGATTGACTCTTACAATTCACTTCGAAGGCAAATTAGACATTATTTACAATGGTTAGCTCTTCCAAATGTTTTTTTGAAAAAGCTAAGGGGGCTATATGATCAGATTAGATATCGCTGGTGGCATATCATAGTGATTCTGATTTTATCCAAAGGACAGTTCGGACAGGTTGAATGAAACTCAATGATTGAAGAGTAACTTGAGTGGACCAATGACTCAACTATGTGTCTAGCACATTGATTCTTGGGCTTGGGGGCTCATAGGATTGACCCGAATATATGATCTGACCTGAATGCCGCATGGATCCGAGAAAAAAGGTATAAATACCCCAACCAACAACATTAAAGGGGTCAGAGTTTTTTTAGAAACATTAAATACAGGCATACACCTCATTTCTCTCACTAATCTCTACAAAAAATACTTAATATCAACTAACTTGAGGATCTTCCCTCTTTTACCCCTGAACCAGGTTTTTCCATCATCAATATTCATCATGAATTTCGAGAGTTTTCAGTTGGCAACTATGTCATGGTTCGAGTAAAACCTCATTGGTTTCCACAAAGAATATCAAAAAACTAGAAGCAAAAAAGTTGAGTTCTTCTCAGTTGAGGAGTATTGAAATTTTAAGGAGTCATAATTAATGCGGAGCTCTTATTACGCATTTTAATAAGTTAGAAACTTATATGTCTTTTGAAATTATAGTAGACCTTAGAGATTCTTGATATCACCTATATAAAGGGTTTAGAGTGATTTGTATCAGTAGTTGATTTTGAGAAATTTAAATGAGTCTTACTCTATTCTGCGAAATAAAATTCAGGTGTAAAGCCTTGAGCATGAAGCTCTACACCAAGGTGTGAAGCCTTGAGCATGAAGCTCGTTGAAGTGATTCCAACCTATTTATCCTATATACTAATTTCTTACGTCACTTGAGTTGCTTCTTTCCGTTTTATACTCTCTTCTTTAGTTACCAACCTCGGAAGGCCTTTGCCCGGTCGAAAATGATAAAAATTGTAGACCAACATTCGTTGGAAGACCTTTTTGGTCCAAAAATATAAAAATTATAGACTAACAATCGTTGGAAGACCCTTCTGATCCAAAAAGGATAAAAATGGTAGACCAACATTATTTGGAAGACCCTTCCGGTCTAAAAAGGATAAAAATTGTAGACCAACATTTGCTGGAAGACCCTTCCGGTCTAAAAAAAGATCAAAATTGTAACAAACATTTGTTGGAAGACCCTTACGGTCCAAAAAGGATAAAAATTGTGGAAGTTATTTTAAGATAACAAACGAAATATTATATATAAGTCGGCTATTAGGACAGATGCCACCAGGGTAGGAAAGAGTATGTCACCGAGACCTTACATAGATTCTCAAAGATATTTATAAATATATATATTCATTCTAAATACAATTAGAGATGCTCAATATTCCACAAGTGAAAAAATATCTTTTCCTTTTTATTTTTGTGTCAATATGTCCCCGACTTAACTTTCTTCGTTATCATATATGGACCCTCACAGTTAGGTCCTAACTCACCAAGCCGATTTTCTTCTGTATGAAAAAATATTTTCCTTAACATTTTGTCCCCTACTTTGAACTCATGTCTTAAAACTTTGGAAACGTATCGAGTTCTCATCAAAGTCTGATAGTGTAAATAATTCAATTGTGTCATTCTTCTTTTTTCTTCTATCAAATCTAGCTCTGTTTGCTTTCCCTTATCGTTTGTTTCTTTGGAATATTCACTATATCCATACGAGGGGAAGATTATTTCGGATGGAACCACTGCATCCATCCCATAAACTAACGCAAACGGTGATTCTTGTTTAGCCGTCCGAGGAGTAGTTCTGTATGCCCATAAAACCTTTTGTAAATAATCCTCCCATTTTCCGGCATTGCCTTCCAAATTATTCTTCAACCATCCAGAATTGTTCGACCGATAACCTCAACTTAGTCATTCTCTTGTGGATGGAAATGTGCCAAAAAGCACAGTTGTATTCCTTTAGTAGCACAAAAGATTTCATTTCCTTGTTAACAAATTGTGCCCCATTATCCATCGTTATCTTCCTTGGAACCCCAAAACGACAACAAATATTAGAGATAATAAACCTTATCACATCCTTAGTTTTTATTCATGCTAATCGTTTAGCTTCCACCCATTTAGAAAAATAATCCACCGTGACAATTATTGTTTGTCGTCCTCCTGATGCCATTGGTAATGGTCCGACAAGATCAATGCATCATCAGTCAAAAGGTAGCAATTCAGATATTGAGTCAAGAGGCACTCCTTGTGTATGAATGGTATTAGTAATCTTTGGCAGGTGTCACATTTTTGAACTAAATCCTTGGCATCCAAAGAGATTTTAGGTCAGTAGTATCCTACTAGAAGAACTCTTCGTATTAACGTTTTATACCCATAATGTGCGGATCCTTCCCCATCATGAAATTTTGACAATATCATTTGCGATTTATTTTCTCATACGCATCAAAGTAAATGATGGCTAAAATATTTTTTATACAATACTCTCTGAGGAAAATATAGCCATAAACCTTAAACAATATTCTTTTATCCATTACTTTGTCAACGGGTAACATATCATTTACCAAGAACTCTTTAATTTCACTCATCTAATCTATTATTGTGCTTGTAAAAATTTGAAAAGCTTCCATAGACCATTCTACCAACTTGGATTTCCTCGCTTTTAAAGGATTTTCTTGTGTGATAATCCAAAGATACTCATCGAAATACGAAGCCGTAGCCAAAGAATCAGTCACATAATTTCCTACTCTATAAACATGTTCGTATCTGATGCTTTCGAAAACCAACGTCAAAGCCTTTAACACCCTTAAATACTTCATCAAATTATCTTTTTTTTCCTCAGATTAACCAGATGCATGATTCATGAGAAGTTGTGAGTCACTTATCAACCTTACTTTTAAATTTTAGCAAGTCTCAACCCTGTCAAAGCCGCTTTGTGCTCGGCCTCATTGTTTGATGCTTTGGCAATTCCTTCTGGAGAAATCAACTGCACTTGTACTCCACATCCTGACGCACTTGAACCCCCATCTGTTCGGACCGTCCACTATAATCTTAAGTTTTATTCATCAACCTCCATATCTGTATGTTCAGAATGAAACTCAACTAAAAAACATCTGCTAAGGCTTGTGCTTTGATTGCAGTCCTAGGCTCATCAAATTCAATATCAAAATCTCTCAATTTGACCAACCATTTAGTCATTCTTCCTGATACATAAAGCCCTTGCAACATATTTTTCAATGGAAAATATGTTCGTACAATGATAGAATGAGATTGAAAATAAGGTCTGATTTTACGCGCAGCGGTTAGTAGTGCAAAGGCCAATTTTTCTAACTTTAAATATCGTTTCTCTGCATCCATAAGACTTTTACTGATGTAGTACACTGGCCTTACAGATATTTCTTCCTTTCGAATCAAGGCAGTACTTACAACACAACTTGAGATCGCTAGGTAGACATACAATTTTCCTCCCAGATTTGGCTTTGTCAAAATTTTCGGCGAGGAAAGATATTCTTTTATCCGTTGAAACACCTCGGAACATTCTTGTGTCCACTCAAAACAACTCGCTCGTCTTAACACTTGGATAATAAGAACACGATTATCTGATGACCTTGATATGAATCTATTCAAAGCTACTAATGTTCATGTTAGAATTTGTACTTCTTTAATCGTTCGAGACAATGCCATAATGCTCAAAGCATTTAGCAGTAACATATCAACTTATATCCCACGTTCACTGATTATATACCCAATAAATCTTCCGGATCTTACTCCGAACGTAGATTTTTTTGGATTAAATTTCAAATTTATCTTTGTGAGGTTAACAGAAGTTTCTTCTAGGTATGCTAAGTAGTTCTAATCTCTTAAACTTTTTACTAGCATGTTATCGATATACACTTCATCATTTATCCCAATTCGAGTTTCAAAATCTTTGTTCACTAAATGTTGGTAAGTCGTTCCGACATTTTTCAACCCAAACGACATTACCTTAAAGCAATGTATGTCTCTTCCTATAATGAAAGTGGTACTCTCCTGATCCTATGGATCCATTTGGATCTGATTATATCCGACATATGCATCCATAAAATAAATTAACTGATTTCCTGAAGTCGAATCCACTAATTGATCTATCCGTGGAACCGGGAAGGGGTCTTTTGCACAGGCCCTATTTAAATCAGTAAAATCCACACACATCTGTCATTTGTCATTCTTCTTGTTTACCAAAACTGGATTAACAGTCCGCAAAAGATACTGCATTTCGCGTATGTGCCCAACTTTAGTCAAACGATCTACCTCTGCCATAATTGCCTCAGACTTTTCTTTTGCAAGATATCTCCTTTTCTAGATTATCCGACAAACATTACTTTGTACTACTAACCTATGACAAATGATGTATATAGGGACCCCTGTCACATCTTTCGTACACCATGCAAACAAATGTAATTTTGTTGACAAAACTGAATTAGCATTTGTATCACCTCCAAAGATAACTTTGTTTCGATTTTTAGACTTTTAACTTGAGAGAAAACATGATCCTCAAAACTTTCTTCTGGAACATAAACCCAGAGGGTCTCTCTCAGATCATCTACAGGATCGGATCCCGAGGAAGACCCCACTGATTGATATTCTTTCTTTGACTTGACCCATTTGATTTTCTTAGTGGCCAAAACCGTTCAATAACATTCTTTTTCCATCTTTTGGCTGCTTCTAACCGTTCTCACATTGTTCTCCATGACATACTTCAAATATTAAAGAATAGTTGATAGCACGGCATGCATTCTAAACAGTATAGACCTTCCAAAAGTTGTCTTATAAGATGTTGGAGCGTCTACCATAACGAATAAGACTGTCACTACCTTTTTAAAAGGTTCAACTCTCCATTCAAACTCTTCTACCACTTTGGTTGTCACTCCAGCAAACCCTACAATTGTCCGATCTGACCAAAGGATCGTTGGTGGATTTTTTATCTGACTATAAGTAATCATAAACATAATGTTAGCTGAGCTGCCAGTATCAATCAAAATTCTTTGTATCTCATCTTTAGTAGTCTCTGCTATAATAACTACCGCATCTTCGTGTGGACCAACTACATCCCTCATGTCATCGTCTTTAAAATAAAAGTATTGGAGATGGATTTCTGTATAAGTGTGTTGAAACACCGGCCTCCAATTGAGTTGCTAGGATGACAATATGTCTCTTTTGAGAATAATTTGATGTCCCTTTTGATAAGATTAAAAGTGAAAAAAGTAGGTATCTTGGATTTAGGGTTTGATGTGACTAGAGAATAAAGTGTAGAGAGAAAAATTAGAAAGAGAAATTATTTAATAATGCCCACCAACCTAGAAAAAAGAGGGGTTCCCTTATATTGTGGGTGAGGTGGTCCCCACCCCTTTTCCCTTTGTGGTCTTTCTATTTTCATAATTTACCTTTACATCTTAGTCCCTTACTTTTCAATACTTGGGGACTTATTTTCCACCAATTATTGTTACCCATTAATAATAATAATAATAATAATAATAATAAATACATTTATTTTATTTATTTATTGCTATCTTTAATCTCGAGCCCGACGATTTATTGCTTCATCAGTAGCCCCCGATCTTCAAGAGCGTGGGAGTGAAGACTATTACTGGGCTCGAGTAGCTTCTGGTTTGCTACAGCATCAGAAAGGACCCATTGTAAGGAGAAAATTGGGTTTGTAGCTGCATTGGGACTAGTCTAGTACGATGACGTGCGTTGGGATTATCTGCGATACGTCGGTAAGTCATGGTTACATGATTCCGCGGCTAACAGTTTGTTCACTTGTTGGATCTTCGTCTGATCCTTTGCTTCCTTTATGGTACTTGGAAGAAAAATATGGCCTGCTTCTGTTCGCTTATTCTTGGGCCTTTATACCTTGGGGCTCTTCATGATGGGCTTGGCTCAATTTTTTTTAATTCTTTCCAGCCCATCTACAAAGACGAAACGTCACACTTTTTTGCGTTGGTGTACACGTGGAACTTGCTTGAGGGACACGCGAGTTCAAACACCTTTGCACACCTACTGGTCTAGATTAATTATTGCATATACCTTTTGTAGCTGTCGATGATTTCCACGTGTCAAATTCTTACTCAAAGCTTGTCTGATCACACGTTTCTCCATGAGACTCTTCACCTTCCCGCGGTTCTTTTTGCTTGGTCTTCCCCATACACAAGTCCGTTGAGGAACAAGACTCTTTATAAATATATCTTCCTCTCATTCACCATTTGCTTCCACAAAGAAATTTTAGTGAGAGAAAATCCCAACCTTGCTTGTTATAGAGAGAAAAACTACCGTGTTTATGAGAAAGAACGTTCCGAAGAAAAATCGAAAGCCTAAAAAGAAAAAAAAGCCTGTATTAAGGTTTATAGATTAAGCTAGCATTACTGAGAGAGCTGAAGAGTATCGAGCTGCGGGATTGATTTGGAATTCTGCCAAAAATCTTCATACGTCAGTTCTCGTTCCTCACGATCCGATTCGGTCATCACCGCTAACCTTAGATGATCCTGTTAAGGGAAAAATCTAAAACAATGAATCTGCCAAAGTAATAATTTTATTGATTCGAGAAGATAAAATTCGTCTCCTTTACAAAAACCTTAGCCTTCTATTTATATAAATATAGGCTGTAACTTCCCTATTATATACAAACATTTAATGGGTCGTGACCGTCGTTACACTAATTATCAAAAATTCCCTTTAATCATGGCCCTTGGATGTTTGACTGTTGACTCTTCCCTGATTGTCGGCCTTTAATACAGTCTATGATATTAACTTTGTTTACCTTTTGTCGACGTAACAGTTAGTTCCACAAATTGTCGTGCTGGGCATTCTTTGTGGTTCTGCCTGGTGGCCAAAGCTGCTCTATCCGCTTAGGCCGGGTCCGATGTCATCTTTCTTCTGGCCGAGCGATGTCGTGCACTATGTTCCTGGAGCGTGCTTTCCTTTGATCGTACTCTACTTAATTATAGCCGGGCGCGGACAGGTCTTGAGTTTGATTTGGCCGAGCGCGCTGGATTTTAATCAAGGTATGCTTGGTGTAAGTTCGAGCGCGCTCTCCCTCGTACCTCTTCTGCTTAGATCGAGCGCATCGTCCTCTTTTAAGGTCTTTCTGCTCTTTCTACTCTATGTGGCCCTGCTCGGCTTCGATCTGCCCTGCTCTGCTGGTTTTTGTCTTGCTCTGCTCTGCTTTCTTTGGTTCTAGTTTGTTCCGTTCTGTTTGGTTTTGATGTGTATTCTTCATATTAGTTATGGCTTCCTACTCCCTTATCAGGGCCCCCTAGTCCAAATAGAAATGTGAAATAATTACTAGTTGGAATAAAAAATAAATAGAAAAGAAAATACATTCGTGACGTGGCAACCGCTAATTTGATAGCGTGTGTCAATTTAGTTTGATTTTCTAACAGATTACTGCAAAAAAGTGTGCTAAACGTTTGAGTTTTCGATGAAAAAATTGACAGGAGTCATCATTCTAACAACGGTTGAGTAAGTGAACCGTTTAGGTAACTATTTAGACGGTTTTTTAAAAATCTTAAATCTTTATTCTGATAAATTACTTTGTGAGCATTTGGTTTTTAGAGAGAAGAACTTCAATATCGTCGGAGAATTCGGAGAAGTCGTCGGAGATATCATCGGAGAGCAGAATACTAAAAGAAAAAAAGGTATGTATCCTCTTGTGAGTCTTTTGCGTGTTGTTTGAGGTAGATAGTGTAAGGGGGAATGGTTTAAAGGGTGGGTAGGAGTTGTAAGAATGCATGATGTGTATCAAACCCTGGGTTTGTTGAGAGTAATGCCATGCGTCATATGGTGAAACCCTAATCTTATAACCACTATTGGGTAATTGCAGTCGATTCATTCATTGCGCCAAAGAAAAGAATGAAGAAAGTACTGAAATCAGAGTGTGAGGAGATGGTGATTTTAGAAGAGTATTTCACCAAGATTACTCCGAAGTATGGGTATCTGACTGATGGGTCCCTAATTGAATTTAGAAGTAGATACGGGTTTCCCGACGATGTGACCGCTAGGGTTCCTCGAGCGGGAGACCAACCTTATACCACGACCTTGTTTGATTGGGGCGGGAGACCTGCTTGTTCACGACCTTGTTTGATTGGGGCCTACGGTTCCCTTTGCCACCATTGATTAGGGATTTTTTTAGCTTCATTGGTGTTTGTCCTACCCAGCTAACAACGAATGGGTGGAGGACGTTGCTGAGCAACGTGCTTAGCTCACATTACTTCAAAATACCTCTCTATTTGGTCGATGTTTTAGCGGGGATGGAGGTTGCCAAGTTGGCTCGGTCGCCTTTTTTTTATGTACAGTTGAACGGAGCGAGGCATATAGTGGACTTGCCCAATTCAGACAAGACTTGGAAGCATAGATTTATTTATGTGTCTGGTAATTGAGAGTATGAGAGTACTACGATGAATCTTCAATTAGAAAGGTGGTGGAAGTCTAAGTGTAAGGTTTTTTAAGTGTTTGAGTGTAGATTAGGTGATAAACGTGATTGTAATTTTTTGTGTTGATGAAAGTGAGGGGAAATACCACGAGTGGTGCAAAGAGGGTCGTCCAAAGGGGTCGGTGAATCTTTTGGCAAATATATCTGCTACAGCGCACGCTGCTTGGGGAGGCGAGCTGACGCAGGTCTTCTCTGTGGTGAATTACCTTAAAGCCTGTCTGTGGCGTATCCCTGAACTGGTGGTAGCAGAAGACGGCAGGGTTTTGATGGCTGGAAGTGATAAAGAATCCACTTTGGAGAGGCTCCGAGAACTATTGGAGCAAATATGTGAGGAAGGTGACTTCTCTGGGCTGGGTCTGACCGTGTCGACAGGTCGGAGGACAAGGGAAGCGAGCAACTCATCTTTTACGCTTGAAGGGACACAGAAAGGGGAAGAATTGGAGATGTCAAACAAAGAAGGGAAGTTGGCCATTTTCGCTGAGGAGGTGGGAGGCAGTGGCAAGAAGACGAGGTCCCATGAGGAGGACTCAGAAGATGCGGTCAGTCCTTTGAAAATGAAGAAGAAGGGGTAATTAAGTCTGCTCCATTTTCACAACGGAAACTGGCGCTGGTGGATGAAGACGAGGTGGACAGAGCTGTTGGAGGCCAGGTTAAGGATGCTGGCGATGTACACGGAGAGGAGAATGAGAAATCCTCTAGGAAGGAGCCAGAGGTAGTAGTAATTAAGGACAAGGCCCCAGAGGCGGATGGAGGGGTTAAGGAAAATAAGGTGCCTCCTCATGTGGCAGAGAGAATGAAAAACTTTGTGTATGGCCTTGGGTCAGGGGCTTCGTTGGTGAACATCGTGGTTCCTGAGGCCTTACAGTCGGAGAGGTTGGCAGAGGCTAGGGATGGTGCTCAACAACTCCCTTAGCATACTGAAGCACTGTCTGAGTCGTCAGTGAAGCCGGTGATGTCTGGGGCGTCCCAGATGATCACTGATCAGGTCCGACATGGTTCGGACTTGTCCTTCTACGATACGCTTCCAGTGAGCGAGATTTTACAGCACCAGTTGGAGTTGGCTCTGGAGGTATGAGTTGTGCAAACTGTGATTTAGTCAGGTCTGTGATATGTATGTATTGGAAAAATGAGTGTTTCAATGATGTTTTTGTGCAGATGCAATATAACTCGCATGCTCTGGCATATCGGCGCATGTCCTCAGTGGACGTCCAGACGATGGAGAGGTGGAAGCCAGAGCCTATGTTTTTTGGCTCCGTGCGAGGGTTTACGACTGAACTGGTCCGATTCAAAAATACGTATGGATTGGCCAAGCAGCAGGCAGAGATGGTACAGAAGGAAAACGAGGAGTTATTGCGTCAGCTGGGGAAGGAATGTGCATAACGAGATGCAGGGAGTAAGCAGTGTCTAGAGACGCTAACGAGCACAACACTGCTGACGGCGTAAAATAATGAGGTGTTGAAGAAGAATGAGGCTCTTGTTGCCCAAAAACTCGCAGCTGATGGAGCAGAGCATGCGCCAAACAACCAAGGTGGAAGAGCAGGCCTCCAGGGTGGCTGACCTTTCAGTCGAGCTAGCTAATGTGAAAATTCAGTTGGCCAAACTTCAAAAGGAACAATAAAAAAGGCGTGGCGAAGTGGGTTTGTTGAAGAAGAAAGCTGCGGCCGATTTAGAAGCCAGAGAACGCCAGGTTATGCAAGTGGCGTTGGGAAAGGTGCAGAAGGACAAGGTGAAGTTATTGATGGAGCTGAAGGCCCTTAATCCAGACATGGATTTTGGTTCTTATAAGAAATTTCTCCCATTGGTGGAGACGGGGAAGGCCGGCATCACCGATGTGGTAGCGAATCCTAGTGACAGTTAGTGTAGGAGAAAAACTTGTAAAACATTATTTCAATTATGTAATTTAAATGTGTTTTTTTGTTGAGTGGTGCATGTTTATACTTTTACTTTGTTGTAATAATGAACTTTTTTTGCAAGATCGATCACAGTAGGGCTCATTGCGTAACTTATGGTTAACAAAGTAGCCATAGTTGAGTTCGCGAAGCGACTGGTTCGGCCAATTGCGTAACCTAGTGGGCTAGGGGTAGTTCGCATTTAATAATACATGAGTGCGGTATTGAGCACAGTATGGCCCGTTAACATAGCCCAGTGGGCATGACCAATTAGCCCGTTTTTCATATTTATTAGAACTTGTCTAAGTGTGGGACAGTATGGCTCCTATTGCCTAGCTTTTTAGGCGTGGTCCATGACCCTATGGTGGAATTACCGAAAATAAGTATAAACACAGTTGGCGAAAACGATAAATGTTATTGATGAATAAGTAAGTAGATGCCTCATTAAAAAACCCTCCCGCGCCATCAGAAGGGAAAAAGAGTGCATCGAGAGTTTTTACATTGTGGGGTGATATAATTTGAGATGACTTATATTCCATGGGTGTTTTAGGGCCTTGCCCTCGGCATCGGCGAGACGGAATGCTCCATGATGACCCCTGGCGATGATGGTGTACGGACTGTCCCAGTTAGGACACAACTTTCCCAGTTTTTGGTCGCCCACTCCCTGGAAAATCTTTTTCATAACGAGATCACCGACTTGAAAAGTCTGCGGACAAAGTCGGGAGTTAAAACGGCTACGCATCAGGCTTCTGTAATGCTCGACTCATACACGTGCCTGGTCGCGACCCTCCTCAATTAAGTCAATGTATGTCGCTCGTTCGATGTCGTTATCTGTTTCAGAATAAACAGAGATTCGGTGAGAAAGGATCAGAATTTCAGCTGGTACGATGGCTTCGGTTCCTTAGACTAAGGAGAAAGGAGTTGCGCCCTTGGTAGCCCTTGGTGCTGCTCGGTATGCCCATAACATGTCGGCTAGCTTGTCTGGCCAGCTTCCCTTTGCCCCATCAAGTTTTTTCTTGATGTCGTTGAGGATAGTATGGTTGGTGACTTCAACTTGTCTGTTCGTTTGTGGGTAGTATGGGGTGGCGACGTGTTGTGTGATGCCAAATTTGTCACAGAATGGAGAGAGTGCTTTGTTGTTGAATCGGGGCCCGTTGTCCATCGTTTAAACCTGCGATATGCCAAAGCGTGTGAGTATTTGGTTGTGAATGAAGTCACATACCTCCTGGGATCGGGTGCGCGCCAATGCTTTAGCCTCTACCAATTTAGTAAAGTAGTCGACTGCGACGATTATAAATTTTTGTTTGTTTGTAGCCATTGGTAAGGGTCCAACGAGATCAATGCCCCATTTGTCAAAATGGCAAGGGATAGGGCTAGCTGTCCTTGGCTCGCCCGACTTATAGGCAGAGTTAACACATTGCTGGGATGCATGACATTGTTGAACTAGGTGTTTAGCGTCCGCGGCGAGTTCGGGATAGTAAAATCCTACAAGGAGGAAATGGCGAATGAGGCTTCGGTGGTCGCAGTGCGCCCCAGATTTGTCGGCCTGTAAATCATGAAGGACCGATGAAGCTTCCTCTTTGATTAGACATCGGAGGAGTGGCCGGGTGGCGCTTTTTCTGTATAGGGTGTTGTCAAGCAGGTAATATTTGGCTGCTTTGACCTAGAACGTGCGAGCGAGAGCTTTATCTTGTGGTGTTTTGCCATGGGTGAGATACTTGATGAAAGGGATGGGCTAATCGTGGGTACCACTAACCGAAAATACCTGAGTTTTCTGGTTGAAATGGGTCGTACTTGGAACTTCTTGGGTAATAAGGAGGGGGTGGTCCGCGGCTGCGGTTTCTTTGGCTAAGGCGTCGGCAGCGGAGTTAGCGAGGCGGGGAACTTGTTCGCACTGGACGGAGCGGAATTCTGCTTCGATTTCCTTGAGGATCGCGAGGTAAGTTTTGTTGGCTTCCTACTTAGCATCAAAGATACCCTTAGCCTGATTGATAACTAGCTGGGAGTCCGAGCGCACGCGAATGTTGGTCGCACCGCAGATATGTGCTAGACGCATTCCTCCAATAACTGCCTCATATTCTGCCTTGTTATTTGTCGCTGGGAAGTTGAACTGGATAGCTTTCTTGATTTGCTCTCCTACTAGTGTTTGTAAAAGAATGACGGCTCCACCACCCGAGGTGGAAGATGCTCCATCGACTTTGAGGGTCCAGGAACTCCCATTTATGGGGGAATTAGGGTTGGCGCCAGGTGGTCGCGGAGTGGAGAATTCGGTTATGAAGTCGGCTACGGCTTGACCCTTGATTACTCGACGCGGTTCGAACCGGATATCATACTCCCCGAGTTCGATAGACCATTGAGTCAGACGCCTGAGAGTATTGGAGTTGTGCAGTATGGTACGTAGCGGGGAGGATGTGCGGACTTTGATGGTGTGACTTTGGAAATATGGCCGCATCTTGCGCGCTGCTACCACCAAACCCAAAGCGAGTTTTTCCAGATCTTTGTAGCGCGTTTCGACATCGGCTAATAATTTCCTAGTGTAGTAAATCGGGAGTTGATTCTTGTTGACTTCCTTAACCAACACCGTGTTAACGGCATGGGCAGAGACGGCCATGTATAAGTATAGGGGGTCACCGGGCTCTGGAGCCGTAAGGATTTCAGGAGAGGTAAAATATGCTTTCAAAGCGGTGAAGGCGGTATCGCATTCATTGTTCCAATAGAATTTTTTAGCGCCTTGTAGTACTCCAAAGAACGGGTGGCTTTTTTCTAAGGCCTTGGAGATAAACCTGGACAAGGCCGCAAGGCGGCCGGTGAGGCATTGGACTTCCTTGATGGTGGAGAGGGGCGTCATTTGCAATAAAGTTGTAATTGTGCGGGGTCGGCCGTGATGCCCTTCTTGCTAATCACATAACCCAAAAAATTTCTCGTGCAGACCCCAAAAGAGCATTTCAGTGGATTTAACTTGAGGTTATACTTACGCAGGATGGTAAAGACATCTTGTAATGCTCGTAAGTGTCGGTCGATATCGTTAGTTTTGACGATCATATCGTCGATGTAGGCTTCTAGGTCACGCCCTAACTGATCCTTGAAAATTTAATTGACAAGGCGCTGGTAGGTGGCCCCCACGTTTTTGAGCCTGAATGGTATAACGGTATATAAATAAAGGTCTCGCGGTCTGGAATGCTGTGTGCTCTTCGTTGTACGGGAGCATCCGGATTTGGTTGTATCCCGAATATGCATCCATGAACGATATGTATTCACAACCGGATGCAGAATCCACCAACTGATCAATCTGTGGCAAGGGTTAGGCGTCCTTGGGGCATGCTTTGTTTAAGTCGGTGAAGTCAACGCACAAACGCCAATCGCCGCTCTTCTTTTTTACCAGCACTGAATTTGCAATCCATGTGGGGTATCGAACTCGGCAAATCTGGTCGAGCCTAAGTAGTTTGGCGACCTCCGAGGCGATGACAGCCTGCTTGTCGCTTGAGAAAGATCGGCGCTTCTGCCGCACTAGTTTGGCTTGTTTGTCGATGTTTAACTCATGGCATATGATAGTTGGGTCTATGCCTGTGACGTCCTGCGCGGTCCATGCAAAAACATCTAGATTGTTACATAATAAAGCTACTAATAGAGTTTTGAAACCTGTTTCCAGTGTGCCGAGGCGTAGAACGCGACCATTAGTAAGTGTTTCGGTAATAATGTCTTCACGCTCGACACCCTGTTCTCACTATCGCGGGGGTCGTCCATGAAGTCGGGCGAGGGGGTGTTGGTGGTTTGAGCGACACCGCCCTCGCCAGCTAATTGTTATCTGATGGGTTTGTTGGGGTCCACGATTACTGAGTAGCATGTTCGTGCTGCTCGCTGGCTTCCGCAGATGATCCTTATTGAATTGTCGACCGAGTATTTGACACATTGACGGAAAGTGCATGGGGTAGCTTTCATTCTGTGTAACCATGGGCAACCTATGATTACATGGTTTGGGCTTGGGTTCTCTGATACGAGGAAGGTGGTGTTGAGCTCCTTCTTTTTCGCCCCATAACTTGTGTTCACTAGTAGCTCGAACTTCCCCTATACATTGAGAGGTTTTGCCGTCGTACCCAGTCAAAGTGCACTGTGTGGGTTTGTATGGAGGGACCCCCAGCATTTGATCATAGCTGGCTTTGAAGATGATGTTGGTCGAACTGCCGCCGTCGACCAATATTTTGGTTACCATTACTCCCTGGAAATCCAGGGTTATTGTCAGGACGTCATCGTGGGGCGTGGCGACACCTCTCATATCGTCGTTGTTAAAAATGAGGTCGGCAACTAGATAGCGATGGTGACTATAAGACAGCCCTCCTACAGACAGCACCCGCTCATCGTCTCCGGACCGCTTCCTTCTTGGATGGTCTGCCTCGTCTAAGGAGCCACCTCCGGCGATGGTGAGCATCCATTGTTGCTTTCCTGAACCGGCGAGCCGGTCCTCTTGGCGGCCAGGCTGCTCGTTGTGGTGGAGTTCATCTTGTTTGGTGTGAGCGCTCTCTGTGTTGCCGCTCTGATATCCCAAGGTCTGTTGTCGTACAAATTGGATTAGTAGGCCGTTGACGACCAACCGCTGGATTTCTTCCTGTAATTGCCAACAGTCGTTGGTTGTGTGACCGTGATCGTTTTGGTATGCGCAGAATTGCCGAGTTGAACGCTTGTATCCTGGGGCGGACATGGATCGCGAAGCCTCATATTGAATCATATCCCTGGTGCGGTCGTAAATGGTTGAGATGGACTCTGTGAGTTGCGTGAACTGCCGCGCCAGGTTTTCGTATATAGCCGGACATGGAGTGGTCGCCGGTTTTGTAGATTCTCTTATGGGTCGGTCGCTTCCCCTGGATATCGTTCCTTGATAATTGTCCGTTCGTCTTGGAGATTCCCTGCGACGCTCATCATTGGTTCTGCTCCCGCCCTCTTCGGCGTTTGTGATGGTCGGGGTGGCCTCGCCCGAGGGTGGTGGGAGTTTGGTGGCGTCATCTACCTTAATGAACTGGTTCACCTGGGCTAGGGGGCCACCTATTTTATCGCAGGGGAAGCGAATTAAGTCAACGTAAAGCTTACTTTGTCTGTCTAAACCCCGCTTGAGGGAAGCGACTGCCATATTTTTGGCTAAGTCGGGGAGTTTATTCATGGCGTGCACGAAACGTCGGATGTAGCCCATGAGTGATTCCCCCTCCTTTGGTAGAGGTCTATAATGGAATCAGGATCTTGGTGTAATTCTTTGTTACCCACAAAGTGGTTCCTGAATGCGCTTCAGATGCCTGCGAAGTCACTTATGGAACTCTTGGGAAGACTGCTGAACCAGTCCATCGCATTGCCCTTAAGGATCATGGAAAGAGCCTACATAACATAGCATCATCTGGATTAAAAGCGAGCATCTTATTTCTGAACTGCTTCAAGTGCCTTTCCGGGTCCCCAGATCCATCATAAGCCTTTAATCTAAAAGGGTCAAATTTTCTGGGGAGCTGGGCGGCCAGGATTTTTTCGGTAAAAGGCGATTCTTTGAGGACATAAGAGGCCATGGTCAGGTGTACATGGTCATACTGCTTGCTCGCTCCTTCTTTGCCATCCCTAGGCACGAGCTGCTTGTGGCGATTTTGCCCACCGCTGTCTCCCGTACCTTCACCGAGCTGACCCCGCTTAGAGGATCCTTCTCGTACTGCTGCTCGACTTAACTCAATGACCGAATTGGGTGGGCGCTGGTATTCGTTTGAACGCAGTGCATATTGACAGCTTCCTAGAGTTCTGTCATGGTTACCTTGTTTGTTATGTCCCTGGCTTCTTGGTCGCGATCCGCCTTACCCTGGGCTGCTTACATCGTCAAAATCTGGTGCTCCAGTCACTGAACTTTAGTTGTGTCCTGTTGAAGGCTATGTGGTAGGGTCTGATCGGTTAGGTTAGAAACCAGTGCTGCGATGGCTGGTGCCACTGGTGGGTCAACCAGGGTCGGAGCGCCTCTGTGTAGAACTTCTTCTATGGTCTCCTGGTTAGGTGGAGGCGGTAGTTTTGGCCCTGCAGCAAGATCAGCGACATGGTTGGTGTTGGTCATGGTGATGCGTCTCTCGTTTGGTTCGATATCACTCCCGGATCGACTTACTACCATTGGAAAAAAATTGCTTGTGACGTTTCCCACAGACGACGCCAAAAATGTTAACGGAAATATCTAAAACAATGAATCTGCCTAAGTAGTAATTTTATTGATTCGAGAAGGTAAAATTCGTCCCCTTTACAAAATCCTTAGCCTTCTATTTATATTATTCTAGGCCATAACTTCCCTATTAAACACAAAAATTTAATGGGTCGTGACCGTCGTTACACTAATTATCACAAATTCCCTTTAATCGTGGTCTTTGGATGTTTGATTGTTGACTTTTCCCTGATTGTCGGCCTTTAATACAGTCTATGATATTAACTTTGTTTACCATTTTTCGACTTAACGGTTAGTTCCACAAGTTGTCGTGCTGGGCATTCTTCTTGGTTTTGCCTGGTGGTCGAAGCTGCCCTGTCCGCTTAGGTTGGGTCTGATGCTAGCTTTCTTCTGGCCGAGTGATATCGCACACTATGTTCCTCGAGTGTGCTTACCTTTGATCGTACTCTACTTGATTATAGCCGAGCGTGGACAGGTCTTGAGTTTGCTTTGGCCGAGCAGGCGTGATTTTAATCGGGGTCTGCTCGGCGTAAGTTTGAGCGCGCTCTACCTCGTACCTCTTCTGCTCGGATCGAGCGCATCGTCCTCTTTTAAGGTCTTTCTGCTCTTTCTACTCTATGTGGTCTCGCTCGGCTTCGATCTTCCCTACTCTGCTGGTTTTAATCTTGCTCTACTCTGCTTTCCTTGGTTCTACTTTGTTCCGTTTCGTTTGGTTTTAATGTGTATTCTTCATATTAGTTATAGGTGCCTACTCCCTTATCAGATCCTTTACCCCAAGAACTACCTATTGTCCAGACCCTAGATCCGGTCCTTATTTCTTCAAGTGATCCTACCCCAAGTCCTATGCCGGCCCTTCTTGTGAGTTGAAACCTAACCCAATAACTCTCACATGTGATCTTGCTGGTCCTTCTGTCCCCGAGCCCCGTTTATTGATGGTAAGTATATGTATTATACTCCAAAAGAGTAGCCTGATTTAGAGGTCAGATGGGGCATACCAAAAAACGTAAGCGTGCATTTTCCCATTCTTGGGGAGACGTCGTTGTCTTTCAGGACTCGAGAGATAATTATTTTTACCGATCTCTTCAACTAGGGTCTTAGACTTCCTCTAGATCCAGATATCATAAGGTACTTTGAGATTATCGGTCTTTGCCCATCCCAGCTTACCCCCAATGCCTGGTACACACTGATGTCATGTATCATGGCCTCCCGACTGTCCAGTCACCATATGCCAATAGAGGAGTATGAAGCAATGTCCAGCCTCTCTAAATTACCTAAGTTGCCTTTTTTACACCTCTCTGGGCAATAGCTGGAAGATAGTGAATGATTTATTGAAAGGTGACAAGTCGTGGAAGCATCGGTTCGTTTTTGTCAGTGGTGTTTGGGAAAACGGACGGCTATACTCAACTGACAACACGAGGCGATTGTTGCGCAAAAAGTTTCATGACGGTAAGTATATATATACACTTTTTTTACCCGAACTTCTTGTTACGGTTTGCAAGGAGAATATCCACGAGATAAAGAAGAATTATTTTGAGTCTGCCAAGGTGACCTTCATGAAACTGAAAGACTATGCTCAAAAAAATTGGGGTCGAGCGTTCCATCAGTGCTTCAAGAATGCATACTTAATAGGCAGTAATCTATGGCATTGATCGGACGATCCTTTGACTTCAGAACAATTACGCCAGCCACCCAGCTTTGTGGACTTTGTTACAAAAATCGATGCACCTGATGTGCACTTGTTTCCGCCCAAGCGTAACAGGGCGCCACACAAGTGTTCCAAATTTGACGAACTTGTCGAGCAGGAGAACAAGGATGAAGCTGATGTTGATGGGAACGATCCGGTGATCGTTGCGGATGGTAGGACTAACGTAGTCCTTAGTGATCATGGTGCGAGCGGTAAAGAGGAGGAGGTTAAGAAGAAAAGAAAGAAGTTTGTGGCCGATGATGGTGAAGCCAAGAGATCAAAACGAGACATCCCTGAAAAATTCATTAAGGTTCTGGATAATATGTAGATCAGTTTAAACTGAAAATTCCCATTAGTGTTCGGGACAATATGTAGATGAGTTAAAACTGAAAATTCACATTGATGTTCAGGATAATATGTAGATCAGTTATAACTGAAAAACTCATTTAGGTGCGGGATAACATGTAGATCAGTTAAACTGAAAAACACATTAAGGTTCGGGATAACATGTGGATCAGTTAAACTAAAAAACCCATTAAGGTTCGTGATAACATGTAGATCAGTTAAAACTGAAAATTCCGATTAATGTTCGGGACAATGTGTTGATCAGTTAAAACTGAAAAATTTGTATTGCTGAGCTTAAGGATTATGTCTATTAACTCGTCAGTTGATGGACTCTCTAGGAGATCCTATACTTCGGTATCGCATTTGTAATTTAAAGGCAAAACAAGTAGATTAAACAGATCGGTTGCCATGGATGCCTCGTTAAAACCTCCTTGTGCCACCAAGGTAGGAAAGAGTGCACCCACTATCAAAAGTTTTTACATAGTTATAAACAATCGTAAAAAAACTAGTTCAATCCAAATAGATTTTAAGATGCTCGATGTTCCAAATCGTTCGCAAGAGTCGCTCGTGCTTGTCTAGAAGTCAGTAGGTGTTGTTATTTACTAGAGGTAAGATTCGGTCGGTTCGGTCAGTTTGATTTAAAATTATTAAACCAAACTGAAATAATTCGGTTTGTATATTATTAAACTCATTTAGTAATAAAAAAATCAGTTTTTTCGGTTTCGGTCGGTTTTTCGGTTTAAATAGTGGTCTGGTTCGGTCGGATCGATTCGGTGCGGTTCGGTTCGGTCGGTTCGGTTTTTTAATTATTATTATTTCAAATTTAATTTTTTTATAATAAATAAATTAAACTAATTATCAAACTTTTTAGTAAAATCATATAATAATTATCATTTTTTTAAACCTTAAACATTTAATTTTTACTTATATTATTTATCTTAAAATTTATAAAAAATAGTTAAAATTACTGTAAAATTTAACATAATAATAAACTTATAAAATTTAACATAAAAATAATCTTAAAAAAGATAAATCCAACGAATATAAACCTAAGCCACTTGCGAATAACTTGAAAAGAAAAAGTAAGTCTATTTAAAATATTTACGCGTTATATAGTTATAGGTATCTATATAGGGATGGTAATGGGCTATCCGCGGGCCGGGTTCGGGCCGACCCGCTTGAGCCCGCTTTTTTTACACTTGAGCCCGAACCCGGCCCGACCCGCTCCCGGACTCATATTTTCAAACCCGAACTCGTCCGCTAATGTCTGTCGGTCAACCCGGCCCGACCCGCAAACATTAATTTTAATATATTTTAATTTTTTTTTAATTTATTTTATATATATATATTTATTTTGAAAAAATATTATTTTTATTATATATATAAATATTATTTTTATATATATTTTATGATTTTCGGACCGGAACCGGCCAGACAAATTTGAAATCCGAACCCGGCCCAGCCCGGTTGCGGATTACATTTTCTGAGCCCGAACCCGGCCCGTTCTAAGTTCGGGCCGGATCGGGTTGGGCCGGGTCGGGCCGGACAACACCCGAATCGTCACCCCTATATCTATAGTCTCATAATATAACAACAACAAATAAAATAATGAATTTTAGTCCTCGTTCAGCTATTCTCTTTGTTAGTTTAGGAATAGTAGAGTTGAAAATTTGACAGGTACTAAAACAATAATAATTGAAAAGATGGATAGGATTTGGTAATTTACATTTTATTAAAAAATTTATACTTACTAACCGATATTGAAGATATGTGTAAACATAACCCCGTCCCATCTACATTACTACACCATACACTACATCCATACGAAATACATCTTTGTCCATTAAAAAATAAAGGAAGACATTTAGCAACGATGCCCAACCCAGCCCCAATAAAATGAACTGAGCGTTGAAGCACTGAGCCCAAAACAAACTGAAGGCAGATGGGTCAAGTACTGAGCGGTGAAGCAACAGTTCAAGAAGATGCCCAACCCCAACCCCAACGTCAAACCAACCGCGTGCAGTCTTCTTCTCCTTCCATGGGGTCTTTAATCGCATGAGAATGCTTAGCTGGTATACTTGAAGCTGTAGCATTTAGCAACGATGAGAACGAGTCTCTTGAAGCCAAAGCTCGAAAAGCTCAAGAATGTCCTTGCCTAGACGACTTGCGAAATGGTCCATGTGGCTTTTCGTTCTCTGAAGCTTTTCTCTGTTATTTGAAAAGTATTGCCAATGAAAAGGGGTCGGACTGTGTGCATCCATTTGTTGCTTTACAAAATTGCATTAAGGAAAATCTGAATGCATTTGATGATGATATTTTAGAATCAGATGAAGAGGAGGTCAAGAAAGAGGAGCCAACTGCAGCAGTAGAAGAATAAGATATCATGGAGCCAGCTGCAGCAATAGAAGAAAACAATATCAAAGACCAACCCTTAGTTTCTTACATGAATTGATTTAGTGACTTATAATTCCATATAAAATCATGATTGATAGATAGATTCTGATTCTTTTTTTTTAAAAGGGCATCTCTAAGGTTCGAACATGTGCCCACACACAAAGAAGAGGGTGTTTATTCATTCTCTTAGATCACCTTGCCAAACCAGTTACATTGTATAGAGGTGGTATGAAATTTATATAATGCATATCTTTCGGATTCGGTCGGTTCGGTCTGACTCGGTTTCGGAATCGGAGAAACAAAAAACCGACCGAAATCTAATTCTGTTTGAAAAATAGAAACCGAAACCGAATTATATATTTTTTTAAACCGACCAAATGGACCCATTTCGGTTTGGTTTGGTCAGTCGGTTTGTTTTTTTTTCGGTTTTTGCTCACCCCTATTATTTAAATTTTCAACCACTTTATATGGGCCTTCCCAATTATGTACGAGCTTACCGAGGATCTTGTCTTTTGTATGCATAAAAAAAATCTTTGTAGAACCATGTCCCCAACTTTGAATTCCCGACAGTGAAGTCTCAATGCATATCGACTTCTCATCAGGGTCTAAATAGCACTGCCTGATTCTATGAGACGAACATAAATACTTTATTTCGTTGCTGTCGAATTGCAGACCGTTGTCCATGGTGAGCCTCTGAGGGATTCCATACCTACAACAAATGTTTGACCAAATGAACTTGATGATATCTTTAGTCTTTGTTCCAGATAATGGCTCGGCCTCGACCCATTTGGAAAAGTAATCCACCGCAACTACTATCATCTGCCTTCCACCAGACGCCATTGGTAATGGCTCGAACAGATCAATCCCCCATTGATCGAATGAGAGGCCTTCTGAGATCGACTCCAAGGAGGTTGTGGGCGTGCGTATTACGTTTGCGAATGTGTGACAAGTATCTCACGTTTTCACCATGCCTTTTGCGTCGGAAGTTATGGTCGGCTAGTTGAATCCTGCAAAAAAAATCCTTCTTACCAGTGCCTTGAATCCGCAATGAGCGGCTCCTTCTCCATCGTGTAGCTTGGATAGAATTATTTGCGATTCGTTTGTTCCCAAACATCGTAACAGCGGTCTGCTAAAATATTTCTTGTAAATAATATCTCCCAGAAGTACGTATCCTCGGGCCTTATTTTGAATTTTTCTTGTCGATGCTTTGTCTTCGGGTAAAGAATGCTCCGCTAGGAAATTTATAATATCTCTTCTCCAATCCGACAAAGCTAACAACGATATCTGACAAACAATTTCGGGTCGGTTTTCCAGCTCTGTTCTTTTGATGATTGAGGGGCTTTCCTGAGTTAGTATCCATGGGTAGTTGTTTGAACAAGAGGCGGACGCTAGGGAATCCACGACTACATTCTCCGCTCTGAGTACGTGCTCATATGTGACCTTCGTAAATGAGACGGCCAAGACGTGGAGCGCAGCCAAATATTGAACAAGGTGTTCTTTCCTGGCCTCGGATGCACCCGACGCTTGATTTATCAATAATTGGGAATCATTAATGAGGCGTACGTGCTTGGAACGACATACCTGATCCAACCTTAATCCGGCTAGCGCGACCTCATACTCAGCCTCGTTGTTAGATGTGGAGAATCCGAAGCGAATTTCTTGGTGCATCATTATTCCTAAAGGTGTGGTGATCTGAATTTCGGTCCTACATCCAGTGATATTTGACTTTTCATCAGTTCGGATAACCCATTCCTCCGGTTTATTGGCTTCGGACAATTCTGCTTCCTCTGGCCGGCTTGAATGGAACTCCACCAGGAAATCAGCTAGAACTTGGCCCTTTATAGTTGTTCGAGGTTCAAAGTCAATATCAAAATCGCCTAGCTCTACCGACTATTTGGACATTTGTCCAGAGATGTCCGGGTGCTGTAATACGTTTTTAGACGAAAAGATGTTCTGACGATTATCGAATGAGCTTGGAAGTACTGTCGCATCTTTTGTGCCGCGCTAACCAAAGCCAGAGCCAACTTCTCGAGCTTCAAATATCTCGTTTCAGCGTCTCACAAACTTTTTCTCACGAAGTAAACCGCTTTGGGGGTTGCCCCTGCTTTGCTGACTAACACCGCACTCACCGCGTAGTCTGAGACTGACACGTACAAGAATAAAGTTTCCCATTCAAAGACTTTGTTAAAAGGTTCAAGAACGATAAATAATTTTTGATTCCCAAAAATTCCTCGTCACATGCTAATGTCCATACAAATATTTTTGCATTTCTTAAAACTTGAAAAAACGGGGCACACTTGTCAGAAGAACAGGATATAAATCGATTTAAAACTACCAACCTCCCCATTAGTATTTGTACTTCTTTGAGGTTTCTCGGGGGTGCCATACTACTTAAAGCTTGCAACTGGGTCGGGTCTTCTTCAGTTCCTCTTTCGCTAACTAAGAAACCCAAAAATTTCCTTGACTGAACGTCGAAAGAGCATTTCTCGGGATTAAGCTTGAGGTTTATATCCCTTAAGTTGTTGAAAGTTTCCCTCGAGTCAGCTAGGTAATCCTCATCGGACGCACTCTTGACAAGCATGCCGTCAATGTAAACTTCAACGTTTCTCCCGATCTGCTTCTCAAAAGCCTTGTTTACCAACCTCTGGTACGTTGTGCCAGTATAAACCTCGTCCGGTTATGAAAGTTGTGTTTTCCTGATCGCGCGGGTTCATTTTGATCTGGTTATATCCAACGTATGCGTCCATGAAAGAGAGTAGCTTCTTTCCTGACGCCGAATCAACCAAATGGTCGATTCTTGGCATCAGGAAAGGATCCTTAGGACATGCTACGTTGAGGTCGGTGAAGTCTACACACATCCTCTACTTGTCATTTTTCTTTTTTACCAAAAAAGGGTGGATGTCCATCGTGGATACTTCAACTCCCTAATATGCCTAACGCCTATCATCCTCTCGACTTCATGTAGTATTATATCCGCCTTTTCTAGTGAGAAAGCCTCGTGTTTCTGCGAAATTGGTCGGACGTTTCGATTGACAGCTAAACTGTGCATAACTAAACTATCTAGAACTCCGGTTACATCTTCTGCGCCAAGCGAACAAACCGGGGGCTTCTCGGGGATCGTCCACCAACAGTGATCCTAAAGAAACCCACATTAATTGCTAGTCTTTTACTTGTACTATTTCTTGGCCGCCCTTTGCCACAAGCGCGACTCGGTAGCATTCTCGTGCGGCCTTCTAGCTGCTTCTAACCACGCCTGCATTGTTACCGACCACATATTTTAAGCATTGATGAATTATGTATGTCACTGCGTGCATTCATGACAACCATAATCTGCTAAAAATCGCGTTATGTGAATCGGGTGCATCGACAACCACAGACAGAACCGTGACTTCCTTTTTAAACGGCCCACGGTCGAGCTATACTAGGCCCTCGAATTCATCAATTACCACCACTGTCGATCGTGTAAATCCAACGTTGGTCTGATCTGATCTCCAAATTACCGGTTGTTTTTTGAACTGGGCGAAGGTAGACAAAAAGATTATATTTGCAGAACTTCCAGTGTCCACAAGGATACGACGAACCTCATCTCCCTCAATTGCGGCTCCAATTATGACTGCGTCCTCGTGAGGCCCTGATATATCCCTCATATCGTCATCGTCGAAGCATAGTATGGGGGAGGGACTTCCACGCAAATGAGGAGAATTTCGGGATTCTAATTGGGTTGCCATATTCACGATATGTCGCTTTCGGGAAGATTCGGTGATTCCTACCATTGAATCGCCTCCAAAGATTGTTAGAGACTCAAAAAATTGACAAAGACTACTTACCTTTTTCCTGCCTTCTAAGATTTCTTCTTCGATGACCCCGATGATATTACGATTAATGTCGGGATCAAGATATTTTATTGATACATTAAAGAGGTCGGTAACTTCCGTTATTGCCATCGTTGTTTCCGGTTTTAGTACTGCCATGATTTCTTTGGACATCGATCCTTGTTGCACCTGTTTCTTCACATAGTTAAGAAACTTCCCATTCTCCACCAGCATCTACATTTCATTTTTTAAAGAGATAAGTCATCCGTGTCATGCCTTACGTCTTCATGGTATCTAAAATATCGACTGCTCCTGTTCTCCCGAGGGATCTAGATTGGAAATGATCTTCAGTAAATACCAATTTTTTCGTCTTCTCATAAATGGTTGACACGCATTCGGTAAGGTCAGCATAATGGGCAGGTCGGATCCATTTGTTATACATAGATTGGGTGACCACTTGGCTGATCTGCTTGGTTTTCTGTATCTGCGACGTTTCGGTTTTAACCGGATTAGACTGGGCCCAGGGGGTAGTGTGTTAATCGGTTGCGGTTGCGGGATCGGGTTGTAATTTGACTGGGAAAGCTGACGAGTAACAACCGCAGCCTACGCGCTTTGCTGGACTTGAGCGGCCAATTCAGATGCCTCTGTCTCCTTGATCAATATCTACTTTTCCACTTCGGCCAGCATAGCAGAAAAAATAAATGCCTGTTTCTTTGTTGCAGCTTGTTTCATTGGTCCTGGAAGTAATCCTAACCGGTACCTAGTTAGGGCCACGTTTTCTTCGAAGTGTTCGAGGTTAGTTTTAGCATCGATGAAACTCCTGGTGTAATCTTTGAGGCTTTCGCCCACCTTCTGTCTGCAGTTGACAATCGTGTCCCAATTCGCTCGAAAACTCTTGCTTCCAACGAACTGCTGACGAAACATAACCCAGAACATCCTGAAGTTCCTTATGTAGCCTTGTGGCAATCTGTTGTACCACTTCGAAACCCGATCTTTGAAAGTTATTGAAAATGCTCGGCAAAGGAGCTTGTCGTCATTGTCGAAGCTCAGCACAAAAAATTTGAAAGCCTCTAAGTGATTATCTGGATCCTTTTTCCCGTTGTACTTTTCCAACTTTGATATATCGAATATTTTTGGGAGATGTCCCGATAGTATCTCATCTGACAAAGGAGAAGCTCTCCAATTGAGCCCGAAACCATAAGTGCCACCCTCAAGGCCTTCAGTGGGGATCCCGTACAAACCTTTATTGTTTGGGCTGGCAAACTGGCTACTAACCCTATACTCATGTGTTTGGCTTCCCGGCGGCTGCCATTGCACTTGTGGTAATACCACCCATTCTTCTTTGTTTGCTATTACTATTTCTTTTTTTTCATGAGAATTCAACATTCTATTTTCAGTGATGTCTCTCTTGTGCTTAGGTGAGTCAAATAACCGCGACCTATTGCGTCGGGATCTGTTATTTCTAGTCAACTTGTTGCGTCTTATTCGGCATTGGGTTTCTCGTCCTGAAGAGTCATCAGTTGTGAAATCGGTGGAATCGTCGCGATCCTGTTTTGAAGGACACTTAACCTTCCTTTCCACTTCCTTTATTAGTTTTAATTCCCGATGCCCTATCCCACTAGGGTATTTTTTGTTTCGCTCCTCATCTGAAGAGTCCTTTCTATGGTGTCAATTAACTGCTCATTGCCATTCCCTTCTCGAATCTTTTTTTCGTTCAGTGTTTTTTCCTTTTTGGGGTTCAGCTTAGCAATTTCTTCCAGCAGTTGACTCCTTGTCATGATTAAGGTGGATCGCTTATGCCGACCCCGTTCGTAGTGATCATGGTCAGGGAATCTCTCGCCTTCGACAATGAAGAAGCTCGAGTCGGACCTTTCCTGACCCTTTCCTCAGCCATTTCGTGATCCATGTTTCAACTTGTCCTGATTTTGAGGAAAATGTGACCTTCAGATATCACTCTTTCCCATAAACAGCGCCAATAATAAGATTAAAAGTGAACAATATAGGTATCTTGGATTTAGGTTTTGATGTGATTAGAGAATAAAGTGTATAGAGATAAAGTAGAAGAAGAAAGTATTTAATAATGCCCACCAACCGAGAAAAAAGAGGTTCCCTTATATGATGAGTCTGGAAATATTTGTCACTCACTGTAGAAACCGGACAGGGGCAATTCAGACAAAAGCCACCTACTAAACCATCCGAACTCGACAAAAGTCCTAAAAACTAATCACCTTTTGACTAAGCTAATTGCTAATGTGCTATATAAACTAATGGGTTTTTGAATTCGACCCGGTTTCATAAGTTTGACCCGAAAGCCCATATGCTCCATAATTAAGGGTATAAATACCCAACCACTTTCATTAATGAGAGTGATGAACATTTAATACAACCAAGCAGCTTAAATCTTTCACTACAAAACACCCAAACATTAAATACCTTTGAAACACTACAAAACATCTGACAAAATTACCCTCAGTCAGAAATAATCCACACCAAATTATGGTCCACAATTTTTCCGAACAGGCTAATGAAGTGGCAATTAGAACTCAACTTGACTTGATAGAAAAGAAAAGAGTTAAGGCTCACCTTAGAGCCACCCATAATCAGGGATTGATGAGAAGTAGGTTTGCTTCAAAAGTCAGAAGAAGAGATCTTCAACAAGGGGATAAAGTGTTGAGAAAAGTCTTCATACATACTAAGGAGAAGCAGTTCAGCAAGCTAGCTCCGAATTGGGAAGGACCCTATGTGGTCATTGAAAAGCTTAAGCCTGGGGCATACAGGCTTCAAGATAAAGATGGAAGAATCTTGAATCATCCCTGGAACATTGAACACCTCCGGTTGTATCTAGAATGAAACTTATGTAAATATTTACTTGTTTAAAGTACATGTAAAAATTAAAGGGTATACTCTTTCCTACCCTGGTGGCGCGGGGAGTTTTTAATGAGGTGTCCAGGTTTTTTAATGAAATTTGATGTCTTCTTGAAAAATTCGGAGTGGTTTGATTGACATCTTTTTAAAAACTTTTTAAGTATCGCTGACAGACCGGATTGATCTGCTAGAGTAATGACCACTTAAACATTTGTCATCGGAGAATTTAAACACTCTCACCTTAAAATACTTGTAAAATAACTAGGGTTTATTTAAACATTAGCCATCAAAATTGGGTAACTATAAAACAATGCAAGAATTGTGTAAAGTAAAACTGCCCGACTAGCACCGGGGAATGATATTAAAACATGTAAAATTCCTTGTCCATCCAAGGACTTTGAGGTTGAGAAAGAAAAGGTTTATCCGGACAAGAGCCGAATGCGGTTACAAAAATGCCTTGGCCATCCAAGGACTTTAGTCTGACACAAGAATTAAATAAAAATAAAAGATAGTTAAAACTTTAAGGTTGGGCTCCCTTAGATGTTCCAGCCTCATTTGGTTTCTTCTTGGGGTCGTTGGGATCCTCATTAAGGTTCTCTCCAGTCCCCTCTTCTTCATCAATGGTATCATCATAACCAATGGAGTAGTTTTTCTTATCACCATCCACCATCGTGTAGAATGGGATATCGTCATATTCAACGTACTGCCACAAATTACCAAGCGTCCTCTTCGGGAATGTTCGGTGGAAAAGTAAGACCATATCGGATTTGACTTCGGCATACCTCTCTTCTTGGGAGTCGATCACTTTGTTGGTGTATTCATAAATCCTAGCCTGGATTGTCTTCTCCTGATCCTTTATCAAATCCTCTTTCTCTTTGGTGGCTCTAGACACAGCATCTTCAAGTGAAACTTTGTCATTGGTTAGGGTCTAGATATCATTGTCACTGTCTTTCACCTCATCCTTCAAGGTGGAGAGATCCTTCTCCAAGCCATAACACTTAGATTATAGTTCTTTGTTAACCCCCTCCAAAGTGGCCATCCTGGTGCCCAAGTCCTATTTTCCCTTCTTCAACTCCTCGATCTCTCTCCTTAATGCCTCAACACTCTGATTGGCGTTAAGGAGGTTGTTGGATAAAGTCTATTTGTCTGCATTAAGTGTGTTGATAAGGGTAGATTGGCTTCGCACTTGTCTCTCCAGGTTTAGCACCGGTTGGATGTTTCTTAGCAAGGAGTGAGTCACCATCTCATTCTCCCCTGAAACAGAAAAAGACTTACCATTGAAAGTAACCATGTTCGAGGAGCTTGGAGGGAGGTAAGGGCTAGCAAAGTCGTCTTTCTCGAGGTCTCCAAAGTAAAAGCCAATCCCTTGAAGGCCACTGATGTCTACTCTGGTGTGGATAATAATCGCCTGAGGGTAGGCTAGTAATTTTAGTTGGTGTTTTATGGTAGTGTGTGGGTGTTATGTGTTTAGAGCAGAGAGTAGAGAGATAATTAAGCAGCCTGGTAGCAGTTTATTCTCATTATCCACACTTAATGCAGGTGGTTGGGTATTTATACCCTGATGTTTGGGCCCTTATGGGATTTCGGGTCATGTTTAATGGACCTGGGTCATGTTCAAAGACCCATGAGCTCTAAGTAGGAGAGCAAGTAGCTTAGTCAAGAAGTGTTTAGGTTTTTTAGTACTTTTGTCATAGTTCGAACAGTCCTATGGTCATAGTGTTCAAAGTGATCTGTCTGATCCGTGTGATCTGTCCGGTCCGGAGGCCTTGGACCGATCTGTCCTTGTCCGGGGAGCATGCAGAATTCGGACTCATCAGGAGCCCATTTTTTTAGGTGTTTGTGCAAACATTCTTGCCAAAGACCTGAAAAACAGTCTGACGTCAGGGGTAGTTTCAATCCGGACAGGTCTATGGGTTTATCCGGACAGATAAAGCTTCACGAATCCAAAATGGTTTTTGCTAGAGTTCGTGGGACACGTGTCTCTCTCTGATTGGTTGCTTCAGCCGTTTTTTCACCTTGAATTTCGAACCCACCTTCTTCGAAAAGCAACCTCTTTTAATTACAGGTGGTGACATCAGCGCCGTCTTTTAATCATTGCCAAACTTTTCGAATTCTCCTAGGAATCAACTGCTTTTTCAGATTTACTATAAATACAAACTCATTTCTACTATTTTACCATCTCCTTCAAATTTACTTCTGTAAAAACTCTCAAAGCTTTCTCTCTCTAAATTAAAAAACTTAGTTCAACAGTTTATGTTTACAGCGAGGAACGCTCTTGTCAAAGGCGGGTGGCTCAACCGTTCTGAGTTAGAGAAGGCTCAAAAAGTCGAAAGAGAAAGACGGATTGCTGCAGGGTTACCTCCCTCGCCTGTTGACAGACCTATCACCTCTGCATCTGAGTCAGATCGAGGCTCGTCCTCTTCCAAAGGTACTAAGCCTAGAAAACTATTTCAAACCAACCTCTCCCCCATAATCTCTGGTTCCTCAGTTCAGGAATCGGTGCCTGCTGTCGAGCCAGGAGTTACAGCCACTAGCCTTAGAAAACCTTCTCCTTTTCTTGCAATGGGATCGGATACGGAGCACTCTCCTGAGAAGCTGGTTGACAGGAGGAAAGGCCGGTTGGTTAAAGGCCTGGGGACCAAAAATACTCCCTCAAGGTCGGGGGTAAAAGATAGCAGCACCAGATCAGAAGTGCCTATTAGAGCCCCTAAGGACAGGCTGTCCGGACCGGAGGGCTCCAATCCAAACCTTCAACCAGAAACTTCTGTTCCAAATACTATACCGGAGAGCAGAAATCAAAGGGGCACTGAGGCCCATCAGTCCGGAGATAAGGCTGAATCAAGTTTGAACCCTCCCCCCACTACAGCTGCTGAAATCCCTTCAACAATCATGGAGGAAGTGATGGAGGACTCTGTTGAAGAGGCCCCATTTGAGTCTGAGCCCTCCGGTCAGACTAGCAAAGAAATAGTTTCCAAGAAGGACAAGGGCAAGGAGAAGTTGTACTTGAGGCATCCAGATCTGCCGGAGAGCCTAGAAGGAAAAGTAGGGCCTTGTTTTCACAAGGTCATCGTTAATTATCTCCTCTCCTTACAAAAAATCAACTACGCATTCATCCACACTGCTGAGTTGGGCAGGATGCGTTCGAAATGGGGTATTCCAGAACATGTAAAGATCAGGATCCCTATACATCCGGAGACCCCCATGGACTGCAAGTTGAGTGAAGTGGTCATGTTCACGGAGCTGTTCAACTGGGGGCTCAGGTTCCCACTAGACCCAGAGATTGTCAGATATTTCCATCTGATCAAACTGTGTCCGAGCCAGCTGAGCCCCAACGCTTGGTATACCCTTATGTCATGCATCATGGCATCAAGGCTGTCCGGGATCCCTCTGCCCATGGAGGAGTTTGCTGTAGTGGCTAGCCTGTGCAGAAACCACCACATCCCCTTCTACCACTTTAACATGGGGGATAACTTCAAGGTGGTGGATGATTTGCTGGAGGCAGAGAGGAATTGGAGGACCCAGTTCCTATTTGTTAGTGGTGCCTGGGAGAATGGCAAGAAGATAAAATCCGGAGAGAACCCAAGCCTCCTCAGAAGCAGGTGGAGGAGTGATTGTAAGTCTCCTACTTTATTTATTTTTTTGTTTCTCCCTTTCTTATCTATGCAGTTCCAACTAATGGGTCTCACTTTTGCCTTGGCAGTGTTACCCAAGGAGTTCAGTGACTATCAGAAAGCCGGACAGATAACTTGTGGCAAGATTAATGCCTGGGCTGCTGAGAATTAGGGGAACCGATTCCACGATGCTTTCACTAGTGGAAATTTGGCAAGGTCTCACTTGTGGAACACCACAGGTCAGAGAGACTTGACCTGGGAGGAGCTCACCACCCAGCCTTCTCCAGACGTTGTGCTCAAGAGGACCCATGAACCAGATGGGACACTCTTCCTGTCAGGCCGGGCCAAAGCCCCGAGCAAGATGAAGGGCAAGAAGAAGAAGGGCAAAAGGGTGGTGGGTGATGCCAACCCTGCTGATGCTGAGAAGGATGCTCCAACAGTCCCGGAGGGGCCAGCCCAGAGCCAAATTGATGCTGCTCTCTTGCAAGTAGTGGAGCAAGAGACTGAAAGGCAGGAAACGAATCTCCCAAAACCTCCAAGGGCTTCCATGAGAAATCGCAAACACGTAAGCGAAGGTGCAGACCAGGAGGCGAAGAAGAAAAAGACTTCTAAGGGAAACGAGCTTTCTCTCCGGGCTCCGGAGCCTTCTTTCCAAGCTGAGCCTTCTGACCCAACGCATGCCGAAGAGATTCCGGGGGACTTTCACACCGATGAGGTTGAGGGAGGAGATCTCAACATTGATGGAGTAGACATCACTTGTCTTGGTGAGCTTGGTGAATACTTCCTCAATCTCCCCAAAGATGACTTTGCAGGGCCTTACATTCCTCCGAGCAGCTCCAACACAGTCAATTTTAATGGTAAGACTTTTATTGTCTCTAGTGAAAGGGATACCATAGCCCACTCCTTGTTAAGCAACGTGCAGCCGGTACTTACGTTGGAGAGACAAGTTCGGAGTCAGGCATACATCATTAAAGACCTTAAGTCTGACAAGGAGAAGCTGTCCGAAAACCTTTGCACTGCCACTTCCAATGCTGACATGTTAAAGGAAGCAAACGAGGAGTTGAAGAGAAATCAGAAGGAAAGCACCACAAAAGTCTCCACTTTAGAGGAAACCATTAGAGACCTCCGGGAGAAGCTGTTCGGTGCGGAGACGGACCTTACTGCCTCAAAGGAAGAAACCAAGGCATAGGACAAAATCATCACCAACTTAACTACTGACAAGATTGCTCTTGAGAATGCAGCATCCAAGGTTGCCGAGGAGAAAACCACTTTGTTAAGGGAGTAAGAGGCTACGATCCAAGCCAAGATCAATGCTTATGCCAACCAGATGATCAAAAACGAAGAGCAACTGCTTGAGAAGGTGAGGTCTGACATGGTTCTTCTTTTCCATGAAAAGTTTCCGAAGAAGAACCTAGGGGACTTATGGCTTTATGTTGATCCTGAAGACCTCTCCTACCATACGATGGCCGAAGGCGACAGGTATGGCTACTCTAGTGACTCCTCAGGTTATGAAGAACATACTGGGGAGAGCCCAGATGAAGAGAAAGGCGATCCTAAGGGCAAGAAGGTAGATGAAGGTGAGCCATCTTCAAAGGCTCAACCTTAACTTATGATCCACTTTGTTTATTTTCTATCCAGACTAAAGTCCTTGGAAGGCCAAGGCACTCTTTTTGTAATGGTGTCCGGTATCTGACCGGATAGGTTTTTTGTGTTCTACTTTGATCATTTAAAAGTCCTTGGAAGGCCAAAGTAATTTTAAGTTATTTATTTCAATGAATATTTTTGTTATGTGCAACTATCATCTTCTTTCATTGTTTGTTCTAATTTTGATAGCTAGAGTTTAAGTAGCCTTTAGTTGTTTCATAGTGAGAGTGTTTAAGTTCTCCGGCTAGAGTTTAAATAGCCATTAGTTATTTCAATCTGGATAGTATGACAAGGGACAAAACTTTAAAAACACTTAGAAATTTTTTAAGAAGGCATCAAATTTTATTCAACAGCCCGGCCACCTCATTAAAACCTCCCCGTGCCACCAGGGAGGAAAGAGTATGCCCCCAAATATTTACATGGATGTTCAAACAAGTAAATATTTACACAAGTGCTATTCCAAGTACATCCGGAGATGCTCGATATTCCAAGGATGAGTTAGAACTCTGCCATCTTTGTCTTCCAACCAATAAGTTCCAGGCTTAATTCTTTCAACAACCATATACGGACCCTCCCAAGTTGGGGCCAGCTTTCCGAACAGCTTTTCTTTAGTGTGTAAGAAGACCTTCCTTAATACTTTGTCCCCCGGTTGGAAATCTATTCTTTTAACTTTGGAAGAAAACCTGCTTCTCATCAAGCCCTGATAGTGTGCAACTCTAAGGTGAGCTTTAACCCGTCTTTCTTCTATCAAATCAAGTTGACCTCTGATTGCCACCTCGTTAGCATGTTCGGAGAAGTTGTGAACACCAAAGGAGGGGAGAGTTGCTTCTATGGGAGCTAACGAATCCATCCCATAGACCAAAGCAAAGGGTGATTCTTGTGTTGCAGCCCCAGGTGTTGTCCGGTAGGCCCACAAGACCTCTTGTAGATAACTAGGCCACTTCCCAGCAGCCCCTTCCAAACTCTTCTTTAATCCGGACAGTATAGTCCTATTAGCCACTTCAACCTGCCCATTTGCTTGTGGGTGGAAAGGTGAAGAAAAACAATGTTGTATACCCCTTGAGGCACAGAAGCTCTCCATTTCCCTATTGTCGAATTGTGGCCCATTGTATGTTGTTATCTTTTGTGGGACACCAAATCTGCAACAAATGTTGGATAGAATGAATTTTATAACAGCTTTTGATGTTGTCCCTGCTAGAGGGGCTGCTTCTATCCACTTCGAGAAGTATTCTATGGCCACAATTATAGTTTTGCGTCCTGCAGACGCCACAGGGAGAGGCCCTACTAAATCCAATCCCCATCGAGCAAAAGGAATAGGCTCAGAAATTGACTCTAAAGGAATGGTTGGTACATGAATTTCATTACTGTACCTCTGGCATGGGTCACACCTTCTTACCAATTCCTTAGCATCTTTCATGATTGATGGCCAATAATAACCGGAGAGTAAAACTCTTCTCGTCAAAGATCTAAACCCACAATGGGCTGATCCCTCACCATCATGCAATTCGGAGAGGACCACTTGTGACTCTTCATCCCCCAAACAGCGCAGGAGTGGCTTACTGTAGGACTTTTTATACAACACTTCTCTCAATATGATGAAACCACGAGCCTTGTGTTTCAAGGTTCTGGCTAGTGACTTATCTGGAGGCACGACACCATCGGAGAGATATTGCAGGAGAGGAAACCTCCAGTCTTGAGGTTGTTTCACTTGTACTTCAAAAATTTCCTCTTCTTTACCCTTACTAATTTGAATAGAGGGGCTTTCGAGCACATGGATCCATGGATATGACTCCGTGTATGCTATGATTGCCAATGAGTCTGCTAGCTCATTTTCTGTCCGGGGAATGTGCTCAAAGACAACACTTTTAAACTTAAGCGCTTCATTTTTTAGGAGGAGTAAATACTTCACAAGCTACTCATTCTTAGCCTCAGATTGGCCTTGGGCATGGTGGATAAGTAGTTGGGAGTCACTTAGCAGCTTGACCCTCTTAGCCCCACAAATGTAGGCTAACTTTAACCCAGCTATAGCTGCTTCGTATTCGGACTCGTTATTAGATGCCCTGAAAGCAAAACAAATAGCCTGGTACATTTTGTCTCCATATGGGGAAGTTAAACATAATCCTGCACCACATCCCATAGTGCTAGATCCACCATCTGTTCGGATGACCCATACCTTTTTATCTTTTACGTCAGTAGTTTGCTCTGAATCCCTGTCGGAGTGGAATTCAACCAGAAAATCAGCCACAGCTTGGGCCTTGACTGCTGTTTGAGGAGCAAAGTCTATGTCGAAGTCCCCTAACTCTACTGACCACTTAGTCATCCTGCTCGAAATGTCTGCTTTTTGAAGGACATTCTTCAGGGGAAAAGAGGTCCGGACAATGATAGGATGAACTTGGAAATAAGGCCTCATCTTCCTGGCAGCTATCACCAGGGCTAATGCCAATTTTTCAAGTTTCAAGTAACGCCTTTCTGCATCTATCAAGCTTTTGCTGATGTAGTACACTGGATGGGGATGACCATCGACCTCTCTTACCAACACAGCACTGATGGCACAACTTGAAACTGCCAATATAGGAAGAGCGTCTCCCCATCAACTGGCTTAAACAAAGTTTTGGGGGAGGACAGGTGTTTTTTGATCTCATTGAAAGCCTCATCACACTGTGGGGTCCAATCGAATCCCTTTGCACCCTTCAAAGTTTGAAAGAAAGGAGCACAGCTGTCCGAAGACCTTGAGATAAATCTGTTTAAGGCAGCTAATCTCCCCGTTAACCGCTGTACTTCTTTAATGTTTTGAGGAGGCTCCATTTGGAATAAAGCATTGAGCTGGTCCAGATCGGGTTGTATTCCATGCTCACTTATGATATAGCCTAGAAACTTCCCGGACTGCACTCCGAACACACATTTTTCTGGGTTTAATTTCAAATTCACTTTTACCAAGTTGGCAAAAGTTTCTTGGAGATCGGACAAGTGTAACTGCTCATCCACACTCTTCACCATCATGTCATCGATGTATACTTCCATATTTCTTCCAATATAAACGCCTTGTTTACTAATCTCTGATAAGTAGCCCCAGCATTTTTCAAACCAAATGGTATTACCTTGTAGCAATGAAGACCCCTGTCAGTGACAAATGTGGTATGCTCTTGATCCTTCGGATCTACTTGAATCTGATTGTATCCGGAGAAGGAATCCATAAAGGAAAGCAGTTTGTTGCCAGAGGTGGAGTCTACCAACTGATCGATCCGGGGGACCGGATACCAATCTTTTGGGCAAGCTCTATTGAGATCTGTGAAGTCAATGCACATGCGCCACTTGCCATTTTTCTTTTTCACCAAGACCGGATTAACAGTCCACAAAGGGTATTGAGACTCCTTGATGTGCCCCATTTTTGTGAGCCTGTCAACTTCTTACACAATGACATCAGCCTTTTCTTTAGAAAAAGCTCTTCTTTTTTAAACCACCGGTGCTACGTCTCTCCGGACAGATAGGTGATGTGATATCACTTCTGATGGAACTCCAGTAACATCAGCATTGCACCAAGCAAAAACGTGCTGATGGTTCTTCAACTTCAACATTTCATCTTTCAACACAGGTGGCATCTTAGACCCTATCTTGACACTTTTCCCATCTTCCAAACAACGTGTTTCTACCTCTTCGATCGGTATCAATACTCCATGGGTCTCTCTAGGGTCATCAATTTCACCCTCACCCCCAGAAAGGCCCTTAAACTGCTATTGTTCATTAATACGGACTACCCCCAGCGTTCGAGGAGCCAGGTCAGTGGCATAACATTCTCTTGCAATCTTTTGGCTGCTCCGGACGACTCCAACATGTCCCTGAACAACATATTTCAAGCACTGGTGGACTGTTGAAGCCACTGCATGCATCTTAGAGAGCCAAGACCTCCCTAGAATAGCATTATAGCAAGTGGGACAATCCACCACAATAAAGAGCATTCTGACCATTTTTTTGATAGGGCCCTTGCCCAATAACACTTCTTCTTCAAACTCTCCGATCACATCTGCTGAGCTGCCTGTAAAGCCCACGATTGACCTGTCTGAACTCTGAACTACAACTGGATTTTTCATTCTCTTGTATGTGGTTAGGAAAAGAATATAGGCTGAGCTTCCAGTATCTACCAGGATTCGTCTTATGTCATTGCCCCCTATAGATGCTCCTATGACAACAGCATCCTCATGAGGGCCAGCAATGTCTCTTAAATCATCTTCATCAAAAACAATGAAGGGGAATGAGTTTTGCGACTGATAAGAAGTCATGCCTCCTTCTAGCTGGGAGGCTAAAGTATGAACATGCCTCTTCCTCAAAGAAGCAGTAGGAGCTGTCATAATGTCCCCTCCGAAAATTGTAAGTGACTTGAAAAACTTAATGAGCCCGGAGACCGACCTAGAACATTCCTCGATTGTACCCACTCTGTTTCGAGTTGGATCAGGATCCAAGTACTCAGATTCCACGTCAAACCTTTCAACTATAACCATGGCTCCCTCCGGAGCAGCATTACTTGGACCAACCCGGTGAGTGTTATCAGGCCTATTGCCTCCTCTTCTTTTGACGTAAGCCCCTAGCTTTCCTCTCTCAATCAAGTTTTGAACTTCTTGTTTCAATGCTATGCAGTCATCAGTGGTATGACCAATATCATTGTGATATTGGCAAAAAGAGTTATTGCGATGCTCTCTGGGAGACTGCAGTGTTGTCGGTCTCCGGTAATGCACCTCATCCTTTGTTTTATCAAAAATAGTGGCCACACTTTCTTTTAACTCTGCGAACCACTCCGGTTGGACCCATGGCCCTCTCTTGTTTCTGTATTGCTGACTTTGAGCAGGAGCAGTTGGCTGAGACTGAGCTTTTGCCCTACCATGCCCCTGTCCGGTGTCTCTTGCTTTGTTCCCGGACTGATTCTGATTGGGATTTGGTGCCACTGGGGTAGACCTCACCTGCCTGTGCACCCTGGTTTTCTTCGTTTAATCAACATTTATTTGTTTGCCAACCTGATTCAGCAACCCTCCCCATGTCATAGCCTTCTTTCTGGTCACTGAATCAGCTAGATTGCCTGGGTTCAAACCCTGTCTCAGGGATACTATTGCTACCTGTTCGAAGCAATCAGCCAACCCATTCTTGGTGTTCATAAAATGGCTTATATATTCTTTCAAGGACTCATTTGGTTTCTGGGAACAATGGATTATTGTGTCTCCATTGCCCTTTAGCTCTTTACTCCCTACGAACTGCCTTCGAAAGGCTACCCAAAAAGTATCGAAATCTTTAATACAACCCTGAGGCAGGCTGTTGTACCATTTCAGAGCACTCCCCGTGAATGATTGGGAGAATTCCCTACAAATTCGTTTATCATCGTCGTCAAAGTTTATCATGAAGTTTTTAAATTGCTCCAGATGGTTGTCCGGATCAGTACTACCATCGTACTTCTCTATTTTGGTGCTGTCAAACCTCTTGGGGAGGTTTCCGGACAGAATTTTAGAAGACAATGGAGATTGCCTCCAATTCCTTCCACGACTGAACACAATATCATCATTGGGAGTTGCAAAGATACCTGGTTCATCGTGGAAAGCGAAGGTATCCATCAGCATCTTGTCCACATGCCTCCGGCTGTGTGATGACCCTTTACCAATATTCTTCTTCATCCTTCCATGTCTATCCCTTTTTCTTGAATACTTTTTGATCTGCTTTTGTTTCTTTCTAGTTCGACCCTCATCGCTGCTTGAGGATAAAGATTTTTCAACTCCTTCATCGTACGAAGAGCTATCAGAAGATTCTGAGCTTGAGTCAGAACTCTCCACAGGCTTGGACCGGTGAGACTTTTTAGAACTGGCATGAGTCTTTTTGGTGCTCACATGAGTTTTTGAAGACTCATGCTCTTTGGGGTTATCGGTGTGATGAGCAACCGATGCTTTGGACTTTTCTTTCACGCCCATCTTGGCATTTTCTGCCCTCAGAGCTTCTATTCACCCTTTATCCTATCACGCTCTTCGATAGTGTATTCATCGTTCTCTCCCACCACTTCGAGCAAAGCTGGTGGTACTTCTGGATTGTCCGGATTTATTCGGACAGATTTTCTTAGCTGGTTTTGAATGCTTGATTCAGGCACCTTCTTCTCCCACTGTGGTCGCCAATTTGGTGTGGATAATAATCGCCTGAGGGTAGGCTAGTAATTTTAGTTGGTGTTTTATGGTAGTGTGTGGGTGTTATGTGTTTAGAGTAGAGAGTAGAGAGATAATTAAGCAACCTGGTAGCAGTTAATTCTCATTACCCACACTTAATGCAGGTGGTTGGGTATTTATACCCTGATGTTTGGGCCCTTATGGGCTTTCGGGTCATGTTTAATGGACCCGGGTCATGTTCAAAGACCCATGAGCTCTAAGTAGGAGAGCAAGTATCTTAGTCAAGAAGTGTTTAGGTTTTTTAGTACTTTTGTCATAGTTCGAACAGTCCTATGGTCATAGTGTTCAAAGTGATCTGTCCGGTCCGGAGGCCTTGGACCGATCTGTCCTTGTCCGGGGAGCGTGCAGAATTCGGACTCATCATACTCCATCAATGCTAATATCCCCTCCGGTACCCTCTCCGGTGTGAAAATCACTTGGGATTTGCTCTGCCTGTGTGGGGTCTGTTGGGTCAACCGGAGGAAGAGACTCCGGAGGCCGGAGAGCTACTTCATCCCCCTTGGAGATTTTCTTCTTCTTGGCTTCCCTATCTCCACCATCTGATCCCCGTTTTTGGTCTTTTTTGGGAGCCTTTGAGGGTTTTGGAGATCCACCTGCCTCTTTGGTACTCTCATCTTCAACCACTTGAAGTAGAGAAACATCGATTCTCCCTTGGTCCTGCACCTCCTGGTTTGCTGGGACGATCTCCTCAATACCACCTTGATCGACCTCAGCTGTATCTTGCTTCTTCTTGCCTTTCTTGCCCTTCATCTTACTTGGGGCTTTAGCTCTGATAGGTAAGGCCAACTTTCATCCTTCGCTTCTGTCCTTTGCAGGATGACACTCGGAGGAGGTGGTGTGGTCAATTCTTCCCAAGACAAGTCTCTCCGGCCGGTTGTGTTCTAGAGGTGAGACCTCACCAGGTTACCAGCAGTAAAACAATTGTGCAAGCGATTTCCCCATTTGTCGGCAGCCCAAGCATTCAGCTTGGCACAAGTTGTCTGCCGCTCCTCCAAGTAGTCGGAGAACTCCTTCAGCAGCACTACCCAAAGAAAAAGAAGAGCATTTAAGTAAACAGACTTTTTGTAAACAAAGAAAAACAAACATGATGAAATATTTACATGTGCTTTTCCATCTGTTGGTGAGCATGCTTGGGTTGACACCAGCTTTAATCTTCCTCCCATTTTCTCAAGCTCCACTAATGAACAAGAATTGGGTCTTCCAATTCTTCTCCGATTCGAGCAGATCATCCACTACCTTAAAATTATCACCCATGTTGTAATGGTAGAAGGGGATGATTGGTTCTTGCAGAGGCTGGCCACAACAGCAAATTGCTCCGTCGGAAGCGGTATTCTGGAGAGCCTAGAGGCCATGATACAAGCCATGAGGGTGTACCAAGCGTTGGGACTCAGTTGGCTTGGACAGAGCTTTATCAGATGAAAATATCTGACTATCTCTGGGTCCAAGGGAAATCTAAACCCCCAGTTGAACAATTCTGTGTAGATAAATATCTCACTCAGCTTGCAGTCCATTAGCATCTCCGGATTGACCGATATCCTCACTTTGACAGATTCTGGGATCCCTCACTTCGTCCGGATCCGGCCTAATTCAGCAATATGAATGAAGGCGTAGCTAATGTTCTGCATGGCTAGGAAATAATATACCCTCACCTTGTGGAAGCAAGGTCCCACCCTGCCTTCCAGGGACTCCGGCAGGTCCGGATGTTTCAAACACAGCTTCTCTTTACCCTTGCCCTTTTTATCAGTGGCAAATTCCCCTGTTTGACCGGAGATGTCGGTCTCATATGGGGCCTCTTCTATGCTGTCCTCCATCACATCTTCCATTATCATGGAAGGTTTGTCAGTTGTCGTTGGTGGAGGAGTGCTGATGGCTGGCTTAGTAAGCTGTCCAGATTGTTGGACAACAGCTTGCCCCTTCACTAAGCGACCTTTTTTGCGAAGTGTAACTTTTTCCAGGGAGTTTTCAACATCTGACCCTATGGCTATAAATGGAGAGGGTCTCCTTGTGCTTGAAACAGCTTTTCCCGTTCAACGGTGGGTTGTGACTCCTGAACTGAGGAGCCTGTTACGATGGGTGAAAGACTTGGTTGAAATAGCCTCCTGGGTTTGGAACTTCTAGCAGAAGATGAGCCTCGATCAGCCTCTGAGGATGGTGTTTCACACTTGTCGGTTAGAGAAACTGGAAGACCCGCAGTAATGCGCCTTTCTCGCTCAACTCTTTGTGCTTTTTCTAACTCCGAAAGATAAAGCCACCGCTTTTTACCAGTGCATTTCTTGCTGTGAACATAAACTCACACCAAAAGGATTTTGAGAAGAGAGGTGAAAGCTTTGAGATGAAGGAATGAGAGAGTAATGAAGATGGTAAAACAGTGAAAATAAAGTAATTTATACTACTGAGACAAAAAGAGATGCCAAAAACCTAGGAGAATACGAAAAGACAAAAGTAATGATTGAAGGCGGCGCTAACATCATGGGCATTAAATGAAGAGGTTACTTTTTGGGATTAGTGGGGGCGCCGTTCTAGGAGAAAAACGACTGGTGAGGCAAATCAGAGGATGACACGTGTCCCACGATCCATAACAAAACTTTTGAACTTCTAAGAAGTTTACAGTCCGTATAAATCCTGGGCAGAGCACTTGAACAGTCCGGAGAATGTTACTAGTGCTTAAGAAAGATTTTTTAGGTCTTACCAAAGCCCTTCGACAAAACCTAAAAAAAGGGCTACTGATGAGTCCGGAAATATTTGTCACTCACTGTAGAAACCGGACAGGGGCAATTCAGACAAAATCCACCCACTGAACCATCCGAACTGGACAAAAGTACTAAAAACTAATCACCTTTTGACTAAACTAATTGCTAATCTACTTTATAAACTAACGGGTTTTCGAATTTGACCCGGTTTCATAAGTTTGACCCGAAAGCTCATATGACCCATAATTAAGGGTATAAATACCCAACCACTTTCATTAACGAGGGTAATAAACATTTAATACAACCAGGCAGCTTAAATCTCTCACTACAAAACACCCAAACATTAAATACCTTTGAAACACCACAAAACACCTGACCAAATTACCCTCTGTCAGAAATAATCCACACCATTATATAGTGGGCGAGATGGTCCTCACCCCTTTTTCCTTTGTGGTCCTTCTATTTTCATAATTTACTTTTACATCTTAGTCCTTTACTTTCCAATACTTGGGGACATATTTTCCTCTAATTATTGTTACACATTAATGATAATAATAATAATAAATAAATACATTTATTTTATTTATTCATTGTTATCTCTAATCTCGAGCCCGGGGATTTATTGCCTCATCACCTGTAACAGTATCTCCTCTAAAAATTGTTAGTGACTCGAAGAAAGCACATAAATTGGTTCCCTACAACAATATATCCTCTCACAATCGGCTCTTCCACCATATTTATGTTGTTTCTATCTGGTTTCAGATCTAATACTCGTGGAGATATCAATATATTCTTCCTTAATAAGTTTTGATATCATTAAAGTATCTTCTTGCTTCGAATCATCTTCTTGTTTTGGAGCAACCATAGAATTCTTCTTCACAAATGTTGTCAGCTTCCCATTTTTAATCAAGGCTTGTATCTATTTTTTCAACGCCACACAGTCCTTCGTAAAATTCCCAATGTCCTCATGATACTTACAATACCTATTTCTCATGTTATCTCTCGGAGTTTGTATTGGAAACGGATTACGAAATTGTACATGTAGACGTGCTCTCTCAAATATTGTTGCTACGCACTTAGTGAGTTTGGTGAAATGTGTTGGTCAGACCAATTTGTTTGAAATGGGTCGGACATATTGCTGAGTGTTAACAACCAATGAATACTCTTTCATTTTTGGAGGTGCATGGCTTATTGTTTGTACTGGTACTCGAGCTCGGACAACGTTTGCTGGTTGCGAACTGTTTCGTGGTGCCATCAAACTTTGACGGAACTGATTATGCTCAATCTGTGTCAAAAATATCTTTTCTGACGCTTGCAATTCTTCCACTAAATTATTTTCTCTACTTGATCCAACGGAGCCCCAAATGTCATAGCTTGTTTTTCAGCAACATTATCCTTCAAAATTCCTGGAAGTAATCCCATCCGAAAAGTTGCTAATGCCACTTCCTCACAACTTTCCATGTCACTTTTTGTCTTGATAAAAAGATTTGTGTACTCCTTGAGGCTCTCCTCTACCTTTTTCTTACAGTAAATTATCGTATCACCATTAGCGCATAACTTTTTGCTTCCCACGAAATGTTGACAAAAAATATTTCTGAACATATCAAAAAATTTAATACAACCCTCGGGCAAGCGATTGTACAATTTTGAAGCTGTATTCTTGAAGGTTTGGGAGAAGGATCTACATAGCAATTTGTCATCATCGTCATAATTGATCATAAAATTCTTGAACTGTTCGATGTGGATCTTGTGTTCCATCGAACGTTTCCAGCTTTGAGATATCAAACCACTTAGGCAGATGCCCATAAAGAATTTCTGGGAGAGATGAGATGACCTCCAATTATGGCCCATTCTATATATAATCCCCCCATGTTATTCATTCATTGTAGTGTATAAATCTTCTTCGAAAGGATAGGTAAACCCATTACTCACACGATATTCGAGGTTATGGCTTCCAGAAGGAATCTATATATGAAGGTTTGTTTGTTCCATCCGGTTAATGTTTATAGCCTTATCATTCTCTTTGGACCCAATTATTTTTTTCTCTTGTTCATGCTTTTCTTTCCTCGAACCCTTAGCACGGTGAGATGTCCAACAATCATTTTTTTTCCTTCTCGAATCCATTATCCTGTAATTCTTTGGATGTCGATCATCTCTTTTCGGGGAAAGATATTCATCTGAATCATATATCGAATAATCACTAGATTTAGTTGATTCACAATGATGTTTTGATTTCACATTTCTCTTCTAGGAATAACAATTTCTTCTTTGATGCCTCTCATAAGTCCGAAAAGCATTTTTCATCAGATCTTTTTCAGTTACTTGTTCTCTTCAGATTTCATATTTGAATCTCTGGGAGCTCAGCTTCAGTTCCTTCTCAGCATTCAATCTTTCTATATCTTCCAAAAGTTGTTTCCTCCGAGCTACTAAAGCATATTTTTCTAGCAGCTCATCGGCATATTGGTGACTGTTGTTTCTTTCGTTTGTTACAACCATTTGCTCCTCGACAATGAGATATTGAGATAGAACTCTTATAAGATGAATCTTCGTATCAGACTCTAACTCTCCAAACATTTCCATATCCATTACTCTCACAACGTTTCAATATAAGATTTATGATTTTGGAAAGACAATTCTCGGTACCAATCGTCTTCCTACAGACGACGCCACTAATAATACTAAATATTTCTTAGTGATGTTTTATGTCCCCAATATGTTCGTATGGGAGTATCTGTCACATTAGTATTTGTATGCTAATATTTTTAGAGAGAAAAATGAATGAGTAGAGAGAGAAAGAGATAATGAATAAATGAGTAGTAATTGGTTAATCATTGGACCATTTCCCCAAAAGGGTTTGTCCTTTATATAGTACAAGGGGTAAGTTCCTAATTTACTCATTCACCTTTTCTTATGCGTATCTTTTCTCCCGACTACTTTGCTGATTATTAACACTCACATTATTTATTACATTTGACTCCCTCAATTTATATACTTGTCAAGTTTTGCACTTAATATTTATTACATCAAATTAATCCCTTTAATTGTCTAATTTAGCTTATCTTATCAAGTGTAATACACGTTTCAACTATTCGAATATCATTGCATCACTAAGGATAGAACTTTTACTATTCATAATGAATACATGAAGACAATATACGCATAAATTTACATTCTCAAGTGTTCATACTTAGACTATATTTTACTAGTTTTGCGTCCATATCCTTCGGAAGCATATCAAAGCTTAGCTTCTTAAAGCGACTAAACTTCATGCTCAAATAGGTAGTTGTTTTACTTTACAATTGAATATGTAATTTTTTAAAAGAACTATTAATAAGATAAACTTCAACCTCCACAGCTTGCAGGTCAGAACATATATTTTGGATGATACTACTAATGTGTTCCATTATCTAGATGTTAAGATTTTCACCTTGAATTCAGCACATAATGACATATTATACAAAAATTTGGTATCTTGACATGAGAAATTTCAGATGGAATTTGATCTCATCCTTATAGTCGACGGTGCAAAAAATCTAATCCTATGGTTAAAAGATCGGTAAACTATATTGAGTTTTCACAAACTTTATTGATATAACACCATGCGTGATGCGCTCAGGAATCATGATGTTTTTAACACACCTAAGTGTCTAGACATGCCTTTGTAAAACATTGCCTATAAACATTGGAAAAGGAAACTTCGTTATCACATCTGATAGATATAGATGATATGGGTTTAGGCCATAATCGAATTTCATATGTCATATTTCTTAGCCACTCAACTTATTTACTAGCAGTAGCTAATGCCACAAACTCATATTCCTTTGTTGAATCAGTAATACAAGTTTTTTTATTTGATACCTAAAGGATATCACCTCACCTAAGAAAGAATACTTATCCATTTGTGGAAGAATGATCTTCGACATTGGAAATATAACTCGCATTCGAATAACTCTTAAGAAACAAAGTAAATCTAATATAAGTCAAACCATAATTCATAGTTCTTTTCAAATACTTGAGTACTCGGTTTAAAGCTTGCCAATGATATGAACTATGATTGCTGGTATACATACTAAAATATTCAACAAAATAAGAAATATTATGCCTCGTGCTAGTGATGGAATACGTAAAACAACCAATGGTTCTTGAGTATTCAAGTTTAGATCTTGCAACCTCTTTAGCGGGTGGAAGCTTAAGACTAGAAACTATAAGAGTACTAATATGAGAACAATCGTTAAAATTAAATTTATTCAATATATTCTCAATATAATAAGATTGACAAATTGATATACTATTTTCATTTGGTTGATCCTTTACTAAGAATCATATCATCCTCCCCCAAGTCATTCATCTCATAACTAGATGACAATAATTTATTAGTTTCATCAACTTGATGTTGGTTAGTACCAAAAAAATCAACACGTATAGACAAATCATAACTCCTTTACCAAAAGCATCAAATTTTCTATATACAAACTTGTCAACTTGATTAAGAATAAAACCATTTGACAATACCAAATTATTAAAAACAATTTTGTTAATATTTTGGTGCTTGTTTTCGAACATACAAAGATTTCTTCAGCTTGCGCACCTTTTTTTATCAACAAGGCATAACAAACCATTATGGTTGTTTTATATAAATATCCTCATTCGAATCACCATTCAAGAATACAGTTTTCATAACCATTTGATTAACTACAAAATTGAGTACATATGCAAGTTCTATCAACAATCTAATAGTAGAAATCCTAGCAACCAGAGCATAAGTATTAAAGAAGTCAATCTTATTTATTTTCCTAAAACATTCGGTAACCAATCTAGCTTTATATATTTTGATGGTATGATCTACTTTTATTTTTATTTTAAAATATATTTCCAAATGATTTGCAACCATAAGGTAAATCATCAAACTTCATGTATTATCATTCAAGATAGAATCTATCTCATCTTGGATATCCTATTTCCAGAATGCAACATCTCTTGATGATATAACTTCACCAAAAGTCCTTAGATCATCCTCAATAATAAAAAAAATGTTGATACTAATAGTCACTCTAACCTCTTGACCCTCCAATCAAATAAAGTTAAAATTAGATGCAAAATACTTACCTTTTCCACCTTTTCATCCTCTAGTGCTTTCAGATTTTATTTTCGAATTAATATTTTTAAACTACCGAATTGACTTTTCATATTACTTGCTCCATCATGTCATTGCCCTCAAATTTTAGCTATATATACTCCAAATCCCGAAAACAAATTTTAAACGTTATTGCACTAGTATCCTCAACATAAACATTGTTACTAAATCATTCAACAACAAATCCTCTATCATCAACAAATCCTACAACTATTGTCATTTGTTCTTTACTAGAGCAATCACCAGATTCATCAACATGAACACACAAGAAATCATATACAATTTCAACCGCATATGCATTTGCAAGTTTTTTTTAATTTATGGGACAAATCATACAAGTTTCTTCACCACTCATAAATGCTTTTGTTATTCTATCACTATTGTTCCCTAATACTTCAATAAGTTATAGAAGATGATCCATATTAATAGATTTAAGATTATGACATGTTGTGTGATACTTTTTGTGATGATTGTTAAATGTTTTACCCACATGTTTATCTACTTTGTTTTTAAATTACAACACTGAACGCATTTATTCACAAATGCTTCATTACTAGTACTATTGTAACACAAATAATCCAACAAACAAAACATGTCTAGTCTTTTATCATAACGATTCATTTCCCTCCTATATTTATAGGTGTGTATTATGTAATATTGGATTTGTCAGCCCATTACAAAATATACTATTTTTATCTCATTTTATCAATTATTTTGATGGTAATTAAGTATTAATTTATTTTTATTTCAGGATTCGATTTCAAATTCGATATTTTTCTAAATTTTTTATTTAAAGATGAATTGATAAAAGAAAATGTACATCGATATTTTTCTGAATTCTTGTTTTAACAATTTCAGATTGAAATTATTTTGGTGGTTCTCCAAAATTTTCAACCTGATAAAATGAGAGCTTTTCTTTTGAACAATGAGAATGGATTTTTGTTCTTATTCTTCCGTGTTACAGAACTATACTTATTTATTCAACCAAAATACTCCAACTGTAAAACAGTTTTATGTCCAAAAATACTCCAACTGTAAAACAGTTTTATGTCCAAAAATTCAAATGATAAAGTGACTAAAAATTCAAATTTGAATTTGAATTATTTTTTCAAATTTAAATTTCCATGAATTTTCATAATAGCCTTATCATTCAAAATAAATCTAACCCGAAGAATCCATCCATTGGACCCACTAATCATAATATATTCTAACAAGCGTGTACTCCACACTCTCCGACTTGCTCGATAATATATTATGACTACATTGGTCGACTAGTTAATCCAATTACACTAAAATATCCAACAATTTTTCCCCATTTTAGTGCAATTCATGATTAACTAAAATAAAATCACAACAAATAACAAATTTATGCATAAATGAAACATCGTGACGATTGAATTTCATATTAGTATATTACACATTCCAAATATTCGAATATCAAGGTATCACTAAGGATTGAACCTTTACTATCCATAATGAATACTCAAAGATAATACACACATAAATTTACATTCTCAAATATTCTTATTTGACACTATCTTTTACTAGCCTTGTGTCCTTATCCTTCTTAAGCATATCAAAATCAAGTCCTAGCTTCTTGAAGCGGCTAAACTTCATACTTAAATACGTAGATCTTTTAGTCTTGCACATGCAGTTTTTCAAAAGAGCTATTAAGAAGATAAACTTCAACCTCCACAACTTGCATGTCTGAACACATACGTTGGGAACTACTAATGTGTTCCAATCTCTAGATGTTAAGCTTTCCACATTGAATTCAGCACCTAATGTCATATTAGATGGGAATTGGGTATCTTAACATGAGAGATTTCAAATGGACTTTAATCCTATCCCAATAGCCGATTTGTGCACAAGATCTCTACTTAACCCTTTCGGTTAAATGATCGGCTAAATTATATTGAGTTCTCACAAACTCTACTGAAACATAATGCGTGATGCGCTCACGAACCATATTCTGTATAACACCTAGTGTCAAGACATGTCTTTATAAACTTGTTTATCGATATTTGCCAAGACAGCTTCACTATCACATTTGATATATATAGGTAATATCAGTTTGGGCCACAACGGAATTCATACATAAAATTTCTTAGCCACTCAACTTCTTTACTAGTTGTTTTTAATGCCACAAACTCGGATTTCATTGTTGAATCAGTAATTCAACTTTGTTTCTTAGATGCCCAAGATATAACAAGTCCTCCAAGTAGAAATACACATCCACTTGTAAAGGAATGGACTGTCATATTCAAAATATAACTCGCATCTGAATATACTACTAAGAATTACAACAACAAATCCAATATCCGACCTAGTGCTAGTCATGACATACATATACCAAGATTCCTTTCAGCTTCTTCCAAATATTTCATCTCAAAACTAGAGGATAAGAATTTCTTGGTTTCCTCAAGTTGATTTGGTCAATGCCAAAAATCAACATGTCACTCACATATATATCAAAATTTACCAAATTTGTAAATTATGTTATATCCGAATAACATCAAAATTTACAAAATTCATAAATTATATTGTATATTGTATATTATACAATACAATTTATATCAATACATGTATGAAAAATTTAATAAATCTGCCACCCACTATATGTGCACGATATGATGGCACTTCACAATTATTTAACAAATAACTTGTTATATTATAATATAATTTGAACAACACGTAAATTGATAAATAGTCTGCCATAAACTGTATCTATCGAAATATATCGAGTTTCCACTACATCTACATGTTCATGTTATAAACACAGTTGAATGATGAAAACTCTATGACAAATAACCTCTGACACTTCATTGCAGGAAAAAATTCCAATGATTAGAGTAACCATTAGCATGCAAAATTCGTTGAGCTTTTACATTTAATTGCACGAAAAATTCCAACGAATAAAGTAACCGCTAGCATGAAAAATTCCAACTATCAAAATCTAATTTAATAACATGCTTGTAAAATTAGGTGAATTTTGCATGCAAAATTCATATAAACTGGATTTGCATTATATGAATAACAGATGCCACGTTTCCACCCTTTTACATATATTTTTTTTAAACTAGTATATATAGGATATAATTTACTCTGACATGCATGCAATGGTTGTATGTCATATACTATTTAAACTAGTATATGTAGGATAGGATTTATTCGTACAATATACACCAACAAAATTTGAATGCAAAATTCGTATACTGCAGCATTTCATTTGGAGTGCAACCGAAGGCTGTTTTAAACAAGTTACACTTCGTATGCTGCAGTTACAGTTTTTTATACAATTTTTTTAAAACTACAACATTCAAAATTAGCTTGAAAACACTCAGCACTGTATAGAATTCATTTGGATTTTTAACTGAACACTAATTTTCAAGGAGCATTAGTTTTTCATTATTTCCATAAGAACCGGTAGAGACACCTATCAAAAACTCTTTCTTGTTAACTATTTCATCAACCAATTGAGTAAAATGAAAAAGAATTTGAATTGCTTGTTTGATGTCCACTTTCGAAATATTCATACTTACAGTTGATAAGGGAATAATTCGCCAGAATAAATAATGAAGAGTTAATTATGAATGTAAAATACTTTATGTGATTGTAATAGCATTTACAACTTATTAGAGGCTAATTTGTAAACAATGTACTTGGAAAATGACCAAATTAGTAATATAACAAGCCCACCAAGGACATTAATGGGTCCATCCTTCTTTACTATTAGGGATGGCAATGGGCCGTCCGCGGGCCGGGTTCGGGCCGGCCCGCTTGAGCCCGCTTTTTTTGCACTTGAGCCCAAACCCGGCCCGACCCGCTCCCGGGCTCATATTTCCAAACCCGAGCCCGCCCGTTAATGTCCGCCGGTCAACCCGGCCCGACCCGCGGACATTAATTTTAATATTTTTAAAATATTTTTTAATTTATTTTAAATATATTAATTTATTTTTTAAAAATATTACTTATATTATATATAGAAATATTATTTTTATATATATATTATGAGTTTCGGGCCGGAACGGGCCGGACAAATCTGAAACCCGAACCCGGCCCGGTCCGGTTGCGGGTTATATTTTCGGAACCCGAACCCGGCCCGTTCTAAGTTCGGGCCGGACAAAACCCGGGCGGGCCGGGTCGGGTCGGGCCGGGTCGGGCCGGACACCACCCGAATTGCCACCCCTATTTACTATAAAAGGAGACCCATTATTCTTGGTAGGTGGGACATTCCACAATATTATATTCTCGCCACTTTCTCTCTCTTCATTTTCTCTCTCTAGTCACATCAGGTCCAAGATCCAACATTCTACCTAGTCATTTATTCTCTCATCAACAGTATGAACAATTTTCTTGGGTTTCAAAACTTCACATACTTACGTTCATGATGCTCGCTATAAGATGCAACATATATCTCAAAAGAATTTTTAGACTTAACCGGCAAAACCAACAACCTTCTGGTACCCTTTTTAAGCCATAATCTCCTTCATTTTTGTAAACGATTTGTCTAACAAATTTTATTCAACTATCTAGTTAGAATAAAAATCACTTTTTTCAAATCCCCAATAACGTATGCAACTGTTATAAACTGTATTTAATTTAAACTGCAGAATGTATGCAAAATATAAAAACCATGGATTTATTAAAATCTTACATTTAGTACAGTAAATAAATTTATATGCATATGATGCAATCATCCCTGTGCATATAAAATTAATCTCGTCTCATACACATACAGATACAGATACAGATGTAGACAACTATGACTATAGTTTCTTTCACACATTTGTTTGCAAATGGATTGCATCAATTCTAAAACCACGTTTTATAATATATAATCGGTGAAAGTCGATTTCGACCAAAATATTGCAGATATATTTTTATGCATTTTAATTTATTTTCTTTTCTTTTCGTTCATAATCCAATAAATTCAAAATCTGAACAATATAAATTTACAGTCGGATGGTACATTTGACGCTGATATAATATCTGAGACAATTTCTTTGCAACAAGCCTCTCTTGTAATTTATCCGTAAGGAGAAATCATGCCGTATAAATCTCCTTTCACTATTTCAATCTTCGATAATTTCAATCTTTATACAAATCATAAAACAATAACATCTTCGTACAAATCTCTTCGCAAAACAAGAACATATAATTTCAATCTTTTGTTGGAAATTTTGTTTAGAGATTTCTGGATAAACTCTGAATTCTTGTTTTAACAATTTCATATTGAAATTATTTTGGTGGTTCTCCAAAATTTTCAACCTGATAAAATCAGAGCTTTTCTTTTGAACAATGAGAATGAATTTTTGTTTTTATTCTTCTCTGTTACAAGATCATACTTATTTATTCAACCAAAATGCTCCAACTCTAAAACAGTTTTATGTCCAAAAATACTCAAAGTGTAAAACAGTTTTATGTCCAAAAATTCAAATGATAAAGTGACTAAATATTCAAATTCAAATTTGAATTATTTTTTCAAATTCAAATTTCCATGAATTTTCATAATAGCCTTATCATTCAAAATACTAATCATAATATATTCTAACAAGCGTGTACTTCACACTCTCCGACTTATTTGGAAGTTTTGGATTCTCGGTGTCCGGATTCTCGATGTCTGCCTGATGTGTACAAGTTCAATATTTTGATGAATAAATTTTGTAAAGAAGGAAGAATGCAGAATGCCCAGAAGGTGTTCGACGAATTGGAGAATAGAAATTTGCGTCCATCTGTTGTTAGTTTTAATACTTTAATCAATGGATATTGCAAGTCTGGATATTTAGAGGAAGGGTTTAGAATCAAAAGTGTTATGGAAGAGAGTAGAACCCTTCCAGATGTTTTCACTTACAGAGTTTTGATTAACTGTTTGTGTAAAGAGTACCAACTGGACGAAGCTAACAATTTGTTTGATGAAATGATTGAGAAAAAGTTAGTTCCAAATTATGTCACTTTCACTACTTTAATTGACGGGCAGTGCAAGAATGGTAGAATCGATTTGGCCATGGAAGTTTATGAGCAGATGTTGATTCAAGGTCTAAAACCTGATTTGATCATGTATAATACTCTCATAAATGGTTTATGCAGGTCTGAAGATATGACAGGGGCAAGAAAACTTGTCGAGCAGATGAGGTCAGAAGACTTAAAGCCTGATAAGTTCACATACACTACATTAATAGATGGGTTTTGCAAAGTAGGAGTTTTGGAATCAGCTTTGGAGATTAAAAGAGAAATGATTAGCAAAGGAGTGGAACTCGATAACGTGGCTTTCACAGCACTTATATCGGGAATGTGTAAAGAGGGGAGAGTTTCTGATGCTGAAAAGACCTTGAGAGAGATGGGTAGTGCGGGAATTAAACCAGACGATGCCACATATAACATGGTGATCGATGGGTTTTGTAAGAAAGGTGATATTAAGATGGGGTTTCGTTTGCTTAAGGAGATGCAGAGGGATGGTCAAGTCCCCGGTGTTGTAAGCTACAATGTTCTTTTAAATGGGTTGTGTAAACAAGGGCAGATGAAGAATGCTGATATGCTATTAGATGCTATGCTTAATATAGGGGTTGTTCCTGATGACATCACGTACAATACTCTTTTAGATGGTCATTCCAGAAACGGAAACATGGCGGCTGTTAATAAATTAAGAAGCCAGATAGGGCTAATAGCTGACATTGCTTCTTATAAAGCACTAATTGCTGAGGTAAGTAAAAAATTGAAAGATCATCTCAGGAGATGACGACTTGGATGCTGGTAAGATTTTCTGATTCTTTAATGAGAGCGTGTAGAGGTGAGATAGTTCTAATCAGGTAACTACCTTCGAAAGGAAGCTGGAGGGTCAAGTTCAAGGGTCACTTCTGTTGGGCAAGCTTGACTTCACTCAAATCTCAGGTTCATTGGATGGAACAATTGGCCAGAGAAGCATTAAGTTTTAGAGCATTGTGTGCCTTGATAGTGCTACTCTGTTCATTTATCAAACATAACTTGATGATTCCTTAAAGTCAGACAGTACATAAATCAGCTGTGGTTATATACCTAGAGTGAATAAATTGAATATCTTGCACAATCGAGTTGGTGCCGAACCAAACCCAAATGGGTCGGTTCAGTCGGTTTTTCAAGAAGGTCGTTTGGTTTCGTTTTTTTTTCCAACCAACTGAGTTTGGTCGGTTTTTGGTTTTGTGGTTTCTGTAACAGAACCTCACTGAGACCAGCCGATTCATATACTTCAAGGCAGCCTACGCGGCGCTTCCACCGCGAGGACTTAGCCAACGACACGTGCTTTTGGGGACCTAATGGCCCCTACTGCGGGTCGGCAATCGGGCGACGGGCGCATGCGTCGTTTCTAGCCCGGATTCTGACTTAGAGGCGTTCAGTCATAATCCAGCACACGGTAGCTTCGCGCCACTGGCTTTTCAACCAAGCGCGATGACCAATTGTGCGAATCAACGGTTCCTCTCGTACTAGGTTGAATTACTATTGCGACGCGGGCATCAGTAGGGTAAAACTAACCTGTCTCACGACGGTCTAAACCCAGCTGAATACAGAAGAACATCGTCTTCTACGTCAATTCCTTCTTTCTGTAGCAACTCGAGCAATACCTTGGGGCTAATTAAAATCTCATTCTCTAGCAACTCAATCAGCATGACACCCAATTCCGAAAAACCAATTCTTTCTACCATCCGGTGCTTAGACATGAGAGCCATGGCTTGATAATTGACGTGCCCAAGACGGGCATGCCACAATCTCGTGATGTCATCCGCTTTAGTCATCAGGCATTCCTGTTTGTTAGTCTCAATAATAATTTTGTAAAGTCGATTGGCAGATCGTTTTACCTTCATCAATAATCTGTCTTTGTTGTCGTAGATCCTCAGAAATTCTCCCTTGAGTTTCACATTATTTCCTTCTTCAGAAATCTGTCCCAATTATATGATGTTATTACGTAGACTAGGTATATAATACACCTCTCGCAGCATCTTTTCTTCTCCATTTTTGCACAGTAATATCACAGTGCCCTTTCCTTTTATCTCGACTTTTGAACCATCTCCAAAACGCACTACACTAGATATACTCTCATCCAGTTCTGCAAACTTTTCTTTAAAACCTGTCATATGACTGCTTGCACCATTGTCCAGGTACCAGACATTCGATTCGCCTTCACATTCTCCACGCCTTGGAAGTTGAGTAAATAGCAGTTTGTCCTCATTCAGGAGAAGCTTTGACGAGTCTTTATCATGTTTAGCCAAGAGTAGGGCCATTTCATCATCTTCCATCGCAGCCAAATTCGCCTCCGCTTCTTGTGTTTCCTTGTGTTTCCTTTTCCTGCATTCTGAGGCGAAGTGACCATAGATATTACAGTGAAGCATTTGATAACACTCTTGTCAAACTTTCCACGGCCTCTCTGCCTTGTGGATCTGTCACCATTGTTTCGCTTCAGCCATTCTTCACGCGTCAATAGAAGCTTTTTGTTGGCTCCTTCTCGTTTAGCCTATTCCTCTTCTGTCAACATGAGTTGAATCTCCTTCGTTTCTGTCCTTCCTTTTACTCGTTCTTCATGTGCCTTGAGTGAACCCACAGCTTCTTCGACAGTCATGCTCTCGATGTCTCCAAATTGCTCCAGTGTTGAAGTTATCTGTAGGAATCTGGCAGTGACAGCACGCAGAAGTTTCTTTACGACGTATGATTCTTCCATCGTTTCACCCAAAGCTCGAATATTTGTAACGAGGCTATTCATTCTCATGTGAAAATCTTCAAATTTTTCATTGTCACCCATATTCAGCATTTCGAATTCAGATTTTAGGGTCTGAATCCGTGCCTTCTTTGCTTTGTCTGCACCTTGGCATAAGGTTCTTATCATATCCCAGGCGTCCTTCGCTGTTCCTTTGTTCGCAATTGAGAGCAATACATCTTCGGGAATTGCCTGATACACCATTGCTAGCGCTATCTTATCTGTCTTCTCTTCGACAGAAACATTGGGATCTTTTGGCTCTACTGCATTCCAGACCCCTTGCGCTTGCATATAAACTTTCATTTTGATAGCCCAAGCTGTATAATTACTTCTATCCAGCATTGGGTAGCTCAGGCCGTACGAACCTCCTTTTCCTTTGTTCACCTCCATCGTTAGTGAAACAAATACGTCTGCTAAGACCTTCAGGCTCAGATCTGATTTATTAGGTAATAGAGAGACTATTAAATAGTCCAAATTGAGTAGATAAAAAGACAGCACAATGAGAAAAAGAAACGGATAAATTCAAAGGACACGATTAAAGTTTGAGATTAAATGCAACAATTCATGTGTGGTATCTATAGGCTTCTCTTTTTAGTTTTTAGGATTTCTCGCTTCCTATTTCCTGCTTCTAGCCTCAAGTCTCAAGCCTCCTATCTCAAAAGACTTTCAGTCAAAGTCGAATCCCAGTAACAGGTTCAAGTGTCAAACCTCGTCTCTTAAAAGACTTTGAGTCAAAGTCAATCCCAGTAACAGGTTAGTTTTTAATAGTTCACTCGATTATAAAACCCCAATATTTTGTATTTAAATAAGGGTGTGATTTAGATGCAAGATAGGTGCAATTTTGTTGTTTCTTCTCAGTTTTGCTCTCACTTACTGAGTTTTATTTATTTTTACCTACTCCAGTTTGTGTTCCACCTAAATCTTCTCTAAAATATTGTTAAATAAAATTCACTAACATATGAAGTTGTGGGTTTGGTTTTGTGACAATTAGTGTTGATGAAGCAGAGAAAGCTGTTGATAAGTTTGTTTGTCTGATGAAGAGGTTAATCAGTGTCAGAGTTCATTGTCTGTTTGTCTGATGAATTATGTGTTTCATTTGTGTTTCTTATATGTTCGTATTTCGAATTTAAGGACTCTATATGAAAGAGTGAAAGGAAATTTCCTACTGGCTGCTACAGATTTAAGGGGTAGTACCGTAGTAATTATTATAATTTCTTTTCTTTTTGATGTTTCTCATATATAAAAAATTCACAATTTAGAATGATTTGGGTTTAACACTTTGATAGCAAAGACAAACTTGTATGATTTTGTGTTTCTACCTTTGTACTGAAAGGAGGATATTAGTCATTTAGAACATTGCACAAGCTTTTATAAACCTATAATTTCTAGAACTTAAAATCTAATAATCCTGAGAAACTTTATTATTTCTAAGTAAAAAGCCTAATTGAGACCCTACTTATATATCTTCAGCCTATCTCTTATTCCTCTCCCTGTCGATGTGAAGCTGAATCAGTAGCCTTCCTTCTTCTCAGACTCAGCTCTTCGTCCCTCAGGTACTGTTTCTGATTTCACTGTGTTTTTTATTGTCTGCTTGAATTAGTGGTGTGTTGGTCACAAATTATAAGAGAAAACTTGTGTGGTTAATTATAAATCAGATGCAAGTATTGTTTTTTATCCATTGAAGATATAGTTAAGTCTGTATAATGCCTTGTTGAGGTCTATATAAGTAGCTTTGATTCATTTGTATAGGGTGAGTTTCAGTTTATTACTCATTATGGTGTGATTGATTATTTCTTATAAAGGTTTAGAATTTGTTATTAGGAGCTAGTGAGCTAATTTAAAAATGGTTTACTAATCTGCAAATTATAACAACTACAAATTGAGAGTAGATTTGCCTTTAGATTATATGAAGTTCCAATAATTTGAAGCGGCCAAATCTTGCATTTTGGTTTATATGATATAATTATGATGGTGATAGCAATCTTTTTTGGTGGGTTTCTATTTTTTTATTCTATATCATAATATTTATTTCTGTTTTTTGGGTAGGTTTTTTATTTCTAATTCAATACTATAATTTTTGTTTTTGTTTTTTTCTTCTTTTTGTATTGAATCCCTACCTGCCTTTTCTGATTGTTGGCTAATATTAATACGTGTCCCACCTGCATAATTTAATCACAAACATATTTCATTCCTAATTCGTCTCTTTCAGCTCTTCTAACATACAGTAATACTCTCCGTTATATTGTAACGCTCTAATCTTGCTCAGAAGATAGTATTAACTAAGATTGTTAACTTTTGGTGATTCGTGCTGTTTTATCAGTTCTGTAGTGTGTTACCATCTTTATCACCAAAGATGGTAGAAGATTATATTTTTAATGCAAAATTGTTTGTGTTTTTTTATGGGCTACAGTATATTATTAAGATGCCATGGATACTATGGGTGCATTCGAAAAAATGCAAAAAAATAACTTATTATTTGATATGTATTTATTTAAATGTTTTACAAACTAATTTGTTTTTTTTTTATCTTATATGAATTAAGAAAAGATTTGAACGCTAGTGAAAATAAAAATAAATGTAAGTTTATTAGGTTTTTCCTTTTATGTGTTTGGTATCTACTTGGTGTTTGTTTTTTTTCATGGGAGGAAGAAATGAATATTTGATATGAACACATTAGTATTGTGATTATGTGGACTGGTGTCGGGAAGAGCCCAATACTCTGAAGCATCTTGTTTGGTCATCTCTACATTCTGGCTGCTTTTGCCAGATTATCAATGGATAAGGAAACTATCAACAAAGCTTTTATAAATAAGAATACTAACAGAGATCACTACAGACCTGTTCTCAGTCAACAAATTATAGCTTGTGTGGTTAAAAATCAAAACAGAGCATCTACAGACTCTGATTTTCCAGCAAAACAACCAACAAAACAGTTGCAAGATGATTTCTAAATAAATGATGCAGCATCAATAAATCTAAAAATACATTGGCTTAAAGCTCTATACCAATCTAACAGCTATATTCCATATGCAATTCAAAAAAAAAGGTGATCATATATCTCTACAATTTTCAAAACAAGATAAAGAACATTTAATGGTTGCATCAAGATTGACTCTAATTAGAAAGTTTTCCAAAAATATTCTTAATAGACAAACTTTGACACAATTTTATATGCTCGAAAATTTGCAGGTGATTACAGTATTTCAAATTGGAATGCTCGTCATATCATGCTAGAATTCACCCTAAAATACGATCTCCGTAAACTATGGGTCAGGAACGTATGGACCGTTGGTCAGTTTGCCATGAAAATCCTTAAATGAAGTCCATCTTTCAACCGGAAATTGAAAGTTCTATTATTCCGGTATTGATTAGATTAGCCAAAGTTCCAGAATATATGTATAATTATTCAGTTATACAGACTATTGCAGCCACCATTGGCATCCAATAAAGATTTCGGTTCTAGATAACATGACAATTCGCAATGCATGCTACGTTTGGATTGAACTGGACTTTACAAAGGTGTTACAACACCACATTTGGGTTGGTTTTGGTGACAGCGAGGGGTGTTGGCTCGAGATAAGTTATAAGGATCTCCCTCAATATTTCCAATTATGGAATTAACTAGTCACGGTCTTGACATCTGTAAGAAATTTAAATCTAAAACTCAGGAATTTGAGGAAGAAAATATACATGTTACCTATGATTCTAAAGATCTTGAAAGTCCAACAATCAAACCTCCCAAAGTCAAATCAATAGTCATAAAGTCTTATAAAGATTCCAGCAATCATGATAATGGTGATGTTGATAAAAACTTGAAGTACTATACTAATGATCGAAGGAAGTTAAATCAGAAAAAATTCATCTCAAATCCTTACTAAAGATGTGCATAACCGAGTCAAGACTAAAGAAATTCACATTACCTCTAAAGAGATTGATATTGTCACCAATGAAGAGATTGATATTTGGTGTGGTTAATTTATGTCTGAGGGTAATTAGGTAATTCGTTTAGAGTTTTGTGGAAGTTTATAGGTATTTAATATTTTGAGTAGAGAGTAGAGGGAGAATTAAGCTGCCTGGTTGCAGTTAATTTTCATTACCCATATTTAATGCAGGTGGTTGGGTATTTATACCCTTACATCTGGGCTTTATGGGTTTTCGGGTCATGTTTAATGGACCCGGGTCATGTTTAAAGACCCATGAGCTCTTAGTAGGGGAGCAAGCAGCTTAGTCAAGAAGTGTTTAGGTTTTTTAGTACTTTTGTCATAGTTCGAACAGTCCAATGGGCTAAGTGTTCGAAGTGGTCTGTCCGGTCTGGTGGCCTTGGTCCGATCTGTCCCTGTTCGGAGAAGAAGCAGTTTTCGGACTCATCAGGAGCCCCTTTTTTAGGTGTTTGTTCAAATGCCTTTGTCAAAAACCTGAAAAACAGTCTGATGTCTAGGGGCAGTTTTAATCCGGATAGATCTGTTCGTGTTGTGGCTTTATCCGGACTAATAAAGCTTCGTGAATCCAAACGGTTTTTTGCAAGAGTTTATGGGACACGTGTCACTTTTTGGTTGGTTTCTTCAGCCTTTTTCTCACCTTGAATCTCGCACCCACCTTCTTCAAAAAGTAACCTCTTCATTAAAGAGGGTGACATCAGCGCCGTCTTTTAATCATTACCAATCTTTTTGAATTCTCCTAGGAATCAAACTCCTTTTTCAGATTCACCATAAATTGAAACACTTTCTACTGTTTCACCGTCACTCTCACTTTTACTCTGCAAATCTTCAAAGCTTTTTCCTCTCCAAAACAAATTTTTACCCAGTTTGTTTATGTTCACGGCTCGGAACGCTTTGGTCAAAGGCGGGTGGCTCAACCTCTCTGAACTAGAAAAGGCGCAAAAGGTCGAAAGGGAAAGGCGCATTGCGGCAGGTTTACCCACCTCTCCTATTGACAAACCAGTGACTGCTGCCACAGAGTCAGACCAGGGCTCTTCTTCTTCAAAAGGCGTCAAACCGAAAAGGTTATTTCAAGCCAATCTCTCACCCATCATTTCCGGTTCTTCGGTTCAAGAATTGGAACCTGTTGTTGAGCCAGGTGTAACTGCTACCAGCTTCAAGAAACCCTCCCCCTTCATAGCTATGGGGTCAGACACCGAAAATTCCCCTCAAAAATTAGTTGATCGGAGAAAAGGCCGGTTGGTCAAGGGTCAAGCTTCTAAGAGCACTCCTTCAAAATCGGGTGCCAAGGACAGCAGCACTGGGTCAGAAGTTCCCATCAGAGCTCCCAAGGACAGGTTGTTCGGTCCGGAGGGTAGCGGCGCAAGCCTTCGAAGAGAAACATCTATATCAGAGCCCCAACCGGAAGCCAGAAACCAAGAAAATAATGAAGCTCAGCAGTCCGGAGATCAGGCTGAGCCAAATCTAGACCTTCCTTTTGCCACTGCTGCTGAAAACCCCTCATCAATCATGGAGGAAGTAATGTAGGACTCTATTGAAGAGGCTCCATTCGAGTCTGAGCCTTCCGGACAGACCAGTAGTGCTGTTGCTGCCAAAAAAGATAAAGGCAAGGAGAAGTTGTGCTTGAGGCATCCGGATCTGCCGGAGAGTCTTGAAGGAAGGGTGGGGCCTTGTTATCACAAGGTCAATGTCAAGTACCTCCTCGCCTTGCAAAATATTAACTACGCATCCGTCCACACAGCTGAACTGGGCCGGATGCATACGAAGTGGGGAATTCCGGAGAATGTGAAGATACGAATCCCTATCAACCCCGAAACTCCCATGGACTGCAAATTGAGCGAAATAGTCATCTTCACGGAGCTGTTCAATTGGGGACTTAGATTCCCCTTGGACCCAGAAATTGTCAGATACTTCCATCTGATAAAGCTATGTCCGAGCCAGCTGAGCCCCAATGCTTGGTACACCCTCATGTCCTGCATTATGGCTTCCAGGCTCTTCGGGATTCCTCTACCAATGGAGGAGTTTGTTGTTGTGGCCAGTCTTTGCAGAAACCACCACATTCCCTTCTACCATTTCAACATGGGGGATAACTTCAAAGCTGTGGATGACTTGCTAGAGTCGGAGAAGAATTGGAGGACCCAGTTTCTGTTTGTTACTGGTGCTTGGGAGAATGGGAAGAAGATCAAGTCCGGAGTCAACCCAAGTCTTCTCACAAGCAGGTGGAGGAGTGACCGTAAGTCTCCTACTTTATATTTTTGTCTCTCTCTCTTTTTTTTTAAATCAAGTTTGTTTAATCTAATTGGTTTTATCTTTGCCTTAGCAGAACTGCCCAAGGACTTCAGTGACCACTTGAAAACCGGGCAGACCACTTGCACCAAGATCAACGCTTGGGCTGCTCAGAAGTGGGGGAACTGGTTCCATGCTGCTTTCACGGGGGGCAACTTAGCAAGGTCTCATCTGTGGAACACCACAGGTCGGAGAGACTTAACTTGGGAGGAACTCACCACCCAGCCTCCTCCGGATGTAGTGCTCAAGAGGACGCATGAGCCGGACGGGACACTTTACTTGCCAGGCCGGGCCAAGGCCCCGAGTAAGATGAAAGGAAAAAAGAAGGGCAAGAAAGTTGTGGGTGGAGCTAACCCTGCTGAAGTGGAGGAGGATGTTCCAATGCATCCGGAGGGGCCAGCCCCCAGTCAAATTGATGCTGCTCTCCTGGAAGCGGTAGAGCAGGAAAGTGTTAGGCAAGAGGTTCACTCCCCAAATCCTCCAAGGGCTTCCAAGAGAGACCATAAATGGGGAGCTGAGAGCAAAGATAGGGAGGCCAAGAAGAAAAAGACCTCTAAGGGTAACGAACTCTCTCTCCGACCTCCGAAGCCTCTCCCCCAGGTTGACCCCACTAACCCAACACAAGCAGAGGAGATACCTGGTGACTTCCAAACCGATGAGGTCGAAGGGGGAGGTCTTAGCATTGATGGGGTAGACATTACTGGTCTTGGTGGGCTTTGCAAGTACTTTATCAATCTCCCCAGAGATGATTTTGCTGGACCTTATCTCCCTTCGAGCACTTCAAACACAGTCACTTTTAATGGTAAGACCTTTACTGTTTCAAGTGAAAGGGATGTTATAGCTCACTCGTTATTAAGCAATGTTCAGCCGGTGCTCGCGTTGGAGAGGCAAGTTCGAAATCAGGCAGACATTATCAAAGACCTCAAGTCTGACAAAGAGAGGTTGTCCGATGACCTTCGTACTGCCACCTCAAACGCTGCCATTCTAAAGGGAAAAAACGAGGAGCTGAAGAAAAGCCAAGAGGTGAGTACCACAAAAGTCGCCACTCTAGAGAACACTATCACAGAGCTCCAGGAGAAGCTGTCCGGATTGGAGAAAGATCTTATCTCTTCAAAAGATGAGACCAAGGCCAAGGACCAAATTATCACCAACTTGACCAGTGATAAAATTGCTCTTGAAAACGCAGTGTCCCAAGCTGCAGGGGAGAAAGCTGATCTGCTAAGGGAGCAAGAGGCCAAGATCCAGGCTAAGATCGATGCTTATGCCAACAACGTGATAGACACCCAAGAGGAAATGTACGCCAAGGTGAGATCGGACATGGTCCTGCTCTTTCATGATAAATTCCCGCAGAGGAACCTGGGGGATTTATGGCTCCACGTAGAGCCTGAAGACCTCTCATATCACACAATGGCCGAAGGCGACAGGTATGAAGTCTCCAGTGCATCCTCATCTGATGACGAAGAGAAAACCGGGGAGAGCCCAGACGAAGAGGAAGGTGATCCCAATGGGAAGAAGAAGATAGATGAAGCTGAGCCATCTTCAAAGGCTCAGCCTTAAATTATGAATTATTTTTTACTTTTTATGTTTTCTAAACTAAAGTCCTTGGAAGGCCAAGGCACTCTTTTTGTAAGTGTATCTGAACGGATAGACCTTTTACCCTGTTTTAACAATTTGAAAGTCCTTGGAAGGCCAAGGCACTTAAGTTATTTCAATGAATATCCTTGTTTTGCATAATTCTCACATTCTTTCATAGTCTGTTCCAATTTTGATGGCTAGTGTTTAAATAGCCCTTAGTTATTTCATAATGAGAGTGTTTAAATTCTCCGATGACGAATGTTTAAGTGGTCATCACTCTTTTATTTCAGTTCGGATGGTGTCACAAAAGACAAAGTAAGAACACTTCAAAATTGTTTTAAGAAGGCATCAAAATTTATTTAAAACCCGGACACCTCATTAAAACCTCCCCGCGCCACCAGGGTAGGAAATAGTATGCCCCCAAATATTTACATGGATGTTTAAACAAGTAAATATTTACACAAATGTTACTCCAAGTACGTCCGGAGATGTTCGATATTCCAAGGGTGGGTCAGAACTCTTCCATCCTTGTCTTCCAGCCAATATGTTCCAGGTTTAAGCCTTTCAACAACCATATAAGGTCCTTCCCAAGTTGGGGCCAATTTTCCGAGCAGCTTTTCTTTAGTGTGTAAGAAGACTTTCCTCAATACCTTGTCCCCCGGTTGAAAATCTCTTCTTTTAACTCTAGAAGCAAATTTGCTCCTCATTAAACCCTGATAGTGTACAGCTCTAAGGTGAGCTTTAACTCGTCTTTCTTCTATTAGGTCGAGCTGACTTCTAATTGCCACTTCGTTAGCGCATTCGGAGAAGTTGTGAACACGAAATGATGGGAGAGTTGCTTCTATGGGATCTATTGCATCCATCCCATAGACCAAAGAAAAGGGTGAATCCTGTGTTGCAGCCCCAGGTGTTGTCCGGTAGGCCCACAAAACTTCTTGTAAATAGCTAGGCCACTTCCCAACAGCCCCTTCCAAATTCTTCTTTAAACCGGACAGTATAGTTCTGTTAGCCACTTCAACCTGACCATTTTCTTATGGGTAGAAAGGTGAAGAGAAACAATGTTGTATACCCCTTGAGGCACAAAAACTCTCCATTTCCCTATTGTCTAACTGTGGCCCATTGTCCGTTGTTATCTTTTGTGGGACACCAAATCTGTAACAGATGTTGGATAGAATGAATTTTATGACAGCTTTTGACGTTGTTCCTGCTAGAGCGGCTACTTCAATCCACTTCAAAAAGTAATCTATAGCAACAATTATAGTTTTGCGCCCTCCGGATGCCATAGGGAGAGGCCCCACTAAGTCCAACCCCCAACGAGCAAAAGGTATAGGCTCAGAAATTGACTCTAAAGGAATGGCTGGGACATGAATTTCATTGCTGTATCTTTGGCATGGGTCACACCTTCTTACCAGCTCCTTAGCATCTTTCATGATAGATGGCCAATAGTAGCCGGCCAATAAAACTCTCCTTGTTAAAGCCCTGAATCCAAAATGAGCTGATCTTTCACCATCATGCAATTCGGAGAGAACTACTTGAGACTCATCATCCCCTAAACAGCGCAGAAGAGGTTTACTGTAAGACTTTTTATACAGAATGTCTCTCACTATGATAAAACCACGAGCCTTGTGTTTCAGTTTTCTTGCTTGTGATTTATCCGGAGGCACGATGCCATCAGAGAGGTACTGCGGGAGAGGGAATCTCCAATCCTTAAGTTGTTTCACCTGTACTTCAAGAATTTCTTCTTCTTTTCCCATATTAAGTTGAATGGAGGGGCTCTCCAGCACATGGATCCATGGATACGACTCTGTGTACGCTATGGTTGCCAATGAATCTGCCAACTCATTTTCAGTCCGAGGTATATGTTCATAAATAACGCTTTTAAACTTGAGTGCTTCATCTTTAAGAAGAAGTAAATACTTCACTAGCGGTTCCTTTTTAGCCTCGGATTGATCTTGGGCATGGTGGATAAGAAGCTGGGGGTCACTCAATAGCTTGACCCTCTTGGCCCCACAAATAAAAGCTAACTTCAAACCGGCTATAGCTGCCTCGTACTCAGACTCATTATTGGATGCCCTGAAAGCAAAACATATAGCCTGGTACATTTTGTCACCATATGGAGAAGTCAAGCACACTCCTGCCCCACATCCCATAGTGCTGGATCCACCATCCGTCCGGACGACCCATACCTTTTTGTCTTTCATGTCAGTAGTCTGCTCCGAATCTCTGTCGGAGTGAAATTCAACCAAAAAATCAGCCACAGCTTGGGCCTTGACTGCTGTTCGAGGAGCGAAATCAATGTCGAAATCCCCCAATTCTACCGACCACTTAGTCATCGTACTTGAAATGTCTGCTTTTTGGAGGACATTCTTCAAGGGAAAAGAAGTCCGGACGATGATAGGATGAGCCTGGAAATAAGGCCTCATCTTTCTTGCAACTATCACCGGGGCCAATGCTAATTTTTTAAGCTTCAAATAGCGCATTTCTGCATCTATCAAGCTTTTGCTGATGTAGTACACTAGATGGGGGTAATTATCTACTTCTCTCACCAACACAGCACTGATGGCACAACTTGAAACTGCCAAATATACGAAGAGTGTCTCCTCATCAACTGGTTTAAACAAGGTTTTGGGGGAGGATAGGTGCTTCTTGATCTCATTGAAAGCCTCATCACACTGTGAGGTCCAATCGAATCCCTTTGCACCCTTCAAGGTTTGAAAAAACGGGGCGTACCTGTCCGAAGACCTTGAGATAAATCTGTTTAAAGCAGCTAACCTCCCCGTTAGCCATTGTACTTCTTTAATATTTCGAGGAGGCTCCATTTGGAATAGAGCATTAAGTTGGTCTGGATCGGGCTGTATCCCATATATAGCCTAGAAACTTCCCGTATTGCACTCCGAACACACATTTTTCTGGATTTAACTTCAAATTCACTTTCACCAAGTTGGTAAAAGTTTCTTGGGGTCAGCCAACTGCAATTGCTCATCCACACTCTTTACCATCATGTCATCGATGTATACTTCCATATTCCTTCCAATCTGATCGACAAAGGCTTTGTTCACCAATCTCTGATAAGTAGCTCCAGCATTTTTCAATCCAAATGGCATCAGCTTGTAGCAATGAAGACCCCTATCAGTGACAAACGTGGTATGCCCTTGATCCTTCGGATCCACTTGGATCTGATTGTATCCGGAGAAAGCATCCATAAAGGATAACAGCTTATTCCCAGAGGTGGAGTCTACTAGCTGGTCAATCCGGGGAACTGGATACAGATCTTTTGGGCAAGCCCTATTAAGGTCTGTGAAGTCAATGCACATACGCCACTTGCCATTTTTCTTTTTCACCAAGACCGGATTGGCAGTCCACAAAGGATACTGAGACTCCTTGATATGCCCCATCTTTGTGAGCCTGTCAACCTCTTGCACAATAACATCAGCCTTTTCCTTGGTAAAAACCCTTCTCTTTTGAACGACTGGTGCTACATCTTTCCAGACAGATAGGTGGTGTGATATCACACCTGCTGGAACCCCGGTAACATCAGCATTGCACCAAGCAAAAACATGCTGATGGCTTTTCAAAAACTTTAGCATCTCTCTTTTCAGATCGGGTGGCATTCTGGACCCTATTTTGACACTCTTCCATTCTTCTAAATAATGTGTTTATACCTCTTCGATTGGTATTAATACTCCAGGGGTCTCTCTGGGGTCATCAATTTCACCCTCACCCCCAGAAAGCCCCTCAAATTCCTATTGCTCGTTGATACGAACTGCCCCCAACGTCCGGGGCGCCAGGGCTGTAGCATAACATTCCCTTGCAACCTTCTGACTGCTTCGGACAACTCCCACTTGTCCTTGAACAGCATATTTCAAACACTGGTGAACTGTTGAGGCCACTGCATGCATTTTAGAGAGCCAAGACCTCCCCAAAATAGTATTATAGCAAGTGGGACAATCTACCACAATAAAAAGTATCCAGACCATCTTCTTGAAAGGGCCTTTGCCCAACAAAACTTCTTCTTCGAACTCCCCGATCACATCTGCTGAGCTACCAGTAAAGCCCACAATTAACTTTTCCGAACTCTGAATTACGGATGGATTTTTCATTCTATTGTAAGTGGTTAAGAAAAGGATATTGGCTGAGCTTCCAGCATCCACCAAGATTCGTCTTATGTCATTGCCCCCAATAGATGATCCTATGACAACAACATCTTCATGAGGGCCACCTATATCTCTTAAGTGATCTTCATCAAAAACAATGAAGGGGAATGGAATTTGAGATTGATAGGAGGTCATGCCTCCTTCTAGCTGGGTAGCCAAAGTATAAATGTGCCTCTTCCTCGAAGAAGCAGTAGGAGCTGTCATAGTATCTCCTCCAAAAATTGCCAGTGACTCAAAAAACTTGATGAGCCCGGAGACAGTTCTAGAGGATTCCTCAATTGTACCCACTCTATTTCGAGTTGGATCAGAATCCAAGTATTCAGATTCCACATCAAACCTCTCGATTATAACCATGGCTCCCTCCGGAGCAGCATTACTTGGACCAACCCGGTGAGTATTGTCAATCCTGGTACCTCCTCTTCTTTTGACATAAGCCCCCAGCTTTCCCCTTTCGATTAAGTTCTGAACTTCTTGTTTTAAAGCTATACAATCATCGGTCGTATGTCCAATATCATTGTGATATTGGCAGAAAGAGTTATTGTGATGTTCCCTATGAGATTGCAGCGTGGCCGGTCTTCTATAGTGCACATCTTCCTTTGTTTTATCATATATGGTAACCACACTTTCTTTTAATTCTGCGAACCACTCCGGTTGAACCCAAGGCCCTCTCTTGTTTCTGGATTGCTGACTCTGAGTAGGTGCAGCTGGCTGAGACTGAGCTTTAGCACTGCCATGCGCCTGTCTGGTCTCTTTTGCCTTGTTCCCGAACTGATTCTGATTGGGATTTGGTGCCACCGGGATGGACCTCACCTGTCTGTGCACCCTGTTTTTCTTTGTTTCATCAACGTTAATCTGTTTTCCAACCTGATTCAGCAACCCTCCCCAAGTCATGGCCTTTTTTCTGGTCACTGAATCAGCCAAATTGTCAGTGTTCAATCCCTGTCTTAAGGATGCTATTGCCACGTGTTCGAAGCAATCAGCCAACCCATTCTTGGTGTTCACAAAACGACTTATATATTCTTTTAAGGATTCATTTGGTTCCTGGGCACAATGGATTATTGTGTCTCCATTGCCCTTTAGTTCTTTACTCCCAACGAACTGCCTTCGAAAGGCCACCCAAAAAGTATCGAAATTCTTGATACAGCCTTGTGGTAGGCTGTTATACCATTTTAGAGCACTCCCCGTAAATGATTGGGAAACTTCTCTGCAAAGTAGCTTATCATCGTCATCAAATTTCATCATGAACTTTTTAAATTGTTCCAAATGGTTGTCCGGATCAGTACTGCCATCGTACTTTTCCATTTTGGTGCTGTCAAACCTCTTAAGGAGGTTTCCCGACAGAATTTTGGAAGATAATGGAGATTGCCTCCAATTTCTGTCATGACTGAACACAGTATCCTCATTGGGAGTTGCAAAGATACCTGGTTCATCGTGGAAAGCGAAAGGATCCATCAGCATCCGGTCTACATGCCTCCGGCTGTGGAATGACCTTTTGCCGATATTCTTCTTCATCTTTCCATGTCTATTCCTTTTTCTTGAATATTTTTTGATCTGCTTTTGCTTCTTCTTAGTTCGACCCTCATCGCTGCTAGAGGATACGGATTCTTCAACTCCCTCATCATCCGAAGAGCTATAAGAAGACTCTGAGCCTGAGTCAGAACTCTCCACTGGCTTAGACCGGTGAGACTTTTTGGAGCTGGCATGAGTCTTTTTGGTACTCACATGAGTCTTTGAAGGCTCATGCTCTCTGGGGTTATTGGTGTGATGAGCAACTAACACTTTTGACTTTTCTTTCATGCCCATCTTAGCCTTTTCTGCCCTCAGAGCTTCTATTTCACCCTTTAACCTATCGCGCTCTTTGATAGTGTACTCATCGTTTTCACCCACCACTTCGAGCAAAACTGGTGGTACTTCCGGGGCGTCCGGATTCATTCATACTGATTTTTCTTGTTGGTTTCGAATGCTCGATTCAGGCACCTTCGTGATCCCACTGTGGTCGCCAATTTGGTGTGGTTAATTTATGTCTGAGAGTAATTGGGTAATTCGTTCAGAGTTTTGTGGAAGTTTATAGGTATTTAATATTTTGAGTAGAGAGTAGAGAGAGAATTAAGCTGCCTGGTTGTAGTTAATTTTCATTACCCATATTTAATGTAGGTGGTTGGGTATTTATACCCTTACATCTGGGCTTTATGGGTTTTCGAGTCATGTTTAATGGACCCGGGTCATGTTTAAAGACCCATGAGCTCTTAGTAGGGGAGCAAGCAGCTTAGTCAAGAAGTGTTTAGGTTTTTTAGTACTTTTGTCATATTTCGAACAGTCCAATGGGCTAAGTGTTCAAAGTGGTCTGTCCGGTCCGGTGGCCTTGGTCCGATCTGTCCCTGTCCGGAGAGGAAGCAGTTTTCGGACTCATCAATATTGTCACCAATGAAGAAGAAGTAATAAAGGCTATTAAGTCTCTTGATTAAGACTACAACTTATCTCCTTCCCTGGATTATGAAAATATGATATCAGACATCCATACTCCTACTCAAGACAATATATGAAGCTTACCTACTACACCTATTCTAAAGAAGAAGGACTTGGGAAAAAAATTTCAAGAGCTTCTCAACAAAAAACTAAAATAAACTAAAAACAAGAAAAAAGGAGGATCTTTAGTCATCAATGATAAGGTCGGATCTTTTTGGAAGGACACTCTTAGCCGTTTGGGTATATCTTGGACCATGCAAACTAAGAACAATCCGACGAGTCAATATGTGACTCAGTTGTGTGCTAAATATTGAATCGGATCCATAATCCGACCCATAAGGCCCATGGGTCAAAGAATTAGTATAAATACCCCAACCAACTTCATTTAAGAGGTTAGACTTTTTCTAAAAACATTAAATACAAGCATACACCTCCTTTATCTCACTACTCCCAACCCAAAAAATAAGATTCAATTCATGAACTTCCTAAAATACCCTCCAACTATAAATTATCCTCACCAAATTGGCGACCACAGTGGGAGACGACGGTGCCTGAATTACAGATTCAAAACCAGCAAAAAAACCAGTTCGGATGGATCCAAATGTACAAAATGCTCCACCTCCAGAGGTGGAAGGAGTGAAATAAAATAATGAACACAATTCTGTGTCTCATGTCAATTATAATGATAATGAAAAACAACTCATGTAAAAAGAGTGTAATCAACTAAGGGATGAAATTGAGGCTTTACGAGCCCCGAAACAAGCAGAAAAATGAATGAAATAAAAATCTTGTGCGTCAACGCTCCACCCTACTGATAATCCTGGTGAAAATGAGCAGTCCATAAAGACTCATCTCAGCTCCAAGAAAACGCATCAATCCAAACGAATGAAGAGTTCCACGTCAGAGTCTTCTAGCAGTTCATCTAAAGATTCGGAGCTTGAGGAGTCAGTCTTATCTAGTAATGATGAAGGTTGATTAAAGAAGAAAATAAGGCTGACCAATAAGCATTCAAGAAAAACGGATAGACATGGTAGGCTCAAAAATTATCAAGGAAAAATGAAAGGATCAACTGATCAGCATATTGACGGCTCGCTGATTGATCCATTTGCTTTCCAATCTGAACCCAGTATTTTTGTTACTCCGAATGAGGATACTGTTTTTATTCGTAGCCAAAATTGGAGGCAATCACCTTTGTTTTCAAAAATACTTTTCGGACACCTTCCCAAAAGATTTGATAGTTCCAAGATGGAAAATTAGGATGGAAAATTATGATGGAAGCAAAGATCCAAACAATCATCTTGAACAATTTAAAAACTTCATGATGAACTTTGATGACGATGACAAGCTGTTATGTAGGGATTTCTCTGAAATTTTTTAGGGAAGTTCCCTCAAATGGTATAATAGTCTCCCCAAGGATCTATAATTTTTTATATATATATATTGGGTTGCATTCCGGAGACAATTTGTTGGAAGCAAGGAGCTTAAGGGTAATGGTGACAAAATTATTCATTGTGCCCAAGAACCGAACGAGAGATTGAAATAATACATTAGTAGGTTTATAAATACGAAAAATGGGCTGACTCACTGCTTTGAACAGGTTGATATTGCATCTTTGAGGCAGGGCTTGAGTTCGGGTAATTTGGCTGATTCTGTGATCTGAACAAAAAACTATGACCTTTGGGGGAATGTTGAATCAAGTCGGAAAACATATTAATGTTGAGGAGACGAAGAAATCTAGAGTGCCTCGCCAGGTCAGATCCACAACTACAGCATCAACACCTCGAACAACTAACCAGTCCGGTTACAGATCAAAGAAAATTGGGCAGAGGTCTCATCGGCCCATGCAGAATCAATCCAACCAGAACCAGAACCAACAAGTTAGAACTAAAATGGGACCTTGAGTTCAACCTGAACTGTTTGCTGAACTGTTTGCTGAATTGGGAGAAAGTATGGCTACAAAATATGATAAAACTAAAAATGATGTACACTTTAGAAGGTCGGCCGCATTACAGTCTCTTAGGGAAACCTCGAGTACCCGTTTCTGTAAATATCATAACGACGTGGGGCATAATACCTATGATTGAATAACATTAAAAGAAGAGGTTCATAATCTCATTGAAATGGGTAAATTTAGAGCTTATGTTAAAAAACAAGAGGGCACCACGCCAGATAATGCACCATCCAACACTAATACTCCCCGAACTACTCCTTCAGTACTTCCTGGAACATCTAGACAGGAGGATACCATGGTAATTGTTGAAAGTTTTGATGTGGATTTTGAGTACCTTGATCCGCATCCAAGTTGGAATCAGGTAGGGGTGATAGTGGACAAGACTGCTGTTGTTTCCGATCTGGTTAAATTTTTTTAGTCTTTAACCATATTTGGAGGAGATACTATGATTGCACCTTCTAGTTGTTCCAGAAAAAGGCATATCAACAGCTTGACTACTCAATTAGATGGGAGATTGTCCATACATCTATACCAAACTCCAGCTCCTTTCATAGTTTTTGATGAGGATGACCTGAGAGATATTGCAGGACCTCTTGAAGACGTCGTAGTAATAAGGACATCAATAGGAGGAAATGATGTACGTCGACTCCTGATTGACACAGGCAGTTCAGCAAACATATTATTTTTGAATACCTATAAACAGATGAAAAATCCCTCAGTTATTCAAAGTTTGCACAAACTAATGTGGGATTCACTGAGAGTTCGACAGATGTAATTGGAGAATACGGAGAGGAGGTATTGTTGGGAAAATGGCCTTTCAAGAAAACGATGAAGGTATTTTTTGTTGTGGTTGACTGCCCAACATCTTACAATGCTATATTTGGGAGATATTTTCTCTCCAGGATGCATGTTGTAGCCTCTATTGTCCATCAGTGCTTAAAAAACGTTATGGGTGCACAAATAGGTGTTGTCTAAGTTAGTCAGAAGGTAGCTAAAGAATGTTATATAACAGCTCTTACCTCGAAGTCTTTGGAGGTAGTCAAAGTTAACAAAGAATAACAACTATTAGCCCTCCACCAAAGAGAAGAATGAAATTGATGATCCAATGGAGGCTCCTAGTGTTAAAATACCTATAAAAGAAGTTGAAGTCCACTCCCAGGCCAAGGGAAAAATGTTAAAATTGGTACTAAGTTGCCACCAAGTTTGAAACAAAGGCTATTGTATTTCTTGTCGGATAATTTACATGTGTTTGTATGGTGCAATGATGATTTCATAAGTTGTTGGTTCGAACTGATGTTGGACCGGTCGTACAAAAAAATAAGGTCATTTTCCAAAGAAACAACAGATGTGATTGTGTAAGAAGTTGATCGGTTGACCAATATGGGCCACATCAAAGTATCTCAATACCCATTGTGGACTGCCAACCCTGTTTTGGTCAAGAAAAAGAATGGCAAATGGCGCATGTGTATTGAACTCACTGATCTTAATAAGGCATGTCCTAAAATCCTTATCCCGTTCCTTGGATAGATGAGTTAGTGGACTCTGCATCTGGGAACAAGCTATTGTCATTCAGTAATACATTTTCAGGGTAAAATTAAATAGAAGTAGATCTGAAGGATCAAGACCACACAACTTTTATTAAAGACAGGGGGCTTCATTGCTATAAAGTGATTTCGTTCGGATTGAAAAATGTTGGGGCCACTTATCAAAGTCTAGCAAATAAAACATTTGTTAGTCAAATCGGCAAGAATATGGAACTATACATAGATGACATGATCCTCGAGGAAGATGCACACATATCTGACCCTCAAGAAACGTTTTTTAACTTAGAAGCCATCAATTTAAATTTGAACCCGGAGAAATGTGTTTTTGGGGTCCGGTCCGGAAAGTTCTTGGGTTATGTCATAAGCGAAAAAGGTATTCAGTCTGATCCGGATCAACTAAATGCTCTGTTGGCTATGGATCCTCCTCGGAGCACTAAATAAGTTCAAAGACTAATCGGACATTTGGCTGCGTTAAAAGGTTCATTTCACGATCATCTGACAAGTGTGCTCAATTTTTCCAAGTGTTAAGGAATGCCAAAGAATTTAATTGGTCTCCACAATGTGAGCACGCCTTCCTTGAAATCCGAAATCATACCTAAGACGATGTTCAAACCTATTTAGGGGGAGAAACTTTACATATACTTAGTTGTGTCAGAGTATACAGTGAGTTATGTGTTAGTAAAATAAGTGGATAGTTACCCCGGTCCGATATATTATATAAGCAAAAGTCTATTGGAAGCAGAAAAGAGATATTTGAAATTATAAAAGTTAGTCCTAGCATTGGTAATAACAGCCAAGAAAATGAGGCTGTACTTTTAAGCACATTCGGTTGTTGTCCAAACATCTTTTTCTTTGAAGAATGTTCTATAAAAAGCTGATATATCAAGCAGAATGACCAAGTGGTCAGTCGAGCTGGGTGATTATGATATTGATTTTGCGCCTCGAGTTGGAGTCAAGGCTCAAGCTGTGGCTGATTTCTTGGTAGAGTGTCATACTGAAAGGCCCTTTGAGCAAAGGCAAGCAAACCAGTCTAAGAAAGAATGGGTAGTCCGAACAGACGCCGGGTCTACTACCATGGGATGTGGAGCCAGAATTTGTTTAAATTCTCCTTATGGTGATACTATGTATCAAGCTATATGTTTTGGTTTTAGGGCCTCCAACTGAAACCAAGAGAAGTTATTTATCATTCTTAGGGACAGTCTGAAGCGAAGAAGGAACAATTGATAAAATATTTGTTGATATTAAGAGAAGTTGGTGCAAACTTTAAAGGTATCCAATACAAACATGTCCCTAGATCAGAGAACACTGTGGCTGACTCTCTAGCGACCATAACCTATTCTGAATCCTACCCATGGATTCTGATGCAAGAATTCGCTTCAATAGATTTAAGCCAAGAGAAGGGTAGAAGGGATGAAGAAAGTATGAGCATATTTTTCATTCAACCCAAAGACTGGAGGTATGATATTTTTCAGTTTATTTCTAATGGAGTTTTACCTTAGGATAAAGTCTTGGCTAAGAAAATAAAGTATAAGGCTCGTGGTATCCTGGTATTAAGAGAACTTCTTTATAATAAATCTTTCAGCAGACCCGTCTTACATTTCTTAGGATTTGAAGAATCCCAAAATGTTCTACGAACTGCACTATAGAGAAGTCTCTGCACATTGTGGCTATAAGACCTTAACCAGAAGAGTCTTGTTAGCAGGATACTACTGGCCAACGATAATGGCGGATGCCAAATATATAGTCAAGAGGTGTGATCCTTACCAGAGATATGGAAATAAAATCGATGTGCCAGCAGTTCCTATGCAGTCCATATATGAACCCATATATTTTTATAGATGGGGTTTGGATTTGGTTGGACTTCTTCCCGTTGCATCCGGAGGATATCGAACAATAATAGTGGAAATTGACTCTAAGTGGATAGAAGCACCACCCTTAGTGGAACCACTTCTAAGGCGGTTATAAAATTTATTTTATCCAACATATGTTGCAGATTTGGAGTTCCCCGGAAAATCACTATAGACAATGGGTTACAATTTGATAATAAAGACATCGAGATGTTTTGCACTTCTAGAGGAATTAAACACTATTTTTCTTCTCCTTTCCACCCCAGGCTAATGGGAAAATTAAAATTTCTAATCGAACGATCTTGTCATGATTAAAGAAGAATCTGGAGGGTGCTGCAGGAAAATGGCCAAGTTATTTGCAAGAGGTATTGTGGGCTTACCGAATTATCCCCGGACTGCTACACAAGAATCTCCTTTTGCCTCGTTTATGGGATGGATGCAATCACGTCCATATAAGCTACTTTACGATCCTTCAGGATCCAAAACTATTCCGAGCAGGAAAATGATATGGCAGTTAGGAATCAGTTGGATTTGATTGAAGAGAAAAATATCAAGGGCATATTTAAGAACACCATACTATCAGGGTTTAATGAGAAATGGATTTGCATCCAAGTTTAAAAGAATATAATTTCAGTTAGGAGGCAAAGTCTTAAGAAAAGTATTTTTGCATACTAAAGAAAAACAGTTCGAAAGCTGGCTCCAAACTGGGACGCTCCGTATGTGGTATGTGAAAGAGTCAAGCCATGGACATATAAACTTCAAGACAATGAGAGCAGAGTTTTGAAGTATCCATGGAACATTGAACATCTCACGTTATATTTAGAATAAAACTCTATTGTAAATTTTTTGCTTTCTTATATCTTAGTGTAAATATTAGGGGGGGCATACTTTTTCCTACCCTAGTGGCGCGGGGAGGTTTTAATGAGGTGTATGGTTTTTTAAATCAATGGTATCTTATAGCTTCTTCAAAATTCTTGTGAGTATTATGAGGAGATCGGATAAATTGAAAAAAATTCTTGTGAGTAGTATGAGGAGATCAGATAAATTGAATACTTATTAAACACCCTGGCTCTCAAATGAGATATTTTTTAGATGACTGGATTTACTAAACACTTAATTAGATTTATTAAACACTCGTTATCAGAGTCATTCAACACTATCATCCTTCAAAATGGAATGTTGTTAAAATGATTAAACACTTATTAAACAAACAGAAATATTAAAAACCACCTAAACATTAGCCATAAAAATAAAAAGGAGTTCATGTAAAAGAAAAAGTTAACATTATAACTTGATCGGAATGAGTCTAATCCACAGTCTAGAAAATGCCTTGTCCATCCAAGGACTTTGGTTCATAAAACAAGGGTTGAAAAACATAACAAAGTGCCTTGGCCATCCAAGGACTTGAGTTTTAAACACAAAATAGCATTATAACCTTAGGGCTTGTTCCCTTCAGTTTTTTCATCACCTTTATCTTTCTTGGGACTCTTAAGTTTAGCAATTGAGCTTTCACCAGTTCCTTCATAAGAATCATCTCCACTTGAATAACCATGTTTATCACTATCCACCATGGTATGGAAAGGCATCTCCTTGTATGGTACATATTTCCACAAAGGACCAAGGGTCCTCTTTGGAAATGTTTCATGGAATAGCAAAACCATGTCCGATTTGACCCCCTCGTCTTTTTTTTCAAGAGAATCCACCATCCCAACAACATACTTCTCTATGGCTGTAGCTATCTCTTGAGCCTTGTTGTCCTTTAGGGATTTGTTCTCTTCCTCTTTCCCAGAGAGTCTAGCTTCATTTTCTATTTGGTTAAATCAAATATTGTGTTAGTGGTGGTGGTGGTGGTGTGTCGCTCCTTCAAGGCTTTGATTTCATTGGAAGAATTGGTTTCCAAAATGGAGTATTTGGTTTGGATCTCCTCTTAAGAAATCTCGGACTGACGCGGTTTAGTAGCCAAATCCTCTTTCACTTTGTTTAAAGCCTCAATTTTGTTCAGAGTAGTGGTGAGATCGGTAGTCAAATACTGGTTTGATGTGGTAAGAGTACCAATGTTTGCAGCTTGCTCCCTGACTTGCCTCTCCAAGTCCACTATTGGCCTGATAAAGCAAAAACATGCATGGCCTAAGGTGTCATGTTCGCTTGACACCTCGAAATATTCGCCATTATAAATGACGACGTTGGGAATAGTGGACAGAGGGAAGGATCCAAAATCATCCTTGTCCATGTCACTGAAGTACATGTTGCAAAACTCACCAAGGTTAACCTCTTCCTCGTTAGATGGATGGTTAATCCTAGGAAGCCTTGGTGAAGGAGGGTCAACAGGTGCCTCTACTTGTGGAGGAGCATCATGTGGCAGTGTAGGATTGTCAACCAGAGGTCGGAGAATTGCCTCTGACCCCGAGTTTCTCTTGTTTTTCTTCTTTCATCTTCGGTCATCGCCTTCTTTGGCCTTTTATAACCTCTCTTCTTGGCCTGAAGGGATTGATTGGCTTTCCCAGTTTCCCTGACTATTGCAGCTACAGCCTCCAACAAGACAAAATTTATCCCTTCATGATTCTCCGAACTGGCTGCTTTGGGGTTTTAGGGAGGTGGGTCGGTTCCAGACATCTTCTTTTTCTTCATTTTATCTAGATAACTATGAGCTTTACTCCAAGCTGGTAAGTATAGATTTTCATCCTTTGCCTCTGTCCTCTTCAGCATAACATCTGCTGGACGGGGAGTGGTCAGCTGTTCCCAGGTAAGGTCTCTGCTTCCAGCGGAGTTCCATAGATGAGATCTCAAAATGTTTCCTGAAGTGAAACAGTTGTGGAAACCAAGCCCCCATGTTTATGTTTCCCATTGATTCAATTTTCCAAGGGTAGCTTTTCCAGCCTTTAAGTGCTCAGGAAATATCTTTAGAAGCACTGTAGGATAAAAACAAAAATCAGTTCGGTCTAAACGATAAAGGGTTAAATGTAACTGAAAGAATAAAAGAAGTGTCACATGAGCTCCTCCAATACCTAGTCAGTTGACTCAGATTTGTTTGATAGTTGATCTTTTTCCATTCTCCCAGGCTCCACTAATGAAAAAAAATTGGGTCCTCCATGGTTTCTCAACCTCTAGCAGATCGTTTACCACCTTGTAGTCATTCCCCGTGTTATAGTGATCGAAAGGGAATCTGGTGGTTCCTACATAAACCGGCAACAACAGCAAATTTATCCATGGAAAATGGAATTTTAGATAGCATGGAAGCGATGATGCTGGCTAGAAGGGTGTACCATGCATTCAGCTCAGCTGGCTAGGGAAAAGTTTAATCAGATGGAAGTACCAAACTACTTCCAGGTCCAAGGGGAAACGAAGTCCCCAGTTTAGCACCTCGGTGTATAGCACCAGTTCATTGACCTTGCAGTCGAAAGGAGTCTCCGGAGTAACTGGAATCCTAACTTTGATAGACTCTGGGAAGCCGTACTGAATCTGAATCCGATCTAGTTCAGCAGTGTGTGTATACACGTAGTTAATTTTTTGAAAGGCCAACAAATACTTCGTATTTACCTTATGAAGATTTGGCCCAACTTTCCCTTCTAAACACTCCGGGAGTGATTCGGTATTAGGCATCCCTGCCTTTTTCCTATTGGACCGAACTGTTATGGTATTCTCAGTCTGTCTGGATGTTTCCAGTGGGGTGTCCTCCCCATTGTCCTCCATGACTTCCTTCATTATATTTAATTGTTGATCGGTCAAATTAACACTAATGGCCTCTTTTTTAGCTTGAGTGATCTCATCAAGGAGGGACGTGTTGTCCGGATTTATTGGGGATTGGGCAGTAGGTTTTTATGCATTTGAACTGACATTTTTGGATGAAGAGGGGTTACTTTTAGATTTGGAGAGTCGAGTAACTCTCTGAGGCGTGACCTCTTCTGAATCTGATCCTATGGCTATGAAAGACACAGGAATATCAAAAACTCAAGATTTATCTCTTTAGAAAAATTTCTGGTTATGAGAAACTAAACTGGTAAAACAAGCTTAAATAGAGTTAAAACCACTTGAGTGTTTCTATTGGCAAGATAAAACGGTTCGAATAATGATTAGGGGCTATTAAGTCTACCCAAATTACTTTTTGAAAATAAGTACAACTCCCAAGAAATAAAAACGGTTGAGAGGTTCAATCAAAACGTAACATGTGTCAAATTTCAGTTTTCTGACCGTTTGTTTCTCATTTACAAATTATCCATTCGGATCCGGTTAGGGTCCTTCTTTCTTTAAACCCTTTGGATCCGATCCATGTCTTTTCATGAATAACTTAGCTCTTCCAAAACATTTTTTGAAATAACTAAAGGGGCTACTGATAGGGTCGGATCTTTTTGGAAGGACACTCCTAGCCGTTTGGCTATATCTTGGACCACACAAACTAAGAACAATTCGACCAGTCACTATGTGACTTAGTTGTGTGCTAAATATTGAATCGGATCCAAGATCTGACCCATAAGGCCCATGGGTCAAAGAATTAGTATAAATACCCCAACCAACTTCATTTAAGAGGTTAGACTTTTTCTAAAAACATTAAATACAAGCATACACCTCCTTTATCTTAGTACTCTCAACGCAAAAAATAAGATTCAATTCACGAACTCCCTAAAATATCCTTCAACTACAAATTATCCTCACCAATCAAGTCTATGCAATTTACAAAGCCTAGAAAATCTACTCTCAAAAGTCTAATATGATCAAGGTTCTCAATTGGAACATTACAGGGTTTGAAAATATAAAATTTATCATCATCCAGGATCCATTCATCAACTATGACAATTAGGAGAACATTGTTACTAAGATTGGCTATATTCATTACAAAGCCAACACTTACCAGCAAAATCTGGCTTTTCTGGGAGGATAATCTAGTTATTAACATTTTCCTTGCTCATATTAAGTGTATTCATGTTGAAATTAAGCACAACAACATTGATAAAGTTTTCTCTGTAACTTCTGTTTATGCTAAATGCCACAGAGCAAACTGAATTGAGCTCTGGGATATCCTTAGACACATTTCTACCTATTCTAAGGATCATATGGTGTTAGGGGATTTAAATTCTTAGTATTCTCTTGAAGAGCAGCTAGGTTGGTCTGCCTACTGTCATTAAAGTCCTGATGATGATCTCCTAAGTTCATCTACTGAATCTTATTTCAAAGATATTCTAACTGCTTCCCCATATCTTAATTCTACTGATGAAATTAATAGTATAAATGACAATATATTTAACATTATTTCTTAGATCATGACTGATGCAGATAATAACTTACTCTTGGAAACTGTCACTGAAGATGAGATTTTCATCATCATCCAAAGCCTTATCCAACAAGTGCAACAAGAATCGATGGTTTTAACGGATGTTTCTTCCTTATCTGTTGGAAAAAAATCAAGCAAGACTTTTGTAAAGAAATGGCTTCATTCATTCTTGGTCAAGATATCCCCAAAGGAATCATAGCAACGTGAATTGATCTCATCCCCAAATTTTTTTTTCGGAGGGAACCCGCAGCCGCTACTCAGAGTGCAATGAGTGCGCATAGGGTAAACCCTCAGTCTGACGCGATAGCCTGCAAACAAACGCCAGAAGGTAAACCACACAAGGTGACAGGCTCAGCCGAAAAGGCGTATGTAGAGGGACTCGAACTCATGACCTTTGGGCACAAGCACGCCATACTCAACCAACTCGGCTACCCCCTTGGGGGCTATCCGCAAATTTTATAATCCAACAATTTGAAAGATTTCATACCTATTAGTTTGTGTACTCTTATGTATATAATCGTGTATAAGATACTAAATAATAAACTAACTAATCTTCTTCCTAACCTGATTTTTTATGTGCAGGGTGGCTATGTAATGGACAGGTATATTCAAGATAATATTCTTCTTGCCAATGAGCTAATTCATGCCTTTAGTAGGAATAAAAGATTTTTTTGAATTAAAAAAAGTTTAAACTTTATTTCTTATATTTTAGCTATTTGTCTAATGGTAGCTCGCACGTATTCTGACAACCGTATGCCAAGTTTTTGTTTTTAAAATACATTTCAGGTTTTAAGGTTCATATATCAGATCAATAGAAAATTTACATTTGCAGCCTAGTCTATAACAAGAACCATGGCATTCGATGCTTCCTGTACTGCTCATGTCTAGCAAAGAGCCAAAGATTGTAGCGTGTCTACTATTGCTATTGATTTAGTCCCATCCTCATTTAAAGTAAGAAGTCCCACATCAATTCAAAATCTAGTCATACCGTATATTCGGTTTCAATAAAAAAATGGAAATTGAAAATCGTATATGGGTATAAAACTCTACTTCATATGATCTTCTTGTTGATTTTCATCCTCTCCAAATCTATCGAGTGAATCCTGATCATAGCCACAACTATTATTCAAAGTTGATATTCAGAGCTGGATTCAATTCATAGAGTTGATATTCAAAATTCTCGCAAAATAAGTTACTCCAATAAATACCGATGTTTTAGAAATTTCTCTAAAATCATGTGTGTTTGAGAAATAATTTGGGAAATAATTTGGGAATCATAATGGGAAATAGTTTCAGAAACCAAGTGAGAATCAGTTTCGGAAACTTGAGTGGGAATCAAAGTTGAACCATCAAAACTCCAAAAAAACTCAAAATATACCAATCATAGTGGAATTAGTTTCGAAAGTTCATGAATTTTAACTGCAGATTTCTTTCAAACCCATCAACATCTAATTATCAGATTGTTTCGTTCTACTACTTGCATTTCTTCGAGCATATCGCATACCTTATTTCTCTGATGCAGTTATCTTGAAATTAAAAAATGATTTGTTTCGAATCAGTGTCTTCTCTTCATCAATACAAGATCTTTTTTTTGTCGGCCAATTTTTTTTATAAAATAATAATCTTCATCGAAGATCTTCTTAATTCAAAATAATTTTTTGTCATGCATCAACTTTTTTTTGGAAGAATTAATTATTTTATATATATTAATTTAGCCCCGTTCTTTTGTTTTTTTTCCTATGTAATTTTAGTCAAAGTTCTCCTGTGTCAAACCTCTTTCAATCAAAGGTTCTATTATAACTTAGAAATGATAATATTGCGATTATGTGTGTTGAATATTTTTATGTATTGATTTGTGGATATGGGTATAGATTTGTAGTGATAAATTAGATTAATGTTTGTTGAATTTTTTATGTAATGATTTATGGTGATGGATAATGTTGAGACTATGTGATTTAAATTTTATGTAATGATTTATGGCGGTTAAAAAAGTAATTATTTTAAATTTATTACATAAAATCTATAATATATAAAAAATATCTTAAATGTAGTAAATATTATTAATTTATTATAAGTTGTAAATAATACAAGGTTATCTGTTAATTATTCTTTTATTTTTATTTATCATTATTTATTTTAGTTTTTAGTTTTTAAATATATTCCAAACATCCAATTAATTAATTTATCAAGAATTTGTACTATCCATTAATGGTGAGATTATATTCGTCAATTTTTTATTTAAAATTTTATAAGGATGGAATATAATTAAAATTGTTTTTTTCTAATGATTTATAGATTTGTTATATTTTTTTACATACATTATGTATTTTAGTTAAGTTATATCAAAACCTAATTTTTATGAATAAGATTCGACTAAATCAAGATCTTGCTCGATTTAAATTAAGATTTAATATATATAATTTTACCTTTTTATATAAAGAGATGTCATAAAACTTATGTTTCTATCTCTTATTAAAACCTAAAACCTCTACAAATGCAAATTCTACTTCTTCACATATTTGTATTACTTCACCGAAGGTATAATGAGCTATATATTTTCGAATATTTGAGATTAAATTTTCATATAAAAAAACTCAATTTCTATCTATTTGTAGTTGTTCGTTTGACTTCTAGTTAGTGTTATTGTTTGGGCTAGTTGTATATTTTGATTTCGCTGTTTATTTGTTAGAATTGATCAAGTATTCAATTAATCAAATAACTTAGGATTTAGGTTTCGAAACCTATCATGGATGTCCTTGCAAAACTGTGCACCATGCGTGCTAATAACTGACGGATCCATGGACACGATGCCAGATTTTGTGCAAAATGACGAATATTGTAACGTGATTTTGCACAAATTTGATTAACAATATCGAGTAACCTGTAAGTTTTGAATAGATTAAATCCATATAAAGCTTGACAAAAAAAACCTTTTAACATGTTTTCGGCACGCTGAAATTTATTCTTGAATCTTCGTAAATTTCTCTCTAAGGATTTTTTATAAGAATATGGAAGAGCTAATTCAGAATCTCTCCCTATTAGATTTTTGTTTTTATTTTTTTTGTAAATTAGTTTATTTTGTATAATTCATCGTTTAATGTTTAAAAAATGCTTTAACTTCATTTTTCAGATTAAAAACAATTGGCTGACCAAACAGATAAAAAACGGAATAACGGATTACACTAAGAAAGTTTTCATTCAGAAATAAATAATATTATAAGTGGAAAATGTTAACAAGTTTTCAAATAAATACTTGTTACGAATAAATAAATTATCTATTTTATTACATTATTTTATTAAACAATCAAAAATAAATAAATATTCATATCTTAGGAAGGATGTGTTCTCTTTTAAAGGATGCTCTAATCAAACTAACAAGTACATATTCAAATCTTCATTAATTTTTTTCAAGTATTAAACAATCATCCTATTTATTCCAGAGCAAAACACAAAGACAAACCCAAATCCTATGCAATTGAAATTGACGAAAAATACAAACTTAACAGCAAAAGCTTCAACCTAAGTGAAGAAAAATTTATGAAAAATGGTACAAATATTAGGTGAGATATCAGTAGGTTGATTAAACTAACTTTCAATGGTGTAGCCATTGCGAGTGATACTTTAGGATCGTGCATGAACCGATTTTCTACAATAGATTCATCCTTCAACAAAATTTTATAACAATAGTACTTATTCGGTCTTTTTTTATTTATTTTGGTAAGAAGTTCTTATGAACTTGAACCCTAAAAAACTATAATCTATAGTATTTAAGTTTCATAAGTGTTATCGATCCTCTTCTTTCTCGGTTTCTTCTTTTTCTTTGTATTAAGAATTAGAGTCCGTAATAAAATCATGCATTAGATTGCATGAAATTGTGCACAATCGCGCAAGAACAAGGCTCACAAATTTAAATCAAATCGCAAAGGTGGCGTGCGGTTTTTGTGACATCGCGCAACCTAGTGCGCTGGTTACTACAACGACGCATGCACAACGTGCGAAAATCACAAACATAAATATAAATTGAAATATACCTCAACTTGTGTCGCTAGATAATCTGTTAATGGTTCCTCAAACGAAAGAAAAACTTCCATGTTGTAACTAAACTCGTAGCTTAAATCACTTAAACTATAATTTAGAAAAAAAATCTGAAAGTATTATTGGGTAGTTAGGTTCAAGTTATTATTTTTGTAAGTTAAAGATATTTTAGAAAATTCAAATTTTCAAGGTCAAAAGGTTGGAAGGAAAATGTTCATCCAACAAAACTAGATATTGATATAGCCTAGCTATATTTTATATGTATTTTTTGGTATTAGTTAAAAATCTTTTATTATCCTATTTGAAAACTTTTTTATAATTATATCATTTAACCAAATTAAATTTATTTAATAATACTTCAAATAATTGAAATAAAATAATAACATAAGATAGAGTTATTTTTAAGACCCAACCCAAAAACCTATTATGGATAAAGGCCCAACAAAAATAATAAACTTTGTACCTAAGATATATGTACTTATAAAATGAGTAAACACATGTACAGATTCTCTTTCTATTATTATTTTTATTGTAAATTTTAAAGGTTTATATCTTTTAAACCATAACTTAGAAAAAAATCTAAAAGTATTATTGGTTTTGTTTTTGTAAGACGAACAAAACTAGGTCTGCTTTAGCATATACCGTAGTTTGTATGGTTTCGCATCTAGCATCTATCATAGTTGTCTATTTTCGCATCTAATAGTACAAAAGTTAAAAAAAATCGTATCTTTTTCATAATAGTCGTCTTCTTCGTTTACACTATAAAATTTAAAAAATTAAAGTTCGTATCTTTTAAACCGTGACTCGGAAAAAAAATCTGAAATATCATTGGTTTAATTTTGTAAAGACAAACAAAACTAGATACATTCATGATATGTTTATAAAATTTTTAAAAAAATATATTTTACACTGGTTTCTCATTATATGGTTTCACATCTATCATATGTATGGTCTCACATCTACCATCTAACATCTATTATAATTGACCTAATTTAGCATATATCATAGTTGGTTTTGTTTCACATCTAACATATACCAGAGTCCTCGTTTGCATCTAGAAGTACAAAAATTAAAAAGGTTTCGCATCTAGCAAAAAGAAGGTTCGCATCTTCTTCATTTGCACTATAAAATTAATATTTTAAAAGTTTGTATCTTTTAAACCGTAACTCGGAAAAAAAAATCAGATAATACCATTGGTTTTATTTTTTAAGACGAACAAAACTAGATCCATTCATGATATGTTTTGAATTATATATATTTAGTAACACAGAGTTTGAAACTCAAGAACAAATCTGCAGAAAAATCGAGCTACATAAATCAGAAATCAAAATCAAACGTCGAAATCAAATAAAAACACAAATAAAATCGAAAACTACAAACAAAATCATACAAAAAAACAACAACAATAAATCGAGTTGAAGTCGAATCGTCTCTATAGTTCTTGAATCCTAGAGAGATACAAACATAAAAAAAAGTTAAAATATAAAATATATAAAGTTAAAATATATAATATATAAAGTTTTATATATAATAAGTTAAGGGTATTTTATAAGTTGGGTGTCCAAACCCGAATCTTTTATTAATTTTGGTGGTTTGGGCGATTTTATAAGGATAATTTTTGTTGAACCTTATTCTATTGATAAAAATCCGTTTTTATTTAAGTATAAAAATAAAAATAGTTAAAGGTATTTAGGATATGAAAAAAAGATAGTTGGGTCTTATACAATAAATACAGGAGTTAAATGGATTTTTTTTAAAAGCATCCGTAAACATATATAAAAATGGGATAATAGTTTGACTTTTGGATCTTAAAAAAATACTACACCCATAAAATAATTGTTTAATAAGAATTTTTTAACACCCGTTAATAATTGTTTCCAACATTTACGGATTTAGTTATAGATATTGGACTAAAATATTTTTTATCTTCATTCTTAAATAGATAGATTGTATTATTATTATTATTATTATTATTATTATTATTATTATTATTATTATTATTATTATTATTTTGCGTCTATGCTCTTTATAGGTATTATACTATGATAGGCTTTATTCTAGAAAGATCTTCTCTACAAAACCAAAATGTTTAAATTTGGCTAAAAACCCTGTCAAGTCACTGATGTTTGACACCTGTTGCATTCGTGCCACTAACCTTCCTTCGTCCCTAAAACGAGTCATTGATGTTTCAAATTGTTGCATTTTTCCACTTTCGCGTGCAAATTGACAAGGAACTGACACGTGTCAACCCATTGCATCCAAGTCTGTTGCACATACTGTCATCTTTTTATTCCTTCCAAAACAAATACCCCTAATTTTATTCTTTTTACTTTTTACTTTCTTATTTTTACTTTTTACTTTAACTTATTTACTCTTAATTTTACTTTTAATTTACTATTAATTATTTAGTCTTAAACTTCTTCTCTCTTCATGCACACTGGTTCTTCTGAGTAAAAACCCTAGCAATGAGAAAAAAATGGAGATTTATGCAAGCCCACATATCAAAATCAGTTCCCATTTCTCCGATTTTTTTTCTCAAACAACAATTTTATGTTCCATTTTCGTTTTCTAGTGTCCATTTATTCGTCGAATAGCTCTCACAAGAGAGTTTCGTTCTCACTAAGAAATTATGTTAAAATCTCAAACGCATTTACTTTTTATTGAAACTACAAAATCTGAACCTTTACTTACACTGGAACCACCAATGAAGTTTCACGTTGCACCTATTTTCATCAACTATACTATACACTTAAAACAAACTTAAAAGGGAAGACTGCCTATGAACAATGCCAGAATTAACGAAGTTATAGCTGACCCAGTGTAAAATCAAACCCCCAAAAAAGTTAATTTCATCTCAGTTTTATAGAAAATATCCAATTTAAAACAACAACTCAAAATATCCAGTTGAATACAGCATTACAAGGGAACATGTAAACTATTCGCCCAAACTCTAAAGGTGAAAACCCTAATACCCTAAATTCTGAAAATTATAAGAAAATTGCAGCAAAAAACATTAATCCATTTATACGAAATGATATCAAAGTGATTGATCAACTAGCAAACTAACCACTGATATCAAACGGCTCGAAATTCATAGCCAGCTTGATATTGATGTCCTTGAAACGAATTCGATAATGCTGAACAAACAAGAAACAAGTCTTTTAGCGAGATTTGAGTTCAAAGCCAAGATAACTAATGTTGAGTCAGTAACTGGTGAGTGAAGAGTGAAGGGACTGAGAGAATTTTAGAGTTTTTGAGCGTAAAGAGAATAGATGTCGTCTATAACTTCAAACTTGAAGACTTGATTTGAATATGAAGACTTGATTTGAATATAAAAAAGCAGGAAAATAGAAGAGAATAGACGAGGCAAAGACGATGTTGTTTTGGCGGCTCCTACGATGAGAGTAGATTCAGTTGTGAGATCAACGACGGCGACCGAGAGATTTATGATTCTTCGAATCTGATTTCTTCGCTGGTTTTATAGATATAATAATTAAGGTTTTAGAGAAGATAAGAAGTAGTAAATAAGTAAAAGGTAAAAATTAAAATTAAATATTAAATATTAAAGATAAATAAAAAAGTTGGGGTGACATGTGTCAGCGCCCATTCAATTTGCACGCGGCAATGTCGAAAATACAATGGTTCAAAACATCAATGACTCATTTTGAAAACGAATGAAGATTAGTGGCACGAATGCAACCGTTTAAATTTATATTCCATAATTGTAAGGAGACTAAACATAAATGATATTCCAGTTTTGCAATATATAAAAAGAATTACAAATTTATGACTCATAGCACTTTTGTGTTATTAGTTACTTTTCAGCTGTGTGAGAGCGCTAACTCGACCCTCTATCAGTTGGCCCACAAGATTTTAGACATTTGTCTAAAACATTTGTACGGATTACTTTGGTTTCATTCTAATACTTCGATGAATTTAAAAATATAACACACTTTTAAGATATAGAATAATAATTTTAAATTTAATTTGAAAGTATTTAAATTTAAAGTTTGTTAGGTATTTACATTTTATTATTAAAATTAATAGAATTAGGTCATGAGAATATAAGTATATATAAAAGATTTGGTTAGGAATTTAATTTTGGGCGGATTCAATTTTTTGTTTAAATCTTAATCTGTGAATTTTTAATTTTACAACCATACTGTTTTTGAAAAGTTATTTAGCCGCAATGACTCTTTTCGTGACTATCTCTCATATTTCAAAGATCCAAAATCATGCAGTTGATTGGCTTGCGAGAGGGATCTTGAAATGTAAAATGAAAGCTGAGTTCAATAGATGAAATGCCATCTTTCCGTTAAAAGCTATTATTATTCTTGAAAGTTGTAATTTAGGATGCTTCTCTGGTTAGCTATATTGTAAGTCTAACATTTAGGCAGCAAGTTTTGGCTTGACAACCATGTGTTTGATTGTTTTCTTTTAGGATGACAGGAGACGTAGATTGAAAGAGAGAAAAGCTTGGAAGAAAAGTTGGATGTTGGTCAAGTGCAGCGGAAGGAAGAAGATGAAGAGTTTGTAGGTGATGCTTGATGAAGATCAAAATCTTAAAGAAAAATGGTTGCCGGTCAATTTCATTATAAAAAAGATGAAGTTGTTTTGAATGCTATTGAAATTTAAAATGGGAATTTTTATAGCTTAATTTAGGAGGGAATCTTTAGTAAGCATTTGTTTTTTTTTTACCACTTTTGGTCCCTGTTTTGTAACTTAGTTTATTTGGGTTGTTTCGGGTTTAATAAATATTCGTTACCTCAAAAAGAAAATGATTTAGCTGTGCGTTCAAGAATTGTGCTTTTACCGAATTTATTTTTATTTTTGCTGTCACTCTTTTATGTTTTTTATAAATCTAATTTGTTTCAAGTCCGTTGAAGTTTGTCGTTTGATGTATCCATCCTCATTTTTATTACGTGGTTTTTTTATTTTTTTATAGGTTTTGTAACCGAAGCTATCTCCGTTTTCAATTGCCATTATTCACAACCCCAATTTTTTTATATAGTTCTTAATCATTTCCAAAATATATCGTATGTATTTGTAAAAAAATTATTTTAATTTAAATAGAGCCATATTTTTTTAAAAAGAAAAGAATGACTAAGCTATTGTTTAGCTGAAAAAATAAATATTAGTAGAGATGAATTTTTTTTTTCAAAGACAATTTTTATTTTTATTTAAAAGCAACTTTTGGGTTATAATCCAAAAGGGAACTCATAATTTTTCTAAGGGTTTCAGTAAGACAAATGAAATTGAAATATATTACTATATAATTATATGATTATTTTTCTATTTTTTTCCTAACAAAGGTTAAAAACTGAAAATTAGATTATTATATGAGTATAAGGTTAGTATTAATAAAAAAAATGAAAAAAGAAGAAAATATTTTTCATTGATAAATTACTTAAAAACCATATTTAGAATAACAGTACTTTTTCATAATATAGACATAGTTTCCAAAAAAGTTGAAAACCTATAGCTCAAGTAAGAAAGCTGTATTTTATTTTGTTTTTGAGCAATAGTAGCATCGATCGATGTGAGAGTTTTGACAAAATTTGGTACCACTACTAGTACTAGTACGTTCAACAGCTGTCTTTGAAGACAACAAAGGCCTCTTAAGCTTGGAAAAGAGAGTCTTTGCTTTGGGATTATTTTCTTTTCACCCAAAAACGAAAGAAACAAAAGTAGTAGATAGGCCTCTCGCTTACTAATACTACTCTATTCTTCAGAAACAGAGATAAGGAAGGGCCACAAGAAGCCTAGAAGAAGTTAGGGTTCAGGCAACTTTTGTCTTTGTTGTTTAGACCTATCCTATCAAATTTCAAAAAGGAAAGAAACACCCTAGTGTAGTAGGAGTACATGCGTACTAGCTGGATCCATCCAATATTATAAAAACAGCTACATACAGCTATATAAGTATTTCTAAATCCAGTAATTTTTGTGATGTTCGCAAATCTTTTATCTCATCAATCACACCTAGAGACACTCCATCAAATCAAATGATGTCGAATCCTCCTAATTGAGTAATATATTTTTTCTTTTCTAACGAAAAACAAATTACGCCAAATATAATAAATGTTTTATTAATCTAATAAAATACTCCCTCTTTTTATAATATAAATCTTTTAAGATTTTTCACGGGTATTAAAAAATGCAATATTTAATTTTGATTTTATAAAAAGCAGTTATAAATTTACTTGTATAACCTTCATCGAAAATAACAATATGGAAAAAGTCACTACAAGACAAAGGATAAAAAGATAAAATACATACTCCTTCTGTCCCAAATTATAAGACGTTTTGGCTTTGGGTGCACTAATTAAGGAATGCAATCATTGTTTTTGAAATTATAAAAAGCTTCTCTATTTTCCACAAATGACATTTTTGTTTAATATAGATCGAGAACAAGGTTTGAGTAAATAGAATAAATGATAGAGGACAGAAATGTAAATCAATAATTAATACCACATTGAAATGTAAGAACATCATTTAATTTGGGACACTTACTTTTTTCTAGAACGTCATTTAATTTGGGACGGAGGAAGTAATAAAGTTGCATTGAAATTTGAAAACCACAATTATTTTTAAACAAAAAAAATCTTCTAAAACGACTTATATTATGAAACGGATGGAGTAATATTTAACGGTTTTAAAACATATCAAATTAAAATATAACACATTTATAAACATCAATTAAATTAAATGGAGAATATTATTTATAGTTTCCACTGTGAAGACCGTATGAAGATTGATTTCGTCAATGGAGGTCTCAAGAGTTTGATTACTCTCTGTGTGTTTGTGAAAGAGGAAAGCGACGAGTCTAGGGTTTCAGACAGTGTTTTGGTCCTATAGTGAAACAGTGTATGGTGTAGCATGGATTCGTGTCTGCCCGGGTTAAAGGCATGAAGCCCATGAAGAGTATGAAACTGGTCCAAGCCCAACTGGCCCTTATCACACATTAATAAGTTACAACAGTCTAGTGTTACTCTTGTAAATATGTTAAAAATACAAATGTAACTAATTGTGTAGCTGACAAAACTGCCTAACAAAATTGATTCCCTAACTACCATTAACAACTTATAAAAGGCTACTTTGTATTGATACATTCTAAGATTTAATAGAATAAAAAAATTCCGATTCTTCATTCTTCTTTTTTCTTACTTTTAACTTGGTATCAGAGCTTCTCAAAGCCTTCAATGGCAAATCCTGGATCACCCACCCAAAGCAGCGAGTCTTTAGGCTCAGTTCTTCCTGACAGCTTCTCCAGCACTGCCAAAGGCATGCACCTCCAAACAATCAACAACAATAACAGTAGTGAAATTAAACTTGACAGGAGTAACTACTTGCTATGGAGAACCATGGTGTTACCAATGGTGAAAGGTAACAAACTAGGAGGTTTTATCACAGGGGACAAGCTCTGTCCTCCTAAGTTTATCAGTGATTCATAAGGAAACACTACTGAGATTCCAGATCATGAAGACTGGATTGCGAATGATCAACTCCTTCTTGGTTGGATATACTCTACCATGAGTCCTGAGGTGGCTACTCAATTGATGGAAGAATGCACTTCTAAGGACTTATGGGATGCAGCTAGCAAACTTTATGGCTCACATACAAGAGCCATAATTACCTACTATAAGTCTGAGTTTCAAAGGACACGTAAATGTACTTCTAATATGACTGATTACCTGAGTAAAATGAAAAACATACCTGACAATCTAGTGCTAGCTGGAAGTGGTGTAACTATGGAGGATCTGGTGACTCAAGTTCTGGCTGGTTTAGATTCTGAGTACACTCCAATTGTGGTAAGTCTAGCTGATAAAGGAATCTCCTGGATGGCTAGATCTTCAAACTAGTATGCTTACTTTTGAAAGCAGACTAGATAAGTTAATGAATCTACAAAACAATGTAGCTAATCTCAATGTGGCATCAACTAATTTCACTCAAAAGGCATACTACAAGACTCAAGACAATGTCACTGGTCAGAGATCATCCTATGGACAGAATAGAGTAGGATACAGAAACAACAGAGGAAGGAATGGTTACTTCAACAACAACAGGGGCAGAATTAGTTTCCATAGAGGGAGAGCAGGACGCTTCTCTCAGAATAAACCAACATGTCAGATTTGCAATAGGTATGACCATATTGCACCTGTCTGTTACTATAGGGATGACCCTTCTGTCATGGGATCTACTTCTTCAGAACAGCATAAAGGAGAGGGAGAGCAATCAGCCTACCTAGCAACACAAGACTCAATATGGGACAATGTATGGTATGCTGACAATGGTGCTAGTCGCCATGTCACAGACAACTCTAACTTATTGACTCAAAATAATGAGTATGCAGGTAACAAAGGTATTCTTGTTGGTAATGGTCAGAGGCTAAAAATTGAACATATTGGGCATTCTAGTTTGCATACATCTACTAATTCACCCATCTCACTCAACAATGTCTTACATGTGCCTATGATAAACAAAAATCTACTCTTTATCTCACAACTTACTAGCCATAATAATATTTTCATTAAATTTCACAAGGGTTTATGTCTTGTGAAGGACTACTGAGAGTGGACTTTACAAGCTTGAAGATTTTCCTAAGTCACAGGAAAAAAGGGCAACTTATGTCACTCATACCACACTTTCAGTCACTAATTCTTTCTTTCCTAATGCTTTGCTTGTTGGTATTTCTAGCTCTCTAAAGGATGGATGGCATAGGAAGCTTGTCCATCCATCTCAGAATGTTTTAAGCACAGTCCTAAAAGCTTGTAATCTCAATTCTGTTCTAAAAAGTGATTTTACATTCTGTGAAGCTTGTCAACTTGGAAAATCTCACAACTTACCCTATTCTGTTTCTAGTCTTATGCTAGTAGTGTGTTAGACCTTGTTCATACAGATTTTTGGGGACCCTCTCCTATTCTTTCTACTGAAGGTTATAGGTATTATGTAATATTTCTTGATGATCACACTGTGTATACATGGTTTTACCTATCAAAGATAAAAGTCAAGTATTTAGCACCTTAAAAAACTTTAAGAGTCTGGTTGAAAAACAGTTTGCAAGGGCTATCAAAGTTGTTCAGTGTGATTGGGGAGGAGAGTACAGACCATTGTCTAATATGGCTCTAAATCAAGGGTTTATTTTGAGAAGGTCATGTCCTCATACCTCAGCTCAAAATGGGAGGGCTGAGAGAAAACATAGGCATCTTGTAGAGACAGGCTTAACTCTTCTAGCACAAGCTAGCCTGCCCTACAAATACTGGGTTCAAGCCTTTTAGACTGTTGTTTATCTCATCAATAGGTTACCTACATCTACCATGGTCAATAAGTCTCCTTATGCACTTCTGTTCCACAAAGAACCTAATTACCTAAGTCTTAAAACATTTGGGTTTGCTTGTTTTCCCTGCCTAAGGGCTTATCAATCCTATAAATTTTAATTCCACTCTATAAAATGTGTGTTCTTGGGTTACAGTCAATTCCACAAAGGGTATGTTTGTCTTAGTTCTACTGGCAGAGTCTATATTTCTCGTAATGTTATATTTAATGAGTCTGATTTCCCTTTCCAAAATGGATTCCTAAACACTCATCACTCTGAGTCATCTAAACACTCTTTTGCAGAGTTGTGGCTTCCTAACTTTCCTCAAAGACTTGTGACTAGGGAAGGTTTGTCAGCTTCAACAGCTCACATCAGTGGTTACCTAAAGCAACTTGTCATCTGCAGCCTATGCCTTCACAAGGTACTAACTCTTTCTATTCTGATCTTGTTGCTACTAGGTTTGCTGACCGGCGGTGGAGGAAAACAGGCTTTGACCTTGACCAGATTCCATGTGGAATCTGGCCAAAGCCAAAGCGTTCTTGACGTATCGTGTGAGAGAGAGATGGAGTGGGAGCTTGATGAAGACAGAATCAGGGTGGTCAAGGGAGAGGGAACATCAGACTCAGTGTTTGGGTGAGTTGAGAGGATTTTGGGGTCAGTGGCCACGCAAGGAGTGTGAGAATGAGGTGGGGTGGAGGCTTTTGAGGAGGTGGGAGCAGGAAAGGGGCGGACCGGTGAGAAGGAGCCACTGGTGCCAGTTGGTTTGGCAGGTCGAAGGGACTTAGGACAAGCAAAGTCAGCAGACATTGAGGTAAGTTTTTGTTGTTGTTTGATGGTTTTTGGTTTGGAAAGATAGGTGAAGGATAGACGGATTATGGTAGTATAAGTATTAGGGTTGTGCTGAATAGTTTTCAAACTATGGCTAGAGTAGACTGGGTAGATAGTATGTGATGCAGGGTAGGGATGAGTGAGGGAGGCAGGGTTGAGGATGTGATGCATGACAGGGGGAAGCAAGGCAGAGGGGGCAGGATTAGGTTTCATGTTAGTAGAGAGGGAGGTAGGGTGAGGCAGAGGGTTGCTTATGGTGTAAGAAATGGTTAAGGATTCAAGCATAGAGACAAGGTTAGACATGAGAATGGGTGGTTTTATAGAACGGGGCTGAGAGATTAGAAAGAAGAGGGAAGACCATTCCCAGAATAGAAGAGGGAAGACCATTCCCAGAATAGAAGAGGGAGGGCTGAGTGGCATTGGGGGGTGAGCCTGTTTCTGGTTAGGCTAACGACTAGTTTGGGACCAAGATTAGTTACACAGTGAAATTTTAAAAAATTACCACTGTTAAAGGTGAATGTGGTGAAAGGCTTTGCAAGAGAAGTAAACCAATCAATGGGTTTAGGGTGGCTGGACAGGGTTATGGCAAAGAGAGGTATGTTGTACAGAATGCCATGGTAAGACCAGAGGTGGAAGAGCAGGTTTGGCCAATTTAACAATGGGGAGAGGGTGATGTTTTGCAGGTTTGGCTGTCATTTAGAATGGAGTTGGAGGAGGCAGATTGGAGGGAGATTGAAAGGTTTGTATCAGTGGTGGAAGGCCAGAGAGGTTTCCGATGGGAAAAGATGTGGATTGGTGGTGTGAGACTGTATTTTTGACATGGCTAGAGCAGACCAGAAGACACCATGAGGTGAGCTTGAATGGACCAGGAGCATTTTGGAGATACTACAAGAGGTACTACTGGTGCTGTAAGCACCAGGAGTAGATTAACCGGAATCCATGGTGGTTTACATAATCAGACAGGCTGCCCGGAGACCATATCGGTGCAAGCATATGGATTTTGGCTTCAAAAAAGTTACCATTGGAACCTTGCTTAGAGAGAGGAGAGAGCGTCTTTCTTCGATCAAGACTCATTGTTGCTTAGACAACATAACCCATCTGGAAAATCACCATGACGACGTATAGTTTTGCTCTTTTCGGCACCAACGACATGTTGTTCGATGATCTGGGTTCTTCTATTGGAGAAGAACAATGTCACTTTGTCTCTCAATAAGATTCGTCTTTTACTTGAAATTAAACCAGTAATCTGGCGTATTTTAACATCTTCTTTACAGGTTAAAATATTTTGTTAAAAAATATGATTATTCTACTTATTTTTAACCTATCAAACACTTCTTAATACTATATTTTATATATCTATTTCTTTATAATAAAAAAGCAGTTTTAGATCTTTTTTCGGTTATACAAGAAAAAATGTTGGTGTTCGTTTTCTATAAGTCACGCAAATATTCAAACAAAACGGTCGCCATATATATGTAGAATATTATTTTATTTAAAAAGTTAAACGTTCACTTTAGAATTGGTGTGAAGTCAATTCTGTCTGTATATCTTTCCGAAGGGCGCGCGTATAGAATTGGAAGTGCAGTCACTTTCACCCGCTCACCCACTATATTCTTTTCGTCTTTATTAATTTTAATAATTTTAATAATTTTATGCCACTTGTTCTTTTTATTAACCATTAATATTTTGTTTCTTTTTGGTATAATATTTTGGTATGTATCCACTACTTTTCTTTTTCTAATGTCACTTGTTATTTATAATTGTTGTCGATTTATTTTATTATTAAACAGTAATAAAATATACTAGTTCGTCATTTGATGATAAATTTTTATATCTTTTTTTGTAAAATTTTAAATTACACATCCGTTTTGTAAAATTAAAATAAAATTTAACAAATCCCATAATAAGGTACATAATTACGGATCTATTTAATATTACTTTTAAGTATTTAAAATTACTTTATTTATCTATTAAAAAAGTTAATATAAATTTTTATCTGTTTGTATAAATTTAATTGATTCATTTTTATTTATTAAATTAATTATATATTACGATCTATTTTAATATTTATTTATTTATTTTTGCTGAATAAATGCATTAAAAAATGGCACAATATGAAAAATAAAAAAAATACAGAAAAGACTATAGCAAGATAACAATCTGAAACAGAACTATGTGAATGGATATGGAGTGAACACACAAAGATCAATCGAGGAGTATAATAACCCGTGAAGAAGAGCAATGAAAAAAAACAAAAGAAATGAATTTTAATATTGTTTATTGTGTTATTAAGAAAAGTTTTATTATTATTTATTGGTTTAAATTAAATGATTAATTTCATATGGGTTTGTGTTTTGGATTTCAAAAAATTGACGGAGTACTTTAACCCCTATAGTTTGTAAAATATTTTTGTTTTCTTTATAGTTTTATTAAGAAAAGTATTATTATTATTTACATTTATGCTTTTAAATAGTTATACCTTGTAAAATACTCAACATGGTTATCGTACTTTAAAAAAATTACTTTCTCTAAAACCAACTTTTTTAACATTAAAAATATGTTTTTCGACAAATCCATCTCCAAAATTTAATTTTAAGATAATTTATGCAAAATTGTTTTTGTTTTCTTTCTATTACATACATTAAAAAATTAATTTTTTAATGTAAAATCATAAATCTAATTTGAATTTGGATTTGTTTTGGTTTTCGGGTAGGTTTTAAGGTAGATTGACATCTGTGGGTGGAAAATGAGTTTAGCTATTCCAGTCAACTAACTAGATTGATATATAGATATAGCTCGTGTTCGTTGCTAAGGGTCCGAGGAAGAAAATAACACATTTCAATTGAGAAACCATATTTGACAAATACAATCATGTTAAATTTTGAATTTGAAATTAAACAATATTTTATAAATACAATTACATGAGGTTTTGTAGTTGAAATTATACTTAGATTTCTTAAATACAATTATATTAGATTTCGCAACTCCAATTATATTAGATTTTGTAGGCAAAAATATATTGTGTTTCTCGCTTGAAATTCAAAATCATTAGGATTCTCGCAAAAAAAGCCAAAAAATCATCATAGATCGAGAGAGAAAAAAGAAAATTTTCAAAGGTTTTGGAGGAAAAACTAAAAAATTCGAAAACTCTTCACGATTTTAAAGAAAAACCGAAAAACATTTAGAAGTCTATAAAATTTACTCATAATTTCAACCGCGAAACTTGGTATAATTGCATTTGTGAAATCTTGTATACTTAAAGTAATGAAACTTGATATAATTTTATTTGCTAAACCTTGTATAATTTCAACGGTAAAACCTAATATAATTGCATTTGTGAAACCTGGTTTTTATAGTCGAATTTTCTCATTTTCTTTCCATACCCTTAGCAACGAACACGAAGCAAATATTTGTATGATTGGAGGACCAAAATTTATCAAATATAAAGTTTAAAACTCATTTATGATACCATACAACATTAATCAGCCTTAAAATCTATCCAAAAAAACAAACCGAGTTCGATTATCTTTTTTTTTAAATCATTTCATTATGTATTTAAGATAAATAATGAAAATACACTTTGCATAAGTTATGTTAGAATTAAGTGTTGGATGTGAATTTTTTACACTGATTTTTTTTATTAATATGATTTGTTAAATTGATTTATGAACATTTGAGTTTTTGAATTCCATGAGTTTTCTAGTTTGTAACTATGTTAGTAATTAGTGGTATGTGTTGTAAATAAGTAAAGAAACAAATATTTTCGAGTTTTTTATTCAATAATATTTTTGTAAGAAATAAAAATATTGTTTCGTAAGTACAAATAGTAATAAAAAAATATCTCTATAGCGCCCCTTATAATTAAATATGAAAATTATGTTACACAATCTTTATTAAATCGGAAACATGAGTTAAATTTGATATACATATAAATTTTAGATATTATATTTAATGCTGATAAAGACCGGATTATCTAAAGGGCAAATTAGATAAATGAGTTATTTTACATATGATGTAATAAAGTGTAATAATTAGAGATATTTAGCATAATAATGAGTTTTTGGGTATAACTGAGCTTGAGTTACCGAATGGGTTCATGAACCATATTAGCTCATTAGGCTTATTTTGCCTATAAATATGCTTTTATAGCCATTAATGAGATCCGACAAAATATCATTTACTTTTTACATAACATTTGAGAACTTTTTTTCTCTAAATTATATCATAAGCAGCCTAATTCTCTCTATAAAGCCTATCATAAAGCCTAATTCTCTCTATAAAGCCTACCAAAGTGATCGATCATGAAAAATCTATCATTTCTCGAAGAGGGAACGTAAGACCATGAATTGTTATAATCCTTTAGACTATAGCAAGGAAATGGTGTCTGAGTCAAAGGTGTCTTTTTCCTTTCTGAGTAGCAATCATTTTTGTAAAAAAAGAAACAATCATGGTAATAAGAATTATTCGAATAAACATTCCAATGACACCGCAGGTCGAGTAAACACCACACCTCCTCGGATAAACGGAGACATCAAAGAGGTAAATAAAAAACATAAATTGAGGGAAATGTATGAGATTCAGAAAACCATAGTGTAGACCATTAAGTGGCTGATCAGTTTGTTATACACTTTGAAAAAGGTATGTTTGCAACAGTCAATTAGGGTTACAAGTTCAGTCAAGGACATAATTGAAGGCAATCATCTCTTTATGCATAGATTATCTATGGCCATCTACCCAAACGGTTTGATATTTTGAATATGGTAAAGTTTGATGAGACCAAAGATCTAGATAACCACCTTGAGTAGTTTAAGAGCTTCATGATAAATTTCAACGATGATGACAAGTTTTTATGCCGAGATTTTTCCCAGACCTTCAAAGATATTGCTTTGAAATGGTATGATTGGTTTCCATAGAGGGCAATCAAGATTTTTAACATGTTTTGGATGGCTTTCCGAAGGCATCTTGTGGGAAGCAAAGAAATAGAAGGAAATTGAGACACGATAATTAAGTAATGCCAATTAATTAAGGAAAGCTTAAAGGATTAAACTAAGCGCTTTGTAAAAACTAAAAATAGTTTGCATGATTGTCTCGAACAAGTATTCATAGATTTTTTAGGCAGGAGATTATTCTCTGAGAATTGTCTGACAATGTCATCAAGCAAAAAACAATGTTCTTCGGGGCATTGTTGTCACAGGTTGAGTAAGAAATTACAGTAGAAAATACGAAGAAGCTAAAGTTGCCCCATCAATAAAGATAGATTATGTAGAATACTACATGAGTTTCTTAACAACAACAACCACAAATGGCCACCAATTCCTGTCCAAAGGACTTTTAGTAGAATCCACCTCAACCTAAGGTGAACCAGCATTTGCAAGGTCAACAATATAGATCCAGAAGGAATTAGTGGGTCTGAGCCAATCAGTTTATAGAACTAATAGATAATGTCGCCACCATTTATGACAAGGTAAATAATTTTGTTTAGTTTAGAAGGCCAACACTCATTCAAACTCCGAGAGAGAATCCAAATGCCAAGTTTTGTAAGTATCATAATGATGTTGGTCATGATATAAAAGATTACATTTCTTTGAAGCAAAAAATTAAAACTCTAATAAAAAAAATTAATTCAATTTTTTAAAGCACAATTGGAGGTCGATCTCAAGCTTCAATTGTTAGCCAGGCTATTATCCAAAAGGAGGCAGTAGAAGCTGCTCATAAATAAGTTTGATGTAGATTCAGAATATTTTGACCCCGATCTTGACCAAGGAAATATTATGGTAATAAATAAGCCTCAAAAGATAGGAAGGGTTAGATATTTATATGAATTTTTCGAATCATTAATTATCTTTGGCGGGGCTATGGTGTCTAGGCCTTCAGGTTGCCCACGAAAGAGGCACATTGTTAGTTTGGAAACCCAATTAGAAGGAAAAAATGTATGCCCATCTTTACTAGGTTCGATGGTTATGATTTGAGAGATGCAGTTGGGCACATAAAGATTGTTTGGTAATTAGAGTGGCAATCGAGGAGACTGAAATTCGTAGATCTTAATTGATACATGTAGTTCAACAAATATTTTGTTCATGTCTACCTAAAAACAAATGAAAAACCCTCTAGTTATACTCTGGTTAAATAAAACAATTGTAGGGTTTACTAGGAATAATGTTAATGTAATTGGATAATTCAAAGGTGATGCTATCACCAAAAAATGACAGTTAAAAAAACAGTCAGTGTACTATTTATAATCGTCCCTGGCCCCACTTCCTATGATGCTATCTTTGGTAGAACTTGGTTATCGAGGATGCATGTTTTTGCTTTGACGGTTCATTAGTGTTTAAAATATGCCGTTAGTGGTCAAGTTGGGGTTGTCCGTAGTAGCCAAATAGTGGCTAGAGAATGTTATGTTACTATTTTGCTCCTAAGATACTCCAAAATGTTCGGTTATACTCGATGAACATATTGAGCTATATACTTTCCTAAATGGAAAAAATATAAGAACTAGAGCTCAAGTGCCACTAGTTGTAAGAAAAAAATTATTATTTTTAATCTAAAAATTTGCATCTGTTTGCTTGGTGTGCCGCATATAATTGGTGTTCATGTAATCATAATTTTCCATAACCTAGAGATACGACCCAATGTATGCCATGTGATCCAAAAACAAAGAGATTTCCCTACTAAAAAATCTAAATTCATTGTTACAGAGGTAGATCAGTTAAAAAAGTAAGACATATTCAGGAATCTCAGTATCCTTTATGGAAAATAAACCCCGTACTCCTGAAAAAGAAAAATTGAAAAGTGGCGTATGTGTTTTGAATTCATATAATAATTTGTTTCTTGTCCCCATAATTGATCAATTGATATACAAGATTTCTAGCAATAAATTGTTATCATTCATGAATGTGTTTGCATGGTATAAGCATATACATATGGATTCTAAGAACCAATCCATTAACACATTCACAACCGGAAGGGGCCTTTATTGCTACAAATTTATGTTATTTAATATGAAAACATTTTGCCACTTATCAACGTTTGATAAGTAGATACTTGGCTAATCAAATTGGAAGAAATATTGAGGTTCACAATGATGATATCTTAATAAAGCGTTTGAGGGATGGTGATCATTTCTCCGATCTGAAGAAAAATTTCTCTAATCTATATCAATTCAAAATCGAACCCAGAAAAATGTATATTTGGAATCTGATCTAGAAAGTTTTTGGGGTATATTGTCAATGAAAAGTGTATTTAATCTGATCTAATACAATTGAATACATCAAAGAAGTACAAATATTGACTGGAAGGTTCGAGAAGTTGAAGGTTATTCGTGTCTTGTTTATTATATAAGTAAAATCTTTTTAGATTCTAAGAAAGATGTTTGAAGTTGGAAAAGTTAACTTTAGCTATGGTAGTAGCAACTCAGAAAATGAGACCATATTTCCAAGCTTATTTGATTATTGTTCGAACTTCTCTCTACTAAAAAATGTGTTACAAAGACCAGACATGTCAAGTTAAATGACTAAGTGATCGGTGGAATTGGGAGATTATGATATTGAGTTTGCTCCTCGAACATCAATTAAGGGATAAGTTGTGACAGATTTTCTGGTTGAATTCCATTCTGAGCGACCTCAGCCTAAACAAGATATTGATAAACCTATGAGTGAATGAACAATTCGAACATATATAGGGTCAAGTATTTCAGGTTGTATGAAAAGATTTTACTTGGTATTTCCCTTCGTAGATTCAACGTGTCAAACAATACACTTTGGTAAGCAAAGTATGATGCAACATTGACAAGGTTAAGGCTTGCATTACGGTACAAAAATAGTTTGTTTAATTAGTAATTTACAACTACTTATAAATTATGCCACGACAATCCGAAACTAGAAAATAACATTGGTAAAATACTTAAGGAAATTGAGAGAGACAATAGTTTTCTTTAAGCATGCTAAGTCCGAAAATGTTCCGTCAACCAAAAATTGGATGGATGATTCTTTACCTACCATTTCTTATACCAAAGGACATCAATGGATTTTGATACAATAGTACCCCTCGATAATAACATACTGAATCTAGATCAAGTACTTAATAAATATTCGAAATCTCAACCACCACAGATATAAGTTGGAGTTATAAGATCAAAGAATTTATTACTAAATGGACTAAGTCTATTAATAAAGCATTGACAAAAAACCAAGGTTTAAAGTACATGGTTTTATGGTCATCGGGGTTATCCTCTACAAGAAGTCTCTTCGTCGACCACTATTAATGATAAGTCCAAGTATTTTCGAGAGAGAAAAAGAAGTTTAAAAGAGCTATACTTGGTTAGGAGATATTTTAGAGAAAGATATTAGTCAAAAAATTTAGAGAGCGAAAGTAGTCAAAAGTCAAACAGTGTCCAATCATCCTCATTCCCAAGACAAGTACACCTAGTTATAGGTGAAGTAGTTACAAGTAACAGAATTTGTTTGTTATGTGGGTATCTCACCCTATTTTATTATTTTATACAAGCATATTTCTCACTAATTGCATATCTAGTCCTTTACATTTATATTTACTATAAACTTTCCATATACATGATAAAATAATCATTTTACCCATTAAAAACTAATTATTTTTACTTGTATCCTTATCAACTACAATGCATTGGTATTATAGAATCTCAAATGATGTTATTTGAATTACATTATGGGGAGGGATATGCCCATTATGGCTATAAGGCTTTAACTATAATGGTTTTATTGTAAGGATATAATTGGCCTTCTATTATAACAGTTGCTAAAGAGTTAGTCCGAAAATTCCATCCCTACCAATGATTTGCGAATGCAATATATATGCTAGTTGTGCCACTAGAATTTATACATGAGGTATTACCCTTCGATAGCCGGGGTCATGATTTGGTTGGACCTTTTCCAATGACATCAATGGGCTATCAAACCATTATTTTGGCAATTGATTATTTTCAAAGTGGATGAAAGCAGAGCCTCTCTTCGAAACTATATCAAAAGTAATTATTAAGTTTTTTTCTAATATATGTTGTAGATTTGGAGTCCTAAAAACCAACACAGCCAATAATGGAGCTCAATTCGAAAATAGGAACATGGAAGCATTTTGTATTTCCCAAAGAATCCAACATTATTTTCATCACCTTTCCACCCTCAAGCCAATAAGAAAGTATAATTTGTTAACAAAAACATCATCAATGGATTGAAGAATAATTTGAAAGGTGCATGTGGAAAATGGCCAAGTTATTTAGAAAACGTATTATGGGATTATCGTACTACACCCCGAATAGCAATACAAGAATCTCCATTTGCCGTGGTTTACAGAATGGATGTTGTGACCCTAGCTGAGTCTATCCTTCCGTTATTTAGAATTGAAAATTACTCCAAAGAGAATAAAGATATAGCCAAGAGAGATGAGTTAGACCTAATTAAAGAAAAAAAAAACAAAGGTACATCTAATATCTCTTCACTATCAAGCCTTGATAAGAAGTAAGTATGTGTCTCGGGTCTGAAGAAGAGAATCTAAAGTAGGGGATAAAGTTTTGAAAAAAACGTCGTCTTACACATTAAAGATAAGAGGCTAGGAAAGTTAGCACATAATTGGGAAAGGTCTTATTTGGTTGTTGAAATAGTTAAGCCTGAAACTTATCGGTTGACAGATCGAGATGAAAATCATATTTGGTATATGTGGAATATTAAGCATTTAAGAGTCCATATCAAATTATTGTATAGAAAAAACCTTACTTTCTCTTTTATTTTTCTTATGTAAATACATGAGGAAATACTTTTTTCTACCCTGGTGGCTCTGTAAGGTTTTAATGAGGTGTTCGAACCACTTAAATTCTATGAATCATTTTTAATTTTATAAATTTTGTGTTATCTTATTTTTAGGATTTCGATATTGTTGGATCATTATTAAAAGGTTTCAACATTAATAGGCCATGTGTGATGAGTCCGAATACTGCTTCCTCTCCGAACAGGGACAGATCGGACCAAGGCCACCAGATCGGACATGCCACTTCGAACAATTAGCCCATTGGACTGTTCGAACTATGACAAAAGTACTAAAGAACCTAAACACTTCTTGACTAAGCTACTTGCTCCCCTACTAAGAGCTCATGGGTCTTTAAACATGACCCGGGTCCATTAAACATGACCCGAAAACCCATAAAGCCCAGATATAAGGGTATAAATACCCAACCACCTGCATTAAATATGGGTAATGAAAATTAACTGCAACCAGGCTGCTTAATTCTCCCTCTACTCTCTACTCAAAATATTAAACACCTACAAGCCTCCACAAAACTCTGAATAAATTACAAATTTACCCTCAGACGAAAATTAAACTCACCAAATTTGCGACCACAGTGGGAGTACGAAGGTGCTTGAATCGAGCATTCGAAAACAACAAGAAAAGTCATTCTGAATTAATCCGGACGCCCCGGAAGTGCCACCAGCTTTGCTCGAAGTGGTGGGTGAAAACGATGAGTACACCATCGAGGAGCGCGATAGGCTAAAAGGCGAGATATAAGCTTTGAGGGCAGAAAAGGCTAAGATGGGCATGAAAGAAAAATCAAAAGCATCAGTTGCTCATCACACTGATAACCCTCGAGAGCATGAGCCTTCAAAGACTTATGTGAGTACCAAAAAGACTCATGCTAGCTCCAAAAATTCTCACCGGTCTAAGCCAGTGGAGAGTTCTGACTCAGGCTCAGAGTCTTCTGATAGCTCTTCGGATGATGAGGGAGTTGAAGAATCTCTATCCTCTAGCAGTGATGAGGTTCGAACTAAAAAGAAGCAAAAACAGATCAAAAAATACTTAAGGAAAAGGGATAGACATGGAAAGATGAAGAAGAATATTGGCAAAGGGTCATCTCACAGACGGAGGTATGTGGACCGGATGCTGATGGATCCTTTCGCTTTCCACGATGAACCAGGTATCTTTGCAACCCCCAATGAAGATACTGTGTTCAGTCGTGGCAGAAATTGGAGGCAATCTCCATTATCTTCCAAAATTCTGTCCGGAAACCTCCCTAAGAGGTTTGATAGCACCAAAATGGAAAAGTACGATGGCAGTACTCATTCGGACAATCATTTGGAGCAATTCAAAAACTTTATGATGAACTTTGATGATGATGACAAGCTACTTTGTAGAGCATTCTCCCAATCGTTTACGGGGAGTGCTCTAAAATGGTATAACAGCCTACCACAAGGCTGTATTAAGAATTTCGATACTTTTTGGGTGGCCTTTCGAAGGCATTTCGTTGGGAGTAAAGAGTTAAAGGGAAATGGGGACACAATAATTCATTGTGCCCAGGAACTGAACGAATCCTTAAAAAATATATATATAAGTCGTTTCCTGAACACCAAGAATAAGTTGGCTGATTGCTTCGAGCAAGTTGAAATAGCATCTTTGAGGCAGGGCTTGAACCCTGGCAATTTGGCTGATTCGGTGACCAGAAAGAAGGCTATGACTTGGGGAGGGTTGCTGAATCAAGTTGGAAAACAGATTAATGTTGATGAAACAAAGAAAACTAGGGTGCTCAGGCAGGTGAGATTTACCCTGGTGGCACCAAACCCTAATCAGAATCAGTCCGAGAACAAGGCAAAGAAGACCGGACAGGGGCATGGCAGGGCTAAAGCTCAATCTCAGCCAGCTGCACCTGCTCAGAGTCAGCAATCCAAGAATAAGAGAGGGCCTTGGGTTCAACCGGAATGGTTTGCAGAATTAAAAGAAAGTGTGGCCACCATTTATGATAAAACAAAGGAAGAGGTGCACTATAGAAGACCGGCCACACTGCAATCTCCTAGAGAACATCGTAATAACTCTTTCTGCCAATATCACAATGATATTGGCCATACTACTGATGATTGTATAACTTTTAAACAAGAAGTTCAGAACTTGATTGAAAGGGGAAAACTGGGGGCTTATGTCAAAAGAAGATGAGGTAACAGGCCTGACAATACTCACCGGGTTGGTCCAAGTAATGCTGCTCCGGAGGGAGCCATGGTTATAATCGAAAGGTTTGATGTGGAATCAGAATACTTGGATCCTGATCCAACTCGAAATAGAGTGGGTACAATTGAGGAATCTTCTAGAACGGTCTCCGGGCTCATCAAGTTTTTTGAGTCACTGGCAATTTTCGGAGGAGATACTATGACAGCTCCTACTGCTTCTTCAAGGAAGAGGCATGTTCATACTTTAGCTACCCAGCTAGAAGGAGGCATGACCTCCTATCAATCGCAAATTCCGTTCCCCTTCATTGTTTTTGATGAAGATGACTTAAGAGATATAGCTGGCCCTCATGAAGATTCTGTTGTCATAGGAGCATATGTTGGGGGCAATGACATAAGACGAATCTTGGTGGATATTGGAAGCTCAGCCAATATCCTTTTCTTAACCACATACAAGAGAACGAAAAATCCAGCTGTAATTCAGAGTTCGGACAGATCGATTGTGGGCTTTACTGGCAGCTCAGCAGATGTGATCGGGGAGTTCGAAGAAGAAGTTTTGTTGGGCAAGGGCCCTTTCAAGAAGATGGTCGGGGTACTCTTTATTGTGGTAGATTGTCCCACTTGCTATAATGCTATTCTGGGGAGGTCTTGGCTCTCTAGGATGCATGCAGTGGCTTCGACAGTCCACCAATGTTTGAAATATGTTGTTCATGGACAAGTGGGAGTTGTCCGAAGCAGTCAAAAAATTGCAAGAGAATGTTATGCTATAGCCCTGGCACCCCGGACGTTGGGGGCAGTTCGTATCAACGAGCAATAGCAATTTGAGGGGCTTTCTGGGGGTGAAGGTGAAATTGATGACCCCAGAGAGACCCCTGGAGTATTAATACCAGTCGAAGAGGTAGAGACTCATTATTTAGAAGAAGGGAAAAGTGTCAAGATAGGGTCTAAAATGCCACCCGACCTGAAAAATGAGATGTTAAAGTTTTTGAAAAACCATCAGCACGTTTTTGCTTGGTGCAATGCTGATGTTACTGGGGTTCCAGCAGATGTGATATCACATCACCTATCCGTCCGGAAAGACATAGCACCAGTGGTTCAAAAGAGAAGGGCTTTTTCCAAGGAAAAGGCTGATGTTATTGTACAAGAGGTTGACAGGCTCACAAAGATGGGGCATATCAAGGAGTCTCAATATCCTTAGTGGACTGCCAATCCGGTCCTGGTGAAAAAGAAAAATGGCAAGTGGCGTATGTGCATTGACTTCACAGATCTCAATAGGGCTTGCCCAAAAGATTTGTATCCAGTTCCCCGAATTGACCAGCTAGTAGACTCCACCTCTGGGAACAAGCTGCTGTCCTTTATGGATGCTTTCTCCGGATACAATCAGATCCAAGTAGATCTGAAGGATCAACAGCATACCACGTTTGTCACTAACAGGGGTCTTCATTGCTATAAGGTAATGCCATTTAGGTTGAAAAATGTTGGGGCTACTTATCAGAGATTGGTAAACAAAGCCTTTGCCGATCAGATTGGAAGGAATATGGAAGTATACATCGATGACATGATGGTGAAAAGTGTGGATGAGCAATTACACTTGGCTGACCTCCAAGAAACTTTTACCAACTTGGTAAAAGTGAATTTGAAGTTAAATCCAGAAAAATGTGTGTTCGGAGTGCAATCCGGGAAGTTCATAGGCTATATTATAAGTGAGCATGGGATACAGCCCGATCCGGACCAGCTTAATGCTCTATTCCAAATGGAGCCTCTTCGAAATATTAAAGATGTACAACGACTAACGGGGAGGTTAGCTGCTTTAAACAGATTTATCTCAAGGTCTTCGGACAGGTGCGCCCCATTTTTTCAAACCTTGAAGGGTGCAAAGGGATTTGATTGGACCTCACAGTGTGATGAGGCTTTTAATGAAATCAAGAAGCACCTGTCCTCCCCCAAAACCTTGTTTAAACCAGTTGATGGGGAGACACTCTTCGTATATTTGGCAGTTTCAAGTTGTGCCATCAGTGTTGTGTTAGTGAGAGAAGTAGATAATTACCCCCATCCAGTGTACTACATTAGCAAAAGCCTGCTAGATGCAGAAAGGCGCTATTTGAAACTTGAAAAATTAGCTTTGGCCTTGGTAATCACTGCAAGAAAGATGAGGCCTTATTTCCAGGCTCATCTTATTATCGTCCGAACATCTTTTCCTTTGAAGAATGTTCTCCAAAAGGCGGACATTTCAAGTAGGATGATCAAGTGGTCGGTAGAATTGGGGGATTTCGATATAGATTTTGCTCCCCGAACAGCGGTCAAAGGCCAAGCTGTGGCCGATTTTTTAGTTGAATTCCACTCAGACAGAGATTCGGAGTAGACTACTGAGATGAAAGACAAAAAGGTCTGGGCCATCCAGACGGATGGTGGATCCAGCACTATGGGATGTGGTGCAGGGGTGTGCTTGACTTCTCCATATGGTGACAGAATGTACCAGGCTATATGTTTTGCTTTCAGGGCTTCCAATAATGAGCCCGAGTACGAAGCAGCTATAGTTGGTTTAAAGTTAGCCTATATTTGTGGGGCTAAGAGGGTCAAGCTACTGAGTGACTCCCAGCTTCTTATCTACCATGCCCAATGTCAATCTGAGGCTAAAAAGGATCAGCTTGTGAAGTATTTACTCCTTAAAAATGAAGCACTCAAGTTTAAAAGTATTATTTATGAGCATATACCCCGGACAGAAAATGAGTTGGCAGATTCATTGGCAACTATAGCGTACACGGAGTCATATCCATGGATCCATGTGCTGGAGAGCCCCTCCATTCAACTTAATATGGGTGAAGAAGAAGAAATTTTTGAAGTACAGGTGAAACAACCTCAGGATTGGAGATTTCCTCTCCTGCAATACCTCTCCGACGGCATCGTGCCTCCGGATAAATCACTGGCCAGAAAACTGAAGCACAAGGCTCGTGGTTTTATCATACTGAGAGACATTATGTATAAAAAGTCTTACAGTAAACCTCTTCTGCGTTGTTTGGGTGATGATGAGTCTCAAGTAGTCCACTCCGAATTGCATGATGGCGAGGGATCAGCTCATTGTGGATTCAGGGCTCTGACAAGGAGAGTTTTACTGGCCGACTACTATTGGCCATCTATCATGCAGGATGCTAAAGAGCTGGTAAGAAGGTGTGACCCATGCCAAAGATATAACAATAAAATTCATGTCCCAGCTATTCCTTTAGAGTCAATTTCTGAGCATATACCTTTTGCTCGATGGGGGTTGGATTTAGTGGGGCCTCTCCCTATGACATCCGGAGGGCGCAAAACTATAATTGTTGCTATAGATTACTTTTCGAAGTGGATTGAAGCAACCCCTCTAGCAGGAACAACGTCAAAAGCTGTCATAAAATTCATTCTATCTAACATCTGTTGCAGATTTGGTGTCCCACAAAAGATAACAACAGACAATGGGCCACAGTTCGACAATAGGGAAATGGAGAGTTTCTGTGCCTCAAGGTGTATACAACATTGTTTCTCTTCACCTTTCCACCCACAAGAAAATGGTCAGGTTGAAGTGGCTAACAGAACTATTCTGTCCGGTTTTAAGAAGAATTTGGAAGGGGGTGCTGGAAAGTGGCCAAGCTATTTACAAGAAGTTTTGTGGTCCTATCGGATAACACCTGGGGCTGCAACACAGGAGTCACCCTTCGCTTTGGTCTGTGGGATGGATGCAGTAGCTCCCATAGAAGCAACTCTCCCATCATTTCGTGTTCACAACTTCTCTGAATGCGCTAACGAAGTGGCAATCAGAGGTCAGCTCGATCTAGTAGAAGAAAGACGAGTTAAAGCTCACCTTAGAGTTGCACACTATCAGGGTTTGATGAGAAGCAGATATTCTTCTAGAGTTAAAAGAAGAGATTTCCAACCGGGGGACAAGGTATTGAGGAAAGTCTTCTTACACACTAAAGAGAAGCTGCTCGGCAAATTGGCCCCGACTTGGGAAGGACCTTATATGGTTGTTGAAAGGCTTAAACCCGAAACATATTGGCTAGAAAACAAGGATGGAAGAGTTCTGACCCACCCTTGGAATATCGAACGTCTCTGAATGTACTTGGAATATCATTTGTGTAAATATTTACTTGTTTAAACATCCATGTAAATATTTGGGGGCATACTCTTTCCTACACTGGTGGCGCGGGAAGGTTTTAATGAGGTGTCCGGGTTTTAAATAAAATTTGATGCCTTCTTAAAAAATTTCTGAAGTGTTCTTATTTTGTCTTTTGTCACACAATCCGGATTGAAATAAAAGAGTGATGACCACTTAAACATTCGTCATCGGAGAATTTAAACACTATCACTATGAGATAACTAAGGGCTATTTAAACACTAGCCATCAAAATTGGAACAGACTATGAAAGAATGTGAGAATTGTGCAAAACAAGGATATTAATTAAAATAACTTAAGTGCCTTGGCCTTCCAAGGACTTTCAAATTGTCAAAACATAGTAAAGGATCTATCCAGTCAGATACCGAACACACTTACAAAAAGAGTGCCTTGGCCTTCCAAGGACTTTAGTTCAGATAATATGAAAAGTAAAAAGTAATTCATAATTTAAGGCTGAGCTTTTGAAGATGGCTCAGCTTCATCTACCTTCTTCTTCCCCTTGGGATCATCTTTCTCTTCGTTTGGGCTCTCCCCGATATTTTCTTCGTCATCAGATGAGGATGCACTGGAGAAGTCGAACTTGTCGCCTTCGGCCATTGTGTGACATGGGAGGTCTTCAACCTCTATGTGAAGCCATAAATCCCCTAGGTTCCTCTTCAGAAACTTCTCATGGAAGAGCATGACCATGTCTGATCTCACCTTGGCTTACATTTTCTCTTGAGTGTCGATCACGTTGTAGGCGTAAGCATCGTTCTTGGCTTGGATTTTGGCCTCTTGTCCCCTTAGCAAATCAGCTTTCTCCTCGGCAGCTTTGGACACTGTATTCTCAAGTGCAATTTTGTCACTTGTCAAGTTGGTGATAATTTGGTCCTTGGCCTTGGTCTCCCCTTTTGAAGAGGCAAGATCTTTCTCCAATTCGGACAGCTTCTCCCGGAGCTCTGTGATAGTGTTCTCTAGAGTGGCAATTTTTGTGGTACTCACCTCTTGGCTTTTCTTCAGCTCTTCGTTATCCCCCTTTAGAATGGTAGCGTTCGAAGTGGCAATAAGAAGGTCATTGGACAGCCTTTCTTTGTCAGACTTGAGGTCTTTCATAATGTCTGCCTGATTTCGAACTTGCTTCTCCAACGCAAGCACCGGCTGAACATTTCTTAAGAAAGAGTGAGCTATAACATCCTTTTCACTTGAGACAGTAAATGTCTTACCATTAAGAGTGACTGTGTTTAAGGTGCTCGGGGGGAGATAAGGCCCAACAAAATCATCTCTGGGAGATTGATAAAGTACTCACCAAGCCCACCAAGACCAGTGATGTCTACCCCATCAATGCTAAGACCTCCCCCTTCGACCTCATCGGTTTGGAAGTCACCAGGTATCTCTTCTGCTTGTGTTGGGTAAGTGGGGTCAGCTTGGGGGAGAGGCTCCGGAGCTCGGAGAGAAAGTTCGTCACCCTTAGAGGTCTTTTTCTTCTTGGCCTCCCTGTCTTTGCCTTCAGCTCCCCGTTTACGGTCTCTTTTGGAAGCCCTTGGAGGAATTGGAGAGTGAACCTCTTGCCTAACACTCTCCTGCTCTACAGCTTCCAAGAGAGCAACATCAATTTGACTGGGGGCTGGCCCCTCTGGATGTGTTGGAGCATCCTCCTCCACCTCAACAGGGTTAGCTCCACCCATCACTTTCTTGTCCTTCTTTTTGCCATTCATCTTACTCGGGGCCTTTTCCCATCCTGGCAAGTAAAGTGTCCCATCCGGTTCATGCGTCCTTTTGAGCACGACATCCGGAGGAGGCTGGGTGGTGAGCTCTTTACAAGTTAAGTCTCTCCGACCTGTGGTATTCCACAGATGAGACCTTGCCAAGTTTCCCCCAGTGAAAGAAGCATGGAACCGGTTCCCTCACTTCTCAGCAGCCCAAGCGTTGATCTGGGTGCAAGTGGTCTGCCCGGTTTTCAAGTGGTCACTCAAGTCCTTGGGCAGTTCTGCTAAGGCAAAGATAAGACCAATTAGTTTAAACAAACTTGATTTAAAAAATAAAAGAGAGAGACAAGAATGTAAAGTAGGAGACTTACGGTCACTCCTCCATCTGCTTGTGAGAAGACTTGGGTTGACTCTGGACTTGATTTTCTTCCCGTTTTCCCAAGCACCACTTACAAACAAGAACTGGGTCCTCCAATTCCTCTCCGACTCTAGCAAGTCATCCACAGCTTTGAAGTTATCCCCCATATTGAAATGGTAGAAGGGGATGTGGTGGTTTCTGCAGAGGCTGGCCACAGCAGCAAACTCCTCCATTGGTAGAGGAATCCCGGAGAGCCTGGAAGCCATAATGCAGGATATGAGGGTGTACCAAGCATTGGGGCTCAGCTGGCTCGGACAGAGCTTTATCAGATGAAAGTATCCGACAATTTCTAGGTCCAAAGGGAATCTGAGCCCCCAATTAAACAGCTCCGTGAAGATGACTATCTCGCTCAATTTGCAGTCCATGGGAGTTTCGGTGTTGATAGGGATTCTTATCTTCACGTTCTCCGGAATTCCCCACTTCGTACGCATCCGGCCCAGCTCAGCTGTGTGGATGAATGCGTAGTTGATCTTTTGCAGGGCAAGGAGGTACTTGACATTGACCTTGTGAAAACAAGGCCCCACTCTTCCTTCAAGACACTCCGGCAAATCCGGATGCCTCAAGCACAACTTTTCATTGCCTTTATCTTTTTTGACAGCAACAACACTACTAGTCCGTCCAGAAGGCTCAGACTCGAATGGAGCCTCTTCGATAGAGTCCTCCATTACTTCCTCCATGATTGATGAGGGGTTTTCAGTAGCAGTAGTAAGGGGAAGGTTTAGATTTGGCTCATCCTGGCTTCCGGACTGTTGAGTTTCAATGTTTTCTTGGTTCCTGGCCTCCGGTTGGGGCTCTGGTGCCGATGTTTCCTTCCGGGAACTTGAGCTAGTGCCCTCTGGACCGGATAGCCTGTCCTTGGGAGCTCTGATGGGCACTTCTGACCCCGCACTACTGTCTTTGGCACCCGATTTCGAAGGGGTGCCCTTGGAAGCTTGACCCTTGACCAGTCGGCCTTTTCTTCGGTCAACTATTTTTTTAGGAAAGTTTTCGGCGTCTGACCCCATAGCTAAGAAGGGGGAGGGTTTTTTTAAAGCTGGTAACAGTTACACCTGGCTCAACAACAGGTTCCGATTCTTGAACCGAAGAACCAGAGATGATGGGTGAAAGATTGGTTTGAAATAACCTTTTCGGTTTGATGCCTTTTGAAGAAGAAGAACCTTGGTCTGACTCTGTGGCTGCAGTCACTGGTTTGTCAATAAGGGAGGTGGGTAAGCCTGCTACAATGCGCCTTTCCCTTTCGACCTTTTGCGCCTTTTCTAGTTCAGAGAGGTTGAGCCACCCGCCTTTGACCAAAGCGTTCCGAGCCGTGAACATAAACAAACTGGGTAAAAATTTGTTTTGGAGAGAAAAAAGCTTTGAGAATTTGCAGAGTAAAAATGAGAGTGATGGTGAAACAGTAGAAAGTATTTCAATTTAAGTAAATCTGAAAAAGGAGTTTGATTCCTAGGAGAATTCGAAAAGATTGGTAATGATTAAAAGACGGCGCTGATGTCACCCTCTTTAATGAAGAGGTTGCTTTTCGAAGAAGGTGGGTGCGAGATTCAAGGTGAAAAAACGGCTGAAGAAACCAACCAAAAAGTGACACGTGTCCCATAAACTCTGGCAAAAAACCGTTTGGATTCACAAAGTTTTACCAGTCCGGATAAAACCATACCACAAGTCGAAAGACCTGTCCGGGAAAAGCTACCCATGATATCGGACTGTTTTTTCAGGTTTTTGACAAAGGCATTTGAACAAACACCTAAAAAAGGGGCTCCTGATGAGTCCGAATATCGCTTCCTCTCCGGACAGGGACAGATCGGACCAAGGCCACCAGATCGGACAAGCTACTTCGAATAATTAGCCCATTGGACTGTTCGAACTATGACAAAAGTACTAAAGAACCTAAACACTTCTTGACTAAGCTACTTGCTCCCCTACTAAGAGCTCATGGGTCTTTAAACATGATCCGGGTCCATTAAACATGACCCGAAAACCCATAAAGCCCATATATAAGGGTATAAATACCCAACCACCTGTATTAAATATGGGTAATGAAAATTAACTGCAACCAGGCTGCTTAATTCTCCCTCTACTCTCTACTAAAAATATTAAACACCTACAAGCCTCCACAAAACTCTGAACAAATTACAAATTTACCCTCAGACGAAAATTAACCACACCAATGTGTAAAGGTTGCAACATTAGTTGGTCATAAATTCAAATATTCCAACATTAGTTGGTCATGTGTAAAGGTTCCAACATAAGTTGGTCGTAATTAAAAGGTTCCAACATTAGTTGGTCGCAATTAAAAGTTCCAAAATTAGTTAGTCATGTGTGAAGGTTCCAACATTAGTTGGTCATAATTAAAAGGTTCCAACACTAGTTGGTCAGGATAATCATATTCCAAGGGATGGAAGTCTGAAGCAAAGTGATTATTTTTATACATAGTTGAGATTGGTCAAGTTAAACTCAGAAGACTCCTAATGCGTTATTCGGTGAGTGATTAATTAGTTTAAAGACGATGAAAAAAAAGAAATCAATCTTTTCAGAAATTCTGAGTAGTACTACAAAATGACTTGGCTATACCAAGGACTTTTAAAAAATACTAACCAAAGACTTTAAAAATATGATACACGGACAAGTAAAATAAAAAAAAGTCAAATACCTTCGGACTCTTTTCTTTCGACATCATCTTCATTGGAGCTCCCAAATTAGGAGTCTCCACCTTCATTTCCATGATTACTTTCATCATCTAAATCCATCTGAATGCCTAGTTCATCTGTTAAGTCCATATCATTAGGACATAACTCTTCTGGTACCAACTAATGTTGGAATATTTAGCCTTCCCACATCAAGGTGAAGTATGCATTTGGACTGGCCTGACTCCGACATAAGGTCATCAGGTCAAAATATCTAACTATTTTGGGTTCTAGTGGAAACTGAAGTCCCAAATTCAACACGTCTAGATAAACAACTAACTCCATTTCTCCACAGCTTATGGGTGTCTTTCCACATTTCGGTAATCGAATAGTCTCCTCCTGTGGAATTCCCCACTTGGCTTGAAGTGGGTCTGAATCATTATCTAAGAAGTAATTATATGGGATTTGTGAAAGAGTAATCTGTATGGTATGCTTTTTTTTGGAAGTTTGTTGGACTTTTGTAGCCTTTATTTCTATATTTTTTTTGAAAGAGAGTTGTCTTCAATATCCAAAACCATCACTATGAAAGTTGATTGACGTCTACGACTAGTTTCTCTTTGGGACTATGTCGGCCTCAAAAAATAAAATTTTGATGTAAAAGAATGAGTACTGGATAGAGGTTTAGATGAAATAGTATGCTTGTTATATGGGTAGATACCTCCGTAGTCGAAAGTTTGACTGATAATAAATCGTCCTTCGGATTCTGGAAGCCCTATAGCTTTCCTAGCTTTTTTCTTCTCTTCGGTTTATCCGACAAACGTAACAAATCAGGAAAAGTTGTTCTGACAGTGAACATACAAGTTCAAAGAAAGGTGTCACTGGAGAATGTTTTCGTGGTGGCTATTACAACATACAATGAGAGTTGCGGTGGTTAAATGGGAGAGCTTCTTTTTTTAGAAATTGAGTTTCTCTCTCTAAAAAATGTTGTAAGGAGTGGGGAAACATTTATAGGGAACTGTAGAATGGCCCAATAACCCTTTTTCTCACAAGTCAAACATGTATAACCTTTAAGAAGTGGAACCGTCTCCAACGACTATTATTTTTGGAGAAGTGGAACTGTTTCCAACCGTCATCACACCTCATAACTAAAAGTATGACTCGTGTGACTAACATATCCATGACACGTGTATGGAAACATAACCGATTGGCCATCTCTGAAGGATATATGTGAGAATATTCGTACCATTCCACAAGCAAGTTTAAAATTATATCTCTAATATATTTTAAGTATTTATAATAAACTTCGAAAGGGTTCCGAACCAAGATTCGAAGGGTGCCAGAATTAGTCATCCCAAAGAATCTTCAAGTAGAGACTAGATTATTTAAAAGATAAATCAGACAAATATGTTATTTTAGGTATGATGCAATAAAATATAATAATTAGAGGTATTAGCATAATAATGGGTTTTGGACATAATTGAGTTTGGGTTACCAAATGGTTCCATAGACCATATAAGTCTATTAATCTTATTAGGCTAATTTTCTTATAAATACACATTTAAAGTCATTAATGAGATCTAGCGAAAAATTATTTACTTTCTACCTAATTTATCAGAACTTTTCTCTCTAAATCATATCCTAAATCACTCAATTCTCTCTTTGTATCTTATCATAATATAAATTGTTTTTTCTATTTTTAATTAAATATTCTCCAAAAATTATTTGCCAAAATCAAATGCTAATATTGAACTTTAGAGAATAAACACAATTTCAACGTATATCTTTTTATATTATATTCATATTGATTAATATCTTTATATAATTTTAATAATTTATGTTAGATTCATATTTTTCTTACATAAATTTAACTATACATATTTATTTTATTTAAAAACGCGATCGTCTCTCGACTATTATGTTATAGTCTATTAACTTTTAAACATCTAGTAGGATTTTTTAACTTGCAAATTTAACTACAATTAATATTTCAAATATGACAAAACTAATAACATTTTTATAGTCAAAAAATTAAATTTATTGAAATATAAACATTATATATATATGTATATATATATATATATCAAATTTTAATAAATAAAAAAATTGTTAACCAACCATCATGAAGACAAATAGATTGGTGGTTCTCCAAGAAACTTTATATTTCTCTCTTTGAAAAAGATTCATAATCTCCAAATTCAAAAATAGCTCAGCCGTTCTCCATCCAAGTTCAATAATTTTTAACTAACACCACAAATCTTCATCTCGAGGATTGTAAACTATAAACTTAAGACACTAGAGGCTTCAATTGACCTCATCAAACTAATTCAAGATCCAAAAGATATCTCGCAAAGACAAATCAAAAACTTCAAGAACTCACTAAACCAGAAAATATGCATATACCATGCAACAAGATAGATTAGACCACTTCTCTCTCCAAGAATTCCTCTATATCTATCCTCAAAAACTCCCAGACCACGAAACATAAATCAAGATAGAATCTCAATTAGAACAGATTTATGGTTGAAGTTCATAATCAACCTCACCTCAAGGTTGAATTTAGTATACACAAAGAAGAAAATACCAAAGTAGAATATTTGAAACAAGATTCAAGACTTCAAGCATCAAATAGAGCTTTAGATATCGTTGAACAATGGATAGAAGCAAAAAATTTAAGAATTTGACCCGCTTCCTTCTACAAAGAAGTCTATAATGAAGAAATGAGCCTCACAAATCCTCGAACTTGTAAGCAATCCGGTGTTCTACAACATATCTCCAACAAATCAACATAAAAGTTCTGGATCTTCCAATGCAATATCAAGATCATACACAGAGGTGACATGATTTCAAAGGAAGTGTTTCACACATTCAAAAGTCCTCTACCATTCTAAAGGCGAGCACAAAGCTATTAACTTTCAGGAGAGTTATAAGAAATTTTTAATTTCTTCTTCTAAATTTACTTTAATAGCTAAATTTAGCTTTGTTCGTCCCAAATAAGAGTAGTTAAAAGCCTTTTTATGGTCTTTTAAATTCATAGGAATATGTAGTGTCTCTGTATTTTATTATAGGCATTTATTCATTTAATTTGATAATATAGAAGATATTAAAAAAATGGAAAAAGAATGTGTGGAATGTAGGCGAATTCTCATTTAGGTTATTGAAATGGTCTCTCGATTTCAACCCTAGAATGGAGTCCCTTCAAACTCCAGTCTGGGCAACCTTTTCTAAAATACCGGAATACTTATACAATCAAGAATTTATAGCTCAAATTGTAAAGGAAATTTGATTGACTTTAGCAATATGGGTACAATTCAAAAATCGAGCAAGATTTAACTTTTGTAAAACTTGGCTCATTATTGATGTTTCACTCCCCCTCTAAAAATACATGGATACGTTTCTGGGAAAAATATGACTTTTGGCAAGATATCACCTATTGTGATAAGCTTTCATACTACCAAACATGGAAACACTTTGGTCATAGAGAAAACAACTGTTGCAAAGATAAAAAAAACACAGATACAACTGATATTAAAACCCAACAATACTGTGAGCCTAAAGAAACATTTTGTATACCTATATTTTCTAAAAAAAAGTGTGTTCAAAAGCTAAAATCTGTTATTGTTAATCCCAAACAAAATCAGACAAATGTTAAAAATAAGTCCTTAATTGTTAAGGAAATACCAGATTTAATTGAAAATGCAGACTCTAAAAATACTCAACATTCCAAATCAGATTCATCTCAATCATACTTAAACACTAATCATAATCAAAACATAAATAACAGAGAAAAAATTATTGATGATATCAATAAAAAAATTTGCACTATTGAAGATTAGAAATTACTAATAACACAAAACTGTGAAACAACTAAGGTGACTGAAAATGAGATTATTGATTCTCTTCATACAATAGATATAGGTAAATCATTTACTATAGTTAAAGACCTCGAGAGCTCAAATATTGAACATGATTCTCTCAAAACTATTACCTCTAGCACTTTACCCTTGTCACCTGAAATGAATAAGGTATCTGCCAGAAATGAAACGAATAAACTCACGAGTTAAAGAATTAAAAATCCAATGCTAAAAATCTTAAAGGGCCTTTAATCAATAAATCTATCAATTTCAAATAATCATCAAGATCCTTAAATTTTATCTTTAAATAAATTTAGTAATATTTGGAATGTTAGGGGAATTGATAATAAATGAACATTAAGAAAAATTAAATCAATAGTTAAAACTCAACATATTTATTTCATTTTCTACAAAATCCAATTATTTTAAATATAAGTCTTGAAAAAAATATCTAAAACACTAGGTTTTCAGTCTGGTTTTGTTGATAAAAATAATAAATTTTGGATATTTTGGAAAGATCAGTTTCAAATTAAAATTCTTATTAGTAATGACCAATTTCTCCATATGATGATGAGCTATACTTCTTTAAGGAAAGAAGTTTTAGTCACCATTATATATGTCAAATGCACCATATCTCAAAGAACTAAACTTTGGGATCACTTAAGAGACATTTCTGCTACCAATTTACCTTGGCTTATTGTTGGAGATTTCAATGAAATTACTAATACATGTGAACAATTGGATTGCTCCACTCTTAACTTGAGAGGATTGATCGATTTCAATAACATGATTATAGAATGTAACTTAGAGGATCCCGATTACTTGTGATCAAAATATACTTGGTCCAATTTCCACAAATAGAAACGTCTTTGATATAATAGTGTACAATATTGTGTAGAGAGATTTCTTTAATATCACTAGGGTGAAGCATCTGGCCAGATTGGCTCATATCATTCACCCTTAGTTGTAACATTATCATCATATATAAACAAGCCAATATCACCTTTTAAATTTAAAAATACATGGATTCAATATAATGATTTCATTAAAACAGTTGAAGAAAGTTGGCAATAAAACATGTATGGTAACACTATATTTTTTTCTGGTAAAAATTACGAAGACTCAACCAGATATAAAAATCTTTGAATAAAGAGGTTTTCGGGAATGTTTTTGACACTATTTCCAAATCTAAAAATGACGTTAAATTTGTAGAAGTATGTTTAGAATAATCAAATAACATGGCTACTAAAATATATCTCTAAAAACTAGAGTCATAATTTACTGGCTAGATAATAAGCATTTTGACAGTAAAAATTAATTCTCTCTAGTTAAAAGATGGTGACAAAAACACCAAATGTTTCCAAAATTATGTTAAGAATAAACGTAAAATAAACACAGTACATGGCATAAAAATTGAAGATTCATGGATTGGAGATCAAACCTTAATTGGTGAATTAGAAATATATCACTTTGAATCTCTTCTAAACTACCAATAAAGCGTGCCAAACTTAGACAATATTCATAAAATCACATATGAGATAATAACTTAATAATATAACTATTATCTAACAATTATTCACTCTATTGATGAAATTCATTCTGTCATCAAAACTCTTAATTGAAATAGTATATCTAGAGTTAATGGATTCAACTCTAATATCTATCAAATTTGTTGGCCTATAATTCAAAAAGAGGTGTGTGAAGCAATATTTACTTACTTCAATGTTATAATTGTACCAAATGGAACTTTTGCTACTACAGTTTGCTTTATACCAATAAATAACTCCCCAAAGTCCTGGAAAGACTTTAGACCCATATGTCTTTGTACGTTATTCAAAAGAATACTATCAAAGCTTATAAATAATAGAGTAACTAAAATCATTCCCAAAATAATTTCTTAGGAACATGTGGTTTTGTAGAAAACAAATATATTCATGAAAACATTCTAATTACTCAAGAATTAATTCATGAAATCAACAAAAAAACAATAGGATGAAACATTGTCTTAAATTTAAACATGGCTAAAACTTTTGATAAGATACCATTCAACTTCATGTATACTGTAATGAAGGCTTTTGGCTTTAGTAACTAATTCATACAACTAATAAAAATGGAACTTAATATGTTAAACTTTCAATAATAATAAATGATACATCATATGGTTATTATAAATCCAGCAATGATGTCAGGCAAGGTGACCCTATCTCACCCAGCCTGTTCATTATTGCTGAAGTATACATTTTAAGAGGCATCAAAAAATTATTTCAAACTCATAACTCAATAAAATATGAGGCCATAACATTTATCGATATCCATTGTGTTACTTTTTAAGATGATGCTATAATATTCGTGAATGTCTCTCTAAATAATGTCAAGAAGATCTGTGATATTCTTGACCGCTATCAATATGTTTTTGGTCAGCAAATAAATAAACAAAAAATAACATTCATCTCATCTAATCATATAAACAGATAAAAAATAATACTGGATTCAAACATAGATTCTTACCCTCTAAATACCCCGGTATTACAATTCACTCAAGTAACAACGCATGTATTTTGATAAATTAGTAACCAAAATAAGAAATAGAATTTTAGATTGGAACAATAAACATCTATCATTTGGTGGCAGATTGATACTAACACAATCAGTGCTAATATTAATCTCAATTTACTATATGCAAAGTAGTCTTCTCCTTAAAACTGTTATTTCAAGAATAAATAATATTCTTAACAAATTCTTATGAGGATTTAACGAAAACTTCAAAACCATTATATGGTCCAACGGCTCAATGAGAAACATGGTTAGAACTTTAAAAAGATCAAAGACATTAAGAATTCTCTTACTTGCAAGCTTTGGTTGAATTTTCAAGAACACAAAACTCTATCGTCTAACCTTATGCATTCCATATAATGTCCAACGTCTCACCCTCTCCAAATTAAAGTAATACATATAGACTCTAAAGTGTGGAAAAAATTAATCAAATTTAGAGATATAGCAGAAAAAAAAATATTCTCGAAAGTATGTAGTAGAAAAATTGATTTTTTGTCAGAAAGATGGAGTTATACACACACATTAACCTCTCTATCATCTAATGTTGACAATTACTTGTATAATCAAGTTAAAATTTCCAAATTCTGGCAAAATGGTTCATGGAACATTGAGAAACTTAAAGGAAATGTGATTTCATTAGATATGAACTAAATATTAAAATTTAATTTAAATGATGCCACAAAATATACTATTCTATGTAATGTATTTTCTGATGGCAGATTCTCAAAACCATTTTCCATATATTATATGTTGGGTTATCTGGTCTGGTTTGGTTTATTTTTGTCTAAGGGTAAGTTTGTAATTTTTATTTAGAGTTTTGTGGAGTTTTGAGAGTATTTAATGTTTGGGTAGAATGTAGAGGGAGAATTAAGCTGCCTGGTTGTATTTAATTTTCATTAACCTCATTTAATGTTGATGGTTGGGTATTTATACCCTTATATTTCGGCCACATGGGCTTTCAGGTCATGTTTAATGGATTCGGGTCGAGTTTAAAGACCCATTAGTTCTAAGTAAGTAAATAGGCAGCTAAGTCAAAAAGTGATTAGGTTTTAAGTACTTTAGTTCTGTTCGGATAGTTCAGTGGGTGATAGTTGTCCGAACTGCCCCTGTCCGGTGAGGTGGACATTGTTCGAGTTGACCCTGTCCGGTTCCTATAAAGTGTGGTGACAGAATCCGGACTCATCAGGTCTGCTAGGAATAAAACTAAATACAATAACATAAAGCCTTATTCTAAAAGTATAATTGATAAATTCATACACATTATAACCAATCTTGATTGTGCTAAATTAATAAGAGATAAACACTAGACATGTGACTTGAAAACATCTAACTCAATTGGTTGTTTCAATCATCTTACTTATTCAAGAATTGTATCTTATGTTAAATGGCATCCACTAACAAATAACGTGTTTAAACTTAACTATGATGGCTCATGCCTGAGTAATGGTGAATCAAGTGATGGTTTTGTTATTAGAAATGACAAAGGTGAATTGTTATTTGTAATTGGTAAATTGTTTGGTAAGAATAAACCTCTTATTACGCAAACAAGGGCACTCCTCGATGGCCTTTTATTATGCAAGTAAAAAAATCTTAATACTTTAGATATAAAGATTGATTCTCTAATATTATTTGAAATTAATAGTTATGGTAAAGCCCCATGGTTTCTTTCTCCAATAACAACCCTCTGTAGAAAATTAATTTCCTCACAAATGACTATAAGACATATATTTATGGATCAGAGTCATGTTATTGGGTAGCCAAATGAGCTCTCGATATGAAAGCAAATTTTGAATTTTTATCTAATCAAACACCAAGACCTCTAAGTGCTATAATTTTTCTTGAAAGTATTAATATATGTTATCTCATAATCTCAAACTAACTATTATCAACCCTATTTTATACTATTTTATCAAATACGTTGCACTAATTATGTATGTCAGGGCATTCCCTAACCAAAACATTTCTTTTGATGCAAGAGTCACACGGGAAAAAAAGAATATATAGATAAGGATTCATGGAAGTTATGGAAATCTACACTTATACATGAAAGTGATATTCCAAGACATCACTTGGCCCAGTTGGGCATCATGTTCTAGCACACTATTATGTTACTTAGTCTAATAAATCAGACAAAAGAGATGTTGGATATTTTAGTGTAATTGGATTAACTAGTCGACCAATATAGTCATAATATATTATCGAGCAAGTCAGAGAGTGTGGAGTACACACTTGTTAGAATATATTATGATTAGTGGGTCCAATAATTGGATCCTTGTTCGAGTTAGATTTATTTTGAATGATAAGGCTATTATAAAAATTCATGGAAATTTGAATTTGGAAAAATAATTCGAATTCGAATTTGAATTTGAATTTTTAATCAGTTTATCATTTGAAATTTTAACCGTTTTTGGACATAAAACTGTTTTACAGTTAGAGTATTTTGGTTGAATAAATAAGTATGGTTCTGAACAGAAAAGTATAACAACAAAAAATTGATTCTCGTTGTTTAAAAGAAAAGCTCTGATTTTATCCGGTTGAAAATTTTGGAGAACCACCAAAATAATTTCAATCTGAAATTGTTAAAACAAGACTTCAGAGTTTATTTGGAAATCTCTAAACAAAATTCCTAACAAAAGATTGAAATTGTCTATTCTTGTTTTGTGAAGAGATTTGTACAAAGGTATTCTTGTTTTATGATTTGTATGAAGATTGAAATTAAAATATCGGTTGTCAATTTAAAACAAATCCATAATCAAGTATTAAAGCATCAATGGAACTATGGTATCATGGTCCTGTAAGTTTTCCTCCCTTTCTATTGGATGACTTTTAATCATGGATGTCTAGTTTTGAGATTATGAATATGGTGATAATCTCTGAATAGTTTTAAATTTTGTAAATGATATACACATTGGATTAATTGTTGTTTTGTTTTTTAAAAGTGTGTACCTATGGTTAAAAATGTATGCAATTAAAGTTGTGGAGTTTAATTGTGTAAATTTTGCATGCACTTCATTGTTGGATAATTGTTATGTTATTTTAATGGTTGGAATTTTACAAAGAATTAAGTGATGGAGGTGATTCCAAAAAAATATACCCTTTCTTTAAAGGTCTTTGTTAGACCGTGGCTGAAAATGCTTAAAATCGATATTCGAAAGAATTTACGGAAAAAAAAACCAATGTTATTTGTGTTTACACATGGTGGCCATTAATATAATTTTTGTGTAAATTGAGTTTTTGTCTTAATATTAAGTTAAAGGTATAGACTTTATGGTTTACATTTGTATACAATCTGTAGTTGCAGTTATATATTTATAAAAGAGCATGCCATGAATTTAAATAGAAAGAAACTTAGAAAGACATTTAATCACATCTGGAAGTTATGCTTGATTATAACTGCACTTAAATGGAATCAGTTTGCTATTGAAATGTCTAAGTGCAATTTCAATAAAATAATTAATATAGTGTTAAATAAATTTTAAAATATATGATTATGTCATGCATGCAAAGTCTACTGCCGAACATATTTATTGTAAAATCTACTGCCGAACACATTGTAAAATAACTGTGTACAGTGGAGATGCCATTTGCAAGTGGAAATTGTTATATATAATTAAAGTTTTTTGTATATAATATAATTTTCAAATTTGGTAAATTTTGATGTTATTCAGATTTAATATAATTTACGAATTTGGTAAATTTTAATGTTATTCGTAAATGAGTTATGATTTGTTTATATGTGGGTGACACGTTGATTTTTGGCATTAACCAAATCAAATTGATAAAACCAAGACATTATTATCATATAGTTTTGAGATGAAATATTTGGAGGAAGTCAAGAAGCTTCTTCGTATATGTATGTAATGACTAGCACTAGGCAGGATATTGGATTTGTTGTTGGAAAACTTATTAATATATTCGGATGCGAGTTATATTTTGAATATGGAAGTCCACTCTTTCACAAGTGGATGTGTATTTCTACTTGGAGGACTTGTTATCTATTGGGCATCCAAGAAACAAAATTATATTACTTGATTCAACAATGGAATCAAAGTTTGTGGCATCAACAACTACTAAAGAAGGTGAGTGGCTAAGAAATTTAATGTATAAAATTTTGTTGTGGTCCAAAAGATACCACCTATTTCTATCGAACGTGATAGTGAAACTGCCTTGGCCAATGTATATAGACAAGTTTACAAAAGTAGGTCTAGACACTTAGGTGTCAGACAGATTATGATTCGTGAGCGGATCATGAATGATGTTATTACAGTAGAGTTTGTGAGAACTCGATATAATTTAGCCGATAATTTAACCAAAGGGTTAAGTAGAGATTTTGTGCACAAATCGGCTATTGGGATGAGATTAAAAGTCCATTTGAAATCTCTCATGTTAAGATACCCAATTCCCATCTAATATGACATTAGGTGCTAAATTCAATGTCGAAAGCTTAACATCTAGAGATTGGAACACATTAGTAGTATTATCCCAAAGTATGTGTTCAAACATGCAAGTTGTGGAGGTTGAAGTTTATCTTCTTAATAGCTCTTTTGAAAAATTGCATATGCATGTGCAAGAGTAAAAGATCTACCTATTTAAGCATGAAGTTTAGCCGCTTTAAGAAGCTAGGACTTGGATTTTATATGCTAAAGAAGGATAAGGACACAAGGCTAGTAAAATATAGTGTCAAGTAAGAACATTCGAGAATGTAAATTTATGTGTATCTTATCTTTGAGTATTCATTATGGATAGTAAAGGTTCAATCCTTAGTGATACCTTGATATTCGAATATTTGGAATGTATAATATACTAATATGAAATTCAATCGTCACGATATTTCATTTATGCATAAATTTGTTATTTGTTGTGATTTTATTTTAGTTAATCATGAATTGCACTAAAATGGGGGAAGATTGTTGGATATTTTAGTGTATATGGATTAACTAGGCGACCAATGTAGTCATAATATATTATCGAGCAAGTCGGAGAGTGTGGAGTACACACTTGTTAGAATATATTATGATTAGTGGGTCCAATAATCGGATCCTTGTTCGGGTTAGATTTATTTTGAATGATAAGACTATTATGAAAATTCATGAAAAATTGAATTTGGAAAAATAATTTGAATTTGAATTTGAATTTTTAAGCAGTTTATCATTTGAAATTTTAACCGTTTTTGGACATAAAACTGTTTTACAGTTGGAGTATTTTGGTTGAATAAATAAGTATGGTTCTGAACAGAAAAGTATAACAACAAAAAATTGATTCTCGTTGTTCAAAAGAAAAACTCTAATTTTATCCGGTTGAAAATTTTGGAGAACCACCAAAATAATTTCAATCTGAAATTGTTAAAACAAGACTTGAGAGTTTATCCGGAAATCTCTAAACAAAATTCCCAACAAGAGACTCTAAATTTTGTTTCCATTATGCAATTCTGGCTACATAGAACCAACTATTATAGCATTTAGGCATGATAACCTTCTATTACTAAAATTTCTTCTACTTAAAAAATACAATTCACTCTTTCATATTTTTTCTTCTGTTTTTTTGAATTTTTTGTCTATTTGTATATATTTTGATTAAATAAAACAAATATTATATTCGTCTTTATCCTATAATACAGTTAAATTTAACTTTTACTTAATTTATTTTAGATAGTTATAAGAAAAATTATACTAACAACAAATGTTTTCATGTTGGAATACATTGAAAGTATATAATTTTTTATTAGAAAAATACAAACTTAACCGTCTTTAGTTTTATTAAAATAGAATATATAGATTGGCTAGGCTAAAAAAAACCGCATTTTGTTGGATCTTACACGGTTGGATCCTACACCTAGTTGATAGATCTATCACCTAATTTTGAATAAATTTACCTTTTTTAGAAAAACAAGATATATAAGATTTTTAATAAATGTGTCTCTTTTCTAACCTGCCCCTATATAAATACTTTTTAAATCTATTTGTTTATCGTGAATATTTTTTTTTGACATAAATATCTAAAATTTGGTAAAAGAATACTACGTAAACTTTGAAAATTACGGTTCCTGTCCTTTGATTATAAAGACAGCTAAAATTGCCAAGAAGCACTAAAAAAAAGTTCTTTAGTGCCATTCATTCAATACGAAACGTAGAAAAGTCTAAAGACGTGTCTTCATGTACTCTAACGATGGAATGATGTTTATGTTTTTAGTTGGATCCCATTAATTAAATACTACTATCGATTTTACCTTACACTTACACCTTAAATTTAAGCACCACACATAATCCACCCGAGTTTTAGTAGTAATTAATTATCTATTTTTTTTTGGATATATAAGTTTTTTATCAAATAAATGTTTGAATTTAAGTTTTTGTTTATTTTTTATGAATGAAATTAATCTACGTGTAGGTTGATTTTTCGTCAACGACAAATAATTTTTCAACTATTTATTTTTTATAACTATCATTTTTTCGATAAAATTAATTCTCTAAATAATTATGTGTGGAAACTGATTTTATTCAAAATAGATAGTCATAAAATTAAAATCGGATGATTTTAGTTAAAAGACTATATGTTACGAAAATGGATAGTCAATAAACTTAAATCGGGTGATTTTTAATCGATCGATTGTATGTCACAAAAATGGATAGTTAAGGGACTAAAATAGATGTTTTTTAATCGACAGACTCTCTATGACAAAAATGGATACTAAAAAAGTAACTACTTATTAAAGTCCAACTATTGGGATAAAGTAGAAAGCATATACAAGTTTTTTAATACTAATAGGCGCGCACAAATATTTTATTTTAATTTTTATATTAAATGAATTTATATGTTGATTTTTTATATTGAATATAATTTTTATAGTTCATTATATGGTTTTTATATATCTTTTCTAAAAATACGTTTAAAAATGATATTTTTAGTTTGGTAAGTCAAACACGCGAAAATCAAATTTATAAATTTAATGTGAATATAAAAATATAATTTTTAAAATCAAGTAACCTTTATTTGATAAAGTAATAATATATCCTCTTATTATAGAGTTACTATGGTACGCGTGTGAAACAATGAAAACAACTGCTTATTTGATTTTTGGAAACATCAAATATTTTACCCTTTGAATTGAAGCTTAATTGTGTTAGCTGTATTTTTCTTTCCAAATCTTTACCTTTAGGATACCGTGCAAGTATAGCTCAATTTACTTCTTACAAGTTTTTTATTAGCAATATCAAACTTATCCTTAAGAGAGATTTAGAGGAACACAAGTCATTAAAGTTACAATATAAAGCTTCAAGTAGTAGACTTTTCTTTTTCCGAGATTCATCAATTCGATTTAGCTAGTTTTGTTTTCTTTTTGTGTTTCTAGCATCTTTCATCTTAACAAATGATTTCAGGTAAAGCATTTACTAGTTAATTTAATTCCAACTTTCATCTATCTTCTTCTATAAATCCACTTTAGATAGTTGTCTTCAACTACTTGATTTTATATAGGCTAAGATCTTCTTTTTTTGAACATACTAGCATTGAGCTTACAAAAATCTAGTAGTCATGTATAACCTGCTAGGAGACGTTAGTAAAAATCGAGGAAAACATCTATTATATAGCATTATTGAGTAATTTAGGATACTATCAGTCATTGAACTAAAAAGTAGCTAATGATCATCAATTTTGCGCTATTATGTAGCCTAAACCTAGAATTTCTAGAAGAGTGATTGCTTTAAGCTGATTAGGATCACGACTTAGATTAAAATTCAATTTTATTTTGCATTTCATGGTCCATTTGACGATCCAATCTGCTGCTTGATTTTTGTCTTTATAAATGTGTTTTAATACCATATTAGGAGTTATAAGCTTCCTACAACAATTAAGCAGAGGTTCAAGAGTCTAATGAGTTTTACTTTTGGTAAGAATATCCACTAATACTAGGGAGTGGATTTCAATATCTAAGTTTTTAATACCCAGACTATTACAAGCAAGTAACCATCCATCAGAGCTCTTGCTTCAACTACAATTGGAGCAAGCTTACCATATAGTCTCCCGAAACCAGCTTTTAATTTCACCATTTCTATCTCTAGTTAAGCTTCCATCACTTGCTTCACCATTGATCAAACATGATCCAAGCCGACCAATTTAAACCTATTAGCGCTAGAAGGAACCCCGTTGAATAACATCACTTTATTTTTCTTGTTTAGGTGATTGCAGCATCTTAATCTATTGCAACATTGTAGTCACTAGACCAATGAGATTTGTTATACAAGTTAACCTAGTCAAGATTAGTAATTATATGTTTTATATAACAGATAGTTGAATTGGTAGAATAACTGCATTCCTTGATTTTTTTTAATAAAAAGTAAAAAATAAACATAAAAAACTGTTAAGTTATTATCAATATAAATAAATTATATCTATTTTCTAAAATTGATATGATGAAAAAATAAAAAAAAATACAGTTGGTTTTGTTCTGGGAGAATGACTTAAATTACAAGCCATAAACAACAAGTGAACATGTACGATTAAGGTCAACTATTCAAGGCTAATTTGTAAAATCAGGAATTTATAAATGATATTGACACTATCAGCCGTGTTTAACCTGATAAATGTTAGATATTATAATCTATCGTTAAATTTGTTATAAAGCTTGTGAAGTTGATGACCAAACATGTAAAGTATACATACAACTACAAGATTGATATTAAGCATCTTTCATTTTTCTTCCAATGAATTTCATGTTATGTATATATTGAAACAAAACGATATCACTATACTTAGGATCTCATAAACAAATGGTGAAGTTTTCTTTTGACTGGCCATTTGCGTTTTTTCATAAATATGGTTTGCTATTGCTTAGTTAATTATCTCTTTTTGATAAAGTTAGCTTTAGAATATGTTGATTAGAAAATTAAGTTCATAAAATATAAAATTGTCAAAAAATTAATATTATCGAAAATAGATAATTAAAAGATTACCCCCTATCATTTTTAGTTAGTTGATTATATGTTCAGAAAATAAATAGTCAAAACACATATTTTCAGTTAATGAATTGTATGTCTAGAAATAAATATTCCATATGTTTCATTATATAAGTCTTTCTAGAATAAATATTTGTTTCATAATATATGTCATTTTCATTTTCCAATGCAGCAATGATTATATATATATATTCCACTTTCAACTAATAAAATAGTTAACCTTTCTGCACAAGTTATTAGGTTCATCAATCAAATTTATTTTATTTTATTCTTTCAAAATCATTATTACTTTTTTAATATTGATGAGAAAACCTTAAACGACTAATATTATGAAACGGAGGTAGTAGTAAAAATGCATGTTCTATACCTTAAAGTAAGTTAGGAGTTGAGAATGAGACTTCAGAGAATGTGGTTAATAATAACATGTGAGAATTTGAGTTTAAAAAAAAATTGTCACTTAATATTATATGTTTGTAAATGATTTTATTTTCAATGGCTAGATCATGATATATATATAATGTAATTTTAATATATAATTTTCTTTCTCTAGGTTGATTGGATACAAGGTAACAAAAACATATAGGTGGTTTAATGAGTATTTAAAGATTGAAATTTTAGAAGAAATATATATATATATATATATATATATATATATATTGTAATTTACGATTTATTGAAAATTATATCCACAAACTAAATTATATCCACAAACTATTTTGTTTTGAAATATAAAGACTATATCAAAGAGATTTTCATAATCGAAGGACTTTCACCGTATATTATAAAATCAAAGTTTATATAAAAGAAATCGTCATAATTAAAAGACCAATAACAAATTTAAATCTAAAAACCTACATAATACCATCATTAACTAGCTATTTTGCAAGTATAAAACTCATTTACTCATATGCACCATCGTCATTAGAAATATTATAAATTTAAATTATTGATATACGAGAAAACATGTAAATTTTGAAAATAATTATACTTCATCTTTAAACAATAAAATATACTTAATATAATCGTACAAAAATAAAATAATAATAATAATAATACTTATAATAAAAGATAAAGGTTTGAATGTTAAAAGTGTGTACAAATTTATTTAAACTTATTATTGACACGAGATTCATATATTTTTGGAATGTTATTCCAAAAATATATGAATCTCGTGTCAATAATATATGTACGTATGTTTGTTTATATATTTTTAAAATATTTTTAACCTTTTCGGATACATAAGTTTTATTGTGAGCTATGTAAGAGATACGCGAGACCATGCATGATTTAATAGAGGTATGCGAGATCATGCATGATATAATGGAGAGATGCGACACCATGCGTGAGGAAATGCGAGAGATGATAGACCAGACATGATGAAGTGGAGAGACGATAGCCAGTCATGATGAAGTGGATAAATGAGAGACCATGCATGATGAAGTGGAAATTTAAGAGTCCATGCATGATGAAGTGGAGAGACGCATGACCAGATATGTTGAAGTGAAGAGATGCGAGACCATATGAAGTTAAAAGACCATACATGATGAAGTGGAGAGATGGGAGACAGACATAATGAAGTGGAGATATCTAAGACCGGAGACCAAACGGACATGCTGAAGTGGATAGGTGCGAGACCATTCATGGTGAAGCAAAGTGATGTAAAAGATTTACTACTTGATGATAAAGATGCGAGACCAAGATTACTCGGTCTAACAAAAAGTATATCATCCATATATCTAGTTTTGTTAGTCTTAAAAACATAGCCGATGATATTTTCAAAAACAAAATTTTGAAGTACGGTTTGAAATATACGAACTTTAAAATAAAATACAAAAATATGTCTAATTCGAAAAAAAATTACTTTCTTTTTTAACACCTATCAAAATAGTTAACCAATTTTAAATATTAAATTATAATACTTTATTCTACTAATAAATTAGCTTAAATTATTATTTTTAAATATTAACACATAATATACTCAAACTATCTATCATGATTAGTTTATTTATAGATAATAATATTAAAATATTATGAAAAAAGTTAAAAATATCAAACACAGTAGTATACATGTGTTATTTTCGATAGAAATAAATTTAGAAAGATAAAAGTATAATTATATTAATAATTTTAGCCTTCATTATCCTACTGCTTACTTATAACTATATCGTAATTAATTAAATATAATCCAGACTTTTTATTTTATTTTACTACACAATAAATTAAAGTAATAAAACAATTTAAACCTTATGAAACACTAAGATTTGAATATATATAAACTTCAATACTAAAGGGTAAAAGTATAGGGAAAAACAGAAAGCACTTGAATTGAACCAAGATTTTACGAGGGAATTGGTAGGGTCTAGTTTGGGTAGATGACAGCTTGGTCGCAAGTCTTTTGCCGACCTAAATATTATTTTGACTCCATGTTTTCTCCGACAATCACATCATTTAGATTGCTTTTCTTTAATATAATGCACACGTTTTAACAATAAAAAAAGAACAGTACCTGAATTTTATGATACAATCATGCTTTTAGTCTGGATTTTAGTTGTTTTCATTAGTGATATTAAGAACATAAATTTATCAATTTGAAAGATTTGGTCGGCTGAGCCATTAAAATTCGTTCAATGAACAATCACAAGCTTGAAATAGTATTTAGCCGAAGGCAGAACATAGAAAGCAATCAAAATGCTAAAAAGAAAAAACCAAATATATTAAATAATCATAAAAATATTAACATTCAAAATAGTGTAATTTTTTTAATATAAAAATATTATGTATTTTTTATTTAAAAATAATTAACTTAAAATAATAAAATTGCTACCACCCCAAACTGACGATTTAAACGAATCGTTCATAGCATATTTTAATTAAAATGTAAAACAAAATAAGTTTAATAAGTTAAATAATGACGGCTTCAAATTGAACAAAAAATTTCTTAGGTGAGATGAGTGACGGTGATTGACACGACGAAAAATAAGATCTTTATCCATCATCCGCGCAGTTTTAGCCAAAATATTTCAGTAACTGGTGAGAGAGTTACGAGAAGAACAAACAGAAATGCTAATGAAAATGCAAGAGATGATGTATTTGACTCCTCTGCGGAAGTTAAAATCCAAGATCGAAAGACTTGGGTGGAAATCGAAAGCAAAGAGAAGAAAATATATGTCGCGGACAACTACATAGCTAGATAATGTTATCAAAATGTCGCCAACATATGCAACATTCATTTCAAAAGTCAACTAAATACCGACAAATCATATCCAACATCGTATAGGAACAACAGCAAACACTGGAATTGTAGGCTACTAGAACAACTATCAGACCCTAACGTCCCAAGCATGAGTAAATCTTAATAATTAATAATGTCTCTCATTCAACCACGATATCCATAATAATATACAGCAGCACCTTTAGGTTATCCGAATATGCAATCGGGATACCAGCAACTTTGGTAGCAATCAACGACAATAATTTGTATGGGCATACTGTAGCTTAAATAGGATAACAAACACCACAAGGATGATATCCCCCTCTTATACAACTGACACTAGAATACTATGCATAACAGCTACGCGAATCCTAAGTATAGCAACGAGGTCCGACCGATAAAAAAATGGATATAGCCAACACTACCCGGTCATAGGGGAGGTAAGCATAAACAACTATACTATCTATTATGATAGCCATGATGAGACTACGTAGGATGAGTCTTCATTTGCTCCCGAATGGAACAAGAAACCACTACCGTGTTTTTTAATACCCACATGATATACAAATTCACCGGTAAAGGTTTTCGTACCATCATGTGCAGATTTCAGGAGTGAGATGCTGAGATACCCCAGAGCAGATGATAATATGAGGTTTAAAGATTTTATCATGATGTTATAAGGAAATTCTATGGCATAGTTTAATAGTCTACCAACGAGTATTATTACAAGTTTTAACATATTGCATACAGTTTTTTGAAACTACTACATTGGCTGCAAGTCTATCAAAGGAGATGCACACCTATAATCCATTGCATGAAAAGATCCAATGAGAGTTTGTGGACATACACATAACAATTTTCAAAAACATCTTATGGGTTGCCCCAACAACATGACATGTTTTGCATACCAAATATTTAGAAGTATACTACCACGAAAATACATTACCATACTTGTACCGAAACCCATACCTAATCATAACATTCTATCATGTTAATTTTGGAAGAATAGCGTGAACCCATGATGATGTAATAATAATCAATATCAAATTGGAAGATGTGAAGGTGAAAATAATAATGATTGATACGTGAAGATCTATAAACATTTTTTTCAACCAAAAATACAATAAAATATAAGACATCTCATAATTAATCATTTCATAACGAATCTTAACAAGCATCACAGGTGCGTATACGTGTTGTGATTCAATCATGATTCGGTTGATTAGTGTAGATGGAAACAAGAATCATGTAACAAAGTTTGTGATTAAGTATTTATTGATTATTTATTGTTTAAGATGAAAATCAAGTGTCAATGATTTTAATAATTAATTCGTGTTGTTAAACGATCATGATTTACTCTTCATTGACGACGTGAAAGTATCACTCTGAGTTGGTTGAGAAAAACTTAATTGATTGAGTGTTTTGATCATGTATGTTTAGGTGTTGTTGATGCATCGATTGTATAAGCCTAAGCACTGGAAAATAATTAGTTGATTCGGTTAAGGTATTAGCTGCTTCAGCATGGAAGCCCTTGTTAAAGTCGAATTAAATGCTTATACCAGAGTGATATCATCATAGACTTTGACTATTTCAAAAATTAATCCATTTGTAAAATCAAACAGGTTTATCTGCCACGAAGCTTAGGCAAAGGCATTTGCTACTTCAGTTGAGACGACAACTGGTAAAACTGAACGAGGTCAAGAGCCTAGGATCCTTATGGGGAGGCAAAGCTTTACGTCAATATGAATTACTATGGATGAAGTAAAGTGTACACTAACCAAGTAGTTGACAACCTATACTTGAGCTTTTAAGTGTGATAGATGGTATAAGATGCCAGTTATAATGGTTAGTTCGATATACAGTTACATTAGAATCATCTACTTCTTCTTAAAGCAGAAATTGTTGTTCTGTCGAGAAGTTTATTATATTTTATTGAGGAGAGATACTTTCACCAAGAATTATATATAATAACTTTTTGACTTCGATGAGGAAAATTTGGTGGATAGCACAATAAATATATATATAGAGAGAAGATGCTTAATAGATTAGAGAGCGATCTTGGAAGAGTATTCGAGTGTGAAATCTGGGTTTGGAGTTTCTGCAAACATTGTTTTTCTCCATTCTCTTTATCTTATGAACTATTGTTACCGTTGAACAACCATGAGAATGATATTTGTTAGGGCTCCGAGTGGACGTAAGTATATTGTCGAACCATTATAAATCTATGTGTTCATACTTTCTCTTACTCTGTTATTATTTTGTTAATTTTTTACAGAATTGCTACAGGTTTCGTGACATAGTTCTTAAAATAATCTATTTAATATTTGATCATATCTAATAGAGCTTGTATAAAGTGTCATAATTCGTATTAAAACCTGGTTACAAAGTGATTTTTTTAGTTGAAATAAGACTAACGAAATTGCTCTAGCCATTGCAAGGGAGACTAAGGTGCCTGAAATATTATCTGAGGCTGAGAAACATGAAATGTTGGAAACTTATTACATCATGATCATTTTGTATATGAGTGATAATGTGTTAAGGCATGTATCAAAAGAAAATTCGATAGCTACAGTCCGGAACAAACTAGATAGCTTGTACATGAAAAAGTCCTTGGTAAATCAGATCTTTGAATGAGAAATTCTTTAGTTTCATTATGAACAAGGACAAGTGTCTTGATTAAAACATTTATGACTTCTCCAAAATAATGATCGATTTGGCGAACATTGGTAAGAAAATCACTGATGATGACCATTAATCTAATTGAATTCATTTTCTTATGCATATGGAAAATTGAAGGATATTATATCTTACATAAAAATGATGTCAATAGATAAGTTGGAACCTAAAATTGGATCCAAAAAGTTAGAAGTCGTTAAATATCCAAGAGATAGAAGTTCTGTTAGTAGCCATTAAGCTTTAAACAGTAGACGAAATAGGTTTGATAAGTCCAAGGTTAGATATCACCTTTGCAAGAACCTGGGTCATTAAAAAAAACTGTCCCAAACAACTGAGAAGACAAGGTGATTGCAGATCAGATCAAGGGTATGTGTATGTTGCTTCTGAATAATATGACTCTGTAGAGGTTTCGGTGCACTCTTCACATGAAGGCAAGCTGGAATGGATTCTGAATTCTGGATGCTCATTTAATATGAGTGCACAGAGTGACTAGTTCAACTCATTTGAAGAAAATAATAGAGGTGCATTATTACTTGGCAATAATAAGAGTTGTAAAATTACTGGAATTATATTTGTGAATATCTGGATGTTTGGTGGCCGTGATTGGATTCAGACTAATATGAGGTATGTTTTCCAATCTGAGAATAAATCTAATTTTCACTGTAATTTTGGAAAACTTAGGTTGTTTTATCAAAGTTGATAATGGTTACATGAAATCGTTTGAGGTGGTGTGACCTTAATGAAAGGGAAATTGTCCAATGGCCTTTAATCCTTGATTGGTGATATTGTTTTGGGAACAATGTCTAGATTTTCTGAAAGACTGATAGATGGGACAACCCTATGTCATAGGAAACTGGGGCATATGAGGGAAAAATGATTGTTGGAGTTGGAGAAGGAATGTCTGTTCGGAAAAGATAAATTGATTAGTTTGAAATTTTGTCAATTCTGTGTGTATGAAAAAAAGTATCAAAGTCAAGTTTACATGATCCAAACACACAAAAAATGGATATATATATATATATATACAGATCTACGAGGGCCTACAAGGGTTCAGTCTCATTGAGGTAATAAATACACTTTTTTTAATCATTGATGATTGCTTAAATAAGCTTTGAAAATATTTGTTAAAATCGAAGGGATAAGATTTTGATAGGTTCAAACAATGAAGGATCATTGTTAAAAGTTAGGTTGGTGAAGAAGTAAATAATTTTAGAACAGATAATGGTCTTGAGTTCAGTGTAAATAAATTTACTAATTACTACAAAGCAACATGTATTGCTATGTATATGACTATATGAGACACTCTACAACAAAATGGTATTGTTGAAAGAATGAACAAAATCATTCTTGAGAAGGTAATATGCATGTTAGTTACTTCTAAGCTCCTAATGTAATTTTTGGTTGAATTGGTTTGCATATGACCTCATATATAGATATATATCTACTGCGATTGGCTGAAAGACCCCCCAAAAAATATGGTACGAGAAGCCTTCAGATTATTCTAATATGAGAGTGTTTTGTTACGTTTCTTATGCACGTATCAAACATGACAAGCTGCAATCAAGATCCCTTGAGTGAATATTCATTAAGTACTCGGAAGACGTCAAAGATTACAAGTTATGGTGTCTTGAATCACGTTGTAGGAAGTGTCTATTCAGTAGGAATATGATATTCACTAAAAATGATTATTATGGTTTGAGTGGTAAAACTGATAGTTTTACATTGGTTGTTGCGTCCGAAGTGATCACTTTGAACCTAAGTGCTTCTGTCAGGCATCAGAAAGTGAGGATAAAGCCAAGTGGTTTTTTGCAATAAAGGAGGAAATAACTTCGCTCGGAAGAGTAACATATCTGATCTGGTAGAAAAAAGTGAAGGTGAAAGGTTGGTTGATTGCAAGTGTATTTTCAAGAGAAATGAATAAATTTGTTGGGTTAAAGTAGCTCGGTACAAAGCCAGACTGGTTTCTAGAGGATTCACTCAATGAGAGGGTTTAGATTAAAATGAGATTTTTTCTCTTATATTGAAACATAATTCATTCAAAATCATTTTTGTAATGACTTCCAAGTTTGACATTAGGTTGGACTAGATGGGCATCCATACAACTTTCGTTCAAGGATCATTAAAGAAACCATCTACATGAAGCAGTCTGAAAGATTTGTAGATAATGAAATGAGAGACCAAGTATGTCTCTTTAATAGAGCATTATACGGTTTCAAGCAATCTCTTAGGTGTTGTTATAAGTTTTTTGTTGATTTCATGGTCTATAGTGGTTATAAAAGAAGCAGTTTTGAAAATTGTGTTTTTGTGAAGAAAACTAGTTTTGCCAATATATATCTAGTGTAGTATGTCGATGATATCGTTATTGCTAGCATAGACAAGGAATAAATTAGTTCTTTGAAAGTAATATTGTGGATAAAATTTAAGATGAAAGACTTGGGTTTAGCAAAGAAAATTCTCCGAATAGATAAATAGGGATAAACATAAGGGAACCTTATTCACATCACATGAAGGTTATCTCGTGAAGGTGATTGAAAATTTTGGTATAACAGAAGAGAAACTAATCACCTCTCCAATTGCTCAATACTTTAAATTAACATCTTTAAATGTTGACGTTGATGATGTGGAGATGTAGAAAATAGAAGATGTTTCCTATTCTAATGTTGTGGGAAGTATAATTTATGACATAGTCTATAGTAGGCCTGATTTGTCTTATGATTCAAGCTTGGTGAACATAGTAAAGTCGAAGCCCTCCTATGGATATTGGTTGGCTGCCTTGGGACCAAAAGGTGTTGAGAGTTTTGTTGATTCTGACTATGCTCGTTGTCTGAACACTATAAAATCTTTGATTAGTTATTTGTTTGTGCGGTTCGGGAGTGCTATAAGTCGAAAAGATAATCTTCAACTTCTAGTAGAATTTTCCTCCACTGAATTTGAATAAATTATTGTCTAAAAACAATAACGCAAACTATATGGTTGAAAAGAATACCGAGAGAGCTTGGAGTACAGTAGGAAATATTTAATGATGTATTGTGAATATCAGAGTGCAATACACTTGTCAAAGGATCATGTGTGTCAAGAATAAACTAAGTATATTGATGTCAAATTAAATTTCATAAGAAGTATTCTTGAGATTAAAAATATTATTCTATAAAAAGGTTCATATATATGGCAATCCAGTATATGTGTTTACTGAACTGGTGACAACGAGAAAGTTCAAGAACTACTTGGACTTGCTTCATATTCAAAGCATCTAGAGATCCTTGCAAGGGACTGGGTAGAGTTATAATTGTATTCTTGTTCTTTTGAGAAGTCAAAACTAAGATGGAGAATTGTGGAAGTATGGTTTTGAATTGGTTGAGAAAATGGTAGATAATTGATTTCTTCGACCGTGTATGCTTAGGAATTGTCCATGCATCGAGTGTATAAGCTTAAGCATCATAAAAGCATCAGTTGTTTCAGTTAAGGTATTGTCTTCTTTAGCATAGAAGCTTTTGTTTAAGCCAAAATCAACTACTTATACCATAGTGATATTATCCAAGGCTTCGACCATTTTAGAAAAAAATTCATTAGTTAAATCAAGCAGGTTCATCTTCGAAGAAGCTTATGTAAAGGAATTTGTTTCTTTGGGCGAGAAAACAATTGGTAAAACATAATGGGGTCAAGGGCCTAAGGGTTCTTATGGCGTGGTGAAGGTTTTCTTCGGTCTAAATTACTATGGATGAAGTAAAATTTACACTAGCCAAATAAGTGATAGTATGGGCTTAAGCTGTTAAGTGTGACAAGTGGTATAAGGTATGGGCTACAGTGGTTAGATCGATGTATTATTACACCAGATTCAGTTACTCTTTGTTACAACAGAAATGATTATATATGTTGATGATTCTTATACATTGGGTTGAAGAAAGACATTGTCACAAAACATAATATATAATACTATTTTTACTTCGAAGAACATGAGGAGACTTTGGGGGAGTGTGTATCAGATATCAAGAGACAAGATACTTAGTAGATCAAAAAGTGAATCTTAGAAGAGCATTGAGTGTGAGCTCTAGATTTGGAGTTTTTCTAAACATTATATCTTTCTCAGTAATTTTTATCTTATAAACTATTGTTAGGGTTAAACAATTATAGAAAGGATATTTATTATGGCTCGGAGTTAACATAGATAAGTTGTATAACCAATATAAATCTATGTATTTAAACTTTATATTACTATGTTATTACTTTGTTAATTTTCAATAGAATTGTCACGTGTTTCGTAACGTAGCTGAGTATATTGAATAGAGTTTGTAAAAAGTATCAGAGGTAAACATTTAATATCTTCATAATTTGGTTCTTGATCGAGGTATGTAATTATCATAAAAGATCTTTGTGTAAGGTTTATTGATTCAACAATGTTTGATGTATGTTTGGTTTCTCTTGGATTTACATATTATAATGCAATTTTATACCAAAGGTTTTCATTATCTAGATATTGATTGAGTTATAAAATTTGTAGCGATGATCTTCATATAGTTGTTAATTTATTACGATGTTCATTTCTTATGATATTTACCATTTAATTTCAAGAATCGATTGTTGTTATGGCTATATTTAATCGTTGTTCATCATGAGCTTAAATCTAATTTGTATCTTATCATTTCCTCATTTTCGTTCAATATTATTATCATTTTTATTCTCGATTGAGGCATTCATCATTTATTTCATCATTACGTTAAAATTAGACAAGAATTAGGAAACAAGGTTTCGTTGTAAAGCATTCATCGATTATTCACGATTCAAGCAATTGAGGATGACTGAAGTAAGCGACTTGGAATTAAAAACGAAGATAAAAATACAACTATTATTTTGTTACGATTGGAATTGTTAAAATTTAGAAGCACAAAGTCGGTTCAGGGTTTTTGACAATGACTGAGATTTTCTTGAATCGTATCGGATTAATTAACAATATCATAAGTATTATGTTTCTAATATTTGTTAAAGAGCTACAATTTGTAGCTATTGACGAACAAAATCTAGAAGATTGTTTAGAGGGTAAAGTTGGCAATTCAGACATTCAATTTTTTTTAATTGTCATAGTTTAGAATTATGAGTCGGTAAAACTAGATATCTTATTAGAAATTTATGTTGATTCGACAAGGTAACACAACGAGGGTCACTAAGTATTAAAATGATAAGATGATATTGATAATAACAAGCATGATTGGTCAAAAGATACACATACGAGTAACTTAAATTGAGTTGGATAAGTGAAATAAGGATTAAAATATGGAGAACCAGATTCAAGAGTTAACTACTCAATACGCGCTTGCTTAATTTTGGGTCGTGAATTTGTTATAAGTAGTTGGAAAATATCAAGGATTTACAGCAAATGCGCTTTCAGTTAGAAGTTCGTCATATAGCCGATACATCCCATATAGGTGAAAGAGTTGGCATAACTTAACATAGAGCTGCAAATTTTAAAAAGCCCAAGGTTTTTAAGGTCAAGAATCTTTGTTCTTAGTATCTAATAACTATGAAAATGAGCTTTTTGTTGATGATATTACTCATAAATTTGTTACAAGTAGTTAGAAAATATCAAGGATTTACAGCTGTCGAGCATTCAGTTAGAAGTTCATCATATAACTAATATATCTTATATGGGTGAAATGTTTTGCATAACTTAACACGGAGGTGCAAATTTTAAAATGCCCAATATTTTTAAGTTCAAGAATAATTTTATAAGCAGTATCTAATAACTATGAAGATGAGTTTTGCATGATGATGTTACTCATAAATTTGATAAAAATAGAAGGTTTATTCAAATGGATGAATCTACCAAAGTGAATCAGATGACGAGGATAAATTTGCATGTTTGTAAAGATTAAAAACATAATGAGTTATTTAAAATATTTTAACAAAAAAAGTTAAGTAAAATAAAGGATGCTAGCTAAAGAAGATATGAGGGTAATAATTATCAAATGAACAAGTATCCTAGTTTTGGATGCTTCTCGTTTTGTCAAAAATTAAAGATAATTTGGGATTTTTAAAGGGAGAAGATAATGGGTTTTTAAGACACAAAGTACTCGGAATGGCACAAAGTTGTAGGCAAACAACTATATTTGGAAGCTTGAAGGTTATGCCTTGTTTGGAAAAGTTACAACTCTTTAGGCTACAGTAAAGTCAAATTTTATCATAGTTTCAACTAACAAGACATACCTTCAAGTTAAGAATACAGTACATGAGAAATGAAGATCTTGACTTGGAAATGTTGATGAACAATCCCCTTCAATAACAACACCGCAAACATGAGTTATTTCACATTATGAATACTTCAATAACAACACCGCAAACATGAGTTATTTCTTTTAACATTATTCAATTATCATAACATATATTACCTAACATGCATACATTTAAAGAGAACACATTATTTTGCATATATTTAAAACGTTACACTAATTTTTACAAATTGCTAAGGATGTTGAATAATTTTTGCATACAAGATTGTATGAATTTACTTATTCATTAGTTAAAATGGAGTTTGTGCAATAAGACTTCAAAAATGAAAATTGTCAAGCCATTAGTCCAATGAGTGTTCCATCGCAAAAAACAAGTCTACAAAATAGGCTAAAAATAGTATTGATACATATTAATCAGAAAGGTTATAAGTCAGATGACCTCTGAATATGATGTATATATTAATCAGAAATGATATAAAAGTCGGGTAATAAAATCTTTCATTATAAGTCTAGTTAGCGAACATGACTATAAGACAAGCCCAAAATCTATAAGATCAAATGGCAACACAATTAAGACTATAGATTTGAAGTGGTAAAATCCTTGACTATAAGTCTGAATGAGTGAACATGACTATAACCCAAGACGACATTCAATAAAACCAATAATAGTTGAGGTTAAAAGGTCACGCACACGTATTTATAAAGGTTGGCGATAAAAGCTCTAACTTAAGTCAATACCACTAGTATCATATAATATTATACATTAACATACAGTTGGATGAGCTACATAAAAAAGAAAAAGAAAAGAAAAAGAAAATTATATGATAAATAAACCAAACAGTTAGTCAACTACATAAGAAAGAATAAGCATGTTATAAATCAAATAAAGTATCACAGTTGGATGAGTTACATAATAATGGGTGAAACGTTTCTAATGTAGACGAGTTAAATAACTCTAAGGATGAAGAAGATACAAAAACCTAGAAAATAAGATACTCCTGATATATTATCCTCTTTATAACTATGATTTTACGAAGCTTATTCTACGAGATGATTTAACAAAACAAAGAAGAAGTTGGAAAAACATGTTTTAACAAAATAATAAGTAGAATATCATAATATAATGTTTATGATGAAGATAATGTGACAAACCGAAAACGATGAGCTAAAGATGACGAGGTAAGATGTATAAATTGAGAAAAAAAAGGAAAACAAGTTGGATAAGTTAAAAAGGACAAACCAAAGAGACAAAGGTAAAAAATATGAACAGAGAATACAAATTAAGGAAATAGAGCTAGATAAGTTAGAAATGGAGAATTAATAATGACGAGGTGAGAGATATGGACTAAAAATATTTTAAAAAGAAAAAAACTGAAATAATTTAAAATAACGATCCAAAGTTGATAATTTTAAGATGACGAGTGAAGTAGAATAACCTAAAGATGTACGACACCTAAAAAATCTTTAGAAGACGACGGTCTCTTGATAAACTAAGTAAAACAACTTCGAAAGATAATATAACCATACAAGTTCTAAAATACGACAAAATATCTGGATGAGCTATGTAAAACGGCTTAGAAGGCATTAAATTTGAAAACCTAGAAGATATTCAAATTAATATTTTGGATGATATTCAACTTGATGACCAATAGGATATTCAAATTTAAAGTTTGGAAGATATTCATCTTGACGATCACGATGATCCTCAACTTGACGATATAGAATATATTCAACTTAGCAAACTGGATCGAAATTAAATAAACATTGCAACGAGATCTGAGCTAAGTGATTAGACTAAAATCATAATATTTTTTATTTATAAGATTAAGCTATTACCGCAGTATTTTATAAAGCGAAATGAATAATATCAAGGCCATATCAATATAACAACAAATGCAATATCCGATCTCGTACAAACTTAAGCAAACATTAGACTCCCTTTGTATTTTCTCAATCTTAAAGTTTACCTTTGGATATAGACTTAGACTTACTTGTATTCAACTACTTGTTATTTTCCATTCCATAGCTTTGTAACATAGTTTCTATATATGTCTTTCGTGATAATCATAGGATTATGCGGGAACAATCCAGGTGAGTATGAATTCCTAATACAAAAACTGCATGGGTAAGATATTTCATATCTAATTTATCGGACATAATTGTTTTTATACTATTTAATAATTCTTCTCATTCACGACCATTAGTAAATCATCAACATACAACACTAAGTATATAAACTTACTCTCAGTACACTTTTAATACATATAATCTTCAATCGAGTTCATCATGAAACCGAAGAAGATTATTAATTCAAGGGACTTATTGTACTGAAAGAGACTGTTACTTCAAAGAACTTATGGTACCACAATCACGAAGCTTCTTTAACCTTGTGTATATATTAAGTTCATATATCATTCTTTGAATCACCAATTATAAAATTTTAAGTTTTACCATATAAATCATCTTCCCCTATGTCACCATTAAGAAATATGGTATTTATATACATGTTATCAAAATATAAGTCAAACTAAACAACTAGTGTCATAATTATCCTAAATGAATCATTCTACGAAACCGTAGATAAACTATCTTTAGAGTCAATTCTTTTATGATAGTATAACATTTTTTATAAGTCGCGTTTTTTATGTTTTCGTATTACTTTTGGAATCTCGTTTGGCTTCTCTCTTTCAGGTTATGAGAAAAGCTTCCAAACCACATTATCTTTTAAGTGAATTATAATATGTTACTTTATATCGTTAATCCATCACTAAAATATATTGTCATTTTTTCTCTAATAGACATTTTTTAAGATACCATTATTTTAGTTTTCACTTTTTGAGGAGGTAGAATTTGATCTTCTTGAAGAACTTAATTTTTTTTCTTATGTAGAAGATAAACATCATTTTGAGTGTGTTTAGTTCTAACGATACTTAAATGATTGGAAATGAAATTAAATCATCTAATGCATGATTATTTTTATATGAATCTTTATGGATTCTTCCTTGAAATGAACATTTGTTTCTAAATTCTTCCTCAAACTCAACATCTTCAAAGAATCCTGTTGTTCTCGTCTAAAATATATTTTTGATCGAAAGATCATAAAACTTAAACACTTTGAATGTTTTAAATATTCAATAAAATAAAACTTAACCGTCTTAAAGTCCAACTAATTTTCATTCGACCTATACGACGTTGCTTCAGATGGATATCCTTAAATATGCAGATGCTTTAAGCTAGGATTGCACCTAGCACAAGCTTATGTGGGGTCTTAATGACTATTTTTGTAAGAATTATATTAAAAATATATACGACACATTTAGCTGATTCACCCTATAGTGATAATGGTATAGTTGAATGACTCATCATAATTCTCACTGTATCCTTAAGCATATAGTTTTCTCTCTCAAATACTTCATCCTTGTTGGACAAAATCAACATTATATAAGGAAAACGTATAATACTTTGAAAATAGTCCATGATAGGTTTTATCTGAATCATTATATATACTATAGTATTCACCACCGCGGTCAGATCACATTTGATGAACTTATAAATTTGTTATTCAACTCTGGTCTTAAATGTTATAAACTTTCATAAGTTTTTTAATTTATCATGAATAAGGTATATATATCCATACCGTGAGAATTCATTCATAAATAATATAAAATATTACTACATTTTCAAGAATCCTGAAGGAACGGTCCATAAATATTGGTATGTATCAGCTTCAACAATTCGTTCGCGTTGTATGCACCTAATTTTTTTACTTTGGTTTGTTTTTGGTTGATACGTTCGATGCAAACAACCAAATTCTGAATAATTAAAGGAACCTAATGAACTTTAAGTAACAATCTTATCAATTATTGCTTAGAGATATGATCTAGGAATTTATGGCAAAGGTTTCCTAAAGTATTAGCCTTACAATTTAGTTTATTAGATAGTTTAATGTTAATTGTTACTTTGCAATGCTCAATAATATTTTATCAATACAATTTATCATTCATTTTTAAATATCCTATGTCTACCATATTATCATATAAAGAAACCAATATTTTATTATTCTTAAGAAAATAAAAATATCCAAAACTATCAATAAAAGAAAATATATTAAATTCATTTAAACGAATTTACAAGCTAAAAATTATTGTTAGTCCCCCATGTTTACCATTTGTATCAACCTAGTCCCTCTCCTTCACTTTTGACTTCCACTCATCTCCTTCGTTCCAGAAATTTGAAAATTTAGTCCTCCCGTACACGTGAAGCCTGAGAAACTGACACGTGTCCCCTACTTTTGTTGCAAGTTTGCCCTCCCAGAATTTTGGCCAATAATGCCCCTGCATATGACACCTCATACGCCAAGTAAGCGACCACGTCACATTTACTATTACTGTGAAATTTAACCATTTACCATTTACTTTCACCTTTTATCCATAAGTACCCTAGTTGGACCGGATCAAACCTAAATAAACCTAACCGAACCCAGCCCATTCTAATATAACCCATACCTGAAACCCTTTTAATTACCCAAACCCCCAATTAATCACCCAAAACCCCAATTAAATCAATTAGAAAGAAAAAACCTTAATTAACATTGCATCAGAGATTTAGGTTATATTTGATGTGAAGATATTAGCCCAAATCTTATAGGAGCAGAAGGTTTTGGTTTTCCGATGAAACCATCTTTTATTCATAATCCCCTTGACTGATAACAATTACAAGCCTGACAAGAACAAGAAGAAACCATACAATTCTCTTTGTTGTTCTCGTCTTTTCTTGAAATGCGACTTGACGAATGCCAGCCTCTTGTGCAAGAACAAAACAAACCCAAATTACATACTAAACCTTAAAAACAAACCTAATAGTGATTTTTAGCCGAATTTACATATAAAACATTTTCAAATACAAAAAATATGCAGTAAAAACGGTAACTGAAAAATCACAAATAACATAAGGCAATTATTTAAGTTTTATGTCTTTAGAACCAGAATCTTTATCAAACGTTCCATCATACTATATATTTTTTATTTTCCATATTGAGAACTCATTATATGCACGTCATGGCGTTCTAGTTTTAACTTTTCCTCCCGTGAGTATCATGAAAAATCAGCTCACTAGGTGACCACTTCTCATGGTGGAAGTTCTAAGAAGTTTGAAAGTTTTTAAAGTGACGATAAAGATATTGAAATGCAAACCATACCACAACTTTCTCGAGAAGTTCAATCTTAAGTATAAATAAATTTGAGGTGATCATTGACAAATCAATAATATGTTTCTTTATTATACATTTCATATGAAACTTTGTGATGTAGAGTTGCAACAACATCATTTGAATATCGACCTTATATTGTTGAAAAATATTTTCTCAACTTCTGTGAGAAATTCAATTGCATGGGTGATCTCAGTCGAGACAACCCCACAAATGATAAAAATATTTAAGGTTTCATGATTGCCAAACACAAACCATTTGACTTTTCTCATGTCTCAAATGTTTTCTTCTTCTCGAAAAACTTATCCTCACTAAGGATCGTAAAATATTTAGTCTTTAATGTCATGTCAAAATCATGACAATTCAAAAGAATTTCATGTATATTTTCATTGGTAAAATGTGACCCTTCTAAATTGAGAGGTTCATTATCTAAAAGGTTAAAGGTATTCATTATTGATGTATTCGTTACAACAATGCACACAACAAATCACATACACATATTAAACTTAAAAAATATTTAAATTCTGAATCAACATGCAAAATATAACTTTACATCCTTAATAAATATCTAAAAGAAAACACGTTAAGCACTTGTATGAGTTCGAGAAAAATCATTTATTGATACAATATCAATCGAATTCATTCGTTCAAAACATCATTGGTGCTGGTTTTTCTATTTTGATCAAATACATAATGACCAATTCACAATTGGTAATCTCATGTTCACAATCAATTATTCCAAACATTAATATTTTTAGGCGATAATTCATGTAATATTATCAATCATAAATCCATCAAAATTCTAATCAAATAAATTCACCAATATGAATTAGTTCATGATATGTTGGCTTTATGATCTATATACCGAAGTTAAGATAACCTCAATAATGATATTCACATAACACATATATACTAAATAACAATATAAACATACTAAAATTCCAAGCTAATATATCGTCCAAGTTGGAATGAGTGACCCCCAAAGTGTGCATACCACCACACTATACATTGTGAAACTTTATGTCATCTTCATGGAAACCAACTGAGACACTGCATCAACAACACCAAAATATATTCTTTGTTGTAGTGAAAATATGGGATATCATGACAAAAACGTTGTTGATTGATGAACATATGTTTGGGTTAAATTGTTGTGGTGATGCCCATTTTGTCCCGATGATGCGATATCAAAATCGTCGAGAAAACATAAATTGACACATGAATCATCTTTTATTGATAAAATAAATAACTTAGGATTTAATCCTTAATAAATTAAATTATGCAAAACTTTTTAACTTTATCGACCAAACAATCAATAATTAATCCCAAGTGTGATTTTTTTTACTAGAAAAAGAAAAACTACAGGTTGAAGAATATAAGTCCACTACTCAAATTTGTTAAAGGTGAGTCTGATACCACGTGTACTGCTAGACCCATCTAAGAACTACTTAAACAATACAAACTTTTAAAGATTTGAGTTTTTCCTAGGGAGTAGAAAACTAAGAGAAAAAACAATTGATTATCTTATTCTTATTTTTTTTGTTATGCTTTATCAATCTTCTGATTTTAAGTTTCCAAACATCAATAATTTTGAATTCATTTTTTGTGTTTTTCTTATTGGAGGTGAGATAGAAAAGCATGTATCCATTTTTGCGATTCATCTGTGTATTAAGTTGACGTGATCAACGAAAACCTTGATTTGTTTTTTACAAGGTAGTTTATGAATTTATAATTTAATCTTGAGAAAATAATTTTATATTAATTTGTAAATTATATTCATTACTATCGATTTGTATAATAATTTTTAAAATGATCTTAATATATATAAATAATTTATTAACTATAACATAAATAAAATATTATGGGTTGTCATTAATAAATAATAAATACATATTGTATTAATATAAAAGTTTGAGTTGTAGTTACCAAAAACAAGATTCTATAAAATTATATATACCATTAATTTTTTTTAATTAAGTTATACTAACTGTGGTAATTAATCCTATATGATGTATGATAATTAATCATGTATATTTTTAATCAATATAATTTAGTTATTTGGATTTTAAAAATATTAACTGGTTTTGTTTATTTTGGGCTGGGGGTAGTTTTGTAAAGTATTTTAGTAAGTTTGGGGTATTTTATGTTTAGTGTGAAGATTAATGAGATAATTAAGCAGTCTGCTTGTATTAAATGTTGATCACCCTCATTAATAAGAGTGGTTGAGGGTATTTATACTTTTAATTAGTGACTCATGGGCTTACCGGGTCAAGTGGTAAAACCGGGTCGAGTTTAAGGACTCATTAGTTTTTAAGTAGATTAGCGAATAGCTTAGTCAAAAGGTGTTCACATTTGTCTAGTTCAGATTTATAGTGGTGTGATATGGTCCGAATTACCCCTGTCCAGATTAAATGGTAGTATGTGACTGTAATATCCGAACTCATCAGTAGCCCATTTTTCTAAGCCTTTCAAAGTATCTTTAGAAGGGTTAAAAAATCTACCAAGTCAAAGTCACTATCAATTTCGTCTGATCTGCTTGCGTTTTCTGAACTGAGAAGCTTATTTTCAACACCAATCCAGTTCAAATTTCATCAGGACTAATTTTTCTTCCCAGAATTCTAAGAGTTTTCTCTTGAATTGTAGGACACGTGTCAGTATTTGGTTTGACCTACCAGCCGTTATTTTTCTTAGATCGGTGCACCCACTAGGTCTAAAAGTTACTTAGGTTTCGATTTTTCACACGTTTGTGCAACTCTTAATCATTGCAAATAACCCCTTTCAACTTCTCCTTGGTAACTACTGTTTTTTATGTTATATATATACCTTTTTACTATTCCATTGTCTTCCACACTCAAAAATTTTCTAGAGAGAAATCCATCTTCACCTTCAAATTGTTCTTGAGAGATTATAAGTTCACAGCCAGAAACGCTTTAGTTAAAGGTGGTTGGTTGAATTCGTCGGAGTTAGAGAGAGCAAGGAAGGTATAGAGAGAAAATCGTATCATCGCCGGTCTCCCCGTTTCTCCAGGTGAGAAAATCAGTCAGCCAAATCAGGACACCGATCAAGGGTCATCTTCCTCTAAAAACCCTAGACTCAAACAGCTTTTATTTAAGCCAAATCTTTCACGCCTCCCTTCTGGTTCTTCTGTTCAAGAGTCTCAACACCTTGTTTCTAAGGAAAAAGTCGTTTCAAGTATCAGAAAACCCTCGCCATTTATAGCAATGGGCTGTGACACAGAAAAGTCACTAGAGAAAATAACTCATCACCGGACAACTCGCCAAACCAAAACCCAATCCACACCATCAACGTCAAAACCCTCCGGATCGGAGGTAGTTAGAGCAGCTTCGCATGCCAAGCCCTCTGGCCCCTTTTGAGACCGAGGCATTAGGCAAAACATGAGATACTACTTCTGATAAGAAAGGTAAGAGTAAAGTAAAAGTTTGTATGACTCATCCAGACTCTCTTCCGGAGTGCCTAAAGGGTAAGGTAGGCCCTTGCTTTAAACATGTTAGTGTCAAATATTTGCTGGCTTTGCAAAATATCAACTATGTCTACACCCATACTGCTGAGTTGGGTAGAATGCGAACCAAATGGAGGATTGTGGAGTCCGTAAAGGTAAGGATACCGATTACTCCGGAGACCCCCATGGACTGCAAATTGAATGAGGTGGTAGTGTACACCGAAGTGCTGAATTGAAGACTCTGGTTTCCTCTAGACCCAGAGATCGTTAAGTATTTTCATTTGGTCAAGCTCTGTCCCATCCATTTAAGCCCCAATGCCTAGTACACACTCCTTGCCCGTATCATGGCATCCAGACTGTCAAAGATCCCTCTTCCGATGGGGCAGTTTGCTGCTGTAGCAAGCTTGTGCAAAAACCATCAGATTCCATTCTACCACTACAACATGGTGAATAATTTTAAGGTTGTGGACGACCTGTTAGAGTCCGAAAAAACATGGAGGACACAATTCCTATTTGTTAGTGGAACATGGGAAAATGACGGGAAGATTAAAGCCAACACCAACCCTAGCTTGCTGACTCATAGGTGGAAAAACACTAGTAATATTTTTTTCTTCTTCTTGTCCTACAAGTTTTTCTTCTTAAACTATAAGATTTCTTATTCTGACTAGTTTGTTACTTCACTTTAGTTCTACCGAAGGAGTTCACTAGCCATTTGGAAGAAGGGCAAAAGACCTGTGCAAAGCTCAATGCATGTGCTTTGGAACGGTGGGGGAATACCTTCCACAATTTCTTTACATCGGTCAATTCTGTGAGGTCTCACCTGTGGAACACCACATGTCGGAGAGACATTTCATGGGAAGAAATAATCACCCCTCCTCCTCCTCCTGATGTGATTTTCAAAAGAACAGAAGCCAAATATGCCAAGTTGTTTTTACCTTCCAGGGCTAAGGCTCCTACAAAAATAAAGAGCAAAAAAAGGAAGGCTGCAACAGAGCTAGCTCAAACATCTACAGAAGGAATTGGTTCGGAGAATCAGGGGGACATTGATGCAGCTCTGATCAAAGCATTAGAATTTGAAACAGTAAGGGAAGTTGGAGGGTCAAAGAACCCACCAAAGCCTCCTAAAAAGGACAGGAAGCATAGGGCCAACAACGATGAGAAAGCTGCCAAAAAGAAGAAGGTCACCTTGGGGGAAGATATAATCCTTCATTCTTCGGAAATCCAACCACCACCAGCCTCTGCCGACCCTACTCTGCAAGAGGAGATCCCAACAGACCTTCAGTCCGGAGAGATTGCTAGTGAAGGGAACGATGAAGTGGACATCAGTGCCCTTCAAGATATTGATTTCTACTTTAATGATTTTGAGAAGGATGATTTTGCAGGTCCTTATCGTCCTTCCAGTTCCTCCAACATGTTGACCTATAATGGGAAATCATTCTCCGTATCCGGATTGAAAGATGTCTTAAGCCACGCCCTCCTCGGTTATATCCGGCCAGTACTTGATTTGGAGAGGCAGGTGAAAAGTAAGACCAACCTTTTCAACTCTCTTACTTCTAACAAACAATCTCTGTAAAAAAGTCTCCTAAGTGCTCAGCAAAGTTTAGAGGTACTGAAGAAGGAGAATGAGAATTTGGAAACTAAGCTAGCCGCATCGGAAGCAGCCAAAACTGAGCTCCAAACTAAGTACTCCGACTTAGAGACTTCTTCCTCCCAAAACCTCACAATATTGAAGGAGGATTTGAAGACTAAGGATGGTTCTATTCAAACCCTAACCAACGAAAAGGCTAAGTTGGAAAACACCATTTCGGAGATGACCAAGGAAAATGAGACCCTGAAGAGTCAGCAAGAGCAAGCTATGAAGAGTATGCCAACGGAGTAATAAAATCTTTAGAAAAAAAAGATGATGGTATTAAGTTTGACATGGTGTTGTTGTTCCATGAGACCTTCCCTAAGAGGACCCTTGGTCCCTTATGGAAGTATGTAAAGTATGAGGACATCCCATTCTATACTCTAGCAGATGGTGACAAGCGCAACTATTCCAGTGGAATAGATTCCACAAGTGATGATGAAGGAACATGTGAGAGTTCAAGTGCCAAACTCAAGAGTCCTAAGAAAGGTGGTGGTGGTGAAGGAACTTCCGAAATGAACCAGCCCTAAGGTTTTATCATATATTATTTTTTGTTTTGTGAACAATCAAAGTCCTTGGATGGCCAAGGCATATTTTGTATTACTGTTCAGTTGAAGTCTGAATAGGTTCTTCGAACAACCAAAGTCCTTGGGTGGCCAAGGAATGTTTTGTACTATTGTTCGGTTTAAGTTCGAACATGTTTAACTTATCAAATTTTTCTTTTTGTTTAATAATTTTTCTTAAATCTTTCATGGCTAATGTTTAACTAGCCCCTAGAATTTCAGAAGTGAGAGTGTTTAATATCTTCAATGACATGTATTTAATAGTCATAACCAACCATCAACTCTATCTGATCCACTAAAGATCCAAAGTATTGAACAAGTGATTTATACTTGAATTGAATTGTTAGTAAAATCACTCCAAATTTTTGAATAAGGCATTATATATTATTGAATAAAAAATCGGACACCTCATTAAAACCTTCCCACGCCACCGGGATAGGAAAGAGTATGCTCTCTAATATTTGCATTGGTTTTTAACAAGTAAATATTTACACAAAAACGTTACTCTAAATATAACCTCAGATGCTCAATATTGCATGGGTGCTTCAAAACTTTCCTTTCTTTGTCTAAAAGCCTATATGTCCCAGGTTTGAGCTTTTCGCAGACCTCATAGGGGTCTTCCCAGTTCGGAGCCAACTTACCAAACTGCTTCTCCTTGGTATATAAGAAAATGTTTCTTAACACCTTATCTTTTGGTTGAAAAACTCTTCTTTTGACCTTGGAGGCAAATCTACTCTTCATCAAACCTTGGTAGTGAGCTGTTCTTAAGTGTGCTTTAACCCTTCTGTCTTTTATCAAGTCCAGCTGATTCCTAATTTCTACCTCATTAGCTCGTTCAAAATAGTTGTGGACTCTGTAAGATGGTAAGGTAGCTTCTATGGGGGTAATTGCATCCATCCCATACACCAAGGTAAAAGGAGACTCTTGTGTAGCAACCCTATGTAGTTCGGTAGGCCCACAATACTTCTTGCAAATAACTTGGCCATTTCCCTGCATCATCTTCTTAATTATTTTTTAATCCAAACAAAATAGTCTTGTTTGCAACTTCAACTTGGCTGTTTTCTTGTGGATGGAAAGGAGAACAAAAACAATGTTGAATATCTCTAGAAGCACATAAATTCTCAATATCTTTGTTATCAAACTGTGACCCATTGTCTGTGGTAATATTTTGGGGACCCCAAACCTACAGCATAAATTGGATAAGATAAATTTAATCACAGCCTTCAATGTGGTTCCTGCCAAGTGAGCTGCCTCTATCCATTATGAGAAGTAATCAATAACAACTATAATAGTTTTACACCCCCCGGATGCCATAAGTAGAGGTCCAACTAAGTCCATCCCCCATCTGGAAAAAGGTATTGGCTCAGGAATAGACTCCATAGGTACTGCTGGCACATAAATTTCATTCCCATACCTTTGACATGGATCACATTTCTTCACTATTTCTTTAGCACCTGCCATTATGGATGGACAAAAGTATCCAGCTAATAAGACTCTCTGGGTTAGCGCCCTGTAACCACAATGTGCTGAGCCCTCCCTATCGTGTAGTTTGGAGAAAACAACTTAGAATTCTTCAAACCCCAAACAACGTAATGGAGGTATACTGAAAGATTTATTATAGAGAATTCCCCTTATCACCAAAAAACCACGTGCCTAGTATTTAATCTTTTTTCCAATGCTTTGTCCGAAGGCAAAACCCCATCAGATATATATATATATATATATATATATATATATATATATATTGAAGGAGGGTAAATCTCCAGTCTTTGGGTTGAATCACATGTATCCTCATACTTTCCCCATCTTCTTTGTTTTTGGTGTGGTTTATTTTTGGCTGAGGGTAATTTTGTCTAGAATTTTGTGGTGTTTTAAGGGTATTTAATGTTTGGATAGATTGTAGTGAGAGACTCGAGCTGCCTGGTTGTATTAAATGTTCATTACCCTCATTAATGAAAGTGGTTGGGTATTTATACCCTTAATTGTGGGCCACATGGGCTTTCGGGTCAACTTATGAATTCGGGTCGAGTTCAATGACCCATTAATCTTTAAGCAAGTAGGTAATTAGCTTAGTCATGAAGTGATTTAAGTTTTAATACATTTAGTCATGTTCGGATGGTTCAATGGGTGGCTTTTGTCCGAATTTCCCCTGTCCGGTTCCCTTAGTGAGTGGTGAGAAAATTCGAACTCATCAGTAACCCCTTTTTAGGTTATGTTCGAAGGTCTCTGACATAACCTAAAAAATAGTTCAAGTGTAATCATAACTTCGTCCAGACATTTCGAAATGTGTAACGACTTTATCCGGACTGACTGAAACCCTTAGAAGCTGAGCGGTTTCGCCAGAGATAGTTGGACACGTGTCCTTCTCTGATTCGCCTCACCGGCCGTTTTCCTCCTAGAAAGGCGCTTCTACTTGTTTCGAAAAGTAACATTTTAATTAATGTTGGTGACATCAGCGTCGTCTTTAATCATTATACCTATCTTTTCGTATTATCCTAGGTATCAAAGCATCATTTATCCCTTTAGTATAATTTAGTCCACTTTTCATTGTTTTATCATCTTCATTATCTCTACTCTGTTAATCTTCAAAGCTTTTACCTCTAAAAAAACCCTTCTTTTGTTGTGAGTTTATGTTCACAGCAAGAAACGCCCTAGTAAAAGGTGGGTGGCTCAACTTATCGGAGTTAGAAAAAGCTCAAAAAGTCGAGAGAGAAAAACGCATTGCTGCGGGCCTCCCTGTTTTTCCTGTTAACAAGCCTGATACACCAAGCTCGGAGCCTGATTGGGGTTCATCTTCTGCCAAGAGTTCTATACCCAGAAGGTTATTCCAGCCCATTCTTTCTCCAATCGCTTTAGGCTCATCGGTTCAAGAGTCAGAGCTTGTTGTTGAACCAGAACAGGTGGTTACAAGCCTTAGGAAACCTTCCCCATTCATTGCTATGGGATCAGACGCTGATATTTCCACGAAGAAGCTAGTAGATAGACAAAGGGGTCGTTTAGTAAAACGGCAGGCTGCTACTTCACAACCTAAATCAAAATCTACGCCTTCAAAATCCGGGGCTAAAAGTAAAACTGCAGGGTCAGAAGCACCTATTAAAATTCCCAAGGACAAGCTGTCCGGTGCGAAGGCAACCAGTTCTAGCCTTCGAAAAGAGACCTCCGGATCCGAGCCCCAGCTAGACTCTAGACTACAAGGGGGAAATGATGCTCAACAATCCGGAGGGCCTATTGAGCCAACCACTAGCTCTTCTCTCCTAAAACCAGCTGAAAATCCCTCCACAATAATGGAGGATGTAATGGAGGACAACATCGAAGAAGCCCCTTTTGAGACTGATGTCTCCGGGCAAACAAGTGAGACTGCCATCACCAAGAAGAGCAAAGGCAAAGAAAAAGTGTGTTTAAAGCATCCGGACCTGCCGGAGTGCCTTGTGGGAAAAGTAGGGCCTTGTTTCCACAAAGTAAGTATTAAATATCTGCTAGCCATGCAGAAGATCAATTACACTTTCATTCACACAGCTGAACTTGGCCGGATGAGGACGGAGTGGGGGATTCCAGAAAATGTTAAAGTAAGGATACCAATTGCTCCGGAGACGCCCCATGGACTGTAAACTCAATGAGATAGTCTTCTACATTGAGTTATTCAAATGGGGACTCAGGTTTCCCTTGGACCCATAAATAGTCAGATATTTCCATCTGATAAAGCTTTGCCCAAGTCAACTAAGCCCTAATGCCTAGTTCACCCTTAACATGAGCGACAATTACAAGGTGGTGGATGACTTACTCGAGTCGGAGAAAAGCTGGAAGACTCAATTTCTGTTCATCAGTGGTGCCTGGGAGAATGGGAAGAAAATTAAATCTGGTGTCAACCCAAGCATGCTTACCAGCAGATGGTGAAGTGATGGTAATAATCTTACTACATACTTTTACTTTTACTTATAACAATTTTTTTATCTAATTCCTCTTCTTTTGTTTTTTGGTAGTGCTGCCCAAGGATTTCAATAATTACTTAGAGGCTGGTCAGACTACTTGTGCCAAGCTAAATGCTTGGACTGCTGAGAAATGGGGAAACCGCTTCCACAACTGTTTTACCAGAGGCAGTTTAACAAGATCCTATCTTTGGAATACAACTGGCCGGAGGGATTTGTCTTGGGAGGAATTAACCACTCCACCCCTCCGAGAGTGATTCTCCGGAAGATAGAGGGAAATGATGGGAAATTGGTCTTGCCGGGCAGAGCTAAAGCCCCAAGCAAGATGAAGGGCAAAAAAGTTAAGGCCAAGCAAGGTGTGGTTGAGGCCAATCCTACCGAGGTGGAGGAAGCTGTCCCAAAAAACCCAGAGGGACAAGATCAAGGGCAGATCGATGTTGCTTTACTACAAGTGGTGGAACACGAATGCACCAAGGAAGTAGCTGGGTCTCCAAAACCTTAAAAGGCTCCCAAAAAGGATATAAAACGGGGAGCAGAAGGTGGAGACCCTGATGCCAAGAAAAAGAAAACCTCCAAGGGAGATGAGGTTTCTCTCCGGGCTCCGGAGCCACTACCTCCAGTTGACCCAACTGACCCTACTCAAGCAGAAGAAATCCCAAGCGATTTTCACACCGGAGAGGGTGCCGGAGGGGACATTAATATTGATGGTGTCGACATCTCAAGGCTTCAAGGGATTGGTGTTTACTTTGAAGACTTTGTCAATGATGATTTTGCTGGACCCTACCTCCCCCCAAGCTCTTCGAACATTGTCACTTTCAATGGTAGGTCGTTTTCTGTTTCAAATGAGAGAGACACTGTCACCCACTCCCTATTGAGCAATATCCAGCCAGTGCTTATCTTGGAGAAGCAAGTGCGCAATCAGTCAGCCATCATCAATACTCTCAACTCTAACAAAGAGAAACTGTCTAGTGACCTTCTTAGTGCCAACCAAAATGCTGAGGCATTGAAGAAAGAGAATGAGGAGTTGAAGAAACGTCAGGAGGACTTGGCCAACAGGTTGGCCACTTCGGATGGAGTTGTCAAAGAACTCCATTTGAAGCAATCCGATCTGGAAAGAAACCTCTTTTCTTCAAAAGAGGAGGTGAAGGCCAAAGATAGCATCATTCAGACCTTAACTAATGACAAGATCTCTCTTGAAAACATTGTGTCCAAGGCTGAACAAAAAAACGCTGACTTGTTAAGGGAGCAGGAGAAAACAATCCAGGCTAGCATTGATGCTTATACCAATGAGGTGATAGATTCTCAGGAGGAAAGGTATGCCGAAGTCAAGTCAGATATGGTCCTGCTCTTTCATGAAAAAATTCCGAAGAGAACACTGGAGATTTATAGCGATTCATGGAATACGAAGACATTCCCCACCATACCATGGCTGATGGTGATAAGCATAACTACTCCAGTGGCTGGGATGACACAACCGATGAGGAGGAAAAGACTGGGGAGAGTCCGGATGAAGAAGATGACGACCCAAAGAAAAAGAAGCCAAGTGAGGCTGAGCCATCTAAGAAAGCTCAGTCTTAAAATATCAACTATTTTTTTAATTTTTTGTGATTGAACCAAAGTCCTTGGATGGCCAAGGCATTTTTTGTAACCATGTCCGGCTCTTGTCCGGATAAACCTTTCTGTTTTGAGAATTCAAAGTCCTTGGATGGCCAAGGCATTTCGTACAACTTAATGGGTAGTTTCATTTTACACAACTCTTGCATTGTTTCATATTTTTTCAACTTTGGTGGCTAATGTTTAAACAGCCCTTAGCTATTTTACAAGTATTTTAAAGTGAGAGTGTTTAAATTCTCCGTTGACAAATGTTTAAGTAGTCATCACTCCACCCATTTAATCCGGTTTATCAATAAAAAATTTCAACGAAAACTATTAACTGAAACACTCCGGATCTTTTAAGAAGGCATCATATTTTATAAAAAAGACTGGATACCTCATTAAAACCTCCCCGAGCCACCAGGGAGGAAAGAGTATGCCCCCAAATATTTACATGAACTTTTAAACAAGTTAATATTTACACAGTTTTTATTCCAAGTACAAACGGAGGTGCTCAATGTTCCAGGGGTGATTCAAAATCCTTCTATCTTTATCTTGGAGCCGGTATGTCCCAGGCTTAAGATTTTCACTGACCACATAGGGTCCTTCCCAAGTTGGAGCTAACTTACCGAACTGCTTCTCCTTAGTATGTAGGAAGACTTTTCTCAATACCTTATCCCCTGGTTGAAAATTCCTTCTCTTAACTTTAGAAGCAAACCTGCTTCTCATCAAACCTTGATAGTGTGTGGCTCTAAGGTGAGCCTTAACTCTTCTTTCTTCTATTAAGTCAAGCTGGCCTCTGACTACCACTTCGTTAGTGTGTTCGGAAAAATTATGAACTCGAAATGAAGGGAGAGTAGCTTCTATGGGAGCTATGGCATCCATCCCATATACTAAGGCAAATGGAGACTCTTGTGTTGCAGCCCCAGGAGTGGTTCGGTCAGCCCACAAAAATTCTTGTAAATAACTTGGCCATTTTCCAGCAACCCCCTCTAAATTCTTCTTCAGACCGGACAGTATTGTCCTGTTAGCCACTTCAACTTGACCGTTTTCCTGTGGGTGGAAAGGAGAAGAGAAGCAGTGTTGAATGCCTCTAAAGGCACATAAAGCCGCAATTTCCTTGTTGTCGAATTGTGGCCCATTGTCTGTTGTTATCTTTTGTGGAACTCCAAATCTGCAATAAATGTTAGACAAAATGAATTTGATAACAGCTTTCGAGGTAGTTCCTGCCAATAGGGCTGCTTCGATCCATTTCGAAAAGTAATCAATGGCAACAATTATAGTTCTGCACCCCCCGGATGCCATGGGTAGAGGTCCCACTAAATCCAGCCCCCATCGAGCAAAATGTATAGGCTCAGAAATTGAATCCAAAGGGACAGTTGGGGTATCAATTTCATTACCATATCGTTGGCATGGATCACACTTTTTTACTAACTTCTTGGCATCTTGCATTATGGAGGGCCAATAGTACCCAGCTAACAAAACCTTCTAGTTAGAGCCCTGAATCCATAATGTACCGATCCCTCACCATCATGTAATTCGAAGACCACTATTTGAGACTCATCGATCCCCAAACATTGCAATAGGGGTTTACTATAAGATTTTTTATAAAGAATATCTCTTAGGATGACAAAACCACGAGCCTTGTACTTTACTTTCCTTGTTACTGCTATTTACGGAGGCAAGATGCCATCTAAGAGATATTGAAGGAGAGGAAACCTCCAATCTTGAGGCTGTTTTATCTGTATATTCAAACTTTCTTCTTCTTTATCCGGATTAATTTGAATGGATGGGAATTCTTGCACATGTATCCAAGGGTAGGACTCAGAGTAGGCTATGGTTGCCAAGGAATCCGCTAGCGTATTTTTTGTTCGGGGTATGTGCTCATAAGTGACGCTTTTGAAATTAAGGGCCACTTCTTTGAGGATAAATAAATAAATAATCAGCTGTTCTTTTTTAGCTTCGGGTTGGCCTTATGCATGATGGATAAGAAGTTGAGAGTCGCTCATTAACCTGATCCTTTTGGCTCCACAAATGAGAGCCAACTTCAAACCAGCTATAGCAGCTTCAAATTCTGACTCATTATTGGAAGCCTTGAAGGCAAAGCATATAGACTGGTATATTTTGTCACTGTACGGAGAGGTTAAACATATCCCAGCACTACAACCCATGGTGCTTGATCCACCGTTAGTCCGGATGACCCATACTTTTTTATCTTTTACTCCGGTTGCTTGTTTAGTATCCCTATCTGAGCGAAATTCAACTAAGAAATCAGCCACAATTTGGGCTTTGACTGTTGTTCGAGGGGGAAAATCAATATCGTAGTCTCCCAGTTCTACTGACCACTTGGTCATTCTACTTGAAATGTCAGTCTTTTGGAGAACGTTTTTCAAGGGAAAAGACGTCCCGACAATGATAGAATGAGCGTGAAAATAGGATCTCATCTTCCTCGCAGCAATCACCAGGGATAGTGCTAATTTTTCAAGTTTTAAATAGCGTTTTTCTGCATCTATCAAGCTCTTGCTGATATAATACACTGGACGAGGATAATTATCTACTTCCCGTACCAACACTGCACTTATAGCACAATCAGAGACTGCCAAGTATACGAAGAGGGTCTCTCCATCAACGGGTTTAAACAAAGTCTTGGGAGAAGACAAGTACTTTTTAATCTCATCGAAGGCCTCATCATACTGTGGGGACCAATTGAAATCTTTTGCACCTTTCAGAGTTTGAAAAAATGGGGCGCACCTGTCCGAAGATCTTGAAATAAAACGGTTTAGTGCAGCCAGCCTCCCGGTCAATCGTTGTACCTCTTTAATATTCCGAGGAGGCTCCATTTGTAGTAAAGCATGAAGTTGATCCGGATCAGGCTGTATCCGTTTCTCACTTATCATATACCCTAAGAATTTCCCGGACTGCACTCCAAAGACACACTTTTCTGGGTTTAGTTTTAAATTTACTTTTACTAAGTTAGCAAAAGTTTCTTGGAGATCTGCCAAGTGTAGCTCTTCGTCCACACTTTTCACCATCATGTTATCGATGTAAACTTCCATGTTTCTTCCAATTTGATCAGCAAAAACCTTGTTCACCAACCTCTGATAAGTAGCCTCAGCATTTTTCAACCCAAATGGCATCACCTTGTAACAATGGAGGCCCCTATCAGTAGCAAATGTAGTATGTTCTTGATCCTTTAGATCCACTTGAATCTGATTATACCCGGAGAAGGCATCCATAAAAGACAGCAGCTTGTTTCCAGATGTGGAGTCCACCAACTGATCAATTCGGGGGATCGGGTATAAATCCTTTGGGCAAGCTCTGTTGAGATCTGTGAATTCGATGCATATACGCCATTTAACATTTTTATTTTTTACCAATACCGGGTTGGCTGTCCATATAGGGTATTGAGATTCTTTTATGTGCCCCATTTTAGTAAGCCGGTCAACCTCTTGAACTATGACATCATCCTTTTCCTTAGAAAAGGCCCTCCTCTTTTGTACAACAGGTGTTATGTCCCTTCAGATGGATAATTGATGTTATATAATATCTGCTGGTACTCCGTTAACATCAGCATTGCACCAAGCAAAGACATGCTGATGGTCTTTCAAGAACTCTAACATTTTACCCTTTAATTCCGTTGTCATCTTGGATCCTATCTTGACACTACTTCCTTCAGCCAGAGAGTGAGTTTCAACTTTTTCAATCGGTATTAAAACACCAGAGGTCTCTATGGGGTCAATAATTTCACCCTCTCCCCAAAGAGCCCCTCAAAGTGCTATTCCTCATTGATCCAAACTGCCCCCAACGTCCGAGGAGCCAGTGTTGTTGCATAACACTCTTTTGCTACCTTTTGGCTGCTCCGAACAACTCCCACTTGTCCTTGCACAGCATACTTCAAGCATTGGTGGACTGTTGAAGCCACATCATGCATCCGGGAGAGCCAAGATCTCCCCAGAATAACATTATAACAAGTGGGACAATCCACCATGATAAATAGTATTCTAACCATTTTTTTAAAAGGGCTTTTGCCCAATAAAACCTCCTCTTCGAACTCCCCGATCACATTTGCTTAGCTTCCTGTGAAACCCACAATTGACCTGTTCGAACGTTAAATTACTGCCGGATTTTTCATCTTTTTATAGGAAGTTAAAAAGAGAATATTGGCAGAACTTCCGGTGCCCACCAAAATTCGTCTTATATCATTGCCCCCAATGGATGCTCCTATGACAACAACCTCTTCATGAGGACCAGCAATATCCCTCAAATCATCCTCATCAAAAACAATAAAGAGAAATGGAATATTTGATTGATAAGAAGTCATGCCTCCTTCCAGTTGGGTAGCTAAAGTATGAACGTGCCTCTTTCTCGAAGAAGCAGTTGGTGCTGTCATGGTATCTCCTCTGAATATCGTAAGTGACTCATAAAAGTTAATAAGTCCGGACACCGTCTTGCAATGCTCTGTGATAACACCAACTTTATTCCGGGTTGGATCAGGATCTAAATATTCTGATTCTACATCAAACCTTTCGACTATAACCATAGCCCCATCCAGAGCCGACGTGCCTGCATTGTTTGGACCAGCCGGATGAGCATTATCAGGCATATTTCCACCTCTTCTGTTAACATACGCCCCCAACTTTCCTCTTTTAATCAAATTCTGAACTTCTTGTTTCAACGCAATACAATCCTCACTGGTATGGCCAGTATCATTGTGATACTGGCAGAAACAATTATTGCGGCTCTCCCTAGGAGATTGTAATGCAGCCGGCCTTCTGTAGTATACTTCTTCTTTTGTTTTGTCATAAATAGCGGCTACGCTTTCTTTCAACTCAGCAAACCACTCCGGTTGAACCCAAGGCCCTTGTTTATTCCTAGATTGCTGGCTTTGAGCTGGCGCAGCTGGATGAGACTGAGCTTTGGCTCTGTTATGACCCTGTCCGGCTTCCTTGGCTTTGTTCCCGGACTGGTTTTGGTTTTGATTTGGTGCAGCTGGAGCAGATCTCACTTGCATGTGCACCCTAGTTTTCTTTGTTTCATCTACACTAATCTGTTTACCGACCTGATTCAGCAAACCTCCCCATGTCATGGACTTTTTCCTGGTTACTGAATCTGATGAGTCCGAAAACTGCTTCCTCTCCGGACAGGGACAGATCGGACCAAGGCCACCGGACCGGACAGACCACTTCGAACACGCAGCCCATTAGATTGTTCGAACTATGACAAAAGTACTAAAAAACCTAAACACTTCTTGACTAAGTTGCTTGCTCCCCTACTAAGAGCTCATGGGTCTTTAAACATGACCCTGGTCCATTAAACATGACCCGAAAACCCATAAAGCCCAGATGTAAGGGTATAAATACCAAACCACCTGCATTAAATAGGGGTAATGAAAATTAACTGCAACCAGGCAGCTTAATTCTCCCTCTACTCTCTACTCAAAATATTAAATACCCATAAAATTCCACAAAACTCTGAACAAATTACCCATTGAACCTCAGACAGAAATTCATCACACTAAATTGGCGACCACAGTGGGAGCACGAAGGTGCCTGAATCGAGCATTCGAAACCAACAAGTAAAATAAGTCCGAATGAATCTGGACGCCCCGGAAGTACCACCAGCTTTGCTCGAAGTGGTGGGTGAAAACGATGAGTACACTATCGAAGAGCGCGATAGGTTAAAGGGTGAAATAGAAGCTCTAAGGGCAGAAAATGCTAAGATGGGCATGAAAGAAAAGTCAAAAGCGTCAGTTGCTCATCACAACGATAACCCCAGAGAGCATGAGCCTTTAAAGACTCATGTGAGTACCAAAAAGACTCATGCCAGATCCAAAAAGTCTCCCCGGTCTAAGCCAGTGGAAAGTTCTGACTCAGGCTCAGAGTCTTCTGATAGCTCTTCGGATGATGAGGGAGTTGAAGAATCCTTATCCTCTAGTAGTGATGAGGGTCGAACTAAAAAGAAGCAAAAGCAGATAAAAAAATATTCAAGAAAAAAGGGATAGACATGGAAAGATGAAGAAGAATATCGGCAAAGGGTCATCTCACAACCGGAGGCATGTAGACCGGATGTTGATGGATCCTTTCGCTTTCGACGATGAACCAGGTATCTTTGCAACTCCCAATGAGGATACTATGTTCAGTCGTGGCAGAAATTGGAGGAAATCTCCACTGTCTTCCAAAATTCTGTCCGGAAACCTCCCTAAGAGGTTTGACAACACCAAAATGGAAAAGTACGATGGCAGTACTGATCCGGACAACCATTTGGAACAATTTAAAAATTCATGATGAACTTTGATGACGATGACAAGCTACTTTGCAGAGCATTCTCCCAATCATTTACGGGGAGTGCTCTAAAATGGTATAATAGCCTACCACAAGGCTGTATCAAGAATTTCGATACTTTTTGGGTGGCTTTTCAAAGGCAATTCGTTGGGAGTAAAAAATTAAAGGGCAACGGCGATACAATAATCCATTGTGCCTAGGAACCGAACGAATCCTTGAAATAATATATAAGTATTTTTGTGAACACCAAGAATGAGTTGGGTGACTGCTTCGAGCAGGTTGCGATAGCATCTTTAAGACAGGGCTTGAACCCTGGCAATTTGGCTGATTCGGTGACCAGAAAGAAGGCTATGACTCGGGGAGGGTTGCTGAATCAGGTTGGAAAACAGATTAACGTTGATGAAACAAAGAAAACGAGGGTGCACAGGCAGGTGAGGTCTACCCCGGTGGCACCAAACCCCAATCAGAATCAGTCCGGGAACAAGGCGAAGGAGACTGGACAGGGGTATGGCAGGGCTAAAGCTCAATCTCAGCCAGCTGCGCCTGCTCAGAGTCAGCAATCCAGAAATAAGAGAGGGCCTTGGGTTCAGCCGGAGTGGTTCGCAGAATTGAAAGAAAGTGTGGCCACTATCTATGATAAAACAAAGGAAGATGTGCACTATAGAAGACCGACCACACTACAATCTCCCAGAGAACATCGCAATAATTCTTTCTGCCAGTATCACAATGATACTGGCCATACCATCGATGACTGCATAGCTTTAATACAAGAAGTCCATAACTTGATTGAGAGGGGAAACCTGGGGGCTTATGTTAAAAGAAGAGGAGGTAATAGGCTTGATAATACTCACCGGGTTGGTCCAAGTAATGCTGCTCCAGAGGGGGCCATGGTTATAATCGAAAGGTTTGATGTGGAGTCAGAATACTTGGATCCTGATCCAACTCGAAATAGAGTGGGTACAATTGAGGAATCCTCCAGAACGGTCTCCGGGCTCATCGAGTTTTTTGAGTCACTGACGATTTTTGGAGGAGATACTATGACAGCTCCTACAGCTTCTTCGAGGAAGATGCACGTTCATACTTTATCTACCCAGCTAGAAGGAGGCATGACCTCCTATCAATCGCAAATTCCTTTCCCCTTCATTGTCTTTGATGAAGATGACTTAAGAGATATAACTGGTCCTCATGAAGATGCTGTTGTCATAGGAGCATCTATTGGGGGCAATGACATAAGACGAATCTTGGTGGATACTGGAAGCTCAGCCAATATCCTTTTCTTAACCACTTACAAGAGAATGAAAAATCCAGCCGTAATTCAAAATTCGGACAGATCAATCGTAGGCTTTACTGGCAGCTCAGCAGATGTGATCGGGGAGTTCGAAGAAGAATTTTTGTTGGGCAAGGGCCCTTTCAAGAAGATGGTCAGGATACTTTTTATTGTGGTAGATTGTCCCACTTGCTATAATGCTATTTTGGGGAGGTCTTGGCTCTCTAGAATGCACGCAGTGGCCTCAACAGTTCACCAGTGTTTGAAATATACTGTTCAAGGACAAGTGGGAGTTGTCTGAAGCAGTCAGAAGGTTGCAAGGGAATGTTATGCTACAGCCCTGGCGCCCCGGACGTTGGGGGCAGTTTGTATGAACGAGCAATAGCAATTTGAGGGGCTTTCTGGGGGTGAGGGTGAAATTGATGACCCCAGAGAGACCCCTGGAGTATTAATACCAATCGAAGAGGTAGAAACACATTGTTTAGAAGAAGGGAAGAGTGTCAAAATAGGGTCCAGAATGCCCGATTTGAAAAGAGAGATGCTAAAGTTTTTGAAAAACCATCAGCATGTTTTTGCTTGGTGCAATGCTGATGTTACTGGGGTTCCAGCAGATGTGATATCACACCACCTATCTGTCCTGAAAGATGTAGTATCAGTGGTTGAGAAGGGATTTTTCCAAGGAAAAGGCTGATGTTATTGTACAAGAAGTTGACAGGCTCACAAAGATGGGGCATATCAAGGAATTCAATATCCTTTGTGGACTGCCAATCCGGTCCTGGTGAAAAAGAAAAATGGCAAGTGGCGTATGTGCATTGACTTCACAGACCTCAATAGGGCTTGCCCAAAAGATCTGTATCCAGTTCCCCGGATTGACCAGCTAGTAGACTCCACCTCTGGGAATAAGCTGCTATCCTTTATGGATGCTTTCTCCGGATACAATTAAATCTAAATGGATCCGAATGATCAAGAGCATACCACATTTGTCACTGACAAGGGTCTTCATTACTACAAGGTGATGTCATTTGGATTGAAAAATGCTAGGGCTACTTATCAGAGATTGGTGAACAAAGCCTTTGCCGATCAGATTGGAAGGAATATGGAAGTATACATTGATGACATGATGGTGAAAAGCGTGGATGAGCAATTGCACTTGGCAGACCTCCAAGAAACGTTTTACAACCTAATAAAGGTGAATTTGAAGTTAAATCCAGAAAAATGTGTGTTCGGAGTGCAATCCGGGAAGTTCCTAGGCTATATAATAAGTGAACAAGGGATACAGCCCGATCTGGACCAGCTTAATGCTCTATTTCAAATGGAGCCTCCTCGGAATATTAAAGAAGTACAGCGATTAACGGGGAGGTTAGCTGCTTTACACAGATTCATCTCAAGGTCCTCGGACAGGTGCGCCCCGTTTTTTCAAACCTTGAAGGGTGCGAAGGGATTCAGCTGGACCTCACAGTGTGATGAAGCTTTCAATGAGATCAAGAAGCATATGTCCTCCCCCAAAACCTTGTTTAAACCAGTTGATGGGGAGACACTCTTCGTATATTTGGCAGTTTCAAGTTGTGCCATCAGTGCTGTGTTGGTGAGAGAGGTGGGTAATTACCCCCATCCGGTGTACAACATCAGCAAAAGCTTGATAGATGCAGAAAGGCGCTATTTGAAACTTGTAAAATTAGCATTGGCCCTGGTGATAGCTGCAAGAAAGATGAGGCCTTATTTCCAGGCTCATCCTATCATCGTTCGAACATCTTTTCCTTTGAAGAATGTTCTCCAAAAGGCAGACATTTCAAGTAGGATGACTAAATGGTCAGTAGAATTGGGGGATTTCGATATAGATTTTGCTCCCCGAACAGCAGTCAAAGCCCAAGCCGTGGCTGATTTTTTAGTTGAATTCCACTATGATAGAGATTCGGAGCAGACTACTGAGATGAAAGACAAAAAGGTCTGGGTCGTCCGGACGGATGGTGGATCCAGCACTATGGGATGTGGAGGAGGGGTGTGCTTGACTTCTCCATATGGTGACAAAATGTACCAGGCTATATGTTTTGCTCTCAGGGCTTCCAATAATGAGTCTGAGTACGAGGCAGCTATAGCCGGTTTGAAGTTAGCTTTTATTTGTGGGGCTAAGAGGGTCAAGCTATTGAGTGACTCACAGCTTCTTATCCACCATGCACAAGGTCAATCTGAGGCTAAAAAGGAGCAGCTAGTGAAGTATTTACTCCTTCTTAAAAATGAAGCACTCAAGTTTAAAAGCATTATTTATGAACACATACCCCGGACAGAAAATGAGTTGGCAGATTCATTGGCAACCATAGCGTACACAGAGTCATATCCATGGATCCATGTGCTGGAGAGCCCCTCCATTCAACTTAATATGGGAAAAGAAGAATAAAATTTTGAAGTACATGTGAAACAACTTCAGGATTGGAGATTTCCTCTCCTGCAGTACCTCTCCGATGGCATCGTGCCTAAGATAAATCACAAGCAAGAAAACTGAAACACAAGGCTCGTGGTTTTATTATACTAAGAGACGTTCTATATAAAAAGTCTTATAGTAAACCTCTTTTGCGTTGTTTGGGGGGGTGATGAATCTCAAGTAGTCCTCTCCGAGTTGCATGATGGCGAGGGATCGACTCATTGTGGATTCAGGGCTCTAACAAGGAGAGTTTTACTGGCTGGCTACTATTGGTCATCTATCATGCAGGATGCTAAAGAACTGGTGAGAAGGTGTGACCCATGCCAGAGATACAACAATGAAATTCATGTCCCAGCCATTCCTTTAGAATCAATATCTGAGCCTATACCTTTTGCTCGATGGGGGCTGGATTTAGTGGGGCCTCTCCCAATGGCGTCCGGAGGGCGCAAACCTATCATTGTTGCAATCGATTACTTTTCAAAGTGGATTGAAGCAGCCCCTCTGGCGGGAACAACATCAAAAGCCGTTATAAAATTCATTCTATCCAACATTTGTTGCAGATTTGGTGTTCCACAAAAGATAACGATAGATAATGGGCCACAGTTCGACAATAAGGAAATGGAGAGTTTCTGTGCCTCAAGGGGTATACAACATTGTTTCTCTTCACCTTTCCACCCACAAGCAAATGGTCAGGTTGAAGTGGCTAACAGAACTATACTGTCCGGTTTAAAGAAGAATTTGGAAGGGGCTGCTGGGAAGTGGCCTAGCTATTTACAAGAACTTTTGTGGGCCTACCGGACAACACCTGGGGCTGCAACACAGGAGTCACTCTTTGCTTTGGTCTATGGGATGGATGCAATAGCTCCCATAGAAGCAACTCTCCCATCATTTCGTGTTCACAACTTCTCCGAATGCGCTAACGAAGTGGCAATCAGAAGTCAGCTCGACCTAATAGAAGAAAGACGAGTTAAAGCTCACCTTAGAGCTGCACACTATCAGGGTTTAATGAGGAGTAGATTTGCTTCTAGAGTTAAAAGAAGAAATTTTCAACCGGGGGACAAGGTATTGAGGAAAGTCTTCTTACATACTAAAGAGAAGCTGCTCGGAAAATTGGCCCCAACTTGGGAAGGACCTTATATGGTTGTTGAAAGGCTTAAGCCTGGAACATATTGGCTAGAAGACAAGGATGGAAGAGTTCTGACCCACCCTTGGAATATCGAACATCTCCGGATGTACTTGGAGTAGCATTTGTGTAAATATTTACTTGTTTAAACATCCATGTAAATATTTGGGGGCATACTCTTTCCTACCCTGGTGGCGCGGGGAGGTTTTAATGAGGTATCCGGGTTTTAAATGAAATTTGATGCTTTCTTAAAAATTTCCGAAGTGTTCTTACTTTGTCTTTTATCACACCATCCGAATTGAAATAAAAGAATGATGACCACTTAAACATTCGTCATCGGAGAATTTAAACACTCTCACTATGAAATAACTAAGGGCTATTTAAACACTAGCCATCAAAATTGGAACAGACTATGAAAGAATGTGAGAGTTGTGCAAAACAAGGATATTCATTGAAATAACTTAAGTGCCTTGGCCTTCCAAGGATTTTCAAATTGTTAAAACAGGGTAAAAGGTCTATCCGGTCAGATACCGGACACACTTACAAAAAGAGTGCCTTGGCCTTCCAAGGACTTTAGTTTAGAAAACATAGAAAGTAAAAAGTAATTCATAATTTAAGGCTGAGCCTTTGAAGATGGCTCAGCTTCATCTATCTTCTTCTTCCCCTTGGGATCACCTTCCTCTTCGTCTGGGCTCTCCCCGGTTTTCTCTTCGTCATCAGATGAGGATGCACTGGAGACTCCATACATGTCGCCTTCGACCATTGTGTGATATGGGAGGTCTTCAGGCTCTACGTGGAGCCATAAATCCCCCAGGTTCCTCTACGGGAAATTCTCATGAAAGAGCAGGACCATGTCCGATCTCACCTTGGCGTACATTTCCTCTTAGGTGTCTATCACGTTGTTGGCATAAGCATCAATCTTGGCCTCTTGCTCCCTTAGCAGATCAGCTTTCTCCCCTGCAGCTTGGGACACTGCATTTTCAAGAGCAATTTTATCACTGGTCAAGTTGGTGATAATTTGGTCCTTGGCCTTGGTCTCCTCTTTTGAAGAGACGAGATCTTTCTCCAATCTGGACAGCTTCTCCCGGAGCTCTGTGATAGTGTTCTCTAGAGTGGCGACTTTTGTGGTACTCACCTCTTGACTTTTCTTCAGCTCCTCGTTTTCTCCCTTTAGAATGGCAGCGTTTGAAGTGGCAGTACGAAGGTCATCGGACAGCCTCTCTTTGTCAGACTTGAGGTCTTTGACAATGTCTGCCTGATTTCGAACTTACCTCTCCAACGCGAGCACCGGCTGAACATTGCTTAATAACGAGTGAGCTATAACATCCCTTTCACTTGAAACAGTAAAGGTCTTACCATTAAAAGTGACTGTGGGGAGATTGATAAAGTACTCACAAAGCCCACCAAGACCAGTAATGTCTACCCCATCAATACTAAGACCTCCCCCTTCGACCTCATCGGTTTGGAAGTCACCAGGAATCTCCTCTTCTTGTGTTGGGTCAGTGGGGTCAACCTAGGGGAGAGGCTCCGGAGGTCGGAGAGAGAGTTCGTCACCCTAAGAGGTCTTTTTCTTCTTGGCCTCCCTATCTTTGCTCTCAGCTCCCCGTTTACGGTCTCTCTTGGAAGCCCTTAGAGGATTTGGGAAGTGAACCTCTTGCCTAACACTCTCCTGCTCTACCGCTTCCAAGAGAGCAGCATCAATTTGACTAGGGGCTGGCCCCTCCGGATGCATTGGAACATCCTCCTCCACTTCAGCAGGGTTAGCTCCACCCACAACTTTCTTGCCCTTTTTTTTCCTTTCATCTTACTTGGGGCCTTGGCTCGGCCTGGCAAGTAAAGTGTCCCGTCCGGTTCATGTGTCCTCTTGAGCACTACATCCGGAGGAGGCTGGGTGGTGAGTTCCTCCCAAGTTAAGTCTCTCCGACCTGTGGTGTTCCATAGATGAGACCTTGCTAAGTTGCCCCCCGTGAAAGCAGCATGGAACCGGTTCCCCCACTTCTCAGCAGCCCAAGCGTTGATCTTGGTGCAAGTGGTCTGCCCGGTTTTCAAGTGGTCACTGAAGTCCTTGGGCAGTTCTGCTAAGGCAAAGATAAAACCAATTAGATTAAACAGACTTGATTTAAAGAAAAAGAAGAGAGAGACAAGAATGTAAAGTAGGAGACTTACGGTCACTCCTCCACCTGCTTGTGAGAAGACTTCGGTTGACTCCAGACTTGATCTTCTTCCCATTCTCCCAAGCACCACTAACAAACATGAACTGGGTCCTCCAATTCCTCTCCGACTCTAGCAAGTCATCTACAGCTTTGAAGTTATCCCCCATGTTGAAATGGTAGAAGGGGATGTGGTGGTTTCTGCAAAGACTGGCCACAGCAGCAAACTCCTCCATTGGTAGAGGAATCCCAGAGAGCCTGGAAGCCATGATGCAAGACATGAGGGTGTACCAAGCATTGGGGCTCAGCTGGCTCGGACATAGCTTTATCAGATGGAAGTATCTGACAATTTCTGGGTCCAAGGGGAATCTAAGTCCCCAATTGAACAGCTCCGTGAAGATGACTATCTCGCTCAATTTGCAGTCTATGGGAGTTTCGGGGTTGATAGGGATTCGTATCTTCACATTCTCTGGAATTCCCTACTTCGTACGCATCCGGCCCAGCTCGGCTGTGTGGATGAATGCCTAGTTGATTTTTTGCAGGGCAAGGAGGTACTTGACATTGACCTTGTGAAAACAAGGCCCCACCTTTCCTTCAAGACTCTCCGGCAAATCTGGATGCCTCAAGCACAACTTTTCCTTTCCTTTGTCTTTTTTGGCAGCAACAGCAGTACTAGTCTGTCCGGAGGGCTCAGACTCGAATGGAGCCTCTTCGATAGAGTCCTCCATTACTTCCTTCATAATTGATGAGGGGTTTTCAGCAGTTGTGATAAGGGGAAGGTTCAGAGTTGGCTCAGCCTGGCTTCTGGACTATTGAGTCCCAGTATTTTCTTGGTTCCTGGCCTCCGGTTGGGGATCTGATGCAGATGTTTCCTTCCGGGGACTTGAGCTAGTGCCCTCTGGACCGGACAGCCTATCCTTGGGAGCTCTAATGGGCACTTCTGACCCTACAATACTGTCTTTGGCACCCGATTTTGAAGGGGTGCCCTTGGAAGCTTGGCCCTTGACCAACCGGCCTTTTCTCCGGTCAACTAATTTTTTAGGGGAATTTTCGGTGTCTAACCCCATAGCTATGAAGGGGGAGGGTTTCTTGAAGTTGGTAACAGTTACATCTGGCTCAACAACAGGTTCTGATTCTTGAACCGAAGAACCGTAAATAATGGGTGAGAGATTGGCTTGAAATAACCTTTTTGGTTTGACGCCTTTTGAAGAAGAAGAGCCCTGGTCTGACTCTGTGGCTGCAGTCACTGGTTTGTAAATAGGGGAGGTGGGTAAACCTGCCGCAATGCGCCTTTCCCTTTCGACCTTTTGCGCCTTTTCTAGTTCAGAGAGGTTGAGCCACCCGCCTTTGACCAAAACGTTCCGAGCCGTGAACATAAACAAACTGGGTAAAAATTTGTTTTGGAGAGGAAAAAGCTTTGAAGATTTGCAGAGTAAAAGTGAGAGTGATGGTGAAATAGTAGAAAGTATTTCAATTTATAGTGAATCTGAAAAAGGAGTTTGATTCCTAGGAGAATTCGAAAAGATTGGTAATGATTAAAAGACAACGTTGATGTCACCCTCTTTAATGAAGAGGTTACTTTTCAAAGAAGGTGGGTGCAAGATTCAAGGTGAAAAAACGGTTGAAGAGACCAACCAAAAAGTGACACGTGTCCCATAAACTCTGGCAAAAAAACGTTTGGACTCACGAAGCTTTATCAGTCCGGATAAAACCACAAGACAAACATACATGTCCGGATTAAAAACTGCCCCTAAACACCGGACTGTTTTTCAGGTTTTTGACAAAGGCATTTGAACAAACACCTAAAAAAGGGGCTCCTGATGAGTCCGAAAACTGCTTCCTCTCCGGACAGGGACAGATCGGACCAAGGCCACCGGACCGGACAGACCACTTCGAACACTCAGCCCATTAGACTGTTCGAACTATGACAAAAGTACTAAAAAACCTAAACACTTCTTGACTAAGCTGCTTGCTCCCCTACTAAGAGCTCATGGGTCTTTAAACATGACCCGGGTCCATTAAACATGACCCGAAAACCCATAAAGCCCAGATGTAAGGGTATAAATATCCAACCACCTGCATTAAATAGGGGTAATGAAAATTAACTGCAACCATGCAGCTTAATTCTCCCTGTACTCTCTACTCAAAATATTAAATACCCATAAACTTCCACAAAACTCTGAACAAATTACCCAATTAACCTCATACAGAAATTCATCACACCAGAATCAGCCAAGTTTCCAGGGTTCAAGCCCTGCCTTAGAGAAACTATTGCTACTTGTTCAAAGCAATCAGCCAATCCATTCTTGGTATTTACAAAACGACTTATGTATTCTTTTAAATATTCGTTTGGTTCTTGGGCACAATGTATAATTGTGTCTCTATTTCCCTTTACCTCCTTACTTCTAACAAACTGTCTCCAAAAGGCCACCCAAAAAAGTGTCAAAATTTCTGATGCAGCCTTGTGGCAAACTGTTGTACCACTTCAGAGCACTCCCCGTAAAAGATTGGGAGAATGCTCTACAAAGTAACTTATCGTTATCATCAAAATTCATCATAAATTTTTTAAATTGTTCCAAGTGGTTATCCGAGTCTTTACTGCCATCATATTTTTCCATTTTTGTACTGTCAAACTTCTTAGGAAGGTTTCCGGACAGTATCTCGGAGGACAATGGAGATTGTCTCCAATTCCGTCCATGACTGAAAACGGTATCTTCATTAGGAGTTGCAAAGATACCTGGCTCATCATGGAAAGCAAAAGGATCCATTAACAATCGATCTACGTGTCTCCGGCTATGACTGTGAGACAATCCTTTGCTCAGATGCCTCTTCAACCTTCCATGCCTATCCTTTTTTCTTGAGTACTTTTTGACCAATTTTTGTTTCTTTTTAGAACGGCCTTCACCACTGCTGGATGACAAGGATTCTTCAACTCCATCTTCATTTGAGGAGCTACTGGAAGACTCTGAGTCTGAATCCGAGCTCTCCACCGGTTTAGACCGGTGAGACTTTTTTGAGCTAGCATGAGTCTTTTTGCACTCACATGGGTTTTTTAAGACTCATGCTCTCTGGGGTTGTCAGTATGATGATCTACTGATGCCTTAGACTTTTCTTTTTTGCCCATCTTTGCCCTCTTGACAGCCCTCAGAGCTTCTATTTCAACTTTTAACCTATCTCGCTCCTCGATAGCATATTCATCATTTTCTCCCACCACTTCTGCCAAAGCTGGTGGTATTTCCTGCACGTCCGGATTCATCCGAACTTATTTTTCTTGATGGTTTTGAATGCTAGATTCAGGCACCTTCTCCTCCCACTGTGGTCGCCAATTTGGTGTGGTTTATTTTCGGCTAATGGGTAATTTTGTCTAGAGTTTTCTAGTGTTTAAAGGGTATCTAATGTTTGGATAGATTGTAGTGAGAGACTCGAGCTGCCTGGTTGTATTAAATGTTCATTACCCTCATTAATGAAAGTGGTTGGGTATTTATACCCTTAATTGTGGGCCACATGGGCTTTCGGGTCAACTTATGAATTCAGGTCGAGTTCAATGACCCATTAATCTTTAAGCAAGTAGGTAATTAGCTTAGTCATGAAGTGATTTAAGTTTTAATACATTTAGTCCTGTTCGGATGGTTCAATGGGTGGCTTTTGTCTGAATTGCCCCTGTCCGGTTCCCTTAGTGAGTGGTGAGAAAATCCGGACTCATCAGTTTTCACTTGGTTGTAGGGACGGGCATTCTTGTATGTGAATCCAAGGGTAGGAATCAGAATATGCTATAGTTTCTAAAGAGTCTGCCAGTGTATTCTCCAATCTGGGAATATGCTCATAAAAACACTTTTGAAGTCTGCTGCCACTTATTTCAAAACGAGTAAATACTTGATCACTTGCTACTTCTTGGCCTCAGACTGACCTTAAGCGTGATGGATGAGCAGTTGAGAGACACTCATCAACCGAACTCTCTTATCCCCACACAGGAGAGCCAATTTAAGACCACTTATAGTTATTTCATATTCGGACTCGTTGTTAGAGGCCCGGAACCCAAAACATATAGCTTGGTACATTTTATCACCATATGGAGAGGTTAAGAAAACTCCAGCTCCACAATCCATTGTTCTTGATCTACCATCAGTTTGGACCGTCCACTCTTTCTTAGTTTTATCTTCTGAAGTTTGTTTAGAGTTCCTGTCCGTATGGAATTCTACTAAGAAATCAGCCACTGATTGGCCTTTAATAGTCGTTCAGGGGGCAAAATTAATGTCGCAATCGCCCAATTCTAATGACCACTTGGTCATCCTGCTTGATATATCTGTCTTTTGAAGAATATTTTTTAGTCAGAAATATGTCCGGACAATGATGGAATGAGATTGAAAATACGACCTCATCTTTCTTGATGCAATCACTAAGGCTAGCACTAACTTTTCCAGCATTAAATACCTCTTCTTTGCATCTAATAAAATTTGCTGATGTAGTATAACGGACGAGGATAATTGTCCATTTCTCTTATCAGAACTGCACTTATAGCACATTCTGACACAACCAAGTATACATAGAGCGTTTCTCCTTGAACGGGTTTGAAGAGAGTCTTTGGTGATGATAAGTGTTTCTTTATCTAAATGAAGGCTTGGTTACACTGTGAAGACCAATTTAAGTCTTTAACCTTCTTCAAGGTTTGAAAAAACAGAGCACATTTGTCCGAAGACCTTGAAATAAACCTGTTCAAGGCAGCCAATCTTTGGGTGAGCCTTTGGACCTCTTTAATATTTCGAGAATGATCCATTTCCAATAGTGCACTAAGCTGATCTGAATCGGGCTGAATACATTTTTTACTTATTATATATCCCAAAACTTTCCAGATCAGACCCAAACACACATTTCTCTGGATTTAATTTCAAATTCATAGCTGCTAAATTAGTAAATGTTTCTTGAAGATCAATTATGTGCGAATCCTCGTCCAGGCTTTTAACCATCATGTCATCCATGTATACTTCCATATTTATGCCAATCTGATTAGCGAATGTTTTGTTCACCAACCTCTGATAAGTAGCCCCAACATTCTTTAACCCAAAGGGCATCACTTTGTAGTAATGAAGACCTCTATCTGTTATGAAGGTAGTGTGATCTTGATCCTTCAGATCCATCTGTATTTGGCTGTACCCGGAGAAAGTATCCATGAAGGACAACAACTTGTTTCCAGACGTAGAGTCTACCAATTGATTTATCTGGGGGATAGGATAGAGATCTTTCGGGCAAGCTCTGTTACGGTCAGTGAAATCAATGCACATACGTCATTTCCCGTTCTTTTTATTGACTAACACCACATTGGCAGTCCATAAACGATATTGGGATTCCTTTATGTGTCCCATCTTGGTAAGCCGATCAACCTCTTGAACTATCACATCTGATTTTTCCTTAGAAAAAGCTCTTATTTTTTGTACTATAGGTGAAACTTCACTCCGGATGGACAACTTGTGTGAAATAACGCTTGCGGGTACTCTGGTTACATCACTATTGCACCAAGCAAAAACATGTTGATTGTTTAACAAAATAGACAACAACTTCTTTTTTTATTGTGGTGCCATCTTGGAACCAATCTTGATATTATTACCCTCTGCAAGGGAGTGAGTTTTAACTTCTTCAATAGGTATTATAACACTAGGAGCCTCTCTGGGGTAATCAATCTTACTTTCCCCAACAGAAGGCTCTGGTAACTGCTAATATTCATTAATCCGAACTGCCCCAGAGTCTTAGGAGCAAGAGTTGTTGCATAACACTCTCTGGCTATGTTCTGACTACTTCGAACAACACCTACTTGTCCTTGAAGTGCATACTTTAAACACGGATGGACTATAGAGGCCACATCATGCATTCTGGAAAGCTAGGACCTCCCAAAAATTACGTTGTATGATTTGGGGAAGTATACCACAACGAATAATACCCTCACCATATTTTCAAAAGGCCTCTTACCTAACAACACTTCTTCTTCAAATTCCTCAATTACATCCGCAGAGCTTCCTGTGAAGCCCACAATAGTTATTTTTTAGTGTTGAATAACAGTCGGATTCGTCATCTGTTTGTAAGAGCTTAAGAAGAGGATATTTGCTGAACTTCCTGTATCTATCAAAATTTGGCGTATATCATTGCCCCTAATAGATGCTCCTATAACCACCGCATCCTCATAAGGCCCAGCAATATTCCTCAAATCATCCTCATCAAAAACCATGAATGGGAAAGGGTTTGGCACTGATGGGAAGAAATTCCCCCTTCCAATTGAGTGGCCAAACTGTGGACATGCCTCTTCCTTGATGAAGGGGTGGGTGCTGTCACAGTATCTCCTCCAAAGATTGTTATGAATCCCACTTTATTCCGAGTTGGATCAGGATCCAAGTACTCAGAATCAACATCGAACCTTTCAAGAATCACCATTTCCCCTTCTTGAGCAGATGTTCCAGGATTTTTTGTAGGGCCCGTCCGAAGAGCATTGTCAGGCTTGTTTCCACTTCTTTTCTTGACATAAGCTTCCAGTTTGCCTCTTTCAATAAGGTTCTGAACTTCCTGTTTTAATATTATGCAGTCTTGGGTGGTATGCCCTATATCATTATGATACTGGCAAAAACAAGTATTTCGGCTTTCCCTGGAAGACTGCAAAGCTGCCGGTTTTCGAAAATGGACTTCCTCCTTAGTCTTATCATAGATTGTGGCTACCTTTTCCCTTAACTCTGCACACCACTTAGGTTGAACCCAAGGACCCCTTTTACCTATTGACTGCTGGCTCTGAGCCTGCATCTGGTTGGATTGAGTTTGTTTAGACCGGTTGGAACCTTGTCTGGTCTCCTTAGCCTTGTAGCCGAACTGGTTAGCTGCTGGAGGAGCTGTTGTGGTGGATCTCACTTGACGGTGGATCCTGGTTTTCTTTGTTTCTTCTACATTAATCTGGTTTCCCACTTGATTTAACAGACCACCCCAAGTCATGGCTTTTTTCCTCATTACAGAATCAGCCAGGTTCCCAAGATTCAACCTTTGTCTTAAAGAAGCAATTTCCACCTGCTTGAAGCAATCTGTTAATCCGTTCTTTGTTACACGAATCGACTTATGTAGTCCTTTAAAGACTATTTTGGTTCTTGGGCATAATGGATAATGGTATCCCCATTACCCTTCACCTCTTTACTTCCAACGAATTGCCTATGGAATGCAACCCAAATGTATCAAAGTTTCCAATACACCCATGAGGTAAGCTATTATACCACTTAAGAGCACTTCCCGTAAAAGTTTGGGAGAATGCTTTGCACAAGAGTTTGTGATCATCATCAAAATTCATCATGAAGTTCTTGAATTGCTCCAAATGGTTGTCCGGAATTCGACTTCCATCATACTTTTCCATTTTGGAGCTGTCAAATCTTTTAGGTAGGTTTCCAGACAGTATTTTTGCAGATAAAGGTGACTGCCTCTAGTTCTTATTACGAATAAAGACTGTATCTTCATTAGGCGTTGCAAAAATACTTAGTTCGGTCTGAAAGACAAAATGATCTATCAGCAACTGATCAGCATGCCTGTGGGATGACCCTCTTCCCAGATGCCTTTTAAGCCGACCATGCGTATCCCTCTTTCTTGAATACTTTTTGATTAACTTCATCTTTCTTTTTTCTGGATCTCCCTTCATCACTGCTTGATGAAAAAGATTCCTCAAGCTCAGCCTCATTCGAAGAGCTACTAGAGGATTTAAACTCTGAACTTTCAACAGACTTAGACCGATGTGTCTTCTTAGAGCTAAGATGAGTCTTTTTTTAACTAAGATGAGTCTTTAGTGCTGGATCATTCTCCCCAGGATTGTCAATATGGTGAATAGCTCTGATTTCTTCATGATATATTTCTCTGCTTGTTTTATGGCCTCTAGTGTTTTTATCTCTGCTCTCAGCTGATCTCGCTCCTCAATGGTGCATTCTTTGTTCTCCCTGACCGTTTCCACCACAGGAGGTGGAGTACCTTGCTCGTTCGAATCCATACGAACTGGTTTTCTTACTGGTTTTGAATATAAAATTCAGGCACCTTCATGCTCCCACTATGGTGGCCAATTTGGTTTGGTTTATTTTGGGCTAAGGGTAGTTTTGTAAAGTATTTTAGTAAGTTTGGGGTATTTTATGTTTAGTGTGAGGAGTAGTGAGATAATTAAGCATTCTACTTGCATTAAATGTTGATCACCCTCATTAATGAGAGTGGTTTGGGTATTTATACTTTTAATTAATGACCCATGGGCTTACCGGTTCAAGTTGTGAAACCGGGTCGATTTTAAATACTCATTAGTTTTTAAGTAGATTAGCAAATAGCTTAGTCAAAAGGTGTTCACATTTGTCCACTTCAGATTTATAGTGGTGTGATATGGTCTGAATTACCCCTATCCAGATTAAATGGTAGGCTGTGACTGTAATATCCGAACTCATCATTAAGAAGATTTAAATTTTTATTATGTGTAAATAAAATTAAAAGAATATATATATTGTTAACCAAGTTCACTATCAATAACACATTCAATATCACACACATGTTCATTTCGTATGTCGGGCGAGCATGATCAGTATGACATAAATTTAATATTCCCTATCACTCTTTTATTTTTTGGTTTGCCATCCAAGGGTAAGCTGTCCACTAACGACAAGCTTCTGAGTTGGGATTCTAACACCCCAAACTTGTATCGTATGCTATTCCGGCTCTGAAATTATTAATCATGTAATATTTTATTGTTGCTTATCTCATAATATATTGGGTTACGCAATCTTCAAAATTGGATTCTCTTTAAGTAATAATAAAATTTGGTTCTTTTAGATTCAAGAGGCTTCCAACTTACCTCCCTCTAGTTTACGCCACCATGTCTGGAAGGAGAGGAATAATAGAATTTTTGGCATATTTTTTTGCTTGCCACTATGGTATCATATTACATGTTTTATGACCTTTGATTTAGGTTTCTTGGTATCAAGGTTGTCTATCCTACCCAATCCTTATAACATCTAACTTAAGTTTGTGTGTTTTGTTTTTCTTTGATTGAGTATAGTGGTTTATTTTTTTTATTCACTTGATTTGGACTCTGTTTTTAGTCTCTTTGATCTTTTCTAAGTTTTCACACTTTTGCTTATTTTTTTCTCGTATCGGTTTGGCCAAGTTATGGTCAATTTTTTATCGCAGTATTTTTATTCATGGTTATTAATTCCACTCATTTGGATATGTATCTTGTATTTGTAAGAATCATTTTAATGTTATTTAAATGCATTTTTCAATAAAAAAAAGATAAAATAAAATTATTTAGATTTATTTAATTTTAAATTTTACATAAAAAATATAAAGGTCAAAATCACTTTTTATTTCTGAAAAACCATAGCAGTGACACCTCTCCCCACGATGCTCACTCTCCATGCCGCCCTTCATGGTGTCGTTCTCCATTATAATATAATTTTTTATCTTTCGCTCTTCTTTTTTGCGCGCTCTCTCTCTTCTTTACTTTAAAAAATCATAACCATGATGTCGCTCTCCATGGCTCTGCTCTCTCTCTCTCTCTCTCATTTGCTTCCTCTGAAAAGCCCCAATAACAGTGCAAATCTCTCATAAAATCCTAAATTGAGGCTACTCCGTACATTTTAGTATCGTTGGTCGTTGTCTTTTCAATTTGGGAAGTTCTTTTTAGAGAGACACTCGTCGTGACTAAAGGAAATTTCTCCTTGCAACTAATCATGTAGTTGTTAGACTCTCCCACCAACGATGTACCTCATCCTCCACTATCTTGTTGTTTTCTCTAGTATTTAAAGCTGGTCGAATATGCTCTGGTAGGCACCTAGGTTGTAATTATGATATCAGATCTACTTTTGTTGTTTTGATTTACCGTCGCAAGCTCCACCTCTGGTCGCCGCCGCAATCAATGTCTTTTGCTTCTCTATCGTTCGAATTCCTAGTTGCATTAGATTTCGTTTGAGTTGGTGTGATCATGGTTTTCTTTATATGTTGTTGTATATGCGGTCTCCCATTACGAGTTTATTGACTTCTTTGATTAGGTCTCGTTGACGAAAACTTTGTTAGGGTTGTTGGTAGTTAGTTATTTTAAGGTGATATACCTTATAAAGGTATGTCATCAGATACATGTATGACAATTAGTTATGTTGTAGTCTCAATATATATTATGATTTGGTATGTATTAGGTCTATTTTGGTCTCTAGAAAATTTCTCGTGATATACTGTATAACATTATTTATTTAATGTTTTTAAAAATTAAAAAACAAAAAACGTTTTTTTTTCTTTTAATTGTTATTCTCATAAAATAAGTTTGTTGAAAATCTGAAAAATTAGTTGTAAGTATCTTATTTTACTTGAATTTATATAATATTATTTTTGTTATATAATATCAAGGTGAAACTTTAACTTCTTATTTTGAAATAAATATTATTATCTTTTAGTTAGATTGTACATTTGGTGTGTTCGTAGATTTAATTAGTTAGTTTTAAATTCATATGATCTATTTTTTTTAACCTCCAAAGTTTGATAAAGTATGGATAACCACATGGTTCAGAATTAAAAGTACGGATTACAATTTGGTAGTCTCAAATATTTTTCAACTGTTTTTCTCTCTTTTATTTTTTATTTTATTTAAATACCATATTTTTCAAACCATAGTTCTAGAAAATATCCAAAAATACTATTGGTTTTATTTTTGTAAGACGAACAAAACTAGATCCATGAAAGATATTTTTCAATATTTTTTGTATATTTTTTAGTTACGAAACTATGTGTAATTGGATTGCGTAATAATAAGTTTAGAAAAACAATTGCATTGCCAAATATGTATAGCTAGATTGCAAAAAAAAATCATGTTCCAGTTGCATAATTATGTGTAATTAGGTTACAAAAAAACAATAGTGTTCCAACTGCGGAATTATATGTAATTAGATTGCGAAAAAAAAACATCTATGTTCTTATTGCTGAATTATGTGCAAATGAGTTGCGTAAATAATAAAAAAATAGTTGCGTAAGTAGATTTTTTGATTGCAAAAGAGAAACCGTGTCACTTTAACCGTAAAATTACGTGCAAATTAGTTGCATAAAAAAAACTACATAAATAAAACTTTGATCGTAACCAACCAACTGTATTGATCTAGCTGCAGAATTGCGTGCAAATTAGTTGTGTAAATAAGAAAGATAATAGTTGTGTAGATATAATTTTGGTTTTGAAACAAGTTTGAAAAACAAATTTACGTTCAAATCGTGAAACTATACTAAAAACAATTTTGCTCTACTTACTTAACTACATGTAATTTGACGGTGAAAATAAATAAATAAAGGAATATGTGTTTTCTAAAAAGAATTGAGATAATATTTAGAAAATATAGTTTTAAAACTTAAAAGTAATTAGTTAGTATTAACCGATACGGATTTTGTTTGCTTATGCTTACAGATTGGGGAAGTATATAATTATTGATAATTCTAACTTTTTCGAATTTGTTTTTGTTAACACTATAACAAATTTGTGTCTTTTAATAATTATAGATAATCAAAATATATAAGGCTAAAATATTAATATAATAACGGATACAACTGGGTTAATCAAGATTATCGTAAGAAAACTAGTACTAACTCTTTATGAGACCAATTTTAAGTTTAACAAAAAATATCGCTTTCATGTCTGTCGCTACACAATGATTTATTTTGCTTTAATGTCAGAACCAAATCAGTCGTTTTCAATCGTGTTAGTAGTACTCTTCATCTGACACGCAACTGATTCCAGTATGAAAAGCATTTTTTTTATATTTACTCCGTATTATCTTCGAAAAAAATAATTGAATTGTCAGATAAATATATGCAAATTTATGTTGCGATACTAAATTAAAATATGGTAAAATAGCCGAAGACAAAAATGTATAAAACGTAATATCATTATTTACATCCTCCTATATACATCGATCGCAAACCATACAAAATCCGTCTTTTATATTCAATATTACAGTCTATATTCCCTCCTAAAACTTGTAACTTGTAAGGCTGCGACATAATTATATCGATCTAGTGCAGTCAGCTTTACCCAATCCAACTCTCCTATTAACCAGATCATACTCCACCCACATATTTTGTTGATGAACGTTCCCGATTATATTACTTGGAGCACCCAGCATACTCGACCGTCCGATTGCAACACAGTGGATCCCACCTCCCACGTCAGCTAAAACCCTCTCTTTTTCTATTACAATCTCCACGCCTCTTTCGAATTCAAATACCACATCTCCTATCAACCGTCCGACCCTCGCCACGTCACCACCAAAACACATATCCGCTACGCCTCCACCGTAGGTACGTCCTTCTTTTAGCCAGGGCCCCACCAGGCGTATGATTTCTTCCTTCACCTTATCATACGCCTCGTCCACTAGATACGTCAGCTCCGACCCAGAATCGATCATGGTTTGACCCGACCCACCAGCATCAGGTCGGAAGGTCTGAACCGGTATGCTTAATTTCTTAAACCCGATTCGTATACCTTCCATCGGTAGAGTAAACGCCAAAGGGTCTAAATTCGGCATGCGTTGACTTTCTCGAAAAGTCAAAAGATTCATGTACTTGAAACCGTGCGAGTTCGGGTTTTCCCCTAAGTAAAACGACCCGGTCGTAGATAAACCAGGTAGAGTCCGACCGGTCGGCGGCACGCAGTATGAAAACTTAGTTATCTTGGATTGGGAGGCGAAGGAAAGCCGGCCAAGGTTCATTCCTAAAATACCCTTGTCGTCGATGGACTCAGCCGCACAACCAAGTATCAAAGGAGGGGTAATTTGAGACTCTGAAAAAGTAAATCTTTCTCTCACTAAATTACCTTCCGACAACGTCCCGTCGGCGTAGAAATACGAATAGTGACAGAGCCTGTTATGGTCGCACGTCGTCGGAAGGGTAAAATCAGGAACACGGGGTTTGCATAAGGGGTGATTACAAGGAAGGAGAGAGAAAGAAGATGAGCGAGAAGGATCAAACGTCGTCGTCGGCGGTAGGTTTTTTGATTCAGTTTGGAGTTTTTTATGACACTGAGTCCATGAGAGTTGGCTTCCCGTGTCTAATAACATCTGTTGAGACTGAGGTGGAGTTCCTATCGGTAGAGAGACGAACAAAGCTCTGGAGTATTTGAATTTCGTTCTGTAATTATAAGGTGAAGATTGTATAATCTGTTTTGAGTTCTGATTTGGGTTTTGTTTGATGAGAGAAGAGGAGAAAGAAAAAGGAGAGATATGGGCAGAAGTGAGAGGAAAAGAGAGAGACATGGTTCTGTTTGGAGTGATACTCTGTTTTGATGAAACAGAAACAGAGGAAATAGAGAAGAGAAATAGGAACAGAGAGAAAAACATGGGTCTGTTCATTGTAGCAAAAGATGGTGTGTGTTTGTTGAGTGGAGTGGGATTTGTGAAAGGTGGGGTTGATATTTATACTAAAGAAAAGAATGGGCTAAAGAAAAGTTGACAAGAGAGAGAGAGAGAGTGACGACAGATTTAGGAATAGAAGTGTACGCGTTATCTTTAATTGAAGAAGTTGTTAGTTCTTATGATTTGTAATTAATAATCATATTAATTTCATAAAGGTATGTTAAACCCCCAGATAGAAAATCACCAAATCAGCCCTAAGGCTAAGGGTAAGGGGACTCCAACCCTAAGTGTTTAAAAGGTGGGCAGAAATACTGCTTGTAATTTTGAAGAGTTGTTTAGTAGATAGGTAAAGCTAATTCCAACAATAAAAGGTTACCCATTGAATAAATAACTGGTCTAACAAAAAAAATTACAACAACACCGAATTCGGAGGAGATTATAACATTGGAACAAACTCGCAACTCTCGGAGAAGGGAAGCTCCAAAATGCAAAACATGTGGAAGTTTTTGGAAGTTGCAGTATACAAAACAACACGGCACGGCTGATTGTCTTGTGCTGTGCTGCCGTGCACGCTTTAGGGCGCCACAATACAACATTCATTGGTAAATGTTGTGTTTGGCATACCAGCTAAAACAAATTTTCTAAAATAAATGATGCAGCGGAATATCAATGGAGAACGTGAAACAACCAATAAATATTTTCATAAAATATAACAATCCCAAAATTTTGTTAGACAAAGATATATTATTTAATAAAAACGTTTGTTAAAGTTAGAGTAGAAAACGTTTTATATGTGTGACATCAGAAACCCATACCAGAAAATTAAATATATTGAAACATAATTCTATATCATGATGCAATTCGAATTGGTTGGTTATTTAAAATATTTTTCTAATCTAAGTTAAATACTAAAATATAACATGATAATTAAAATTTGGAAGGTAAAAAACAGCACAGGTCCTACATGTTTGTCACTTGTAATACATCAGTCCATATTCTTTGTCTCTGTAATAAACCGGTCCTCTATGTTTTAAAAATGTAACAAACAAATCCTTTTTTTTGTAATAAATATGTCTTTCATGTCTGTAATAAACAAGTCCCTCACGTTTTCTATTTGTAATAAACAGGTCATTCAAATTTTCAGATTATGATCTATTTGTTACATTTTTAAGATATAGGGGACCGGTTATTACAAAGACAAAGAATAGGGACTGATGTGTTACAAGTGACAAACGTGCTCTGGTGTTTTAACCCGAATTTGGACTTATAAACCATGAAATTTAGGATATGAATTTCGTGACGGAAAAACACCGTCACACTTTTGAAAATTGTTGGGTCTGTCGAGACGATTAGTTTGAGTACTAATTTCTTCTAATTCTGAACCTAAATGTAGGACAAATCTTATTTGTGTGTGGCTACTAGTGCAAGATAATTATTGGCCTTCTCAACTACATCATTCTCCTCTTGTTGAAAAGAATTGACCCTCAAACGAACATAATCAACAGGCTCAGCAAAAGACACCATATGCTTCACATTGAAGATATCATGGGTTTTCATATGACTTGGAAGCTTCACCTTGTAGGCATTCAGATTTATCTTTTTCATGGTCTCATATGGACCAACCTTTCTAGCTGCAAGCTTATTATACTCATGCACATGATAATGATCTCTGGTTAAAACAAGTCACACAAAATCCACTAGCTCAAACTCGACCAACCAACGTCTCTTGTTATTAGTGCTTTTGTAATTCTAGATAGCTTCTTCAAGATAATTTCAAGTGCTCTCATGAATATCCTATAACTCAGCAATATCAGTCTCAAGTCGAACAAGAGACTTCCTTATCTATGGAAAAACAAGATTCATGTGACACCTTGAATTATAACCATATACTACCGTGAGTGGACTATGCATAGTATTTACGGATAACAAAACAAGTTGTGTCGGCCTGACCCGACTCGGCCAAATCTGGTCTAAACCAACCTGGTCCGGCCCCGTTTTGTCTTGCCTGGACATAACATGGCACAGGTACAGTAAATTTTGACCTATGAGCGGGTCGGGTCGGGCCCGTGTTTTAATTTTGTTCGGTTTGTTCTGCCTGGAAATAAGAAAATATGTATAAAAAAATAAAATAAAATAATATATATAATGTAATATATATATATATAATATTACAATAAAAAATAAATTGGTGACCACGGGTTGGGCCAGATTGACCTACGTACACTAAAGGGCAGGGTCTGAGTCTGATAATACTAAGGCCAGAGCAGGCCAAGTTGGGCTCGAGCACAAAAAAGAGCGGACCCAAGAGGGTCAACCCAAAACTGGTCCACGAACGGTTTATTTCCATTTCTACCGGTACTTATCTTGTGGTTTCTCTATACAAGACTCAACATGATAAAACCTTTGATCCTATGACTTTAAATTCGCAACAACCAAGATGTTCCTTAGAGTTATGTTAAGTCACCTCGGTATGCCCATCTGTTTGTGGATGATATGAGTTACCAAAACTCAACTTTGCTTAGTAAACCGCCATAAACTTCTGCAAAAATTTCCTACAAACCTCAGATCCAGTTCAGATAGGACATTGGTAGATAACTTATGCCAACAATAATTTTTCATGAAATACAAGTTAGCAACATTTATCGCATTCGTCATCTTCTTGTAAGCAATAAAGTGAACCATATTAGAAAAATGATCAACCACCACATAAACATAATCATTACCTCTTTATGTCTGTGATAACCCATATATGAAATCCATGCTCACACTCGAAAATAACAATAACAATAAAAAATAAATTAATATCTTTAGTATATTTTAATTTAGGTTATCATTGTACTTTGAATTTTATGTTTTCTATGTAATCGATGCACTTTATATTTTGAATGAGATATTTAAGCATCACTTAATTTTTTTTGAACTTTTATTATCAACATTTAGTCACCATATGAATTTATTATCATTTCAAATTGATCATTATATGATTTTGTCATCCCTTTGGAATCAGTCACAACATAAACTTAGTCACCGTAAATTTTTTATTTAGTCACCATATAAATTGTCACCCACTTTAACCAGTCACCATATAAATTGTAAATAATTTATAACTAGTCACCATATAAATTGTCACCCACTTTAACCAATTACCGTATAAATTTATTTTAGTCACCGAATTAAAATTGTTCGCTTTTGGTTTTATCAAACAAGTGATCAATCTCATTTGATTTTCGAAGTGTTTTTTATATATTCTTCTAAAACTTAGTTTTAATATATAGAAAATAATACCACGATATGGTTAGAATTTCTCAGAGTTGAAGAAAAATAAGAAATGAAAAAATGGATTACATATATAAGCCGTCTATGTAGACACCTCATTAAAATCTTTTTACATCACTAGGAAATGAACGAGTGTGCCGCCAGTCATTACACTAATAACAAAAATAATTCGCGATCCACCACATACAAAGTTGCTCCCAATACAAACACAAATATTCAATATTCAAAGGATGTCGAAGAGGTGTTCCTTCGTAATATTCCAAACGATACGTCACATGCTTTACTTTTTCAACTACTGAATATGGAATTTCTCAATTTAGTCTCAACTTCCCGAAACTTTTATCTTTAGTATGCAAGAAAACCTTCCTCAAAACCTTATCACCCACTTTAAATTATGTGTGTGAGAATCTAGATGCATATCTACTTCTCATTAAGGTTTGATAATGGAGTGAATTTAGACGTGCTCTTGTTATTTTCTCTTATATCAAGTCAAGATTTGCTAATATCGGAGTAGTTAAGTACCTTATAAGATGGAGGAGTGTATACTGTGAAAGTTGCAACATTCATCCTGTATACCAAGGCAAAGGGTGATTCATCTGCTATTGCTCGAGGTGTTGTTATGTAAGACCATAACACCTCTTAAAGGTAATTTGGTCATTTTCCAACCGCTCCTTCTAAATTCTCCTTAAGACCATCAAGACTGGTTGTATTGGTTACCTCTACTTTCCTTTATGTCTGAGGATGGACAAGCATACAAAACAATGGTAAATCCCCCTCGAAGAATAAAAAACCTTCATATATTTGTTATCAAATTGTGGGTTATTATCAGTACTAATTATTCTCGGAACACGAACCTACAACATATGTTAGAAAAAATAAACTTAATAAAATATTTTACTTTGCTTCTAGAAAAATGCTCAGTTTCCCCTCACTTTAAAAATTAATCAACCCCCGTAATAACTCTTCTCATCATGTAACTCGGATAAAACCATTTAGGATTCATTCTTTCCAAAACACCGTAAAAATGGTTTGTTTAAAGATTTTTGTATTAGATGTCTGCGAGAACTGTAAACTCACGTGCCTTAAATCTCAAATTCTTATCCATAACCTTATCAACTCGTAATTTTATCTTAACCGAGAATTCTCTAAAGTCATTCCTCTAATATTTATCCTCCTCCTCTGAAATTTGGAGAACCTCATCGGAATATTGATACTGTTCAGATCTCACAATTATTGATGGTCTTTCTTTTACCAAATTCTTAGATGCCCATTTGGAGTATGCTACTGTTGCCAAATAATCCGCAATAGAAATTTGAACCATGTGCACATGCTTATACTTAACATTCTCAAAGAATACTTTCAATACTTTCAATCCTCTTAATGCTTTCAAATAGTTCACCAACTGATCTTTTGTTGCCTCGGATTTCCGAGATACGTGATTTACCAAGAGCTGCAGATCACTCGCCAAACATACTTTTCTAGCCCCTCATATATTTGCAAGTCGCAATTCTGCCTAATCAGCTTCACATTCTGCCTCATTATTTGATACTTTAAAGCCAAAGCGTACCGTTTGATACATTGCTTCTCCCATTGGAGCTACTAGCTGGACTCCTGCTCAACAATATAAGATACTCGACCCACTATCAGTTTGACCAACTTATTAACCTTCAGACTTTTTTTCTTCAAAATCTGGCCTATCTGAATGAAATTCAACAAAAAAGACCAGCTAGAGCCTAAACTTTGATCGTTATTCTTGGCGTAAAATCAATAAATAATCTCATAATTCTATAGACCATTTTGTTATTATTCTTGAAACGTCACGCTTTCGTAACATATTTTCAATGGAGAGGACGTTTGAACTATAATTGAGTGTGCTCGAAAATAACTGCGCATTTTTTGAGCAACTATGACTAAAGCCAATGCCAATTTTTCCAACTTCAAATACATATTTTCAACATCTAGTAATCTCTTACTCACATAATACACCAGTCACGGATAGTCGTCAACTTCATAAATTTTCACCCAAAACTGGCTTGGTTGAGACTTTTGGAAAGGATAAATGTTAAAAATGCTTTATCAAATTCCGGGATCCAGCAAAAATGTTGGGTCTGCCTTAACATTTGAAAAAACAAGGCACATATGTCTAAAAATCTGGAGATAAACCTGTTCAAAGTTGTCAGCCTTCTGATTAGATTATATACCTCTTTTATTGACCTATGAGGGTCCATGTTTGTCAAAGCATTCAGCTTTCCTGGGTCAGCTTCAATTCACTCATCATATGGCCCACGAATTTCCCTAAAGCACACCAAAGGTACACTTTTTCAAGGTTTAACTTCAAACAGATACCTTTCACGTAATGAAAATTTTCTTCTAAGTCGTAAAAATTATCTTCACATACACTTTTGACCAACATTTAATCAGTGTATACCTCCATATTTCTACCAATGTGGCTAGCAAATGTTTTTACCAATCATTTGTAAGTAGCTCCAGCATTTTTAAGGTCCAAAGACATCACAGTGTAACAATGCAAACCCTTGTTTGTAATAAACGTTGTTCTTTCTTGATCCCTCCGGTCCATCTAGATTTGGTTATATCGTGCAAAAGCACCCATAAAGGAAAAATGTTGTTACCCGACATTAAATCCACCAGTTGGTCTATTATTAGGATAAGGAAATGATCTTTTGAATAAGCTCTATTCAAATCTGTGATGTCCACACATATTTTTTACTTACCATACTTTTTCTTAACAAGTACCGGCTTTGCTGTCTATATTGGATATGAAGTTTCTCGAATATGACCAACCTTTGATAACTGATCCACCTCTACTACAATTGTCTCGTATTTTCCAACAGAAAAAGATCTATTATTTTGAATAATTGTTCGTACATTCAATTTTATAGCCAAGCTATGATAAGTTATAGTCGATGGCATCCCAACTACACCCTCAGTACTCCAAGCAAACATTGTTAATTTTTTTGGAAAATGTGTATTAGACGTTCTCTCATCTCTGGTGATAACAAAGTGCGCATCTTCATATTTTTCCTATTAGAAAAAACATATACCTCAATATTTTCATCAGTTATCAACGACCTGAGGGTCTCCCTCAGATCATCTACTGCTTCCAATTCCGAAGCAGCCCTTTTAATGAATATTTTTTCTTTATTTCAATATTTTTATTTATTTAGAATGTAAAACAGTAGAATATCATTCTCACAAACCATTCCCACTCGATCTTCAACAATCAAATTTATTAATAGACCATAGAATCAATGATATGCATTCTTGATAGTTATGATATACAAAAAATTACGTTGTAAGTTATTGGAATTTCTACTACCACAAACAATACCCTCAGTAGTTCCTAAATGGTCCGCGACCCGACAAAACTTCCTCTTCAAATTCTACGATAATGTTATCTATTGCACTAGTAGCACCTACTACTGTTTGTTTTGATAGAAGGATAACTGAATGATGTTGCATCTTTTCACAGGTTGACATAAACATAAAATTAGCCGAGCTACCCGTATCAATAAGTATCCTTCGGATTTCATTTCCTGCAATATCTGCTCCAATTACTACTACATACTCATGAGGTCCAGCCATCTCTCTAAGATCGTCATCATAAAAAAGAATAAGGCAAAGGTTTTTTCTTATAGGGATGAGTTGATAATCCGCCAACCAACTGTATCATTAAACCCACAATATGTTTTTTCTATAACAACTAGTGTTTCTAGTCATTGTGTTCCCTCAAAAACCTTATACTTTTTTCTTTCCTAGGCTTCATTATGGGTGGAGGCTTTTGAAATTGAACATAGTTTCGAGCTATTTCAAAAATTATAGCAATGTTATTCATCAATTCAACATAATCTTCCGTCGAACCCACTGGTTTGATTTTGGCCTCTGTTGCATAGCTTGAGAATTTTGATGTTGATAATTCAAAATATTCACACCATTAATAAACCGAATACATTATTATGGAGCTTCTCTCGAACGCGAAGGCATATTTGTTGGACCATTAGGTCAAAGAGAAGTATGTGATTGATAACCCTGATGATTTGAGACAATCCTCCGATGAATTTTCTTTTGCGTGGACTCCGTAATAAACCTTACCCTCTTTCAGTCATCAACTTTAATTTGTTCTTCCACTTGAGCCATTAAATCCCCGATAGTAAGTGTTTTCTTTCTTGTTGTTTCATTAGCTAGATCCCCATGAAGTAGCCATTGTATAAGCGGCACAGGCGACTTGTTCATCACAGTCATCCAACCGAGTCTTAGTGAGTACAAGGCTCTTCATATAATCCTTCAGACTTTTCTCAATTATTTATCTACAGTAAATTATAGGTATATTCATTCACCCAAACCTTTTTAGTTCCTATAATTTGTCTCTCGAAAGCTGCATAAACATCCCAAAATTGGTAATAGTATCATGTGGAATTCGATTATACCACTTCAATGCGGAACTTTTACAAATTTATGAGAAAACTTGACATAAAAATTTATCATCATCATCGAAATTCACCATGTACTTCTAAAATTGTTTGATGTGATCATCTGGCCTTGAATTCCATCAAATTGTTTCACCTTCAAAATATTAAAACGCTTCAAGAGCATAATATCTTGGACTTCTACAAACAAAATAGATGTCCTCCAATCCATTCATTTCCTATTGATTCCCACATATGTCATAATTTATTATAACATTAATTCATTGTTCATAAGGATTCCTGAATTTATTATTGACCTTGTATTCGAGGTTTGGGTTCCCAAAAATATTATGATGGGCCACAACATCTGTTTGGAGCACCACATGACCATTTTGACATTTCTAACTGATATTGGTTCAGGTTTGTCTGACTCATATTGTTTCATGTACTTTCTCTCTTTTTGGTAACTTTTACCTCGACCAGCACGGTTTTTTGAATAGTTCCTATCATAAGAATCCATCATTTTCTTGTGAGCATGCGCTCGTTTAGGAGATGAAGAATAATCTTGTAAATCTGAGATAGCTGAATTGCTAGATTCTAATGGATCATATTTATGTTTTGGTTTCCTTTTATTTCTTTAAGAATGATAGTTTTGATCAATTCGAAACTAAATTTTTCGGTAATTCTCCTAATTTCATAAAGTTTCAAATTTAGCTCCATTATAATATTTGACCGGATTTCTATCATTTCTTACCCTTTGAATTTCATATTGAACCCTCCCTGGTTGAATCGAAATCATCTGTTCTTTCTGAGCAAGATGATCATTTAACACAATAATATGTTCCAATAACTAATTTCTATAGTCTTCCAAAGATAGTTTATTTTGTTGTTATTCCAATTGTTGTTTGGTTTGAATTATTTCTTCCAACTGTCTATAGCCCACTTTAACTACTTCTCCTTCAACAAATGCCTCATGGTCTGCATGTATTCCAGAATTCATGTCTCACTAGAATTTGAATGTAAGTTTCCAACAAGTTTAGTATATATATGGTTTTGGTTTTGATTTCCAGGTACCAAATGTGACTCCCACTATTTTCACCATTAATCACTCTCATAAATATTTGGAAGGGGGTACAATTGGCCTAAGATATTTTTGGAAAGTATAATGAGATTTCTTAGAGAGAGAAAGTGAGTCAAGCATTCTATAAAGAAAAGCTGTCAAAAGTAAAAGTCAAAATAATGATTGTGATGTTATTCCTAAGAAATTAGAACACGTATTTACAGTAGAGGTTGTTACCCGATGGGCTCACATATATGGTTCTTTTGGATACTTCATCCTAGAATTCTACTAAGTAAAAACATATTTATCATTTATTACATTACATACCATATATGTTTTTTATACTAAAATCAGTCTTATATATTAGATATATATAATTTTATTACATTGGACCAATATGTTGGTCAGATAAATGCTACAGTTATTAATAGGTATAATACTAAAATAATAAAGGAAAAATATAAAAATGGTTGAATCACTTATTAATTAGGATATCCAACATTTAAACTACTTGTCAAATTCCACTTAAATAACTAAACTTCTAGTTACCGCTTATAAAAAACACAATTATTTTTCCTTTTATGATCTAATAAAAAAGCTTCCACATAACTTTATCTCCCTCTAGTAAAAGAAAATAATGAACATACATTTTGGAGCTGTGACTAGAATCTTAAGAATGACAGAGCCACCGATCATGCTTATAAGTGTCTGTCATGTGTTAGGACAAAGTTGAAATTGCAAATTTTGAAAATTGTTCAAACAATTCAGTAGTTTTGGATGAGATGAAAAGAGTACTACTCAGTTAAGCTTTCCGTGAAAGAAGCACACTGTATCTTCCATGATATCTATTGGAAATTCCCCTAATACAAGTAGTTAGATAACATGTACAACTATGTTATTTGAGATTAATTTTTAGAAGATGTATTGTAAGGGATAGTTACTAAAAATTTGTGATAAAAGGTTTCCATTGAGGAAGTAGCTTAAAACTTGAAGATACATTTTTTTTGTTCTAATATTTTTTGAATAAGAACTCAAGCTCAGTATAATCTTCTAATTTTATACAAGATGATTGTAAAGTGGATATTTTTCGAAATGGATATGTCATTAAGGATGTTTTCTAGATTATGAGAGGAATTTAACTTATATAGTAGGTATTTTATATCTCTACTAATTGGCAAGCGACAACCAAATCTATATGATAATTTCCAATCATAAGAACTAATATGAGTCAAGTAAAGATATAAAATAGATTTATGGGCTATTAAAATTTTATGATCACACTTGGTTTCGTTTCACAAATTATAACATTTTAGATTATGTAATAGTTAAAAGGGTGATAATTTATCTACTCATTAATTTTAGTACGACTATAGCAGCTCGAATTATATTTTCCCTTTCATAATCAAAGTAATTAAAATTCTCAAATAGATAAAAATGAAAAAAGAAAAAACCAAAAAATATATATTAAAAAGTGTGGACCATCAAGAAGTTTGAAAATCAAGATTTTTGAAAGAATAAAAAAAAATTAAAAGTTTGTAAAAACAAATAGACTAAACAAAAAACAAAAACGAGAAGATGAGATTTAAATGAGAATTAATATAGTTATATCTTTTAAGAATTTTTTTTGTGACCTTATAATTTATATATTATCAATGAACGATAAATAATAAGATCAAATCAACGCCAAATTATTAAAAGAAAATATGTTTTGAAAATCTATAAAAATGTCAAACATTTACTAGTATATGTCGTTTTTTTCGAGAATTATGTATCAAACTTAACATCACTTGCCACCGAAATATAAATAAGACGAATGTAACTATATTTTTTATTCAATGAGAATCTCATAATCAGTATTCGTATTAAATATACAATTTAAAGAGAATCATTGATAAAAATGTAATCACTATATGACAAAACGTTTGGATAAAAAATCTACTTAACGGAAATTGATGAGAGAATCAATAAATATTAAACTTCGGTTAAATGTTTGGTTTTACATTGGTCAAACATTTAAAAATACTTCTAATACTTAACCCTATATAGCAAACCACGACCTAATCAAAACATATTTCATACTTGTTTTTATATATTTTTATATATTTTCACGCTTAAATAAAAAACAAAAAATATATTAAACAAAAACATTTATTTTTATTTTAAAATATATTTTCATTAAACTTCTAAAAATCCACCCTAATTCAAACTTTCAACAAAATATCAAATATCAAATTCAATTTCATAAATATTTGAATAATATACATGACAATAAACTATTTAATAGACAAAAGTTTTATATTATGTAAAACTACTTAAGCAATAAAAAGCAAAAAATATATATTTAAAAAAAAAGTTTACTTTTATTTAAAAATATTTTTTTATTAAACTTACAAAAATCAACCATAGTTCAAACTTTCAACAAAATATCAAATTCAATTCCATAAATATTTAAATAATATACATGACAATAAACTATTTAATAAACAAAAGTTTTATACTATATAAAACTATTTAAGAAATAAAAAACAAATTAAGGGAGACTTACCAATAAAGACTCATTCAACAAACTTGTTATGGATAAAGATCTAAAAAATTTAAGATACTTTATACCTTAAATATTCTTCTATATAAGATACACTAACCAATTTTTTTTTTTAATTTTAATTTTTAAAGGTTCGTATCTTTTAAACCGTAACTCGGAAAAAGAGTCCGAAAATACCATTGGTTTTATTTTTTTAAGACGAACAAAAATAATATCATTCATGATATGTTTTGAATTTTTTTTGATAAAATATATTTTACACACGTTCCTCACTTATATGGTTTCGCATCTAGTGACTGGTTTCACATCTATCAAAATTAAGAAGGTTTCGCATCTAGCATAACAAAACAGGTTTCACATCTATCATAACGAAGAAGGTTTCGCATCTTCTTCGCAAAACCTCAATAAATTTTAAAACTTTAAAAGTTTGTATCTTTTAAACCGTAACTTGAAAAAAAAATCCAAAAATACCGTTGGTTTTTTTAAGACGAACAAAACTAGTACACTCATGATATATTTTGAATTATTTTTTTAAATAAGAAATAACGTTTCACATCTATCAAAGACGTGTTTTGCATCTACCATTACAGAAGAATACACGTTTCGCAACTATCAGTAGGTACAAATACAAAAGTTTCACATCTATCACAAAATATGTTTTGCATCTACTAGTGAAGAAACATACAGGTTTCGCATTTATACTTACTCACTGAAATTGATCGTTTCGCATCTCCTTCACTGAAAACACAGAAACTGTTATGCGACTGAAAATCCCAAAAACACAAAATAAAACATTAAAATCAATGAAAGACTAATATAATGCTACATATAAACTACATTACCATAATTCAAACTCAAAACTAAGAAGAAACTCGACTCGAAACACTACGAAAATGAACGAAAGAGATCTTAAAAAAACAACGATTTCGAACTCAAATTCGAGTTTCAAACACACAAAACATCGAGTATCTTCTCATAATCAAGTAAAAACACAAATCAAAATCATATGAAAACAAAAGTAAAACAAAAAAATCGAGTAAAAAAAATGAAAAAATTGCCTAATACAGAGTTGTTCTATTCACGAAGAGAGAGAAAAATAATTGGGGAAAAAGATGAAGAATGGGTCTAAAAGCCTTTTATATTATAGGGTAAGAGTATTTAAGGCATTAGTAGGTCTTTAATGGTAAATATTTGACTAAAACAGGTCTTTCTTGGAGATTAATGAAAATATAGATCTTAGATAGATAATACTTTTGGTATTGGGTCTTAAATGATACTTTACCCAAAAAAAATATTAAACAAAAATATTTATTTTTATTTTAAAATATATTTTTATTAAACTTAAAAAACCATCCCTAGTTCAAACACTCCACAAAATATCAAATTCAATTTCATAAATATATAAATAATATGCATGTCAATAAACTATTTTTTAGTATGTAAAACTATTTAAGCAATAATACTTTTCTAACCTATAAATCGTTTTAGAACCATTTAAGCAAGTACTAACAAAATAAAGTGTATGGCTAAAATGTTTAGCTAAAAACTCTAAGCAGTTCTAATATTTTTTTCAAGTATTTTTTATCCTTTTATCTTTTTGCACAAACTTTTCTTTTACTTTGTTTGGTGTTTGGCTACCTTCAAACACAAATCAACCAACAACAATTTCTTATTTATATGTTTTTCTCAATTTCTTTAACAAAATTTAAAAATAAATTTTAAGAAAAACAAACTTCAAATTTTATAAACCTCATACCTCAAATTATCAAAAAAAGCAAACAAATGGAACCCTTAAAGCTTATTAATAAAGTTAAAACTAAAAACTAGGTAATCTATTGTTTTTATTAGATTATAATAGATTTAGCTTAAAAATCTATGGAGGTTCCCGATTTGGAGACCTTCTCGGTGTAGTACACCGATAGTTAGGCTGTAGTGTGCGGCCATCGTAGATATTATACACCATTGGTGGACTAGGTAGGATAATAGTAGTTATTTTTACATATCCTACATAGTAGTAGGAAAACTCATAAGCTAGTATTCGCGTGCGAGATATATGACACGTACACAAAGTTGGTAGAACCGAAAGATCTAAAAACAAAGTCTACTGGAACCAAGAAATGCAAATTCTCATTTAATCTTAAAGGGAAAATAGTAAATGATGACAAACGCGGGGTTCACAATCATGACAACACAAAATACAATGAAGGTCATTCTTATTTAGGACGGTTCTCGAAGAAAGATTTTGAATGTTTTATTCATTCTACCAACATGAGATCTACTCCTCTTGTAATTTTGGGTGCAGTGAAAAAGATGAAGCCTAAAAACTCGTCTTGCTTTCGCACGATATACATTACTCAACTTAAACAGCTCAAGGTCGACAAAAGAAATCGATCGCAAATGCAATATTTGTTAAGTGAATTTAAGCGCTTAGACTACTTTAGATGGCATAGAGCGGTCACAGATGGAAGTGGTATTATAAGTGAGCTTTTCTTCGTACATCCTATTTGTTTAGAGTTGTTATGGACGTTTCCAAACGTGCTAATAATGGATAACACTTACAAGACAACCAAGTACAATATGTCGTTATATGAGGTCGTTGAAGCCACATGTACGGGTAAGACTTGAGAACGAAAAGTACGTATTAGAATGCTTGCAATCATTGATGGTAACTTGCTTCATCGATCAACTATCCATGAATTTGATAGATAAAGGTTTAACGTTGGTTAATACGGCCGGTCTAGTATTTCCCGAAGCAGCCCACTTGTTATGTCGATGACACATTAACATGAACGTTTTAGGTATAATTGAAAAAATCATCAATCACAAAAAAGTGTCTAATGCATTTTTAAGGTGTGGAACTTGTTTAATACCTAACGGGCCGAAATGCTCCAAAACTTCAAAGATTATCCGCAAGTAATCGAATACACAGACAGTTGGTTAGAGCCTTACAGTGATAAGTTTATAACGTGGAAAACTAACAAGTTCTTGCATTTCTGTAACCAAACCACCAGCCGTGTTGAGAGTGCTCGTTTCAAACTAAAGCGGACCCTTGGTATGAGCAAAATTAATTTTGAGTCATTTTGGTTAAAGGTTCATACTTTGATCGGTTTGCAACAGAGAGTTATTAAAGGGTCGTTTGAGAATAGTCGACTTTTAGCCCTACACAAATTTTCACTCCAGGTGTACGAAGACTTAAGAGGGAATATCTCTCACGAAGCTTTAGAATTTTTTTCAGTGGAGGTTTATTATTCTCAAAACATGCTAGCTAATGACAGGTCATGTCCTATACGAACTACGTATGATATACCTTGTTCGCATGACACCTTCAATTATTTTTTAAAAAGTTAACAGTATCTTTGCACTTGTTCATCGATCATTGGAAGATGTTATATATAGTTTTTTGAAGTAACTGATCTATCCGCTTTTGTTTAATTTACGTGTAATATTATGATCAAACTATTTCTCATTGTAATTCATGTAATATTTTTCACGGAAAAAACTTGACTGCCACGTAAGGGTTCAACATTTTTATGAATCTTATCAAACTCGATCTCGTTAAATTCTATGCTTATCAACTTCAACTATGTATCTACTTTGCGTGTCTATGTTTGTATTTTCATTAAATTTTGTGTACAAAATATGTAAATTTATTTTCTATAGGAAGTTATATATGTGTGATATCATGTTTTTGGAGAATTCAGCATACCAGCGGTGTTAGGACACAACGCCGAGAGTGTAGACCTCACACATCATCGGTGATTGATTGAAAAGTTTAAAATCAGCTTATGAATTTATGATAAACACAAAACCGGCGGTGCACGATTTACATGCTGTCGGTGGGTACACTTACGACACAAGTGTCAAAATTTTAGACCGACAAAGTGTTAAGGCACCGAGAGTGTATACTATAGCACACCAACGGTATGACCACCATAAATTCAAATCCACTCATAACCTACACCGTCGGTGCATGATTTTACAACCGTCAGTGGTTTCTGACACTACCGCTGGGAGAATTTCAGACTATCGGTGTTGTATGAACCGGGTGGTGTTCGTATTTTATATCGCCAACGTCATAATGCATCGACGATTCTTGTACTTCTCACTCGAGGTTTATATTAAGAGCCAATCCATGGCCAAAGGGAGATATATTATAACCAAAACACTCTACTGTACCAGTATGATTCTAAATTAGTTTATCAGACAAAGATCTTCGTTTTAATATCAAATAATTTTATGGTTTTGATGCGCACTTGATTCTGCAAAGAGGTTTCACCGGTAGCCTGGACAATATGTCGTCAATGATAATTTCTGGTGTTGTCGCCATTTGTCTGAAGATATTCAATAATAAAACAAAAATATCTATAAGTCAATGAATGAAAAAAAAATCGTGTCCTTCTCTTATACGTGGCTAGTGTATTTACTTTACACCGGTAGAATGCGTGAACCATATTGGCAGCGTATGGCGTTGTAGCGCTGCCAGTGCCCCTACGCTGGCAATGTAGACTATACTGGTAGCTATGTCTAGGGTGTCTATGATGCCAGCGTACGGGCACCGACATCGCTACAACGCCACTAGTGCCATGCACTGTTAATATAATTCACGGATGCTTCCAGTTGAAACTAAATACACCAGCGGTGTCGAAGAAAACCCAAACTTTTGTTCTTCGACAGAATGTCTAAAAATCTGAATCTTAACAACACAATAACAATGTCTAACCATAAGTCAACCATACAAACTAACTAAAAACTAACTAAACTCGCTTATAACACTAAAATTAACTAATATATATACCTAAAGAGAAATCTACCAAAAATCAACAAAATATCAAAAGTGAAATTAAACCTTAAAAAATAAAAAATAAACTTACTTTTTTGGGTATTGAGATGAAATGATGTAGTCTTGAGAGTTTAGATTTTAGATTTTTTGTGTTCGAGAGAGTAGTTGAAAGTTGAAGATGAAGTTAGAAAAGAGAAGAGAAGTGTTTTGTAGATTTAGAAAACTAGTTCGGTAGATTGGGTAGACTTAGTGAGAGTAGTTGAAAGTTGAAGATGAAGTTAGAAAAGAGAAGAGAAGTGTTTTGTAGATTTAGAAAACTAGTTCGGTAGATTGGGTAGACTTAGTTTTTGGGTAAGAATATTTAAAAAAAATTAAATCGATAATGCGTGTTGAATAAACTTAAATTTGAACTGACCAAATGGTTTAACCAATCCCCAAATTAAATTCAATCTACCGGGCTTATTTCAACTATAACTAGTAAATGAGCGCATTATATATTTCAACTATAAATATAATTTTAAGATACATCTAAATAAAGTTCATTTTTATATATTAATTAAATATTCATAATTTAGAATATTTTCATTTTTTTAAATATATTTTAAAAATTAAATTAAATTAAATCTAATCCGATATATTCCTAAAATCTGTCAAAGCATTGTGTTTAACATGGAGAGTTAACTCTAAGTCTACATATTAAATTCTTCGAACTTATTCATTTAAATAGTTATTTAATCGTTAAGAAACCACTAAATATCATGCTCTTTTCCCTTTATACTACAACTCTACATTTTACTCTTGCATCAAAATCTTGCTATAAAAACGTACAATTTACTATGATTTCAAATCTTACGCAAGATGATCAAAAGTAGGTGATGGATTTGATACTTTACTTACTATACCAATAAATTTTCCTGCGTCTCTGGAGCCCAAAGTTTAAGTGTAAAAATACTATAGTATCGAAATTGATACCCAAATATTTATTTAAAGTACAGTTACTGACTGACAAGTTAATAATAAATAAGTAACATACATTGACAATGCAAAACCTATCTTATATTGAGTTATATATTATGAAGTTTAGCAACATAAATTTTACATATAAAGGACCATAAAATTTAAGAAAATAAAATTTAAGAAAATAATGAAAACAAAAATGATGATATTAAGGTCCCGAACAAAATTATAAACTTGATAGTGTCTATGATGTCTCACAGATATGAAACAAATTAGTTTGGGTGGTTAGAAGCCAATTATCATATTCCGTTTTGGTCGCACCATGTGGCCTGGTCTCTCAAAATATCATACTACCTTCATTAATTCTCACATAAACTTCACAATACAACTATATCTTTGAAGTTTCGGTTAATGTTAAAAGTTAATTAAACCATTATGGTAAGTTTTATTAAAATATAATTTCATATAATTGAATCGTGTTAACGTAAAATGCGGAATAATCGATTCGCGTGATTAACTAATATATATAAAATAGAGATATTAACAGCTTTTTCGGTTGCTGTTTATGTATTTGTTCGATTTTTTTATGTTCCTATTGTTACGAAGATAGATGTAAATTTTCATCTCAACAAAATGATCACAGGAACTTGTGAACCATAGTCTCTATCTTATAAGAAAATATAACTAAAAATTCCCGTAACGTGACCAATCTGATGCAATATTAATCACATTATTACTATCAATTATTTGAGCCAATTATGGTGTGCAGTTTAAGAATAATATGAAATATAATCGTACTTATCTACTTATATGATCATAACTTAGAGATCTAATGGAGTAACAGATTACTAATAAATTTAACCAATCAATATATTACAATAAACCTTTATGTATACAATATCACATACATCAATACGATCCTATTACAAAAACTCTAAGTGAAACTAACAATTCTCTAAATCAGTCATACATGTTCAGACGATGTGTTTGTGGAAAACCTTAGGAAATACCGCATTTGTAAGATGATCTTCTATCATGGAGTTTGTGTTGATGTGCTCTATATTTATCTGACCTTCTAAAATCTCTCTTTAACATATATGAACTTTATGTCTATGTGTTTGGATTTAGATGAGCTCATGTTACTGTTAGAGTATTGTACCGTGGAATTGTTATCGCAGTCTCACCTCATGGGACCTTCAATCGCTTGTACAATATGCAAACGAGTGACATAATTCCATAGTCATGATTACTTGTTTGATACTTTGAAGCACGAAACAAATTTTACCGTCATGATAGACGAGGCAATAAGTGTTTGCATTATAATTTTCCAAGATATTACATTCTGAACCAATAAGAATATGTTGCTCGAAGTGTTTTTTAGTGTATCAATGTATCTAAAAAAACCTAATTCCAATTATCTAATGATCTCAGCCTTTCTGACTTTTTATATGTCAATATGTTCTATTTTGTTCTTTATAGATATCATAATACCCTTTAAACTGCCCACCAGTGCCAAAACATACACTAGACTCCCAAGTGCCGAAGCATAATGGATCGTATTCACTTCCTCAATCTCAAATATTGTATTTGGACATTGATCCACACTTATTATGTCACCATTTGTTATAGGAGTACCCAGGGGTTGCATTTTTCAAATTCGTAAAGTGACAAAACACTTTTAATATTTTTTGATGATTTAAGAATACCATATGAGCGATCCTAATGTATTTTAATTCTTAACACAAAACTTGCATTATCAAGATCTTTTATATAGAATTTATCCAATATAAATTTCTTTGTACAGTGTAACAATTCATTATTATTCAAGATAAACAGTATGCCATCGACATATACTTCCAAAAATATGAAATTATTCCCACTGAACTTGTGACACACACAATCCTTAACTGATTTGACCTCAAAGCCAAAAGAGACTATCACCTCAAGGAATTTATGGTACCACTAACTAAAAGTCTGTTTAAGCCCATACATGGACTTTTTAAACTTGCATACTAGATTCTTTAAGTTACCAATCTCAAAGTGTTCTGGTTGCACTATATTGATCGTTTCCCCGATATGTTTATTAAGAAACTCTTTATTCACGTCCATTCGATGAAGTTTAAGATAAAAGTGTGCAACTAATTTTAAATTATTCTAAATGAATCGTTCATCGATATCAGAGAGAAAGAATCCTTCATCGATACAGAGACAATGCAGGATTTATGTATTTCCATATTACCTAAGGAATTACATTTGGTTTTGTAAACACACTTAGAACTAATTGAATTTTTCCATTCAGTTAGTGGGATAAGTTCCCATACCGAGTTGTCCCGCATCGATTTATACTCTTCCTTCGTAGTGTTGATCCATATCCTAGAATTAGAGCTTTCCATGCTTTTTTTGTACGATAATGGATTATCTACAGTTACAACACATGACTCTTAATGTTTTTAAAGATATACTATATAATCATGATGTATAACATTATTATTTTTTCTCTCATAGGTATTTTTAATGACATAAATACTTCATGTTGTACTTCTTGAGGAGGTAGAGTTTGATCCTCATAAACAATTTCATTTTGATCTTCTTATGAAAGGTTAGCTTGAGTGTCCTCTTGTTATAACTGGACCATATTAATATCCCGATTAAAACCCTCAAGTCGAACATCAATTTTATTATGAGTAACATTTTGTTTTAACGATCCCAAAATGATCGACATCAAATTTTGATATGCTAATACCTGAGTATCTCTGTTAGAACCTTTATGAATCTCTACAGTTTCTTCCTTAAAATTAACATATGTTCTAGAATTCTTCCCTCCAAGCTCAATATTCTCAAGAATTTTTTTCGTTTCCGTCTAAAAACATTACCAGTATGAGGATCATAAAACTAAAAACCCTTGGAATATTTGGAATAACCAATGAAGAAGAAACTAATTTCTTTTAGGTCAAATTTGTTTTACTAAGGTATGTATGCCATTACCTCAGCTGGACACCCCCATCGATGCAAATGCTTTAAATTAGGCATGTAACTATTTCATAGCTCATATGGGGTTCCAATGGTTACCTTAGTATGTAATCTATTGAGTACGTATGTAGCACATTTGATGGTTCCCCCTAGAGATATAATGGTAAAGTTAAGTTACTTATCATACTTCTAACCATATCCTTTAGTGTACGATTCTATCTCTTAGATACATCATTCATGTGGGATAAACCTGACATTATATATTGAGGGACTATATCACACTCTTTTTTATTTTACAAATAGCCCTTGATATTATTCACCCGACCTATTATATCTACCATAGTATTCATCACCACGGTCAGATCTAATTTTTTTAATGCTTTACCTAGTTTTTTTTCAACTTCAGCCCAAAAACCTTTGAACTTGTCTAGGGTCTCTGCCTTTTCATAAATGAGGTATGGGTACCCAAAATGAGAGAAATCATCTATAAAGGATATAAAGTACTGCTTCCCATCCATGATTCCTTTGGAAACGTTCCACAGATATCGATATGAATCAACTATAATACTTCAGTCGTTATATTTTCCCGTACCCTTTTGGTTTTGTTCTATTTCCCATTAATACACTTGATACAAATACCAAAATCAGAATAATTGAGGGGAGCGATAAAAATTCAATCCTTACTTTAGATATATGACCTAACTACCCGCGCCACAGTTTAAAAACAAATCGGTTTTATTAATATTATTCAATACAAGTTGTACATTCATAAAAATTTTATGATTATCAACAATATTTAATAAATATAAGTTATGTTCATTTATCAAGATACCATGACCAACAATCATATTATTATAAGACAACGAGTTAAACCATTGTTTTCTAAAACACAAGAATAACCATACATGTTGAAAACGAAAAAATTAATTAAGTTCATTTGAAATGTGAGAAAAACGTAACATTCTCTAAAAATAATACATGTCCAATAGTAAGTTTTAAATTCAAATCACAACATTCCAATACTTGGAATAAGCTCCCGTTAGCTGTAAATATGGATCTCTCATGAGTTGTTGAATCCGAATCAATCCAGCATGTATTCTTTTCCACAGAAATAAGATTAACTTCCCAAAAAACAGCAGACATAAGATTACATTTATTTAGCAAGTAAACCCGATATTACTTATGGTCCTTTGCCATCACTTATTTCCGCATCTAAGTTTTAAACTTTAGACAGCTCCCCTTAAGTCTTATCCTCCTCTAGTGCAACTTATGCAATAAATTTATTAATTGTCCATAATTTCCGTATGCAATCATTTCACTGATTCCATATAAACTATAAATGTTTAAATTTTCCCGGAAGAGATATAAAAATAAACCCTGCTACACATTCTTCAGGTAAGTCTACCATGATTTCCTTTTGATAATGGGAGAAAATAGGGTAATGAATAAATTTAATGTAATGAATAAAAGGTTTAAATTGATGTGATTAAATGTCAAGGACTAAACTAAAGCAAAAATAAGGGTTGAGAGGGTTATAGTAATAACTAGAAAACTTGTTTATAAATAGTAAAAGAGTAAGGTGAGAAGATCTATTTATGATAGGGTAAATATGTAAATTCAGAATCTACCTCATGTATATGTAAATGACATTCCCTTTTTGGGAAAAGGTCCAATGATTAGTCAATAATTGAGTATTTATTCTTTTGGACTCTTTCTCTCTCTACTGATTCTGTTTCTCTCTCTAAAGACGTCTCATACGAACATTTCTTTCACATATACTCTTATACGAACATAGTTTTAACGGGATTGATAACTAAGAAATATATGAGTTCATCAATGGCGCTATCTGTGAGAAGGTGAATGGTACCTGGAACCGTTGTTCCCAAACGATAATAAGTAATCTAAAAACAAAGTGAGAGCAATGGAGACAAAAGTCTGTGGAAAATTAGAGGTTGATCCAAAAAATTATGTGATCCGAGATTCATCTAGGATCTCATGATCGAGGAACAAGTAACAAACAAATGAAACAATAATGATCGATATGTTGAAGAGCTACTCGGACCAATAGTAGTACCATCCTCCTCTTCACTATCAACTATCCTTTTCTTTTTCTTTTGGGAAAAATATCTCCTTACTCGCCTTACAACACTTCCCTGCCAGCTGGTCTCACTTCGACCACAGCTTCAGGGTTAATATCAATTTGTTGTTCTTCTCGAACATCAGTTTAGTGTTCTTCTCGGATTTCAACTTGTTGTTCTTCTCGAACTTCAGTTTTTTTACCTTCTCAGATTTCAGCCTCCGAATCAGCGTCACCGTCAATATCATTTTCCTCATCATTTTATTTTTTAGTATCTTGATGACTGGTAGCACTAGCTCTGGTGGGAGGGTAAACAAGGTTGTCCAAGCCTTCTAAACGCTTAAGTAATATGTCTTCTGGGAGGGGGGTCCACCATAAAGTCATACAGTGATTTCACTTGACCCAGATCACATCTTAAAAGATGGCTCCTAACCAAATTCAAGGGAGTGAAACATATGTGGAACTTATAGTTCCAATTTGTACATGTCCAGAGGCCAAATTGTGTAAAGATTTTACTTGCTGATTTAACATGGTCCGTAAACGGTTTGACAATCCCCTTCATAGCTGTCCACAAGAAAATATTTAGTTTGAGTGATTGGACAAACAAGATAAGATGTACATGAATAAATACCTCGTCCGGTCCATTTCAAGGTCAACCGATGGGGCATCTGCTCGGAATGTTCGAACCCGGTCTGCCACAGCTAAGAAACAAAAATGAATTGTTGTTTCTATTTATTATCAGCTTTTAAAGTGTCCTTCACGACTTTGTATTGTCTTCCAAGACCTAGAGAATAAAAAAGGATAATGAGAGTTTGTAGCCACACCTGAGATTTTGCCTAGCTGCTTCATTGAGAATTCGATCTGAGCGATCCTGGAAGCCATAATACATGCCATGAGAGTATACCACATGTTGGGGCCAGCTTGGGATCGACAAAGTTCAATTAGATGAAAATATTATACTAAGGAATGATAGAAAAGCATGAAAAGACCCCAATTATTGATTTCCGTATAGAGTATCAATTCGTGATCATGAACAGACAGTGATATTTCTCCGACAGTAAGGAACCGAATCGTAATGTTGTCAGGAATCCCCCACCGATCCCTTATTTTCACCTCCTCGGATGGGTGGAAATATTTGTACTTCATCTTATAAAGCGCGAGCAAATGTTTGGCCTCAAATTCCCGAATATTATTCCATAAAATATCTTCTATATTCGAAGGTCAAATTTGAAGCCTATTTCTTCTTCTTTTTATTTCTCTTATTCACCATGTAAGTTTCCCCTTGGTGAGTAGGAGAAGGTGCTCATAATATTGAGGGGAGGAGAATATGATTCTCGATCTCGTATATAATATCCGGGGAGAGGGATGAACACTGGGATAGACTGAATAGGTTCAACTTCTACTGGAATCATGTTATTTACCCCTTGATCACTATCCGATTCGTTAACAAGGTTTTTCTCTTATATCTCTGGAATGGACTTTAAGACTTTCCTTAGTCGAACATTCTTTGAAGTGGGCTTCCAAGGACTAACCTCAGGGGTAGTTTGAGAGGTTCCTTGTGGAGTTATTTGGGGGGGTTGTAACAGATGGGCGATTTTAATTTTAGTGGACCGTTTAGCTGGCTCTGAAGACTTCTTTCTTTTAGAACGATCTCCTTTACTCGTTTTGGTAAACGTCTATTTATCACCACACATAAAAAAAATGAAGAAGATTTGTGAGCGTATTTGGAAATTGAAAGGTCACCCTTGTTATGTTCAAAACAAGATTGATCGGGGGGTTGAGTAGTAAGTCGAGCAGATAAAGAGTGGCTACCTGAAGCTCATGATATGTCAACGCACGTCCAGAGAGAATAAAAAGTATCGTGAAATGTTGTTTGATAGATTTATATAGGAGTGGGGTGCTCTCTGATACCAGTATCTCTCCGTTCTTCAGCCATGTTTGAGATATTGAACCACCTCCAGAGTTTGCATCTGTTAAAATTTATAAACTCTCTAGTCATGAAAGGTCGGGCAAGAAATTTAGTGGTAGAAATTTTTAATCTTTCTAAAAACAAAATTATCTTAGCTTTGTTGAGCTGGGAGAATATGCGCGAACCTGAAACTATGAGTGAAGGAAAGTACATAGAGAGATGTATGGGTTTCTAAAGGTGTGCGGGCCCAAGTAAGGTGAAGAGTCTTTTTTTATAAACAACGGTTTTAAGTGGTGACTCGACGCATATAAGTCTTAGGGAGCGCCAAAATCTCTTCGACACGTACTTTTCCTCACAAACAAATCTAGAAGGCATGTTGGCGTGTGTTAGGAAGTGACCGACACATGGTTAGTAGTGATGTCATCAATTTAAAAACATTATGACACATAAACAGATAGAAGGGCGCATGCCGATTAAAGTGAATTCTGGGGGAGAATGAGGTCATCATTTCCAATGGTGAAGTCATGAATCTGAGGAAATACCCATGATAAAGGATAATCAGAGGAAGCTTCGTAAGGAAACCCACCTAGGAAATATGAGTGACAAAGTTGTCCGATGAAGGTTTAAAGTAAGAGTAATCCGGAGAGTGTTCCAAATATGTCATTTTAGGAACGCTATCGGAAGCAATAATCTGAGGATACCAGGAGAATAACTTAAACAAACAGAGAAATAATGCAACCAAAGGCAACGCTGGGAGAGTAATTCGATGAGGAAATCAGGAGGACCCAAGAGGAAGAAAGGTTTCACTCTACAAATCAGTCATTGTTCAAATACCTTCACAAGGACCGAGGGGCTACTGATAAGTGGATAAAAATAGGGTAAAGAATAATATTAATGTAATGAATAAAAGGTTTAAATTGATGCGATTAAATGTCAAGGATTAAACTAAAGCAAACATAAGGGTTGAGGGGATCATATGTAATAACTAGCAAACTTGTTTATAAATAGTAAAAGAGTAAGGTGAGAAGATCCATTTATGGGAGGGTAAATATGTAAATTAAGACCCTACCTCATGTATTATACAAAGGACATTCTCTTTTTGGGAAGGGGCCAATGATTAGTCAATAATTGCTACATTTATTTTTTTGGACTCTTTCTCCCTCTACTGATTATGTTTCTCTCTCTAAAAAACGTCTAATACAAACATTTCTTTGATAGATACTCTCATACGAACATAGTTTTAGCGAGATTAATAACTAAGAAATATCTGAATTTATTACCTTGAACTTTGTTACAATCATAAAAATGCCTATAATATGCTCTCACATTACATATTTTCCATTGTACTTCATGGTAGATATCTCATTAATGTTGTACCTCTACCTTATCACTTTTTGCAAATATTTTGTTAACTCCCGTGAGAAACTCTGGAGCATTAGTAGCATCTTTTGGAGACAATCGCGTGAAATGAAGCTGGTATTCCTTAAAGCATACTGGCCAAGCACAAACAATTGTACCGTTTCCAATTTTCAAAATCTTTTGTGACCTCACATGAACTTTTCTAAGTAGGATTATTTTTCTTAGGATTCATTAATATAAGGTCATAGTTATGAAAATTTTAAAGTACAAATCAATGTATTTTTTCCAGTGGTTAAACGAGCCATCCAGAAGTGAGGATTTTTTCCCCATCAAATTGTAACCCATAATATGAACTGGAAAAAAATATACATCACACAACACATAAGTAATTTTACTAGGGCTAATTTTCCAAAACTTAAACGTGATATGATATTCCTTATTAAAAAAATAATAAAATTGGTCATTATGGCCAGTTGGATAAACTCGTCACTCTTTTAAATAAGGGTAATCATGAGAAAATGAGTACTTTGAGAGAGGAGAATGATCCAACTAATTAAACTTGATCATGGTTAAAATAATAATATTTGTGGTGTTTTTCAGTTTGATGTCCACTGAGCTTAAGTTAATTAAGGATGTCATTGCTCGTCTTGAGAAAAGCTTTGAGAAACCTAACATGATTGAAATTGGATAATTGATTGATATACTCAACATAATCAGATATAAGAGGAAATACAATATTCAAAATTACATCATGAAAGTGACTTCAATCTATTTAAACTTAAGGATCTATGACATCTTGTAGATGATTGCCAAGAATAGTATGGGTGAAAAAAAACGGTGAGCCCTCATCCGTGACATGTTTATAAACTAATTTAGATTTAAGCTTAGAAACACATGGTTGATTGATACAATGATAACCACTTATACTAGTATTTTATGCATAGCACATTGCAATAAAAATTCTTAGTTAATACAACAGATGGGAGTGAGTGTCAAATTAACCAATTTGTACTTTCATAGTTTTGTTAACTAGTTGACACATTTATTTTTTATATAACGCTTTATATGTATATATGTTTGTTTAGTAATACAAATTTTCATATTTCAATGATAATCGATGTGTTGGTACAATTGTTTTTGGAATATAATGAAATTTGTACAACTTAGATATTATTTTTAATTACAATAAATCAATGTAATTAAGAATTTCCAAGCCTAAATTAAAATTTAAAACTTTTGCATACATTTGTCATAAATGCTTATGCCAAATATCTATAATAATAACTGACAAACTCGTTGCTGAAACCTTTGTATGCACAATTACTTATTTCAAGTTAAAGCACCATGTCTGAGATGTATTAAAGGGAAATATACTAAACATTAGATGTTTGATTTTTGTTATGTGAAATAACTCTTAAACTAATTCTAGAGACATTAGTGGCTTATTCCTTTCAACGTCATCAAATAACCAAAATTACTATATATCATTTGTAAATAATTTTTAACAATATTGGTATCTGTTTATGCATCATAAGAAATCTGAAATTATTGTTAAGTTTAAATAATTTAAGGTCGTTGTTAAGCTACAAATTCGTAAATAAATTAAGACCATTAGAACGAACCATGATAGTTAGTATAATAAATCAGGTGAACAACTTTAGGTTTATTTTTTATTTCTTTAGAGAAATGCGGTATAGTGTTTCAATAAACCATGTCGGGTTCATCCACTATAAATGGTATATTTGAGAGAAACTATTATACATTATAGATAATTTTTCAAAGTACGATTAGTCGTCTTTCGTTACTTCACTTTAGGTAAAAATATTACGTGTGCATGTTACATATGAAATAAATAGCTAATACCTCATAAGGTTTGTATACTGTGAGAAAGCTTAGTTGAAAAAACTTACACATTTGGGGATTACAAGCCAAAATGAATTTGCCTAGTAAACATAAACTGGAATCCAAAATAGTGAGTTGGGACTTTATAAGGCCTTCTTATTAAAAAAGTATTAGGTTTTCCTTCTTTAAAACTGTCGAGGCCAAGATACCTTTGTCCGGTAAAGTTCCAACTGTGGTAGATATCTCCAACAATACGGATAATTATCTCGACCCTAATCCTCCTTTCATTTAAATTTTTGAAAGGGTATTATTATCCAAGAAGGCAACTCTTGCGATGTGAAGAAGACACATCCTCATGTTAGAAATGTAAGAGAGAAAGTAGAAATGATTTCGATTATCACATAAAACCAGAAGGGCACAAAGACTTCTAGAGAGTCTCTTACATAGATCTCGCTGCCAAAGATATAAGAGCAAAGACCTTTCAAAAGTCAATTAAGGTTGATATGAGAAAGACATCAGGAGAATGATATATTGGATGGACAAAAGTAAATAAAACAAGAAAGATTAGCTCACTCAGGTATATGGATGCGCAAAAATTTATGGTATAAGCCAAAGAAACAAATATTCCTTTACTATCAATGATTATCGTGGATGAGTTTATTGTTGGTCCTACCATGGTAAAGTGTATAACGGAGCCATTGGTAATATCTGAGGTTGTATATCCCATAATCCTGAAAAAGATGGTTGATGTCAATGTATAGAAGTCTGCACACTTTACGGTAGAAATGTAATTTCCCCTTAGGCAAGTTGCAGAAATGTTTAGCCACTTAATAATTTTGAATCATACTAGAAAAATGCATAATCATTGTTCGTTGTTGGATCGAGCAAATAGGAAAACTGAGGTTTGTGTTAGTGTAAGTAAATTTGCTTTGTATTTTCTCTTATATTTTTTGTGTATTGAATCTATAATTGATTTTGTTTTAATTTTATTAACTTTCTCAATCCTTCCCAATGCTTCATAAAATATTGAATGATCGAGCTCACGTGGTTCCAAACATATGGAATTTGCTTGAGATGGTGGCCAATTTTTTTGAAAGTAGTTATGAATTGAATGTGTGGTTTTTCAAAAGTGATACTCGACTAGCCATCAAGAAAAATGTGAAAAAAGATGTTGCATCGAAGGTTATTTCTGTTGAGAACACTCTTGTTGAGACATATTAGAGTGTATAACGATCTACAATTTCATGAAAAGCCTAAAGAGTTCTTACGACATTCATGTTTTGGTGCTTCTCAATAATAGCCGTTGTCATGATGAGATGAAGGGACAACTTGATGCCGCTCTAAAAAATGATAAATAATTACAGAATTCTTGAAACTTGTGCCACGAGGTAGAGTTGTTTGATATTGAAATTGTTGGGTGCTAGGTTGCTTGAAATGCAGGTGTTTCCTTGAGTCTGAATTGGTGTTTAAGTTTCACCAAAAGTGTGCAAATTGGGATTATTTCTGGAATTATTCCTCCCATGAACAAAGTCTTGAATGAATTCAAAGAACTTATGAACTTTAAATTGATGATGACGAAGCGAAATATAAAAACAAGGATATAGAATAAACGAGAACCATACCTCCCTAAATGCGAGGTCGAGGTTGTCAATGGTTCTTTTCATTCAACCTATGTCGAAACTTTATATGATATTTCTCATGCTGTTGATCTCGAGAAGTTCAATTTTGATAAGTGCATTTCATGTCACTTATTACACTTCCATTATTCTTAAAATCGTCACCGGTTCTCAAGTATTCATTGTGTTTTAACGTGTTTTAAGGTGTTTTTCAAGTATTCTTAAAGGCACTTTTGACGATGATAAATCTGTTAATCTAATGATGGAGTTGTGTCCGGGTGGTGAGCTTTTCGATCGGATTAATACCAAGGGGTCTTATAGTGAAAAGGCGGCTGCTTCGGATGAGAATGCCGATCTTAAAGCAACTGATTTCGGATTGTCTGTCTTCATCGAAGAGGTCAAAGTATGCGCGTCAAGAATTTCTGAGATTAAGCTCGTAGATGATATCTGGAACGAGTATGTCTTCCTTTCCACCCATTTGATCTACGAAGATGACGGATAGGTTCCGTTGGAATTCGACACAGCAAAAGATATACGAAGGCATGTGAGAATTTCTCGGAGAGTTGAAAATAAAAATAAAAAAGGAAATCAATTTAGCTGTCAGGGACATGTTATCAAGTGATCCTTATGTGGTTCTGACTCTTGGAAAGCAGACAGTTCGGACAACCGTTGTTAATAGCAACTTGAATCCTGTCTCGAATGAGGAACTCTTGTTGTCAAATCTTGATCACAACGTATTTTGAGACGACGATCATCGATGCTTAATGTTGGCACGCAAGTTATTCAAATCCATCGTGTTACCTGATCAAACTTTGTGGAATTCTATAATATCTGCACACATCGAACACGACCTTTACGAGGAAGCTATTACCTTATTCGTCGAAATGCAAACAAGCGGTGTAGGAGAGAATGAGTGAACCATGGTAATTATGTTGTCTCTATGTGAGGAGATGGTTGATGGGTTGAATCTTGGAAGAAGCGTGCATGCTCATGGAGGCAAGAAAAGGATGAAGACAGATCATTCTTTTAGAACTGCACTTTTAAGTATATACGCCCAGCTAGACTGTACTGAATCAGCAAGAAATATGTTCGAAACAATTCACGATGTAGATATAATTTCGTGCAATGCTCTGATGTTGGCACTTATTAGTAACGAATTTAGGATTGAGGCATTTGAGCTCTTCCGAATAATGCAAGAAGCCGAATCCAGTAAGCCTAATGCTTACACAGTTGTATCTCTTCTTCCATTTTGTAAAGATGAAACGTACACTGATATGGGCCGATCAATCCATAGACTTGCAGTTAAGCAAGGTATTAAGAAGAAGAAGATCGAACAAGAAAAAGAAGGGAAATTCTTTTGTATTGAATTAGTTGAACAACATACAAGAATACGAGTACCTATATATACAAGAGTTAATTGTAACTGACTACTAAAACTGATTACATTTCCTAATACTCCCTCTCAAGATGTACTGTAAATGTCCTTTACAGACATCTTGGATAATAGAGGAAACAAAAGAACAAAAGGCAAAGGTTTAGTGAATACATTAGCCACTGATGTTGAGACCGAATATGCAGCAATTTGATGAGGCCAAGAGAGACCTTATCATGAATGAAATGGAAGTCAATTTCGATGTGTTTGGTCCTCTCATAAAACGTTAGATTTGAAGCAATGTGAACAGCAGCCTGGTTGTCACAAAATAGAAGAGCATGAGAGAAGACTTTAATTTGAAAATCACCGAGGAGCTGATGAAGCCAAACCAGTTCACTAGTTGTGGAAGCCAATGTCCTATACTCAGCCTCCGCAGAAGACCGCAAAACTGTGGCTTGCTTCTTAGCTTTCCATGAAACTAAAAAGTCTCCAAAGAAAACACAAAAACCAGTCACAGACCTTCTGGAATCAGGGCAGGATCCCCAATCAGAATCCGAAAATGCTCGAAGCTGCAAACCAGAAGAAGTGGGAGAACAATCATCTAAAGAAGATTTAGTAGAAGAGAAGAATAGTCCCTGACCAGGTTTTTTCTTGAGATATCGAAGTAAGTAATTGGCATCCTGAAGATGAGGAACTCGAGGTTGAGAAAGAAATTGACTCAATTTGTGCACAACAAAGGTGATGTCTGGTCTAGATAATGTGAGGTAAATAAGACGACCAATGAGCCTTCTATAAACCGAGGGATCAGGAAGAAGATCACCCTCAAGAGCACTAAGATGAGTATTCGGATTCATTGGAACAACAACTGGTTTGCAAGAAAGGTTTCCAGTGTCCTCAAGGAGCTGCAGTGTGTAGTGTCTCTGAGATAATACAATCCCAGCGGAAGAACGAGCTATCTCCAGACCAATGAAGTACTTTAGAGGCCCAAGATCCTTAAACTTGAACTGGGAGTGAAGAAACTCCTTGACATAATTTACAATTTGACCATTTGGACTTGTGATGATTATATCATCAACATACACAAGTAGAGCAACAAATGAATCCCCAGGTCCTTTAGTAAACAAAGAATAATCACACTTGGATTGGAGAAAGCCAAATTTAAGTAGAGAATGATAAAATTTTGAGTACTATTGCCGAGAAGACTGTTTCAGGCCATAGATAGACTTGTGAAGCTTGCAAACAAGTTTCTCACCCTGTAATGCAGCCATCTGAGTATCACAGTATCCAAGAGGAAAATCCATATAAACTTCCTCAAATAGATCCCCATTTAGGAATGCATTATTAACATCTAGCTGAGTTAAATGCCATCTTTTGCTAGCTGCCAGAGCAAGAAGAACTTTCACAGTTACGAGCTTAGCAACCAGAGAGAAAGTTTCAATGAAATCAAGCCCTTATTTTTGTGTATATCCCTTAGCCACCAACCGAGCTTTGTGTCCGTCGATCGTACCATCTGACTTATACTTGATTTTGAAGATCCATTTGCACCCAATGAAGTGTTTATCCTTTGGAAGAGAAGTGACAAACCAAGTTTTATTTGATTCCAAAGCATCAAGTTCAACTTTTATAGAAGCCCTCCATTCAGGATATCCAACAGCTTGATGAAAGAATTGAGGCTCGTAATGAGAAGAAACATTTAGGATGAAATTTCTGTAGGAAGGAGACAAATCATTATATGATAAGACATTATTAACGGGAAATGTAGGAGAGTAAACAGGAGAAGAAACATCCTGTTTGGAGACAAGATTACAGTGGAAATCCTTAACAAATGAAGGAGGATGAGACACTCTAGAGGAACGTCTGAGGGCTGCATCATGTTGGGCAAGAGTGGATACCATTGGCAAAGTATCCACAGTATCAACCACGGCATTAGCAACAGAAAAAGAGGGAACACTGTCAGAGTAGAAATTCTCAGGATCTGTAACTAAAGAATTCCCCACTGATGTAACAGGAACATGAAGAGTGAAGTCTGGAAAAAGATCAACAAGACTCTCTGATGTAACAATTGTATGAAAAGGAAAAATCTCCTCATGAAAAACCACATCCCGAGAAACGAAAACTTGCTTAGACTGAATATCATAAATTCAGTATCCCTTTACACCAGGAGGATATCCAATAAAAACACAAATCCTAGACCGTGAATCAAATTTCATCCTATGAGCAGTCTGATTAGATGCAAAAGTCAAGTGACCAAAGCATCTAAATTGAGAATAGTCAACACTTTTCTAATATAAAACTTCAAAAGGAGTCCGATTATGTAAAAGAGGAGTTGGAGTCCGATTGATTAACTATGTGGCATCCAAAACACATTCGTTCCAGAACCTAATAGGAACTCAAGACTAAAAATACAAGGCCCTAGCAACATTGAGCAAGTGTTGATGCTTACGTTCCACTACATAATTTTGTTGAGGTATTTCCACACAAGAGAACTGATGCAACACTTCAAGTGAGCTGAAAAACTCAGAAAAAAATCAGTTCTGGTGCATTATCGGATCAAAACACTTTGATCTTAGCACTACAATGAGTGTCTATCATTCTTAAAAAGTTGGGTATAATAGCAGTAACATCAGATTTGTTCTTGAAAAGATAAATCCATGTAAACCTAGAACAATCATCCACCAAAGTTAAGAAAAATCTGAAACCATTATAAGATGAAACATGATAGGGTCCCCAAACATCACAATGTACTAAATCAAACGAAATTCAGATAAGTGATTGTGAGAATCAAAAGTCAATCTTCTTTGTTTTGCAAGAGGACAAATATAACAAGGTGGGGATTTATTCAACACATAAGTATCACAATATATTAGGAAATGTAATCAGTTTTAGTAGTCAGTTACAACTAAATCTCTTCTTAATTGAAAAATTATTGGACCATTTTTCTGTTGAAATCTATCTCTAAGATCAATCCAAATTTCATGAGCAGACTCAGCATATATAATGCTAGCATAAATTTCTTTAGAAACAGAGTTAAGGATCCAAGATATAACAACATTGTTATTTATAGTCCAAGAGGTAAGAAGATTGAGATTAGTACCTTCAGGTTTGGTAATCGATCCATCAATAAACCATAATTTGTTTTTTCACAGACAATCCAATCAACATTGCTCGACTCCAAGAGGCATAGTTTTCTCCTGTCAACAATTGCGTAACTAAAACAACACTTGAATTGTCAGAGTGATAGAGGAAATAAGGACTAGATGGATCTGCAGTCGAATACCTGGAGTTTGAATTGGAATCGAACACAACATCATTTGCTCTAGTTGAGGTTGTCACTGCAATCGGAGTTGCAATCGAAAAACAAGAATGAAGAAATTAAATCACACCGAGAAAATTTAATAGCTTAGCAATTATGGATCACAACGGAAAGAGAAATTTCTCTGATACCATATTAAGAAGAAGAATATCGAACAAGAAAGAGAAGGGAAATTCTTTTGTATTGAATTAGTTGAACAACATACAAGAATATGAGTACCTATATATACAAGATTTAGTTGTAACTGCCTACTAAAACTGATTACATTTCCTTATACAAGGTTTTGACGTAACTCCAACCGTAAACACTGCACTCACAGACATGTATATGAACTGTGGTGATGAATGTACAACTACCTGTCTATTTGAGTGTTGTTCCGATAGAGATCTCGTCTCTTGGAATTATTTGATTCCTAGTTATGTTAAACATAAAGAACCAATCAAAACCGTACGACTTTTTAATCATATGATTATCAGTTAGTTGATGTTCTTTATTTTTATTGGGCTTGAGGTCAGGCCCATTTCGGAACCGAGCCTTTGACTTAGCTCTTAGGTCCAGAATCAGATGAAGTAGGGGAGGGCGCCGCCATAGAAATCGAGAGAAAACGAGGCGGAAGAGAGAATCGAGAAAAAACGAGGTAGAACAGACAATCGAGGGTATCATGAAGAACATAAAATCAGGCGCAGAGGCCATCTGTTTGGGGCGTTTATTTTTTATCCTTCTCTTTGTAAAATTGGTCTCTCTCTCTCTCTCTCTCTCCTGCAGGATTGAATTGGAAACAATAGAGGAAGTAGGTGACGGTTTTTTTGGGGGTTTTCGATCAGAACATACAACGAGAGGGAGAGAAAGCAGGTGACGACTGCTTTTGGTTTTTCGATCGGCGACACTTGAAGAAGCAGGTGACAGCGGACTGTTATTTTTGATCGGAGATACTAGAGGAAGTAGGTGACGGCTATTTTTGATTTTGATCGGCACCGGCAGCATACAAACAGACGACAGGAGGCAGGCGATAGCTGCGGTGGTTTTCGATCGGCAGTTGAGGTATTGCTCTTGACAGGAGATACTGGAAAACGTAGGTGACGACTACAGTGTTTTCGATCGGTAGTTTATGGGTTGTTTCTGTCCGACGATATTTGGTGGTTATTGTTCGGTTTGACGTTCTCTAAATGCTTATTCATCTATTTACATTCGTCTTAGAACTATGTTAACTTTTGAGCCTATGATGATGATTCGTTCGATTATGAACTAATCGTTGTCATGGGACTCTAATGGAATTATTTGAATAATACTTATGGTTTGATTGATTTATTAATTTGTGAGATACGTTTATCAATTACCTAGTATGGTTGTGCTTATCGTTAGATGCGTCGCGAGCATCTAGTTTGTTAATCTTTAATGAATGCGATAATGGATTTAAGGGTTTAGAACTTGCCATGCTAGCATAGGTTCTTGAATTATTTGTATTGTGATTGTTCATGATTCGTAATATGTCATTAACCATATCATATTACCCTATGTAATCAAAATAGATAACTTGTGCTTAAAAACAATTGTACCTTAATTCGTATAGACATATAGGATTGTCATGCAAGCGGTGTCTGCTTAGCTGCTATCTTTTTTGTGGCTGTTTATGTGGTTTGGTTTACGTGTATTGAGAGATATCGTATACTGATTTCATGTTATCTGATTAGTAATCATGTTATCATACATATTGGTTAAGCATCTTAATACTCTAAGTAAATTAAACAAGGAAGTTAGGGTTCCATGTTTTCGCTCGTATAAGTAAACTCGTTAGTTAATCTCGTTAGTTAATTTTCTTAGTTATAATCATTCACCCAAACTTTATACTTGCTCAAGCATTAGTATAATAATCATACATTGTTGCATAAGTGAATTCTTGTCATATACACCTGGTCTTCGTGGGGACTTACTTACTGACTTATTATTTGCTATTATTTGACCGCGTATACTTGCGTGAGAAAAGGGTTAACAAATTTTATTCCTTATGTGAAAGAATCGTAACCTTATAAGTAGTTGTTTCATTTATCATTTTTTTATAATTATTTTACTTTATCTTTCCAAAAGGTGAGGATATTTTTGAACCAAATTTCATTGTTGGTGGAGATATTTTAATGTATGAATGTCTTTTTATTCTTATATACTGCTTCATTTCTTGAATTTAAAAGAACTCGTGCTTGAGTCTATCATGGTTATTTTAAAAATATGCTAAGTTTAAGACTCGAGTTACTCATGCTCCGATTAAGGATCACTTTTGCTAATATTTATATATTTTTTCCTTGCTTTGAGCTTTTGATCCATATGAGTAATCTCAAATTCTGGACCATTTCTTGACGTTTATACTTATAAAGAGGATTTTGAATGGTAATGTATTGGTAAATAATTGTTAGATTCTTTGGATATATTATTTTTGAGTTACAGGGTTCTTAATGCATTAAGAAATTGAGTTTCTCTCAACACAAAAGAAGATAAATGTATTACCTCAAATCTGTTAATTAAAGTGAAGTGATCAGTTATGAAGGCAAATATTATTTACAGGAGATCGTCCGAACACTATAATATTTATAAGAGTACGTGAATTGTTTATAATGTTTAATCCTATATTTAGAATTACCCAAACTCTAAAATGTTTCCAGAAGTTTGTAAAGTCCCTAAAGTATTTATGACCACATTCAAAATAATTAGAACATAATATTAAAATGGAAGATATATTCTATTAATCTTAAATTCCTTATTAAAACCTGCATGTACCTAGGGGTAGAAAGATTTCATCTCCAAAAGAAAATTATTTACATATTTATAACAAGGAGAAAAACTTGAGACACATATTCTAAAAAGTTTATAACTTAAGATGGTTTATGTCCCAATGATGCAAATATATTTCAATTTCTTCTAATATTCCATAGATCATAGTTTCGACCTTAACTATTACCATGTAAGGTCCCTCACAATTTAGTATGAGCTTGTCAAGAGTCTTATACTTCGTGTAGAAGAATACACATCTAAAACTTTTTCACCTTCTTCAAATTTTTATAAGTGTACTTTGGAGTCATATCTCTCATAAGGGAGCCTTTGAATATCTAGAATGAAAGGAGAACTACTTTTGGAATTTGGAATTTATTCCTTCGTCATGTTTAGATATTGAAAATGAAGGGGAACTACTTTTGTAGGCACTTCATATTTCATCCCATAAACCGCAGGAAACGGATTTCCGGTGGTGGATATATGTGGATTTGTTTGGTAAGCCACATAAACTAAAACATCATCTTAACACTTCCCAACTGTAACTGTACGAATATTTTGATGTATTCTAAGATAATACTATATGTTACCTCACTTGACCATTTTTCTATGGATGTAATGGGAAAGATAAGTTGTGTGAAACTTCGAGTTTGACAGAAGAATGCAAGATGATCATGATAAAATTACATATTGTTGTCTATAGCAATGACTCGAGGTACTCCATATCTAGACTAAATATTTATTTTTACGAATTCCTTCATCCTGACTCACATTGAGAAATAATATGCTACCACCATGAGGTAATTCCTACCTCACGAGGCACTTGGGAAAGCCCCTAAAGTTTTGAGCCCCCACATGTAAAATAATATTGCTCATGAGATTGGTTTTAGAGGAACATTTGGGATCAAGATGTAATTGGTAATGAACTGACATATGTCCCCTGTATTTGAGGAATTCTTTCACATTTGCTATGGTGGTTGGTCAGTAATACATAGTCAGAAGGATTCTCCTTTGTAATATATTGTAGCTAACGTGTGCCATGCCTTCTCTTTTATAAAGATATTTTATTGTAAAATTAAAATATTCAAGGCAACACAACAAATAAGTGTTCTGGTGAGGCTCTGCTTGTATAATATTTCCGCCAGCCATATGTACATGGATGCTTTGATTTTAATCCGTCTATCTTTGACCATGTCCTCTCGTAGAGTACCTTATGTAATATATGCTTGGATGATGATTCATTAGCTAGATGTCGGTTGTGTAGATCTATTGAGGGCTTCTCCGGAATAATTACTTATTTTGTTGAAACTGTATATGGAAAAAATATATATCTACATTGCGTTATATTTCCTTGGTACTTTTTGAAAGATGACGTTTTTGAATAAGTCTACTTGGCGGTGAAGCTTTCTTTGATATCATTTTATTATATTTTTTGCTTCTTTCTGGCCCAAGGCATGGTTGACCGCGAGCTGAGATTTTTTGAGGAGTTTCACTATTCGGGAACCATAAATTTAGGCTAACCTCATGTTCCCAATGGCACATTCATAACCAGCCTCATTGTTAGAGATGGGAAATTCGAACTTGATAGCCTGGTTCAGGGAGTAACCAAATAAGAGTTTTGTTTCACCTTGCAATTGAGCCAAAGTTATTAATTCCACATCAGTCCAAACTATCCATGTTAGTTCAAGGCGATCTATTGAATGTAGGGGCCTCTCTCGCTGTAATTCAACAATGAAATTTGTTAGTGTTTGAGCCTCGATAGTGTAACATAATTCAAACCTAATATTAAAATTTATGAAATCTACGGATCATCTGGTTAGTCTGACATACTTTTTTTGCTCATGTATTATATTTGAAGAGGAAATGATGCTCATACTATAATTGTATGACCATTAATGTAAGGTCTCATCGTTTGGTCTATTACTACCAAATCCAAAATAAGTTTTTCAAAATATAAGTAGCGTATCTGGAAGTCTAGCAAAGACTTACTAACATAGTATACAAATCATATGATAATCTTTTCTTGACTAACTAATACTAAACTAACCACATAATCAAACATAACTGAAGAGCGAAAGATGAACTGATTTACGGTAACGATCCTTCCTACAACGATTTCGAACTCCTTAATGTTGCGTGTGGGGTCTATTGCAGCTATATTTGATATCTGTTTAGAATCTGCTTGTATCATTTTCTCATTCATAAGACACCTTAGAAATTTATTGGAAGAACGACCAAAGGTACACTTCTCAAGATTTAGCTTTGGATTTACCTTTGAAGAGTGGTGAAAATATTAGTATGGTTTCTCAGATAATTTGTACTATTGTTTCTTGTGACGAGTATGTCAGTTCATGTAGGCTTGCAAGTTGTGCCCCTGGTGGTTTGAAAAAGGTCTTGGTGACTAACCTCTTGTATGTAGACCCCAAATTCTTGAGACCGAAAGGCATAACATTTTAACAACGCAATCTTGCTCCATGATAAATGTTGTATACTTATGATACTACTTACGCATCAAGATCTAGGTGTAACCCGAGTATGCATCCATGAAGGATCCTTCATGGTATTCGAATAAAATTATTCTCGAAAATGTCCGACCTAGATGAGTCGATCTACTGTGGCCATTATAGCTTTGGAATTTTCCTAAAAGAATAGTATTCTCTTCTGCTTTATATATCGAAGGCTACTACCAATGGATAAGTTATGATATACTACTTTCACGGGGACGCTAGTGATGTCATGAGCAATCCAATTTAAGACATTCAAGGTCTTATATAATATTTTAGTAGTTTGGCTCGGTATATACCTCACATGCCTTTCCTAGTGCATATGACTTTTATTACTTTTATTGTTATGCTTTCCACTTCATCCCATGGTTCAACCATGTAGAAGGTCTATCACCTGTCATGCATATTTTCGATCGAGACCTTTGATAATTGTTATTGTTTAGTGTCATATTTTCCCAATAACACTCTCTTTAAATTTTTGGTTGCTTTAGATTACGCCTACCTGACAATCGTTGATGTAATGAAGGCGTTGGTGTATAACTGAAACTATTGCGTGTATATGATCCAACCATGACATTTAATGATTGAGTTATACACGGAGAGAACATATATCACCATTAGGGATGGTTGGTAAGATCAAGGTTGGGCCATATAGGGGAAGTTATAGTTCCCTCAAATATTTGGCGAATAGCCCTATGGACCCAGTGGGGATGCTAGACCAACGTTCTAAAGGCTTAACAAACTTAGTGATGGACCATTGGAAGGTTTTGGTGGCCTGGTTGACCCACAAGTGGAGTTGAAACATAATTCATGTAGTTGGGCTTTTCTTATCGCCTCGGGCAAGGCTGAGATGATAGCTTAAGTATTTATTTTTATTTATGATAATAGAAAAAAAAATGTCATGTTCTTTTGACTGGATCTGAATCGATTACATTGAGATCGATATTTATAGATCTACCAGTAGACTCGCGATCAAAGTGATGCCTATAATTTTATACATTTGAATGCTCAACACAATAACATGAAAAACATGATATTGTCATAAATGATTTTGCAACCGGATCCTAAGCATTGAGGATGTGTTATCATTTTCTTCTTTAGAATTTTCCAGTCTCTTCGGGTGATGAATGACAGAGCGTACGGTCTATCAACATGTCGGGCCCATGTTCACCACCAGATTGTGGATCATCTTGATCTCCGCCAAATGATATTCTTTCATCTCGTTCAGTTGTTGTTGGATGTCAACAATATGAACAACGTTGTCCTCCGAAAAATGGACTAGTTATGTGCTCACACAGATGATGAATATTGTTTTATGAGGGATTTTTTATACAAAATTTGCAGAGTATGCATAAATGGTTTTGTGGATGTTTTGAAAAACCTATTTTACTAAACCTTAACTTCTCACAAATTGCGTCAATTCGGTAATATGTTTTAATTATAGTTTAATTCCAATTGTTTTTGTTATCACTAGAAAATAGGTCAACTATTAGTCAAGAAGTATCACACTTGTTATAAAACAAGTGGTCGATGAGGTGAAATAATAAAGAATGTGAAATAAGTACGAAGTGTTATTGAAGAAGTGTGTTGAAGTGGTCAAGATAATAGAAAAAAAGGTGTGAAATAATAAAAAGAGACGGTAGAAGCGGCGAGATAAGTGATAAGCGTGCGTCTAAAAAATAAAAAATAATAAGAGTGAAATCGTGGGTATACGACTAGACAGAAAAAATTGTTTTACAATATTAGTGTTTTTGCTTAAAATTCAAAAATCTTCATCAATGAAAACTGTACTTTTATTTATAAACAATGTTTCGAACCACGAATCCTTATGACATTCAAATCTATGATTTAAATTCTTAAAATTTCAATATGTAATTTCTCAGTCATATTAAATAGAACATTTATCCAATTATTTTTGTTATTAGAGTTTTTTAACCAAACATCATCTACACTAAATTACATATAAAAATTCTACCTTATAAATTCATATATACTTATTATACTAATAAAATATAGCATATATATTACTTTTTATGTTAAATAATTACATAATATAATATAATATAATAATATCTTATATTCTAATAGGAGAATACCGAATTGATTTATTGTTAAAGAAATTTTCAATACAAATAAATATTTTAAATCATACCGTCATTAAACTTTTCAAAATCCTAAAGCATAATCTAATCTAGCTGAAGTTTCAAACAAAAACTGTTTTATCAACTGTTTAAGTTATTTATAAAGAAGAAACAATTGTATTTAAATAAAATTATCATATATTTTTTTGAAAAATTATATTTTGAATAAACATTCATCTCATTGATATTCGGTAAGATTGGATTTTAAATACAGAGATGGGTCGATTAGAACACTACACCTATGGTTAATGATAGAAAAAATATTTAAAAAATTATTAAACTATATTAATAATTATTATATTAACTAAATTATAAATGGGTTTCCCTTTAAGAAACCGAATTCATCTATATAAAAATTGTTAGTGTTTTCATTCACCATCATGAAGATGTATGAAGCTTTCCGATTTATACCATTTCACTAGCCACCATCTAATACAAATCAAACCTATAATCAAGAAATTTCATCCTATATTTAAAAAAAACAGAGGTCTCAAATCCACTCAACATTCCAAAGGATCAATTAGTATCAACATTTCTAATGAATTTCTTCCATTTTTAAATAAAAAAAAGCTAACCATATTCCCAAGCAACACCAACACCAACACAAAACACAACCCCTTATAAAAAAAACTAAAAAAATAAAATCTTATGGAGTTAAACTCAAATTAGATCAAAAGCGTCTATTCTTAATAAAGTGAAAATATAAGATAGAGGAGACCACAAACTTTATAGTTCTCTGCACTTAACAAGGAAATACACTTATCTTTATCTAAATTTACTATTCTTGGTAAATTCCCGGAAGGCATGCTCAATGATTGATTATTCAAAAAAATAAATAGATAATTTTAGGTTTTAGGGAGAATATCATTTATTAATATGAGATTAAACACGTTCTTTTGGAGTTTGATTTACATTTAGATTATAAAAAAATCTGAAAAATGTATGGTCTTTAAAATAATATATCATGAGGATTCTCAAGTGGAATCATCATTCTAACGCAATACTAAAGTGTTCATTTACTCTAGTGTGGATTACTATACCATATATACCTAAGTACATGTACAATAAAGATATGATAATTGCAATTGTTAAGTCAATTGGTACTTTTCTTTTAGTATGGGTTGCCTCTAAGAACATGGCTAAATATAATTGTTGTAAAGCCTGAGTGGAACTATATGCATCACAAAATCTAATACTTAAAGTATGGATATGATTTGGTGACAACGATGGTCTCTGTTTATAAATATAATTTATGGGGACATGCTTTCTTATTTTCCGAATTGTCTGCATTTTGGACATAAATCTATAGACTGTAAGAAACTGTTGTCTAAACCAGATATTGATAATACATATAAAAGTCAGTCACAAACACATTTACAAGACAGCATTTCCTTAAAATAATCATCTCAAACAGACATTTGGATCCTTAAAATAAAACTTATCATCATCAATGATAATATATCATTAGAATTAGATAACAATCAAATGGGATCACCTTACATAAGTAATAGAGTATATCATATTGATCATAAGTCACTAAATAGTACCTTAACAGATAAAGGATAAAAATTTATGATACAATATCTTTTCACAATCAACATAATTCAATAATGAATATAGCTCAAAAAACATTAATCATCAAGAATACGAAGCAATTTAATGGATTACTTGAGGACAATCAGATAACACGTGAGATTGTGAAAATAACATCAGAGTAAAATGACATAGAAATTATTAAAACTCTTCAATCAATTGAAACTAGAATTATATTATCTTCAACAAATGAGTTTAATACTTAAGATATAAAAACTATATCATCAAAATAAACAACAACATGAAATCTACATATATTTCCAACTTCTAAGAATATATTTAAAGGCCAAGACTGTAAGAATATTACAACTAAAAGGATTAAAAATACAAAAACTAAATCTTTAAAAGGTTTAATTAACCCCAAAATAGTATATTTCAAAGGGTTTTCTAGACCGTCTAATGTTATATTTAAATCACCATCACAATACTAAATTGGAATGTGATAGGTTTAAGGAACAACAGAACACTCGAAAGAATCAAAACAATTATCAAGGCCGAAAAAAGAGATTTCATGGTATCTACGAATATATGATTTCGATGGAGAATTTAGACAAAGTCATAATGAAACTAGGATTTAAATTTGTACAATAAATATCAATAACAAGATATGAATTATATGGAAATAAGACTTTATAGTTGATATACTAGATAATCAAGAGAAATTTATCCATCTTAAATTTAGACATACGACATTGGATACAGAGTTATTGGTTACAATAATATATGCCAAATGTAACAGATTTAGATGAGTATTCTAAAGAGCGGATAGTCATGAGAGACTTTAATGCAATTAAAACCCATAATAACATCTTTCCTGCTCTACTTTATGCATAAAGAGCTTAGATAATTTCAACAATGTTATTCTAGTTGCCAACTTGAAGATGTAGGTTATTCAGGCTCAAAATTTACTTGGACAAACAATAGAAAAAAGAAGATATTGGATAAGGTTTTATATAATATAGTACAAAGGGATTATTTTGAAAATACTATAGTTAAACATCTTTCGAGAACATGATATGCCCATTTACCTATTTTTATTTCTATATTAGTGGAAAATAATAGAACTGAAATATAATTCAATTTTCCTAAATATGGATATTACACCCTAATTTTCTAAGTCTGGTTGAAGAAAACTGGAATGAGATTATGTATGGCTTACCTATAGAAATTTTCTACAAACATCTAAAAATACTGAAATTAAATTTGAAAAGTTAGAATTGTGAGGTCTTTGGAAATGTTTTTGATGTCGTGGCTCAAGTCGAAGAAGAAGTCAAATTTTTAGAAACCTATTTGAAAGAATCTAAGAGTCTATAGGATAAAATAAAACTATCTAAGGCTCAAGTGATTCTCTTTCAACTCATGGCTAAGGTATAATCTTATTGAGAATAAAAAATTAATACAGACCGTCTAATGAATAGAGATAGAACTACATCGTGTTTTTAAAATTATTTAAAAAAAAAAGAAAAAGATAAAAATTTATGGTATAATGGTGAAAAATACTTGGATTAAGGATCATCTAACATAGGTAAATCCGTTGAGATACATTTTAAGTCACTATTATCTTATCAACAGAACATCAATGAGTTTTAAGAACGGTATAATGTAATTCTTAAAATTATTACTAAATCAGAAAACAAAATGCTAGTGGAAATACCTTCTGAAGAAGAAATGTGCAACTATGTTACAAATTTGAGCTTAAACTGGAGTTGATGGATTTAACTCAAAAAAATTCTAACATTGTTAGTCTATTATATCAAATGATCTATGTGCAACAATTGTCGTCTTCTGCTCTAGCTATCATATCCCTCAGGATATATATGCCACAATTATCTTCACAATACTTAAATTAGACTCCCTAAAATATGGAATGAATTCAGACCAATCAGCTCATGTACTGTTTTTAACAGAACCGTTTCAAAGATTTTGAATAAAATGTTTATTATTTGACTACCTAAGATCTTTTCTGAGGAACAATGAGGTTATGGTAAGGACATAAATATTCATGAAAATGTTTTACAGACTCAAGAGTTAAGATATAAATTGTATAAAAAAATCGGATGAGGTAATGTTATGTTAAAAAATATACATAGTTAAAGCCTTTGAAAGACTCTCTTTCAGATTTACCCTAAGAATTTTAAACACTTTTAGATTTGATAATTTGTTTTATTGAAATCATTAAGAAAAATATTAATTCAGTTTGGTTGACAATAGTTGTTATTGGTGAGCTTCATGAATATTTTAAGTCTAGAAAAATAGTAAAAGAAGTGGACCATATCTCTCATAGTCTCTTTATTATTGCTGAAGAATATCTTATTAGAGGACTTGCGAATCTATTTTTTTTTTAAAAATGAGACGAGATATAAAACAAGAAGCTATATGGACATAACTTGGCCTTTACATATGATTTCATCATTTTTTCAAATGGTACCTCCATAAATATCAAAAGACTCTGCTTGTTCCAATGGTATCATCAAGATAGGTCTGTTCAAATTATCAATAAGGATAAACCTATAATTATCACTCCTACAAGAATGTTACAAACCAAAATAGAAACAATTGTAAACCCAACCGGCTTTAAGAAAGGTAATTTTCCCTTAAAATATCTAGGTATATATATATATATATATATATATTCATACAAGTAATAAGGTTTGTCATCTTGATGAGTTGGTGACTAATACAGAATATGATCCATGATTGGGACATGAAGCATCTATCTTTTTGTGGTAGATTTATCATATTCAAATCTATCTTGATGGTTGTTCCAAAATATCGTTTATAAAGTAGTATTTTACCTAAATTTGTAATCACCATAATTGAAATGATATGTAATAGTTTTTATGGGGTTCCACTAATAATAAGGGAGCAATAAACTAGACAAAATGGGATAATCTTTGTAAGCTTTATGATGAAGGTAACTTAAACATAAAAAAGATTAAGGATATGCATACTACCTTTTCCTATAAATTATGGTTCAATTTCAGAGAACATAAGTCTCTTTAGTAAAAAAACATGCATCTCTTATACTGGTCCAAACACCATCCTCTTCAAGTTCAAGCAACATGCAAAATTTCAAAGATCTCGAAAAGACTATTATCTTTCAAAGCAACTGTTGAATGTTTTATATTTTGGAATGTTTGTAAGAAATGATTTCTATTTGGATAAATAGTATCAAACACATCCATTTATAATATTTTAATAAGATGACAACAACAATTGGTATGTAGGGAAAATGATTAAAAGTTATTGGCAGGAAAATCATTGGTACTTGATTAAATTATAGTATGTTATTCTTCATTCAGACATTGTCAAACTCAAGAGATTCACATTAGATGAAACTAAGGATGACTCAGTCATATGGTCTACATCAGAAAATGGGTAGTTCAACACTAAAGACACATTGCACAAAATAAGAACCAAAGGTCCTAAATCTAACCTTTTTCCAAAACTATGGAATAATACTACTCTTAAAAAGTTTTCAGTTCTTCTTTAGAGAATTAGAACGGGTTGGTTTCCAATAGACACTATATTACAAAAAAAAGTTGTCTTTAACATCAAAGTGTCTATTTTATGGTGAAATTAACACAATTGACCATATATATTTAAGCAATATAAAACATCATGGGAAGTATGGAAATATTTTGCACGTTTACTTGCCTTATAAATTGGTATACATATGATATTATACCACCTACTTAGATGTTGTGAATCATATTGGATAAATCATCACTGGATTGGACTATGGAAGTCTACTTAAGACAGTCTATTGGAAATGTGATACTAATGCAGCTTATGATCTTGGTTGTATTCAACATCTTAACAAGGCAGATTAAGGTATTACTCTCAAATGGAAACCTCTACCAATAACAAAACTAAACTAAATACAGACAATTCCTGTATCTTGAATGGTAAATCAATTGGCGGTAGCCTAGTAAGGGATAATAAGGGTAATATTCTAGTAGCATTTGGTAGGATTTGTGACAAGCAATCATCTATTATTTCAGAATGCATAGCCTTTTTAGATGAGCTTGCTATATGTAAAAAAAAGAATTATATCACCTAGATGTTGAGACTGACTCTATTATCTTGTTAGAAATGTTATCTAAAGGCAAAGTTATGTGGTATGTTATCAAGCCACAAATTAGTTACCAAAATGAACCCTTAAATGCAAAATAAGAAAAAAGTATAACCAAAATCAAGCCAATGCTCAATTAAGAGCAATCACACTACTTGAAAGCTTAAAAATATGATATAAAGGAGTTAAAGGCTAACAAATTAAATGTAAAATTTTAAGTTTTCAGTAATTGTGATATACACAAAGTATTTTCCAAGTCATAGATGAATTAATAGTCTGTATTTAAAATTCACTTATCATGTCCAGCTTTTTTCTTGTCTCATTTCATCCAGCAGTTAATTGTATTCTCATAGGAATCTGGGCTTCATCTTTTTCGTGACCTGACTAAGTCTAAAACTTCAAACCTATTTTCAAAAGTTAAAAGAATAATTATATTAAGTTCCAATTAATATAACAAATTATAGTTAAACTCTACGTTACTAACAACCTCTCAAAGGTAGATATACATGACTTTTCATGTTTTGGTATGAATTTTGTGTTTGTAGGAATCACACTTAACAATAAGCAAAATGCATTAAAGATATTCAAAAGAATAGATCGAAGAGATGAAATGAGTATTGATACTTGAAGCTGAAAAGAGATCGATATATTAAAAAAGAGCATCGAAATCATAGACAATTGAAAGCAATTCTCCTGGATAATCAAATTCTAAGTATCGATCGATTCTTTACAAACACATATATATTAGCAATTAGTTATTCCTCCAAGATAATCTCCTAAAACTTCTTCAGCCTTGATGAGGGAGAATAAAAGACAAGGGCTAAAATGCATAGAAATAAATGTATAGGGGCCAAAATGCATAGAAATAAATGTATAAGGGCTGAAATGCGTTAATTGTAAAGATATAGCCAAAATAGGAAGGAAGTTTAGAGCAGGGACCAAAAGATGTAATTAACCCGAATTAAAGCGTGTGGGGTCCGCAATTGTACTATAAAAGGACCCCACACGCTTCACGAATTTCGAGATGAATAGTACGACTTTCTCTCTCTACTACTTTAGCACTTTCTCTCTCTAGATCTGACACTCAAGTATTCCCCTATCACCAAATCCTCTATCAACAAATCCTCACATAGCTAAATCACCCTCGGACCATCTTTTAACTCTTCAGTGGCGCCGTCTGTGGGAATCGAGAATCGTTCCGACGATAATCACTCCCTAGAAGTAATTCCTTATCCGAGGAGTACGATGGAAGGCGAGGGGGACGATTTGGTTGATCACTGCGAGGAAAACATGGAAGCAGATGAATTTCAGGACGACTTGGAGTCCGAAGGAGAAAAAGGCCGGCGAGTCGAGAACGCTCTCGATGACTCCGCCCTCTTGGCTCAGAGGAATGAACTGCTGTTGGAAATCGAAAGGTTAAAGGCGGAGAAGGAAGCCTTCCAAAGAAATGTTCGATCGGAGATAAGAAGAGAGCCCGCCGAGCAAAGGGAGGAGCAGGATGTTGAAATTCGTCGCAAGAAAAGAGATGACAAATATCGGAGACATGGGCAACGGTCTCTGAGGAGGAGAGGAAAGTACCGATCGGACTCGATCTCTTCGAGCGACTATTCGCGGTACAGTACTGAAGGTACCACGGGAGAAAGAAGCGTGATCGGAGGCGAACTGAAGCCCGGAGGGGAAGGAGTTCAGAGAGGAAATCCTCGCGGGAGAAGACTCGCCATGACCGGGTGGATGCTCGCTCTCATGAACAGGTGAAATGCCCAGGGAAGGATGATGTGGGCCCTCGGAATTCAGAATGGCAGCAGCAGTACACTTTGCCCTCCGAAGAGGGTTTGTACTTTTCTAACAACGATAATTTGAGGTCCAACGTTTATCGAACAGGGCATAATTGGAGAGCCTCCCCTTTATCTTCGGAGATCTTAGTCGGAAATCTCCCTAAGCATTTTGATATTTCGAAGCTCGAAAAGTTCGATGGGACTCAGGATCCGGATAATCACATCGAGCAATTTAAGAACTTTATGATAAATTTTCACGACGATGATAAGCTCCTGTGCAGAGCATTCTCTCAAACTTTCAAGGGAGTGGCATCTAAATGGTACAATAGGCTACCTCAGGGGTCTATTAAGAACTTTGACATGTTCTGGAACATTTTTAGACAACATTTCGTGGGTAGCAAGAAGTTTCGGGCCAACGGGGACACCATAATATACTGCCGACAAAAAATGGGGGAGAGCCTCAAAAATTACACCAATCGTTTTGTCAAGACTAAGACAGACATGGAATACTGTAAGGATTCGGTGGCGCTAGCAGCGTTCAGGATGGGATTGCTCCCCGGATTGTTGAAGGATACGGTGGCGGAAAGCCAAGCGATGACTTTTGGAGCATTGCTGGACCAAGTTGAGAAGAGAATTCTGGTGGAGGAAACCCAAGCCTCAGAGAAAGGATCCGGAGAGCAATTGGACCATAATCAGTTTCAGAGGACTGAATCAAGCTCCCAGGGCCCTCGATTGACCGTCCAGGCTAAAAGCACGGGTCAGTATCCTCCGAGGCAAAGATCAAGTCAGCAGTATTATGGCAATCAATCAAACCACAATCAAGGGGGAAGATATATGTCAAACAAGTGGACTCGGCCCGACTACTATGCGGAGTTGACGGAAAATGTCGCTGCAATATTTGATAAAGCTAAATCTTCGGTCACGTTTAGGAAACCCTTTCCCATACAAACACCGAGGGAGAGCAGAAGCGTCAACAAATATTGCAAGTATCACGAGGATGTGGGCCACGACACCAAAGATTGTATAGCCCTGAAGAAGGAGGTGCAGGCTCTCATCGAAAATGGGATGCTGCTGGAGTATGTCAAAAAGCACTCCCAGAAGAATGCCGTGGTAAAAGCTGTCTCAAAAAATACTGACATGACCATGGTAATATCCGAAGGGGTTGACGATTTTGACATTGAGCAAGAGTATTTGGACCCGAAAGTTGGGAGGAACAATGTGAATTTGGTCGAAGAAGAAATCCCAAAGGGGAAAGTGGATAGTCTGTGTGCATTTTTTGAGTCCTTAGCAATCTTTGGCGGAGATACTATCGCAGGAAATTCGAACAGCTCGCGCAAAAGGCACATGGTGAATTTGACAACCCAGATCGAAGCTGGAGTCTCCGCACAAATGCATCGGTCACCTTCCCCTATTATTTGTTTTGATGATGATGATATGCGTAATGTTGCAGGTCCTCATGAGGACGCTGTAGTGATTGCGGCGGGCATCGCCGGGGACCAGATTCAGAAAATACTTATTGACACAGGAAGCTCAGCGAACATCTTGTTTATGAGTACTTATCGCCGCATTTCTGACCCACCGGTCATCCGAAGATCTGACAGGACGATAGTAGGTTTCACTGGTGCCACAGCGATTGTCGTGGGAGAATTCCAATGTGTGGTGGAGTTGGGTCGTGGACCATTCAAAAAAGAGGTGGAGGTACTCTTCATTGTGGTTGACGCGCCCACCTCATATAATGCTATCCTAGGTCGCTCTTGGTTGTCTCGAATGCATGGTGTTATCTCCACGGTGCATCAATGTCTAAAGTATGTGATCGGGAACAACATTGGCACGGTCAGAAGTAGCCAGAAGATGGCACGAGAATGCTACCAAATCGCCCTGTCTTCCAAGGGAGTTCGAGGGGGGCCCTCTGACTCAGCATAGCAATTAAAGGGGCCACCCTCTGAGGTCATTCCTTGTGATGATCCGAGGGAGGCCCCCGGATTTCAGGTCCCTGAGGAGGACTCTACGACGCACGAGTTCGTGGCTGGAAAAGTTCTCAAAATAGGGGTCCATCTCTCCCCCGAGTTCAAAGGAAGGTTAATTGATTTTTTATCTGATAAATTAGATATGTTTGCTTGGTGTACACAGGATGTCACGGGGGTACCGACGGAGATTATATGTCACCAACTCGCCTTGCGGTCGGATGTCCGGCCAATAGTTCAAAAAAGGAGGCCTGTCTCCCCGGAAAAGGCCTCGGCAATCTTGCTGGAAGTCGAACGGCAATTAAGAGCGTTGATCACTATGAGCCCTCCTCGAAACATTAAAGAGGTACAAATCCTGACAGGGCGGTTGGCTGCCCTCAATCGATTCATTTCTCGTTCGTCGGACAAATGTGCCCCATTCTTTAAAGTCTTGCGGAATGCGAAGCAATTCTGTTGGACCGAAGAATGTTCGACGGCGTTTCGTCAAATTCAGGAGTATCTAACCTCTCCGGAAGTTTTATCTAAACCATTGGTGGGGGAGACGTTGATTGTTTACATAGCCGTATCTGCGTGTGCTGTCAGCGCCGTTCTCTTCCGAGAAGCTGACTCCCTCCTACGACCAATTTATTATGTCAGCAAGAGTTTGCTGGACGCCGAAAAGCGGTATCTTACTTTGGAGAAGGTGGCTTTAGCGTTGGTGACAGCAGCACGAAAGATGAGACCTTATTTTCAAGCGCATCCAATTGTGGTCCGGACGACGTTTCCCCTGAAAAGTCTATTACAGCGACCAGACGTCTCTGGCAGAATGACTAAGTGGTCCGTTGAGCTGGGTGACTTTGACATAACGTTTGAACCTCGCACAGCGATAAAGGCACAGGTTTTAGCAGATTTTCTGGTTGAATTCCACTCTGACAGGGACGAGCAGGAGGTATCTGATATAGTTGGTGAGGAAGAATGGGTGATCCGAACGGATGGGGGGTCGAACGTCTCAGGCTGCGGGGCAGGTGTTCAGTTGATATCCCCGCAAGGGGTCGCCATGTTCCAAGCCATCCGTTTCGGTTTCAAAGCTACTAATAATGAGGCCGAGTACGAAGCAGCTTTAGCTGGTCTGCGATTAGCTCAGATATGCGGGGCTCGACGGATAAAATTGGTCAGTGATTCTCAGTTGGTAATAAATCAGGTTTCAGGGGAATCCGAGGCAAGGAAGGAAACACTGGTACAATACTTAAAACTAATGAAAGATTTGGCGTCGGGATTCGAAGCCGTCAAGTTCGAGCATGTCCGATGGGAAATGAACGTCGTACCAGATTCTCTTGCTTCTGCTTCACGAACAGAGGGTTATCCTTGGGTTTTGATCCAGACATGCCCGTCGATCTCTATCACTAAGGACCATGTGATGACTGTCTCAGAGGAAAGTCATGCGATTACCCCTGATTGGAGAACAGTCATCATTGATTTTTTGGCCCATGACATTTTGCCCGCCGACAAATATGAAGCCAAAAAAATCAGATTCAAGTCTCACGGATATACTTTATTGGACGGGTCGTTGTATAAGAAATCTCTGAGCCGGCCATTACTGAGGTGCCTGAATGGACCCGAGTCACAAATTATCCTCTCCGAGTTACACGACGGCGAAGGATCCGCTCATTGTGGATATAAAGCTTTGATTCGCCGGGTATTCTTGGCAGGTTATTACTGGCCAACTATTTCAACCGACGCAAAAGATTTGGTCAAACGTTGTGACACGTGCCAGCGGTACGCTAATATAATCCACAAGCCAGGAGCACTGATGGAAAGCGTCTCAGAGGCGGTTCCTTTTGACAGATGGGGCATTGATTTGGTTGGACTTCTACCTATGGCCTCTGGGGGCAGACAGACGATAATTGTAGCCGTTGATTATTTTTCTAAGTGGGTAGAAGCTGAGCCACTTGCAGGAACGAAAGCCAAGGAGGTGATCAAATTTGTTTTGTCTAATATCTGTTGCCGCTTTGGTATGCCGCTGCAGATTACAACGGACAATGGACCACAGTTTGATAACAAAGAATTTCAGAGTTTTTGTATATCAAGGGGTATACGACAATGTTTCTCGGCGCCATTTCATCCTCAGCCAAATGGCCAGGTGGAAGTAACCAATCGCACCATCCTCGACGGGCTGAGGAAAAACTTAGAAGGTAAGGCGGGGAAATGGCCCGACTATTTACAGGAAGTACTATGGGCTTATCGAACGACCCCACGAACAGCCACTGCTGTGTCCCCTTTTGCCTTAGTTTATGGAATGGACGTCGTGGTCCCCCCAGAGATCCTCTTCCCTTCACACTGCATAGCAACTTATGACTCAGACGCCAATCAAGAGCATAGAGCTTTGGCTTTAGACCTGGTGGAGGAGAAGAGGCAACGGGCGCAGCTGACTTCCCTTCATTATCAAACTCTTATGCGGAGCCGATATGCATCCAAAGTCAACCATAGGGATTTTCAGGTGGGAGACAAGGTCCTACGGAAAATCTTTTTACACACCAAGGACAAGAGTTTGGGGAAGCTGGGCCCTAATTGGGAAGGCCCATATATGGTCACCAAAAAGATCAAACCAGGTCCTTATCGATTGAAAGATAAAGATGGACGATATCTCCGCTTACCTTGGAATATTGAGCATTTAAAGCTGTACCTCGATTAGCAGAGCTCGGAGCAAACGTTGTATTTCTTTTCACTTTCTATGTATCCCTCGGGAAAAGTTTTGGTAAGGACATACTCTTTCCTACCCTGGTAGGCACAGGAAGGTTTTAATGAGGTGTTCCGGTGATCCCATTAATACAAAGTTTCTTTGCCTTTAACTATTTTTTGGGTCACATTAACATGTGCCTCAAATTGTTGTCCCTCGCACTATTTTTTAAGTCACATTAACATGTGCCTCGAATTGTTGTCCCTCGCACTATTTTTTGGGTCACATTAACATGTGCCTCGAATTGTTGTCCCTCGCACTATTTTTTGGGTCACATTCACATGTGCCTCGAATTGTTGTCCCTAGCACTATTTTTTGGGTCACATTCACATGTGCCTCGAATTATTGACCTTTGACCTATTTTCTGAACAACATTAACATTAAGATATGCCACGATGATTTGGGACTTTCAAACTATTCTTCGGGTCACATGACGATGTGCCACGATGATTTGGGACTTTCAAACTATTCTTCGGGTCACATGACGATGTGCCACGATGATTTGGGACTTTCAAACTATTCTTAGGCTCACATTATGATTTTCCTTATAGGTCTGTTTTTCTTTTTCTCGGAGACCCTACAAATTGTCCGACGGCCACGAAAGTTGGTATTCGAAGGACTAATGACAAGTATAAAACTTGGTACATATATTTAAGTAATTATTGTTGGAGGGGCTACATTCGAAGGCCACATAAGCTGGAGTTCGAAGGCCTAGTTGCACATATAAAACTTGGTAAATCTGCCTAAGTAATAGTTGTTCGAAGACCAAGCAAGTTGAAATTCGAAGGCCTTCCTGTACATATAAAACTTACTAAAAATGTCTGAGTCATAATTGTTCGACGGCCACAAAATTTTGGCATTCGAAGGCCTTAGTTGGCATTCGAAGGCCTTAGATGGCCTTGTTGAATCTTTCTAAGTGCACATTTTTCGAAGGCCAAGTAAGTTGGCGTCACAATATTTTATGCCTCGAATTTTTTCCTTACGCTATTATTTGGGTCACAATATTTTGTGCATCGAATTTTTCCTTACGCTATTATTTGGGTCACAATATTTTGTGCCTCGAATTTTTTCCTTCCTTACATTATTATTTGAGTCTTGATGCCTTAAATTATTGTTTATGTCACAATGTTACGATGCGAAATGGAAAACCCTTAGGCTAATATGACATTGTTAAAATTAAATATTTGATGTTTCAGAAATGAGCATACAAAGAAATTCGAGGAGACATATCCTCAAAAAGAATTCGAGGGACCACAAAAATCACCTTAAAAGGATGACTTCTCTGATCAACACCCTACCTTTTCCTCAATCCGTTGAGGTTATTTGTGTAAATTTCATCCGCCATTGATATCCGAGATAGCATTTTGTGGGTTCCGAGGAGAAGATTAAATAAGAGGAAAAGATGTATAAAGAGAGAGAAAGACAAGCGTTAGAAATATCAGAGATAAAACCCTTAACTTTCTCTCTCACATCCTTTTCTCTCGCACACCACCACACTACAACCAGTCTAGAGAAAGAGAAAGCAACATCAACCGATTCAGTGTATTTGTGCTGTAATGACCTCAAGATTTAACACCTTCTTCTCAACAGAAGCATGGCTTTGCACGAAGAAGAGACTCACCTTTTACAAAACCCATCGTCGATCCTCGACGACCTTTATCGCGAGGAAGAGAGTTTCGTCGAAGACATATCACTGAATCATCACGATTCGAGCCTCGAAATTGAAAAATCTGATTTTTCTTTAGTTTTACATGAAAACGACCTGATTTGGGAAGAACACGAGATGTTATGTTTGATTTCGAAAGAGAAAGAGACTAATCTTTGTGTTATCTCTGATGGGTCTTCTCGAAAAGAGGCTGTTGATTGGATTTTTAGGGTTATATCACACTATGGGTTCACTCCTTTAACAGCTGTTCTTGCTTTAAACAACTTTGATAGGTGTGAGCATTTGGTTTGTTTCGAGTTGTGCCGAAGGAGGCAGTTCGAGGAGGCGTTGTTAGGGCGGCTCCTCGAATCTCGAAGGAGGATGCATTACTTTATGTTTCCAATCTCCTTCTTTGATCACATAATTCGTCGGCTTGGTTTACAAACTCTTATCCACTGGGATTTTATGTGGAGGTGTGAGCATTTGGTTTATTTCGAGTTGTGCCGAAGGAGGCAGCTCGAGGAGGCGTTGTTAGGGGGGCTCCTCGAATCTCGAAGGAGGATGCATTACTTTATGTTTCCAATCTCTTTCTTTGATCACATAATTCGTCGGCTTGGTTTACAAACTCTTATCCACTGGGATTTTATGTGGAGGTGTGAGCATTTGGTTTGTTTCGAGTTGTGCCGAAGGAGGCAGTTCGAGGAGGCGTTGTTAGGGGGGCTCCATCTCATCGGGTCACTGCCACCGCTGTACTGAACTATCCCCTTACTCTCTATATCGGCGGATCCGATGGCTCCATCCTCTGGTGGAACCTCTCCCATTCAAATCAGGAAGTTAAGCCGATTGCTATGTTCGGCGGCCATGCTGCACCTATAGCTGATCTCGGCATTTGCCACCCGGTCGTGGTTTCAGAAAATGGAAAGCCAATGGATAATAGAAGTGACGGAGCATTGAACTCCACGTCGGATTATGGTGCTTTGTTTAGTGCTTGTACTGATGGAGTGTTATGTGTTTGGAGCAGAAGAAGCGGACATTGTCGGCGAAGAAGAAAGCTTCCACCTTGGGAGGGAAGTCCATTGATTGTATGTACTTTGCCCATGAAAACAAGATATGTATGTGTTGGCTGTTCTTTTATTGACGCCGTCCATTCATCTGAGCATGATACTGCTGATTCGATTGAAGGGGGTGAGGTTTTGTTGGATAAAGAGTCTCTGAACCCCAAATCCTCAAAGTTTACTGTCGTTATTGTTGATACGTATACTCTAACAATTGTACAAACTGTTTTTCATGGGAATTCATCTATTGGGCCACTTAAGTTCATGTCTGTGGTTCCCTGGGCTGAGGACACGGAGAAACATTCTGTACTTATGACTGATTCATTTGGTAAGCTGCAACTGGTGCCAATATCAAATGATTCACATCCTGATGGAAGTGTGGCTGGCTCGGATAAGAGCTTCTCTCATACCGATATAGCTATTTTTGGAGACGAAGTTACAGAGGGAGGAAAGATTGTGTCAGTGATAACCTGTCAGACCATTGTGGCCCTCGTGTTGAACTTTAAGTGCATATTTAGGCTGGTGTATAGTGGTGATCCAATCGGAGAAATCTTTTTTGTAGATAGTTTTAATAGTCTTGAAGGTGATTCTACTCAATCACAAGTAATAGGTGGTATATTTCTTGAGAGTGGTGACGCTACAACGAGTACCAAGGAAAACAGTGAGTTATTTTCTAAAACTTTCGCAGTGTGGGACAATAAAGGATCTGCAATAATTTTCAATATCTCTTATGTGAATGACCTATTTAAATATGAGCGACTTTGTGAGATCCCTCCTGCTTCTCATGACCTTGGTGCGAAATCATTATTTCAATTTATTCAGTTGAAGCTTCATCTTCTCCGTGTTGAATCGGTTTGCTATGATGTTGAAGAGCCTATTAAGTGGAGACCCCGTGTTACAGTCTGGTCAGTTCACCATGGAGGTGATGACAATGGAAAGATTCAGCCACTATACAGAATGGTCGGAGAAGATTCTTATCTTACCGACTGGATCTCTTGCTATAAATCATGTCAGAGAAGTTTAGTTTCTAGTGACAGTAACGTGTCAAGTCCTTGTGAAATTGGAGCAGTGTGGCTTATGATTATTAGTATGAGAGAAGCTTTTGGCTTTGAGCTGTGGGGGTTATTCCAGCTGATACCATATACACAATAGTTTGTGATTAGAAGATACCAGTGATGTATGCCCGACGATACCCTTATGATTATTGGTTTCTTTTGGCCTTATCAGTGAGGTAACCAAGCCATCAGTGATTGGAATTACAGATGGAGGTCCCTTTTTCTGGTACAGAGGGTTCACAGGATCATTTTGCCCATCATCTTCTGCAGGAACCTCGTTAAGATCAAATAATATTCTTTGTCAAACGATGCAAATAATATTCCCAGAGAAGACAACTAAAATAGGACTTCTCAACCCGATAGTTAAAATAGCCTTAAAACATGGCCGCTTCGGTGGAGCGATAAATCAATTGAGAAATGTAATCAATTGATGACATCATCAATCCTAGCACCTTTTTTTCGCCTAAGTATGTAATTATTCGACGACCATTTGGCTTAAAATGTTGCAAGGATTGAGGGGGCTACTCGGTATAACGGAAGTTCGAAGAGTCCTTTTCAGAAATTCGAAGAGGCTTGCAAATCATTCGAAGAGGTTTTGTGTCGAAGATCGAAGAGGCTTACAAATCATTCGAAGAGGTTTTGTGTCGAAGATCGAAGAGGCTTACAAATCATTCGTAGAGGTTGTATGTCGAAGGGATTCGTGGAGCAATTCCTCGAAGGGCTTATGAAGTTCGAAGAAGCAACTTTTCGAATTTCAAGTTATTCGAAGAGGTTTCGTGGAGCAACCTTTTGTGCCTAAGGGACTTATGAAGTTCGAAGGGGTAACAATTCGAAGAGATTTTGGCCGGTCAGAAGAATTATTCAGTCTTAGCAAAACAATTTTTTACTAAGACTGGGGGGCTACTGATGAGGGAGAATAAAAGACAAGGGCTAAAATGCATAGAAATAAATGTATAGGGGCCAAAATGCATAGAAATAAATGTATAAGGGCTGAAATGCGTTAATTGTAAAGATATAGCCAAAATAGGAAGGAAGTTTAGAGCAGGGACCAAAAGATGTAATTAACCCGAATTAAAGCGTGTGGGGTCCGCAATTGTACTATAAAAGGACCCCACACGCTTCACGAATTTCGAGATGAATAGTACGACTTTCTCTCTCTACTACTTTAGCACTTTCTCTCTCTAGATCTGACACTCAAGTATTCCCCTATCACCAAATCCTCTATCAACAAATCCTCACATAGCTAAATCACCCTCGGACCATCTTTTAACTCTTCAAGCCTGTTGCTCAAGAATAAAAAAAAAAAAAAAATTTCTCAAATAATCTCAAATCGACAAATAAAAAACAAAAGAATAGATTATTTTGCCATTTTCAATCGTAATTTTGAGCTACTAAAAATTATTACCCAAAATTTTAAAAAATGAAACTTTAAAAATTAAAGGCTACATTCTTTCGAAAATTGTAAATGAATTTAAAAAATCCCGCCAATCGAAATTATTTCTAACTTTGATACTTTTGAGTTTTGAATTAGTGAAGTCGAGCTCAACTTCTTTATATTAAACTATTGATGGTAATTTCCCAAGTTATCAATAAATTTTTTATTCAATTAGTACTTTATTAATTTTTCACCATTTTCAAATTACAACTATACAAATATACAGATGAAATTTTCACATATAATTATAAAGCCGTTTTATAATTAAAGCACTAATAAATCAATAAATATATATACTATTTGTTACTAATATCAACAAATAAATATATTTATAGCACTTCTTTCGTCCTAATCGTCCTAAAATATAAAATATAAGTCGTTTTAGAAAATAATTTTTGTCCTATAATAACAGTTTTCGTATATTAATTTAAAATTTAATATTATTTATTAAATTCTACCTATTTTTTTATGTTTTTTGAAAAAATAATGATAATTATTACCTTTTTTTAGAACTTATGCATAACCTTAAAACAACATATATTTTAGAATAAATAAATATTAAAAAAAAAACTTCACTATATCTATATCTGAATAGAAATTTAGAAATTATGAAATGATCAAACTCATACACACATATAGATAAATTCGGTGTTAGAATCCTTATTAAGTAAAACGCAGATAGAAAACCTCAACGTTAAAATACTGGATTATGTTAAAGCTTTTGTCTAAGAAAATCCAACAAATCCAATAATATAAAAAGACAATAATGGTGTATTTGGAAATGTCAAAACGTCCTTATCCTAAAATTTATTAGATGGGGTATTAAATTATCGGTTTATATTTGACGGTTATTAGTCACCGAATCATAATTATGGAGTTGCATTACTAACACTGAACTAGTAACAAGACGACAATGTTCCTCTCTATGACATGTTTTTGTTTCTTGGAGGAATATTCCTCATTAGTTTATTAGTTTAATTTTGTTGCTATGCTTAGTCTATCTTTGTTTTCTTTGATCGATGGATCTTCCTAGTCCACGTTAATTATTGATATCGTATAGTAGATGTTCTAATCCGCGTCAGACGCGAAGAGAATCTTCAATCACATAATTATAATTTTGACGGAAGTCTTCCTTCCTGCCTAATTTGGTGTCGTTTAAACTATTTATGAAGGGTAGGATTTCAATATTAGTAGTAGTGTTATTTATTTACAATTTTCTGGATGGGATATAAACATTTTAAGTATTACTTCCGTTTTATAATTATATGTCGTTTAATGTTTTTTTACCAATATCAAAAAATTTAAGATTTTTAAAAAATAAAATAAGTAAATTTGATTGATAAATTTAATTACGTGTGAAATGAGTTAAGTTTTGTATTGGACGAAGGATACATATTATGAAAAAACAGAGAATATAAAATAAAAATGTTCAAAATTAGTTAAAAAACAACCATAATTAATCATTAAGATTGAGATGGGTTGTTCTATTTTATATTTATTCACGGGATAAAAGAAATCCAACAAAAATTATTATTTTGATACAAATATAATATTTTTTTCATATCACTACAATATTAACAAAATTTAATTCACGGTTGAGATTTTAAAAAAAGTTGAAATAAAATAAACATAAAAAAATTAAAAAAAAGTTAAAATAAAATAAAATAAACATAAAAAAGATTTTAAAAAAAGTTAAAATAAAATAAACATAAAAAATATTATCAGTGGTTTTGAACTATAAAGGGAATCCGCATCCGCTACTCAGAGCGTATGTAGAGGGACACGAACTAATGACCTTTGGTCACAAGCACACCTTACTCAACCAACTCTTGTGTCATAGTGAACTTAAGTTGGTTTTTTTATAGAAAAGTATTATAAATAAATTATTTAACACAATTAACGCAAAATTTTACATATTTTGTTTTAAATATTTTAAAATTAGAGTACAAGCTTACAGAGGGAATTATTAGGATACATTATCTCTCACTGTTTCTCTCGTAAAAAAAATTCTAATTTTTTTGCTATTTTTATATAATTTAGTAAAGCTTTCATTTTAACGCTAACGCCGGTTTCATACCTCGTCATCGATATACATAGAACCGGTTTCATTACAAATGACATTTTTTGCATGAAACATATGAAAAGTAATGACACCAATTTTCTGAAATTCGTATTGACCAAACCACTAACATTCGTATTATTTGTACTATTTCTCATAATTTAAGAAACACTCAAATAAAACGTGTTATGATATACAAATGATTTTTTCTCATCTTTATAGATTTATTACAGAATATCGAAACCCAATTACATATAGAAATATTTAAGTATCTTGAACCAATTGTAACTTCCACATATATGTTTGAGCATCAAATTTCATGCTCATAAGTTCGGACGATAAAGTCCATGAATTTAATTTCTAGCATTAAATTTTATTATCATCATTCATAGTAGTAAAGTGTATGCATTTAGATTATAGTTAGCTTATTCACATAAGTTTTGATATAACTCATGCCCTTAACATTTAGCAAATGTTTCTTCACTTAATTCTCGACAAAGCTCTTGCATTAGTCATTTTGAGTCTACATTAACAATTCACCACCTAGACTTACATCGCATTCAGTCTTCATTGCCCAATGTCCTAACTACTCTTTGAAAGTAGACATTCAGTTCCATGCTTCCCAAACATGAATAAGTCTCATGTAGTACATGAAATTTGAAACTCATAGTACGTTTCACTTGCAAAAATTTTATACTTCATTTTTTCCCTCTCCACTACATCTTGGATGAAGTGAAGCTTAACATTTCTATGCTTAGTTCACTCATGAAACTTTGAATTCCTCATCAAGTAAATAGCACTTGTATTGTTACATAATAATGTCACTTCTTGTTCTACACTAGTTATCTAACTTGGAAATCCTTTTAACCATATGCCTTTATTCACTTCTTCACTAGTAACCATATATTCAGGTTCAGTAGTCCCGAAGAATGTACTAGCTCGTTTGATAAAACATTCGTAGACAAATTCAACCATTGTTGCTATCAATGCAAGTTGAGTGACCTACGTTCGTATGGTTTATGATTCACTTAGATCAATAAAAATCCCCTAAATCCAATTGATTTTAGAATTGAATGAGTCTTAGTAAATAATGATTGAGATGATTATTGCCGAATGTCCATTGTCTATTTTGGCCCTCCCCATTCTTCAGACAACACCATTGTTATTTTAAACCCGTGTACCTTTAGGACTCGTAATAAAAAACATTTTAAATTATTTAATATATAACCATTTTACCATTCATTCAATAAGTTGGTGTCTTATAAATGAAGCTTCCGATCTCAACTCATGACATGAGTATGGTTTCCCATAAGCTCACTCGACTTCAATTTACCCTATGGGGTCTCAATCGTAAAGAATACATCGATATTGGCTATATGGTGTCTAATGTCCAAAACTACATTTTCTTGGCCTAATCTATTTTAGCAGATAACCTCATGAACCTCACTATGTTCTCTACTGAGACTGATGTATCCGTTTATATCTTCCTCAGTTGTGCCCATGAATATTTTTACAAACAAAATTCTAGAGAGTCATGACTCAAGCTTGGAGATTACAATACGAAATTCTTCCATTAAAGTATATAAAATGCATTTTGAGAAATAAAATTATCTCAATTTCTAACAGTAATAAGGTGGCGAGAGTTATGGGGTTCTAGTTCTCTAATGGGATACTACGGGCTCACTAGAGTCTCCTCGCTTATTTGTACTAAATTTAATCGTCATGACAGGTCTTCAATAGTTCGTCCTATTATTTGCGCATAAATTAAAAACACCATTTTTAGTATTAATAATGATAAATCTTTGGGGCTTAATGATTTTAAATAAAAAATTTCAAACACTTTTAGAAGATCATCAACAAAGATATTTACGATGTGATCTTAATGTTCTTTATTATAGGTCGTCTTGAGCTCTCTTAGAATACCACATCCGTCCCTCTAATTCCTAAAAACAAATTCCCATTCTTACATTGAGGATTTAAGGATTTTTTTATTGTTTTAATATGGTCTATATGAGTAGGTCCAAGATCTCAACCAACGAGATCAATGACTATTTCTCTTATTTGATTAAAAAATTTCAATCTGACTTGTGGTTGGTCGTTATATTACATGCAATATCCTGATACTTAAAGAGCTTCTAAGAGGTTATCAAACTAACTATAAGGTTTTGTGGGTTTCTCTTAAAATCAACTCGATGAAAGCTTTTGACAACGTTCATTGACATTTATTTTCGATATCTTGGTAGCCATGAATTTCCTGGTCCATATGATCACTTGTATTATCCAATATATCACCACCCTTATAGATACAAATAATTTTAACGATAACCCTCACAGAAATTTCAAAGGCTAAAAGGGTGGTTTACAATGTAATATATTGTTCCCTTTCTTATTTGTCTTGGTCATGGAAGTTGTTTTTGGTGTCCTTAAGAAGGAAACTAATTATGCAAATTTCAAATTCTACTGGAAGTGTCATAAGCTTAAGATTATCAACCTCTGCTTTGGAAACTTCCTGGTGATTTTCTATCATGGTGACATTAACTTCATAAACCTCATAAAAGATAATTTTAAAGACTTCTTTGGTCTCTCATGCCTTAAATCTAGCCCCGAGATGAGCCACATATTCTTCTACAGGGTTAAACTCATTGTACGAATTGAGCTGATCAATATATTTAGGTTTAATGTAGGTCTGATCGTAGTTAATTATCTTGGAGTTCATATTATCACTGGTCATCTTTCGCATAACGAATATCACCCTCTTGTGGATACAATTCCTATAAATATTTCCTCTTAGACTTCCAAGCACACTTCATTCGTGAGTAAGTTTCAACTTATTAAATTTGTGTTATTTGCGGGGAAATTTTATTGGTTTTGTATCTCCATTCTCTATGTTAGATTTCTTAGAAAAACTCTCATAATCTCTCTGTTTTTTCCTTTGGTTTGGTCATAAGATAAAGGTTATGGGTGCAAAAGGGGCTTGGTAAACTGTTATCTTGACCTATTTTGAGGGCGGCCTTGGGATTCTAGATCTAAAAATATAGAATCATGCGGTTGTTCTCAAAAAAATTTGGTCCATTATTAATAAAACAACAACTTAATTTGGTGTGGCTAGATTAAGTCCAAGAATAGTAAAAATAAAAACTTATGGCCTTTAAATCTTGACTCTTCTCCCTCATGGAATTGGACGAAGATTTTACGTCTTAGGCCATTTGCTAACAAATTGTGCAAGGTGGCGTTAGGTAATGGGGAGAATACTTTCTTTTGGTAAACTATTATAGTTAAATTAATATTTGTGACTCTAGACTAAGTGGTAACCTCAAGGTTTCCGATATCATTCAAGATGATCTTTGAAATTAGCCAAATCAATTATGGCATGCTAGTGCTGGAAACCATCAAAACTTCAAGTAGATCCACCAACCCATCCCCTTTCTCCCACCTCTTAGAATCTACTTTGATTATGTGTATTCTTGACCTACCAACATTGGGAATACGAAATTCATAATTAAGAATACTTAAAATACCATCCATACGCCCACCCCCGGTGTAAGGTAGGCGGGATTAGTATGTCATAAATATAATATCTCCGTCATTCTTTAATTATTTGGCTTGTTATCCTAGGTAAGTTGTCTACTGAAGATAATGTCAATATTCTACAAATGTAACAAAATTACATTATTCATGAAGTTCAAACTCAATATCCTTAATAAGTAAAGCAAGAAGCAATATTACCCTTATGAATGTCCACAAGAGAAAGAAACACACTATAAATATTTTCATCTTGTACATTAATATTTTTAATTCTCACACACTATAAAAGAATAGTATAAATCAATGCAAGATAAGAAGGTATTGAAGTTTGTCCCATTACTTGAAGGGAAAAGATGATTGGTCGTAAATGTATTTACAAATCGAACCAAAATTCTATGGGTAATATGGAAATGCATAAAGGATATACTCAACATGAAGGGATTGACTCTAAAGATACCTTCTGTTTAGTATATTCGAATGAATCTTTTAGGATAATCATGATAGTAGTTGCATACTTTGATCTCGAAATTCGTCAAATGGATATAAATACCATTTATCTTAATGGTGACATTGAGAAAACAATCTATATGGTGAAATATTAGCGGTTTCTAATATGTAATTTATAATAATGGTACACAAGCTTAAGAAATCCATTTATGGGCTCAAACAAGCTTCTCATAAATGGTATCAAAAGTTTTTTGAGGTAATTATTTATTTTGGTTTTGAGATTTACTCGGTTGATGGTTGTGGCATAAGTTCACAAATAGTAACTTTATATTTTTGGTGTTGTATGTTGACGACATACTGTTTGCTTCGAGTAATAAAGAATTGTTACATACTACAACGAAATTTTGGTTGAAAAAAATTCACTATGAAATATCTTGGTGATGCAATGTATGTGTGAAAAAATCTGATTCACCAAGATCACTCTTGTAGAATTTAAGGATTATCACGAAAGTATATATAGAGATTATGTTGCAACATTAATGAATTGAAAGTAGCAAACCCTTAATACCCCTGCAGAAAAAAGTGGAAACTGAACCTTAACCAATATCTAAAGGCAAGACTTGAGATTGATGAAATGAAAACAACCCCTTGTATTTTGGAAGTTGCGAGTTTAATGTATGCTCAAGTTTTTACAATGACATACATTATCTTTGATGTCAATTTGTTGGGAAGGTACTTAAGTAACCCTGAGAAAGACCATTGGAAAATAGTTACGAGAGTACTCTGATATCTGCAAGGAACAAAAATACGCATGTTGAGATATAAAAAACCGACGAGTTTGGAGATCATTGGGTATTCCGACTAATATTGGGTTGGATAAGTTTAAATATTAAGGAGAACCTTGGTAATCATATTCTCATTAGTTGAGGATGCATTATCATGAAAAACTGTAAAGCAAAGATTGATTGCATTATCCAGTATGGCGGAATTTGTTTTTTGCATGCTTTGAGGCGTCCAACCAAACATTATAGATGTAGAATTTTGTCACTTGACAATATGTGTTGTACAAGGGATAGAAAGGTCCCATGAAATTATAATGTGACAATAATTCCATAGTAAAAACTCCAACATTAACAAAATCTCATCTAAGTTCAAACATATTGATATAAAATTTATCTCTGTTAAAGAGAAAGTTCAAAGAGATCAAATAAGTATAGAGCATATCAGCATGAACTTTATGATATCAGAGAGTACTCTGATATCTGTAAGGAACAAAAATACGCATGTTGAGATATGGAAAGTCGGCGAGTTTAGAGATCATTGGGTATTCCGACTAAGATTGTGTTGGATAAGTTTAAATATTAAAGAGAACCTTGGTAATCATATTCTTACTAGTTGAGGATGCAATATCATGAAAAACTGTAAAACAAAGATTGATTGCATTATCCAGTATGGCGGAATTTGTTTTTTGCATGCTTTGAGGCATCCAACCAAACATTATAGATGTAGCAGTTTGTCATTTGACTACGTGTTGTACAAAGGATAGAAGGTCCCATGAAATTATAATGTGACAATAATTCCATAGTAAAAACTCTAACATCAACAAAATCTCATCTAAATCCAAACACGTTGATATAAATTTTATGTCTGTTAAAGAGAAAGTTCAAAGAGATCAAATAAGTATATAGCACATTAAAATGAACTTTGTGATAGCGAATCCTATTAAAAACCATTATTACCTAAAATTTCTATGGAACACACCATTGGGATGAATGTTGTTGATTTAGAGGATTGCTGATTTCAATGTGAGCTTTATACTATTAACCAATTTATATTTGCGATTTGATTGTATATAGTTTGGTTTATTGCATTATATGCCCCAATGAAAGTGTATTGACTTCTGTAATTCATGAAGTAGATCTCTACTTAATTAGTAAAAGTTAAAAATATATATGTGTGATTACATTGCATATCATTGTTATGTTAATCAACATAATTGATCTATGTAATTAGTCGATGACGATAACATGATTATTGTTGCGTCTAGTCGCTCAAGTTATGGGGAATAGGTCTTTAGTATTTTTTCGTTCATCGGTATATACAAGATTGTTTAGTTCATTTATTGACAATAAATGAGGATATCTATTAAGAGATACAACATTTAGTATCATGTAACGATCCAAGTGGGAGATTGTTTGAAATTTATGGATCGATACTAATGTGTTTAGTTATTTTCATGGGACATTCCAATTAATAAATAATTATGTTATTTATATAATTGGAAATTGGACTAATAAGTAAAAAATCATTATGGAGGTATAAGTGTAAATACCAGGTTAAATTTAGATATAGTGAAAGATTGAGTTTAATATTAACACTTAAAGCTAAACTAATAAGTTTATGAACTAAATTAGTTAATTCACTTTAGTGGGTTATGGTTCGTGACCACATAGGGGAATAAAGGTATATAGAAAACTAAGTGAAAGATTAAAACCTAATTGTATAATATATATAAAAATATATGTGATATAATTCATTCAACTATCGTATAATATATTGTTGTATCTTTGTTGGTTAAATTCAGACAGAATACTAGTTTGTTCTTTTTGTGTAGATTAACAAAAGAAAATAATATTAAAGATTTTGAAAATCTATATAGATTCAGTAAATTCAAACAAACATGATTAAAAATACGAAAAGGACTTGTACAATTTGTTGTTGCTAAGATGAACACTTAAGCAAATAAATAATTTCCACAACTTTATTTCTAATTGTAATGCTATGAACAAGATCTATTCGTTCAATTCATGCCTTAAATTTATAATTCGAAAAACTATGTCACTGAACACGTAATGATTCTATTGGAAAAAAAATGAAGCAATAACAGAGTAAGAGAAGATAGGACATGTAGGTTTATAATGGTTCACAATTTCCCTTAGTCCACTGTGACAATAATAAATTATATTCTCTTGATTGTTCAACAGTATCAATAATGTACAAGAATAAGATAACATAAAAATACAATATTTATATAATCTCCAAATTCCAAAGCGCACACTTAATACTCTTCAAAGATCACTATCCGATCTTCTAAGTATTTTCTCTCTTGATCTATGTTGTACACTACACAAGAGTCTTGTCATCTATTTTGAAGCCCAAATAACATTATTAATAATACTTGGTTCCTATCTCTCTAAAAAAAATAGAACGTCACAAACTCCTCAACATAAATAACCAATTCTGTTGTACCATTAAAGTAATTGATTTTTCTCTAAATAGAAGATAGGTCTAACCATTATAACTGACATCTTACACCAACAATCCCACTTAAAAACTCAAGGCCAGGTTGTTAACCTCTTGGCTAGTGCACAATTTACCTCATTCATTGGCTTACAGTCCGAAGTAGCCTTCGTGTTGTTCGAATCCCCCCAAGCATATGACCTCTCTCAGCTTTACTAATATTTTCCTAAATGAAGCAGCCAATACATTTTCCGAAGGCTTCATGGCAGATGGACTTGCTCGCTTTAACAAATGGTTTCCTAGTCGAAGAAACCAATACCTCATATGGTTACATTATGGTATAAACAATTGCTCAAATTTAAAATATACTTTCAGGACGAAGCAACCAATATATTAACCAAAGCAACCGATGCCTTAACAATATCTATGCATATACAATCGATGCCTCGATGATGCTAATGCAGATAAAACCGATGCATTCAATTGGTTAAGCTTTGCTCACCAAGTCAGAAACATAATTTCATAATGATCCACCTACATTTTGATTTCACAAAGAAATACAGTTATAGCTCTTCATAACCCCCTGCAAGGGCCTCATATGCTTCATATATGAACCAATTCCAAGTAGTACTTGAAATTGTTTGTTGTCATCGGTTTAGTCAACATATTTGATAGGTTATCATCCGTATGAACATTTTTTCGTAAAATCTCTTCATTTCAAGAATATTTATTACACAATAAAGTCTAACATCAATGTGCTTTCTCCATTCATGAAACATCTGATTCTTTGATAAATGAATTTCACTTTGGTTATAACAGTGCACCATTAGAATTTCATGCTTAACCCAAAGCTCCTTCAATATTCCTTTCAACCATATAACTTATTTTATTGATCGAGTAACATCAAAATATTTAACTTTAGTTAAGGATAATGCTACTACGGGTTGAAGATTATATTTCCAACTTATAACACTACCAAACAACACTAATACATAGCCAGTCAAAGACTTCATAGTGTCTAGAAAACTCACATAACCAGAATAAACGAAATCCTTAGCATATTTGAGTTCCAAACTAGAATCTCCGTAAATCAATTACAGACTATTAGATCATTTGATGTACCTTATAACCCACTTAACAGCCTGCCAATATTCCTAATATGGCTTCAACATGAATATGCTCACCAAACTCAAAACATAAGCTAAATTAGGCCTGTTACAGACCATGGCATACATTATATTTCCCACAATATTGGATTGATGAAAGTATTCCATTTTTTTGCATATCCACGCCTTTGGCATCAACCTTTAAATATGTTACTTTAAAATTTTGAGAATTGAGACAAATGAATGGTTCTTCCTGTGTCATACCAAACATATCAAACATCTCATTCTGATAACTTTGTTATGACAGGAGAAAGGTTCTCTTTTGTCTACCTTTAGTTATTTTAATTCCAAAAATATTCTTGGCTGAACCTAGGTCCTTCATCTCAAACCAACTCCTCCACATTAATTTCAATGACTTAATTTATACTTTATCTTTTGTAAAAATAAACATATCATCTACATAAAATAATAGATATATAGTGACAATCTAGTCTTATTTAAATACACACAACTTCCATAACTTCTTCTTTAATAACCATTTTTTTACCACAAATCATCAAAAACACTTATACCATCTCTTATGATATGAGATAGCTTCCGAGCATATGATGCTCTACTTAAAACATACATGGACAATCATTTCCTTGTCTACAAATCCTTTAGACTGCTTTGTTATGATGGTTTCGTTAATGATCATGTGTGGGAAGGTTGTCTTGACATCCATCTGGTCAAACTTCATCTCAAACTTAGAATCATATTAAGTGAATCCTCTAGAAACCATGCTAGAATTGTACAGAGCGACACCATCATATTAGGTGAATCATGTATGGTTCACGATCGAAAAATCATTTCATTATTCAGAATAACGGGCCACTTGGATTTATCATCACTTTCCATTGTATATTTGAAGTTTTTAGGTTTAGAGAAATAAATTTTGATGATGCAACGAATGCGAAAGTGTCAGTTCAACATACTCGTACCTTTTACGAGCTCTGATGACTCTTCTTGTCATGTTCATTGCTATCTGGTAGCCATGTTGAGCCTAAATACCTTCCAAATTGATAGACACTTATTCCATGTATATTTTATGGCTTAGATCCCCTTAAGACACTACCACGTTTTGATCCAGGTGACTCAATCTCAATCTCAAGTGTGTTACTTTTGTGAGGTATGCCTTTAGGTATTTTACCATCAAAACTAGGATAATCATTCTCGTTAAATATTATATGTCTATTGCTCAGACACTTCTAATAGGCTGCTTTGAGGCACCATAACTTGTAACCCTTGAAGCCTTACATGTACCCAATGAATAAGTACTTTAGAGCACTTGGTTGCAGCATGTCATGTCTGATATGTGCATAAGAAACACAAGAAAATATTCTCTGACTAAATTAATCTGAAGGTTTCATGTAATGTATTTCTTGTAGAGTCTTCAAACCAATCACATTAGATGGAATTTTTTTATGAGGTAACAAGCAGTCATTACTGATTCGACCTAAAAAGGCATTGAGAGCTTAGTAGTAACCAACATGAACCTCACCCTCTCAAGAATGATTATGTTTTATCTTTCAATAAAATCATCTTGACGTGGAGTGTCCCGTACAATTCTATACCAAGTTACCCTTGATGTTTTGTTGTAATCAGTACATTTGCACAGAATTCAAGACCATTGTTTGTCCTGAACTTCTTTACTTCTCTACCAACTTGTTTTTTAACCATGATCATCCATTACTTAAACCTATCAAAATACTTTCTCTTCGAATTATATAGATAAATCAACATCTCCCTTGAGTAATTATCAATATTTGATAAGAAATATATATTCCCTTCATGAGACTGAACCCTTGCAACCCTCCACAGATCAACATGAATGTAGTTAAAGGTTCTAAATGTTGTGTGTTTAGATCTTACAAACTTGACTCTATGAAGCTTTTTTGTACATACATGATCGGCAAATTTCTAAGCCAATCAATTTGTTTTTTCCGAACAAATATTGCTTTTGTAACTCCAACGATACCTTACTCACATGACATCACCTCATATGTCATTGGGTTATATCATTAATGGTCGTTTAGAAAAGCTACCCACGGTGCTTATAACAGTATCACCGGTCAAGGAATAAAGACCATTAGATAATCACCTTCATTATAGTCATGACACCTCTAATAATTTTCATGTAATCATTCTCAACATTGATTAAACAACCCAAATTTTCCAACATGCCATGGGGAAACTAGATTTCTTTTCAGATCAGAACGTATTTTACATTCTTAAAGTTCGATCAAAACTATCAAACATTTGAATCTTCATAGATTCAATTACAGTTATCTTACAAGCCTTGTTAATGCCAAATAAGTTGAACGAGTCTCTATGCGAACTTATTGCGAATAAGCATCCATAATCAAGAATTGTCTCCCTATGGTCTTCATCCGAAGAGTGCACTGAAAAACCCTGCATAGTTATATATTTCAGAAGAAACTGAAACATCCCTCTGATCTGACCTGCAATCACCTTGTTTCTTTAGTCTTTCAGACATTCTTTCATGAAATGACCCAAGTTCTTACAATGGTGATATATAATCTTGGATTTATCAAACTTATATGTTAACTCTGATTTAGCATCTCTTCTGGCTTGACTTGTATCCCTTCAATATGATCTCCCTCTAATGTTCAAAGCTTCATGGTTACTTCTCGAACTCCAACCCATTTGACAATGCATGAGTTCAAATTCATTCGACCTTATTATATGTTCCACCTCATCCATCAATAATTTTTATTTGTTGTACAGGTTCTTATCATTCAATTATCCATATTTAGAAGAAAATTAGTTCAACAAGTTCACTGCCTGATCTTCATCAATGATTTCCTCAACGATATTTGGTTTGGTTTATTTTGGGCTGGGGGTAGTTGTGTAAAGTATTTTAGTAAGTTTGGGATATTTTGTGTTTAGTGTGAGGAGTAGTGAGATAATTAAGCAGCCTACTTGTATTAAATATTGATCACCCTCATTAATGAGAGTGGTTGGGGTATTTATACTTTCAATTAATAACCCATGGGCCTACCGGGTCAAGTTGTGAAACCAGGTCGAGTTTAAGGACCCATTAGTTTTTAAGTAGATTAGCAAATAGCTTAGTCAAAAGATGTTCACATTTGTCCTGTTCAGATTTATAGTGGAGTGATAAGGTCCAAATTACTCATGTCCAGATTAAATGGTAGGCTGTGACTGTAATATCCGAACTCATCAGTAGCCCCTTTTTCTAAGCCTTGCAGAGAATCTTTGGAAGGGTTAAAAAATCTACCAATTCAAAGTCACTGTCAATTTCGTCCGATCTGCTTGCGTTGTCCGAACTGAGAAGATTATTTTCAACATCAATCCAGTTCAAATTTCATCAAGACTATTTTTTCTTCCCAGAATTCTAAGAGTTTTCTCTTGAATCGTGGGACACGTGTCAGTATTTGGTTTGACCTACTAGCCGTTATTTTTCCTAGATCGACGCACTCACTAGGTCTCGAAAGTTACCTAGGTTGCGATTTTTCACACGTTTGGGCAGCCCTTAATCATTGCAAAAAAACCCTTTCAACTACTTCTTGTAACTGCTACTTTTTACTGTTATATATATATATATACCTTTTTACTATTCCATTGTCTTCCAAACTCAAAGCTTTCCTAAATAGAAATTCATCTTTACCTTCATATATTTCTTGAGAGATTATATGTTCAAAGCCAGAAACTATTTAGTTAAAGGTGGTTAGTTGAATTTGTCAGAGTTAGAGAGAGCAAGGAAAGTAGAGAGAGAAAATCGTATCGGCGTCGGTCTCCCCGTTTCTCCAGGTGAGAAAATCAGTCAGCCAAATCAGGACGACGATCAAGGGTGATCTTCCTCAAAAAACCCTAGACTCAAAAAGTTCTTATTTAAGCCAAATATTTCATCGCTCCCTTCTGGTTCTTCTGTTCAAGAGTCTCAACACCCTGTTTCTAAAGAAAAATCCGTTTAAAGTATCAGAAAACCCTCGCTATTTATAGAAATGGGCTTTGACACAGAAAATTCTCTGGAGAAGATAACCCCTCGCCAGACAACTCATCAAACCAAACCCAGTCCATACAATCAACGTCAAAAACCTCTGAATCGAAGGTAGTTAGAGCAGCTCCGCAGGCCAAGCCCTCAGGATCACAACCTCTATCAGACATTAGGTCCTATGAGGCAACAAGTGCTCAACTACTCGAACAACATCTGATGAAGGAAACCTAACAACCTTCCTAAAAGACAACTGAAAAACCTTCCACGGTGATGGAAGATATTATGGAAGACAGCATCGAAGAGACCCCTTTTGAGACCGAGACATCAGGTCAGACATGGGATGCTGCTTTTGATAAAAAGAGGTAAGAATAAAGTAAAAGTTTACATGACTCATGCGGACTCGCTTCTGGAGTGCCTAGAGGGTAAGGTAGGCCCTTGCTTTAAACATGTCAGTGTCAAATATTTGCTAGCTTTGCAAAACATCAACTAAGTCTACACCCATACTGCTGATTTGGGTTGAATCCAAACCAAATGGAGGATTCCGGAGTTTGTAAAGGTAAGGATACTGATTACTCCGGAGACCCCCATGGACTGCAAATGAAATGAGGTGGTAGTGTACACTGAAGTGCTAAACTGGGGACTCCGGTTTCCTCTAGACCCAAAGATCGTTAAGTATTATCATTTTGTCAAGCTCTGTCCCAGCCAGTTAAGCCCCAATGCCTGGTACACGCTCCTTGCTTGTATCATGACATCCAGATTTTCAAATATCCCTCTTCCGATGGAGTAGTTTGCTGCTGTAGCAAGCTTGTGAAAAAACAATCAGATTCCATTCTACCACCACAACATGGACTTTAAGGTTGTGGACAACCTGCTAGAGTCCGAAAAACATTGGAGGACATAGTTCCTATTTTTTAGTGGAACATGGGAAAATGACAGGAAGATTAAAGCCAACACCAACCCTTGCTTGTTGACCAGTAGGTGGAAAAGCACTAGTAATTTTCTCCTTCTCCTATAAGTTTTTCTTTTTAAACTATAAGCTTTCTTATTCTGACTACTTTGTTACTTCTTTTTAGTTCTTCCAAAGGAGTTCACCGACCATTTGGAAGAAGGGAAAAAAACCTGTGCAAAGCTTAATGCATGGGTTTCAGAACGGTGGGGAAATGTCTTCCACAATTGCTTTACATCGGGAAATTTTATGAGGTCTCACCTGTGGAACACCACATGACAGAGAGACCTTTCATGGGAAGAGATAACCACCCCTCCTCCTCCTGATGTGATTCTCAAAAGGACAGAAGCCAAAGATGAAAAGCTGCTCTTACCTTCCAGGGCTAAGGCCCTCAGCAAGATGAAGAACAAAAAGAGGAAGGCTGCAACGAATTTGGCTCAAACAACTACAGAACGGACTAGTTCAGGGAATCAGGGGAGCATTGATGCTTCTCTGCTCAAAGAAGTAGAAGTTGAAACAGTGAGAGAAGCTAGAGGGTCAAAGAACCCACTGAAGCCTCCTAAAAAGGAAAGGAAGCGCAGGGCCAGCAGCGATGAGAAAACAGCCAAGAAGAAGAAGGTCACCTTGGGGGAAAAAATAATCCTTCATCTTTCGGAAATCCAACCACCACTAGCCCCTGCCGACATTACTCTGTAAGAGGAGATCCCAACAGACCTTCAGTCTGGAGAGATTGCTGGTGCATGGAACGATGAAGTGGACATCAGTTCCCTTCAAGACATTGGTTTGAACTTTAATGATTTTGAGAATGATGATTTTGCTGGTCCCTATCGTCCTTCTAGTTCCTCCAATATGGTGACCTATAATGGGAAATCGTTCTCCGTATCCGGAGAGCAAGATGTCCTAAGCCATGCCCTCCTTGGTTATATCCGGCCAGTATTTGATCTGGAGAGGCAAGTGAAAAGTCAGACCAACCTTATCAACTCTCTCACTTCTGACAAGCAATCTTTGTCAAGCAGTCTCCTAAGTGCTCATCAAATTATAGAGGCACTGAAGAAGGAGAATGAGGATCTGGCAACCAAGCTAGCCGTATCAAAAGCAGCCAAAACTGAGCTCCAGACCCAGTACTCTGACTTAGAGACTTCTTTCTCACAAAACCTCACAGTATTGAAGGAGGAACTGAAGACTAAGGATGGTGCTATCAAACCCTAACCAACGAAAATACTGAGTTGGAAAGCACCGTTTCAGAGATGACCAACGAGAAAGAGGTCCTGAAGAATCAGTAAGAGCAGGCTATCAAGACCGGTATTGAAGAGTATGCCAATGGAGTAATAGATTTGTTAGAAAAAAGAGATGATGGGATTAAGTCTGATATGGTGTTGTTGTTCCATGCGACCTTCCCTAAGAGGACCCTTTGTCCCTTATGGAAGTATGTAGAGTACGATGATATCCCATTTCATACACTGGCCGCCGGGGACAATCACTGTTACTCTAGTAGATTTGACTCCATTTATGATGAAGAAGGTACGGGTGAGAGTTCAACTAATGAACTCAAAAGTCCCAAAAACGATGGTGGTGGTGAAGGAACTTCCAAAGGGAACGAGCCCTAAGGTTTTATTATATATCATTTTTTGTTTTGTGAACAATCAAAATCCTTGGAAGGGCAAGGAATATTTTGTATTACTGTTCGGTTAAATCCGAATAGGTCATTCGAGCAACTAAAGTCCTTTGGTGGCCAAGGCATGTATTGTATTTTTGTTTGGTTTAAGTCCGAACAGGTTTAATTTATCAAACTTTCTTTTTGTTTAATATTTTTTCTTAGATCTTCCATGTCTAATGTTTAAGTATCCCCTATCATTTCAGAATTATTGAAGTGAGAGTGTTTATTATCTCCAATGACATGTATTTAATAGTCATAACCAATCATCAAATTTATCCGATCCACTAAAGATCCACGGTTTTTTGAACAATGGGATTTATACTCGAATTGAATTGTAGTAAAATCACTCCGAATTTTTGAATAAAGGATTATCTATTATTGAAGAGAAGTCCGGACACCTCATTAAAACCTCCTCACGCCACCAGGATAAGAAAGAGTATGCCCCATAATATTTACATTGGTATTTAACAAGTAAATATTTACATAAAAACATTACTCTAAATATAACCTGAGATGTTCAACATTCCATGGGTGCTTCAAAACTCTCCCTTCTTTATCTTGAAGCCTATATGTCCCAGGTTCGAGATTTTCACAGACCTCATAGGGGCCTTCCTGGTTCGAAGCCAACTTACCGAACTGTTTCTCCTTGGTATATAAGAAAATTTTTCTTAACACCTTATCTCTTGGTTGAAAATATCTTCTTTTGACCTTGGAGGCAAATCTACTCCTCAACAAACCTTGGTAGTGAGTTGTTCTTAAGTGTGCTTTAACCCTTTTTTCTTCTATTAAGTCCAACTGATTCCTAATTGCTACCTCATTAGCTTGTTTGGAATAGTTATGGATTCTGCATGATGGTAAGGTAGCTTCCATTGGGGTAATTGCATTTATCCCATACACCAACGCAAAATGAGACTCTTGTGAAGCAGCCCGAGTAGTAGTTCGGTATGCCCACAACACTTCTTGTAAATAGCTTGGCCACTTTCTTGCAGCACCTTTTAAATTATTTTTTAATCTTGACAAAATGGTCATGTTGGCAACTTCAATCTGGCAGTTTGCTTGTGGATGGAAATAAGAAGAAAAACAATGCTGAATATCTCTAGAAGAACAAAAATTCTCTATATCTTGGTTATCAAACCGTGTCCCATTGCCCGTAGTAATTTTTTAGGGGACCCCAAATCTGCAGCATATATTGGATAAGATAAATTTAAAGACAACCTTCGATGTGGTTCCTGCCAAGGGAGCTGCCTCTATCCATTTTGAGAAGTAATCAATAGCTACTATAATAGTTCTGCACCCCTGGATGTCATAGATAGAGGTCCAACTAAGTCCATCCCCCATCTGGCATAAGGTATTGGCTCAGAAATAGACTTCATAGGTACTGCTAGTACATGAATTTTATTCCCATACCTTTGACATGGATCACATTTCTTCACTATTTTTTCGTATCTGCCATTATGGATGGCCAATAGTATCCAGCTAATATGACTCTCCGGGTTAGCGCCCTGGACCCACAATGTGCTGAGCCCTCCCCATCGTGCAGTTCAGACAAAACAAATTGGGATTCTTCAAACCCCAAATAACATAGGAGAGGTCTACTGAAAGATTTCTTATAGAGAATTCCCTTTATCACCAAAAAACCACGTGCCTTGTATTTAATATTTTTTGCCACAACTTTATCTGAAGGCAAAACCCCATTACAAATATATCGAAGGAGGGTATATCTCGAGTCTTTAGGTTGTATCACATGTATGCCCATACTTTCTGCATCTTCTTTGTTTTGACTTGGTTGTATGGACGAGCATTCTTTAGGTGAATCCAAGGGTAGGACTTAGAATATGCTATAATTGCTAAAGAGTCTGCCAGTGTATTCTCTGACTTGGGAATATGCTCATAACAAACACTTTTGAAGTCTGCCGCCACTTCTTTCAAAATGAGTAAGTACTTGATCAGGTGCTCATTCTTGGCCTCAGAATGCCCTTGAGCTTGATGGATGAGCAGCTGAGAGTCACTCATCAACCAAACTCTCTTAGCCCCACATAGGAAAACCAATTAAGACCATCTATAGCTGCTTTATATTCGGACCCATTATTAGAGGCCCTGAACCCGAAGCATATAACTTGGTATATTTTATCACCACATGGAGAGGTTAAGAAAAATCCGGCTCCACAACCCATTATGTTTGATCCACCATCAGTTCGGACCACCCACTCTTTCTTGGTTTTATCTTCTGAAGTTTGTTTAGAGTTTGTGTCCGTATGGAATTCTACTAAGAAATCAGCCACTGATTGGGCTTTAATAGCCGTTCGGGGGGTAAAATTAATATCATAATCGCCCAATTATACTGACCATTTAGTCATCCTACTTGATATATATGCCTTTTGGAAAACATTTTTTAGTGAGAAAGATGTCCGGACTATGATGGAATGAGACTGAAAATACGGCCTCATCTTTCTTGCTGCAATCACCAAGGCTAGTGCCAACTTTTATAGCTTTAAATACCTCTTTTCAACATCTAATAAACTTTTGCTGATGTAGTACACCTGACGAGGATAATTGTCCACTTCTCTTACCAGGACTGCACTTATAGCACATTCTAACACAGCCAAGTTTACAAAGTGTGTTTCTCCTTGAATGGGTTTGAAGAGAGTCTTTGGTGAGGATAAGTGTTTCTTTATCTCAACGAAGGCCTCGTTGCACTCCGGAGACCAATTGAAGTCTTTAGCATCCTTCAAGGTTTGAAAAAAACGAAGTACATTTGTCCGAAGACCTTAAAATAAACCGGTTCAAGGCAACTAATCTTCCGGTGAGCCTTTGGACTTCTTTAACATTTCCAACAGTGCACTAAGCTGATCCGGATCGGGCTTAATACATTTTCCACTTATTATATAACCCAAAAACTTTCCAAATCGGACCCCAAACACACATTTCTCTGGATTTAATTTCAAATCCACAGCTACCAAATTAGCAAACGTTTCTTGAAGATCAATTATATACAAATCCTCTTCCACGCTTTTAAACATCATGTCATTTATGTATACTTCCATATTTCTGCCAATCTGATTAGCGAATGTTTTGTTCACCAACCTCTGATAAGTAGCCCCAGTATTCTTTAACCCAAAGGGCATCACCTTGTAGCAATGGAGACCTTTATCTGTTATGAAGGTTAGTGTGATCTTGAACCTTCGGATCCACCTGTATCTGGTTGTACCCAGAGAAAGCATCCATGAAGGATAACAACTTGTTTCCAGACGTAAAATCTACCAATTGATCTATCCGGGGGACAGGATAAAGATCTTTTGGGCAAGCTCTATTAAGGTCAGTGAAATCAATGCACATACGCCATTTCCCGTTCTTTTTCTTGACTAACATCGAATTGGCAGTCCATAAAGGATATTGGGATTCCTGTATATGTCCCATCTTGGTAAGCCGATCAATCTCTTGAACTATCACATCCGCTTTTTCCTTAGAAAAATCTCTACTTTTTGTTAAACAGGTGCAACATCATTCCGGATGGACAACTTGTGTGAAATAATGTTTGTGGGTACTCCGGTTACATCACTATTTCACCAAGTAAACACATGTTGATTGTTTAACAAAAAAAACAACAACTTCTTTTTAACTCTGGTGCCATCTTGGAACCAATCTTGATATTCTTACCCTCTGCAAGGGAGTGAGTTTCAAATTCTTAGGTATTATAACACTAGGAGCCTCTCTAGGGTCATCAATTTCACTTTCCCCAGCAGAAGGATCCAGTAACTGCTAATCTTCATTTATCCGAACTGCCACCGGAGTCTTAGGAGCAAGAGTTGTTGTATAGGACTCTCTAACTATCTTTTGACTATTTCGGACAATGCCTACTTGTCCTTGAACTACACATTATAAACACTGATGGACTGTCGAGGCCAGAACATGCACTTTGGAAAGCCAAGACCTCCCAAAAATTGCGTTGTATGATGTGGGGCAGTCTACCACGACGAATAATACCCTACCATCTTTTTAAAAGGCTTATTGCCCAACGACATTTCTTCTTCAAATTCCCCAATTACATCTGCATAGATTCCTGTAAAGCCCACAATAATTATGTTTGAGTGTTGAATAACGACCAGATTCATCATCTGTTTGTAAGAGCTTAAGAAGAAGATGTTTGCTGAATTGCCTGTATCTATCAAAATTCAGCGTATGCCATTGCCCCCAATAGATGCTCCTATAACCACCGCATCCTCATGAGGCCCAACAATATTCCTCAAATCATCCTCATAAAAAACTATGAATAGGAAAGGGGTTTGACACGGATGGGAAGACATTCTCCCTTCCAATTGAGTGGCCAAACTGTGGACATGCCTCTGCCTTAATAAAGGGGTGGGTGCTGTCACAGTATCTCCTCCAAAGATGGTTAGTGAGTCAAAGAAACTGATCAGTCCGAACACCGTCCTAGTTTGTTCTATTATGACTCCCACCTTATTTTAAGTTGGATCAAGATCCAAGTACTCAGAATCAACATCGAATCTTTCAAGAATCACCATTGCCCCTTTTTGAGCAGATGCTCCAGGATTGTTTGTAGGGCCTTTGTCCAATGAGCATTTTCAGGCCTGTTTCCACTTTTTCTTTTGACATAAGCTCCCAGTTTTCAATAATTTCTGAACTTCCTGTTTTAATGCTATGCACTCTTGGGTGTTATGCCCTATATCATTCTGATACTGGCAAAATCAACTATTTCGGCTTTCCCTGGGAGAGTGCAAGGCCGCCGGTATTCCAAAATGGACTTCCTCCTTAGTCTTATCATAGATCGTGGCTACATTTTCTGTTAACTCTGGAAACCACTCAGGTTGAACCCAAGGACCCCTTTTACCTCTTGACTGCTGGTCTGAGCCTCATTCTGGTTGTATTGAGTTTGTTTAGACCGGTTGGAACCTTATTCGGTCTCCTTAGCCTTGTAGCCGGACTAGTTAGCTGCTGGAGAAGCTGTTGTGGTGGACCTCACTTGACGGTGCACCATGGTTTTTTTTTATTTCTTCCACATTAATCTGGTTTCCTTCTTGATTTAACAGACCACCCCAAGTCATAGCCTTTTTCCTAGTTACAGAGTCAGCCAGGTTCCTAGGATTCAACCCTTGTCTTAGAGAAGCAATTGCCACTTGCTCGAAGCAATCTGCTAACCCGTTCTTTGTATTCCCAAATCGACTTATGTAGTCCTTAAAGACTCGTTCGGTTCTTGAGCACAATGAATAATTGTATCCCCATTACCCTTCACCTCTTTACTACCAACGAATTGCCTTCGGAAGGAAACCCATAATGTATCAAAGTTTATAATACACCCTGAGGTAAGCTTTTATACCATTTAAGAGCACTTCCCGTTAAAGTTTGGGTGGAGGCTATGCACAAAAGTTTGTCATCATCATTAAAATTCATCATGAAGTTCTTGAACTGCTCCAGATGGTTGTACGGATCTCGACTTCCATCTTAATTTTCCATCTTGGAGTTATAAAATCTGTTGGGTAGGTTTCCGGATAATATTTTTGCAGACAAAGGTGACTGCCTCCAGTTCTTATTAAGACTAAAGACTGTATCTTCATTAGGTGTTGTAAAAATACCTGGTTCGGTCTGAATGACAAAAGGATCTATCAGCAACTGATCAACATGCATGTGGGATGACTCTCTGCCCAGATTCCTTTTAAGGCTACCATGTATATCCCTCTTTCTTGAATACTTTTTGATTAATTCATCATTTTTCTATATCTTTCTTCATCACTGCTTGATGACAAATATTCCTCAAGCTCAGCCTCATTCGAAAAGCTACTGGAGGACTCAGACTCTGAACTTTCAACAGGCTAGGACCGATGTGTCTTCTTAGAGCTGAGATGCGTCTTTTTTGAAATAAGATGAGTCTTTACCGATGGATCATTCTCCCCAGGATTGTCAGTATGGTGAATAGCTGACTCCCCTGAATTCTCCCGGATACATTTCTCTGCTTGTTTTATGGCTCTTAGCGCCTCTATCTCTGCTCTCAACTGATCTCTCTCCTCAACGGTGTATTCCTTGTTTTCCCTGACCATTTGCACCACAAGAGGTGGAGTACCTTGCTCATTTGGATCCATCCGAACTGGTTTTCTTATTGGGTTTGAATATAAAATTCAGGCACTTTCGTGCTCCCATTGTAGTCGCCAATTTGGTTTGGTTTATTTTGGGCTGTGGGTAGTTTTGTAAAGTATTTTAGTAAGTTTGGGGTATTTTGTGTTTAGTGTGAGGAGTAGTGAGATAATTAAACATCATGCTTGTAATAAATGTTGATCACCCTCATTAATGAGAGTGGTTGGGGTATTTATACCTTTAATTAATAACCTATGGGCTTACCGAGTCAAGTTGTGAAACTGGGTCGAGTTTAAGGACCCATTAGTTTTTAAGTAGATTAGCAAATAGCTTAGTCAAAAGGTGTTCATATTTGTCCTGTTTGGATTTATAGTGGAGTGATAAGGTGCGAATTGCCCATGTCCGGACTAAATATTAGGATGTGACTGTAATATCCGAACTCATCAATATTCACCAAATTAATCAGTATGTTGGAGAAGTCATCAAGGTTATCAATACAATTATTATCCTCGTGCATTTTCAAACTGAAGTATTGCACCTTCAAATAAATATTTCAAGGATTTTTTCATATACAGGCTCTCTTGTTTGTTTGTTTGAGACTCTAGTTTCTAAATTTACTTTTGAGAACTGCCTCACTACATAATCACTCATATATAAAATGATTGTGTTGTATGTAGTTTTGAGCATTTCTTGCTTCTCACCCTCAAGCAATCTATTGAGACAGCTTAGCTTCCCCTGCTAGGGCTGGAGCAACCTTTTGTTGAAGCAGGACTACACGTGTTTGTTGTAGGCAGATTCCAGAGTCTTCTTCCCTGTTAAATCTATCTTTATCGCACATCGTGAGTCTCATCTCAATTTTAAAACCAAACTCTAATACAAATTATGAGGTTATGAATTATTTTTATTTGATCAATTGAAGATTCAAAACTGGTCGTAATAAGAACTACATTACTGAACACGCGATGATTTTACTAAAAAATAAACAAACCAATAACAGAGTAGTGGTTCAACAATTTGCATATGTCCACTATAAGACACAACAAATTTCATTCTCGTGGTTGTTAAAAAAACAATAGTATACAAGACTAAGATAACGAAGAAAGACAATCTTTTTAGAAAATCCAAATTCCATAGATCACACTTGATACTCTTCAAAGATCACTCTATGATCTAATATATATTTTCTCTCTTGATCTTTGTTGCACACTCCACCAAAGTTCTGTCATCTTCTTCGAAGTTCAAATTAAAGAGCATTATCTATAATGTTTGGTCTCAATCTCTCTCCAAAAAAGAATATAACAAACTCTTCAACATAAATAATCATTTCTGTTGGAACAAAAAGTAATTCATTATATTCTAACAAAAGATAAATCTAAACACTCCCACCGACACTTTATACTAATAATCACATTTAACCACTCAAATCCAGGTTATCAACTTTATCGATCTGAAATAGTCTTCACCTCGTACGAAAATATTTGAACCTATTATTTCGTTCAGTTTTACCAATATTTTTACATCCGAAATAGCTAATGCATTTTTTGAAAACGTATTAACCAATGAATTTGCTCGGCTAAACAAATGACTTTATGCTTGAAAGGACCCATGCCTACGATGATAATATTATAATATGAACAGATTTTAACTGAATAAATTATATACTAAAACGTCCAATATTTTCTAAAAATATTTAAACCTATTTAATTGATAACTCGACAACATCTATATATATATATATGGTGATGCATTCAATTAGTTAAGGTGCATCAAATCCATTAATAATATCATTGATGGATATACTATAGCGGCTTATTCAAATGAGCTTATGGTGCACTCAGATAATTTAATGAGAATCTCTACGTCAGATTTATAATAACACACCAAAATCAAATTTTAAATCAATAAAATTAGGCATGTCCTTTATAAAAACGAATTGACATGTAAATAACTCGATGATAAATAATTAAAGAGACAAAGTAGTGTTCATTGGATATTGTTCCTTTTAGTTTTAGAGGACAAGAGAAGCCTTAAAAGTAGGCAATGTAGATGCTTCTTTATGAAACAAATCAATGCATAAATCAATGTTTAAGCTTGTTAAATTATTCACGGACGGCGCTAGTATAAACAATTAGCACTAATCTATGGTTTAAAGAAATAGCACTATAGCATCTATCAACCATAATTAACCCATTAAAAATCGTATATTGTCACTTTCTATACCTGTCACCTTCACTTGTATAGTTAGATTTAAGTTGTACAAGGCACAAATTTAGATTTGTATTTTTCTATCACAACTCACATACTCAATGAATGGTAGTAAAAACTATGTGTTTATTATTATATCTTTTAGTTACAAATAAATAAAACTCCGATTCTGACGACAGGACTGTCTACTAGTACATAACACTTTAATTTTAACTGAAATAATGGGTACTCAAACCCAACTAATCTGATATATGATGAATTATTTAAAAAGAAGCAGATTATAATTTTGTTCTATTATCAGTTTGAATTTAAAATTTTATTATATATTATTATATTTATTTTAAACGGTTTTGAATTTTGTTAAGCAATTTTGTAATATTTTTAGGCTAAAGATCATCATGGTTATATTTAAAAAGAAGCAGATTATAATTTTGTTCTATTATCCGTTTGAATTTAAAATTTTATTATATATTATTATATTTATTTTAAACGGTTTTGAATTTTGTTAAGCAATTTTGTAATATTTTTAGGCTAAAGATCATCATGGTTATATTTAAAAAGAAGCAGATTATAATTTTGTTCTATTATCCGTTTGAATTTAAAATTTTATTATATATTATTATATTTATTTTAAACGGTTTTGAATTTTGTTAAGCAATTTTGTAATATTTTTAGGCTAAAGATCATCATGGTTATATGTTTCATTCATGTATCAAACAAGTTCGTGATTTTTATTTTTATCTTTTATCCATCTTTCATAATTAAGAAATTTGTACGGCATTTTTCAAAATATAAAGAAAAGACACGTGGCATTCCAAATCTTAAATTTTGTGTCACTTTCGGTCTCTTATATTTTTGTCTAATTATGTCCCTCTCTCAACCCAATCACCTACATAATCACCCGTCACGTGTTTTTACCTTTTACTGTTAATCTTTTATCATTTACCACCTACCTAATATTTTAACCTAATTTAAACTTAAATGGGGTGAACTTGGACCAAACAAAAAATAATCAAACAAAACTTAACTTATATTTACCAAACCCAACCAAATTAAACCGAAACACCATTATCTATTAATACAACTCAATTACCCATCTCTACTCTAAAGCTCCAATTAACTAAATTCAAATAAACAATCCTAAATTCCATCCACTTTATTCGTGTCTTCTCCCTCCAAAACCCAAGTTCAAACAACCTAAAGTTTGAGCTAAACTTTTTAGTAAAACCCATAATGTTATATTAACCTTTACTTTTGTTGACGATTGGTTGAAAACAAATATTTTTTCCTGTTTTCATACCAATGAAGATACACGAAAAGAAAAGATAAAAAAAATCATTTTTAATAATTATTGTCTTCCCCAAGATCATTTTATAAAAAAATCTGAAACAATATTGCTTCAGTGGACGTTTATAGATTTTGTAGGTGTTTTCACAATTTGGAGTTTGGGATTCAGGTAAAATTAACTGTGTTTAGAACTAATTTCTTCTGCAACTGGGTTCTCTTAGTGTAAAATTATTGTAACACAAGTTTTCAGTAATAAGTTTTTCTTTCTCTTTTTTAACTGGATTTGATATTTTAAGGTTTCTTCTACAACTAGGCTTCAATTTTATGAACATTCCTTGATTGAAGTTCTTTTTTTTAACTATATTTGATATTCTAAGGGTTTTTTTTTCTACAACTAGGCTTCAATTTTATGAACATTTCGTTGATTGAAGTTTTCTTGGCAAATGGGCTTTTAAATATTCGATTTTGATTAAGTACATTGGTACGTTTTGATTATTGAGAATATATTGAGCAACTGGATTTTGGTGAAAAAACAAACAGAGGAAGAATATATGATAACAAAGGGAAGTAGAAGTAGTGGAAGATTGGTGAAGAAGAACATTATTGGTTGTGATAGGTAGGTTGATGGTAGTAAAGTGGATTCAGAGTTTAGGAGAGAGAAAGTAGGAATAAAGTCGATGGAATTTAGGGTTTTTGATATGTAATTAAGATTTTAGAGTAGAGATGGGTAATTGGATTGTATTAATGAGTAATCAGATTTGTATTTAATTTTGTTGGTTTGGTTTGGGTAAATATAAGTTAAGTTTGGTTTGGTTATTGTTGGTTTTAACCGGGTCCAACCCATTTAAGTTTAAGTTATGTTAAAATATTAGATAGATGGTAAATGGTAAAAGGTAAAAACATGTGGCGGGTGACTATGCAGGTGACTGGGCTGAGAGAGAGGCCTAATAGGAAAAAAAATATGAGGACCAAAAATGGCATAAAAATGGAATTTTGGGGTGCGACATGTCATTTTTTCATGGCTCACATGTGTGAGAGGACTGATCGTGAAAATTTCTCAAAGATGGAGGATGGGTGGGAGACAAAAGTGAAGATCATGAACTAGTTTGACACACGGGTGAAACATGGGGGACCAATGGTGATTTTTAGCATAATTTTTTATTATAAAAATTTTTCCAACTCGACACTACAATATTTTTTCTTCTAACATAAGTCTAGACTAAAAGTTTAGTGTATCTTACCTAAATAATACAATTATAGTTTGAAGGTTGTTTTCCCTAAATACAAGAGAAACCAATGGATACAGTTTGAGACTTCCGAACCTAGGGTTTCGGTCATTTAGAGCGCCACCACCTGTAAGGGATATAGAATCCAAAGAAATTACCACCCATTGAGTGCCGGAAAATATTGGAACCATAATCTCAACAAATTTAGACGAAATATGATGAAGCTTGACCATAATAGTGGGAAGGACAACCAAATTGCCAACCACCAAAAAACGATGAAGATTTCGAGGCTTCTGACCAATGAAAAATAAATCTAATCACCACTTATAAGAAAACCAATGGCGAGTATGCAGATCAGTCGATATATGTTGTCTTCTTATTACATTAGCCAATCAGAGTATGACTGACATCCTTGTTTTGCAAGGATCGTGGTTAAGCTTTTCTCGTTTGGGAATCCTGTTGTTGTTTTAGTGTCACCCAAAGTTAAAACACGTTTCCTCCTCTACAGTGGAACAACATCAGGAAACCCACCATCATGTTTCGGATTCCTTCATATCGTCGCGTTCACCTCAGAGATAATGCGGGCTTCACATGCAGCAAAGAAACTTTACAGAGAGGGATCATTCCGCAAACCCAATTACAGTTTTTTAGTTTCCGAATCTTTCTCATAAACCATAATAATTATTTTTAGGGAAAGTGGATTATTACATGATATTTACTGAAGTTTACATTATTTAAAAAATACAAATTATTACCGTTAGTATCAACAGTTTTACCGTATTTAATAGCTTTACGTTATAGTTGGAAAATACCCTGAGTAAGAAAAAAAATTCATGAAAGAGAATGAGGAAACGATCACATTATAAGAAATTGACAGCCTTTAAGAAGTTTGCTCACCACAGACAAACGGTCTGCATATAAAACATGTACTTTCTAAACTCTAATTTGTCTCATTGCCTAATAACTTTTTGTTGGTTAAGGTACCTATAAACTTAACCTATAAAAAGATGAGAGACTAAATCCCTCGATTTGAAATTATGATAATGATGGTCATTTAAATGAGTCGAATAAGGGTCTTCCATAACTTTTAGTAAGTAAGGTTTTGGTTGAGATTCGGCCTTTAAGATTCCTGACTAAATATTTTTAAATTTTTTAGATAATATATTTTTAAATTCCATGTTGTCTTCTATCTTGTTTAAAACTATTGAGGATGGAGAGCTTCCCTGTTTTTAGGTTTAAGATAAGGGTCTTCAAGGTTTGATTTTCTACTCATAAAATTTCTAAATTCTTTGGTTTCTTATGTTGTAACAGGATTGCTTGTAGGAATGCTTCCAGTGGTGAAGGGTTTGGAGGAATGGATTTCTTGATTTGGTGATTCTTGATCCTTAGGAGAGAACAACAAAATTCCCGTATATATATATATATATAGTGCAATGCCTCTATTATTTTAGTCTCATATAGCTCAAGTTTGTAATTGATGTTGACTAATCGGTGTTTGGTTATTGAGTTGCTAGAATTACTATGATTATGATGTTTAATAATTGAATATTGAGGTATAAGTGATGTGGTTGTTGACCATTTAAGCCTTGTATTGGGGTCTGAACATCAGTATACTGGTTTTTTTGGCATTTTTAGCATGAGTGTCCTTGACTATTATACATTTGAGTTTTGGCGTCCCCAATTCTGTTGACTGTGGTTTCTGGCTAGTCTCTTCTAGAGTTTGAATAACATGTCCAGCTTTCTTGCAGCCCATATTTTTGTGGCCTATATGTAGACATGTAGTACAGTATTTGGGTCTCTCATCATATAGCACATCTTGCCAAAAGCCAACATATTTTCCATAACTAATTCAATTTTACTTCAGGTATTCTTGGATAAGTCTAGCTCAATCCAAGCTATGCATGAGTTATAAATAACCTTATTCTTGTGTGGAACCCACTTGTAGGGGATCATCTATGACCTTGGAGAAAAATCAGATGATATCTTTATGGTACATATAAGAGAGGAGTCTTGAGAATGTTATCCATGTTGGAGTTATTGGTGATTAACGTTTGGGATGGAAAGTAGGACTCCATTTAAGTATTCGCAGTGTGTATTGTCCTACGGTCCACACATTTCTCCTCCATAGTCTTCTTAAATCTTTTAGCAAGTTAGTCTCAATCATTAGATGTCTTGGGTCCCAAATAGGTAGATTGAATTTTCCTTTAAATCCAAGATAACCAATTTTTTTTTGTATTTCAGTCATAGTACGCATGCATATAGAAAACTTGCGTATTAATGTCTGTGTGGGCATATATTCTATAGTGTTCTTGTCCTTATCCAATAATTCAATTTTTGTGTGGTCTTATATGGACGAGTATTATATTGGCTTTGATGTCAATTATGGTAGCGCATGCATAAGTCTTGAAAGGTTTTCTAGTTGGTTGTGACTGATTGTTTTTTAGGGTTTGTTGTACAAGGTTTTTTCCAAAAAATAGGGTTATTTCTTAATGATGATATTATTTTTTGAGATTAGATTATAGGGTGGTTACCTGGTGTTTGCGATGGATTTTGAGAAGGATATGCTTATTTTAATGAAGAATAATCATTTTCTAGTTCATCTTGAAATGCAATAGAGGGTTGACAGTGATGATCTGACCTTTTCTATGTGTGTGTAGTTGTTGGTGTATCATATTGTTGTTGGAGTATATTGGAGGCGGTGGTGACCTCTGTAGGATAATGGCATTGAGAAGATGCTGAAGGATATGGTAACACAACTCGAGGTTGATGAGAAGGCTCTCTAGGTAGCAGCAAATTGTCTTTAGTCGTGTATGACATGAACGAATTTTTTTTATAATATAAATTTAAATATAATAATTTAATTTTGAATTTAGTAAACGATTTAGACTCACATACATCGCCTATAACCAATAAACATTATATTATTTTTAAATTAAGAGATAATGTCACCCCTTCTGACATTAACACAATAATCAAGCTTACCATTCACCGTGACAGACCTGATCATATCAAATGGAATGAAAACAGTTTTAGCCTTTTCAATTTTAAAGAGGTCTTTAATAGATTAAAAACTTATTATCCTCAATCCATTATATATATATAAAATTGGAATTCTCTCACTCTCAAGAAATACTCATTCACTACTTGGAGGATTCTTAAAGGTTTAATCCCCGTGGATACCTTTATTCAAAAGAAAATTTTCAACATTCTCTCGAAATGTCAATTTTGTAACAATATTAAGTCAATCAACCAAGTTTTTGTCATATGCCAAACGTCCTGGAAAGTATGTAAATACTTCGCATGCCTTTTCGGGATCCTCATAAACAATCACATGACTTTAAATCACATAATTAGATGCTGGTTTCTTTTAACAAATAGAGTTACTCACATAAGAACACTCATCCCTTCTCTAATCTGTTAGTGCATTTAGTTTTCCAGAAACACAGCTAAACTAAACAACACTAACATATCTTCAAACTTTATTAAGAGAAATGTTCTTAATATGATTTTCATTCTTGATTGTACTAAGTAATTGACTCATAAATTATGGATTGATGATTTGAACACTGCCAATCACCTTAACTGTTTTAATCATAAAATTCGGAAAATATCTGCTATGTTTGTTAAATAGACTCCTCTAATTCAAAATAGATTAAAGTTGAATATTGATGGTGCTTGTTCACTTTCTGGTGAATCAAGCGGTGTAATTGTAATTAGGGACTCCTCAATCTAGAAGATCCAATCTCAAAGCAATTTTTAATTCAAATTGCACTTTTAAATTATAGCTTTAAATTCTTTAGTTAGATCAGTTGGCCAAAATACCATTTCAATGTCCAAAATGGACTTATATATGAAAAACAATTTGCTACAATTAAAATACATATATTTTCGGTAGAAAAAAAAATCTCCTAAATGTTGAAAGCTTATTAATTTTAAAAAATTAATTGGTATTTATGAGTTAATATATTTTAATTTCAATAATTATAATATTTAGTATCCCTACTTGGTATATATATATTTTTATATATTATCGGTTTTTATATTTATTTAAAACAATTCTATGATCCGATTCAACGATTAAAAAATTCGAACCAATTTTCTAATACCCATCAAACTCAATTTGAATATCACGCAGCGATTCTTTTTGCATCGAACATATAAACACCCGTTCAATATCCAGTCGGTGTTATTCTCAATTTTAGTAATAGTTCGAAACGGAAAAAATGGAATCCCGACTTAAAACAAATGAATAGAAGAGGTAAAAGAATTATGAAATGTCATGCTTTTGATTTAATTATAAGACAAGTGCATAAACATATATTAAGAGGGACAAACACAAAGCTTGTCGTCTTATCTAGACTGACTAATATATTTCTCCAAATAAAAATATGAATTTATTTTTTGTAGGCACAGCTACCAGCTTTGTCTCCGATGTCCATGAGATATGTTAAATTACAAAATTTGTTTTTAATACGATTTAAATAATAAAATAAAATGAATAGTAGTTAATATCGAAAATGACGTATGATTGATCACGAAAGGAACTCTACGCACTATGAAAGAGACAGCAAGTCTATGTAGACATGCGTGACAAAAAAATACTTTGAATAGAATATAGACACTAAAATATTTTATACAAATAAAATTTTGTTTTCTTCTATGGTGGAAATTAAATATGATTTGGTAACCATACAAATCGTCAGAAAGCATCGTGTTTTTTCTTTTATTATAAATAAGAAAATATGTATTTTGTAAATTATTTATTGCAATATATACCATTTATCTATTTATAGGTTAATTGGTTGGATCTCATTTTAAGATTTAAGTTCAACTAAGTATTGCTAAGTTCAACTAAATATTGCCAGTATTGATGGTAATTTTTTTAAAATTTTGTTGGTATATTATATCGAAAGGTTTATGTATAGTTATTTATTTTTTATTTTTTTTCTAAATATATATTACTACTAGTCTAATATTTAAGGTGAATGTTTGTTATAGACCTATTAGTTTATGCATATTTTTCAACAAATTTTTTTTTAAAATTTTAAAAAATATTTTTTTTATTGCTATCTAAGATCATTTATGAGAAATAATGAGGCTTTGTCAAGGAAAGAAATATCCATGACGACATTCTCATAGGTCGAAAATTACACATGACATGAATAATAAAGTTAGAGGCGGTAACATTTTAATTAAAGTTGATGTGTAAAAAGCCTTTGACATACTCCCTATCAACTTTATACTAAAGATTATGAAACTGTTTGGTTTTAAAATCAAGGTTTCTAGACATAATACTATGAGCATCAAATCTGTTTCGTTCTCTATTATGATACATGGAGATCTTAACGGATATTTTAGGTCATCAAATGGTGTTTGACAAGGAGATCATTTATCCCAATGTATATTCATCATATAAATGGGTAATTTAATTAGAGGACTCAATTTTTTTCAAGGAGTGAAATGAGATATATTACTACGAGTAATATAATAATACATTGTTTAGCATTCACAAATGATTTCATTATCTTCTCGAATGGATCTACCTCAATCATTAACAAGTTCAGCACATTCGTGCAACACTAAGAAGATATATCAAGGCAAATTATTAACAAAGATAAAACTAAAGTTATAACCCCTCATAGAATAACCCAATTGAGGACTAGAATGATTGGTTTACTCTATGGCTTTAAGTTTGGAAATAAGTTAGAATAAATTTTCAATGGGAATCTGATCCCATAAGTTAGAAAGATCAGCCTTTGGAAATAAGGTATGAATTTCGTGAAGAAGATTAATAGTTTTTTGCTCTTTGGCATTTTTTATGGCCGCTAGCATCTCTTTCCCACATTCGTTCTCAAAAGTAGTTACAACAGGCTTTTTCTCTTCATCGAACTGAATCTTGAGAGCATCCATATCCTTTGTCAATGTTTTCTTTGCATATTCACTCTTGTTTAGTGAAAGTTGAATAGTAGAGTAATTTTGTTTTGCCTCAGATAATTCTTGAGCATGTTTAAATTTGAATTATTCTATCTCAGTTCTGTGGGAAGTATTAAGCTTTTCCGTCTCTTTCTTATGCACAGCTCTAAGATGATTTTTGAGAAAAAATGATTTTTTCTAAGGAATCTGATCTGGCAGCTTGGAATTCGTAAAACTGGCTCTCCACAATACCACCAAAGATTTCCCTCATTTTCTTCTTAACAACAACAGTTTTCTTTCGACGAACCATCTCCGTCGCCATTTTCTTCAAGTGGCTTCGAGAAGATTCAACTTCTTGGCATAATTTTTGTGCTGCAACGCCAAGGTTGGAAAATGGTCGAAGAGCAAGTGAAATATCTTCGAATGGCTCTTCGACATGTATGAATACTGGACTAAGGTTAGATATAAGAGTAGAGGAAGATGGAGGTAAAGAGACCTTTGGTGAAGTTACTTCGGGAAGAACATGAGTATATCTTTTATAATAATATTGTAGTTGGTCCTGAACTTCTTGAATATATGGATCTTCATCTCTGACAAACTCTTAAGATTGATCGAAGTTGATAAAACTACGAGGATCAAAGTGATCATTTCCTTGATCATTGTTTGTGACAGTCTCTCCTTGTTGATTGCCTCTTTCTTAATCACCTACTTCATTTTCTTTTTGTTGATCTTCCACCACAACAATTTTATCAGTATCAGAAAACACCACCTATTGAGCAGTTTGTACAATTTTCTTTTTTTCTTTTTTTAAGGGTTATCTTAGTTGTGCTATTCTTTTTCTTTGAGGCATTTTTCTTCTTCATTTTTGGAAAAAGGCCCAACTTCTTCTCCTTCTTCGATAATGGGGAGGCTTTTTTCTGTTGCTTTTCTTTTTTATTTTGGTTGTGAAGTCATAATTCCTGAGGGGCTAGCACCAGATGTGCTAGCTATTTTTTTATATTCTTTTTCCCTTTTTTTGAGAGAGAAGATGACTTTCTGACCTATTCTGAATTGGAAGAAACACCTTACCATCAGGCGCCACTAGTCTCTTCACAACTAGAATTGGGTTTGTAGGTTCTATCATATTTTCTGGGAAATCAACATCCAATTTGATTCGCCGCAAGTGGCTGTTGATAAAATTAATGAGTAAGCAAGCTAAGTGGAACTCATTGCCCCACTATTTTTCCATTCATATTGTCAACTTAGAAAAATATCTTTAGCATCTTTTTTGCGAATCTTGTATCGCCTCGGGATTTCTGGGAAATAAGCAAACGAATAAACCGAAATAATGGAAACAACAATAAAAAAGATGCAGCTTACTTTTAATCCTCCAGACGATGTTGAGTCTTGATGAATTCGCCTCAGAAATATTATTTCCATGTTTCTAGGCCCCTGATATGAAAACAATTTTTTATTTCCAAAAAATTTCAGCCTCGAGTAGGTCGTCGACTATCTTCAGATCATCATCGAGTGTGAGATAGTAGAAGAGCAAGACATGGCCCTTCGAAATCTTTGTCAGAGCAATGCAATCTTTGATAAAAGAGGAATTTAAGAAAGTCTGGAAGACATGATAATGAACATAAGGATAAACCATTGATTAAGAGTAGCTTGCATTGGATAGAGGTCGATAAGCTCAAAATACTCTACAATTATTGCGTCTAACAAAAATAGAAGACCCAGTTGATAACCTTTGGGTACACCATCAAATCATCCTTTCTACACTTAAGTAGAGTTTGTCCTTCTTTTCGAAGCGAAAGTACGTTGTTTTTCGGCATTCCCTATTGTTTTTTTAAGAAGGCAGCCTGAGACTCTGGGTAATAGATATAATGCCCATTTTTTAGTGCCAATATATATTCAGGGTTAAATGGTTTCAATTTTTCACCAACTTCCTTCCCTTAGGTGCTTTTGTCTTGGAAGTATCATCTTCAGTATCAGCCTCGCTTTGACATTCGATTGTGTAGCTTCAGAGTCAACTTCCTCCTCGGATGCCTCATCCACGAGTTGATGTGAGTTATAATTCAAATGGTTCTCTATTATCGTTACTTGAGAGATTTTGTTGAGACTCTGTAGTTGTCTCAACAACATCCCTTACGGGAGGAGAAGAGGTTGAAGAATTCGAGGTGTAATATGCATCGTCCCCCATAGCTATGAAGGTTTTTATTTTTAGGGTTTGAAAAAGATGAGTTTTTGTATGAACATGAAGGGTTTCCTTGTGCAGTGGACGATGAGGCTCATAATTAACTAGAGGAGTTTCATCTGATCTCCTTGAAGAAGATGTAGTTTAGGTTACATTGCGATTGATTCAAGGACTTGAGTTTGCACGAGGGATTCGAGGTGATGATCTAACTAGAGATAGTGAAACTCGAGGAGTTTTCTATATTTGGTATTGTCAATGCTATTTTACCACCGTCCTTTAAGTTTTCTTTTGTATTTTCTCTATTATCACTCTAATAAGTGAAAGTAGTTTGATCTCAAAAGTCATAATCTTTTACTTAGTTCAACATTGGCCTTTATATACAGGTGCAAGGACTTAAGTATAACAAAAGTTGTTACAGAAAAGGTCTAATTGCATATTAGTCCTTTACATATACACAAAGCTCTAAATTACTCAAACAACTATACAATTTATCATACAAGGTCTCATTTATTTACATTTTGATCCCCAATGCTGTATTTCCTTATTGGTAGCCCTCTTAGTTCTTGTGAAAATCAGTGAATGAGAACTAATTAGCATCAAAAAAATTTATAAGTGGAAAAAATCCCTTTATCCAGATTTGAACTGCCTCAAACTTGTTGTCTTCTATATTTGGAAATTTTTTGTCCTCGAATTAATAATAATTTCATAACCCATGTTGTTATGAACCGTAGTTTTTCACATATAGTGTTAATATCAACCGTAGTTTTGATGCAAAATTCTATGGAAAAAAAGCATTTGTAAATGGGATCTTCTCTATTCTCTTTTTTTGTCTTTGCATGCAAGTCTCATCTCCACAATTTTTAAGAAGAAGAGTATGGAACGAGGGATTCAAATTTCACTTGAAGGGCTACAAATTAAAGATTGTAAACCTTTGTTTTGCGTATGATCTTGTGATTTTATGTTGGAGACACTCATTCTTTTAAACTCATTAGGGATTGTTTTGACTAATTCTTTTAGCTCTTGGACCTCCAGGCCATTCTCAGTAAAAGTCACATTTTCCTCTCCGGGGTTGGCACCAATATCTAGAATGATCTGGACAACAACATGGGTTATGAAATTATTATTAATTCGAGGACAAAAAATTTCCAAATATAGAAGACAACAAGTTTGAGGCAGTTCAAATCTGGATAAAGGGATTTTTTCCACTTATAAATTTTTTTGATGCTAATTAGTTCTCATTCACTGATTTTCACAAGAACTAAGAGGGCTACCAATAAGGAAATACAGCATTGGGGATCAAAATGTAAATAAATGAGACCTTGTATGATAAATTGTATAGTTGTTTGAGTAATTTAGAGCTTTGTGTATATGTAAAGGACTAATATGCAATTAGACCTTTTCTGTAACAACTTTTGTTATACTTAAGTCCTTGCACCTGTATATAAAGGCCAATGTTGAACTAAGTAAAAGATTATGACTTTTGAGATCAAACTACTTTCACTTATTAGAGTGATAATAGAGAAAATACAAAAGAAAACTTAAAGGACGGTGGTAAAATAGCATTGACAATACCAAATATAGAAAACTCCTCGAGTTTCACTATCTCTAGTTAGATCATCACCTCGAATCCCTCGTGCAAACTCAAGTCCTTGAATCAATCGCAAAGTAACCTAAACTACATCTTCTTCAAGGAGATCAGATGAAACTCCTCTAGTTAATTATGAGCCCCATCGTCCACTGCACAAGGAAACCCTTCATGTTCATACAAAAACTCATCTTTTTCAAACCCTAAAAATAAAAACCTTCATAGCTATGGGGGACGATGCATATTACACCTCGAATTCTTCAACCTCTTCTCCTCCCGTAAGGGATGTTGTTGAGACAACTACAGAGTCTCAACAAAATCTCTCAAGTAACGATAATAGAGAACCATTTGAATTATAACTCACATCAACTCGTGGATGAGGCATCCGAGGAGGAAGTTGACTCTGAAGCTACACAATCGAATGTCAAAGCAAGGCTGATACTGAAGATGATACTTCCAAGACAAAAGCACCTAAGGGAAGGAAGTTGGTGAAAAATTGAAACCATTTAACCCTGAATATATATTGGCACTAAAAAATGGGCATTATATCTATTACCCAGAGTCTCAGGCTGCCTTCTTAAAAAAACAATAGGGAATGCCAAAAAACAACGTACTTTCGCTTCGAAAAGAAGGACAAACTCTACTTAAGTGTAGAAAGGATGATTTGATGGTGTACCCAAAGGTTATCAACTGGGTCTTCTATTTTTGTTAGACGCAATAATTGTAGAGTATTTTGAGCTTATCGACCTCTATCCAATGCAAGCTACTCTTAATCAATGGTTTATCCTTATGTTCATTATCATGTCTTCCAAACTTTCTTAAATTCCTCTTTTATCAAAGATTGCATTGCTCTGACAAAGATTTCGAAGGGCCATGTCTTGCTCTTCTACTATCTCACACTCGATGATGATCTGAAGATAGTCGACGACCTACTCGAGGCTGAAATTTTTTGGAAATAAAAAATTGTTTTCATATCAGGGGCCTAGAAACATGGAAATGATATTTCTGAGGCGAATTCATCAAGACTCAACATCGTCTGGAGGATTAAAAGTAAGCTGCATCTTTTTTATTGTTGTTTCCATTATTTCGGTTTATTCGTTTGCTTATTTCCCAGAAATCCCGAGGCGATACAAGATTCGCAAAAAAGATGCTAAAGATATTTTTCTAAGTTGACAATATGAATGGAAAAATAGTGGGGCAATGAGTTCCACTTAGCTTGCTTACTCATTAATTTTATCAACAGCCACTTGCGGCGAATCAAATTGGATGTTGATTTCCCAGAAAATATGATAGAACCTACAAACCCAATTCTAGTTGTGAAGAGACTAGTGGTGCCTGATGGTAAGGTGTTTCTTCCAATTCAGAATAGGTCAGAAAGTCATCTTCTCTCTCAAAAAAAGGGAAAAAGAATATAAAAAAATAGCTAGCACATCTGGTGCTAGCCCCTCAGGAATTATGACTTCACAACCAAAATAAAAAAGAAAAGCAACAGAAAAAAGCCTCCCCATTATCGAAGAAGGAGAAGAAGTTGGGCCTTTTTCCAAAAATGAAGAAGAAAAATGCCTCAAAGAAAAAGAATAGCACAACTAAGATAACCCTTAAAAAAAGAAAAAAAGAAAATTGTACAAACTGCTCAATAGGTGGTGTTTTCTGATACTGATAAAATTGTTGTGGTGGAAGATCAACAAAAATAAAATGAAGTAGGTGATTAAGAAAGAGGCAATCAACAAGGAGAGACTGTCACAAACAATGATCAAGGAAATGATCACTTTGATCCTCGTAGTTTTATCAACTTCGATCAATCTTAAGAGTTTGTCAGAGATGAAGATCCATATATTCAAGAAGTTCAGGACCAACTGCAATATTATTATAAAAGATATACTCATGAATTTTTGAGGCAGTTCGAGGACAAAAAATTTCCAAATATAGAAGACAACAAGTTTGAGGCAGTTCAAATCTGGATAAAGGGATTTTTTCCACTTATAAATTTTTTTGATGCTAATTAGTTCTCATTCACTGATTTTCACAAGAACTAAGAGGGCTACCAATAAGGAAATACAACATTAGGGATCAAAATGTAAATAAATGAGACCTTGTATGATAAATTGTATAGTTGTTTGAGTAATTTAGAGCTTTGTGTATATGTAAAGGACTAATATGCAATTAGACCTTTTCTGTAACAACTTTTGTTATACTTAAGTCCTTGCACCTGTATATAAAGGCCAATGTTGAACTAAGTAAAAGATTATGACTTTTGAGATCAAACTACTTTCACTTATTGATTTTCTCTCTCTAGGAACTATTTATCTCTACTTCTCTTTACTTTTCTTTATGAACCATATTAAATCCACATCACTCAATATATGATTAATATGAGCTTGTGCTCTAAACGATCCATCCAATCAATTGTTGCAGTAAAGATATGGCAGAGTAAATTGTAGAAAATTAAAAAGTTAGGGAATAAATATATAAGGGTTAACCATAACAGGAAACCTTAGTTCCAAGAAATCTAAATCGAAGGCTATAAAGTATGTCATGATATACCACAAGGGAAAGATAGGCAAATGATCCAAAGATTTTTATATTTATCTCTTTCCAAATTACAATACAAAAATACAACAAGGTTACCCTTATTATATACAAACGGGAGAGAAGATGGTAAGTTCTTGGCCACCTTGAACCAACTCGACCAATCCTGATCATTCAAGATTAACCCAAATTTGGTACTGACAACATCACAAATATTTAGAAGATTTTATGTGATTTTTGGTTCAACCCGCCCTATTTCTGGAAGGTCATCACTAATAATAATCCAAAATTAAATCAGAATTCTTGAGATTGTTGTTGAGCTTTTAATCACGAAGTATACTTTTCCCGTAGTGTGGTACGACGAAGGTGGGGAAAAACCACCTATCGTGTAAGAATGAAGTAGATTCTCCAATACATATTACCATATTATACATTTTCGAAGCAAGAGGTCTAAGGCGAAGAATTTTTTTACAGATCCAAGAAGGAGAGGAACTACAGTTTATGTTTCATAAATTATTATTATTAATTATTTCTAATTTTATATATTCAAACGAGATAGAATAAGTTTTTCCCAATCACATAGTTTGAAGATAACCACTCGATTTCAGAATTTTATATCTAGAATCCTAAGATCACCCTCCAAAATTAAAAATTTATCTTTAAGCACAAAAAAATTAGATATAGAATGCTTTATTTTGTGACCCAATTGAAGTAAGCGGCGAATGGATTGTGCCAAACCTTTTAGGATCATGTCCTGTAAGATAAAAATAAAAGGTCAATTCACTTAGCCCACAAATAGGAAAAACTTAATGAGTTCGAGTTTACTAAGCTAGAATATGTGTTTGAAGTTCAAGGTTAAGTTTTTTGAGATGTCCTTATCGAAAAAATGGATAACAATCATTAAATGATAGTCAACTTGTGATAAGGGGAACTCCAAGGTATGTAACATGGAGGGTGCCAACATCATAACCCATGTTGTTGTCCAGATCATTCTAGATATTGGTGCCAACCCCGAAGAGGAAAATGTGACTTTTACTGAGAATGGCCTGGAGGTCCAAGAGCTAAAAGAATTAGTCAAAACAATCCCTAATGAGTTTAAAAGAATGAGTGTCTCCAACATAAAATCACAAGATCATACGCAAAACAAAGGTTTACAATCTTTAATTTGTAGCCCTTCAAGTGAAATTTGAAATTTAAATCCATACTCTTCTTCTTAAAAATTGTGGAGATGAGACTTGCATACAAAGACAAAAAAAGAGAATAAAGAAGATCCCATTTACAAATGCTTTTTTCCATAGAATTTTGCATCAAAACTACGGTTGATATTAACACTATATGTGGAGGAAAATATGCACTGAAAAATCTAAAATATCATTTTATTCAAAAAAATCATAGCAACAAAGATATAAAAAATAAAGTACCAACAAAATCGATTTTAATGGTAACTTTCGGTCTTTATAATTCTATAGATATTACGTCAACGAACAAAAAAAATTATGAGTTAATGATAATATTCTTTTTATTATGTTAGCTAGAATTTTTTTTAAAAAAACTTCATAAATAACATTGTAACAAACATATATCAAATTTGTAATAATTTTATTAAAGTTTTTTAGATAAAAACTATAATAGTTTTATTTCTTTAAAAAATAAATAAAAATATAAATCCGTCGCAAAATTAAACTGTAGTAATATTAGATTTCTTTTTTTAAAAACTCAATATTATAACCATCCAGACTAATTCTTTTGGTATTGTCAATGCTATTTTACCACCGTCCTTTAAGTTTTCTTTTGTATTTTCTCTATTATCACTCTAATAAATGAACTTAATCGAGTGGTAAATTTATTTTAATATGAGAAGAATCATTATAATACTACCTAATGTAAAGTTAGAAAAAATAGAAGTAAGAAACAGGCACCTATATTCATTTCTTTTAAATACAGAGAAAGAAAGCTACATTGCACATATAGATAAGGTCAACTAAATTAAAGAAACAGGAAGCCAAAATGAATATGAACTCCTCTTCCTTGACTGGACCCATTATGACTCATGAGTCATGAGTTCATTGGTGCCTTTAGATTGAAACGAGTAAAGATTAGGCTCCATTAATCAAACCTAAAACTAGTTATGTATAATGAAGATTAGGTGATATAAGTATCACTAATTCAACCTAGAACTAGTTATGGGTCAACGAACTTATATTATAAAGGCATGTACTAATGTTCTTACATATTTTACTCATGCTCAAGTCAAGTGGCCATACACTTTGGACCATAGTAGGGGAAAGCTATACTTGTAAAATTGACACACCACCATACCTAGCTAATGCCATTGAAGCCTAAACCACCCTCTTAAATAGTTGATAATTTCAATAAGTAAATTGATAGAAAAGACAGTGACCCAAAGTGACGTCTATGAGAAGATCACGATGAAGCTTTTATCGGAAAAATCGGTTCTGTTCTTATAAATTGTATAGACTATAGTTAGGGATCGGTACAATCGCACCATAAGTACGTGGACGATGGATTAAGATAAATTTACCAAGTTTTTAGTTATAATTTTTTTTTCGTGTTATTTATATATTATTTTTTAAATACGGTTATCTTTTATACGTTTCCAAATTGTTAGATTCTTTTTCATCTAGTTCAAATTTTCTTTTTCATTTTTTTCTAAAGTTTTAATACATCTTTATCATTGATTTTTTTTATATATTTATTTGATTTATATTATAATTTCTAATAATAATTATATTTGATATGTGTGCAATAATTTTTTAAAAAAGTTATTTTATACTAGCAAGTACTAAATTTCTTTTGAACATGAAAAAATTATACGAACACACATATATTTTTTTCATTTCGTGACTCTATTAAAAATAATTGAATTTATTTTCAATATCAAAATATATATTTTTTCAAAATAAAAATTGTTTGATTACAAATTTTTTAATTGCGTATTATACGAACAAAAAGGACAAATAATTCGAAAAACGATTAAACAAGAGAATAAAAGAGTGAAAATAAGGAGAGGAGAAAGATAAAGAATGAGACATTGAAATTAGAATTAAGAAGAATACAGTGAAAAATAGTGAACCAAATTTAGTCATGCTCCAATATACTCTATTGTATCTAAACATTGCGCATAAAACTATTTGACTAAATTTTTAGTTAATCTTTTGGACTTGTTTTTATTTGGGCTAAAATCAAGCTCATCAACACACTTTGCATCGTTCATATATAGTTTCAAAATAATCAAATCACAAAAATATAAAAATTTATAGTAAACAAACAACCGTGTTTAGTGATACCTAACATAAACCACAAGATCACAATGAAATCATCAAACAAATAAGCAAATGAAAATGACAATAAATTCAAAATAAATCCTCTTCCATTTGGTATTGTAGCTTCGATTAACCTTCAAAGAAAAATTAAGACTCACTTTGTTTGAACTTTGATTCAATAGGATCATGCTTACCAAATGATTCTTCGTTTGAGGAGGAATAATCTACAAACAAATACAATTAGTAACTTTAATAACATAAGTTTATACAAGAGAAACTTTCTTCTATGGAAGATCATGTATCTACATATGATTAAGCGGAACAAGTTGGGAGACTTCATTATAGAGGAAAAACATCTTCTCATAAACTAGTTGCTGACTCATAATGAAATATTTCAGATAATACATAATATGGAAAATTGATGCCTACATACCATCTGCTTCTTGGATGGCTCTATAACACCATGAGCTTTAAGGTAGCAGTTCAACTGATAAAAGAAGGGACATTCAAGATCTCGTGAGATGCTACCACAAAGCTATATGGCTCGTAAACTAAGACCATGATCACCTACTTTTAAAGTTGAGTTTCAAAGGATTAAAAATGGAGCTCCAAATGGAAAAACACCTAAACAAATTGAGAGGTACTATTATTAACCTACTTATAAATAGTAGTTTTATATATATATATATATATATATATATATATATATATATATATATATATATATATCTCGATGACTTGGTTACTCGTGTTTTAGTTGGATTTAACTAATTATAAATCCATCTAGTGTTAAGTCTAACATATAAAGAGATATTAAACTCACTTGACCTCTAAACTTCATAGCTAACCTTTGAGAGTAGGAGTTAACTAGTCTACAAAACTTAGTTGCTAACCTAAATGTAGCATCTGGACTTTACTACTCACAAAGGTGAGAATAAGTCACAAAACAACAATAACAAAAAGAACCAAACCAACTATTTAAGAGAATAAAATATGTGCTTTAAGGTTAGAAATAACTATCATAACAACTACTTCTACAGTTTCAGAGGAAATAATCGTTATTTTAAAGGTAGATGAGGTAGGTTTACACCCAACAAACTTACTTGCTAGATATGTGCTAGTATGGTCACATTGTTCCTTTTTTTTACTTCTAGGATGGCTATTTAGTCATAGGTTCCAATCCTGCTGAGAAACCTAGAAATAAATAAGAACAAGATTCTTATATTGTCACACATGATCAAGAAAATAAAGGGCTTGGTTTGTTGATAGAAGTGTTAGTTATTATACCATATGAAACCCTAACTTATTAGCTAGAAATAAAATTATGTATGCACTAAATCTCTTGTAGTTTCCAGTGGTGAAAAACTAGCAATATTACATATAAGACAATCAAAATTATCTACTTTAGTTCATAAACCAATCATTCTGAAACATATTATATATATAAATAAAATAAACAAGAATTTACTATTTATTTATCATCTTACAACTCATAGCCATATTTTTGTTGAGTTTCAGTGTCATGGTTGTTTGTGAAGCACAAACTACATGGAGTATGCTTTCTATAGAGATATCTGATAATGGATTTTACATGATGTAAGAGTTACTTAGGCCACTAATGTCCAAGTTTGGATCTTCTAAAGTTCTACCTAATGTCTATAATGTCGAGTCAATTTCTCATAGGGTTCGTTTTAGTGTCTTGTCTAGTTCCCTAAAAGATGGGTGGCATAAAAAGCTTGGCCATATTTATAACAAAAAATTACAAAAAATTAATTTAAAAAGTGTGTTAAACAATGAATTGAGTTTATGTGATGCATATCAATTAGGCAAGTCTCATACCTTGCCTTTTCCTAATTTAACTTATCATGCTACTCATGTATTAGAGATATGCTTAGTGAACATTGAGGACTTTTATATCATATTTTTTAGATGACCATACTAGATTTACCTGGATTTAGTCGCTAAAAAAAGACCATACTCTAATAAATTTTAAACAGTTTAGAAATATTATGGAAAAACAGTTTGAAAGAAACATTAAAGTTGTGCAACCTGATTGGGGAAGAGATTACAAGTCTTTTATTACACTAGCCAAATAAACAAGTTTTGTCTTAAGAACTTTTTGCCCTACACATCTGCATAAAAAGAAAAGTCTGAAAGAAAACATAGACGTGTTGTAGAGACAAGTCTAACCCTCCTTACACCATCTAGGCTACCTTACAAGTACCGAAAATAAGTCTTTTCGACTGTTACCTACCTGATTAACAATATCCATGCACCTATTCTAAACAACATATCCCTTTTAAAAACTTTACAACAAAAACCTAGTTACTTAGCTTTTAAGATATTCAGATGAACTTGTTTTTCATGTTTGAGATATCATTCATACAAGTTTCAATTTCATTAATCTAAGTGTGTATTCTCGGGGTATAGTGAGTCACACAAAGGGTATATGTTACTTAGTTCTACATGAAGAATATACATTTGAATAAATATAGTTTTTACTGAAATTAAGTTTCTTTTTAAGTTTTTAAATACAAAATAGGTTAAAACTCAGTATATTTTGTCTGTTATCATGATTGCCTAATCTTCTCAAATAACTAGTGGTTGGTAGATCATCCAAGTCTGCTAGACCTATATCAAATGATCATAATGATCAGACAATTGCTATAAATCTTAAGCTACAATTAAATATGACTCATATCTCATCTAACCAACAAGCACATAAAAAAAACCTTCGATTCACTTATAAAGAACCTCTTACTTAAACCAATACCTAAATCCAGACATGTACACTTACAATAGACCTAACTATTCCTAACCCAAACACTTCTCATCCCATGAAAACAAGAGCCAAAAGTGAAACTACAAAACCTAAGAGTGTATATATTGGATTTATTATCACTTCTAAGGTTTCTACTATATATCCTACTAAGTACTTAGAAGCTATGTGGAAACTAGATGGGTTCAGGAAGTGCAAGCATAATATAATTCTTTAATTCAAATTAGGACACGGTCTTTTGTCCCTTGGTAATCTACTATAAATATTATGGACTCCACGTGGGAGTATAGGGTAAAATATAACTTGGATGGTAGTTCAAAAGTATAAATCCAAATTGGTTTCCAAAGGGTTCCATAAAATTTAGCATATATTTTTCTAAGACTTTTTAGTCTAGTAGACAAGGCCTTTACTATCAGACTCGTTTTGGCTATTAATGCTTCTAAGAATTGAGATGTTAGATAATTAGACATCAACAATGCATTTCTAAATGGAGTGTTAGAAAATTATCTATATGACTTAACTGTAGGGTTTCCAAAGTTTTGTGAATCCTACACTTGTTTGAAAACTTTGAACGTCTCTTTTATGGTCTCAAGAAAACATGTACAACCTAGTACTCAAAGTTGAAAAACACTCTACTGGATTGGGTTTCTAGAACTCAAGAGTTGATTGTTCTCTATTTTATTATGTCACTGAAACTATAATACTATGAATCCTAATTTATACAAATGACATCATCACTATATGAAATAACAACAACTCTCTACATAACTTCATCAACAAGCTATATTCATCATTTATATTAAAATACATGGGGTAACTTCATCTCTTGCTTAAAATAAAGGTTTATTGTGACTCTATTGGTTTCTATTTCATACAAGGAAAATACATACAAAACTTATTTGTTTTCCTTTTGTGAGAAATAATCACCGAACATAGAGATTTGTGTTTAAAATTTTGTTTGTAACCTACTTGTTTATAAAAGAGTGTTCATTTTCCATTGATGTATGATATTTTCACAATCTAAACCATATAAAATCTATTTGTGTGTGCTTGATTCTATTTACACTTTCTTTTATTCATTGCTAGTCTTAAACATGGTACATTATTCTTTCGCAAGTATGAATAACACCTCGATTCTTGCCTGAGACGAACATTGATTTTCCAAATAAGTGGTGTAATGAGCATAAAGAAAAAGTAAAAGAAGTAAACCGATCACCAATATGAAAGCTAGAGAACAAATTCTAATGGAAATCGAAAGCCACAAAGAGGAGTTCCATGAAGCTTAATATAGAATTATTAGACAGATCAAATGATTTCAACCTATAAAGAATTAAGGTTAAGGCTGAACTACTACAAAAAGGATTGGTTGCTGCTATCAATGGTAAATCTACACAATTTGATGGCATTGTATTGTCTAAAGCTCATGGTGCCTAATACTGAGCTTGTGAGGTGATATGATATGAGAGGTATCTGAAGAACCTATGACGTTGGAGATATAAAATCTTCTAGAGGAGATTTACATGAAAAACTCATTGACAAAAAAATTGTATATGAAGAAATAACAATAGAAGTTGTACATGTATAGTAGCACAGAGATCCAAAGGCATATAGATGAGTACAACCGAGTCATATGCGACTTTAATATAGTTGGTGTAAAGGTGGAGAAATGGAACCAAACAATCAGCCACTTAAGTTCTATGCTGAAGGAGTATGAACACTTTATGAAAACCATGCTCTACAATAAAGACTCCCTTACGTTGGTTAAAGTCAAGAGTACCTTGAACTTCAAATATCTTCAGAGGAAGATTGTTCTGAAATGTGGATTTGAAGGGCAAAGACTTAGTGCGAGGGGTCAGTCAAGAAAGAAATATTCAAGTATGAGGAGATAACATGCTTGATAAAAGCCTAAAAAGGCTAGGACGGGTTTAAAATTAATCTATTGGACATACAAGAAGAAATAAAATACCAGACAGAACATTATGGATAAGGGAAATAATAAAACCTATCAAAAAACCGAAGTTGGAGATGTTGCAATGGTGAGCATTAAACAGTAAATCGTCCCTCGACTATCGTGTTTGGTGGCAGATAGTCCCTTGACTTTCAAATGTTCGTTGACAGTCCCTGGACTATCGCGTTTGGATAAAGTTAGTCCACCAGATCCTCTAATCCATGAGAGGCTGGCACGTGTCACCATAGTCCCCAGATTTTTGTATCACCACTAGTCCCTTGAGTTTAGGTCAAACCCAAAATGTAGAAAATTACAGAAAACTAAACTCAAGGGACTAGTGGTGATACAAAAATCCGAGGACTATGGTGACACGTGGCAGTCTCTCATGGATCAAAGGATCTGGTGGACTAACTTTATCCAAACGTGATAGTCCAGGGTCTGTCAACGGACATTTGAAAGTCAAGGGACTATTTGCCACCAAACGTGATAGTCGAGGGACGATGTACTGTACAAAGCCTGCAATGGTGTATGATGATTGTTAGTACATTGATAGGTTAATGAATTATGATATTTTCATGTACAATGATAAATGGTTGCTAAAATTTCTGGTGTATCCTTCTACACGACTTTCAATAATAATTGGTTTAAATTATTAAGAATGATTGATGTTAGAATAGTTATCATACGGAATGAAGAATTCAGTGATTTCAAAAGGACTAGAACGGTTCAGCTTAAGTTGTCTACATAACTTGAGAGATTGATTAACAAACCAACGATATTTACTCAAAGTTAAACGTAACCTTCTTTATATTGGAAGGTTGTATGATAAAAGGTTTACCTATAAGGGTGAAGATGAAAGACTTAAGATCTTGAAAGGCTCATTTTTTGTTATGAAAGTAAATAGGCTAATGGTTTATTTGTTTTTGAGGGCTTTGTAGTATTAAGGTGTGTGCCTAGCATAGTGAAGGATTCTTCCAGGTTGTGACATCATCTAATTATGCATTTAAGTGATAAGAAAGTTAATGAACTAAGATAACATGGGTTGTTAGATGGTACAGCAGTTCAAAAGATGAGCATTTATGAAAGATATATATTAAGTAAGAACAAAGAGTGAAGTTTCTTCCCAACAACCAAATAAAATGAGGATGAAATATTATTGAATAAGTTGTGGTTTTAAACTGTACGTTAGAAGTAAAATTGTATAGGTTGTGGTGCCTTGAACATGTACGTCAGAAGGCTTTGATAAGAAGAAACATGCTTTTAAATGAGGATGACATGCTATTGAATAAGGAAGTGGATACTTAACCTAAACTATCGGGAATATATGTCAGTTGATGATGAATATGGTTTACAAAGGGAAGCTGGAAATGCTTCTACCGAAGTATGTTTTGGACCTGGTTCTGCTTCGGGTGATACGAATGAAGCTCAATCACTGCATGAGTCCAAAGAAATATGAAGGGCTGGTGTTCGAGCGCCTTTGGATGAGCAGATAAGAGAACAACATGATCTTGACAGTTATCAATTGGAAAAAATGAAGTATAAGGACCAAACAAATAGCCTCAGGGGTATGATTTCGCCAATGTAAATTATTATACTTTATTAATTGAAGTGTAGGGATATATTATTGAATCCAAAATATATCTCAATTCGATCAAGAGTAGTAATAAAGAGAAGTTGCTCACAATTATAAAAGAAGAACTCAGATCTCTGAAGAAGATGAGCACATAGATTTTTTCTGAAGCAGTCGAAGGATCATAAGCTGGTTGGGAGTAAATGGATATTAAAAAAGAAGCCAAGTATTCTGTTCTTGATTTACCCAGATACAAGGATAGGTTTGTGATTGAGGGATTTAGTCAAAAGGAGGGTGTCTATTTCAATGGGATATTTTTGTTGGTTGTGAAATAATCATCTATGAGGGTTCTGCAGTTAATTGTTGTTAGATTTGATCTTGAGCTAGATCATATGGATATAATACTCCCTTCATACATGATGAATCAAAGAAACAATTTATATGTATCAACAAAAGGGGTTTGAATTAGTGAAGGAGGGTTATGTGTTCTTGTTGAAGATACCTCTCTAGAGATTAAAACACTCGTCGAGGTAGTGGAGTAGAAGATTTAATTCTTTTATGAGATCCATTAATTATGTATGTATCTACTAGGAAAATTGTGTCCATTGCAATGGGGAAACGTACATGGAGAGATAATTTATATTATTTTTGTATGTGGATGACATATTTAGCTGAAAGATATATAGGAAGACTAAAATGGGATATGTGACAAGCTAAGATGATACTTGATGTTCATATCAAAAGGTACATGCTAAAAGAGTATTTAATATTATCTCAACAAGAATATATACATAGAGTCCAAATGAAGTTCTCTATGTCCGAAAAAAACCCAGTTGGAACTCATATTGCTTCTCAATTCAAACTTAGTGTCACTCAAGCACCAACCAAAGCAACAAATAAGAAGTATATGTTAGAGATACATTATGTCAATGTTGTTGGTAGCATTATGTATAATATGATTTGCATGAGACCTGATTTTACCTATGTTATTAGTATTTTGAGCAGAATCCTATCCAATCTGAGTAAGGTAACATGCTCTAAAGTGCCTTATAAAATCCTTGAAGGGCTCCACTGTTGTGGGGCTGTGTTACAATGAGAATGATACATGAGATAATTAGATGGTATACGGACTTCGATTATGCAGGTTGCCTCGACATAATGAATTCTACTTCGATTATATGGTTAGTTGGAAGGCTTGTATACAAAATGTCGTTGCTCTATCGTCTACGGAAGCCGAGTATATGGCTGCTACGGAAGCCAATAATGAAACAATTTCGTTGAGGAGATTATTGAGTGAGCTGAGTGGTATGGAGCAAGATTTTATTTTATTATGTGATAAGACTAGTTCTCTTCATTTCATGAAAAATCCAAAACTCCTTAAGCAAACCAAACATGTCATCTTTTATAACAAATAGTAATTGAGTGTTTCGTGTTTGAGATTCTTTCTCTAACCTACTTGTTTATAAAAGAATATATGTATATAATTTTTTTTGACAATCTTAACCACATTAAATATATCGTGTATTTTTTACTTTATATAGATTTTCTTATTTGTTACTAATCTCGAAAATGATAAATTGTTTCTTTGAAAAATTCAAAATATTTCGATTTTTATTTCGAACAAACGATAATTTTTTCAACATTGATTTTATTTTACTAAATCATAGATATTCTATACATATACCTAAAAGTTTTACCCAAAAGTTTACTTCGGATTCGTGTGAGACTTATAAATAATCGAACAGCGACCATCTACTCTAAATATTGTAGGCCGCATCTAGCCTTACGTCACGCCATTCCTTTTTTTAAAATGTGGTATGATGTACGAATCACGATAGCCTAGTTCTTTATCTTATTTTCCATATGAATTTACTCCATTGTAAGGTCATGATGGATAATGCAATTACCAAAGTGGACCTATACACACACGCGTATAGTTCTCGTGTTATGAATTGCGAAAGAAAGTGGACATGTGAGTCGAACTGATACAACTAAATGTCTTCTTCATATGTGTCTATCTCATCACATAAATTTTAAAGTCATTTGGTCCTAAACTCAGCTTGGAGAAGGTTTTGGTAAGATTGGCGTTCTTGTCACGTGAGCATCTTAAGCAAAGTAATAAGTTATGGCCATAGTTATATTTGAACGGTGAAATAGGTTAAAAATCAATGTGCTGTCTCCTATATTTACCTTTTTTTTATCAAACTAGTCTTTCACTTTTATTTTTGTTTCCCATCTATCTTTTTTGTTTGAGAAATTTGTACGATTAGTCTCCGCACATGTAAACCATTTAAAAATTGACACGTGACACTTAAATCTCAAGTTTTGTATCATTTTTGGTCCAAAAGTCCCAAGTTTTGTGACATTTTTGGTTTCCCATAATGTACGGGGAACTAATCGTACAAATTTCTCAAACGAAAGCAATGGCTGGAAGACAAAAATGAAGATGAATGACTAGTTTGATAGAAGAGATAAACATGAAGGACTAACAATAATTTTTAGCCGATGAATTGTTATCTCTTTAAACTCGATTTTTAATTATATATATGTTTTGTTTTAATTTTTTTTAAAATCAACTCCGTAACCTACTTAATCTATTATTTATAAATTTTAAAAACCTAAACATATAATTTAATATATAAATAAATAAATAAGATCATATCCATTTAATGTCTTACAACAATTTAAATTTATATATTTTTAAATAATTTTACAAAAACTTCAACGAATTACAAATAACTTCTCAATAACTACCAGTTATACGTAAGCCAATACCAGTGTATAGGCAAGTTCAAGTGGTGCACTTTTTATAATTTTCGATGATCGTCATTATAATAATTTTGTCTATTTTTTTGAATTGGAAACAAACTTCATAGATCTTGATAACAATATATTAAATTAATTGTTAAACATCCAAGATCAGTTCAGAGTGATATTTCTATTTGGTATAAAGTCTTATACTGTAAAATCATTTTTTTACACATTCAACAACTGTTACAAGAAATATATATGATATTTTTGTTTTTTTTAAATATAACACATTTTGCATTAGAAACTAGAATTGTAAAAAAACATTCTCGATTAGTACACTACATTCAAATTTGATCTAAAATTTATTGATGCGGAATCATTTTCACAACTTGGATGACTATTACGGAAAATATCATAACTTTATCTAACCTTTTTATTTTAATATGATATTAATCAGACGTGTAGATCTTTACAAGAACGTATAAAATTAGAATTTAAACATTATAAATCAGCACCAAATTGAATTTTAATTTGATTCTAAATTTGTTAATATAAAATTGAGTTTTGACACATTCAACAAATGCTACGAGAAATAGCTATTTTATTTTAATATGATAATTTTTCTATTTGAAACTAGATTCCTAGATATTTGCTACTATATAAGAAATTAAATTTTATACATTTCCATTTAAACTTAAGTCGGCTCCGAATGAACCGAAAAATAATCGGTTTTATCCAAATGAGTCTTCAACAATACACTAAAAGCTAAATCTATCGCATTTCTAACCTAACATTAGTTAAATAGGGTCACGTCTAGATTGATTAGGATTTCAAACAAAACTACAAATGAAGAAAATAAAATTTAATTTTAACTTATGAAGCATAAATGCTCTTCATTATAATCATGAGTGAGTTTTTTTACCACCAAAACAAAAAAGAAAAGTCGTTGTTGGGATATCCCAAAGTATAAGAAAAAATATTTTGGTGATTAAAATTGGAGATAATTTTTGGACAGAAGAAAGTCAATGTGTCTTAAATTTAGGGATAACATTTTTGTTGGTCGTATAATTTGTCTCTAACTTATAGATATGAGTTGTTTAAAAAATAAACATTGAAATTTTTTAAATAAACTTTGTTATATAAATAAAATTTACCCACTCACTAATGAAATTAACTTATGAACTATTCAAAGATTTAACAAATAATTTCAAAAACGACTATAACATTCATGGTTGTTTATGCTATTTTCTTTGTAATACCTTTGTAATATAATCTCTTATCAAACTTGTTAAATTTTTTCATGGAGTAAAATATGTTATTATCCTTCCAATGAAAACAAATTTAGTAAATTTCTCATCTTATTCATATTACCATAATTCATTCGAAAACATTAACTTTTTAAATTCCTCATTTATAATCGATTCTCTTTATTTTTCCAATTCTAACATCGGATAGTCAAGGTAAAAAAATAATTTTTCCATTTTTTTATTTTTAGTTTATTATATATTTTTAATTAGATTTGATTTTTGTGAGCGGTATTTTCTAAGGTTTGAATAACTATCTAAAAGTTATAATAATAATAATATAATGTTATTACGTTAAGATATTTTAGAGAAATTGATTTATAATTATGAATTTCTAGAGTTAGATTGTAGGTTGATTACAACATGAGTATTGATTTATGTTATTAGAGTATTTGGCTGCGTTCGTGTTTTTGCATATATTATTTCGAAACATTATTCTAGAATCAATTGTGTTAAAAAAACAATAGTTGATTATGAGACACTATCTTAGAATAATTTATTTTTTTACATAATAAACTAATTCTGATACACCATCTTTAAAAAAATTCAAGATAATATTTTAAAATTAGATGTATTTTTTAAAAACATTTAGCATGCATCTCTAGTTAAGTTGTTTTTTCAATAACTATTTTCTTTATCATATTTTGTATTTTAATAGGATGCCACCTAAATGTTTTATGAAGTGTTCATTTAGAACATCAACTTATTGTGCTCAAGAGCTCAAGCCACACGTCTTACTGCTATGGCTTCTGAAACACGATGAACCGTTATGGTCGAGAGATCTATCTCCAAAGCCTTCCGATTCATCCTCATACAAAGAAGAAGTACATGTTAATGGTCGAGACAAATGCTGCAATCGTTGTGTTCACAAACGAATTCAAATATGTTCCAAAATATTATAAAAAGTTCTACAAACACACTATATACCATGTACACCATAAATGGGTAAATATATTTATTTTTACTTATATTATGTTCGATGATACTGTTTTAATTTATTGATTCATTTTTTTAGCAATCGGCAATATTTACTTTCTATTTTATATTGTATGGAATAATGGTTACCATTTGGTACTTAAAAACCAAAAATAAGTACACGCCATTACCATAAATACTATTTTGGTCTATTGTTTGAGACACTTTTGAATTGATATACGAACACGCCTCTCGCAATTTATTTTATTAAAATGAATACATTCAGAGAAAAATATTTTTTACTTCTCACATGGTGGGATAACGTTGATATTGGATGACCTAGTTATCACTACTCGTCTTCCAATAAAAAAGAATTTTGTCCAATTAGATTATAAGAAAGATAGAATTAATTTAGGGCCAAGTTGGTACATAAAGGCCTCTGAGTATCTGTATGAGTAGCTAGAGAAGAGCTTGAGTATTGCAAAGTTTAAATATCTTAACTAAGATACTTTTACTCATGGACCCTTCTAACGATGAAAATCCATGATTAAGGTACATTGATATTGATCGTTGTGCACGAGCATATCTCTCTCTTTTATTTGGTCATGCATTTTCTCAAATAATAATGAAAATTAAATAAAAGATGAATGATTATATATCATTCTAAATTTAAAAGGATTGGGTGACTACTCTCGCGGATGGACATTCTAGTAAAATTATATTACGAGCTACGTGCAACATTTTACATTAAAAAAATAAAGTGCAAATTTATTTATGTTTTACAGTGTTAGATATATGATGACAACAATTGTTTAACAACAATATTAGTAAGGGTTCATTTGATATATATCTGTGGGCAACACCAAAGTGATAAGACTATATACTATAGTTTGAATATGTTCCTTATTTAGACGAAGTAAGTAAAACTAATAAAGTGATAAAATATAGGTAATACAAAGGATCAACAATTTTAAATGGATTATCACGAGGGTATAAAGTAGAGCAAGGTGAGGGTCATATTCAGAAATATGAGGATGACCATATGTCGAGGCTCATATTCAGGATTATGGCTATAGTCAAATTAAAAGTTATGACAATGAATAAAATCAGAGTTATGAGGAGAAAAAAAATCAGAGTTTTGATGATGTTCGTATTTAGAGTTATGACGAGGGTCACGTCAGAGTTATGATGAGATATGTATGAAGAATCAAGACGAGCACGTGGAAAGATAGTTATATGGTTATAATTGTATATACATGTGTCATTATATAAGAGGTTATTAAAAAAATTAGATGGTTATAACAGAATGACACATGTAAATTGGTGATCGGGAATTGAAAGGATTATTCTATGAATTCATTCGATTCAATGCATTCTAGTGATTGTTCGGGGAATAGATTTGAATTTACGTGTTGATAAATAAACTTCAGCGCTTATAAATAATTTTTTTGGTATGTCATATGGTACTTATAATACAAATGGATTAGAACAAAGAACTCATGAGATGGTTGTAACTGATCGTAATCAATCGATCAGTATGATGTCTAATGCTCATGATGGGGTTGATCATGTTCAGGATGGTTCTCAAGATGCAACAATTTTTGCGTAATGTTTTGTTTATCCTACTGTGTAGGGATAAATCTCACTAATATCCGCGACTCCTTCTAGTATTCAATTTTATAAATCTAAGATTGAGGAGTTTAAATATGAACATATTAAAAATAATCGTTTACAAGTTGAAAGGGATCATAAAGCTAAAGAAAGATAAGAAAAATTAGTATAAGCTTTGCAACTTTTGATTAAAAAATTATATCAAAGGGTAAAGGGAAACATATAGTAACTAAGTAAGGTTATGATGCAAGTTGCACCAAAATATTTAAAGAAACATAGGTAACATTTAGGCGTGAGGATAAAGAAGAGGAAAAGTAGATGGATGAATATGAAGATAATAAAAAAAGAAAAGGTAAGTTGGATTTTATTGATTATGAAGGCTAGTTAAGTTGTGTTGAATCAAATAAGAGTAAAGGAAATAAAGTAGCATTGTATAATGAAAATAGGCGAAAATGGTGGATAGCATGCTCCAAGAATCTCGTTTTTTCCCTAGATGTTTTAAAGGAAAAACTGGCAAGAAAGTTTTATCCATATTGTATGAAACATTATGATAGTTTAGGTGATCTTAAGCATCATTTGTAGCAATTCATAAATATGATGATGGGATTTAACGTGAATGATATCTTACTGTGCAGAGATTTCGTGGTAATATTTAAAGGAAATGCGTTTGATTGGTTTAATGTTTTGTCTAAAAAGACAATTAAAAACTTTGAGGGACTTTGGCATGCTCTTAGAAATCGTCTTGTTGGTAATTGAGCTTATAAGAATGAATGATATTTTATAATTAATTTGCACCAGAGCAAGGGTGAAATATTTAAAACTTATATTCAAGGGTTTGTCCGTGAATTAGATGCTTTGGGAACGTGTAAGGAAGATGTAGTTGTGAATGAATTCAAAAAAAGTTTGACTTTGGAAGGAAAATATTGCGAAGATCTCTTCAGATTCCCCGTTGGTACAATGTGATATATGTTTCTAAGGATGGGTCAATTTATTAGGTTTGAAGAGTCGAGAACTGGAGCTTATGGTTATCCAAAATTTCAAGATTTAAAAGCTTTAATGTCGAATTAGAAAAAAGTTATTAAAATAAAACGTGATGATGTCGTGAAAGTTCTTTTGAATATATTAAGGTTTCCGTATTATGATAATCTAACCTTAATATATACTCCTCAAACCGATAATGTTTTTACTATTTTTGATAAGATGAAGGAAAAAACAAATTCCAAACCACCTCTTTAAATATTAGCTCCATATAACAAAAGACCTAAAAGATGTTTTTTGCCTACCTTGATAGATAATGATGAGTTGATTGAATTTGTTAAAAGAAAAGTGAGGAAAATAATGATGCAAAAGTAATGAAGTACGTCAAAAAGAGGATCTTGAAGGAAAAAAGATGATGAGAGGAAGCAATGGTTACATACTATCTAAGGTGGTGACACGTTGTCTAGAATGAACTCAAGTTCGAGAAAAAGGTATAAGAAGGATTTAAATGTTCATTTAGTTGAAGAGTCCTCATACCATTGTTATAGAGAGCCGATCACTGTTTTATCTTTTACTAATAATGATTTAAGAGGCGTTGTTAGTCCTCATAACGATTCATTCATCATTAGTTTTTATTTTTCAAATGTTATGGTTGGTGTGGATAATTTTAGTCTGATGGTAATTTGGTCAGGAGTTTTGTGGTGTTTCAAAAGTATTTAATGTTTAAGTAGTTTGTAGTGAGAGATTTAAGCTACCTGGTTGTATTAAATGTTCATTACCCTCATTAATGAAAGTGGTTGGGTATTTATACCCTTAATTATGGGCCACATGGGCTTTCGGGTCATACTTATGAAATCGGGTCGAGTTCAAAAACTTATTAGTTTATTAAGCTGCTTAGCAGTTAGCTTAGTCAAAAGTGATTAGCTTTTAATACTTTAGTCATGTTCGGATGGTTCGGTGGGTGATTTTTGTCTGAATTGCCCCTGTCCGGTTTCTACAGTGAGGGGTGAAAATATCAGGACTCATCAGTAGCCCCCATTTTAGGTTTTGTTCAAAGGCCTTTGTTAAGACCTAAAAGATACCCTTTGAGCACTCGTGACATTGTCCGGAGGGATTTCGAATTGAGTAAAGGACTTATCCGGACTAAAAAACTCTTTAAATGCTCAAAGTTTTTGCCATGGATCATGGGACACGTGTCCCCTTCTGATTCGCCTCACCAGCCGTTTTTCTCCTAGAACGACGCTCTCACTCATTTCGAAAAGCAACCTCTTCAATTAATGTTGGTGACATTAGCGTCGATTTTAATCATTACTTCCATCTTTTCGTATTCTCCTAGGTTTCTGGGTATCTTTTTGTCTCTTTAGTATAAATTACCTTATTTTTCATTGTTTTACCATCTTCATCACTCTTTCACTCATTTTCTTCAAAGCTTTCATCTCTATTTTCAAAACCCTTTTTGGTGTAAGTTTGTGTTTACAGCAAGAAACGCACTTGTTAAAAGGTCGGTGGCTTAATCTTTCGGAGTTAGAGAAAGCACAGAGAGTCGAACGAGAAATGCGCACTGCTGCAGGCCTTCCAGTTTCTCCCAATCTTATCAGCAAAAACCTTGTTCACTAACCTCTGATAGGTAGCCCCAACATTTTTTAACCCAAATGATATCACCTTGTAACCATGAAGGCCCCTATCAGTAACAAATGTAGTGTGTTCTTGATCCTTCGGATCTACTTGAATCTGATTATACCCAGAGAAAGTATCCATAAAGGATAATAGCTTGTTCCCAGATGTGGAGTCCACCAATTGATCAATTCGGGGGACCGGATACAGGTCTTTTGGGCAAACTCTATTGAGATCTGTGATATCGATGCACATACGCCACTTTCCATTTTTCTTCTTCACTAACACTGGATTGGCTGTCCATAAAGGGTACTGGGATTCCTTTATGTGCCCCATCTTAGTAAGCCGGTCAACCTCTTCAACTATGACATCAGTTTTTTGCTTTGAAAAAGCTCTCCTCTTTTGTACAACAGGTGATATATCCCTCCGGATGGACAGTTGGTGTGATATAATATCTGCTGGTACTCCAGTTACATCAGCATTGCACCAAGAAAAAACATACTGATGGTCTTTCAAAAAAGCTAACACTTTACTCTTTAATTCCGATGTCATCTTGGACCCGATCTTGACACTTCTTCCTTCATCCAAAAAGTGAGTTTCAACCTCTTCGATTGGTATTAAAACGCCAGGGGTATCTCTAGGGTCATCAATTTCACCCTCTCCCCTAGAGGGCCCCTCAAATTGCTAATTCTCACTGATCCGAACGACCCCTAAAGTTCGAGGGGCAAGAGCTGTTGCATAATAAGCCCTTGCTACCTTTCGACTGCTTCGGACAACTCCCACTTGTCCTTATACAGCGTATTTTAAACATTGGTGGACGGTTGAAGCCACAACATGCATCCTGGACAGCCAAGATCTCCCCAAAATGGCATTGTAACATGTGGGACAATCCACGACAATAAAGAGTATTCTGACCATCTTCTTAAAAGGCCCCTTGCCCAACAAAACCTCCTCTTCAAACTCCCCAATTACATCAGCTGAGCTTCCAGTGAAACCCACTATTGATCTGTTCGAATGCTGAATCACTGCTGGATTCTTCATTTGTTTATAAGAAGTTAAAAAGAGGATATTGGACGTACTGCCGGTGTCCACCAAAATTCGTTTAATGTCATTGTTCCCAATGGATGCTCATATGACAACAGCATCTTCAAGGGGACCAACTATGTCCCTCAAGTCATCTTTATCAAAAACAATGAAGGGAAATGGAATTTGAGATTGATAGGAAGTCATGCCTCCTTCCAGTGGGGTAGCTAAAGTATGAACATGCCTCTTTCTCGAAGAAGTAGTTGGTGCAGTCATGGTGTCTCCCCCAAATATTGTAAGTGACTCAAAAACGCTGATGAGTCCGGACACCGTCTTACAGCGTTCTGTGATAACGCCCACCTTATTTCGGGTTGGATCAGGATCCGAATATTCTGACTCTACATCAAACCTTTCAATTATCACCATAGCCCCATCCGGAGCCGATGCCCCTGCATTATTTGGGCCAGTCTGATGAGCATTATCAGGCATATTTCCACTTCTTCTTTTAATATAAGCCCCCAACTTCCCTCTCTCAATCAAATTCTGCACTTCTTGTTTCAACGCGATGCAATCTTCAGTGGTATGGCTAGTATCATGATGATACTGACAAAAACAATTATTACGACTTTCCCTGGGAGATTGTAATGCATCCGGCTTTCTGAAATGTATTTCGTCTTTTGTTTTATCATAAATGGTGGCTACATTTTCTTTCAACTCAGCAAACCACTCCGGTTGGACCTAAGGTCCTCGCTTATTTCTAGATTACTGGCTCTGAGCTGGTGCAGCTGGGTGGGATTGAGCCTTGGCCCTATTATGACCCTGTCCGACTTTCTTGGCCTTGTACCCGGACTGATTCTGGTTTTGATTTGGTACAGCTGAGGCATACCTCACTTGCCGGTGCACCCTGGTTTTCTTTGTTTTATCCACATTAATCTGTTTGCCGACCCGATTTAGTAAACCACCGCATGCCATGGCCTTTTTCCTGGTTACTGAATCAGCCAAATTGCCAGGGTTCAAACCCTGCCTCAGAGAAGCTATTGCTACTTGTTCAAAGTAGTCAGCTAATCCATTTTTTGTGTTCACAAAACGACTTATGTATTCCTTCAAAGATTCGTTTGGTTCTTGGGCACAATGGATAATAGTGTCTCCATTGCCCTTCACTTCTTTACTTCCAACGAACTGCCTCCGGAAGGCCACCCAAAAAGTATCAAAATTTCTGATGCAGCCCTGTGGCAGACTATTGTACCACTTCAGAGCATTCCCCGTAAAATACTGGGAGAACGCTCGACAAAGTAACTTATCATCATCGTCAAAATTCATCATAATTTTTTTGAATTGCTCTAGATGGTTATCTGGATTTTTAATCCCATCATATTTGTCCATCTTTGTGTTGTCAAACCTCTTAAGAAGGTTCCCGGACAGTATCTTGGAGGACAATGGAGATTGTCTCCAATTCCGGCCACGACTAAACACAGTATCTTCGTTGGGAGTTGCAAAGAAACATGGTTCATCATGAAAGGCAAAAGGATCCATCAATAACCGGTCTACATGTCTCCGGCCATGGATGTGATTATGAGACAACCCTTTACCCAGATGCCTCTTCAACCTTCCATGCCTGCCCATTTTTCTTGAATATTTTTAGACCAACTTCTGTTTCTTCTTAGAACGGGCTTCATCGCTGCTGGATGATAGAGATTCTTTAGCTCCGTCTTCATTCAGGAGCTACTAGAAGATTTTGAGTCTCAATCTGAGCTCTCCACCGGTTTAGACCGGTGAGACTTCTTTGAGATAACATGAGTCTTTTTTGTGCTCACATGAGTCTTTGATGGCTCATGCTCTCTAGGATTGTCAGTGTGGTTAACTGCTCATACTTTTGACTTTTCTTTCAAAACCATCTCCGCCCTTTTAGCAGCCGTCAAGGCTTCTATCTCAACTTTTAGCCTGTCTAGCTCCTCGATCGTATATTCATCATTTTCTCCCACCACTTCTGCCAAAGATGATGGCACTTCCTGCTCGTCCGGATTCATCCGAACTAGTTTTTCTTGATGGTTTCAAATGCTAGATTCAAGCACCTTCTTCTCCCACTGTGGTCGCCAATTTGGTGTGGATAATTTTAGTCTGAGGGTAATTTGGCATGAGTTTTGTGGTGTTTCAAAGGTATTTAATGTTTAAGTAGTTTGTAGTGAGATATTTGAGCTGCCTGGTTGTATTAACTGTTCATTACCCTTATTGATGAAAGTGGTTGGGTATTTATACCCTTAATTATGGGCCACATGGGCTTCCGGGCCATACTTATGAAACCGGGTCGAGTTCAAAAACCCATTAGTTTATTAAGCTGATTAGCAGCTAGCTTAGTCAAAAAGTGATTAGCTTTTAATTCTTTAGTCCTGTTCGGATGGTTCAGTGGGTGGTTTTTGTCTGAATTGCCCCTGTCCGGTTTCTACAGTGAGTGGTGAAAATATCTGGACTCATCAATGGTTACTCATGTTTTGATTTATAATGGAAGTTTGACTAATATTATATTCAAGAGAATTTATGATAAGATGGTTGGTGCCTCCGTACAAGCGAATAGACATGTAATTAGTTAGTTATGAAGGTAAATTTTCTAATTTCGTCGAGAGAGATTGAGCTTTCAGTAACTATTGGGTATGGTAATATCAAATAAACCGTGACAACTTTGTTCATGTTAAGTGATGTTCCAAGCCCTTATAATGCGATTATGGGCAGACCATGGTTGCATAAAATAAAACTGCTACTTTATCTTTTTTGTTGTGTCTTAAGTATCTAGTTTGAAATTTTATGGGAGTTAATAGAGGAAGTCAAAGAGTGGCGAAAATTTGTATCCAATCTTTTTGGATCCTCCAAAGTTAGCCCCATAGAAATTAGACGTGAGGTGATTAGTTGGAAAAGGAGGTTATGGATCCGAGAAGGGATGTGCAATGTGATGAGTATTTGGAAAAGATGGTTGAAGAAGAATTTTTGAATGTATGATTGGTTAAGGTTGGAAGTCAATTAAGTCAAAGTTTTTAAAGTAAACTTGTGAATTTATTGAGAGAAAATTTAGATATTTTTGCTTAAAATGTTGATGAATTTACTGAGATAAGTTCGTCATTTATTTCTCATAAATTGATAATTGATTGAAGACTAAGGCCGATTCGTCAAAAGTGAAGGGTTTTTTCTCAAAAAAGGAAGAGGATATCGTCAATAAGGTAAAAATGATGAAGCTCGGTCATATAAAGGATCCAAAGTATTAGACATAGGTAACTAATTCGGTTTTGGTTAAGAAGAAGAATGGGCAATATAGAATGTGTATGGATTTTACTAATTTTAATAAGGTTTTCCTAAAGTACATTTCTTTGGCCCCGAATTGATCAACTGGTTGATGCAATTGCTGGTCATGAATTCCTATCATTTATGGACACATATTAGTGGTATAATTAAATTCAGATGCATCTGGATGATGAAGAACATAATGTTTTTCAAACACAGAAGGGTGTGCATTTTTATAAGGTAATACCTTTTTGTATGATGAACAATAGATCGACTTATGAAAGACTGGTTAATCAATGTTTTAGAATAAGTTGAGAAATAATATGGAAGTGTAAATTGATGATATGATTATTATTCTAAATCATAGAATTTTGTATTATTTAGAGGAATATAATATTGAAAGAAAACAAATCATTCCGTATTTAACTAAAGAGCGTCGAGTCCAGGCTCAACTTAGAGCACAACATTAAAATAGTCTAATGAAAAGCTGATTTGATTTGAAATTTAAGCCAAGAATTTTGTAAGATTATTATTTATTTGTTATTTTTTTTGAAGGGATAAAATATAAAATAACAAGAAATCTAGCTCAAAACTTGGAGGAGCCATACAAGGTTGTTTCTAAAGGGCATCATTGAGCATATATATTACAAGATATGAGTTGTAACATTTTTAACTATTCAACATTTGGAGATATATAAAGGAAATTTGTAAGTTAGTCAAATCAATGACTATGATTAATTAACCAAGCCTAAAATTAGAATATTAAAAGGTTACGCAAGTGGTCATATTGTATCGTGACGTCATAGTCAAATCAGTAATTATGGTTGATAATTTAAGTATGAGGTTTAAAAAATATAATATAATGTTACGCAAATGACCATACTGCCTCGTGACATAATATTCAAAATCACGATTATAGTTGATAAACCAAAGCTAAATCTTATAGTCGAAAGGAGATGCAAGTAACCATACTGAGTCTTGACGTACAATGTCAAAGATATATACCGATCCCACAATAAAAATAAAATATATGAGTATGTTGTCAAATTAAGTTAAGTGAAGATAAAAAAATATATGTTATTCCCATTAACTAATTCATCAAATTAGTAAGTATGAGGTAGGAAATTCTTATCATATATAAAAGTCTCGTAAAAAACATAAATATAAGGAAAACAAAGATAAAAGTCTCGTAAAAACATACTCATAAAACGAATGGAGATAAAGATAAAAAGGAAATTGTTGCTATGAAAATTAATCATGTTTAACAAAGTTGAATATAAAATAATAGACCACTATAGGAAATTTAAAATACATACACGTTCTTCAAAAATATCTTAAAAACAACTTTAAAATTGATAAAATATTTAATTATGTTACCATTCCGTCTTTGTTCTTGTTCTTGTTGATAACGGTCGGGTGGAAAAAGTTCAAATTGAGGGGATTTATTATGTTATTTATTTGGTTACCTTTTGTTGCTAGATTGAATTTCATAAGTGTTAGCTTAATTAACTTTATCTTTGTTAGCAGGGACTGTATCAAAAACAATTATACACTTATTTGTTTTACCATATTTATCCTTCACAGTTGATAGCTCAAGATGTATGTTAAAGAGTTCGTCTTTAGGTAATAATTTATCCATGTCACCTAACTGAATATTAGGATTTACATATACAATTGACAAGATTATTTTTACTCTTTTTAATTAAAACATCGACAATAATAAAAGTGCCTTATTAATTCTCAGTTATAATTTTGAAAATATTACTCTCGGTATCTTCTGAAATCGTTTTAATTTCTCCAACTGTTGTTTTTTTTAAATAAATAAAACTTTCTTGAGTAATTTTAATTTATGATTTTATAGTAGAGATTCGAGAAGTTAGAGTTTCGATTAATATAGTAGTATTTTGAGAGATCATGTTGGTGTTTATTGGTGAGGATAATTTGTGATGAAAGGGTCCTTTGGAAAGTTTGTGAATTTAATCTTATTATTTAGGTAGTGAGTAATGAGATAAATGAGGTGTGTTCTTGTATTTAATGTTTTCTAGCAAAAGTCCATCTTATTAAATGTAGTTGGTTGGGGTATTTATACTAGTTCTTTAAACGATGGGCTTTATGGATCAGATCTTGGATCCGGTTTAGTGTTAGCACACAGCTGAGTCCCGCATTATTTGTTTGGATTATTTTTAGTTTCTCTGGTCTAAGTTATACTCTAACTGCCCCTCCAGTTTTCATAGGGATGTTCTTCCAAAAATTTAAGATCCTATCAGTAGCCCCTTTATATCCTTCAAAAAATGTTTTGGAAGAGCTAACTTATTTATCGACAGAACACGGGTCGGATCCGAAGGGGTTTGTTTTTGTAAATAAAAAAGTAACGGTCAGAAAACTGAAAGTTGACACGTGTCACGTTTTGATTAAACCTCTCAGCCGTTTTTCTTGTTTGGGAGTTGTACCTACTTTTAAAAAGTGATTAAAGTAGGCTTAATAGCCCCTAATCATTGTTCGAACCGCTTCATCTTCCTCATAAGTAACACTCAAGTGGTTTTACTCCTTATTTAAACACATTTTACTTTTTAGTTTTTTATAACTAGAAATCTTTTCTAGAGAGAGAAAGCTTGAGATTTTGATTTCTCTTTGTCTTTGAGAGGTTATATGTGCACTGCTAGAACAACTATGATTAAATGAGGTTGGTTGAATCTATCAAACCTAGAAAGAGCAAGAAAAGAAGCAAGAAATGAGGAAAAAATACAGTCGGACTCCCCGTTTTCCCTGGTGGAGTAGTCAGCCTAGTGGTTCCAGGACCTGATAAAAGCACATCATCTCATCATGCATCGGTATCGAGAAAACCATCTTTCATTCCTACCTTATCTACTTTAGAATTTGAACCCTCAGTTCAAGCGTCTTTAAATTCTACTCCTAAGAGAAAAACTATTTCTAGGGAAACCATCATCCTTTATAGCCATGGTATTAGAGGCAAAATAAATCACACCTCAAAGAGTTACTCGACTCTCTAAATCTAAAAGAAACCCTTCCTCATCCAAAAATGTCTGTTCGGATGCCTTAAAACCTATTGCTCAATCCTCAATTAATCAGGATAACACGTCCATTCTTGGTGAGGCCACTCAAATTGAAAAAGTGGTCACTCACGCTAGGCCAACTGATTATATCAGATGAACATGATAAGGATCTTTGGGACATGCCTTATTAAGATCATTGAAGTCAATATACATGCGCCACTTGCCATTCTTTTTCTTGACCAAAACAGGGTTAGCAGTCCATAATGGGTATTGGGATTCTTTGATGTGGCCCATCTTGGTCAGCCGATCAACTTCTTGCATAATAACATCTGTTATTTCTTTGGAAATGACTTTCTTCTTTGTACAACCGGTCCAACATTAGTTCATACTGAAAATTTATGACAAATTACCTCACCAAGCACTCCGGTTACATCATCATTGCACCATGCAAATACATGTGAATTATCCAACAAAAAAGATAACAACCTTTGTTTCAAAATTGGTGGCAACTTAGTACCAATTTTAACATTTTTTCCCTTGGCCAATGAATAGATTTCATCTTTTTCTAAAGGTATTATAACACTAGGAGCCTACTTATTCTCATTGATGGAAGGCTCCAATGACTTCTATTCTTTGTTAACTTTGGCCGCCTTCAAAGACTTCGAGGCAAGGGCTGTTACATAGCACTCTCTTGCTACTTTCTGACTACTTTGGACAACACCCACTTGTGTCCCAACAACATATTTAAGCACTGATGGATAATCGAAGCTACATCATGCATCTCGGAGAGCCAAGATCTCCCAAATATATCATTATAAGAGGTAGGGCAGCCAACCACAACAAATAACACTTTTACTGTTTTCTTGAAAGACCCTCTACCCAACAATACCTCCTCCTCAAATTCTCCGATTACATTTGTTGAACTCCCAGTGAATCCTACAATAGTTCTTCTCGAACATTGAATAACTGAGGGATTGTTCATCTGTTTATAAGTATTCAAAAATAATATGTTTGTTGAACTTCCCGTATCAATTAGGATTCAGCGCACATCATTCCCTCTTATTGACGCCCCTATCACCACGACGTCTTCATGAGGTCCATCAATATCCCTTAAGCCATCATCATCAAAAACTATGAAATGAGCTGGAGTTTGCTATAGATATGTGGACATTCTCCTATCTAATTGAGTTGTCAAGCTATTGGCATGTCTTTTTCTCAAATAACTTGAAGGTGTAGTCATAGTATCTCCGCTAAATATGGTTAAGGAGTCAAAATATTTAACCAGATGAAATACAACTGGAGTCTTGTCTGATGAGATCATATATTTTAGCTATTGTGTCCTGAATTAATCTAAAGGGAAGTTCGGACCATAACCACTATTATAAAACTCTGAACAGGACATATGTAATAAATGCTGACTAAGCTAGTTGCTGGTCACTTCAAACCAGATTACTAATGGGTCCTTAAACTTGACACAACTTCACATTCCGACCCAATAAGCCAATGGGTCAGTAATTAAGTATAGATACCCCAATCACTTCCATTAATAAGGGTAATCATACTTTAGTACTAGCACACAACTTAGTTATCTTACTATTCACTACTCTAAACACTAAATTCCACAATACATCCAAAACATTTTACAAAATTCCCCTCAAACAGAAATAGACCATACAAAATTGGCAACCACAGTGGGAGCACAACGGTGCCTAAATTTCACAATTCGAAACCAGTAAGAAACGTCCTTCGGATGGATCCAAATGAGCAGAATATTCCACCTTCTGAGGTGGAAGGTGCAAGGAAAAATAAGAAGTATACTATCAAAGAGCGAGTCCAGCTGAGAGCTGAAATAGAGGTGCTGAGAGCAATAAAACAAGTAGAAAAATGAGTTAAGGAAACGTCCAGAGCGTCAGTACTTCACCACACCAACACTCCTGGAGAAAACAAGTAGTCTTTGAAAACCCATCTCAGTTCCAAGAAGATACACCGGTCTAAGCCTGTTGAGATTTCTGCATCTGAGTCCTCTAGCAGCTCATCAAATGAGACAGAACTTGAAGAATCATTATCCTCAAGTAGTGATGAGGGAATATCTAAAAAGAAAATGAGTTTGACTAAAAAACATTCAAGAAAGAGGGATAGACATGGAAGGCTTAAGAAGCACCATGATAAGGGTAAAGGGTCAGCTCACAAGCATATTGATCAGTTGCTGATTGGTCCCTTTACCTTTCAGTTGGAACCGAGTATTTTTGCAACCCCTAATGAAGATACTGTTTTCAGTCGTAGCAAAAATTGGAGGCAATCGCCTTTGTGCGCAAAAATACTCTCCAGACATCTTCTTAAAAGGTTTGATAGCTCCAAGATGGAGAAATACTATGAGAATCCAACTCCTGACAACCATCTGGAACAGTTTAAAAAAATTATGATGAATTTTGACGACAATAACAAACTATTGTGTAGGGCCTTCTGCTAAACCTTCACAGGAAGTGCCCTCAAATGGTACAACAGTCTCCCTCAATGGTTTATAATAAATGTTGATACGTTCCGGAGGCAATTTGTTTGAAGTAAAGAACTCAAGGGTAATGGGGACACCATTATCCATTGTTCTCAGGAACCGAACAAGTCCTTCAAGGAGTACATTAATCGTTTTTTGAATACAAAGAATGGGCTAGCAGAATTCTTTGTTCAAGTTGAAATTCCTTCTCTTAGAAAAGTTTTAAATCCACGAAATCTAGCCGATTTGGTAACTCGAAAGAAGGATAGGACCTGGGGTGGTTTGTTGAATCATGTGGGAAAGCAAATCAATGTAGAGGATACCAAGAAAATCATAGTACAACGAAAAGTGAAATCTAATACTACAACAAAAACTCTACCAGCTACTAACCAATCGGGTTATAGGGCAAAGGAGACTGGACAGGGGTCTAACCAGTCCTGGCAGAATCAGTCCAACCAAACTCAGAGCCAACAAACCAGAAGTAAGAGGGGCCCCTTGGTTCAGCCTGAGTAGTTTGCTGAGTTGGGGGAGAGTGTGGCTACTATATATGACAAGACTAAGAACGAGGTGCATTTTAGAAAGCCAGCAGCGCTACAGTCCCCTAGAGAAAACCGGAGCACTCTCTTCTGCCAATACCACAAATATATAGGTCATGATACTCACGATTGTATAGCCTTGGAGTAGAAAGTCCATAACCTCTTTGAAAGAGGCAATCTGGAAGCCTACTTTAAAAAGCAAGGTGGAAGCAGACCAGATAATGCGCAGACCAATGCCCCCCGGACGGGTCCTTCGAACAATCCTGGGACATCTACACAAGAGAGTGCAATGCTAATTGTTGAAATATTTGATGTAGACTTTGAGTATCTGGATCCAGATGCAAGTCGAAATCACGTGAGGGTGATAACACACAAAACCAAAACATTTTCCGGACTGATGAGCTTTTTTGAGTCACTAACTATTTTGGAAGAGATAGAGTGACTGCGCCTTCTACTTCGTCAAGGAAGAGGCATGTCCACAATTTTCCACCCAGTTGGATGGTGGAATGTCCACCTACCAATGTCAATCCCTATCCCTATTTATAGTTTTTGATGAGGATAACCCGAGGGAAATTGCGGGACCTCATGAAGATGTGGTGGTAATAGGAGCTTCAATAGGGAGAAACGACATACGCCGAATTCTGATTGATACAGACAGTTCGGCAAACATCCTGTTCTTAAGCTCTTACAAACAAATGAGAAACCTTTCGGTTATACAACGTTCAAACGGAACCATTGTAGGTTTCACATGAAGTTCTGCAGATGTGATCGGGGAGTTCGAAGAGGAAGTATTGTTGGGCAAGGGACCCTTTAATAAGATGGTAAGAGTGCTGTTTGTTATGATAGATTGCCCAACATCGTACAATTCAATATTTGGGAGGTCTTGGCTCTCCAGAATGCATGTTGTGGCCTCTAAGCTCTACCAATGTTTGAAGTATGATGTCCATGGACAAGTAGGTATTGTCCGGAGCAGTCAGAAGATAGTCAGGGAATGCTATGCAATAACCCTTGCCCCTAAAACTCTAGGGGCAGTCAGAATTAAAAAATATTAGCAGCTATTAGAGCCTTTTGAATGGTGCAACAATGATGATACTGAAGTGCTAGGAGATATTATCTCTCATAAATTATCAATCCAGAGTGATATTGCACCCGTTGTATAGAAGATGAGGTCTTTTTCTAAGGATGTGATTGTCCAAGAAGTTGACTGTTTAACCAAGATGGGTCACATTAATGGATCTCAGTACTCTTTGTGGACTGCCAATCCTGTGTTACTCAAGAAAAAGAATGGTAAGTGGTGTATGTGCATTGATTTCATTGACCTCAATACGGCATGCCCTAAGGATCTTTATCCTGTTCCTCGGATATATTAGTTGGTGGATTCTACCTCTGGAAACAAACTATTGTCCTTTATAGATTCCTTCTTGGGTTACAACAGATGCAAGTAGATTCGAATGATCAAGATTACTATACTTTCATCACAGCCAAAGGTCTTTATTGTTATAAGGTGATGTCGTTCGGATTGAAAAATGATGGGGCCACTTATCAGAGGCTGGTGAATAAAGCTTTTGTTAATCATATTGGTAGAAATATGGAGGTTTACATAGATGATATGATGGTTAAGAGCTTGGAGGAAGATTCACATCTATTTGACCTTCAAGACACATTCTCCAATTTAGAAGCTGTGAATTTAAAATTGAACCCTGAGAAGTGTGTATTTGGGGTCCGATCTGGGCTACATAATAAGTGAGAAGGGAATTCGGCCTGATCCGGATTAACTTAATGTCTTACTAGCAATGGACCCTCCTCGAAATATTAAAGATGTTCAAAGATTGATAGGACGATTGGTTGCGTTGAATAGGTTTATCTCAAGATCATCAGACAAGTGCGCTCCATTCTTCCAAGTATTGAGGAATGTTAAGGACTTCAATTGGTCTCCACAATGTGACTAGGATTTTATTGAAATAAAGAAGCATTTGTCCTCATCTATAACTCTTTTCAAACCTGTTCAGGGGAAAAATCTCTATGTGTATCTAGTTGTATCAGAATGCAATAAGTGACGTGCTAGTGAGAGAGGTGGACAATTACCCTCGTCTGGTGTATTACATCAGTAAGATTCTGCTGGATGCTGAAAGAAGATATTTGAAATTGGAAAATTGGCATTGGGCTTGGTAATTGCAGTGAGAAAAATGAGACCATACTTCCAAGCTCGTTCCATTGTTGTTCGAACATCGTTTCCCTTAAAAAGCGTTCTTCAGAAAGCTGATTTATCAAGCAGAATGAGTGGTCGGTGGAACTGGGTGATTATGATATTGACTTTGCCACTCGAACAGCGATTAAAGCCCAGTTAGTGGTTGACTTCTTGATATAATTTCATGCTGATAGATCATCTGGACAGTAATCAGAAAATAGATCTAAGAAAGAATGGGTAGTTCGAACTGATGGTGGATCAAGTACTATGGGCTGTGGAGCTGGGATTTGTCTAACTTTTCCATATGGTGACAAGATGTATCAAGCCATATGTTTTGGGTTCAGAGCTTCTAACAATGAGTCTGAATATGAAGCAACCATAGCTGGTCTTAAGAATGTCTTAAGAATGTCCGTCTGTACAGACAGATCGGGAAAAAGAGAGTGAGGAAAATATGAATATACTTGTTATTCAACCTAAAGATTGGAGACGTGCTCTTCTCCAATACATCTCTGATGGGATATTGCCTCCGGATAAAATTGTGGCTTGATACTAAGAGAGGTTCTTTATAAAAAAATCCTTCAGCATACCTCTCCTACATTGTTTAGAATTTGAAGAATCTCAAGTTGTGTTATCTGAACTACACGATGGAGAAGTTTGTGCACACTGTGGCTATATGGCCTTAACCAGAATGGTCCTATTAGCAGGATACTATTGGGCAACCATAATGGTAGATGCTAAAGAGATGGTGAAAAAGTGTGATCCTTGTAAAAAATATGGGAATAAAATTCATGTGCCAACAGATCCTATTGAGTCCATATCTGGACCAGTGTCCTTTGCTAGATGAGGTATGGATCTTGTTGGGCCTCTTCCTATGGCGTCCGGTGTACGTAGAACAAGAATTTTCGTTATTTACTATTTCTCTAAGTGGATAGAGGCAGCTCCTTTGACGGGAACCACCTCGAAAGCAGTTATTAATTTTATCTTATCTAATATATATTGTAGATATGGGGTTCCCCAGAAGATTATTACAGAAAGTGGGCCACAGTTTGATAATAAAGACATGAAAGCCTTATGTACCTCCAGAGGGATTCAACATTGTTTTTCTTCTCCTTTCCACCCTCAAGCAAATGACCAAGTTGAGGTTACAAATAGAACTATCTTTTCCGGATTAAAGAAAAATTTGGAATGAGCTGCAGGAAAGTGGCCAAGTTATTTACAAGAAGTGTTATGGGCCTATTGAACTACTCCTCGGGCTGCCACACAAGAGTCTCATTTTTCTTTGGTACATGGGATGGATGCAATTACTCCCATAAAAGCTAGTTTACCATCTCACATAGTTCAAAATAATTCTGAACAGGCTAATGATGTAGCAGTTAGGAATCAGTTGGACTTGATAGAAGAAAAAAAAGTTAAAGCGCATCTGAGAACAATACATTACCAAGGCTTGATGAGGAGTAGATTTGTTCCAAAGTTAAAAGAAGATATTTTCGAACATGAGACAAAGTTTTAAGAAAAATCTTTTTACACACCAAGGAAAAGCAGTTTGGTGAGCTGGATCCGAACTGGGAAGGCCCTTATGTGATTTGTTAAAATATTAAACCAGGAATATACAGGCTTTAAGACAAAGAAGAGAGAGCTCTAAAGAACCTATGGAACATTGAGCATTTCGGGTCATACTTATAATCAAACTCTTCTGTAAATATTTACTTTTTAAGTATCAATGTAAATATTATGGGGCATACTCTTTCCCACCCTGATGGCGCGGGGAGGTTTTAGTGAGGTGTCTGGGTTTTTAAATAATATATGATGCCTTAGGTTTTAATAAGGTGTCTGGGTTTTCCAATAATATAAGATGCCTTCTTCAAAAGTCCGGTGCAATTTTGTTTCAATTCGGATATTAAATACTTATTCAACACCCCGGCTCTCAAGTGCTCTTGAGTTGATCTAATATGCTTAGCACTTGATCACGTTTATTAAACACATGTGGTTGATGATGTTGGATACTTTTGTTTAATACACTTGAGATAAAGGCTATTTAAATATTGGTCGTAAAAGAATTAAACAAAAAATTTATACAAAAGTTTAACAGCATAGAGGTTAAACAAACATTGCAACAAAATGTCTTGGCCGTCCAAAGACTTTAGTCTTTCCAAAACAAAAATACATAATTTAACCTTAGGGTTTGTTCCCTTCAGATTTTTCTTCACCACCATCTTTTTTAGGGCTTTTGAGTTCAAGACTTGAACTCTCACCCACTTCTTGATCGTTATTGGAGTCTATCCCACTGGAGTAGTTGCGCTTATCACCATCAACCATCGTATGGAAAGGGAGATCATCATAGTCTATATATTTCCAAAAAGGACCAAGAGTCCTCTTAGGAAAAATCTCATGGAATACTAAGACCATGTCGGACTTAATTCCATCATCCCTCTTCTCTAGAGAATCCACTACTCCATTGGCATATTTCTATATCTATGTGGCTATGGCTTGAGCCTGTTGACGTTCTAGGGCTGTTTTCTCTTCGGTCTTCTCTCGGACAGTATTATCCAATTTGAATTTGCAATTGGATAAAGTCTGGATAGTGTTGTCCTTAGTTTGTAGTTTCTCCTTCAAAGTTGTGATATCATTTTAGGAATAAGTCTCCAGATCGGAGTACTTGGTTTGAAGCTCTTTGCTGGTCATTTCTGACTTAAGCAGTTTGGTAGCTAAATCTAATTTTTCCTTCCTCGATAATTCTATACTCTGCTGAGCACTGAGAAGATCATTTGACAAGTTTTGCTTCTCTGCAGTCAGGGTATTGATGGTAACAGTTTTATCTCTTACCTGTGTCTCTAGATCGAGAACTGGTTGAACATAACCCAATAGGGCATGGATCAAGGTATCTTGCTCGCTAGATATCGCAAAAGTCTCGCCATTATAAGTCACAACTTTGGAAGAACTGGGAGGACAGTAAGGCCCCGTGAAATCATCTTTTTCTAAGTCATTGAAATAGATGTTGATGTTTTGAAAAGCGTCAAGGTCTACCTCTTCCTTACCATCACCACTAACCTGTTCGGATTGGAGATTAGTTGGAATTTCCTCTTGCAAGGTAGGATCGGTAGGAGCTAGAGGAGGGACTTCAGAAGGACGAAAGATTATCTCAGCTCCTAGAGTAACTTTCTTCTTTTTGGAAACTTTCTCATAACTTATGGCCTTACGCTTCTTGTCCTTTTTTCGAAATCTTTGGTGGGTTGTCTGACCCACCAACCTCCTTGACAATCACTTCTACTGCTTCCAGTAAAGCAGCGTTAATACCTCTTTGGTTCTCCGAACCGGTTCCTTCGGTGGTTGTTTGAGGTGGGTCTGTTGTGGTTTTCTTTTTTGTCTTGTTCTTTATCTTATTCAGATGACTGGGGGCTTTGGCTCTGGCACGTAGGTAAAGTTAGGAATTTTAGCCTTTGTCCTCGTTATAATGACATCTACAGAAGAAATGGTGGTCAGCTCTTCCCAAGTGAGGTCCCTTTTTTCCAGTGGTATTCCACAGATGAGACCTCACATAGTTCCCCGATGTGAAGCAGTTATGGAAAGCATTATCCTACTTCTCTATGGCCCAAACATTCCGTTTTGAACATGTATCCTGACCTGCCTCCACATAGTCTGAAAACTCTTTTGGAAACACTAGAAAGAAGTATGAATCAGTTTAGATTAAAAATTTAATGCTTAAAAGATTAAAGAGGAATCTTTAAAGAGGAAGTATGAAGCAGCAAACTGTTCCATTGGTAGTGGAATCTTAGACAGCCTGGATGCCATGATGCAGGATAGTAGAGTATACCAAGCGTTGGGGCTCAGTAAGCTAGGACATAGCTTGGTCAGATAGAAGTATCTGACTATCGCTGAATCCAAAGAAAACCGGAGTCCTTAATTCATCACTTCTGTATAGACTACGAGTTCATTAGGCTTGCAGTCCATCGGGGTTTCTGGGGTGACTGGAATTCTCACATTCACAGACTCTGAGATTCCCCACTTAGTACAAATATGACCTAGCTCAGCAGTGTGGGTGTATTTGTAGGCTATGTTTTAAGGGCTAGTAAATACTTCGCACTGACCTTCTTGAAGTTGGGCCATACTTTACCCTCGAGACTCTCCAGGAGCGCATCTGGATTAGACATACCTACTTTGGTTTTGCCCTTTCGATCTACATTGGTGTCCCCTGTTTGACCTGACGCCTCAAAATGTACTTCATCTAAACTTTCCTCAATGTTTTCTTCCATCATAGTGGAAGGCTATTCGGATGGTTGTACAGATGACTGTTCCGATGGCTGTACAAATGGTTGTTCGGATGGCTGTTCGGATATTTTGGCGCCAGGGGCTGATGTCCAGATGGTTTGTTTTTTGCCAATATTTTTACTGCTTCCGAACTAGAGGGTTTTGAAGAAGTAGGTTGGATTTTGATTTGGACTGACGAGTGACTCGGCGTGAAGTTATTTTATCTGGATATTTCTCTGCATTTGACCCCATTGCGATAAAAGGTGAAGGTTTTCTAATGTTAGATATTGTTTTCTCCTTAGAGAGAGGGTCTTCGGACTCCTGAACAGAGGACCTTCAGGGAAGAGGTGAAAGGCTTGTGACAAAGGGAAATTTTCTAACCTTGGAAGCTTTTGAAAATCATGAACCCTGGTCTGTATTTACTTGTGGTTGATTGTTTTTTTCCCCAAGAGAAACAGAAAGACCATCAGTAATGCGTTCGTCTCTTATAAAATTACCCTCAAACAAAAATAAACCACACCATTGTCCACTATCACCCCTACCTGATTCCGACTTGGATCCGGATTAAGATACTCAGAATCCACATCAAATATTGCAATAATCATCACAGTATCCTCCTGTCTAGACGTTCCATGAGCTACCAAAGGAGTCGTTCGGGAGTGTTGACACTGGTTGATGCATTATCTGGCCTGTTGCCCCCTTGTCTTTTGAAATAGGGCCCAAACTTACCCATTTCAATAAGATTTTCACCTCTTGTTTTAATGTTATGCAATTATGGGTATCAAGCCAACGTAATTATGATATTTACAAAAATGGGTACTCCGGGTTTCTGTAGGAGATTGAATGCAGCCGACCTTCTAAAGTGCACATTATTTTTAGTTTTTTCATATATTGTAGCTACACTTTCTCTCAACTCAACGAACCATTCAGGTTGAACCCCAAGGTCCCATTTTTCTTCTAACTTGCTGGTTCTGTTTAGATTGATTCTGCCTGGGTTGATGAGATCCCCGCCCAGTTTCCTTTGATTTGTAACCCGACTGGGTAGTTTCTTGAGGTGTTGATGTTGTAGTTGTAGATTTGATTTGGCGAGGTACTATAGATTTCTTGGTTTCTTCAACATTAATTTGTTTCCCGACTTGATTTAACAACCCTCCAAAAGTCATAGCTTTCTTCCAAGTCACGAAATCAGCCAAGTTACCCGGACTCAAGCCTTGCCTTAGTTAGGCAATAACAACTTGTCCAAAGCAATCTTGGATAAGTTGGGACCAACTCGCCCAACGAGGCACTCCGAAATTGGTTTGATGTTAGTATCTCCATAATTTTTTTTTATTTTCCCGAACTGTAATAATGTCCCTAGTATGTCCGGAGGTCTCTATGGGGGTGTCCGGTCCACTATTTGCCATCACCTCTTCATTATTTTTTGTGCTTGATCTCCCAATGTATGCTCACTTATCTTCCTTGTCAAAATGAGAAGATCCGATGGGAGAAGTAGATGTGTGTGGATCTATGATTTACAATTTTGGAGATTCTACCATTAAAAGACCTTCATTGGGCTTATTTGCCCATTTAACAGGTGAAGTTGCAGTTTGGCCTTAGATAACCTAGTAACCCCTCGAGGTGGGCTATCTTTGATATCTGAACTCATAGAAATGAACAGGGATGAAGTTTTTTGGTTGGTAACGGCTTTAGATCTAAAAAAGGTGTTTCTGGTTGCTTTGGTTGAAGAATTGGTGTTTCTGGTTGCTTTGATTGAAGAACTGGTGTTTTCGGTTGTTTGGATTGATAGGATGATGTTTATGGTCGTGTTCATCGATGAACTGGTAATTCTGGTTGCTCTGATAATTCAAGAGTTATTAAAGATGAAGTAGAGAATTTTTTTCTTCAAACATTTTGTTGGTCTTTAAGAAGATGAACTTCTATCTAGTTCTAACAATTCTTCAGTTTCCAGTCCACCAGGAGAGGCTGGCAGTCCGAGTGCGATTCAGGTCTCTTTTTTTCTCTATCTAACTCACACAAATTAAGCCAGCCACATTTATTTAAGGCAGTTCTGGTTGTGAACATAAAACCTTAGGAAATATTAAAGAAGATGAAGTTTTCTCTCTCTAGGTTTAAGATTTTGATTTTTTTCTTAATCTAGAAATGAGAAACAGTAAAAAAAACTTATATATACTAAAGAATCTACTTGAGTGTTTCACCTAGGGAAATGAATTGACTCAGGTAATGATTAATGTCTACCAGTTATAGCCCCCTCTATTTGCAAAAGTCTAGATATAAGTCCGAAGAAAAAACAGTTGGTAGGTCTAACTACAAGTTGACACGTGTAATGAAGGTTTAAATAAAAAAGTAGCAACCTTTAAGTTGACTAACAAAACTTTCGAATTCACTTTGAATGCATAATGACCAGTTCGAAAATTATTTATACAATTAGCTCTTCCAATTTTTTTTTGAAATAGCTAAGGGGGTTATATGATCAGTTCAGATATTTAGACAAATGTTCCTACTAATTAGCTCTTCCAAATTATTGATACAATGTTCCTACTAATCCCAATAATACCCGAAGGTCTTTTTAGACAAACCAAACATAAGATAATGAGGGAATCGTAATGGGAGTGGAACCATGAATCAGCTGTATGTCTAGTAGTTGTCTACTCGGCTTGGAGGCTCAAAGGAGTGGCACGATTATAAGATTTGACCAATAAGGTCCATGGGTCAAGAAAATATAATTATAAATACTCCAATTAACTTCATTAAGAGGGTAGGACTTTTAAAAAATATATTAAATACTAGCACACACCTCTTTTTTTTTTCTCTACTTTCTACTTTGAAAGTTAATACTCAACTGATAAACTAACAAAATATTCGCATTTGTTTTTATCATTTTCCATGTATCTATCCCTTGCATAATGAATTATTATAATATCAAAGGCAGCCTCATACACAAAATGTTTAACACTATCGAATATCAAAGAATCATATACAAAGCTAAAAGCTATCTTACTTTTTTCAAATATTGATTTTACTTTTTTCAGTTGTATGTTAAAAAAATCATTTATTTTCTAACAAAATAATTTAAAATTTGTTAAGGTAGCGACCAAAGTTCCACATCCCACATTGGTAAAACATGGGAAGGATCAATGGTATATAAGTGAGAACATATCTCAACTAGTATGAGGCATTTTGGAAGTGAACCAAAAGCAAAGCCGTGCGGGCCAGTGGACCCAAAGCGGACAATATCATACTAGTGTGGAGGTCGGTTGTTCTTACTTATATACGGAGGCGGAATATGCGGACCAGACCTCATATTCCCAACATGTGGTATCAGAGCTCCAGGCCCAGACAATACGTGATGTGGTGGGTGATGTGGGTGAAATTCTCATTAGTCGAACAATATGAATTAGTAGCCATGCTTAAGATCCTTGTTTGGAGTGCCCGTGGCTTATCAAGCAGTGTGGCTTGATTTGAGGATCATCAAGCATTGTGGCTTGATTGGAGAGATCCTCGTTTGGAGTGCCCGTTGCTCATCAAGCAGTGTGGTTTGATTGGAGTGTATCAAGACGGTGGTACTTGTTTGGAGTGGCGCTAAGGAACAAGGCCGGATGGTCGAGATCAGATAGATCCGCTGTAAAGGCTCAAGAGATCAGGCAGCCCCAACCTGATTAGAGTGAGCGGATGGATGTCAATTGAGAGGAGGCTAAAGTGGCACTTTGTTCGAGAGGAGGATTTGTTAGGGTAGCGACCAAAGTTCAACATCCCACATCGGTAAAACATGGGAAGGATCAATGGTATATAAGTGAGAACATATCTCAACTAGTATGAGGCCTTTTGGAAGTGAACCAAAAGCAAAGCCGTGCGGGCCAGTGGACCAAATAAACTTTGATTCAGTTACAAAAATATTATAATAAAGAGATTATAATATGAAATAAAATATTGATGTAATTTGGATCCATTTTTTCTCTCTAGAAACAAAGCTATTGGTTTAAAAAATTACCATAGAACAAGTGATCCGATAGTTTTTCTAGTTTTCTCCCATATCATCTTTACGTAATCTACTTTTCGCCAACACAACCACAAAATTGACTCGGTTGGAAATCTTTCAGGATATTCGTCATCGATTTGTGTTTATGGTGGGGTTCTGTTAGAGTTAGGACATATTTAAAGGTTAGCCAAGTTTGCCACGGCATACTCTTTTTTTCCCCTCAACCTGAATCAGTTCCATTTCTTATCGTCTCGATCAATTACTTTTCTTCATTTAATTTCGTCCCAATCGGTTATTGTTTTTCTTCTATTCTCGCCCTAATTAATTCTGGTGTTTCGTCATTGAATCAAAACTTTTTTTCCCTTCTTAAATTGGATTTCTATGGATTCGGGTGTTTAATTATTTTTTTTAAATTATTTTAAAACAATTATTTGTTGAATGGCCTCACTTAGGAGTTATGAGTTTTGTAAGTGAAAAAGTTAACTGCAAATTTTGGAATTAAAAAAAGAAAAAAGATTTCCATGAAGATTTTTCTATATGTTAAAATGATTTTAGTTTCTCTTTTTGTGCACGTCATTGATTCCGTTTCTTTTTTTGGCAGATTACTGATTTTGTGTGTTGAAAGAATATTTGTTTTTCTCTTGAACTAATTTTAATTTTTTTTAACATCATTTGGTTTCTTTCATTTTTATTGTTCTTGATTTTGTTTAGATATACTCCATTTGCAGATTTCGTTTCTTTAAACTATAACTACTGGATTTTCTAAGAAGAATAGAGGTATCAAGAAATAAAGAATTTATCATGTATATTTATGTAGTAAATTAATTTTATTATATTAATTTTATTTTTTTTATCAAATTTATATATGAATAATTTATATAAACCTATTAATAGTATGTAAAACAATTTATTAATGGTTAAATAGTTACAAATATTATTTAGTAAATTAACTGTATTAATTTTTTTATTTTTTTATCAAATTTGTATATGAATAATTTATATAACCCTATTAATATGTTGTAAAGCAGTTTATTAATGGTTAAATAGTTACAAATATTATATTTATAAATTTAATACATAAATTATATATATATATATATATATATATATATATATATTCATATTTAGGTAATTTATTAATTGAATTTTAGTAATAATTGTTTATGCCAAAATATTAACCTGATTTATGTAAATTATTAATTTTATATAAGTAATAATTTTTATGTCAGTTTTAGTTATTAAATGATTTACATAAATTTATTAACCATGTTTAGCTAATTTATTAATTTTATTTAAGTAATAAATTTTTATATCAATTATACAAATAAATAATTATATTTAAATAATAAGATGTTGTAATAAGGTTAAAGTTTAAATAATAAAATGTGTTTTGCAAATGATTTGATTACTAATTGTATTTAAGTTTCAAATGATTTTGATACTAATTTTAGCTTTTTCTCATATTACTATTGAATTTTGTTTAGTTTGTCTTAACTTGTTTACTGAATGTTACACAAGTTTTTTACTCCTACCCTAGGTTTTCGGACTCTTATACTTCTATTGTCGGAAATGAATCAATTGAAAGACCATCTAAATGACCTACTTCTACTCCTTCATCAAGTGATCCATCATCTTTAAATAAATATTTAAAAAGGGGAAATATTTGGAGTAGGATCGTGAAAAAATAACTCAAATTCTTAAGTATCTTCCAAATGATCAAGATAAAGTAAGAATAGCGTATCTTGTAAATGGACCGACTAGGCCCAATATAACAGAATATCCTTCAATATATACTGGTGATAGGAAGTGTTCTTTTAATAATAATTGGTATAAAGACAATGATTGGTTGAAATATAGTCTAACAAAAAACGTTGTGCTACAATGGTACTAGAAATTGTGCATTGTGATTGATGGTTTCAAGGTTGTAATCTAAATAAAAATTTGAATATACATGTTGGTAACATCAATAGTCATCACAGAAAATCTGTCAAAGCATGTCAAGATCTTATGAAGAAAAATCAAAGTATCGAATCGTCATTTGTAAAGCACTAAACAAAAACAAAAGCTGATTATCTTTTTTGTGCAAAAGCGTCACTTAAAGCAGCCAAGTTCCCTGTAAGAGGTGGAATGGATTTCAGGGCTCATAATGAGGGGGGAAATTATTCTTATAAGGGACATTTTCTAGAATTTATTGAAGCCTTTGAGAGAAACAGTGACAGAATAGTAGAAGCATTTAGAAGTGATGGAGGAAATTGTAAGATGACTTGTCCGACTATTCAGAAAGAACAAGCAACTGCATGTTCTGTTGAAACCATTAAAAATATAGTCAGAGAAATTGGAGATGGTTTCTTTGTTATCGGGATTTGGATTTTGTGTATCTAAAATTCAAGGGCAAGGTTATGACGGAGCAAGTAATATGAAAGGTCAATTTGGTGGGCTGAAAACGTTGATTCAAAAATAAAATCTGTAAGCCTATTACGTTTATTGTTTCGCTCACCAACTTTAGTTCGATCTTGTTTCAATGGCTCAGAAGCAGGAAGATGTTTGTTGATTTTTTCTTGAAGTGTCTCATATTGTAAACTTTTTAAGGTCTTCTAATAGACGACAATTTTTACTTCATAAAAAACAAGTTTCTCATTTTGCAGATCTAATTGAGGATGAGTTGGTTGAAACTGGTACCGGATTGAACCAAAAATTGTCTATTGCAAGAGCATATGATACACGGTGGGGATCTCACTTTTGGATTCTTAATAGGTTGATTGATTTTTTCCCTACTATTATTGAAATTCTTGATTTTTTGAAAAAGTGATAGATATCCAAAGGGTGAACTAAAAGTTTGTTATTTGTCATGCAGACTTTCGGTTTTGTTTTTATGTTGTACTTAATGGTTGAAGTTTTATCGTAGACAAATGAGTTGTGTCGAGCATTACAAATAGGTGATCAAGATATTGTTACTGCCATACAACTTATCCAAGTAAGTAAGAACAAGCTTCAACAAATAAAATATAGTGGACATGAAATTTTTTATGAAAAAGTTACGAGTTCTTGTGGAAATCTTGAAATCGATGTGCCGAACATAGAATCAAGGTATGTGAAAGGTAGCAAATCCAAAAGGGTTTCTCCGTTTTTGACAAATATCAATTATTTCAAGAATGATTGTTTTTTGCATGTCATTGATTTGATAATGAAAGAGTTAGGTGCTCGTTTTACACCGGAAAATATTGAGTTGTTGAATTATGTCGCGTGTTTGATATGTATTCTTCATTTCAAAATTTTGACGTTTAATCAAGTGTGAGGTTGGCAAGATTTTATCCAACTGACTTCCAACAGGTTAGTGATAAAGAACTGTCTAGTTAATTTGAGACTTATATTGAGCGTGTCAAGATGGATGATAATTTTTCCAATTTGAAAGGTATTTCAGATCTATGTAGGACTCTTGTTCGTACAAAAAACACAAGACTTTTGGATTGGTGTACACACTTTTAAAACTAGCTTTGTCATTACCGGTGGCCACCACAAGTATTGAACGTGCTTTTTCTGTTAAGAAATAACATGTTCATAAGTTGAGAAATTGAATGTCTAATACATGACTTAATGATTGCTTAGTGACATTTGTGGAGAAATAAAAGATCAGGTTTGAGTAGAATTTAACTTCTTTAAATAAAAGATCTAAGTATCAGGTTTGTTTCCTTCCAGTATTATCAGATTGTTCTTTCTTTTTTATCATATATATCGGACAATATAATACATCTATATTACAATAATTACTTAAGAGACTAACAATTAGTTTTCGTCAGTAAAGGTCGGAGAACGGCAAGTAAGGCAGTGGCAGACTGGCAGTAGTAGAGATATTAACACGGCATTCTTCTATTTAGCAGGAGTCTTGTCTAGCTTCTTTATATTATCATTAGACATATTTGATTCAGTTTTAAACTCCTCGTAATCGCGCTTTATTTGGAACTTGGTTGAATCATAGTCCTTAGGATTTTGAAATATATGCGCTTTATTTGGAACTTGGCTGAATCAGAGTCCTTAGGTTTTGAAATAACAGATATTGAGTCTAGGTCTCCTGTTTCTGTTCTGTCTTCAGTTTGAGGATTTATTAACATCTATTTAATGTTTGTTAAAACAGATTCTTATTCCTTATTTTGTTATTTGCTGTGTTTCTATAATTTATATTTTTGTCATTTGATTTTTACATCTGCTTAGTGCAAATTAACTAAGACGGCCGGGGAAAATGAAGTTACAGATACAGAAAGCGCAAATCAAGAAAACGTCGATGCTGGTATTGCTGGTCAAAACGTTCAAGGTAATCGTAGAATCCATCCTAGAAAAACTAATGATATGGAAGAGGTTAGCACCGATGCTGTTATTGCTGGTCAGAATAGGAAAAGATCATTTGTGTGGGATCGTTTTACAGAAATTGAACATAAAAATCCTAACGATATTCGTACCACTGCATGTAACTATTGCAAGAAAATCTACAATTGTGATCCCAAACAAAATGGAACATCCACTTTAGGAAACCATCTAAAAAACCAGTGTAAAAAGTATCCGTTTCGAAATCTTGATAAGAATCAAACTACTTTAAGGTTTAAAGTGAGAAAATGAGATAACCGAAGTGAACTTTTAGCTGTTTCTTTTAGTGCGGAAGCTTGTAGAAAAGCCTTAGCCAAAATGTTGATATTAGATGAATTGCCCTTTAAATTTGTAGACGGCGAGGGCTTTAGAAACTTTATGCTTGTTGCTCAACCAAAGTGGACAAGTATTCCATCTCGGTTTACAATTGCAAAAGATTGTTTTAATGTTTTTGTAGAGGAGAAAAAAAAATTAAAAACAACCATGTTAGGGCAATGGGTATGTTTAACTACAGATACATGGACATCTATACAAAATTTGAATTTCATGTGTCTCACCACTCACTTTATAGATGCTGATTGGAAACTACATAAAAGAATTCTGAATTTTTGTATAGTTGAAAGTCATAAAGGTGAGGATTTGGGGAAGGTTATTGAGATGTGTTTGCTTTACTGGGGGATTGATAAAATTCTTACTCTCACATTTGATAATCCAAGTTCAAATAATAAGGTTTTTGAATTTATCAAAAGCAAGACTAAGTATAGAAGATGTACTATTTTAGAACATGAATTCTTGCACATGAGATGTTGCGCCCATATTTTCAATCTTGTTGTTCGTGATGGATTGAAATAGATGCATGACTCGATCGCTCGAGTAAGAAATGCAGTGAGGTATGTGAGATCTTCGCCACAAATGTTCAAAATCTTCAAACTTTGTGCTGAAAAAGAAAAAAATTGAATGTAAAAGCATGGTTTGTTTGGATGTGCCGACTGGATTGAATTATACGTATATAATGTTGAAAAGAGCTTAAAAGTTTTCTAAAGATTTTGAACGATTAGAAGAGGATGATCATAATTTCTTGTTAAATGTCAATAATTGCGATGGATGTGATGATAGATATAGTAGTAGAAAAATGAAGAAAGTGGTTTTGGGGCCTCCTACGTTTGAAGATTGGCAACAAGTAAGATTGCTTGCAAGATTTTTGAAATTATTTTATGATGCTGCCTTACGTTTTTTGGGTTTTATGCATGTAACTTTGAATAGTTTTTTTATGGAACTAATCACTATCCAAGACGTGATTGAGTTGGAGGTACGCAATGAGAATCCTGGACTGAAATCAATGGCTCAAAGTATGAAGAGTAAGTTTGAAAAATATTGGGGAAACTTCGATATTATGAACCCTTTATTATATATTTCTTTGGTTCTTGACCCTCGTTATAAGATGTGTTATGTTAAGTTTTGTTTTGAAAGTATTCTTATGTATGATGTTGAGAGAAGCGATTGTTTGTTAAAAAAAATCAAAGATAAGCTTATTCGGTAGTACGATTCATACGTTGTAAGTGAAGCAGGGGTAAATTTAGAGAGTCAAACAAGGACTCAAACAGTGGGCAACGAAATTGAAGAAAATGTAGATCCGAGAGTATTAAGAATGTCACAATTCAAGAGACATTTGAAAGAAGTTGATTATTTTCAAAATCAGTAGAAAAGTATTTATCGGAGAGTTGCGAAGATGTAGAAGAGTTTGATATATTGGCATGGTAGAAGATCAATTCTCCAAGATTTCGAGTACTTTGCGTAGTTGCGTGACATGTTCTTGCAGTTTTGATATCTACGGTAGCTTCTGAATCCGTATTTAGCATTGCTGGTCGTGTTCTTGATCCATTTCGTAGCGCATTACAACCAAAGATGATAGAAGCCCTTATTTGTTCACAAAACTGGATGCGGTCTTCGTCAACTCCAATAAATCTCCGAGACGCAATGGATTACATTGAAGAATTTAAAAAAATGGAGACAGGTATATATATATATTTATTATTAGATATATATATATATATATGTTTAAGCTTTTAAAACTAACATGTTTTTTGTTTTTATTTTATAGAATTTACTAAAGATACGAGTGAAGGAACGTCATCCAATATGAATGTCACTAGAGATGAAGGTATGTCTACTGTCAACAAACAACTAAGAGTTTACTAGCTTATTATCTAATGGAAGTCACTAGCTTATTATCTAATACGTTGTTGCATTAACTAGGTTTGTTGTTGTTTGATTGTTTTTTTTACAGAATGGGAAGAAGAAATACGACCTTGATTAATCGTGGATTAAAGTCGAGACTTTAAGTTAAAACCATATTGTATTTGCTGCATTTATTTTGTGATTGTTGTTAATTAGAGACAATGTACTAGACTAGTAGACTCTTGCTCAGTCTTGCAAATTATCTGTTGTTTTCCTTAGCAGCATTGCCTTTGTATTTCATACTCTATTATTGGTTTCTGTCCAAATGCTTATTTGGTGAAGGTTATGGGGGAGTCTGAATTGTGCTATGAGTTATAATAGGTTCTTTTATTCTAGTTACTTTCACTATTGCAGATTGTACAACTTCCATAGCTGCAGAATTTGTTGGTTTGTGTTTGGGTGTGAAATGTTGTCATCAGCTGGGTCAGGACAGTGTTCAGTTTCAATCGGATTTCCAACTCTTGATTGAGATATGTAGTAGAACGCAGCCTTATGAAAATGAATCATGAATACCCTTCTTATTATAGATGTCTTTTGAAAATGAATCATGAATATTTATACGCATATTTACAGGTAGAGCTGCTATGATTGGATTTTTCATGTCGTACATTGTAGATGCGCTTACAGGACTTGGTGTTGTAGGCCAAACAGGCAATTTCATATGCAAAGCAGCTATGTTTACTACAGTCATTGGCATTGTTGTTTTCAGACGAACGGATGATCTAGAAAACTTTAAAAAGCTTGGTAATGAAGCTGTTCTTTATGACAAGCGGTGGCAATCTTCTTGGCAAGACAATAGTTCAAGTGGTGACAGCGGTTCTTATCCCCACAAAATTCGAACCAAAATTTAAGTAATCTGCTTGTGTTTCTACTTGTGACTGGATAAAAGTCAGAGTCGTCGTTTAGATCGTAGAAATTGTGGAATCAGGTAATGGGATTAGACTGAAGTATAACTGTTGAGCATATTTTCTTTAGGAGATCATGATTTCAGTCAAAAAATAAAAACATGTAGACTGTATCACAAAATTTTATATCTACTACTTTTAACAATAGTTATGTATTTGTGGACCAGCCATGATTTGTGAGAAAAACAAGTATGCCATAAAGAGATTATGCTGAACAATAGTACTGCTACACCTGATAAGGAAAGATATTCCTTAGGGACTTGAGTGTAATTAATAAGGGCTAAAATGATAATTTCTGTAAATATAGGATTAAATTAGGCTTTAGGAAAAACATAAGGTTTAAATCATAAATATATTAATATGTAACCGTTTTCCTAACGAATTCACCCTGCCTATTTAAGGAGGCTGAAAAGGTTATTTTGACTTATGAAATATTCAGAGGTACTTTTCACTACTTGAATTTTCCACTGTAAACTCTCTATTCTGAATTCACTCGTGACAACTTTAATTCACACCAAATTGGCGCTAGAAAGAGGGGGACGAGGATACCTTGATCAACAGATCAAAAATCGACGTTCGAGTTCTCGTTTTTAAAGGTTTTTCGTTCGAATTTTCATATTTCGTTTGATTTCTCGCTATTTGAAGATGAATCCGGAGGAAGGTGACAATCCATCCGTTCGCAAGGCGATGGAAACGCTGAAATCTGATCTGCAAGAGGCAGGTAATTTTGTTCCAATTCAACCTGTTCAATTTGATTTTGAGGGAAAAATGAATGAAATGATTAGGAAGGTGGCTGAGCTTGACGAATTGGTAAAAAAGAAGGGAGATAATAATGATGGTGCTAGGCTTAGATCTAAGATTGCTGGGGGTGATCGGAATGATCAGTCGGATCAGTCGATGGACGATGGCGATGATCATTATGAGCAGCGCAAAGCACGTTTTGAGCAGAAAAAAGAATATAGCGGGATAAAGAGGAAAGAAAAATTACAAAGGCGATTGTATGAAAACTCTAGTGATGAAGAGGACTTCGAAGATTCCGAGTCCGATGAGACGCCGAGGTACGAACGCTCTCGAGGCCATTCAGGAAGAGCAGAGCGTGAGCTCCGACCAGCTAAGATGTACAGGGAAGGAAGAAAAAAGAAAGAAAGGCGAGTATACTCACCTCGGAAATACTCGCCTCGGAGGTGTTCACCTCGGAAATATGAAGGCGAGACCAGTTTATATGCAACTGTGGGAATGAGAAATGAGGACCAGTATGTCCAGGGGGTTGACTGGAGGGACTCACCGTTGGTAAGGGAGATCAGATCTGTGCCATTACCGAGGCGGTTTGATATTTCTAAAGTTGAAAAGTTTGATGGGACTCAAGATCCCGATGACCACATAGAACAATTTAAAAACTACATGACTAACTTCGAAGATGATGATAGATTGGTGTGTAGAGCTTTTTCTCAAACATTTAAGGGAACTGCTCTAAAATGGTTTAATAAGATTCCTAAGGAATCGATTGCAAATTTTAGAAGTTTCTACACTGCTTTTCGCAGACAGTTTGTGGGAAGCAAGGAGATGAGAGCCAATGGAGATACGATAATACAGTGCAAGCAGGCTGTGGGAGAGAAGTTGAAAGATTATACTAAGAGATTTGTGTCAACAAAGGCTGAGTTAGATGACTGTGAAGAAAGTGTGGCTATGGCAGCGTTCAGGCAAGGGCTGTTGCCTGGGGATTTAGCCGATGAGACTACGAGGCGCAGAGCGTTAACGTTTGGAGCTCTTATGGCCCAGGTTGAGGACCAGATTAAGGTCGAAGAATCGACGAGGGTTCGAGGAGGTGCTAGTACTGTTCAGAAGGGGAGTGGACAATCTAACGTCTCAAATAGCAATCCCTCGCGTCCGAAGAACAATCAAAATGTTTCTAACCGAGGAGCCTCGAACTCGTATCAAGGGGGATATAATCAGCATAATTCTAACAATCAGCAGCAGTTTAGGCCCAGGTCGAACGTATGGGTAAGGCCAGACTACTATGCAGATTTAACTGAGAGTGTGGCTTCGATATATGAAAAAACAAAGGGAACAATCAATTTCAGAAAGCCACCAGCTATCAACAGACCAAGAGAGGAGCGCAATAATAAATTCTGTAGGTATCATGAAGACATCGGCCATGATACAAATGATTGCATTGCCCTGAAGAAGGAGATGCAAATCCTGATCGAAAATGGAAAGCTGTTAGAGTATGTCAGGAAAAATGCCAAGGTAGCAGCTCCTAAAGGAGGTAATCCCAATTCTAGGCAGGAAACTGCGTTAATGATTTTAGATGTTGCAGGTGAGGCAGATGGTTTCGATGTAGCCTCGGAATATGTCGAACCAGACCCCAGTCGACTTTTGTTAATGTCGATCGATGAGCCAATGCGTCAGGGACGTGTTCGAGATCTTTGTGCCTTTTTTGAATCACTAACCATATTTGGAGGAGATTCGATGACCAACAATACCAATAATTCGAGGAAGAGGCATATAGTAAACTTAACGCGGCAAATTGAGGGAGGCGCATCGGCACATCTAAGCAGCAGAAAGGATGTGCCCTTTATAATATTCGATGGAGATGATTTGAGGGGCATTACTGGGCCACATGAGGATGCGGTGGTCATTGGAGCAGAAGTATGTGGGGTGGAGATTCGACGCGTGCTGATCGACACAGGAAGTTCTGCTAATGTGCTTTTTAAGTCAACGTATGATAGGTTGACTGCACCACCTCGAATAGAAAAATCAGAGAGGACTATCATTGGGTTTACCGGCGCATCAGCAATTGTAATAGGTGAATTCGAAGGTGAAATTTCCTTGGGAAAAGGGCCTTTCAAGAAGAAAGTGCAGGTACTTTTTGTGGTGGTGGATTGTCCATCAAGTTACAATGCTATTCTTGGGAGGTCATGGTTGGCCAAAATGTACGCTGTGGTTTCCACAGTTCATCAATGTCTGAAGTATGTGGTCGAGGACAGAGTCGGCGTAGTCCGAAGTGACCAAAAGGTAGCAAGAGAATGTTATGCTGCTGCATTTAGGTTACGTGGTAAAAGTTCTGATGATCTCATGGAGAGCTAGCAGTTTGGGGGGTTGTCTTGTGGTGAAGCAGACGAGGGAATTGATGATCCAAGGTCAACCCCGAGTTCTGTAGTGGTCAATGAAGAAATAGAGGAATATATTTTTAATAATGGCAGGGTACTTCGAATTGGCACTCTGTTATCTTTGACGATGCGAGAAAAGTTGTTGAATTTTTTGTCTGAAAATTTGGATGTGTTTGCCTGGAAATCCGAAGATGTAGTAGGAGTCCCTAGCAACATTATATGTCATAGCCTAGCGGTTGATCCGAAGGTCAAACCAATTATCCAAAAAAGAAGGGCCTTTTCATTGGAGAAATCTGAGGCCATAGTTGCCGAAGTGGATCGATTGTACAAGATGGGACACATTAGGGAGGCCAATTATCCGAGGTGGACGGCTAATCCGGTGGTAGTAAAAAAGAAGAATGGAAAATGGCGAATGTGTGTGGACTTCACAGATTTGAATAGAGCCTGTCCAAAAGATCCTTTTCCGGTGCCTCGGATAGATCAGTTAGTGGATTCGACTTCGGGAAATAAAATTCTGACTTTCATGGATGCATTTTCGGGGTATAATCAAATTCAAATGAATCCAGATGATGAAGAAAGCACGACTTTTATTACTGATAGAGGTTTGCATTGCTATAAGGTAATGCCTTTTGGGTTGAAAAATGCTGGATCAACATATCAGAGGCTGATGAATAAGGCGTTTGCTTCACAGATTGGGAGAAATATTGAAGTATACATCGATGACATGCTTGTTAAAAGCAAAGGTGATGATGAACATATTGATGATTTGGAAGAAACGTTTTTGAATCTTAGAGCCATTCAATTGAAGTTGAATCCGGAAAAATGCACATTTGGAGTCCGATCTGGCAAATTTTTGGGGTATATGATTAGTGAAAGAGGAATTGAGGTGGACCCAGAACAGTTGAAGGCTTTGATATCGATGTCTTCACCTCGGAATATCAAAGAAGTGCAAATGTTAACAGGTAGGTTAGCAGCCCTGAACAGATTCATTTCTCGTTTTTCAGATAAGTGCTTGCCTTTTTTCCAGGTGCTGCGAAGACCTAATAATTTTGAGTGGACTTCGGATTGTGAAGAAGCCTTTCTGAAGATCAAAAATCTTTTATCCTCTCCTGAAATATTATCGAAGCCTCGAAAGGGTGAACAGTTGTTTTTGTATATAGCAGTATCGGATTATGCAGTAAGTGCAGTTTTGATCAGCGAGGATACAAAAATTTCGAAGCCTGTTTACTATGTCAGCAAAAGTTTGGTTGATGCTGAGAAACGTTATTTGAAGCTCGAAAAATTGGCACTGTGTATAGTAGTGGCAGCAAGAAAGATGCGCCCGTACTTCCAGGCACATACGATTGTAGTTCGAACTTCATATCCATTAAAGAATGTTTTACAAAAACCAGACATTTCAGGAAGGATGACAAAGTGGTCTGTGGAATTGGGAGATTTCGATGTGCTATTTTCTCCTCGGACAGCAATCAAAGCTCAAGCTTTAGCAGATTTTTTGGTGGAGTTTCACTCGAGCAGATCCGAGGAGAAAGATGCAGAAAAGGTGAATGAGAATCCGACGTGGACAATTCGAACTGATGGGGGATCCAGTAGTAAAGGGTCAAGTGCAGGAGTGGAATTGGTGGCACCAACAGGGGAATTTATGTTTCAAGCTATAAAATTTGGCTTTCATGCTTCAAATAACGAAGCTGAATATGAGGCTGTGCTAGCAGGGTTGCGGTTAGCGAAGATTTGTGGAGCAATGTTTGTGCGCTTGGAAACAGATTCACAGTTGGTAGTTAACCATGTTAAAGGGGTATCAGAAGCTAAAAAGGAGCGTTTGGTTTTGTACCTACAAGAACTTCGGGGGATGATGGCGCAGTTTGAAAATGTCGAAGTGGAGCATATTCGAAGAGGAAACAATACTATGGCTGATTCTTTGGCAACGATGGCTTATTCAGAAGAATATCCATGGATTGTAACTCAACCATCGCCTTCGATCAGATCGAATTCTGAGCAATGTGAAGTTGTTGATGAGGTGGTAAATAATCCGACGTGCGCTCGAGGAGATTGGAGGTTTGACTTGTTAAACTTTATTTTAAATGGAATATTACCTATGGATAAACACTTGCTCAAGAAAATAAAGTACAAATCCCTTGGCTATGTGGTACTGGATGGGGTGCTGTACAAAAGGTCTGCTTCGAAACCTTTACTACGATGTTTAGGCAAGGATGAGTCTCAGAATGTTTTGTCCGAACTGCATGATGGAGATGGGTCAGCTCATTGTGGGTTTAGAGCTTTAACGCGTAGAGTATTGTTGGCAGGATATTATTGGCCTACCATTTTGCAAGATGCCAAGTCATTAGTTCGAAGTTGTGACACTTGCCAAAGGTATGCAAATTTAATACACAAACCAGCAGTACCCCTAATGACAATTTCAGAGGCGATTCCTTTTGATAGGTGGGGAATTGATTTGGTGGGACCATTACCTATGGCTTCTGGAGGAAGACAAATGATTATTGTTGCGGTTGATTATTTTTCGAAGTGGGCAGAAGCAGAACCCTTAGCTGGGACAAAAGCTAAGGATGTAATCAAGTTTATTCAAAGCAACATTTGCTACCGTTTTGGAGTACCTCGGAAAATAACAACTGATAATGGTCCTCAATTTAATAACAAGGAAATGGACTCATTTTGCTCTTCGAAAGGGATACAGCAGTGCTTTTCCACTCCTTTTCATCCTCAGGCAAATGGACAGGTAGAAGTTACGAATAGATCTATTTTGGATGGCTTGAAGAAAAATTTGGCAGGAGCAGCAGGGAAATGGCCAAATTATCTCCAAGAAGTATTATGGGCATATAGAACAACTCCTAGAGAGGCTACAAAAGAGACCCCTTTTTCTTTAGTATATGGGATGGACGCTGTGTGCCCTGCTGAATCTACATTGCCCTCTTATAGACTACTACAATATTCCGAGGCAGATAACGACGAGGCTAGAAGGGTGGAGCTGGATTTGTTGGAAGAAAAAAGGGTCAAGGCACATTTGAATGTCATCCATTATCAAACATTAATGAGAAGCAGGTACGATGCTAAAGTTAAGAGAAGAGAATTCAAAATTGGCGATCTAGTGTTGCGAAAAGTGTTTCTACACACCAAGGAAAAACACCTCGGAAAATTGGCCCCGAATTGGGAAGGTCCTTACGAAGTTACAATGAGGGTCAAACCAGGTTCTTACAGGTTATCAGATCGAGAAGGGAGGATGCTCAAGCACCCTTGGAACATAGAGCACTTGAAATTGTACTGTGAGTAAAATTGAACTTCGAATTTTTGTAAAACAGACATACTCTTTCCTTATCTGTTGGCCCAGAAAGGTTTTAACGAGGTGTCTGATTGATATTGAATTTTTTAATAAAATTTCTTTTGGCCATTGGTTGTTTGTTAATGATGTGTGATTTATTATTTTGGTAATTTGGCAAAGATTGATCATCTTTGGAAATTGACCAAGAATAATTTTCCGAAGCGATAGCTTTGAAGAAACAACCAAATTTTTCGAGGTGCCACGTCTTATGAGTGCATCTATTTTTCGAGGTGCCACGTCTTATGAGTGCATCTATTTTTCGAGGTGCCACGTCTTATGAGTGCATCTATTTTTCGAGGTGCCACGTCTTATGAGTGCATCTATTTTTCGAGGTGCCACGTCTTATGAGTGCATCTATTTTACGAGGTGTAATAACTTAAGTGTTTATGTTTAAGAATAACCAGTTTAAACAAGTATGTCAGAAATTCAAGATAAAAAAAAGGGGGACAAGTGATTTCATCGTGGAATAAAATACGAAGTTTACAAAAAAAAGGAGGAAAGCACTTAATCACATACACAAAAAACAAAAGCGAACTATTCAGTCTATTAAGCATCGTTTTCTTCTTCTTCATCTTCTGATGACGCCTCTTCGGAGTTATTTCCTTCTTCTGAGGAAGAGCTTGGTGGCGCTTCGAAAGCTTCCTTTGGGCGTTGCTCTTCTGGAACTCGTTTCCAAAGGTTTGATAAGTTTAGCCTTGGGCAAGCAGCATGAACTTCTCGAAGGATCTGAATGGATGTGTCAATTTGAGTTTTCTTCATGCCTTCGAGCATCACAGAGCTAACTTTGTTTTTTGCCTCATTAACTGCAGCTTTCTTTTCTTCTTCGAATCCTGTTCGAAGTGTAGTAATCTCAGTCTGGCTTTTCACTAATTTCTCTCTAGTTTCCTTAATAAGCTCCGTTGCATCGGAAATAGCAGTAGAATGTTCAGCCTTTAGACTTTTAAGAGATTGCAGATGAGTAGTTTTAAGAGCTTCGACTTCCTCCTTGTGTTTTTTAAGAAGCTGTTCTTTCTCAGCTTCGAATTTTTGGAGTGCTTCATTTTTCGAAGTCTTTTCAGACTCTGTTTCTTTTCTACTCCTAGCTAGCTCTTGGGCAAGACGCTCCAGTTGGGTTTGGGATTTGCTCACCTCTTCGTATAATTTGGTGACTGCAGAAATTAGATTGGGGAAGGGTTGAAGAATTGAAATTACCTCATCGGATTTTTCTGAGTGAGGAAAGACCAATGGTTGGTGAACAGGAGCAAAAGGGTTAGATGTTGAAGCTGTAGCAGCCTCAGTAGAATTTGGAGGAGCAACGTTGGCAGGTTGAGAACCAGGAAATACAAAATCTCCACTTGAGTTGAAGTCCTCGAAGTTTAGATAGTCATCAATTTGTTTATCTCCAAGGTTTATACCTCCTTCAGGATTCACCTCGACAAAAGTTTTACCTCGTGCCTCGGAAGCTAGCACAGCCTCTAAGATATCAGCCTCATTCTTCTCATTAGGCTTGTTTGGCTTACTATCTTTCTTTTTTGGAGAAGTTTGTTTTTTCTTTGTCTTTTTCAGGATGGGCTGGTCTTCCTCGGATATGGTGGGAAGCGAAGGTGCAGACGTTTTTCTCTTCCTTACACTCTTCGAAGTAGTGGGAGGTTTAGTTTTGCTGGTGGTGGGTTTCTTCTTTCCTTTCTTTTTCAAAGGAAGATGGCTGTCACTCCGGTTCCGAAGAGGAAGATAGCATTTCCCATCTGGTGCAAGAATCCTCTCAACTGCTAGAAGGGGATCTGGTGGCGTCATCGGATCCTGAGGGAAGTCTGCCCCTAAGGATATGCGCCAGAGATGGCTGTTAACGAAGTTAATGGGCTCGAATGCTGAATGAAAACCATTGCCCCAAGATTTTTCAGCCCATTCAGCCATCTTTTGGAAGATAAGTTTGGCTTCTTTTCGACGACCCTTAAACCGCCTCGGAATTTCTAAAAAGAGAGAAATAGTTAGCTAAGTAGTTTGAATCAAAAACAACTAAATAAACAAGGGAGTGTATCACTTACTACTGTCTCTCCAGGTAAGGGTGAGTTTGGAAGGATTGGCATCGGAAATCTCTTTGCCATTTTCCCAGGCACCTGACAGAAAGACAAACCTTTGTTTCCAGAACTTATCGGCTTCGAGGAGGTCGTCGATAATTTTTAAGTCATCTTCAAGGGTTAAGTAATAAAAAGGCAAAACTGGGCCGTTTGAGACTTTGGTTACTGAGATGAAGTCCTCGATTTCAAGGGGAATTCCACCAAGTCTTGATACCATTATTGCTGAAAATAAGGTGAAGAGCAAGTTCGGAGTGACCTGTGTTGGGCACAGTTGATGGATTTCGAAGAACTTTACTATCATCGGATCAAGGGGAAACCGAAGTCCCCAGTTGAAGAGTTCAGGGTACACAACTAGCTCATCTTTTTGACAGTTTAAGGGTGTCTCTCCTTCAACTGGTAATCGAAGAGTCATATTGTCAGTCAACCCCCATAGCTTTCTGAGTTGCTCCTTCTCTGATTCGAGGTAGTAACTGTAAGATACATTCTTTAAGGTAAGAATGTACCAGGCAGAAAGAGGCTTGAGATTTTCCTGAACTAAGGAGGCAACATTCTTAGGCAGTGTAATGAGCCCCTTTTTCCCTCGAGTTGTCTTTGGAGGAACTACACCATCAGCCTCGGATTCCTCCTCGGCATCAGATTCAGTAGCTTCTGAATCATCTTTTTTGTGACCTTCCTCGGATTGACTTCGAATTTGTGTCTCTTGTTGGGTCACAAGAATTGGCTGACTACACTCTGGTGTAGTATCATCCACTTCTTGTGGGGGAGGAGGAGAGTGTTGAGGAGTAGAAGAGGTTTTTGCTTTTGCTTCTTCACCCATTATTAAGAAAGGTGATTTTTTGGTACGTTTAGCTCTGATAACCTCGAATTGAGGAGGAAGTGTTTTGGATTGAGGGTTTTTTGTCGCTTCGACTTGAAGGACAGGTGATTTGAGTTGTGATTTGTTATGAGTGGGTGGCTTGTCTAAAGTAACTACTTTAGATTTTCGATGAGGTCTTAGTAGCGAAGATTCGGCTGGATTTTGGAAAGAAGAGGTTGTTGAGTTATTTTCTGGGTTAGAAGCTAAAGGTGAAGACGAAGTGGCAAGGTTTGGGTTGAAGTTGCCGTATTTAAAAGTGGTGCAGGAAGAGTGAGGACCGTTATAGATCAACCCAGCAGCTTTGTATTCTTTGGATCTTCGAGAAATACAAAGATAATCGTAGGCCCCGAATACTTGATTACTGGAACCAGGAAAAAGTTTTTTCTTTGATCTTACTGGTCTTCTGGGTTTAAATCTATTGTATCTAGGGTATCTTCTCATACAAAGGGTTTTGGTATGAGAGATTGCTTGGAAAGATAAGGAAAGATGAATAAGGTTGAAGACGAACAGGTTGAAGGTGAAGAATAGGTTGAAGATGGATCAAAGGGTGATTTCTCTAAAAAGTTCTGAATGAATGAGTAGCTGGGTATTTATAGAGCAAAGAGTGACGTCGAGAATGAAAAGAAGTAGGACAAGTAAGTTGTTTTCATTGGTTGGAATATGAAACGAAAAGGAAGTGTGTAGTGTTGCAGGTCTACTACTAGGTGTCTAATCAATCTGTTAGGCACAGTGCTTGATCAAGTTTTCGAAGTGTTATTAAACTATGTTTGAAGTGATAATATTCGAAGAAGAAGTAAAGCTATACCACAATGCTTGAAAATTCGAAGAGGAGTTGTAGCCTAAGGAAGAATTCGAAAAGAAGTGATAAAAATGGTGTTGATCCGAGGAAGAATCCGATGAGCCAATAGTTCTTATAAATATCTATATAAGAACTAGGGGGACTACTGATAAGGAAAGATATTCCTTAGGGACTTGAGTGTAATTAATAAGGGCTAAAATGATAATTTCTGTAAATATAGGATTAAATTAGGCTTTAGGAAAAACATAAGGTTTAAATCATAAATATATTAATATGTAACCGTTTTCCTAACGAATTCACCCTGCCTATTTAAGGAGGCTGAAAAGGTTATTTTGACTTATGAAATATTCAGAGGTACTTTTCACTACTTGAATTTTCCACTGTAAACTCTCTATTCTGAATTCACTCGTGACAACTTTAATTCACACCAAATGATAAGGAAAGATATTCCTTAGGGACTTGAGTGTAATTAATAAGGGCTAAAATGATAATTTCTATAAATATAGGATTAAATTAGGCTTTAGGAAAAACATAAGGTTTAAATCATAAATATATTAATATGTAACCGTTTTCCTAACGAATTCACCCTGCCTATTTAAGGAGGATGAAAAGGTTATTTTGACTTATGAAATATTCAGAGGTACTTTTCACTACTTGAATTTTCCACTGTAAACTCTCTATTCTGAATTCACTCGTGACAACTTTAATTCACACCAACACCAGTACTATAACGTGCTCTTGTATTTTCTATAACCTTATGGGTTGAGATACCAAAATGGTTTCTTTTGTATAAATAGCCTATATTTTAATTAATCTACACGCACTGAACCGCACCAAACCGCACCAACCGAACCACACCTCTATTAAAACAAAAAAACCGACCAAAACCGACCGAAACCAAACAAACTGAAACCGAAAAACCCGATTTTTTTATTACTAAATCGGTTTAATAATATACGAACCGAATTATTTCGGTTTGGTTTAAGAATTTAAAAAAAACAGACTGAACCGACTGAATCTCACCCCTAATTTTTAGTATGGTTGATGATCAAGCTATTATCAAACGCTTTCAAAGCATGAGTAATAAGATAATGCATTTACGTTTGGATTAGAAATAAATATTCATTTTGAGTTTTAATTAAAACATTGATATATTTTTACTATATAATCCTCAAATGTTTATTTTTTGTCAAACGTTTTAGTATTATTTTTAGCATACTCTTCATTTGAGTTTTGGATCCACCGCTGGTTAGGGTGACGCGTGTGGTGCACGATAAAATCGAAGGTCGGTGCAAGTGGTTTTCTTATCGTTCTTGGCGATTCGATGTCGCGTCATCACCTTCTCATCACCTATTTCCGTGCTTAAATTACTAAGATCACTCATCACTTTTTTTCCCACCAACGTTGTGTAAGTTACTCAGATCCATGATCGCTGGACCACCACATGAGGCTAATTTTGTTGTATCATCTTTTTTTCCTAATTATCGAATAACATCATGGAGTTATTTAGGGCTTTGACCTTTGTGTATGGACTTATGGTTGTGGTTTATTTTGGTTCAAGGGTTTCTATAGCTTATGGGCAGGTCTGGACGAAACTATAATGTAACTACTCTATTTTAAAATGTTGGTCCATCCTTTATTGCTTCTGGTAACCACAAGTTTTCCCAATATTTATATTTTTTTTTTGGTTTTTAAAAGCATTAAATTTATAATAAAAATATATTTAGAGTGTAATACAACATATCATAACGCATCTATAAATAGCGAAAACAGATTCCGGCATCTTAAATTCTACCGCCGATAAAAATTTCGGCACCTAAATACATCATAAATACTATGGAAACTGATTCTGGTACATAAATACCATCTCTATATTAATTACCTTTACCCATTTTATTTGTTGGTCCTTCTATTATATATTGTCCATCGATCTTCTTGGTGAATTCCTATTGGTGTGGAGTTGGCTCAAGCCAATCCATTAATCGGTTACCTACTCCCACTTGCCATTATCTATAAACTTCAAAATCAACCTATCCATCCCTTATGGGATATCTGTTCCGTCGACCAATAATGTTACTCCCTTCTTCCCAAAATGTTTGTCGTTCAGAGGAAATATTTTTTGTCCTAAAATATTTGTCATTCTCGTTTACCAATGCAAATTTAAATATTATTTATAATCAACTACCAATTAGATCTCTACTTTTTTCTACTTTTTATGAAAAGAAAAAGTAATTATTACCTTTCTTAATACCTGTGCCTAACCCTAAAACGACAAACATTTTGGGTTAAAGGGAGTACCACCTCTAAAACCAACTACCCAGATTCTCGTCATATTCACAAAAATGTTTCAACTAGGAATGACCAAGGTATCGAATCATCACATCCCATGGTCCATTTAATAGTTTATGACATGACAGTTTATGACGTGATAAAATTTTGTTGTGATGTGATGTGTTGTGTCGGGTGTCACACGTACCACTAATATATATACTCCCTCTCCCTCTGTCCCTTTATATTTGAAGTTCTAGGCTTATGCACATTAAATAAGAAAAGTCACTATATCTCTGGATAGTCCAGGTCATCATAGTGTTTTCATCGTGGCTACATCACTGCTATGTGTGTCACTGTTATGTGTGCTAAAAGGATAGCATGTCATTGCATAACATTACATATACATGATAGTCATATTATCGCATGCGTGATAATCGTCGCATATCACATTTAACTTACGGTTTTTCAAAAAAATTATACGATTATTAAAAAATAATTTGTATGCTTTATTTTAAAGTGAAGGACAACTACCTGAGTTGAATGTAGGTTTTTAGGGAGGAAATCGATTTAAGGTTTCTGATTTTGCAAAATAAATCGAAGTAACAAAGAAAATATATGATTCACTATTTTGGTTAGTTGAGTTATGATATGTGTTGTGAATTGGGTTTGAGATTTTATATTTATAAATTAGGGTCTGACCCCGCTTAAGCCAATAAGCTAAGTTGGTTAGTTAATATGATAAAATATTAAAAAGTACAAAAAAAAGTTATCATTCTTAGAAGTTATCCTGCATGGAGGCTAAGGTGGCATGAGTGGGGTATTATTGGGTGAGAATATGATGAGACTACACATGCAATAAAAGTGTTACTATTCATGTTTCCATGTATCACAATCATGTAAATCTCACGCGCGATGGACTACAGATGAAGTATTTGATATAAATGAGTGACAATTTTAATACAAAAGTGAACATTGGAGAATGTTGTACGACAATTGGTATACATGAAGGAATGTATTCTAAGTCGGAAATTCCCTTAGAAGATTGATAGAGGTCGGGTGTACAAAAAATAAATTGGTGAATGAGACCCATCACTTCTCATTTGATATCATTTAATATAGTTTTTTTGTTATTGTAACATACCGCATTTCTCTAAGATGCAGTGTTTTTGTCTAACACTATGAATTTTAGGTATGTTGAACATGTTATTTTAATTTAACACTCTTTAACCTAGATAAGATAGCTTGAGTAAGCGAACCAACTAAAGACAATTGTTTCACTGATTCTTTACTTTTGTTAAGTTTTTTTTTTATTGTAGTGCCTCATTCATGTAGTTGGTCCACGATTATACCTTCCAAATTAAACTTGCAAATATTATATATTATCTTTCACTAGATAAGCTCTAAAAGAGTCACATCTTCTTGTGTTCATTAATCTTCTTTTAATATTACTTGCAAGATTTCAATTTCTATACTTTAGAAAAAATTTACAAGCGTAATACAATCGCAGACTATTTCTGTGTTTTATGTTATTGTATAAACTTATCATTAATACGTAGCCTAAGTCTTTACTGACATATTGTATACATTCAATACGTTCAGGTGTCGTGTAGTGTACATACGTGGTGAATAAGTAGGTGCGATCATCTAAGAAAATTTTCTCCAAAAGAGTTTCAAACTCTTAAATATTTAAGTATATAATGTTAATTTTAATAAATTACTAACAAGTAGAAAACTAATATGATTGACATTTTTCAAAAATAAAACTGCATAAAATAACAATGGATTCTGAGATGGTTTTTCAGAATGGGTTGTTTTCTTTAAAACTAATTCCAAGACACCATATCGAAATCCGTGGAATTTCTAAAAATGTTAAAATAAAAATTGTTTCAGACAAAGTGTTTGTATATTATTTTGATATTTTCAAAAATCTAGCTAACTCCAAAATACTATCTCATAATCAATCGTTATTTTAACATTTTCAAAAATGCAATAGTAACGTGAATTTAGTTGTTTTTTGGTCTAAAATAATAATAACCCATTCTAAAAATATGTTTCAGAAGAAGATACTATTCTTTTTATACATAATTGATTTCGAAACACTATTTCGAAATTCGTTGCTATTTAAAAACACAATTGATATCAAAATGTCATCTCTCAATTAAAATACACTTTTCACACTATCATAAAAAATGATTTAGGTTTTAGTTTTTGAAAATATATAAACTTCAAAAATCATAAACACGATGAATATACCTTATTTGTAGTAGATTTTGCTACCCATCTAGATATTCGTTTGTTGTTTTGAGACCAAACTTTGAAAATTATTGTATTAATTAGATAAATTAAATATTAATTTTGTACCTATAATATATATTATAGGATGAATTTAATTACCAATACACATAATATGGTAAATTTGATTAATTTTTAGAAAAAAAATAACAATAACAAATGAATAAGAAAAAAATTAAAAATCTAAACATGTTAAATAAAAATAGATTACGAAAACTAGATCGTTTCTACCGAAAAATAGTAGGAATCTTATTTAACGGTTAAAAAGAAATTTTATTTAAACCTTAAATATATTAAGGTTGGTCCCTCGTCAATCCTTTTTTATGAGATGTTTTATGGGACTTTTGTCTTGAAAAAATATTAATATATAATTAATGGGTATGGTTATATATCCCAAACTGGTTTAAGTTTATCCAAAAAAGCGGTTGATTTTAGTTTGATTTTTTTATGATAAAAATATATTAAAACATCTATTTTATTATGGAACTCACATGAAGTAAAAAAAAATACTAAGTATATCATAAATATACCCAAATCACAAAATAACATATTTTATTATCTTTATCCGAAAAACACTTTGATTTAGTAGATCAAACCCCACATTACTACAATTTTGTGAATTTTTTCAAAGTGTTCTTGAACAATCAAAGTTGTCTCAAGAATATTCAAACTCTCTTAAAAAATTTAAACTTTTTTTAATAAAAACACAAAATCAAACATGAATCAACCCGAACTAAGGTAAAAAAATGTTTTTTAAAAAAAATTCAATTCTGGTGCGAAGGGGCGGTACCATCGGTATTAAAGCCCAGGCCAAAAAAAAATTAATTTTGTCCTCCAAACTCCTATTTTAACGTGTGTAAAAAACTTCTTATTTACTTTAATTTTTTTTTTTAAATTTAGTATTGGCTAGATGATACAGATGAATATGATAAAGATTTAATATGGAAATATAATATAATTTTATCAATTGATCTCAATATTTATTGTTTGTATTCATTTATTTTTTATTCGATTTAAAAAATTAAAATTAAAATTTATAAACAATATACTTACATTATTGTTTTATTAATTAATTATTGATATATATATATATATATATATATATATATACACCAATATATAAATTTTAAATAGAATTATGTATATATACACCATTTTGGTACGTTACAATATATATATTTATTGAATTTTGATTAGATTTTATTAAATAAAGTTTAAATGTAATTATATTGTAGATATTATATATATATATATATATATATAATTTGTATTTTATTATATATATTTATTAAATTTATATGAGATTTTATTTATTAAAGTTTAAATATAGTTATATTTTAGATATTTATACATATATATATATATAAAACATCATACGTTACTATATATATTTATAAAAAAAAATTATGAGATTCTATTAATTAGTTTAATTTTTTTAAAACTCATCACATTATCTGTATTTAATCATTTTTAATGTATGATGATATATAGATAATTAAGTTAAAATTCAATTTTAAAGAAATCACATTAATTAATTTTTAAATACATAAACTGTTAATAAATAATTAAATTATAATATATATATATATATATATATAAATATTTAAAAAATACTAATAAACTATATTCGAGGAGACTGCTTGATCAAATACCTAAAATATACAAAAAAAAATTAAGGTTAGTCACACAAATTATATAAAAAATTAACAACTAAATTAAAGTTATAAAGACTTTATTATAAAAAAATATTAAGAATTGTTTTTAAAAAAATTGGTGTGCCGCGTACCTATGGTGCGTTGGGCCTGCATCGGTGGGCCGATCATTTTCCGAGTTCGAAAATAGCAAAAACAAAAAATAAATTGATTTTTTTTCCTAATCCAATCTTAAATCTAATTTTGAAATTAAACCTAATTCTAATCTATGATTTTCATTAAAAATCTTAACAAAATCATAAAAATTAATTCTAAAGAATTAAAAATCTTTAATCAAACAAAAAATTAAATCTAAAAAATACTTACTTGGTCGGAAAATTTAGAGAGAAATAAGATATATGTTAGAGATAAGTAATAGTGGATATGGACTGCTAGAGAAAAAATGAGGTGGAAAAAAAGAAAAAAAATCTTATATACCCTCAAAAATGATATTTTCGTCTAAAATTAGATCAATTTATACCAAATCTGGGTAAACTTAAACCAGTTTTGAGTATGTTTATCTTGATCCATAATTAATATGTTCACATAATTTGAAAGCATTTTTTGGAAGTTAAATAGATAAAAAACAATCTTAATACAATAGGAGTCAATGGATCTCAAAACGGCCGGGTGATAAACTGGTATGTATAGATTGATCCATAATTAATATGTTCACATAATTCGAAAGCATTTTTCAGAAGTAAAATAGATAAAAAAAACAATCTCAATACAATAGGAGTCAATGGATCTCAAAACGGTCGGGTGATTATATAAGTTGACGGAGAACCAAAGTTGTGCATCGGGAATGACAAATATAACGTCATCAAGACCTAATGCAGAAAGAATCCAGATCAGAGCTATATCGTCGAGAGCTACCCGAGAAACAAGAAGGAGCCAGCAAGACAACCGATAGATGAAGGATAATGATAGCTCGTATTACAAAACGGAGCTCGGCTAAAGAGATACCTCGTTGGACAAACCGAGCACGAGTCCATAATAAAGAAACGTTCACACCTCTGGCGAGTAAATAGACAAAGGTGAATAGAGCAGATTAGATCGACCAGAACTAGATTGTTAAAGATAGATGATTAAAGAAATTATTAAAGCCCACGTTGAACAAACTGGTCAACCGTGTTAATACACAAAGACTAAATAATATCCCTAAAATTAGGAATTCTATCATAATTATCTATCTACGCATTGAATTAGTGGGAATGTGTATTAATTGACTATTGAATACCACAAAAAAAATGTACGAACCCTAAAAATTATATTTTTTTCTCTGTGACAAATAAAATTTCTACTTGTAACAATTTTTGCTATATTTTTCTTATGTGCAGGGATGAAAACTAAAACTATGACCAACAATATAAAAAATAGAAAAACACGGATGACGCTTTTCTAAGGTATGAAAACCCTAGAGTGCGCATGTATTCTTTTTTAAAAGATTTTTTTTGTATAAAAAGCTGTAAATTGTATTGAAATTAAAGGTTCTTACAAGGTTGTTCAACTTGGCCTAGTGCCAAGATTCCAATAGAGATTAAAATTGAGCATGCTATTATAAATAGTAGAAAATTACAGCGGAAAATTAATTTTGGTTCCATGAAAACAATATCGGAGGTCCAAGAGTATTCGGTAGGCAATACTCGAGTTGTACGAGGGAGTGTTGTTGTAAATACGGGTATTTCTTTCCTTCCAGATGTGGTAGATGGTGGCATAGAAAGCTACCCGCCAGATGTGAGAGAGGGGTCCTTTATCCCATCTGCAGGCGTCTTCAATCCAATCATTCCAGATTGAGGGAGAGGTGAGAATTTTCATTTTCCTGCATATGTTGTCCCAGATGTTGGAGGAGAAGGGACAAGAGGTAATGATGTGATGAAGGGTCTCCAAGTTTTCAGAGCACAAAACACAATCTGTAGGAGTGTCTAGGCCCCAACTGATGAGTTTATCCCTAGTGGATAGTTTGTTTTGAACTGCCATCCAAGAGATGAAAGAGTGACGCGGGATTGAGTATTTATTCCAGATGAGGGGTCCCCAAGGCATTTTGGTACCCGAGGGCCTGATGGCGACGTGCGTACGGCTGATGGTGAATGTGGGTTTCGACTTGTTTGGAGTCCAGATGAAGATGTCCTCTGAGTTGCAGGGGGGGGGTTAGAGAGGGCTGATCGAATTTCAGCCAAGTGAGAGAGAAGATGGCTGATCAAATTTTAGCATTGGATGGCCATTGCCAGGAGCCGTTACCATTAAGATACTCGAGAGCTGTTTTTTAGGCGGGCTATGCGGGCGATTCCATCTCCGAAGCATTTGATAAGAGAAGAAGGGAATAACCAAGGGTCGGGCCAGATTGAGGTATTAGATCCATTCCCTATTTTTACCAGTATAAAGGTCAGCAGCGCAGGATCTGAGCTTCAAGATTTTTCTCTAACCCAGCTTGCATTCGGAGTGATGGCCATGGTCCACAATATTTTATTTTTAATTTTTCCGCGATTGTCCATCTTGTCCATATTGAGCTCGGGTTGTTTGTTAATATAGACCAAAAAGAATTTTAGAGCGGCCGCCTGATTCCAAATTTGTAGGTTTGGGATCCCAAGGCCGCCCTCGTCTTCGGGCAAAGTGAGCTTATCCAAGGCTACTTTAGCCCCCGAGATTTTCATGTCCGAGCCAGACGAGAGGAATATTCTAAGGAGCTGAGAGAGTTCCTTAAGAACCCTGACCGGCAGGATGAAAATGGAGGACCAGTAAACTTGGCTTGCAAAAAGAACCAATTTTATGAGTTGGAGGCGACCCGCGTACAAGAGATGCTTTGTTGTCCAAAATTTTATGCGACTCGTGATCTTTTCAAAAAGGGGGCGACAATCGTTGTAAGTAAGCCTGTAGGTAATAAGACGAACTCCCAGATAACAAACCGGGAGGGTACCTTCACTGAAACCCATGGTGCCGAGGTTAGCTCCTTTTGCAGCAGGGGAGGTTCCTGAAAGTAAAATCTGGCTTTATTCAGGATTGAGATTAAGCCTAGAGATCGTGGTAAACTCCTTTAATCCTTCTTGGATGAGGGTGGCTGATGCGGCATTGGCTGAACAAAAGATCATTAGGTTATACGCAAAGCAAATGTTGATAATTTTCAGAGAGTGACATTTCCAGTGAAAGCCAAATCGAGGGTTCTGGCTAGTTTTCAAGAGAATGCGAGATAATACCTGCATGACAATGACAAAGATATATGGGGAGAGGGGGTCACCTTGTCTAAGACCTCTCTTCCCGCGAAGAACCTAATTGGGCTTCCATTAATACAAACAGCAAAATAAGGGGTGGTAAGGCAATGAATGATCCAGCCAATCATTTCTATGGGGAAGTCCATCACATAGATAGCATCAAGCACGAGCTCCCAGCGAACATCATCAAAATATTTCATTAGGTCAATCTTAAGGGCGCAACGGGGACCTTTGCGCTTAGTTTGGTATTCGTGCATAAGGTCATGGGTTAGGAGGATATTATCTGCAATTTTTGGCCCGTAACAAAAGCAGACTGGGAGGGGTCAATCGGGTAGGAAAGGGAGGGTTTTATTCTATTAGCCAAGATTTTCGAGATGATTTTATACGTCACGTTGCAATAAGATATGGGCCTATAGTCGGAGGGAGAAGAGGGGTTATCCATTTTTTGTGTCAGAGCGATGAAGGTTTTGTTCCAATCAGGGTCCAATTTACCCTGAAGAAAGAAATGCTTTATCGCAGCACAAATGTCAGGGCCCACAATGGCCCTACAAGATTTGAAGAACCCCGCGCTAAATCCATTAGGCCTAGGGGATTTGTCACTATCAATGTCAAAGATGGCGTCTTTGATTTCCTCATCCGTAATCAGTTTTGTCATGTTAGCTTTATCGGACCGGGAGACCTTTTTGTTAAGCAGGGATCTAATTCTATCAAGGCCCGGGAAATTATCGGGGCTGGGCGCTCCAAGACGGCTCTTAAAGTGAGAGAGGTAGCTGTCCGTGATTTTCCTAGGGTTAGAGCTAACCTGTCCATCAGGGGTGGTGACATATAAGATTTTGTTACGGGCCCTACGAGATTTTATGCTGTTGTGGAAGAACTTGGAATTTTTATCTCCCAGCTTGAGCCATGTCTCTTTGGATTTTTGCTTGAGGAAAGATTCCTCGGCCCGGCTATAAAAGATGTAACTGCTAGCCGCCTCCCTCTCAAATCTTATAAGGTCCGGGTCAATCTAGGTAGAGGCTAAGGTTAGTTGGGCTTGCTCGAGGGTGGCTTGGCCTTTTCCACCCTAAGGCTGATGTCGCTAAATTCTCTCTTATTCAGGTGGTCCAAGTTGGGAGCAAGCCGATCAAGCTTAACACAGATATTCTGCATAGAGTTCATAAAGCTAGGGATAGACCAACTATCATCCATAATGCCATGGAAACTGGGGTGGAGATTCCACATTGAGTAATATTTGAAGGGCTTGGGCTTTGGGGTGATTAGGTGAAGGATGATCGGAGTGTGATCCAAGGTCCTAGGGGGGTCAAGATGGGCGAAGGAATTTGGAAAGGTGCTATCCCAAAGGTCGTTTAATAGGGCTCTATCAATCTAGAGGAAATGGGGTTGTCAATTTGGTGGTTGAACCACAAAAATTGAAAGCCCGAGGTGCGAAGGTCTTCGAGGTTACAATTGCGAGAACAATCGTTAATATCAGAGATGGAGTTGCTCCAACGAGGGTCAAATTTGGTTCTCTCTAGGGGGTTTCGGATAGCATTAAAATCTCCTAAGATTATCCAGGGGGTTGGGGGAAGACTCAAGGCAATGGAGGTCAAGTCGCTCCAGAGGAGGATTCGATCAGAAGGGTCGTTGAAACCATAAATAAAAGAGGTGTAAAATAACTTCTTCGTGGAGGTCCAGGTTATGAGATAATGCACAATCTGATCTAAAGAAAAGACAGGGTTTACATGGAAAACACTTGGGTTCCAAGCGAGCCATATGCGACCATAATGGTGGTTTTGGTGATTCGTGAGGAAATGCCACCAAAGGACCATGTTTTGCATGATAAGGCTAACATTGTTAGTATTGACTTTGGTTTCAAGCATGCAAATCAAGTTAATGCTATTGGAGAAAAGAAAATCCCGAATTTCCTTTTGACGAACGGGATCATTAAAACGCGAACGTTCCAACAAGCAAGTTTCATTAAAGTAAAGACATGAGACATAAGGATAGAGAAAACACTTAAACATCAAGGGGTTGATCCCCATTCATAATAACAATAATGCTAATATGACCTTAAGCGATTCCAGGAGATGTGATATCAACCGGTGATTCCGCTCTGTTGCTCGGATCGATCGGGGCAGCAGCTGAGTTGTGGCTGGTCTTTATTAGGCTTTTTGTCCATCCATTTCGGGTAGTCATGAGGTACACATTTTGTAGCTTGGGGTGGAGTCACTTCATACTGAATCGGTGAAAGAAACATCTAGTTGGCCAGACATTGGTTATTTTCCAAGTCTTCGAGGTATAGTTTCTGATGAGTTGGGATCGGTTGGGTAGGGGCAGGATGCTGATGCGTGGCCAAAGGAGGAGCAGCGGGTCCACGACATGTTTCTTCCCAAGGCAGCCAATAGTTATAGATGATGGGAATGGGGCAGAGGCTTGCATGATGATGCAGATACGGGCGTAGCTCAGGTGGGTGTGGTTCGCGGTTTGACTGTCGACGTAAAGGGGGGTTCCTAGAGAGCTCTCGAGAATGTTGAGCCCCTTCTCGGACCAAAGTTCATGCGGCATGCCGTGGAACTTGACCCACAGAGGAATGGCTTTGAGAGCCTCTTTCTACAAGGTCTCCATGGGGGGCCATCTCTTGAAGAAGATCGGGTGGCTGTTGAAGAACCATGGGGCTCGCTCCAGGATGTCGGTAGCAGTATCCGTCGACGAGAACCTGAAAAGGTAATGTCCCGAAGGAGTTGGTTTGCACTCTTGAAGCCCCATTGAGCCACAGATCTGGTTTGCTAGGAATTGAACGTGCGAGGTTGCTCTTCTTTTGGATAGAAAGTAGCCTGAAAGGCATTTATTCCAGTCCTCTGGGCGTCCAATGAGAGCATTTTTCAGGAAAGATTAGGATGTCGTTGTCATAGTAAATATCATCAGTTTTCTTTATGGCCATCAAATTCTTTGGTTCTTGATCGGCAGCAGCGATATTTGCTCAGGAGCGGAAGGCAGAGGGAGGAGTGGGTTGGGTCACGTTAGGAGTCAGGGTTGAGTCTTGAGGATTTGGGTTTTGGTTTGGGTCAGTGGTGAGGGTTTGTTTGAGAACAAGGGGACAGAAATCCTTAGGGTAACGCGAGATAACGTAACCTTTAGTGTTTCGACCAGGGAATGATTCAGGAAAAACTTTTGGGATTGGGATGGTGTTCATGCGAGGGGTGGAACTGGTGGTCGAAGTGTGGCTTGAGGTGTGGATGATGGTGGATCCCGAGAAAGAAAAAAGAAAAGTTGCTAAGGATTTTTATTGGAAGGAATAACTTTGGAACGTTTGGACAGTAGTAGAGAGAATGCTTGATGGGGGTGGGTTTGTGGCGCATAGAGAAGGGATTTGAGTGTTTAAGTTAGGGTTCAAAAGGTATTTGCTGGTTACAGGGTTATGGTTTTCGGCTTGGAGGTAAGCGGCAATGTATGCATGCATGCGGTCGAAGGTATTATGGGTAGAGAAGGTAATAGGTGTCGATGATTTAAGGTTATTTTCCATGGGGAGAAATTGGGAGGGTAATGCAGTTGCATGGCTCAAGGGGTTTGAGGTGACCGATGTCAAGGAGGCGGTAGAGGTATCTGGTGATCCTAAGGAAAGGATATGAGTAGTATCCTTCTCCATTAACACGTTCAGTCCAGGGATGGAGGTTGAGCCACTTCCATGTTGCAAGCTTCGCCTGGAAGAGGAATCGGGGATGATAATAGCGGAGTCAGGAGCAACTGAGGAGGCACCGGGGACGACTGCGGTTGGCATGACAGGCGAGTGGAGGGTCGACATAACTTAGATAAGGATCTCGTTGTGGTTGAGGATGTCCTGGAGCTGCTCCTCGTGAGCCGATGAGCGTTTCGACGGGTCGTCATCATCAGAGATGACATGCATGACACGGGGAGACAGGAAGAGTGGAGAAATATCCATATCCCGGTGGTTCTAATTTGAGAGAGTGCTGGTCGGGCTTTTTATGAAGCAGTGGGGTGGTGAGGAGTGGATCGAGAGGGGAAGACCTAGCATGCAGGAGATTGATGGGACGGGGACGACTGGCGGGGAAGATTGAGCTGTTTGGAGAGACATAGAAGTGTTTGGGCTTCCCGAGCGAGAGCTTTCAGATGAGGAGGAGAAGGTATCACATTTTTCTATTGGGCTTCCGTTTTGAGGGTAGTGAGGATGAGTTGCGTTTGTTTGATCTTTGCGTTCTAGTTTCCACCATAATGATGGAGGAGGAGTGAGGGAAAAAGGAAGTGGAAGGAGAGAAAGAGTCTGGGTGAACCAAGAGATGATGATGAGGGTACAGGATGAAGAGGAGGCGGATGGGTTGAGCATTTCAGTAGGGAGGGGAATAGGATCTTGGGTATAGGGAGGAGCAGGGGGTGGAAGGTTGGCGTGTGAGCAAGGTGGTAGCATTAAATGGGTAGTTAATGAGGGAGGGGGCTTATTGGTCGAAGGAGAGAGTAGAGGTGCTGCAATTGGAATAACGATGGGGGCTAATCAGATTGAAGAACAATCTGACGCTCGATATGCGGGCGAGTTTAATGCCATGATGGTCGAGGTGAGGGGAAAGAGATAGGGGCATTAACGGTAGCCGCCAAGAGGGGTTACCGTTAACGGCGTTATCCTCCTTTGGAAACGCGAACTGATGCAGAGAAGCGGTTAATTTTCGACAAACAGGGTGGGCATTAACTGCTCGCGACATCCAGTAATCATTAGCAAGGCAGTATCATGTTGGGAGACGTGATAAATGCCAGGAGAGGCATGCAAAAGTGTGGGTGACTTCTTTAATGAGAAAGGGGTTGACTCCATGAAGAGGAGATACAGCAGACTCCATTAATGGAGCTTTAGAAAAACCAGGAGCTTTAATTGCTCCAGAACGAGAACGAAAGAAGGAACCAAATTTAATCTCCCCATCACATGCATGACTTTCTTGTGATGAGGATATTGAGAGAGTGAAAAGCTTGGTCAGTGTTACTCCGGACGCTGATTGATCGGGCGAGGAAGAAGGGTTTCTGGAGAGAGTTTTCTCTCTCTAAAAACTAGCCGTTGTTGGTGGATTTTAACTTTCAGTCTCCGTGTCTTAGAGCTATCAAGTATCAACGGATTAAGTTTGAAAGCATTCGGTTCCAACAAAATTCAATTTTCTCTCTTTCAAATCACTAAGCAGTAGTCATTACATCTTTCAAATTTTTAACCGAAGTTAAATTTATAATAAATAGAATTGTATCGCATGCATGATACTTTATAATTATTTTAATTTATGAAATACTAATTGTAATTATAAATTCATCAAATGAATACAATTATATAGTTAAATTCATCCTAAATTAGGAAGAAAACTAAATAATAGTAATATTTAATCATAAAAGGATAGCTTTGTTAGGGTTGAACAATAATAATATTTTTTTACTCTCTCTTCTTCTAAAAAATATATGGTTGAAGTTATTTTTGATACATTTAGTTTAATTATTATTTATTGAGCTAGGTTAGAAATTAAATACATTTTGTTGTATCGTTTATATTAAAAAAAAATTAAGTTTAAATTTGAAAAATCTTAAATTACATTTTTTATACATATTATTTATCTAATTGTCATTGCCAATAAAACTAACCCTAAATCTAAAACCCGACCACAAATCTAATTCTAAACCCTAAAATTTTACTTTTCTAACAATTAAAACAAAACCAAATCTTACCATGACCCCTAAATTTCTACCACAAACCGAGTAAACACAAAATTATTATAGAATACGAGAAATTTGGCTGCTTTTGGGATGATTTCATGGACGAGGAGAACTCATATCCAATTGAAGTAACTTTTTGAATTTTTGTTTTTGTTTTGATAAAATTTGCACGGTCCTAGCGTTGAACATCGTCATCGTCGTTTGAAACCTACAAAATATTGATGTTAATTGATAAATATATGCGATACTGGAATTCACCATCGCATATCTTCATGCAATTAGTTATTTGTTCATCGCACAGTTAATGCGACTAGGTGTGATGGTTTCGTAAGTAGTGTTCGATTTATGCATTATTACGTTTTCTTAGCATATTGTTCATTATTGTAAGAGGAATCATGTCAACTATCATATACGATGGCTAATTATACCGAAATTTTCACAATTGATAGGTTTTTTACCAAGGCGTATATGAATGCTTTTGTAGAAAAAAAAAATCGAAGATGATTAAATTCATCACCATTGTCGCGTTATATGATAGTGGGAGATGGGGGAGAACTCCTATGGTACAATACCTATGTGAGAGGTAAAATGTTTTGTATTAAAAGAAAAGTCGAAAACTTTGAGAAAGCGAAAGTGTACAACAAAGAAATGCAATTGTCCCATTGAATGAAAAATCATCTAGTTGAAATACTACCTATGCAACATTGTTTGTCCGTTGAAAACGGAAAACATAATCACGAACCTTATGTTCGCTTAGACGGTCATTCTCACGCTTGTAGACTCAAACCGAAGGAATATACAATAGTTTGTAATTTATCTTTCCTTGGGTTGTGCCCTATGGAGATATATTGTGGTTTGAAGCAGAATAACCCGGATAACTTTTTGAACATGCATGTAATCTACAATTGTCGCAAAAAAATATTAGAAGGTTGATCACAGTGGATAAAACCAAATGCAATATTTTTTGGCCAAATTGAAGGAACATGGTTACTCCATGTGGGAGTGGTTAGACAACTAATCGTAAGTGATTCCCTATTTCTTTTTTGCGCATCCTACAAGTATAGACTTGTTGCGTACATTCCCGCATGTGGTTATCATGGATTGTAAGTATAAAATAACGAGGGTACCTATGTATTAATGAGCGGCGAAATATACAAAAATATATATGGGTTTTGAGTATTCTTTGTGGTTTGATGATGGATAGTATGTGTCTATTTATGTTCGTTATTGTTATCGATCGAGAGTTAGCTCTCATTCAAGCTATTGAAGACATATTTCTGGGAACAAATAACTAGCTATGAAAGTTTCATATAAACAAGAACATTATTGGGACGGTTCAAAAGTTGATGCTCGATGTGGTTTCAAAGCAATATATCGAGTTTTACAGTTTTGTCGTCGACACGGACACGGTCAAAACTTACGACAAAAATCTAGAAACGTTGCACGAAATGTATGCTACTTAAACTAAATTTATCGAATACATTATGTAGGCATGTATACCAAATATAGCAATAGATTTCTATATCATTGAACGAATAAGATCAAACATAAGATATCGTACATAAGTTGGGTTACTTCAACCTTTATCTTTCAAGTCATTATCGAATGACATTTCCCGACATCAGATTAGTGTTAGCCACAAGATATCAATTTGCAAACAGGGTCTTTAACTTATTAACCAATTCGTAGGAGTTCACCTGTTAGTTCGTTAACTATTATAGAGATTGCAATAGATTTTGTACATTTCATCCACTTGGTTAACTTATTAACCAATACATGTCTTAATAGTTCACCCACAAAATATTTTTGAGTATAAAAAACCAAAGAGTTCTTAGGTATGGAGTGGACCGTTGAGAAACACTATCACTTTCTTCAAGTTGTAAAGTGTGTTCATATAACAATATCTGATGAGACTACCGATGTTTTTTTCGATGAACTTTTGTGTATGATGTATAATAACTATGAACGATTGAGATATTTATATCCAACTCCGCGCAGTCGTGTAGAATTCAAAACCAGATACAATCTTATAAAATATGAACCAATGCGTCGTGTGTTTGACTTGTCTTACGAAATAAGGAAAGAGGCCTTTGACGTATGGAAGTTGAAAGTTACTCATTTCATTACAAGAGATACACTAGCATATCTCGAGGATAGCATGCTGATAAAGCGTATGCGATTGTGAATTCCTCACTTGTTGATTCAATCATAGGATATGATTTCGACCAATAAATTTATTGTACTATGTACTGTTGTTAATCTCAACTTGTTTTGAGGTTTTGTATTTTATTATGTCTCCAAGCGTAACATTATCTACATAAATGAAAAGAAAAGTTTTTTATTATAAAAACTAAAGTATTACACACACCATGTATGAAATAATGGAGTTGCATCTCACGTAATACGCGACCGTAGGCTAAACATTCCTCCTGCAACAATATAAGGTCACACTACTCCCAATCCTAAGGTTCCTAGCTCAAATGATCATATATATAACATCCTATCGTACCGTCATCAACTTCTCCACCTTATTATTAAAAGGAAAGACTTTAAAAGTGTTACCTGTAATCGGCAAACCGGTAATGGCACAGACGTCATCAAGAGTGACAGCCAACTCACCGAAGGATAAATAGAATGAAGATGTCTCCTCGTGACAACAAACACTCGACATTAAATGAACGTTAGTTTATCAATGAGATAGATCATCGATGAAGGGGGTGATAATAGTACCCATGACCCTAGTCTGATTACGACTCAAGCCCCACTTCTGGAGACCGTCGTACATAGATAAGCAACGTAGGCTAACTATCTCATACAATATATAGTAAACACGCAAACTGTAAATAAAAAAGTTGTAGATTAAAATTAAGTTGAAACTAAATTAAAATAATATGGTTTTAAATTCTAAAGTTGTAAACAAACTTACATCATCGTGAAAAACTCTATACGCCTCGTGGAGGGCGTAATCGAGATATAGTCAAGAGACGTGGCGTTGGTCTACTCGAACTCATCCTAAGGTGTTGCTTGCGTAAACGACCCAACATCACTACTGTTAGCCGTAGCCCAACCAGCATGTTGACTCGTACCAAAAATTGCATCACCACGACGCAAACATCGTTTAGTACGCGATCCCGACTCATCTCCCATAAGGACGAGTTTTCTAGCCACTGGTGCATTGGGGGGTCGAATCTTGACCATGATGTTTAGTAGCACTCGTCCCTTTTCGAACCATTTTAGAATAACATAAAATTCACCAGATTAATAACTAATAAAATAATACGAAACACATATATTTGAATAAGTACAAAAATAATAAATTATAAACTACATACAAATCATGTAAGTGTTGAATAAACGATCAACCCAATCATAAAATCATATAATGAAACAAAAATCTAACATTATGTAATTCGCATAAACTATCTGCTAAACATTTTAAATGAATCATGATATTCTGGGTTGGTCTATTGCATGAATGTTTGTGACAAACACTCATCCTCGTTGCACAACATTTGTGAGACAATCAGGTTTGGTCGCAAATGTCGTGCGACGAACAAGAACCCATAAGCCCCCAAATCAGAAACCCTAAAACAATCAATCATGCACCATTTAGCTCATAATTAAACGCAAAACACAGATCTACAAGTCACATAAAATACTACCTTATCAAATCAATAAAAAAAAATTAAAAACAGAAATTCAAACCTAAATATCTACCAAAATATACAATGAAATCGAATAAAAACTACACTACTAAGCTTGTATGACATACTTTGATGTTGTTGTGAGGTCGGGTCCAAAAAGATAGGTGTTTTGATTTGGGTTGTTTGAGAGATTTTGAGAGAAAATAGAAATTTTTTTGTGAGATATCTAACAATCCATATTTATAATTTGTTTTTCTGAAAATAATAAAATAGTAAAAAGTTTGGCGAGAGATGTAACAAAATTGTTCAAGATCCGCTATTTAAAATCTAACAAAAGTTGTGAAAAATATAACCTAACCTTTATTATTTCCGATAAAATTAATTTTGTAATCAATCCGTTTGATGAGATTAATATTATAAAAAATTAATAGACAATAACTAATACAAAACAAATTTTATATAAAAAAAATATGTATAGAAGATTAATAAAAAAAATATGTGCAATACAACAACTAAATTTATTAAAAATTAGTAAAGTTGTAGTTAGAATAAATAATCGGGATTGGATTGCGATACATACTACTATCGCATTTAAATTTTTGTGCGTACTGTTATTTGACGGTTTTTGGTGTGTCTACGGAATACGGGTAAGGCTTTTGAGATTGGGCTTTTGCAACTAGTAGCATTTAGCTCCAAAGCAGACTTTCAGGGTAAAACTATGCCCAAAATCGTGAGTGTTTAAGCCCGACATTATAGATTTACGAGTGAGTTATCTAAAAATATGGAGTCAATCTTTTTTATAATCAATTAATAAAAAAAAAGTCTCACCTAAAAAATAAAAAATAAAATTGTTTTTGAACCGGACTTTTATTGTTTTATTAAAAAAATTATATTTTAAAATGTAGTTTGGAAAAAAAATCTAATAGTTTCAATGGTTTTGTGTTTTAAAACGAACAAAACTAGATCATTGAGTGATTTTTTTTCTCCCTCGTATCCAATTAGGCTAGTTTCGTTTGTGTCTCGTATTTAATTTTAACTATGATCTCGTACTTAAGGTAAATTGTTCTTTTTTCAAATTTAATCATGGTCTTGCATCTCACATTTTTTTAAGTCTAGTTTCGCACCTCCCGTTTATATCATTTTATTTTTCAATTTTGACATTGGTCTCGCAATTAAATTTAAAAAAAAAATCAATTGTTAACTCATCTATTGCATCTCGCATTCCCTGTAAGTTTGGTCTTGCACCTCGGTTTTTGGCAAAAATAAACAAAAAAAAATCAATTTAAACCCCCTATTCGCGGACTTAAGACGAAAAAAAATTAAATTTTGGTCTCACATCTCTCATCTCACATTTCATATAAACTTGGTATCGTAACTTGCACGTATGCATATGCTTTTTCAATTTTAACCCTCATTTTGCATCTTTCTATTAGATCATGCCTTGTCTCGCATTTACCTATTACATCATGCAACACCAGAGCATGCCTAAGTGAAAGATGCGAAACCAAAAAAACGTAGTGCGAGAGAAACATAATTAATTTTGACGATATAATAATAATAATATCATTCATGGATCTTGTTTTGTTTGTCTTATAAAAACAAAATTGATAGTACTTCTGAATTTTTTTCGAGTTACAGTTTGAAAGATACAGACTTTTAAAAAAGAAAAAAGAGAGAGAATATTGTTAATATGATGAATTATGATTATTTGAGGTATTATAAAAAAGGTTAGATATTATATGAGAACGAAGTTTCATATTTGGATACTATGTAGTTATTATTTATATTGTAAGTTTCATATTACATTACCTACAACATGGAAGTTTTGATGTAAAATTTTGTATTTTCTCTCTACAACATTGTATTAACATTAACATTAAATTTTTCATCTATTTTTATTTGTATTATCTATTAATGCTCGAATTAATTTTTCCCTCCATTTGTAGCCTGCATCGTGGCTGTTGGCAGACTGTAAAGGGGCTTGTTCTCTACATGCGCTCGACAATACTCACTAGCAGAATGTGCATGCCAAGTGGCTAGCTGCTAGTGAACAACTTTTTTTTTGAAAACCAATATTCTGACAGTTTGTTTTAATTAAACATAAATTATTCCACTACTTTTTATTTTTCGAGATTTATAAATAGAGACTTGGTTTGTATGATTTGGGCACAACAAATATTTGAGTTTTTTACACCTTGTTTCATTACTTTCTAACTTTCTTTTACCATCTTTAAAAACTAAAAATTTTACCCATCATGATACGTCATTAATCCCAAAACTCAAATATCAAACCACCGTACCTAATACTTCAACGTCTGTAAAATCCTCAAAATAATTAATGATATATTAATGTTGGCTCGCAATATGGAATGCCTCCTTATTTTTCTATGCAAAATCCCTACAACCGACACTATATGTCTTTTGGATACGCAAATAGGCCCTAAAATAGGTATGTTCCCCCTTTTATGAACTACCTACAGACTTATAAATCATATATCATAGAATTTTCTACCAAAATATCTCTTGGTGGAAGTGAAGAGGATATATCTACTAGATTTGTAGCTCCAACCCAAAAATCCACCAATAAAAAACAATACACGGCTTGAAGTACATTAGATAATATATATTTACCATATGGTTATATCCACATTAGTAATGATAGTAAAATTGGGACTGACCAAAAGGGTGAAACTCTAAAATTGCAGTATTTGAAATTGAGAAGACTGGGAACCCAAGAACCCGAATACAAAACAAAAGTCATTTTCAAGTGATCAATCAAAAATTAGTATTTTTATTAATCATATGGTATATCATGTTGATAGATGCGTAGCGTTTAGCTTGATGGAAACTATATTTCTCAAGATGTAAATATGTATTAGGAGCAGGAAGGTTAGAGTTTCAGCTACTAGAAGAATGCAAGTTAGTTCATCACCAACCGAGATATACGTGAGGAGTTAGTTCATATATTCCCTTTGTATGTCATAAAGGTATAGATAAAAAAAAGATAAAATAATAAAGAGTGTAATTACAGACGAGTTAGAGGGTTTGAAAGTTGTTCAAGTAAAACGCATTACTAACAAGGAAAAGAATTATCTAGCACTTGAAAGCTAAAATATAGCTCTTTATGATTATGAAAAAGTTGAGACTATGAATATGTTTAGAGAGTTGAAGAATATTCCAGACTTTGATCCTTCTGATGAAGATATATTTTCGTTGTTATTGAAACAAATATTTCTGGAGTAACATGTTTATCGTGTGTGTTGTTTTCAATTGTTAATGTGTATGCTCATTTCAATTATTCCATGTTTGTTGTTTTTAGTTATTGTGTGTGAGTTGTTTTTAATATTTTTGTGTGTGTGTGTTTATTTCAATTATTTTGCTTGAATAAAAATATTTTTTGAATTTTCTCGTTTAAATCACTACACCAAATTTCATACTATTTTTTTATTTGATAAGACCATGCTTTATGATAAGATAATATTTCTTCTTACTTGTTTCCACCATCAAGTAACTAGAAAATTACTTTATTTAATCAACAAACTTGGAATCCGGAGACAACAATATAACATCATGGTTGGTTTGAATATTTGCACCAAATTTTTCACTAACTTTCGAGTTGATAAGACCATGGTTTATGGAAATATAAGATTTATTCTTACTTGTTTCTATCATCCACTAGTTACAAAATAAATTTATTTAATTAACTAAATTAGTAGAGACAACAAGATAAGACCATGATTGGTTTGAATATTTACACTATATTTCTCACTAACTTTTGATTTGATAAAAACATATTTTACGATAAGATAAGATTTCTTCTTACTTGTTTTCACCATCTATTATCTAGAAACTGAATTTATTTAATCTACTAAATTGAAATCTTGAAACAGCAAGATAAGATCATAGTTGGTTTGAATATTTAACAATATTTTCACTAACGTTTGATTTGATAATACAATACTTTATGACAATATAAGATTTCTTCCACTTATTTCCACCATCCACTACTTACAAAATTGAATTTATTTAATCAACCAGATCAGAATCTCGGGACAACAAGATAAGATCATGCTTGGTTTCAATATTTACATTATATTTCCTACTAATTTCTTATTTAATAAGATCATGCTTGGTTTCAATATTTACACTATATTTCGTACTATTTTCTTATTTAATAAGACCATGCTTTATAACAAGATGATATTTATTTTTACTTGTTTCCACCTTGCACTACATTTTAATAAGATAATATCACACTTTATGGGACAATACAAATTATTCTTACATATCCCCAGCCTCTACTAGGTAGAAATTAAATGTAGTTGATAAACAATGTTAGAATCCAGTGAAAATTTCTAATATGGCTGATTTATAAAGGTTACCACAAGTTGGTGAGAAACGGGGTTTCCCAAGAATGATTGAAAGTGTCATTTGTGGAGAACTAGACGTGAAATAATTTTCCAAGGGCATAGCAGGGGGAATTTACTAATGGACACAAGGACAAAGCAACAGTTATCTTTGAGGCATTGGCTTCGCAAGACTTGTGGATATGGTATGATTTTTTCGGATGCTTAGTGTTTATATATATATATATATATATACTTAATAGATTTGTGATATTTGATGACATCGATTCTGGATTCGTTCTGGCAGTAGCAGTAGCAGTAGGAGTAGCAGTAGTTGTAGTTGTAGTAGTAGTAGTAGTAGTAGTAGTAGTAGTAGTAGTAGTGGTAGTAGTAGTAGTGGTAGTAGTAGTAGTAGTAGTGGCAGTAGTAGTAGTAGTGGCAGTAGTAGCAGTAGTAGTAGCAGTAGTAGTAGTAGTAGTAGTAGTAGCAGTAGCAGCAGTAGTAGCAGCAGCAGCAGTAGCAGCAGCAGCAGCAGTAGCAGCAGCACCAGTAGTAGTAGCAGCAGCAGTAGTAGTCGTAGTGGCAGTAGTAGTCGTAGTGGCAGTAGTAGTAGCAGTAGCAGTAGCAGTAGCAGTAGCAGTAGCAGTAGCAGTAGCAGTAGCAGTAACAGTAGTACTTGGTGGTATGCAACCCAATGCACCATCAGTGCGTTATCCTCCTACCTATTAAACATTTTTCAACCCTAACCTAATTTGGTTACCATACTTTGTTTAAATATATTTGATGTAGAAACATGTTACTAATAATTGCTTCATGTTTATTTCAATTATTGTTTATCTAACCTTTATTATTTTTTGATTGAGGTCGTCCGACACACGAAGAGACCACCCATGCCCAAGAGCCTCTAAGCATTGGCAACCTGTCAAGATATTTTCCCTTGTTACGTGTCACCGACCAAGCAATGACATGGGATATTAAATGCAAGCAAAGCCAACCAAAATTGCATTGTGCCACATCAACAAAAATGTGAAGCAACCTATTTTCAAAATGCTAGGAAATAAGGTGATGTTGAGGGTGAATCCTCTAGTAACTTTTCAAAAGATGTATCAAATCATCGTGCACCATCCTCAGCTCATCGTGTACCATCATCAACTTATTGTGTACCGCAGTCTGATGTGCCTACCAGTAGTGTTGATAGTGGCGACATAGATAATAACTTAGTTGAGGAAGAGGAGACCTTTTTAACTCTTAGAGAAGAACATAATATAATGTTTGCTTTCTTTAATGAAAATGAAATTCTACTGTTTCTCTATTTTAAAGAGAACAAGGTGGATAACACTTTCATTGGGAGGGTAAGATTATATTTATTAAATTAAATGTTATTTTTTTGTTAAAAAAATTCATGTACAACTTCATAGTTCTCTTGACATACGAGTATATTACTCGGTATTGCGCATGTCGGACCAGACAACCCAGCTTAAAGTAGAGATTTATCTTACGCATACTTCATTTGGACCACTCATTGCTCATTTTCTTAAGTATTACACTCATACAATGATGAGCAAGGTATTCGTTGAATGTTGGCACCAAAAGACCAACACATTTCAGTTCAACTTCAAGGAGATTGCATTATTGCTATAAGACATATGTGTCTTTTCAGGACTCCGAGTTGTTCGTGGAACACTGGAATTGATACAGCAGACTACGAGTAAAAAGATGTATACCGATTATGCATGTTTTTGGTACTCACAACTTATAAGGTCCATTTGCAGTTGAAGTCTACATGAGGAGTGGGATTTAAATTTAAATTCCTTCGGGATACATTTTCAGAAGATTTATATCTTCATTTGATCAATATAGAGACTATCTACCATGTAATATGTGCATACTTTAGTTTTCTTAGGTTCACGATATTCACGGATACCAGTAAAAAAATATGAAACTTGGGTTTGGAAGACAAGGAGTATGAGTTGTGAAATATAGCTTATATGAGATTTTTTGGCTTTTGTTTATCATGCTCTATGGGATGCTTCAGAATCTACAAAGTAGAACCTATACGATTTTGTGACCATGCTAGACTGGTGGATATTCAATCAATTTCTAGCTTTAAACAATCAACACAACCCATCTACAACCTTAGGATCCGAAAAATTGTTAGTTGGTTTCTAAAGTGATTGGTTGGCTCTAATGTGCGACCAAAATTTAATGTCTGTACCATTATTAGAGATCTAAAGGAGAAGGATGTAAGTACACAAACTTATAATCATTATATGTTTGAAAATATTTAGAACATTTTATTTAACATTTTATATAACATATTATGTTATTTTTGGTTTACAGATCATCTTTAAGCCTTACAAACACATAAGATGTCAATTTCTCGTATAATTTTTTTGTCTAATTGATTATCAAATTAGAATGATGATCATGCTCGAAGTTTATAGACATAATAGAGTGATGCGCCAGTTTGGAATGATCTAGGATGAAACGCAACCTCTCATGTTACTAAAACCTACCTGTAATAAAGAACATCTTTCTCATTACATTTGGTGTGGGGCAGTTTAGGAAGATTGATCTAATAATTTACTTTCCGAAGATCTTATGATAGTTTTTATTGATATATATGAGAGTTTGATGACGAGTAAGTACGCTAAATACATTTTTAAGTATGAATGGTATGTCATCACCCCCCTTGTGCAGTATGTTGATGTTAAACTAATTGAGCTTATTCTCACGACTAACAATATTCGCACGAGAGATGATTTATAAAGATTTAAGCTTATTCAAAAAATTATTATTGTATATCACTTCTCATTGGCTCATTTTTATTTTTATTTTAGGACTTAAGTTTGTTATGTTTGTTTGATTTTTTTCTTCCTATTTCAAACTATGTTTATTATTTTTAAACTATATATATATCCTTTTAGTACTAACGTTGATTATTTTTGCTTTACGCTTTGTATTGTATAATGGATGATGTTATTTAACTTATAAACTCACAAATCATTTAATTGTTAATAAAAAATATTAAGTTGTAAAAAAGATGCTTCAATTATTTTCCACCATATTATATGTAAACAACCAATAGACTCAATATCATTGGTTCAAAGTCTTTGTACCAATTGTGTGTAGTAGTACACACCATCGATACACACCATCGATACATATACTAAGCACCATCGGTGAAATGTACGAGTACCGATGATGTTATACACTAACAGTGTGTAGTAGCACCATCGGTGTTATTACACCGTTAGTGCATGTTACTATACTACAATAATTCTAAGTATTTACACCATTGGTATACCTTACAATGCACCACCTGTGAATGGGTACTACACCCATGGTGAATTTGAGTAATAGTTGGCTCCAAACTAGTACACTTTCTTATATGTTTTCAATTTTATTTTTTATTTATTTTCCCAACAAAAATAATCTCGCCTAAACATTACCCGTTAATTTCATCATTCATTTCTTTATATATATGTTCAAAATAACATAACTACACAACTTCAACTAAAATATATTTTATAACAAAAATTATAATTTTCTTAGATGTAGAATGAATTTTCAATGAAAACAATCATCTTTTGCAAGACGTCAAGTATGTGAAGAGAACAAAGTTTAATGAGACTATCGATGAAGTGCTAAGTACAACAAACTACATGTACGGGTACATGTACGAGAGTACGGGTCCATGTCTGTCTCCACATAATCGTGAAGAAGTATCTATGGGGTATAATTATCTGAAATTAGAAATAATGCTTCAAGCGTTCGACCTCCCACATGCAATTAGGAATTAAGTATTTAAACCTCTCAATTTGAAAGTAACTGATTTTATGACAAAAGATATGTTAGGTTATGTTGAGGAACAAATCATTGACAAAACAGATGCATAGAGAAGTTTTAGTTTTAACGAATTATATGACCTTAACTAAAATTATGTGAGTTGTTTTATGTTCATGTTTGATGTTTTTTATGTTTCTTTTATGTTACTTTGAGTACTTAAGTTATTTTATTTGTTTTATGTTCATTTGAGTACTCTAAGTTATTGAAGTTGTTTTATATTCATGTTTAATATTGTTTTATATTTGTTTGGTGTTTTTAGTTCACTTTTAAATTATTTATTGGTTTATTTATAATGTATCTATAAGGTTATGATATTTAGAATCGGTTCCAACTATCCGAGTTTGAGACCTCTCGCATGATTCCAAATAAGAGGTGCATACCCGCATGGTTTTTGGGATTAAGATTCCATTATATAATATATACTTCACAAGATTGAGTCAAAACTTGTTGACAATTGGCTTTTTGGCATAACCCGCTTGGTTTTGGAATTAATGATTCAATTAAATAACATATACTTTACGAGATTGAGTAGAAATTTGTTGACAATATGATGGACAAGTGTGAGTGGATGAGACTTCATAAAAACAGATATGCAATGATATAACTTTTCATAAAGTGTTGTGTTATCTGTATCGCATATTTATGTTTAATATATTTTCTTATGCTTTTCATTTTATGTGCAATATATTTTCATCTAATGTTAAAATTTATCTAGTTATACTTGCAGTTTCTACATAGAAGTGTAAACTTTCAACAAACTTTAAATACTCTTCTTTATCATTAAATACCTGCTTATAAACGTATAGTTATTGATGTAGTTGAGAAGGCCAAACAAAAACCCGTGTTAATTTTATTTTAATATTTCAAGAAGTCTATTTAGTTTCTATACTTTGGAATTAAGGGTTAGGTATTTTCTATTTAAAGAATCTTATACCCTCAGTTTTGGGGAGTTTTTAATTGAAATTAAAATCAAATATTTTGTTTATAGAACTTTTTAATTCTTGTTTCCATTGGATTAAGGGTATGTTTAACAATCAAATATTCATGTTTATCAATTGTTCTTGCTGATAATCTATTGCGATATCATTTGGTATCAGAGCCTAAGATATAATGCTACTTAGATACACAATCAATCATGCCTCCAATGAAGGACGTATTTGACGAACCAGTATATGATGAATACGACAATGATTATTTTCTGGTGAAAACATATGAGGCTGCGAAAGAGAGAGTATGTTGTGACCATTAGTATCACATAAATAGATAAATTGTCAACGAGACACATCATGACGCTTTTGAGTTTAACGCACCAACCTTGTTACCCATAAGCTTATTCGAGGTTTCAACCGGTGAGGATGCAACCATCAAATGTCTCACAAAAGAAGATAATTGGGAAAAACTAAAAAACGTCCTTCATTATCTCGATAAAATAAACAATTATAATCCCTCATTATTTTCACTTTTAAAAATAATAAAATAGTAAAATTTTGGTCGATAAGAGAATACCTCGAGTTTTATAATCAAATCCAGTGTGGATTTGAAAAGAGAGTTTATAGAAAGAAACTTCGAAACATAAATCATTGTGATGCACCGCCGAAGAAGAATAATTGGTAGATCGAGACAGATTTTGGGTTCCAAAAGCCTAAATGGAAGCCAACAACGGAATTCACACGAGCTTGTTTCTCGCGCACAACTCTGAGTAAGGCCACCATTTTCCCTGAAGATGTAATCAACCCTGATACTACCTTTAGAAACTGTTGTGAATGAGTCGAATAGTGCCTTGACAGTGTACTGTGTCTGGCAGTACAGTTTTGTATCTGTAATACTGATATTGTGCCTCAACAGTGTACTATGTTCGGCAGTACAAATAAGTGTTGTGACAGTATCGTTGTCAATTTTGTGGTATGAGCCCATTAGGCATATTGTCTAGTAAGTTTATTAATTCCCTATAAATAGACTACTAGGGCGACACTAACACAACCTGAAATCTGTAACCTTTTCTAACATAGTGAAACTCTTTTCTCTGGCGGCGCCCGTGTGAATTAGCTGTTTTGGGAAATAGAGATTTGTTGAAAGGGTATAAAGCAGAATCATTGGGATTTTGTGAGCACTGTGTGTTTTCTAAACAAACTAGAGTCAAATTCAGCAAATCAGCTGTAAGAAAGACTAAAGGGACAGTGGACTACATTCACTCAGATCTTTGGGGTATAAACAGAATTTCATCCAAGAGCGGAGCCAGATACTATATGAGTTTGATTGATGATTATTCAAGGATGGTGTGAGTTTAATTTCTGAAAACGAAAGATGAGGCATATTCAACCTTTGTCAAATGGAAGACGATGATTGAGAAGCAAATAGGAAGAAAAATCAAACGTCTTAGGACAAATAATGGGTTAGAATATTGCAGTCGTGAGTTTAACGAGTTCTGCGAAGCTGAGGGAATAGTGTGCCATCGCACTTGTTCTAGAACACCACAACAGAATGGAGTCGCAGAAAGAATGAACATAACGCTTTGTGAAAAGGCACGAAGTATGCTCTCGCATTTTGGTGTGGGAAAGGATTTTTGGGCTGAAGCTATCAATACAGCGCGTTACTTGGTGAATCGGTCTCCATCAACGGCTATTGACTGTAAAACTCTTTTTGAGATTTGGTCTGGATCGTCGGCTGATTATGAACATTTGAGGGTGTTCGGTTGTCCTGCGTATGCTCATGTGAGAGATGGTAAGCTTGAGCCGAGGGCAAAGAGGTGCATATTTCTAGGATATGCTATTGGAGTGAAGGGATATAGGTTATGGTGTACCTCTCCAAAGTCTCCAGGTTTTCTCATCAGTAGATACGTTACTTTCAATGAGTTTGCTTCTATATACAGTCAGAATGAAGTAGGAGAAATGGTCGAATCAGGATCGATTGTGAGTAAACAGGTGGAGCTTGAAGTAGAATCAGTTCCTAGAAGGTCCAATAATTCAAGTGGTTCTGAGGTGGATCCAGAATCAGGAGGTGAAGCGTCAGCATCAGATGATAGTGACGATGATGCGCCTGAACCAAAAGAACAACCTTATAGCATAACATTGGGCAGAGAAAGAAGAGATATTATACTTCCAAAAAGGTATGCGAATCTAGTTGCATATGCTCTGTCAGTTACAGAAAAAGTTGAGATGCAGGAACCTAGTAGCTACAGAGAAACTATAGTGAGTTCAGAGGCAGATCGGTGGATTGGTGCTATGGGGGAAGAGATTGAATCTCTTCAAAAGAATAGTGTGAACGTTCGCTTAACTTTTAACAAGACCGATATTGGTGAATCGCTGAATGATGTTGCAGGATCATTGGTAGGTTTAGTTGATTCTGATTTTGCAGGGGATATGGATAAAAGAAGATCTCTGTCAGGATATGTATTTACTCTAGCTGGGAGTGTGATCAGTTGGAAAGCACAGTTGCAAGCTATTGTAGCTTTGTCTACAACAGAGGCAGAGTACATGGCGGTAACAGAAGCAGTTAAAGAGGCAATATGGTTACAAGGTTTGGTGGCAGATTTGGGCTTGGATAGGACTACTACAAAAGTGTTTTGTGACAGTCAAATCGCCATACACCTTATAGGGAACCTAATATACCATAAGCGTACAAAGCACATAGATGCCAGGTATCATTTTCTTCATGATATAATATCAAAGGGAATTGTTGATGTGAAGAAAGTGTCTATACACGATAATCCAGTAGATATAATGACCAATGCAGTATCCGTTCGAAAATTTAGGGAGTGCCTAAACTGGATTGGTGTTTGCAGTATAGAGTGAATGCCTTAAGGGTATTTGGTGAGTCAGAAGAAGAGAAGTTTCTTTGTTGATAGTGAAGAAAGAATATTCCCCTCAAGGGAACAAATTTTTGTGAATGAGTCGAATAGTGCCTTGACAGTGTATTGTGTCCGGCAGTACAGTTTTGTGTATGTGATAGTGATATTGTGCCTCGACAGTGTACTGTGTTCGGCAGTACAAATAAGTGTTGTGACAGTATCGTTGTCAATTTTGTGGTATGAGCCCATTAGGCCCATTGTCTAGTAAGTCTATTAATTCCCTATAAATAGACTACTAGGGCGACACAAAACACAACCTGAAATCTGTAACCTTTTCTATCATAGTTAAACTCGTTTCTCTGGAGGCACCCACGTTAAATCCTGTGTTCATATAAATTTTTCATTTGTATATATTCTGTACTTGAGCCATTTTGTGATAATTGCATAGTAATTTAATAATAGAAACCATGTAAGAGGCCGACCTTATATTTTGACACATAGGGTCCTAATCTTGTTGTGCATTTTCCTAAAGCATTTGGATGGCGTCAATATATTCCTATTGCTACTAAATACTTTATAAAGTGAGTAAAAAACATAACCTTTATCACGAATAAGGGAAAATGATGTGCTAAACTTAATAAAAACCAATATTTGCTGCAGGTGCGAAATGCCCAAGGCAATTACCACTTGTAACGTCCTTATATTTCAAAATGTAGATATAGCGTCCTTCTATTAAACAATATGTATCCAATACTTTTCTTAGCATATTTCTAAACTTAAACTTGAAGAGTTCTAAGAAAGTCCAGGGGTGATTATGCGATACGAGGATTTCTTAGTGATGATTCTGTGATACAAAAATCTCTTAGTGTCAATATGAATAAATCTAATCTGTTTAGGTGCCGGTTTTAGAGAGAGAAAATGAGAGCTCTTAAGTAGAGAGAGAAAGTATTATATTATTCATCTCGGGATCTGTGAAGCGTGTGTGGTCCTTTTATAGTACAATTGTGGACCCCACACGCTTTAATTCCTATTAATTACATTTTTAATCCCTACATCTTATTTTCTCCCTATTCTGGCTATTTCTTAGATAGCTTATACAATTTTCCCTCACACAATTTCCTCTTTGCAATGTCCTCCTATCATACTTCTTCTTTGCAATTTTCTCCTGTCATGTTTTTTTTTCACACTTTTCTCCTTGTCTTTTATTCTTCCTTATCAGTAGCCCCCCAATCTTAGTAAAAGTTCTTTTACTAGGACTGCATAATTCTCCGACTGTTCATTTCACACTCCCTCGAATAATTCTTCTTCAGGCAAAGTGAAACATTTTTTTTAAATACCCTAACAATTCTCCTCGAACTTTCGAAGTCAAAGAATCTTCCTCGAACATTTCCTTTCTTCGAATTCATCCTGATAACTGGGGCCCCCTAATCCTTGCACCATTTTAGCCATATAAGCCCCTTGACTCTGACTGTATCAATGCCCCGAATTTATCCAACTCAGGGCTAAATGAGGTGCTAGGATTAATCTTTATCATGACGTCATTAAACAACAATGCCTGTCAGCATATCTGTATAGAAACGTTCCCTATTCCCAAGATATATTCTGACTAGGAAAACTCTGCATCTTCCCCTTTGGTTTGTGTCAGGACAATTTGCACCTATATAGTCCATAATTCCCCTAGGCAAACATCAGAAAAATCCCCTAGGCCTTGTCTGTTTGGGAGGCCCAACCTCATCTATAAATATAGATCTCCTCTCCTCATTACCTCAACTTTTGTTCAAACGTTTCTAGAGAGAGAAAGTTGGCGAACAAACCCCGTCGGATTCCTGATTGGTTGTTGATCAGCAAGAGGTTCGATGAGAGAGTTGCTGCTGGAGAAGACGTGTGGCCTCAACCCCCACCATCTGTTACTACTTTCTTTGGTACATGGCCTCCCTCAGCAGATTCAACTGCAATTATTCCCCTCGAAGTCGGTCGACAAAGTCTTCATAGTGATTCTAATCCCCTCGGAAGCATGGGTAAAGATAAACAACACAAACACTCGTCTGGAAAGAGAAAGCGATCTCATAAGGATAGGAAAAGTTCGCATGAGCGAAAACGTGCCAAAGAGGCGCCTTTGGTCATTCGGGAGCCTTCTTCCCCTACAGCAGTCGAAAGTCTCCCCCAAACATCTGCCAGCCCTCTTCGGACGTCTCCCGGACCTCATCGGACATCTATCAGTCCTCCGCAGATATCCACTAGCCCTCGTCGAACATCTATGAGTCCTCCACGAAAAAAGGAGTTAGATGAGTCAAGTCTGCCCTCTACCCCATCTATGACCATTCATGGGACTCAATTTTCGCCTTCGAGGATGCTCATTACCGAAGAGGATATGCAAAACAGACGAAACGATAGTCTAAATGCCAAAGGAAAAGCACCTGCAACAACATCCCTCGAGCCGAAAGTGCATGCAATCCCTTCTTTGGGGTCCTCGAACAATGCGACCTCCTCTTCTCGAACAATATCCGAAGAGCAAGCTCGTCGGATTGCCCCAAAATCCAAAGGGGATATCATGCTACCCTTAGAACTTGATAGCATTGCCGGTCGCAATATTCGAGGCATCGAAAATAAACACATGGTAGCTCTTTACAATATCAGATACAAGTATTTTTCTCTAGACGAAGAGGCTATGCTGATGACTCGATGGTGCATCCCCTCCTATATTACAATCAGATTCCCCTCGGAAGGTGAGACACCTTTTTCAGTGAGGGACAATGAACTGGTAGTGTATACTGAAATCATGAACTGGGGGCTAAGGTATCCCTTAGACCCCTTTTTCATCGAATATTTGGTGAAGATAGACCTTTGTCCTTCACAGGTTGGCCCCAATATGTGGTTTACTCTGATGGCCTGCATTATGGCCTCTAGGCTCTCAGGTCACGAATTTTCACTAGAGCAACTCATTGGCCTTGCTGGTCTGGCCAGGAACCCTTTCTTTCCCTTTTATTCACTGACTTTCAACCGGGGACAAAAAGTCTTGAGAGATCTTTTAGAGGCTGACAAGAAGTGCAGGCAGCAATTTGTATTCTTCTCCGGTAACTGGGAGACCGGGTCAGAGGCCACTCCTTCAAATCCTCACAAGTTGTCTCTGATGTGGACCAATAAATGTAAGTTCCTGGCCTTCGAAACTATTTATTCTGCGTCGAATTTTGGTTTGTGACTAGACTTTATGTTGCAGTTATGACTGGAATATCGAAGCCCTATTCTGACTATGTTGAGGGCGCCACGAATGTGTTCACCAAACTTCACCTGTAGGCAAAAGAACACCGGGAGAACCGATTTCGACTCTGCTTCACAGATAATAATCTCGCCAGGAGTCGATTGTGGAGGCTCAATCCCCTCGACCGAATTAGCATGAGAGGATTAATGGCTCCTCCCTCGGAACGAGAAGTTATGGAGCGCGTGAGCCAAAAAGATATAGTGATATATCTTCCCAAACGTTCTCGTTCGAAGAGTCATCTTGGAGATCCTCCTGGCGAAGAGGTTCCAACTAAAGAGCAGCAGCTAAACCATGAGGGAACGGCTAATACTCAAGAGATACCTCCCCCAATCAATGTTGTGTCGTCGAACTCCAATCCTCCAGCCCCTACTTCCACCCTTCCATCGAAAAAGGGAGCCAAGGCAAAAGATAGGAAAGGTAAAGCTGTCCTAGAACCCATCCAAGAATTATCCGAGGATGGTGAGACACCTGATGACAATCAGGAAATTGCTCCAGCTGAAGAGATTCAAGAAATATCAGGTGAGGTGGCAATTCACCCAAAGAAAGTTCTCATCAAACACCACACTCGCCTCTTACTGAAGCATCACACCATGTCCCCTTCGAAAATAGTCCAAACTTAGCACCTCTTCCCATCCCTCGGAGCAATCCTCCTCAGCATATTGATCCAGATAATCTTGGTGGTGGGTTTTCTGACTTTGACTCTGCAGCACTAGGGTCTCCAACGAGCTCCTTCGAAGTTCATTTAGACGACAAATTTTCATTGAATCTTCGACGACTACTACATACCTCAGTTAATAGGGGGAAAAGATGCAGCACCTTGAGAAGCGTAAGAATCACTATAAATTCAAGTGATCGTTAGCTGCCTCTCAGCTCGAAGAGGCCAAGAAACAATACGCAGTGATAGAGAGCCAAGTAGATGCTTTGTATGACCGTTTATCTGCCTCCGAAAATTATGTGGTGATGCTGGAGAGGTGCTGTCAAGAAGAGAGGGATTTGTATAAGAAAAAGACTAACACTCAAGAGCTATTGATAGCTGAGTACAAGAAAGGGCATCGTTTGGCCTGCGATGGATTCGCAGAATGTCCTGACAGCTTTAAAAAGGTGAAAGAGGATCGAGATCAGTTACTAAAATGAGTTGAGAACTTCCCTAGACAGGTCGAAGAGGAAAATGATAAGGCTGTGGACGCTTATGCAGCTACGTGCACCAGTAAGCTGAAGGCCCAGGATGCCACTACTCGAGCTGGTTTACATACCCAAATTCATGCTGAGCATCCCGAATATAACTTGGGGAGTTTTTGGAAGCTTGTCCCCTCGGAACTTCGCCCTCCCCATATAGTAGTGAGTGACAGCAAAGACTCAGAAGCAGAGGGGAGTGTCTCCTCGAAAGATTCAGATTAAGGGAAGATGTGTGGGATTCTAATGTTTTGTTTATGGCCCTATATGGCTTCTTTTTGTAAGGTGACTAAAGCATGCTGTAATGTGCTGGTTTTGTAATCGACTATTATTTTTATGTATAAGTTCAACCCAAGGCACCAAATACTGTGTTTCCCCCAATAATTCGAAGAGACAAACCCTTTGAACCAAAAATAAGTTATTGTGAGGTCAAGAGCTCAAACTAATAATAGCTAAGCCTAAGTTAAAGTAATCCAAAGGATAATTTAGAAAGATAATCATTTCGAGGCTCAGCCTTTTGTGACCGAAATAACAGCTGAGGGAAATACAATTCGAGGGGCACATTAATGTGACCCAACTGATAATTCAAAGATTGATAATTAGAGGCGCACATTAATGTGGTCCAAATAATAGTGGAGACAAATAGGATTCGAGGCACAGATTAATGTGACCCAGATAATAGTAAAGGCAAAATAGAGTTCGAGGCACACATTAATGTGACCCAAATAATAATGCGAAGAGATAGTAATTCGAGGTACATGTTATTGTGACCCAAATAATAATGCGAAGAGACAATAATTCGAGGCACATTTTACTGTGACCCAAATTATAATTTGAAGAGACAATAATCCGAGGCACATGTTGATGTGACCCAAATAATAGTGCAAGGGGACAATAATTCGAGGCACATGTTACTGTGACCCAAATAATAGTGCAAGGGGATAATAATTCGAGGCACATGTTACTGTGACCAAAATAATAATTCGAAGAGACAATAATCTGAGGCACATGTTGATGTGACCCAAATAATAGTTGAGGCAAAAAATTCTTTGTATTAAGCAGCTCATCGAAATACCTTATTAAAACCTTCCTGTGCCTATCATGGTAGGAAAGAGTGTGTCCTCGCTAAATTTCGTTCTGTAAAATACAAAGAAGAAAAAAAGATACGAACACTACTTGCTAGCTAGCTTTTCAATCAAGATACAATTTTAAGTGTTCAATGTTCCACGGGAGACGGAGATATCGCCCTTCCTTATCTTTTAGCCGATACGTGCCTGGTTTTAACTTCTCAGTAACCTCATAAGTGCCTTCCCAATTTGGTCCCAACTTTCCTAAGCTCTTGTCTTTCGTGTGCAAGAAAACTTTACGTAGGACTTTGTCCCCCACTTTAAAATCTCTATGCTTTACCTTAGACGCATACCGACTCCTCATAAGAGTTTGATAATGGAGGGACGTCAACTGTGCTTGCTGTCTTTTTTCTTCAACCAAGTCTAAAGCCACTGCTCTGTTTTGGTCATTCGTGTCTGCTGCATATGTTGCTACACGATATGAGGGGAAAAAATCTCTGGAGGGACAATGGCATCCATTCCATAGACTAAGGCAAATGGGGATACAGCAATGGCCGTTCGCGGAGTCGTCCGGTATGCCCACAGTACTTCCGGCAAATAGTCAGGCCATTTTCGCGCCTTTCCTTCCAAGTTCTTTTTCAAACCATCAAGAACTGTGCGATTAGTCACCTCCACTTTCCCATTAGCTTGAGGGTGAAACGGTGTAGAAAAACATTGTCGTATGCCTCTCTAGACACAGAAACTTTTGAACTCCTTGTTATCAAATTGGGGTCCGTTGTCCGTTGTGATCTGCAATGGCACACCAAAACGACAACAAATGTTTGACACAACGAACTTGATCACATCCTTAGCCTTTGTCCCTGCTAGGGGTTCAGCTTCTACCCACTTAGAAAAATAGTATACCGCTACAATAATGGTTTGCGTGCCACCTGATGCCATTGGTAAAGGCCCAACGAGATCAATGCCCCACCTGTCGAACGGTACTGCTTCAGAAATACTCTCTAATAATACCCCGAGCTTATGGATCACATTAGCATAGCGTTGACACGTGTCACATCGCTTTACTAACTTTTTTGCGTCCGCAGCAATAGTAGGCCAATAATAACCAGCCAGAAATACTCTTCGAATTAATGCCTTATACCCGCAATGGGCAGAACCTTCACCGTCATGTAATTCAGACAGGATGATTTGCGACTCAGGCTTGTTCAAACACCTCAATAACGGTCAACTCAGAGATTTCTTATACAGTACTCCTCCCAACAATATATAGCCATGAGACTTGAACCTGATCTTCCTAGCCTCGTACTTTTCAACGGGTAAAGTATCATTGACCAAAAAGTCGATGATGACCGACCTCCAATCATCCGTAATCACATTATTTTCCTCATAAATGTTTATTGTATGCTCCTCATTAGCCAATATCGAGGGGCGCTCCTGAGTCAAGACCCAAGGGTATCCTTATGTCCGTGAAGCGGAGGCTAGAGAATCTGGGACAACATTTAACTCCCTTCGAATATGCTCATACTTGACTTTTTCAAACTCAGATGCTAAATCTTTCAATACTTTCAAATACTGTATCAGCTTATCTTTCCTCGCTTCGGACTCTCCCAAGGCTTGGTTTATCACCAATTTTGAATCACTGACCAGTTTAATCTTTGTAGCCCCACATATCTGAGCCAAACGCAAGCCCGCTAATGCAGCTTCATATCCAGCTTCGTTGTTGGTAGCCTTAAAACTGAACCGAATGGCTTGGAACATAGCTATCCCTTCGGGAGAAATCAATTGGACACCTGCCCCACTTCCAGAAATGTTCGACCCCCCATCTGTCCGTACCAACCATGCTGTTTTGTCAACATGGTCATGGATTTCGCTTTCCTCTCTATCCGAATGGAATTCGATCAAGAAATCAACTAAAACTTGGGCTTTTATCGTTGTTCGAGGTTCAAATGCTATATCAAAATCTCCTAGTTCTACTGACCATTTAGTCATCCGACCAGAGATATCAGGCCTCTGTAACAAACCCTTTAGGGTAAAAGCTGTCCGAATGATTATAGGATGTGCCTAGAAGTAAGGTCTCATCTTTCGAGCCGCCGTTACCAACGCCAATGCTACCTTCTCCAGCTTGAGGTATCTCTTCTCCGCATCCAACAAACTCTTACTGACATAATAGATAGGCTTCAGGAGAGATTCATATTTGCGAAGTAAAACGGCACTGACCGCACACCCTAATACTGCTATGTAGACAATTAATGTCTCTCCTACCAATGGTTTAGACAACACCTCATGGGACGTCAGATACTTTTGGATTTAGTGAAAAGCGGCCGAACATTCCTCGGTCCAACAAAAATGTTTCGCATTTCGCAGCACTTTGAAGAAAAGTGCACACTTATCCGAAGACCTAGAGATAAATCTATTCAGAGCGGCCAATCTTCCTGTCAGAACTTGGACTTCTTTAACATTTCGGGGGAGGGTCATAGTGATCAGAGCTTTTATCTGTTCTGGATCAGCCTCGATGCCTTTTTCGCTGATCATGTAACCAAGAAACTTGCCCGACCTCACCCCAAAAATGCACTTCTCCGGATTGAGTTTCAAATTGACGTTGCTTAAATTGTGGAACGTCTCCTCTAGGTCAGTGAAATGGTCTTTGTCCCGCGTACTTTTGACCAGCATATCATCGATATAAGCCTCCATGTTCCGCCCAATCTGCCCCTCAAAGGTTTTATTAATTAGGTGCTGATAAGCTGCCCCTGCATTTTTTAAGTCGAACGGCATAACCTTATAGCAGTATAACCCTCTCCCTGTAATAAAAGAAGTGGTTTCTTCATCGTTAGCATCTAACCGGATTTGATTGTATCCTGAGTAAGCGTCCATGAATGACAACAGTCGGTTACCCGACGTCGAATCTACTAAATGGTCGATGCGAGATACTGGGAACAGATCTTTGGGACAGGCTCTGTTTAAATCCGTGAAATCAACGCACATTCTCCACTTGCCATTCTTCTTACGTACCAACACTGGATTTGACGCCCACATGGGATAATGCGACTCACGAATGTTGCCTATACTCAGTAGCCTTTCGACCTCCAAAAGAATTGTTGTGGCCTTTTCCGGAGAGACTGGTCTCCTTTTCTGGACAATAGGTCGAACATCAAGTCGTATTGCAAGCTTATGACCCATGATTTCCGACGGTACTCCAGTGACGTCCTGTGCACACCAAGCAAACATATCAAGTTTGTCAGATAAAAAAGCAATTAACCTCTCTTTAAACTCCAAAGAAAGGTTGGCTCCGATCTTCAGAGATTTTCCACTCGCAAATTCATGTGTCGCAGAATCTTCTTCTGGGACCAAAAATTCGGGGGTCTCCCTCGGATCATCGTATGGGATGATTTCGGAGGGAGGCCCCTTTAATTTCTATGCTTGATCTGACGATTCTCCCCGAACTCCCTTCGAGGACAAGGCTATCTGATAACATTCACGAGCCATTTTCTGGATACTTCGGATTATCCCAACATTATTCCCAACCACATACTTTAAGCATTGATGTACTGTTGAGATTACGCCATGCATCCGGGACAACCAAGAGCGACCCAGGATGGCGTTATACGACGTCGGCGCGTCAACGACAATAAACAGTACTTCCACCTCTTTCTTGAATGGCTCCCGGCCCAATTCGACCACACACTGAAATTCTCCAACCACCATTGTTGTAGCGCCAGTGAAGCCCACTATAGTCCTGTCGGATCTTCAGATAACTGGTGGGTCAGAAATTCTCCGGTAGGTGCTCATAAACAATATATTCGCTGAACTCCCTGTATCGATAAGTATTTTCTGAATTTGATCCCCAGCGATGCCCGCAGCGATCATTACCGCATCCTCGTGGGGGCCTGCGACATTTCGCATATCATCGTCATCAAAACAAATAATGGGAGAAGGCGATCGGTGCATTTGCGCTGACACCCCTGCTTCGATTTGGGTAGTCAGGTTGACCATGTGCCTCTTTCGGGAGCTGTTGGAATTTCCCGTAATAGTGTCTCTTCCGAAGATTGCCAAGGAATCGAAGAAAGCACAGAGGCTATCCACCCTCCCCTTCAGAATAATCTCTTCCACCATATTTACATTGTTTCGCCCCTCCTTGGAGTCTAAATACTCATGTTCAATGTCAAAGTTGTCAACCCCTCCGGAAATCACCATGGTTCTGTCAGTGTTCTTCGGGACAACTTTCACCACGACATTTTTCTGGGAGTGTTTTTTGACAAACTCTAGTAACATTCCATTCTCGACCAAGGCTTGCACTTCTTTTTTCAAACCTATGCAATCCTTGGTATCGTGCCCAATATCCTCGTGATACTTGTAGTACTTATTAACGCTTCTGCTTTCCCTCGAAGTCTGTATGGGAAAAGGCTTCCTGAACGGTACTGTAGATTTTGCTTTGTCGAATATTGCAGCAACATTTTCTGTCAACTCCACAAAATAGTCAGGTCGAACCCACTTATTCGACATGGGTCTCGTTCCTTGATTGTAATTTTGCTGGTTGCCATAGTACTTTGGGTTTGATTTCTGCTTCGGCGGATATTGACCCGTATTTTTGGCCTGAACATTAGGATGGGGGCCCTGGTTACTCGACTCGGATCTTTGAAATTGATTCTGATCCAACTGATCCCTAGATCCTTTCTCCGACGCCTGAGTCTCTTCCACCAAGATCCTCTTCTCAACCTGATCTCATAACGCTCCAAAGGTCATTGCCTGGCTCTCTGCCACCGTATCCTTCAACAAGCCGGGGAGTAGGCCCATCCTAAAAGCTGCAAGCGCTACATGAATCTTTGCAATACTCCATGTCTATTTTCGTTTTGACAAAACGATTAGTGTAATTCTTCAGGCTCTCCCCAACCTTCTGTCGACAATAGATGATCGTGTCTCCGTTAGCTCTGAACTTCTTGCTCCCCATGAAGTGTTGTCTGAAGATGTTCCAGAACATATCAAAATTCTTTATCGAGCCCTGCGGAAGCCTATTGTACCATTTAGAAGCTACCCCTTGAAAGTATGAGAAAACGCTCTGTACAGCAACTTATCATCCTCGTCGAAATTAATCATAAATTTTTTGAATTGTTCGATGTGATTATCCGGGTCTTGTGTCCCATCGAATTTGTCTAGCTTTGAAATATCAAAATGCTTTGGAAGGTTTCCCACTAAAATTTCTGGGGACAGAGGAGAGGCTCTCCAATTATGAACCGCGCGATAAACGTTGGATCGTAAGTTGTCATTGTTCGGAAAGTACAACCCCTCCTCAGACGGTAGAGTATATTGGTGCTGCCACTCCGAATTTTGCGGGCCCATGTCCTCTTTCCTATTGGGATACTTTGCCTGCCCATAAGACCGATCGCCACCTCGAGCATGATGACTCTTTTCCCTCGAAGATTTCCTCTCCGAGCTTCTTCCTCTTCGGAAATCGGTGTGCCTACGATTGCGTTTTTTCTTTCTGTGGTATTTCCATGGGGAAGACTCCGAGGAGCTGTATTGAGAGTAATCACTTGAGTCAGCCGAGTTCGAACGTCGCCTCTCTCTTCTCCTCGGCGATTGCCGCTCGTGTCCCCGGTATCTATCGTCTCTATTTTTGGGACGAAATTCAGTTTCGCGCTCCTCTTTTTCAATAATTGGCTCCCTCCTTATCTCGGATCGAAGATTCTCCTGTACGATGTCCTTTTCTGCTTTCAATCTTTCGATCTCTAGCAGCAATTCATTCCTTCGAGCAAACAGATTTGAGTCGTCGAAAGCGTTTCCGACTCACTGGCCCTCTAGTCCCTCGTATTCCATATCGTTCCGGTAGTCATCGCCTACTAGGTTCTCCTCGCAATTGCTAACCAAATCGTCCCCTTGTTCTTCCATAGTTCTCCTCGGAACAGGAATTATTTCCAGGAAGCGATTTGCGTCAGAACGATCTTCGCTTCCCACAGACGGCGCCACTCAAGAGTTCTAAGATAGTCCACGGGTGATTATGCGATACGAGGATTTCTTAGTGATCATTCTGTGATACAAAAATCTCTTAGTGTCAATATGAATAAATCTAATCTGTTTAGGTGCAGGTTTTAGAGAGAGAAAGTGAGAGCTCTTAAGTAGAGAGAGAAAGTATTATATTATTCATCTCGGGATCTGTGAAGCGTGTGTGGTCCTTTTATAGTACAATTGCGGACCCCACACGCTTTAATTCCTATTAATTACATTTTTAGTCCCTACATCTTATTTTCTTCATATTCTGGCTATTTCTTAGATAGCTTATACAATTTTCCCCTCACACAATTTCCTCTTTGCATTTTCCTCCTATCATACTTCTTCTTTGCAATTTTCGCCTGTCATGTTTTTTCTTCACACTTTTCTCCTTGTCTTTTATTCTTCCTTATCAAAACTAACATCTAAGCATAGGCTATCAAATGAAGTTTTGTAGATGGGTTAAGGAAGAGCTTAGAAGGAACAGTTGACAAATGGCCTAAATTTTCTTACGAAATCATCTAGGCCTACCAAACCATGCTACGAACTGTTGCACATGAAAATCATTTTGCTATACTTATATAGTATAGATGTTGTTGTCCATGTTGAGAATTATTTTTTTTAATTTTGAATCACTACCTACTATAGAGAAGAAAATGATGAGAAAAGTTGAGTTAGATGTGATAAGGTAAAAGATAAATAAGGATCATCACAAGGTCCAATACCACCCTACTCAAATAAGGAGCAGATATATATCGCATGGCCAAACCCGTTAGTTCATAATGGCAACAAGGTTTTTAGAAAGGTGTTCTTACATACTAAATACTGAAAGACTGAAAGCTCGGGTCAAATTTGGAGAGACCATACACATTCTTAGAGAATGTGGAGACATGAACATATAAGTTTGTGAGTGATAAAAGATGGACTCTTCCTATCCTTGGAACATTGAACATATCAAACTCTATTTGTCTTAAGTTTGTGACTCATATATTTTATTTCCTTGTAATTTTGATTCAATAACAATACGGTTTTAATGAGGTACCAATGTAACCAACTAATTAATGCATTTTCTTTTATTTATTTTGTGAGTTATATTTACTTAAAGTTCATCAGTGCTTGTTTGGGGGATATTTTTTCAAATCCATTTTTGAAACATATTCCATCCTATGATGGTTAGAGTTGTTTGAAGCTCTAAAAGTGAAGGTTTTCTCTATTTAGCCGAAATTTGAACAAAATTCCAAACCTATATTGGTTAGAGTTTTCTAAGGGCTTTTAAAGTGAAGGTTGGGTCTAATCGAGCAAACAGTGAAACAACTCCAGCCTAAGTTGGTCAGAGTTTTCCAAAGATCTATAAAGTGAAATCTTAGATTAATTCAATCGAACTGTGAAAAAGGTTCCAACCTACGTTGTTCAGATCTGTTTGGCCTAATCTATTTGAAGTGTGAAAAATAATCCAACCTGTGTTGGTCATAGTTGTCTAAAATACTTAAAAGTGAAGGCTTGATCAAATCTAACAAAAGTGTGAAAAACGTACAACGTATGTTTGTCAGATTGTCAGAGCTGTACGGAGCTCTTAAGATTAAGGTTTGTCTTAGTTAGGGTGTCAAACGGGTTGAACCAGCACCAACCCGCACCGTTTAAATCAGAACCACGGGTTGCAGTCCTGCCGGGTTGCGGTCCTGCCAGGTTGCGGTCCTGCCGGGTTGCTCTTATGCGGTCCTAACGGTCTGGCGGTCCTGCCAGTTTGCAGTCCTAATGGGCCAGTTTCACAGTTAAACCGCCAGTTCAAACCACCAGACGAACCATTTAAGAACCGTTTATCACTTCAAACCATCAGCCAAACCATTTAAGAACCGTTTATCAAAATATTTTATAATGTTATTTAAAATTAATTTGTAAGTGTTAATTGAATCTAATTTCAATAATTGAGATATGTACCATATACACGAGTTAATTATTCTATTTAATGTATTTTAATTTAAATATGTTATCATTTTAATCGAAATTTTATAATCATCAGTTACATTTTAAAATAATAATTGTAATTTGATTTTGATACGTTTGATTATATATTTATATTTATGTATTTAAGATATTTTATTTAATATTATGTAGATATTAAATAAAATAAGTACATCTACTTGTATTTCGATTACAACTTTCAATAATTGTAAAAATATAAAAATAAAAATTTGATTGTTTAAACAAGATATCGTAAACAATATAATTGTAAAATGATTTGTATATTGTTTTAACATACTAGATATTTAAGATGTTATATTTAATATTATGTACATATTATTCTAATTTTAAATTATTAGGTGATTTGTATATTGTTTAGAACCGAAATAAAAAATTATTAAAAACTTGCTAAAACTAATGTATTTTAAATATTATGCCGTAATAAAGCGATTGTAATTAACAAACAAAATTGTTTTAAATTATAAAAGATTAATTTAGGAAATATATATTTTTAAATTTTTTTTCGACAAATATTAATAACTAAGTTAGTAGTGACAAATATTAATAACTAAGTTAGTAGTATGTCTTTAATAATTAAACGTTTAATATCAAAACCAATAATTAAATAATATATGATCATTGACAATATGGGATTCTTAGATTACTTGGGATTCTTTTATATAGATTGACACTTTCATCTTCAATGGTAACTATCGATGTGGGATTCTTTTAAACAAAACTCCCCTTCAATGGTAAGTTGGTAACTATAGATTTGGAGTTTTATTTAAAAGAATCTCACATCTATGGTTACTACTTACTACCATTAAAGAGGAGTTTTGTTTAAAAGAATCCCACATCGATAGTTACCATTGAAATTGAAAGTGTCAATCTATATAAAAGGAGGCACAAACACACCCTCTCACTTACCAAGTCTAGGGCAACTACTTGAATGCCTAACATGGTGGTTAATAGTTAAAAATTTCGAATTAATTTTTTTAAAGTAGTCTTGGGCAACTACTTGAATGCCTAACATTTTCTTAAAATGCCTAACATGGTGCCTAACATGGTTTTTAACATTAAAAAAAATCTAAAAATAAAATAAAAATAAAAATTCATAAATCCGGACCATCCGGACAGATCTCCGGATGGTCCGGGAATATTTTTTTTTCGTTTTTTTTAAATTTATTTTTTGGGTCTCCTCTATAAATTCATATACTCCTCTCTACGTCTCTCTAAATCTCTCTACTTGTTTTACATATTGTAGTCCTACTTTCGGAATTGTTTGATTTTTTTTTTCGCAAATTGTTTCTATTTGATAAAAACACTTAAATAACGTTGGGATAACATTATAATAGCTCAATTAAGAGCTTCGTATAATTTATCAAGTTATTTAATTGTTATAGTAATTTAAATTAGTTCTTTTAATTCTAATTTCATTAGTTGTTGTTAGTTGTTATTGCTTGTTGTTAGTTGTTATCGCTTGTTATTAGTTGTATTAGTTGGTATTAGTCTAAATTTAGTTTTTATTATTTGCTATATTAATTAGTTTCAAATAGTATTTTATTGCATATTTAAAAAAAACGTTGTTTTAAGTTTTAAAATGCCTATAAATCGTAGACTTACTAATACTCATCAATCCGCTAATTTTCACTTGTAATGAATGATGTTTGTGATAACCAAAACAAATTAATACTGACCAAAATGTAAAAATAATTTTATAATCATTATTAAAATTACAATAATAAAATTCAAAATTTAATATTAAAATTATAACATTATAACTTATAATCTTTTACCATGATAAAATATGATTTTGTTTTAAAAAATAATAAATAACATTTGTAATATTTAAAACCAAATCACAATAATAATATTCAAAATGTAATATTAAAATTATAACAATATAACTTAAAAATAATAAATAACACTTGTTATATTTAAAACCAAATCACAATAATAAAATTCAAAATGTAATATTAAAATTACAACAATATAACTTAAAAATAATAAATAACACTTGTAATATTTAAAAACAAATCATAGTAATAAAATTCAAAATGTAATATTAAAATTATACATAAATTTTGTAATATTTTAACATGATAAGATATAGTTTTGGTTTGTAATATTAAAATCAACACTACTAATATTAAATCTAAAAACATAATAATAATATTGAAAATGTCATAATAACATAAGTAATATTTAAAATTTTAGACTATATAATAATTACAACACTTAAAATATTAATAACCAACACTTAAAATATTTTAATCACAATATTTTTTAAATATAACATTTTGGTTATAAAATAAATAAAATCAGCATAATATTTACCAATAAACCGCCGGTTTTTTACAAATAAACCGTGGTTTCGCAGTCCTGCCGAGTTGCAGTCCTGCCGGGTTGCTCCTTATGCGGTCCTGGCGGGTTGCGGTCCTGCCAGGTTGCAGTCCTAATGGGCCAGTTTCACAGGTAAACCGCCAGTTCTTAAGCAGGTTGTCAGCTTTGAACTGTGGTTCCAGAACCATGAAACACCTCTAGTCTTAGTACAGTCGAAGTCTGAAAAAAGGTTCAACTTATGTTGGTCAGAATTGTATGAATCTCAAAGGATATTTCTAAGTATATAAAATATAAATCAACCCAACACCGCAGTAGGTTAGAGGATCCTAAGGGCAACCCTCATAAAAGACTAATCACCTTTTGGAGGAACTTAAAGTTTTGTCTCATACTACGAAAATATAAAGCTAAGTTATATCATAAAAAAGTGCCATGGGGATTTAGTGGCTCCAAATTCCTAAATGTAATGGAAAAAATGTTACAAAACATAAAGTGCATTGGCCTTCGAGAGGCACGATCTCAATAAATCATGCAAAAAAGTTTAGATTGAAAGTGGAAACTTAACAATAATGGTCATCTTCCAGGGTGATGTTTTTTTCATGTTTTTAGGCAGCTGATTAACTGGAGGAGGGTTGGCAGCAGCATCGACCAAAGTCGTCACAACTTCTCGTCAAGGTTTTTTCCCATTCGGAATCCACCAACATTTTGTGTTTTTCTTTATATCCTCCTCCCCTTCTGCCTCTAAATCTAAGGTTGCAGCCTATAGTCTATTCTCTTCGGGAACCATCTTCCATAAGGGGCTTAACCTCATATCATAGGACGACTTGTGAAACCCAAAAAACATACCCGACTTGAGGGTCTCTGCTTGGTTCGAAATTTTCCTCACAACCTTATCACTTTGATATTTCAAATCTTGGTTCTTTGATGCCTCAAACTCCTTCAAGGTTTTTTATTTGGGCTTATCTTGTTTGAACACTTCTCCGAAACTCCTTGACTTTCACTTCCAGACCCACCAATTTGCCAACTTTAAAGTTTGATTTTAAGACCTTATTCTAAAATCTTTACACTTCGTTTTAAGTATTAAATTTTCTTCTCACTAATCTTCTTATTACTAAGCAAAGTAGCTTCATAATTTTAAATTTATGCCTATAATACGTCATCGTGCTTAACATGTTTGATCATAGTTCTAATTAAACTGGAGAAATCCATGAGAACCAAGTTGTTTTCGTCTACAAGGCTCCGGATGATTCAAAATGTATAGCTCAAGAATCCCATATGAACCTCAATTAGCTATACACTCAGTGTGATAACCAGTCAGGCTCGGCTCGGCTACCCCCACCATGATCAAGTTCCGCCTACAACCCCAATTCTTCCAAAATACCAGCCACAAGAATGCTAATCGTTTTTACCTCTCCATCCAGGAATTCCGCTCATGTTTATTTCTTCTCGGAATCCTCGGTCTCCAAAGTGACTATTTTCATATCTTTCTTCTTTAGGGTGTCATATTCTTCTACCTTCACCCGATTGTTTAGCGCCTACCGCCGACCTTTTAAGAAACGGTCATCAAAAAGTAACTATGTGGTAGCAACCGTCATATCTTCACCAGTGAACTAAATTGACGGGATTCACCATCAAGATTAATGGTTTCTTTATATTTCAAAGTTTAGAATGCAGAACATTCTTTACAGTAGAAAAACTTTAGAACCCTCTACCTTAATTGTTTAAAGCCCACTCACTTAGATAAAGATATTTATTCATCCCCTTTATACTTTGTGAAGGTAAAATAATTCATACTTTATTAATAAATAAGGTTAGGTTAGCATCAAAATAAAATAAGAAACAAAAAAATAACATACGCAAAAATGAAGGATTTAATCAAAATATATAGAGAGCTCGAAAGATTTTACATCCTTACCCAACTTCTTTCAGGAGTGTTGGGTGATTCAAGGGTTTCACCTGTTGGTGAAAATTCCAAGGAATGTGAGGCTATGAATGAATTTAACAATACACATAAATAAATTCCTTCGTTCTTCCCCATCCTAAACTAAAGACTTAAGAGGCCATTAGAAAACTCACGCAATTATTGAGCAATTATTGAACAAAATCAAATATGAGGATACGAAGAGAGAGCCAAAGAAAAAATAATGAAATACTAAAGTAAAAATAAAGAAATATGAAACAAAATAAAAGAATCGAGATAGACACAAATCTAAAGAAAGTCGAATCAAAAGTACAAAAGGTGGAGGCATAAGTAAAAGAAGGCAAAGCAAGAATATGTTTTTCACAAAGCTGGAGAATATGAAAGTATCATTGCGACAAATCAAAGGTTCTGGAGAAATGACAAAGATGGAGCATCACTCAAACAAGATAGGTGGAAGACAATGAACACTTCGAGAAACTAAAAAAACTTTAATCAAGGGATATATGATTCGAATAAAGATAAAAAAATCTTAGACTAATAACAAAACCTCTTGGAAAATTTTTGAGCTAGTCTTCCTTCATTTCTCTTATCAACACCGGAAGGCTAGTGATAACGGTGTAATTAATCACCCCGAAAAAAATTAAATCTTATCTAAACATGTTCATATTTAAATAAACAAAATCAATGATTGATTTAATTACATATTTTAGGAGTTAAAAAAATATTCTCTATTATCATGCAAATATTTAAGAAATATTTATCTAGTAACATAACCTATATAAAAAGTCTACTTTCGATCAATAAACCTAACGCAATGTTTCTAATATATTGTTTATTCTTTCCCTTTTACACTATTCATTCTCATCACTATTTTTAAATGTTTATTCTATTTATACTTAGATCATATCTCGTATAAACTTAGTGATCTAATTTTTTTGACATCAATTATATAATAACTATATTTATTAATTAATTAATTTAAATAATAATAAGATGAATAATTTATTACTATGGACTATTGTGATAGATTTTGTTAATAGATGGACTATTAAATGACTTATTTTTTCGACAACTTTACATATTTTGAAAGACAATTAATGAAACATTGTAAAGACTATCAAGATATAAGTGTTCTATATTTTATTCATACCCTTTTAACAAATGTTATTTGTTAGCAAAATTTAAAAGTACATATAATATTTACTATTTGGCTATGGGTTATTTAAGTGTAAAGCATTGTTTCTCTCAAAATATATAATGTGGCTCTCCATATTTATTACTATAAACATAACTAAAAGTTATAAATGCTTCGAATCTCTTTAAACAATTTATTATAATAATAAAATGTGAACAAAGCTGAGCAAGATCGAGAAAGATCCAATACTGACGAGTACAAAAACTCTTAAATAAATTTATAGATCAACCGTTCAAGTTCAAGGTAAAAAACAAACCATATGACTAGTGAAAAAGTTATTAATCTGTTGAAGGCTTTGAACTGGATTTTGAATCGGTGTTTTTTTGTTGTTGTAAAGAACTGTAAAATGTATATAGTAAAATATATATATACTGAATGTTTTAAAAGTGTTTTTAGTGTCCGAGTAGTCCAGATACAGATATAGAAATTACTATGAGACGGTAAAACCATAATTTTATTAACAACTTATTGCAATGAGAAGCTGATTTTCGAACCGTGGTAGCAAAACTGAAGGTTAGAGAAGATGCGATGGGCGATGCTTGATCCTAGTGCGTTGTTGTCATTGAAGACTATGGAGTTTTTTTCTTTCCAAATGTAGTAGACTGTGGCGCAGAAGTTGGTGCGCCAGATATGGCTGATGCCTATTACCTGAGAGGTTCCAAGTGCATGACTACTCGATCCAGACCGCCCAGTTTGTGTGGGAGAGTTAAGATGAAGCTTTCATCCTATGGTTTCCCATATGGAAGAGGAATATGACACTGGGTTAGGATGCGGTCAAGCGTCTCAAAGGCGGAGGAGTAGAGAATGCAGTTTTGGAGGGTGTCCATCTCCCAGTCAACAAGTTTATATCGGGTGGTTAGCTTGTTTTGGATGGTCAGCCAAGCAATGAAGGAGTGTCTCGGGATGGATAATTTGTTCCAGATTAGAGATCCCCATACCGCTTTTTGTCTTGATGGTCTGATCGCAGCGTATGTACTGCTTATTGAGAATTGAGGCTTCGAGTTATTTGGAATCCATAAAAGGTATCATCGGTATCCATAACCTCGGGGAGATTAGTCAGTGCATTTCTAATTTCGGTTAGAAAAAGCTTAGATTGGTACCCTGCCGCCCTGGCGCTCAACGGCCAGACCCATCTTCCATTGTAATTCAAGTCCGCAACTCTAGATATGTTCCGCAGCCGGGAGATGTTGGTAATATTGTGGCCAAAGCGGTCCATTAAGGACGTTTGGTAGAGCCAAGGATCATCCCATAACGAAGTAGCAGATCTGTTCCCGACTTGAACTTTATACAGATGTGCAGCCTCGTTGCGGAGCTTGAGGATTTTTCTCCAACACCAGCTCGTACTATTAGATATGAGGACGGTCCGGAGGTTTTTGTTCTTGATTCGCTTTGTAAGTATCCATTGGGTCCATATAGAGTTGCGGTTCTTGGTCAGGATAGAAAAGAAGAGTTTGAGGGCGGCCGCCAGATTCCAAAATTTTAAGTTTGGGATCCCAAAGCCGCCCTCTTCGGTTGGCAAAGTTAGTTTTTCCTAGGAGATCTCGGAACTCATAATTTTCATCTCAGGTCCTGGCCAAAGGTAATGATGGAGGAGTTGAGAAAGCTCGTTGAGGATGCGGACAAGGAGGATGAACATCGACGCCTAATAAACTTGACTCGCGAAAAGGACAGATTTTTTGAGTTTGAGTCTGCTTGCACATGAGAGATGCTTGGACGTCGAAGAGTTGATTTGAGAGGTGAATTTGTGGAATAGATGGCGACAATTGTTGTAAGTGAGTCTGGATGTGATAAGGGGGACCCCGAGATAACGTACTGGAAGGTAACCCTCTAAGAATCCAAGGATATGCAAGATGTCGTCTTTGGCATGCTGGGTCGTTCTTGAGAAGTAAACGTGAATCTTTGTCGGATTGAGCTGGAGGCCGGAGAGATCAGCAAATTTGGAAAAACTATTATGGATCAGTCTGATAGATTGTGAGTTGGACCTCCAGAAAATCATAAGGTCGTCCTCAAAGCCAAGGTTGATGATCTTGCGCTGGCAACACTTCCAGTGGAAGCCGAAAGATGGATCAAGGCTCTTCTATTGGAGGATTCTCGAGAGGACCTGCATAACAAGGACAAAGATATATGGGGAGAGAGAGTCTCATTGGCAAAGACCCTTCGCACCATGGAAGTAGCTAGTGGACTTACCATTGATGCAGACCGTGAAAGAAGGAATAGTAATGCATTGGATAATCCAGTTGATCATTTACATAGTGAAGTCCATAGCGAGTAAGATGTCTAGAACAATCTATCATCTAATGTTATCGAAATCTTTCATAAGATCAATTTAGGGAGCGCACATGGGCCCTTTACGGTTGGTTTGGTATCCATGCATGAGCTCTTGGAAGAGGATAATGTTATCGGTTATGCTTCTTCCCATGACGAAGGCCGATTGGGAGGGGTCTATCAAGTCAGTAAAGGATGGTTTAATCATGTTCGCAATGATTTTAAAGATTATCTTATAGATGACATTGCAGCAGGATATGGGGCGATAGTCTGACGGGGTGGAGGGGGAGTCGATTTTTGGGATGAGGGCAATAATGGTTTTGTTCCACTCTTCATTCATTTTTCCTTTGCAGAAGAAGTGCTTTATACTAGAGCAAATTTCAGGGCCTACAGTAGGTCAGCAAGATTTAAAAAAACCCGCACTCAAACCATCAGGACCGGGGGCCTTGTCGATATCGAACTCAAAACGGGCGACCTTAATTTACACATCGAGGATCGGCTTAGTCATTTCTGTTTTTGGGTTTGGGTGATGAAGGTTTTAAGGAGGGCTCTTATTCTTTGGGGACCAACATAATTGTCCATGCTCGGGGAGCCCAACAAGCTTTGAAAATGGTTGAGGAAGGTGTTGGAGATGAGCTTAGGGGAGGAGATGGTGCTACCATCAGCGATTGTGATGGAGAGGATTGTGTTTCTAGCTCTACACGATCGGATGCTGTTGTGAAATAATTTGGACTTTTTGTCCCCAAGCTTAAGCAACGACTCTCTAGATTTTTTCTTTAGGAAGGATTCCTCAGCATGGCTGGAGAAGATGTAGTTTTTGGCTGCCGCCCTTTCAACGATAACAAGATCGCCATTGGAGGGGTCGAGGGCCAACGCTTGTTGCGCTATTTCTAAGGAAGATTGAGCCTGTTCTACTCTGAGGTTGATGTTGCTAAATTCCCGCTTATTTAGGGAAGTAAGGGAAGGGTAGAGTCGAGTGAGCTTATCGACAATAGTTTCCATAACGTTCTTATTATAAAGGAGGGTCCAGCTTTTGGTAACGATCTCATGGAAATCAGGATGGTGTTGCCACATCCTGAAGAACTTGAAAGGTTTAGGAATGTTCTCATACAAGGTTTCCAGGTAGAGGATAATGTGTGTGTGGTGAGAGGTGCGGGGGGGGGGGGGGGAGGGGGGGGGGGGAGGGGAGGGGGGAGGGGTCGAGGTGGGCGAAAGAGTTGGGGAAAAAGTCATCCCAGAGGTTGGTGATAAGGGCTTTGTCAATTTTGGAAGATATAGGATTATCGCTACGACCATTGAACCATGCTTATTGTAAACCTGTAGATCGAAGGTCATCGAAGCTGTAGGAGCGGCAACAGTCATTAAAAGAGGACATAGAGGTATTCCACAGATGATCGGAGCTAGAATTTTTGTGGGGGTTCCGAATCGCGTAGATATCCCCCCATAACGATCCATGGGAGGTGAGAAAGCTCACCAGCCATTAAGCGAATGTCATTTCGAATGGGAAGGCGGTCAGAGGGATCGTTAAAGCTGTAGACATCGGTGAGATTAAGGATGATGTTTTTACTAGTCCATTTTACATTGCAGTGAATGGATTGGGCCGTAGAGCCTAAAAATGTGAGCTTTAAAATGTTTGGGTTCCAAGCGATCCAAATTCTCCCAAAGTGATGGTTTGCATGGTTTGTGTGGTAAGCCCACCAAAGGAGCATGGATTTCATAATAAGGCTAACATTTTCAGAGCTGACCTTAGTTATAACAGGCAAATAACATTTATGTTGTTTGAGAAAACGAAATTACTAACGTCTTTTGGACGCACCGAATCATTTAGTCATCTCACATTCTAACAAGATCATCGCATTAATAATTAAATGAAGATTAAAGAGGATTAGTACATCATTAGGGGTTTCCATACATACTTGTTTGAGCCGAAGAGTTACCGACTTCGAATGTCCATCTTCCATTGCATCCTCTCTCTTTACTTTATTTCTCAAGAAACAAGATTCACACCTAACAAATTGGCAACAAGAGTGGAGTTCTCTTCGATTTGTACATTGATTTCATGTAAAAACCCAGAAATTGTAGAACTATTGCTCAGTTATATCGCTCTAGATATAGAACCGGGACATGAAATTAATCCAAAAATTCGAAAAGCAATTGCAACTTTGAGATCTCATTTACATAGGGAAGAAAGTAAAAAAGATTATCAAATTCTGGTACAACAAAGTCATTCAGATATCGAAGTCCGGATGAATCAATTGCTCGACAAAATAACAACATTGAATGACAAGTATGTTAAAATAGAACAAGTTGAAGATAAATACGAGCTGAGAACTCAATCTGATCGATCGTATACAGCTCATCAGATTCGAAGTGATTGGAAGAAAGCACATTTTGAGTCTGACAAAGAATATCGTACTTCGCGAAAAGAAAAGAAAGATAAATGCAGGCATATCACACCTAGTGATGATGAATTTTATAGCTCGGAATCTGAGAAAGGATCTTTTAAACAAAATATGTGTCGGGGATCTTTGAAAGGAGAAAGAGGCCTGCATCAAAAATCGCATAAAGAATATAAACCAAAAAGAGACAATGAACCTCGTTATATGAGGGATATAAAATGATGTAAAGGGAATACATCTAATGAATACACATGTGTAGCATGATGTGGATTATTTTCAACTGAGGGTAATGTTGTCTAGAGTTTTGTGGTATTTCAAGGATATTTGATGTTTGGATAGATTGTAGTGAGAGATTTGAGCTGCCTGGTTGTATTAAATGTTCATTACCTTCATTAATGAAAGTGGTTGGGTATTTATATCCTTAATTATGGGCCACATGGGTTTTCGGGTCAACCCATGAGTTCGGGTCGAGTTCAATGACCCAATTAATCTTTAAGCAAGTAATTAATTAGCTTTGTCATGAAGTGATTTAGGTTTTAATACGTTAGTCCTATTCTGATGGTTCAGTGGGCGGTTTTTGTCCGAATTGCCCCTGTCCGGCTCCCTCAGTAAGTGGTGAATAAATCCGGACTCATCACTAGCCGCTTTTTTAGGTTATGTTTGAAGATCTTTGACAAGACCTAAAAAATAGTTCAAATGTACCCATTACTATGTCCGGCCATTTCGAAATGTGTAACGACTTTATCCGGACTGATTGAAACCTTTAGAAGCCCAACGATTTTGTCAGAGGTAGTGGGACACGTGTCCTTCTCTGATTTGTCTCACCAGCCGTTTTTCTCCTAGAAATGCGCTTCCACTTACTTCGAAAAGTAACTTCTTAATTAATGTTGGTGACATTAGCGCCGTTTTTAATTATTACACCCATCTTTTTGTATTCTCCTAGGTATTAGGGCATCATTTGTTCTTTTAGTATAAATTAGTTCACTTTTCACTGTTTTACCATCTTCATTATCTCTACTCTGTTAATCTTCTAAGTTTTTACCTCTCGAAAAACCCTTTTTCTGCTGTGAGTTTATGTTCACAGCAAGAAACACCCTAGTAAAAGGTGGGTAGCTCAACTTGTCGGAGTTAGAAAAAGCTCAAAAATTCAAACGAGAAAAGTGCATTGTTGTGGGTCTCCCTGTTTCTCCTGTTGACAAGTCTGATTCACCAAATTCGGAGCCTGATCGGGGTTCATCTTATGCCAAAAGTTCTAAACCGAGAAGGTTATTCCAACTCATCCTTTCTCCAATTGCTTCAGGCTCATCGGTTCAAGGATCGAAACCCGTTGTTGAACCAGAACAGGCGGTTACAAGCCTTAGGAAACCTTCCCCATTCATTGCCATGGGATCACACGCTGGTATCTCCCTAGAGAAGCTAGTAGATCGCCGAAAGGGTCGTCTAATGAAAGGGCAGGCTGCCACAGCACTAAACCTCCAAAATTCACACCTTCTAAGTCTGGGGCAAAGAGTAAGACTACAGGGTCAGAAGCAACTGTTAAAATTCCTAAGGACAAAATGTCCGGTCCGGAGGCGACCGGTTCAAGCCTCCGGAAAGAGACCTCCGGATCTGAGCCCCAACCGGACTCTAGACCACAAGAGAAGGATAATTCTCAACAACCCGGAGGGCCTACTGAGCCAACCACTAGCTCGTCTCTCCCAAAAATAGCTGACAATCCTTCCCGGGTAATGGAAGATGTAATGGAGGACAGCATCGAAGAATCCCTTTTTGAGACTGATGTCTCCGAGAAAACAAATGAGACTGCTATCACCAAGAAGAGAAAAGGAAAAAAGAAAGTGTGCTTAAAGCATCCAGACTTGCCGGAGTGCCTTGTAGGAAAAGTGGGACCCTACTTCCACAACGTGAATGTAAAATACATGTTAGCCATGCAGAAGATCAAGTACGCCTTTATTCACACAGCCAAACTGGGTCGTCTGCGCACAAAGTGGGGGATTCCTGAAAATGTTAAAGTGAGGATACCGATGGATCCGGAGACACCGATGGATTGTAAGCTTAATGAGATCGTTTTCTTCACTGAGCTATTCAACTGGGGGTTTAGGTTCCCCCTAGACCCGGAGATCGTCAAATATTTCCACCTTATAAAGCTCTGCCCAAGCCAATTGAGCCCCAATGCTTGGTATACGCTCATGGCCTGTATCATGGCCTCTAGGCTCTCCGGAATCCCTCTTCCGATGGAGCAGTTTGCGGCTATGGCCAGCCTTTGCAGGAATCATGTCATCCCCTTCTATCATTTCAATATTGGCGATGACTACAAAGTTGTGGACAACTTGCTTGAGTCAGAGAAAAGCTGGAAGACTCAATTTTTGTTTATCAGTGGTGCTTGGGAAATGGGAAGAAGATTGAAGCTGGCGTCAACCCAAGCAAGCTTACCAGCAGATGGTGAAGCGATGGTAAAAAATATCTATCACATATTTCCATCCTTACTTATAACACATCGGTTTGTTTAATTTCTCTTCTTTTATTTTTTGGTAGTGATGCCTAAGGATTTCAGCGATTACTTAGAAGTTGGGCAGACTACCTGTGCCAAGCTAAATGCTTCGGCTGCTGAGAGATGGGGAAACCGGTTCCACAACTGCTTTACGGGAGGTAATTTAACAAGATCCCACCTTTGGAATACAACGAACCGGAGGGACTTGTCTTGGGAGGAACTAATCACTCCACCCTCTCTGGGGGTGATTCTTCGGAAGACAGAGGGGAAGGATGGAAAGTTGGCCTTGCCTGGTAGAGCCAAATCCCCAAGCAAGATGAAGTCCATGAAGGTCAAGGGAAAACAAAGTGTGGTTGAGGCCAACACTGCTGAGGTGGAGGAAGCTGCCCTAACAAATACAGAGGGGAAAGACCAAGAACAGATTGATGTTGCTTTGTTATAGGTGGTGGGGCATGAAGGTACTAAAGAATTAGATGGGTCTCCAAAGCCTCCAAAGGTTCTCATGAAAGACAGAAAACGGGGAGCAGATGGCATATAGAGGGAGGGCAAGAAAAAGAAAACCTTAAAAGGAGATGAAGTTTCTCTCCGGCCTCCGTAGCCAGTTCCTTCAGTTGACCCAACTGATCCCACTCAAGCAGAAGAAATCCCCAGTAACTTTCAGCCCAGAGATGGTACCGGAGGGGACATCAATATTGATGGTGTCGACATTAGTGGGCCTCAGAACATTGGTCTTTACTTTGGAGACCTTGAAAAAGATGATTTTGCCGGACCCTACCTCCCCCCAAGCTCTTCGAACATCGTCACTTTCAATGGCCGGTCGTTTTCTAGTTTCAAGTGAGAGAGATATCATCACCGACTCCTTATTGAGCAATATCCAGCCAGTGCTTACCTTGGAGAAGAAATTGCGAAATCAGTCGGCCATCATCGACACACTCAACTCCGATAAAGAGAAATTATCCAACGACCTCCTTATCGCCAATAAAAGTACTGAGGCACTGGAGAAAGAAATTGAGGGGTTGAAGAAAAGTCAAGAGGACTTGGCCACCAAGCTGGCCACTTCGGAGGGAGTTGCCACTGAACTCCAATTGAAGCAGTCTACCTTAGAAGATAATTTATCTTCTTCAAAGGAGGAGGTAAAGGCCAGAGACAACGTCATTCAGACCCTGACTGATAACAAAACTTTGCTCGAGGGTGCTTTGTCCAGGGCTGAGCAAGAAAAAGTTGACTTAATAAAGGAGCAAGAGAAAACAATCCAAGCTAGGATTGATGCCTATACCAATGAGGTGATCGACTCCATGGAAGTAAGGTATGCCGAAGTCAAGTCAGATATGGTCTTTCTTTTTCACGAGAAATTTCCGAAGAGGACGTTGGCAGATTTGTGGAGGTTTGTGGAGAGTGAGGATATCCCATTCCATACGTTGGCGGATGGCGATAAGAAGAACTACTCCAATGGTTGGGATGACACAACCGACGAAGATGAACGAACCGGGGAAATTCCGGATGAAGAAGATATCATCCCTAAGGAAAAGAAGCCCAGTGAGGCTGAGTCATCTAAGAAAGCCCAGTCTTAATTATCTTTTACTTTACATTTTTTGTGAACCAAAATCCTTGGATGGCCAAGGCATTTCTTTGTAAGCATGTCCGGCCCTTGTCCGGATGAACCTTTCTGTTTTGAGAATTCAAAGTCCTTGGATGGCCAAGGTATTTCGTACAACTTAATAGGTAGTTTCATTTCACACAACTCTTGCATTGTTTCATAGTTTTTAAACTTTGATGGCTAATGTTTAAACAGCCCTTAGTTATTTTAAAAGTATTTTAAAGTGAGAGTGTTTAAATTCTCCGATGAAAAATGTTTAAGTAGTCATTATTCCACCAATTTAATCCGATCTGCCACAAAATATTTCAAAGAAAACTAATAATTGAAACACTCTGAATCTTTTTAAGAAGGCATCATATTTTATAAAAAAGACCGGACACCTCATTAAAACCTGCCCGAGCCACCATGGAGGAAAGAGTATGCCCCCAAATATTTACATGAACTTTTAAACAAGTAAATATTTACATAGCTTTTATTCCAAGTACAATCGGAGGTGCTCAATGTTCCAGGGGTGATTTAAAATCCTTTCATCCTTATCATGGAGTCGGTATGTCCCAGGCTTAAGCTTTTCAGTGACCATATAGGGTCCTTCCCAAGTTGGAGCGAGTTTTCCGAACTGCTTCTCCTTGGTGTGTAGGAAGACTTTTCTTAATACTTTATCCCCTGGCTGAAAATCCCTTCTTTTAACTTTGGAAGCAAACCTGCTTCTCATCAAGCCTTGATAGTGTGTGGCTCTGAGGTGAGCCTTAACTCTTCTTTCCTCCATCAAGTCAAGCTGGCGTCTTACTGCCATTTCGTTAGCGTGTTCGGAGAAATTATAAAATCGAAAGGAAGGAAGAGTAGCCTCTATAGGAGCTATGGCATCCATCCCATATACCAAAGCAAAGGGAGACTCTTGTGTTGTAGCCCCGAGAGTGGTCCGGTAGGCCCATAAGACTTCTTGTAGATAACTTGGCCATTTTCCAGCAGCTCTTTCTAAGTTCTTTTTAAGTCCGGACAAGATGGTCCTGTTAGCCACTTCAACTTGACCATTTTCATGTGGGTGGAAAGGAGAAGAGAAGCAATGTTGGATGCCTCTAGAGGCGCAGAAATTCTCTATTTCCTTGTTATCGAACTGTAGCCCATTGTCTATGGTTATCTTTTGTGGAATTCTAAATCTGTAACAAATATTAGATAAGATAAATTTTATAACGGCTTTTGATGTTGTACCTGCCAATGGAGCTGCTTCTATCCACTTGGAGAAATAATCAATATGAACAATTATAGTTCTGCACCCTCCGGATGCCATGGGTAGAGGCCCTACTAAATCCAGACCCCAACGAGCATAAGGTAATGGTTCAGAAATTGACTCTAAAGGGATAGTTGGAGTATGACTTCATTGCTGTATCTTTGGCATGGGTCACACTTTTTTACCAATTCCCTGGCATCTTGCATTATGGAGGGCCAGTAGTACCCAACTAACAAAACTCTTCTCGTCAGAGCCCTAAACCCACATTGAGCTGATCCCTCACCATCATGTAATTCGGAGAGCACTATTTGGGACTCCTCGACTCCCATATACCGTAATAGGGGTTTAGTATAGGACTTTTTATAGAGAACATTCCTTAGGATGACAAAACCACGATCCTTGTATTTTATTTTTCTTGCCACTGCTTTCTCCGGGGGCAAGATGCCATCTGTGAGATATTGAAAGATTGGAAAATCTCCAATCTTGGGGTTATGTGACTCGTATATTCAAACTTTCTTCTCCCTTATCCGGATTGATTTGAATAGATGGACACTCTTGAACATGTGTCCAAGGGTAGGACTCAGAGTAGGCTATGGTTGCCAAAGAGTCTGCCAGCGTATTTTCCATTCGGAGTATGTGCTCATAGGTGATGCTTTTGAAATTGAGTGCTACTTCTTTAAGGAAACAAGTATTTAATCAGTTGCTCTTTCTTGGCTTCGGATTGACCTTGTGTATGATAGATAAGAAGTTGAGAATCACTCATTAATAGGACCCTTTTAGCTCCACAGATGAGAGCTAATTTTAAACTAGCTATAGCAGCTTCATATTCAGACTCATTATTGGAAGCCGTGGAGGCAAAACATATAGCTTGGTACATTCTGTCACCGTACAGAGAGGTCAAACATATCCTAGGTCCACAACCCATGGTACTTGATCCACCATCAGTCCAGATGACCCAGACTTTTTTATCTTTTACAACGGTTGCTTGCTTAGTATCTCTTTCTGAATGGAATTCAACTAAGAAGTCAGCCACAATTTGGGCTTTGATCACTGTTCGAGGAGAAAAATCAATATCGTAGTCTCCCAGCTCTACTGACCACTTGGTCATTCTACTTGAAATGTCCGCTTTCTGGAGAATGTTTTTCAAAGGAAAAGACGTACGGACGATGATAGAATGAGCCTGAAAATAGGGCCTCATTTTCTTTGCTGCAATCACCAGAGCCAATGCTAATTTTTCAAGCTTCAAATATCGTTTTTCTGCATCTATCAAGCTTTTGCTGATATAGTACACCGGACGAGGGTAATTGTCTACCTCTCTTACCAATACTACACTTATTGCACAATCAGAAACTGGTAAATATACATAAAGGGTTTCTCTATCAACAGGTTTACACAAAGTCTTGGGGGAAGACAAATGCTTCTTAATTTCATCGAAAGCTTCATCACACTGTGGGGACCAGTTGAAGTCCTTTGCACTTTTCAATGTTTGAAAAAACGGGGTACACCTATCTAAAGACCTTAAAATGAAATGGTTTAATGCAGCTAGCTTCCCTGTCAATCTTTGTACTTCTTTAATAGTCCTGGGTGGCTCCATCTAGAGTAAAGCATTAAGCTGGTCCGGATCAGGCTGTATCCCATTTTCACTTATTACATACCCCAAAACTTTTTCGGACTGCACTCTGAATATACATTTCTCTGGGTTCAATTTTAAATTTACCTTTACCAAGTTGGCAAAAGTTTTTTGGAGATCTGTCAAGTGTAGTTCTTTATCCATGTTCTTTATCCCCGACATTTTTTTAATCCAAACGGCATCACCTTGTAACAATGGAGGCCCCTATCAGTAACAAATGTAGTATATTCTTGATCCTTCAGATATACTTGAATCTGATTATACCCGGAGAAGGCATCCATAAAGGACAACAGCTTGTTCCCAGATGTAGAATCCACCAACTGATCAATTCAGGGGACTGGATATAAATCTTTTGGGCAGGCTCTATTGAGATCCGTGAAATCGATGCACATACGTCACTTACCATTTTTCTTTTTTACCAGCACCGGATTGGCTGTCCATAAAGGGTATTGAGATTCCTTTATGTGCCCCATTTTAGTAAGTCGATCAACTTCTTGAACTATGCCATCAGCTTTTTCCTTAGAAAAGGCTCTCCTTTTTTGTACAACGGGTGCTATATCCCTTCGGATGGATAGTTGGTGTGATATAATGCCTGATGGTACTCCGGTTACATCAGCATTGCACCAGGCAAAGACATGTTGATGGTTTCTAAAGAAATCTAACATTTTACCCTTTAACTTCGAAGTCATCTTGGACCCTGTCCTGACACTTTTTCCTTCAGCCAGAGAGTGAATTTCAACTTCTTCAATTGGTATTAAAACACTAGGGGTCTCTCTGGGGTCATCAATTTCACCCTCTCCCCAGAGGGCCCCTCAAACTTCTATTCCTCACCGATCCAAACTGCCTCCAGTATCTGAGGAGCAAGTACTGTTGCATAACACTGTCTTGCTATCTTTTGGCTGCTTCGAACAACTCCCACTTGTCCTTGCACAACATACTTCAAACACTGGACTTTCGAAGCCACAATATGCATCCTGAAGAGCCAAGATCTCCCCAGAATAGTATTATAAGAAGTGGGATAATCCACCACAATAAATAGGATTCTAACCATCTTTTTAAAAGGGCCCTTGCCTAATAAAACCTCCTCCTCGAATTCCCCGATCACATCTGCTGAGCTTCTAGTGAAACCCACGATAGACCGATTCAAACGTTGAATTACTACCGGATTTTTCATTTTTTTGTAGGGAGTTAAAAAGAGAATGTTGGCAGAACTTCCGGTGTCCACCTAAATTCGTCTTATGTCATTGCCCCCAATGGATGCTCCTATGACAACAACATCTTCATGAGGACCAGGAATATCCATCAAGTCATCCTCATCAAAGACAATAAAGGGAAATGAAATCTGTCATTGATAAGAAGTCATGCCCCCTTCCAGTTGGGTAGCTAAATTATGATCGCGCCTCTTTCTCGAAGAAGTGGTTGGTGCAGTCATGGTGTCTCCCCCAAATATTGTAAGAGATTCAAAAAAATTAATGAGTCCGGATACCGTCTTGCAATGTTCTGTGATAAAACCTACTTTATTCCGGGTTGGATCAGGATCTAAGTATTCTGACACTACATCAAACCTTTCAATTATAACCATAGCCCCATCCGGATCCGACATGCCTGTATTATTTGGACAAGCCCGATGAGCATTGCGAGGCCTATTGCCACCTCTTCTTTTCACATACGTCTCCAACTTCCCTCTTTCAATCAAATTCTGCACTTCTTGTTTCAATGCAATACAATCCTTAGTGGTATAGCCGGTATCATTGTGATACTGGCATAAACAATTATTACGGCTCTCCCTAGGAGATTGTAATGTAGTCGGCCTTCTGAAATGTACTTCATCTTTTGTTTTGTCGTAAATGGGTGGCTACGTTTTCTTTTAACTCAGCAAACCACTCCGGTTGAACCCAAGGCCCTCATTTATTTCTAGATTGTTGGCTCTGGGCAGGTGCAACTGGATGAGATTAGGCCTTGGCTCTGTTATGACCCTGTCCGGCTTCCTTGATCCTGCCTCCGGACTGGTTTTGGTTTGGATTGGGTGCAACTAGAGCAGATCTCACCTGCCTGTGCACCCTTGTTTTCTTTGTTTCATCTATATTAATCTGTTTGCCAACCTGATTCAGCAGACCTCCCCCTGTCATGGCCTTCTTCTTGGTTACCAAATCAGCCAAGTTTCCACGGTTCAATCCCTGCCTAAGGGAAGCTATTGCTACTTGTTCAAAGCAATCAGCCAACCCATTCTTGGTATTTACAAAACTACTTATGTATTCTTTTAAGGATTCGTTTGGTTCTTGGGTACAATGGATAATCGTGTCTCCATTGCCTTTCACTTCCTTACTTCCAACAAACTACCTCTGAAACGCCACCCAAAAAGTGTCAAAATTCCTGATGCAACCCTGTGGCAAACTATTGTACCACTTCAGAGCACTCCCCGTAAAAGATTGGGAGAATGCTCTACAAAGTAATTTATCGTCATCATCGAAATTCATCATAATTTTTTTGAATTGTTCTAAGTGGTTATCCGGGTCTTTACTGCCATCATATTTTTCCATTTTCGTGTTGTCAAACCTCTTAGGAAGGTTTCCAGATAGTATCTTGGAGGACAATGGAGATTGCCTCCAATTCCGGCCACGACTGAATACAGTATCTTCGTTAGGAGTTGCAAAGATACCTGGCTCATCATGGAAGGCAAAAGGATCCATTAACAAGCGATCTACGTGTCTTCGGCTATGACTATGAGATGACCCTTTGCTCAGATGTCTCTTCAACCTTTCATGCCTATCCCTCTTTCTTGAGTACTTATTGGCCAACTTTTGTTTCTTTTTAGAACGGCCTTCATCGCTACTGGATGATAAGGAATCTTCAACTCCATCTTCATTTGAGGAGCTACTAGAAGATTCTGAGTCTGAATCTGAACTCTCCACCGGTTTAGACCGGTGAGACTTTTTTGAGCTAGCTTGAGTCTTTTTTGCACTCACATGGGTCTTTGATGGCTCATGCTCTCTTGGATTCTCAGTATGATGGGCTACTGATGCCTTAGACTTCTCTTTTATGCCCATCTCTGCTCTCTTGGCAGCCCTCAAAGCTTCTATTTCAACCTTCAGCCTATCTCGCTCCTCAATTGTATATTCATCATTTTCCCCCCAACACTTCTGCCTAAGCTGGTGGCACTTCTTGCACGTCCGGATTCATCAGAACTGGTTTTTCTTGATGGTTTTGAATGCTAGATTCAGGCACCCTCTGCTCCCACTGTGGTCGCCGATTTGATGTGGATTATTTTCAACTGAGGGTAATTTTGTCTAGAGTTTTGTGGTATTTCAAGGATATTTAATGTTTGGATAGATTGTAGTGAGAGATTTGAGCTGCCTGGTTGTATTAAATGCTCATTACCTTCATTAATGAAAGTGGTTGGGTATTTATACCCTTAATTATAGGCCACATGGGTTTTCGGGTCAACCCATGAGTTCGGGTCGAGTTCAATTACCCATTTAATCTTTAAGAAAGTAAGTAATTAGCTTAGTCATGAAGTGATTTAGGTTTTAATACATTAGTCCTGTTCAAATGGTTCAGTGGGTGGTTTTTTTCCGAATTGCCCCTGTCCGGATCCCTCAGTATGTGGTGAATAAATCCGGACTCATCATAGCTGATCATAATTTGTATGCTATGATGGGAACAAAAGGAGATGACCAGTACGTACGAGGAGTAGAATTGAGAAATTCTCCTTTAACAGCTGAAATTCTCCTAATGATTACACCGAACAATTCAAGAACTATATGATGAACTTCAAAAATGATGATAGGCTGGTATGCAGAGCTTTTTCTCATACCTTCAAGGACACAACATGTAAATGGTATAATAGGATTCTGAGAGGGGATCTATTACCAACTTTAGGGATTTTTACACAGCTTTCCGAAGATAATTTTTGGGAAACAAGAAGATGCATGCAAATAGAGATACAATAATATAATGTAAGTAAGTTATGAGAGAGGAATTGAAGGAATACTTAAAGAATTTTGTGTTAACAAAAGAAAGATTGGATAATTGTGAAGAGTTCGTTGTTATGGCTGCATTTTGACAAGGTTTATTACCATAAGATTTGGCAAATGAAACAACAAAAATTAGAGCATTAATTTTCGAGGCCTTAATGGCTCACGTGAAAGATCATATTAAAGTTGATGTTTCCACCAGAGTTTGAGGTGGACGTGACTCTGTACAGAAATATTTGAGGCAAGGATCTGCTAATCCAAGCTATCACGCACCTTCACGTCCGAGGACAAATAACAATTTACCTCCTCGAACACGAGAGGTTCATTTTCAAGTAACGACAAACAATCAGCATTACATGCCAAGGAAAATCAGTGGATAAGTCCAGAGTATTATACTGACTTGACTGAGAATGTTGCTGCTATTTACGAGAAGTTTAACCTCATATGAAGAGGGAATAGATGATCTGAGGGAATAGATGATCAGTATTACAGGCCATAGAATGTTATGCAACAACACTCCAGATTTGAGGTTCTAATTCTAAGAATTAGATGGCTGAATAGCAACCAAGTGGTTTAACCTCATATGAAGAGGGAATAGATGATCTGAGGAAAACCCCAGGTTCTTTAACAGTAAGCGAGGATATTGAATATCATTTTTTTTCTACTGGGAAAACTTTACGAATATGAACATTGTATTCTTCTACTTTGTGTTATCAGTTGTTACAATTATTGTTTACTAATTTGGATATTTTTGCTTGGAAAATAGATGGTATCATAGGAGTTCCGTCCGAATTAATATGTCACAGCATAGCTATAAATTGGAGCATCAAGCCTGTTATTCAGAAGAGATGAGCCTTTTTTATGGAAAAGTCAGAGGTTATTGTTCAAGAGGTGGATCGTCTCTCCAGGGTCGGACATATTAGGGAGGCACAATATCCTCTATGGACTGCAAGTCCGGTGTTAGTAAAAAAGAAGAACATAAAGTGGCGAATGTGTGTTGAAATCACAGATCTAAATCAAGCATGCCTTAATGACCCATTCCTTGTCCCTTGAATAGATCAACTGGTTGATTCTACTTCAGGGAATAAAATTCTCTCTTTTATGGATTCTTTTGCAGGATATAATCAAATCCAAATGGATCCAAAATATCAAGAAATTATTACATTCATCACTGATCGAGGACTATATTATTATGGAGTCATGCCATTTGGGTTGAAAAATGTTGGAGCAACATATCAAAGGTTGGTAAATAAGGCTTTTACTCCTCGTATTGGAAGGAATATGGAGGCATACATTTCTGATATCTTGTTTAAAAGATATAGAGATGGTGAACACCTCGAATATTTAGAGGAGGCCTTTTTAAATTTGAGGGTCATTCGCTTGAAATTGAATCCTAAAAAATGTACTTTTAATGTCTGATCAGGGAAATTTTTAGGGTATATCATTAGTGAAAAAATGGATAGAGGCAGATCATGAACAATTAAAGGCTTTAGTTTTGATGACATCGCCTCGAACTATAAATGAGGTGCACGTCTTGATAGGAAGGTTAACTCCCCTTAGTCGATTTATTTTAAGTTTTTCTGACATATGTTTTCCTTTTTTCGAAGTATTACGAAGACTCAAAGAGATTGAATGGACGCAAGATTGTGAATCAACTTTTTCAAAGATTAAAGACCTTTATCGTCACCATAGATTTTCTCTAAGACTCGAATTGGAGAGCAACTGTTTTTATATATAATAGTGTCTGATTTTGCTGTAAGCACTGTTTTGATGCAAAGACAAGGAAATTTCAAACCCATTTTATTATGTTAGTAAACGTTTGTTGCCATCGAGAAAATGTTTTTGAAATTTGAAAATTTGGCTTTGACTTTAGTGGTGGCTGCTAGGAAAATGTGCCTTTTTTTCAAGCTCACACCATTGTAGTTCAAAGTTCTTTTCCACTAAAGAATGTGTTACAAATGCCGTATATTTCTGGCAGAATGACCAAATGGTCAGTAGAATTGGGAAATTTTGACATTATTTTTTCTCCTCGAACAACTATTAAAGCTCAAGCTTTAACTGATTTTATGCTCGAAATACATTCGAGCCGATCAGATAAGGGGACATATAAAGATGTATTTCCATAAACTTAGATGAATGTGGTTCGAACAGATGGTAGTTTTAGCATATTGAGATGTAGTGCATGGGTTTAATTACTTTCTCATTCTGGGGAGACAATGTATCAGGCTATTCGGTTTGGATTTCACTCATCGAATGATGAGATTGAGAATGAGGCTGCGTTAGCTGGTTTAAGGCTTGCAAATATTTGTGGAGCAACAACAGTTTGTTTAGAAACAGATTCGCTACTAGTGGCAAATCATATGGTAGGTGTATCTGAGGCCAAGAAAGATCAATTTGTTTTATATTTGCGCGAGCTTCATAATTTGACTCTTTTGTTTGACAAAGTGATTGTAAAGCATATTAATCGATGAGATAATACAGTTGTCGATTCTTTGGCAACAATTGCTTATACTAAAGAATATTTGTGGGTATTGCTAGAGTAAAGTCCTTCGATTTTAACACGGTCAAACCAATCAAAATATTTTGAGTAAGTATTGGTTACTCCACAGATAAATCAAAGTGATTGGAGATCTGGTATGCTTAATTTTTTACTACGATGTATGTTACCTCAAGATCCACAACTGGCTAAAAATAAGGTATAAGGCCCATGTTATGTTGTATTGGATGAATTGTTATAAAAAAAATCTATAAGTAGATAATTGTTGCGTTGTTTGGGTAGCAAGAATCTCAAGAGATTTTATCTGAGTTAAATTATAGTAAAGGTTCAGGTCACTGTGGTTTCAAGTATTTGACGAGTCGGGTTTTGTTGGCAGGTTATTATTTGTCTTTAATTATAATTATGTTAAGGTTTAAGTTCGGTTGTGATATTTATCAACGCTTTGCTAATTCTATTCACAAACTAGTAGCACCACTCATTTCCATATCCGAAGGTATCCTTTTTTATAGATGGGGAATAGATTTGGTAGGGCTATTGCATATGATCTCTCGAGGACTTCAGATGATTATAGTAGCGGTAGATTAGTTTTCGAAATGGGCTGAAGTTGAACGATTATCTGGTACAAAATCTAAGGATGTTATTAAGTTCATTGTGAATAATATATTTTTTCATTTTGAAGTTCCTCAGAAAATCACTACAGACAATGGTCGTCAATTTAACAACTGAAAAATGACTTCTTTTTGTGCTTCGATGGGTATCATGTAGTTTTTTTCTATACTTTTTCATCCCCAATAAAATGGTCAAGTGGAAGTGACTAATAGGTCTATTTTGGAAGGTTTAAAGAATAATATAATATGAGCTCCAGCGAAACGGCCTAACTATTCGCAAGAGGTGTTGTGGGCTTATCGTACAACTTTAATAGAGGCTACTCAAGAAACTTATATTTCTTTGTTATATGGTATAGATGTTATTAGCCCTGTAAAATATACTTTACCTTCTTATAGGATATTTCATTATTCTGAAGAACTAAATGAACAAGAAAAAGGAACAGACCTGGACTTGGTCGAAGAGAAAAAAGTTAGACCACATTTGAATATGAATCCAGACTTTAATGAGGAGTCACTTTAATTTAAGGGTGAGAATGAATGATTTTAAAGTCATGACAAAGTTTTGAGGAAATTATTCCTTAATAAAAATGACAAACGAGTTGGAAAGATGGCATCGAATTGGGAGGGTCTTAATATGGTAATGGAAAAAATAAAGTCGGGTACGTATTGTCTTTGTGATGAGCAGGGAAGGATACTTCAATATCCTTGGAATATAGAATATTTGAAACTATATAATGAATTTTCTCTTCTTTTTCAGAATTTTTTAAATAATTGACATAGTTTTTCCTACCCTGTTGGCCCATGGAGGTTTTAATGAGGTGTCATGTACATATTTGAGATTATTAATAAAAACATATATTAGCCAGTGGTTGTTTTAAATACAAGTTTTTAAATTATCTTGGTAATTAATCAATGACTGATCATCTTTGAAGTTGTTGACCAAGAGTAATTGTTTTGATTTGAAGTGTTATGCGTTTATTAAAAGAATTCTTCAAAGAAACAACCATATTCTAGGTGCTACGTTCCCTAAACACGCTGATTATATTTGAGGTGATACGTTCTCTAAACTCACTGATTATATTCGTGGTGTTATGTTCTCTAAACGCACTAATTATGTTCGAGGTGTTACGTTCTCTAATCGCACTAATTATATTCAAGGTGTTAATGTTCTTTAAATGCACTAGTTGTATTCAATGTGCTGACATTTTTTAAATGCACTACTTTTATTTGAAAAATTACAAATATATTTATGACATATATTGGAATTCGAGGTGATAATGACTTGTTCATGAAATTAAAAGTATTCATTATAAGATAAAACTTGGAAGATAAATGTGGAAATAAGACGAGTATTGTTTCATTGAAATTAGATTCTGATCTTATAATAAAGATTTTTTTGAATGCAGAGAAGTTAAGCGTTCATAAAAATAAGTCATCAATAACAAAATATGACTTTAGAACAGAAAGACAAAAAATACAATTAATCATTATCTTCAGAGTTCTCTTCAGATGACTCTCCTTCTCGCTCAGTGGCATTTTCATTTTTTTTTCTCTGTCTCTTTAGGAGAATCAGTCGAAACAAGGTCTAAGGTTCACTAGGACGATTATCTATAGGGATTAATTTCTAAAAGCTTCAAAAAATTCCTTTTGGGAACACTGCGTGGAATTTGCGGAGCAAAGTAATAGTTTTTTGCTCCTCACCATTTTGTATTGCAGCTAGGGTGTCTTGTCCACACCGAGACTTGGCAATTTTCACAGCGGCTTGTTTTTATTCTTAGAATGTTATCTTAAGTGCAGCCATATCATCAGTCAGATTCTTCTTTTCTCCTTTGCTCTTGTTCAAAGAATCTTGAAGAGAGAAATATATTTTCTATGTCTCAGATATCTCCATGGCATGTTTAGCTTTAAGTTCATCCATCTCAACCTGATGGGAATTCTTGAGCTATTATGTTTTTTGTTTATGCACAAAGCTTACATGACATTTGATGTGGATGGCTCTGTTAATGAATTCTGACCTGTCAAACAGGAACACATGACACCCTAGCAAAAATGGCTCTGTTATGAATAACATCTACTGTAAATCTTCTCATCCTTTATATACTAACATAAAAGGTTCTCTTGTATGGAAAAGACTATGCAGTATTAGGCATCAGGCTGAGAAGAACATTACCTGGGCTCTTGGCAGAGGCAATGTTGATTTCTGGAAGGACTCGTGGCATGGCTTGCCTGCGATCGTCTCTGAGCAAAACATATCCTGGTACATTGATGTTAAAGTTAACACATTTTGGCATAATAATTCATGGTGCTTAAATAATGTTCAGGACAGTATAGATAATGATAGAATGCTTAAGATTAAAAGTACTCACATCTCTGACAAGGATGATGTCATTTCTTGGACTCTTTCTGATAATGGCCAATTCAATTTGAAGGATACTTGGGAGCATTTAAGAGATAAGTATAATGGTTCTAGTCTTTATAAAAAGCTATGGAATTCTAAAGTTCCTAGGAAGTTCTCATTTCTAACTTGGAAGCTTTTACAGAATTTCATTTCTGTTGATTCTATCATGATTAAAAAACATTTTTTAATGTCGGGTACGTATTGTCTTTGTGATGAGCAGGGAAGGATACTTCAATATCCTTGGAATATAGAATATTTGAAACTATATAATGAATTTTCTCTTCTTTTTCAGAATTTTTTAAATAATTGACATAGTTTTTCCTACCCTGTTGGCCCATGGAGGTTTTAATGAGGTGTCATGTACATATTTGAGATTATTAATAAAAACATATATTAGCCAGTGGTTGTTTTAAATACAAGTTTTTAAATTATCTTGGTAATTAATCAATGACTGATCATCTTTGAAGTTGTTGACCAAGAGTAATTGTTTTGATTTGAAGTGTTATGCGTTTATTAAAAGAATTCTTCAAAGAAACAACCATATTCTAGGTGCTACGTTCCCTAAACACGCTGATTATATTTGAGGTGATACGTTCTCTAAACTCACTGATTATATTCGTGGTGTTATGTTCTCTAAACGCACTAATTATGTTCGAGGTGTTACGTTCTCTAATCGCACTAATTATATTCAAGGTGTTAATGTTCTTTAAATGCACTAGTTGTATTCAATGTGCTGACATTTTTTAAATGCACTACTTTTATTTGAAAAATTACAAATATATTTATGACATATATTGGAATTCGAGGTGATAATGACTTGTTCATGAAATTAAAAGTATTCATTATAAGATAAAACTTGGAAGATAAATGTGGAAATAAGACGAGTATTGTTTCATTGAAATTAGATTCTGATCTTATAATAAAGATTTTTTTGAATGCAGAGAAGTTAAGCGTTCATAAAAATAAGTCATCAATAACAAAATATGACTTTAGAACAGAAAGACAAAAAATACAATTAATCATTATCTTCAGAGTTCTCTTCAGATGACTCTCCTTCTCGCTCAGTGGCATTTTCATTTTTTTTTTCTCTGTCTCTTTAGGAGAATCAGTCGAAACAAGGTCTAAGGTTCACTAGGACGATTATCTATAGGGATTAATTTCTAAAAGCTTCAAAAAATTCCTTTTGGGAACACTGCGTGGAATTTGCGGAGCAAAGTAATAGTTTTTTGCTCCTCACCATTTTGTATTGCAGCTAGGGTGTCATGTCCACACCGAGACTTGGCAATTTTCACAGCGGCTTGTTTTTATTCTTAGAATGTTATCTTAAGTGCAGCCATATCATCAGTCAGATTCTTCTTTTCTCCTTTGCTCTTGTTCAAAGAATCTTGAAGAGAGAAATATATTTTCTATGTCTCAGATATCTCCATGGCATGTTTAGCTTTAAGTTCATCCATCTCAACCTGATGGGAATTCTTGAGCTATTATGTTTTTTGTTTATGCACAAAGCTTACATGACATTTGATGTGGATGGCTCTGTTAATGAATTCTGACCTGTCAAACAGGAACACATGACACCCTAGCAAAAATGGCTCTGTTATGAATAACATCTACTGTAAATCTTCTCATCCTTTATATACTAACATAAAAGGTTCTCTTGTATGGAAAAGACTATGCAGTATTAGGCATCAGGCTGAGAAGAACATTACCTGGGCTCTTGGCAGAGGCAATGTTGATTTCTGGAAGGACTCCTGGCATGGCTTGCTTGCGATCGTCTCTGAGCAAAACATATCCTGGTACATTGATGTTAAAGTTAACACATTTTGGCATAATAATTCATGGTGCTTAAATAATGTTCAGGACAGTATAGATAATGATAGAATGCTTAAGATTAAAAGTACTCACATCTCTGACAAGGATGATGTCATTTCTTGGACTCTTTCTGATAATGGCCAATTCAATTTGAAGGATACTTGGGAGCATTTAAGAGATAAGTATAATGGTTCTAGTCTTTATAAAAAGCTATGGAATTCTAAAGTTCCTAGGAAGTTCTCATTTCTAACTTGGAAGCTTTTACAGAATTTCATTTCTGTTGATTCTATCATGATTAAAAAACATTTTTTAAAGTCGGGTACGTATTGTCTTTGTGATGAGCAGGGAAGGATACTTCAATATCCTTGGAATATAGAATATTTGAAACTATATAATGAATTTTCTCTTCTTTTTCAGAATTTTTTAAATAATTGACATAGTTTTTCCTACCCTGTTGGCCCATGGAGGTTTTAATGAGGTGTCATGTACATATTTGAGATTATTAATAAAAACATATATTAGCCAGTGGTTGTTTTAAATACAAGTTTTTAAATTATCTTGGTAATTAATCAATGACTGATCATCTTTGAAGTTGTTGACCAAGAGTAATTGTTTTGATTTGAAGTGTTATGCGTTTATTAAAAGAATTCTTCAAAGAAACAACCATATTCTAGGTGCTACGTTCCCTAAACACGCTGATTATATTTGAGGTGATACGTTCTCTAAACTCACTGATTATATTCGTGGTGTTATGTTCTCTAAACGCACTAATTATGTTCGAGGTGTTACGTTCTCTAATCGCACTAATTATATTCAAGGTGTTAATGTTCTTTAAATGCACTAGTTGTATTCAATGTGCTGACATTTTTTAAATGCACTACTTTTATTTGAAAAATTACAAATATATTTATGACATATATTTGAATTCGAGGTGATAATGACTTGTTCATGAAATTAAAAGTATTCATTATAAGATAAAACTTGGAAGATAAATGTGGAAATAAGACGAGTATTGTTTCATTGAAATTAGATTCTGATCTTATAATAAAGATTTTTTTGAATGCAGAGAAGTTAAGCGTTCATAAAAATAAGTCATCAATAACAAAATATGACTTTAGAACAGAAAGACAAAAAATACAATTAATCATTATCTTCAGAGTTCTCTTCAGATGACTCTCCTTCTCGCTCAGTGGCATTTTCATTTTTTTTTTCTCTGTCTCTTTAGGAGAATCAGTCGAAACAAGGTCTAAGGTTCACTAGGACGATTATCTATAGGGATTAATTTCTAAAAGCTTCAAAAAATTCCTTTTGGGAACACTGCGTGGAATTTGCGGAGCAAAGTAATAGTTTTTTGCTCCTCACCATTTTGTATTGCAGCTAGGGTGTCTTGTCCACACCGAGACTTGGCAATTTTCACAGCGGCTTGTTTTTATTCTTAGAATGTTATCTTAAGTGCAGCCATATCATCAGTCAGATTCTTCTTTTCTCCTTTGCTCTTGTTCAAAGAATCTTGAAGAGAGAAATATATTTTCTATGTCTCAGATATCTCCATGGCATGTTTAGCTTTAAGTTCATCCATCTCAACCTGATGGGAATTCTTGAGCTATTATGTTTTTTGTTTATGCACAAAGCTTACATGACATTTGATGTGGATGGCTCTGTTAATGAATTCTGACCTGTCAAACAGGAACACATGACACCCTAGCAAAAATGGCTCTGTTATGAATAACATCTACTGTAAATCTTCTCATCCTTTATATACTAACATAAAAGGTTCTCTTGTATGGAAAAGACTATGCAGTATTAGGCATCAGGCTGAGAAGAACATTACCTGGGCTCTTGGCAGAGGCAATGTTGATTTCTGGAAGGACTCCTGGCATGGCTTGCCTGCGATCGTCTCTGAGCAAAACATATCCTGGTACATTGATGTTAAAGTTAACACATTTTGGCATAATAATTCATGGTGCTTAAATAATGTTCAGGACAGTATAGATAATGATAGAATGCTTAAGATTAAAAGTACTCACATCTCTGACAAGGATGATGTCATTTCTTGGACTCTTTCTGATAATGGCCAATTCAATTTGAAGGATACTTGGGAGCATTTAAGAGATAAGTATAATGGTTCTAGTCTTTATAAAAAGCTATGGAATTCTAAAGTTCCTAGGAAGTTCTCATTTCTAACTTGGAAGCTTTTACAGAATTTCATTTCTGTTGATTCTATCATGATTAAAAAACATTTTTTAAAGTCGGGTACGTATTGTCTTTGTGATGAGCTGGGAAGGATACTTCAATATCCTTGGAATATAGAATATTTGAAACTATATAATGAATTTTCTCTTCTTTTTCAGAATTTTTTAAATAATTGACATAGTTTTTCCTACCCTGTTGGCCCATGGAGGTTTTAATGAGGTGTCATGTACATATTTGAGATTATTAATAAAAACATATATTAGCCAGTGGTTGTTTTAAATACAAGTTTTTAAATTATCTTGGTAATTAATCAATGACTGATCATCTTTGAAGTTGTTGACCAAGAGTAATTGTTTTGATTTGAAGTGTTATGCGTTTATTAAAAGAATTCTTCAAAGAAACAACGATATTCTAGGTGCTACGTTCCCTAAACACGCTGATTATATTTGAGGTGATACGTTCTCTAAACTCACTGATTATATTCGTGGTGTTATGTTCTCTAAACGCACTAATTATGTTCGAGGTGTTACGTTCTCTAATCGCACTAATTATATTCAAGGTGTTAATGTTCTTTAAATGCACTAGTTGTATTCAATGTGCTGACATTTTTTAAATGCACTACTTTTATTTGAAAAATTACAAATATATTTATGACATATATTGGAATTCGAGGTGATAATGACTTGTTCATGAAATTAAAAGTATTCATTATAAGATAAAACTTGGAAGATAAATGTGGAAATAAGACGAGTATTGTTTCATTGAAATTAGATTCTGATCTTATAATAAAGATTTTTTTGAATGCAGAGAAGTTAAGCGTTCATAAAAATAAGTCATCAATAACAAAATATGACTTTAGAACAGAAAGACAAAAAATACAATTAATCATTATCTTCAGAGTTCTCTTCAGATGACTCTCCTTCTCGCTCAGTGGCATTTTCATTTTTTTTTCTCTGTCTCTTTAGGAGAATCAGTCGAAACAAGGTCTAAGGTTCACTAGGACGATTATCTATAGGGATTAATTTCTAAAAGCTTCAAAAAATTCCTTTTGGGAACACTGCGTGGAATTTGCGGAGCAAAGTAATAGTTTTTTGCTCCTCACCATTTTGTATTGCAGCTAGGGTGTCTTGTCCACACCGAGACTTGGCAATTTTCACAGCGGCTTGTTTTTATTCTTAGAATGTTATCTTAAGTGCAGCCATATCATCAGTCAGATTCTTCTTTTCTCCTTTGCTCTTGTTCAAAGAATCTTGAAGAGAGAAATATATTTTCTATGTCTCAGATATCTCCATGGCATGTTTAGCTTTAAGTTCATCCATCTCAACCTGATGGGAATTCTTGAGCTATTATGTTTTTTGTTTATGCACAAAGCTTACATGACATTTGATGTGGATGGCTCTGTTAATGAATTCTGACCTGTCAAACAGGAACACATGAAATTATTCATTGATTTGTTTGCCAAATATTTATCTCATCATTTTCTCTGCAACAGATTCTTTTTTACATCGGACCATATCTTAAGCTATGGTTTCCAAATGGCTTCGAGCAGAGTTTATTTTTGTGCATAATACTTTTACAACTGTTTCAAGACTAGAAAAAGGTTGCTATGTAAGTAAAACTTCTTCAGGTGGCTCTTAGATAAGGATGGACCTTTGATTATTAATATGCATGTGAGCAGAAGATGAGGAAGCCAGAGGAAGATCTGAATTCAGAATTTCAGGTAAAATAGGAGTAGTAACCTAATGACTAATTTGTTGGTGTGGTTCTTGGATTTGTTGGACCCTTGGATCCATATCTTGGTAGAGTTCTTGAAGCTCCTCTGTACTAATGGGATCTTCATGAATAAAATGGTAATCTCCTCGGTGATCTTCTACTGCACGTTTTTCAGCTTCAGAAGGAGGCACTTCTGAGGAAGCTTCTTCATAATTCTTTTTTGCTCCCTTAGCTGGGGGAGTTTTCGAAGTACTCTTTTTCTTTAAGACGTTGATATTATTCATTTTTGAATAATCTTCAACCTCAATTCCTTCTTTAATTTTTGGAAGACTAACTTTATTTGCCTTCATTTGGGTTTCTTTCTCCTTATTTTGTGGCTTCCGATTAGCTGAAAGACTAGCACCATATGTACTAGCTGCTTTCTTCTTTTTCCATTTTTTTTGGAGAGATGACTTTCAAATCTGTTTTGCACAGGCAGAGTAACCTTACCATTAGGTGCTATCAATCTCTTCATAGCAAGATTTGGGTTTGGTGGCTCGATTAAATTTTGGGAGGTTAGAACTCAGGGAGATCTTGCACAAATGACTAGATGAATTTTTAGGTAGAAAATTTGAGTGGAACCCATTTCCCATTCATTTTCTGCTCAAGTGGCCAACTGGGCAAAAGTATATTTTGCATCATTCTTGTGACCATGGTACCTTTTTGAAATCCATGAGTATAGTAGGAATACATGTGAAAAATTAAATATAAGTTAAGTAGAATAAAAGATAAATTGATTGTAGTTGAATCTAAGATACTTATTGATGGAAAAGGAGTTTTCGCTCCAAGAAAGCTAAGTCTTCGGTCCTCCGCCGGAATAGAATAGGCCGTCTCCGGCCTTGGTTGTTCTCGCTCTTCTCCCTCTGTATTGTCTCTCTCTGTTTTTTCAGAGTTTGTTTCGTCAGCGACAATCTTCTTGCTTCTTTGGGATTTCTTAAACAGAGTCTTCGTTCTGTGAAAACAGAGTCTTCGAGTTTTGGCCTTTTGTCGGATTAGGCCATCTCTGATCTTCGTTCTGGCCCTGGTTCTTGCTCTTATCTCTTAGGATAGTTTTCTCTGTCCTTCAGAGTTGGATTGGTATTTTGTTTTGTAGCTCTTTAATGAATTTCGAGAAAACCAGAAGAACAGGGTGTTCTTTCTGATTGTTTTCTTCATCATGAATCTTCATTCTAGCAAAGAATTCCCCGCTCTTCATCCTGGTTTAAGTGAGACCAAGCAGGCTAGCAAGAAGTTTACGGAGTTATTCAAATCGGTGGATGATTCATATTTTTTAAAACCGGAATTTATAAAGGAAATGGAGCACCATTTCTCGGTGCAGTTTAGTGAACATGATAAGCAGTCACTGCTTACGAAGTCAAGAACAACCATAATAGGCAAGTTTAGTACTGGGATTCCGAAAAACAGAAGCTTGACGCCTTATTGGATACCTTGAAATTTAGAGGGTCGTTCTGTTATAAAGTCTGGGACTCTCATCATGTTTTCTTTGAGTTCAACTTGAAGGAGGATGTGGCGAGGTTCTGGTCTAGTAATGTATGGAAGTTTGACGACATGGTGATGCGTATATTGCGATGGAGGCAAAATTTTAACAAGAAAGTCGAAGACCCTACTATGTTGGCCTGGGTCAGATTTGAAAACTTACCTGGATGTTTGTATGACTCATCTTTGATTAATGGCATTGCTTCTGTTATTGGGCCTGTGTATAAGGTTGTGGTGCCAAATGAAAATCGTGCTCATACAAATGCATGCTATGCACAAGTGGAAGTCGATATTTCGAAGAAATTGCAAAGAAGGATGTGGATCGGATTTGGTGTTAATGATGGATACTGGATATCTATTAGTTACAAGAATGTGCCATTGTACTGCTCAAGTTGTTATCATATAGGGCATTCTCAATCGATGTGTAAGAAAGCTGTTAAAATCATGGAATATTCTGATGTTCTTCAAGATACTAAGATGGTTGATGAGGACATGGTTGAGAAGAAGGAGGAGAACTGTAACGATCCTTCAGTTGATATGACTATTTCAAGAGACACTATTAAAGTATACAGACGTAAACTCAAATCAATTGTGATGCATAAAGATACTGATGAGGGAAAGATGGATATAAATAAAGATGGAATTCAATCAAGTTTTTCTCATATTCAATTGGATAAAATTTCACAACAGAATTCTGACAATGATAAGGTTGGCTCTCAGGATACAAGAATTGATACAAGTAAAGAAGTGATTGAGGCCATTAACAGGATTGATGATATTAAATATGTTGAAGATGTTTCTCAAGATACAAGTAAAATGGGAATTAGCAAGTTGGATGAGGTTCAATGTCGTTCTCCTGATCCCAATATAGGCAGCTGCTCCCCCTACTCCAAGGCATTCTCCACAGCATAATTTCAGTGAAGTCATCTCTTCCAGATTAGAGGCTGCAATAAAAGAAGATCAAAAGACATGTTAACCATTAAGTCTCTTAGTTTAAGAGATAAAGTTTACAAATCTTACTCTGAAAATGATCAGAGTGATTAATTGGAATGCTCGAGGTGTGACTAACAAGACCACCTTGAGAAGACCTAAATCAATGAGAAGTTCTGAAAATATCAAAGTGCTTGTGATTCAGGAGCCTATGTCTAAAGGGGATAAGATTAAGGTTGTGGCTGAGGTGCTTGGTTTTGATAATTATGCTGCTAATAGGTATGATAAGTTGTGGGTCTTCTGGGTTGCTGAGGTTAACATTAATATTGTTCTTGATGTTGATCAATGTATTCATATGGAGTTAATCTATCCTGGCATAAATGATAAGTTTTATATAAGTGCTGTGTATGCTAAATGTAGTCGAATTCTAAGGTTGGAGCTTTGGAATTGCCTTAAGGCTATCTGTGACAATGATAGGCCTTGGTTGTGTGTTGGGGACTTTAATACTATTTCTGCTCACGATGAGCAGTTGGGTTGTTTATCTTCTTGTCAAGCTAGCATGGATGACTTTAATGATGTCATAAGATGCTGTAATTTGAATGATGCTGGTTATTATGGTTCGAAGTTTACTTGGGCTAGAAGTAACAAGTGGAGAAGGCTGGATCTAGCTTTAAATAATGATAAATGGGTATCCATGTTCTCCGATACTTAGGTTTTACACATGGCCATAACTTGTTCTGACCATGCTCATCTCCTTATCATTGCTAATACTAATAATTCTAAAGATGTTACTAACAGGAAAAAGACTTTCAGGTTTCTTAATTTTTGGTGTTATGATGATTCTTTCTTAAGTATGGTTGATCAGGATTGGAATCAGCCTCTTATTAGTTATCCTAGTAACACTTTCTGGTATAAGCTCAGAAGGCTCAAAGGTTGTCTGAAGCTGTGGAGTAAAGATAAGTTTGGTAATGTCTTTGACAGTGTTAAGGAGGCTGATTGCAAGGTCAAGGCCATGGAGATCCTTCACTATACTAATAATGATTCTCAGTCTGCTGATAACTTATCTAAGGCTAATGGTATGTATTTAAAAGCTTTAAAAAATGAAGATTCTTTTTTAGGCAAAAGTGTTTTAATAGCTGGCTTCATGAGGGGGATGGAAATTCCAAAATGTTCTACAATTACATTGCTAAGAGAAAAAGGAAGAATGAAATTAGGAGTATTAGAGATGGGGTTACCTGGATTTATGACAAGAAAGCAATTGGGAATTCTGCTGCTACTTACTTCAAGAGCATTCTCACTTCTGATCCCTACAAAGACAAAGAGGAAGAAGTCAGGTTACTGTATGATAAGAGTTTTGAATGTATTCCTTCTATTGTAACTACTGAGGACAACAACATGTTGCTTAGCAATGCTACTGAGGAGGAGATTTGGTGTATCATAAGTAAGATGAAGAAGGATAGCTCCCCTGGTATAGATGGTTTTAATCTTGTTTTCTTTAGGCACTGTTGGCACATCATTAAAAGGGATCTATGCTCTGCTTTTAACTCTTATATTAATGGTAGTTCTATTCCTACTGGTCTTTTTGCTACAGGCATTTTCCTGATCCCAAAGCAATCTAATCCTACTTGGTGGAATAATTATAGACCTATTGGTCTGTGCACTTTTGTCAACAGGATCTTTTCTGGCCTTATAAACTCTAGGTTGTCTAGTGTCCTTCCTAAAATTGTGTCTAATTATCAATCTGCCTTTGTAAAGAGTAGGCTCATTCATGATAACATTCTATTGGCTAAAGAATTGTTGTTTGATATTAATAAGAAGCCTAAGAATGGTAACACTGTGGTCCAGTTAGATATGTCGAAAGCTTTCGACAGAATTTCTCATCCTTTTATCCTTAAAGTGTTGCATTCATTTGGTTTTAATAATAAATTTGTTGACCTTATTAAGAGGCTTATTTCTGATGTTCGTGTTTCTATGCTAATTAATGGGGACACTTATGATTATTTTAAAATGATAAGGGGTCTTAGGCAAGGAGATCCTCTTTCTCCTTGCTTGTTCATTCTTGGTGAAGAATTTTTTAGTAGGGGCCTTAGTATATTGTTTAATGTTAATCCTTCTATAGGCTATGCTTCTAGATTCTCTTTGGTTATCCTTTGCATAATGTTTGCTGATGATATTTTGATTTTTACAAATAGTAATTCTAATTCTATTAATATCCTTAGTGGTTTTCTTGATCTGTATCAGGTCACTTCTGGTCAGGCTATTAATAAAAGCAAAACTAAACTAATTGTGTCTCTTAAGCTTAATTCTTCTAGGATGCAGGATCTTAGGTTGCAGACTGGTTTTAAAGTCGATTTTCTCCCTCTTTCTCATCTTGGAGTTACTATATCTAACAACAACAAAGCTAATGTTTTTACTCCTATTCTTAATAAAATAAATGATAAAATAACTGATTGGGATAATAAGATTCTTTCCTATGGTGGAAGGTTGTCCTTAATTACTAATGTCTTGCTTCCTATTGCGTATTATTGGATTCAGTGTTGTGATATGCCTAAGTCTGTTATTTATAAGATTGAGCAGACTCTTAACAGGTTCCTGTGGAGAACTAAGCAGAGTCAAAAGGCTATACATTGGTCTTCTTGGCATTACATTTGTAAGCCTTTTAGTGAGAGAGGGTTAAATGTCAGAAAATTACTTGACATTCAAAACTCTTTTTCTCAGAAACTTTGGTATAAGTTTAGAAGAAATGGGTGTTTATGGTCTAATGTTATGAATAACATCTACTGTAAATCTTCTCATCCTTTATATACTAACATAAAAGGTTCTCTTGTATGGAAAAGACTATGCAGTATTAGGCATCAGGCTGAGAAGAACATTACCTGGGCTCTTGGCAGAGGCAATGTTGATTTCTGGAAGGACTCCTGGCATGGCTTGCCTGCGATCGTCTCTGAGCAAAACATATCCTGGTACATTGATGTTAAAGTTAACACATTTTGGCATAATAATTCATGGTGCTTAAATAATGTTCAGGACAGTATAGATAATGATAGAATGCTTAAGATTAAAAGTACTCACATCTCTGACAAGGATGATGTCATTTCCTGGACTCTTTCTGATAATGGCCAATTCAATTTGAAGGATACTTGGGAGCATTTAAGAGATAAGTATAATGGTTCTAGTCTTTATAAAAAGCTATGGAATTCTAAAGTTCCTAGGAAGTTCTCATTTCTAACTTGGAAGCTTTTACAGAATTTCATTTCTGTTGATTCTATCATGATTAAAAAACATTTTAGCATGGCTTTTAAGTGTGTGTTTTGTGATAACTGTGAGGATATGAACCATTTGTTTGTGAGTTGCTCCTTTGCTTGGCAGCTGTGGAACTTGTTTGCAAACATTTTTAAAATAAAAATCAAAAGAACAATGGTTCTTACTCATATTCTTAGATGTTGGTTTGGATTTTCTAAAGCTAAGTTCCATGTTTCTCATCTCATTCCTCAAGTAATTTGTTGGATGGTTTGGAAGGCTATGAATTCTATTAGGCATAAAGGTGTTCATTAGTGTTTCCAGGGCTATTGATAACATAATAAGTATTGTTAAGGGTTTAGACAGCAAGGGTGGTCTTAGTTTTAAGCATTGGTCGAGTGTATGTAATGCAGGGACTATTATGGGGTGCAATTCTACTATGAGAAAGAGTAGGCATGTGTACCTGAGATGGATCCGTCCTGACAATGCTCGCCTTAAGATGAATGTCGATGCCTCCTGCATCTCCAATAGAGAGGCTGCTGCTGGAATAGTTTTCAGAAACTCCGATGGTGACATATCTGCTGCGTATGGATTTCTTCTGGGTAAATCTTCTCCTCTTCAAGATGAAACTTTAGCCATGCTTTATGGTCTTTCTGTTTTCTTCAAAAATCATTGGTCCTGTGTTGACGTTGAGTCGGATTCTCTCGTTCTTGTCAATCAGCTCTCTAATACCTCCATGTCTGATTTGAAGGACCAGAATCTGAGCTATTACAGAAATCTCTTGGACAGTCGCATGTCTCTTAAGCACATTTCAAGGGTCCAAAATCAGGCTGTCGATTGGCTAGCCAAATGGACCCTTAAGTGCAAGCAGAAACTCTTTTACCAGCAGTACAATGTCCCACCAACATTGCTCTCTATTTTGCTTCTCGAAATCTTGGACTTAGGATATATAGATTGGTAATTTTGTACTGCTAGTTTTGTTGGTTTCTTTGCAGGACTAGTGAGATCGAGGTTGATTATTGTTTGATGGTTTCGAAGAGGTTTTGTGGGTGGTAGTGGCGAGATCGAAGATTGGAGAAGATCGATGCTGGAAAGTTGGTTCGATTGGTGGGTGTGGTAGAAAGGAGGATTCTGTTCGTGATTTAGGCTGTCGATTGCTTGAAGCTGGAAAGCTGGAGGTCGGAGTGTTTGATGATCCCCTGATCCTTCGGTGGTGCACTCACCCAGTTCAAAACCTTTCTCTTCAAATCGGAAGCGAAAGGGTCCTGAAAGCGGCGTCGACCTTGAAGAATCAGTTGATATCATGGTTTTAGGGTTTGTTTGGATTTGGTTTTGGTCTGAAGAAGAGATGAAGATCGAAGACGAAGACGATATGGTTTGGGAATTGTATTTGTTTTAGGGTTAGGGTTCATATTGACTTCCTTGTCAATTTTGACCCCTAATCCCTTATTTTGGCCTATTTACCTTCTGGGTCTATATTTTGTAAATTGTTACTTTTGGGCCTTTCATTAATAAAGTAAGTTCTTCTGATTAAAAAAAGTAGAATAAAAGATAAGAGAACTTATTGTTGTTTCTCCAAACAAAGTTGAGTTTTGAAGGGTTCTCTTCAGATATTTCTTTCCCATTCTCCCAAGCTCCAGATATAAAGATGAACATTTTTCTTAGGAATGTGTCAGCTTCGAGAAGATCGTCAATTATTTTGAAATCATCCATAAGTTTCAGCTAGTAGAAGGGAAGTATCGGTCCCTTTGAAAGTCCAGCCATGACGAGGAAGTCTTTGATGGGGAGAGGGGTTTGACTTACTCTGAAGCCATGTTCACTTTCAGGTGTGTGAACCACAAATTTGGTGCTACTTGTGTAGGGCATAGGTATAAGAGTTCGAAGTACTCCACTATCATCAGATCCAGTGGCAACCGACGACCCCAATTGATGATCTCGGGATAGACCACCAATCCATTTGTTCTCCACTCAAGTGGAGTCTCCCCCTATTTTGGTAGTCGAAGCGTTATATTGTATGGCATTCTTTATTTATTTTTTAGACGACCAACTTAAGCTTCACTATAATAAATATATGGCATATTTTTCAGCACCATGATGTATTCCGGGGGGAGTAATTTTAAATTCACACTTACTGCGGCAGGAACATCCTCGTGAAGTTCAACTAGAGCCTTATTTTTATTTTATTTTTTCTCTTATGCCCCTTTCTTCGAAGCATCGTCTTCAGTATCAGATGCAACACCACTTCTTTTAGCCTCGACATTTGACATAGTTGCCTCTGAATCAACTTTTTCTTCGAGCTTCGTTTATTAGTTGAGGAGGATTCAGGTTCGACACTGGATTTTCTTCTTGGGTATTCGGGGGATTTTTTTTGTAACTCCAAGTTGGTATAAAGAATATCCCTCAAGGGAGGAGATGGTGGTGTAAAGTTATTTGTGATGTTTTGAGCAGTGTTTTAGGCAGAATTTTATAAAGTGTTTCCAGTCTTAAGGTCTCCCATAGTTATGAATGCTTTCTTTTTAACATGAAGACTTTATGAGAGATAAGATTTTCAATGAATCTGAGGAGTCTCCTTGCGTAATGTTCGATGTGGAATAAAGTTGATGAGTGATTAAGCTTTTACTGATCTTATGTTAGTGCATGTGCTTTGTGTTACTTTGCGATTATTTTGAGGAGAAAAATATGTGGAGCCAAAACATACTGGAGAAGAATTTATAAGGTATTTGTGAAACTCATATGAACTTTGACTGGGGTTGAAATTACTGTAAATGGTAGTTTTAGTTGAAAATTAAGAGAATTGTCTATTAAGCATGTGGCTTTATATTCAACAGCCATCTCACTGATACACAAGTAATCGTAAAAGCCAAAAAATTGTTTTTTAGTAGCTGAGGATTTTTTTTCCATAAACTAAGTTAAAAAAAATATTCAAATTAGTTCATAAAATTTGAAGATTAACTAGAAAATATGAATTTCCGGCGAAGGTAGCCAATAAATTGGTTTTCCAGATGAAGATAGCTAAGAAACTGGGTTCTCAGGTGAAGGTAGCTAAGGATTCTCTTAGGAAAAAGTTAATTTCTCTCATTATAAGGTATTTGTGAAACACAAATTATAATTAAAGGAGTATTTATAGAGGAGATATAAAAGAGACCGTGGTCAGAGAAGTTGGAGAGGTGATGATGACTATTGGGTAGAAAGAGGGAATGTCAAATATTTACTTGTAAAGGGATAATGTGACACATGTTAGTTGTGAGACCTAATTGCAGGCTTAGCGGGTCATCGCATGCGTACTAGATTATTCCAACTGTTATGAAAAGGCCAAGATAATGATTCTATGTATGAATATTTAAAGCTCGAACAAAGGGTCCAACCAGCTTCAAAGTGAATATGAGTACAAGTTTATTCGAGGAAGACAAGTTTGTGACCTAGTATTTTTAAATAAGTTGATAAATGATTTATATTCGAGGAAAAATATGAATATGTATTTATTTGAGGACAACGTCTGTTAAGACAAATCATATTGGAGAGGTAAAGATTTAATTCGAAGCAAATTTGATTTTAGGAATTAACAGATTTAATTTACCATGATTTTGGATGATTATTATTTCTTATTCACTATTCTACATAAGAACTATGGGGCTACCGATAAGGATATTAAATATTATGGGCTTAAATGTAATAAATCTAAGGTTGTATGTGATAAATTGTATAGTTGAAAGAGGGTGTTTAAACTACTTGTATATATAGGGGGTGAAGGTACAAGGGTGGCACTTTTTATTAGACTAAATATATAATTTTCTCTCTTACTTTCTCTATGTGCAATTAAACTATCTCTTTACTTTCTCTCTCAAGAAACAAGATTCAAACTTAAAAATGTACAAAATATTTGCTTGTATATTTTACAAATACGTCTATCATCCATTTTTAAAACTATGAGTATCTAATATTATATTTTTTGAAGAAATTTTGTTTATTTATGTGATGTTTTGATTGGTTTAGATCTTTTTAATTGTCATAATTAAGTTGAGCATCATCAATAGCATCATTTGTGGGAGGAGACTCATACATGTTAGTCGATGAGCAAGACAAACAATTATCACATCCTTAAAACATAGAGCATTTGAAGCTCTACTTATCTTGAAAAAATAAGACAAAATTTATCATCTATGTCAATATATTTATTTGTAAATATTTGAATTTTTGGGTAATATGATCCTACTTTGGTGGTGTAATGAGGTTCCAATGATACAACTATATTTCCGATACTTAAAATGTATTACCAAAGAAAAAGATACATGTTAAACAATAAATCGAGTACAACCAAGTAAAATTATGGTACATGGGTCAAAGATTTGATCGTGGTTGGTAAAATTGTAAAATTACAACTCTATGTCTAAGAAAAGATTTTTTTTAATAAGGCTCATAAGAGTTTAGCAGTGTGTCACTCTTTAAAACCATTAAAATCCAAAGCTTCATAAGTTAATCTAATCAACAAAAAATTCATCAGAGCTCGATTATGAGCTGTTAGAGCGAGCCGAACCAAATAGTTAAAATATAATAAGTAATAAGTATCTCAAGGTCTGAAATCCAAATAAGTGTTTAAGTTTATACATCCTTCATGGATATTGATCACCTCTAGAGGAAATCGATATCTTGTAACTTCAGAGAAACACAACAAAACAAAAAAGAAACATTCCCAATTTTTCAATACAATTAATGCCTCTGTTGTCCGATTATACTAATTATGCCTCGGTTGTCCGATTAATTTGGTTTAGTAAGCAACAAGATAAATAAAAAACATTCCCAAACTCTAGGAAACTTAATCTATAAAAAGAGATAAGAAAAGCAAGTTAATTAAATTCACAAATTATTCAAGTGGTACTAGTATCATTTTTCTCCTCAACAACATCAGCCAGCTAGCATGCATCATCATCCACGAACACCTTGCTAATCATTTCCTGAGAATTTTTCAAAGTTTTCATCACTTCGTGTATGGAAGTAGTAAGAGTAACATAAATTCCAAAATTCATAGTATTCAAAGTTTTCATCATCTCTTCATCCTCTACCTCAACCCTTTATAGTTGATCATTTTTCGGGAAGTCATAAAATATCTTATGAATATTGAAGACCCTTACGTATTTAATTTCAACAACCTAACTCTGAGCCACTTGCATAGAAAATTCGGTAGCACCCTGAACATCAATAACTTTGGATTTTTTTACTCTCCTGCAAATTGTCCTTGAAAAGAGTATTCTCTTCTGAACTTCATCTTCTCCTCCCTCAATTTTTCTTTCTCTTCATCCAACTCTTTCTTTTCTCTCTCTCTCTCTTGATCGATAATAACAACTTTTTCTTGATAAGTTATTTTCAGCAGAGTATTTTCCTTGCCCTATTAATATTTATTCTTTGACATACTGGTTAACTTAGCATCAACGTTAGTCACATCTTTAGGTTTTTCAAAAGAGGTCTTTCAAAAGATTAGCAATGTCTGGTAAGAACACATTGTTCTTCTCATCCAAGGAGTTAGAATAGTTGAAGAAGAAGAAGTTTCAGAGAAGGAGAAGGTGGTTGATGGTTGTTGATGTGTGATCTAGGGTTTGACAGATTTGGGAAAGTTGGAGGCTGGTGTTTTCGATCTAGGGTTTGGAGAAACAGGAAGTGTGTGAAGCTGTGTCTTAAGCCTTTTATATGGTTGGTCTGTGTTCTGGACCGTGTCATGGGCTGACGACCTAACCTCTTGTATTGGACCTAAAGCTTAGCCTTGTTGGTTGTTTTGAATGGGCTGAGTTTGTTATTAAGAGTCCAATACATTAACAAATTCTGTAACAGTTTCTAACTAATTTCTGTTACACATTGAACAGAATTTAAGTGACTATAAATACTACGTTTGTAAATACAGATGGTAGAGAAAGATTTAATAAAAATTCAGTTACATATTTTCTTCTTTCAATCTTCATCTCTCTCTATAGCTTCAACCTGGTATCAGAGCAGGTCTCTTCAATGGCAGGGACTGACTCACCATGCTTCAGCTCAGGATCTGCTGAGCAGGTTACGTCTTCAATGGATCACCTGTTGACAAACAAAAACAATGCAATGAATCAGATGAATGCATTCACTAGTCTCAGGTTGGACAGAAACAACTTCCTTTTATGGAAGACTATGGTGTTGCCTATAATTAGAGGTAACAAGCTGGGAGGTTTCATAAGTGGTGAGAAACCTTGTCCTCCCAAGCTTATAGTTGGACCAGATGGTTCTCTAATTGATAATGCAGAATATGACAATTGGATTGCTAAGGACTAGTTGCTGTTGGGATGGCTGTACAGCACCATGAGTGCTGAAGTTGCATCTCAGGTGATGGAGGAGGAGTCCTCCAAAGGTCTGTGGGATGCGGTGGTAAGGCTGTCTGGCTCTCAAACGAAGTCCAGAGTGACTTTCTTTAAAGCCGAGTTTCAAAGAACCAGGAAAGGAGATAGTTCTATAGAGGAGTACCTAGCTAAGATGAAACACATTGTTGATAGTCTGGCTCTAGCTGGTTCACCTATTTCTCTAAGTGATTTGGTTTCACAGGTTTTGGCAGGTCTTGACAGTGAATACACTCCTATTGCAGTCCATCTAGGTGACAAAGATGTTCAAAATTGGCTTGATCTACAAGCTACTCTACTTACGTACGAAAGCAGGCTTGAACAACTAGGTAAAATTCAGGTTGGTATGGCTAATTTGAGTCTCACTTCTGTTAACAAGTCAGAAACTAAGTCTTCTGGCAACAACAACAACAACTATGGTTCCAATTCAAGGTATGGAAATAAGAATCAAGGTAGAGGCTGTAGAGGAAGGTTTTCCTCAAACTAATCTAACAATTACAGGGGTAGAGGTCCTAACAGAGGCAGAGGTGGTAGGTTCAACTACTCTAACAACAAACCTACTTGTCAAATATGTGGCAAGTTTGTTATGGGACTGCTTATTGCTATTTTAGGGATGACCCTAATGTGATGGGACAAATGCCAACAGATCAACAAAGAAATGACCATGATCAAAATGTAATGACAGTCTCACAAGAGCAAGGGAATGGTGATGAAAGTTGGTATGTTGACAGTGGTGCTAGCCACCATGTCACGAACTCAGCTAAGATGCTGAACCAGAAAACACAGTACACATGTAATAAAACAGTGATAGTAGGTAATGGTAGTAAACTGAACCTTTCTAACTTAGGTAAGACTTGCCTATCTACTAAGACCAACAAACAGATCCTCCTAAACAGTGTTTTACATGTGCCCTATATCAACAAAAACCTAGTTTCTGTTTCTCAATTAACTCTTCATAATAATATTTTTATTGAGTTTCACAGTTCTGAATGTTTTGTGAAGGACAAGACAACCGGGATGATTCTACTTAAAGGCAGGGTTGAAAATGGGCTCTATAAGTTGGAGGACTCTTCTATTCCTAGGACTACTAAGGCAGCCTTTCCTAAGTCAAATTCTTTTGTTTCTCATGTGTCTATTCTTACTAATACTTCTGATTCCCTAAAGGTTTGGTGGCATAAAAAACTGGGCCATCCTTCTAAACGTGTTATGTCTATTGTGATGAAAAGTTGTAATCTACCTACTATTGTTATCAATGAAAAGCTTTTCTGTGATGATTGTCAATTAGGCACTCCTTACCTTTTTCTAATTCAGTCTCTCACTCTTCTAATGTCCTAGATTTAATTCATTCTGACTTGTGGGGACCTGCTCATGTCCTATCTACTTCTGGCTATAAATTCTACATATTATTTGTAGATGATTACAGTAGGTTCACATGGATATATCCACTTAAATTTAAAAGTGAGGCTGTGACTGTGTTTAAAGAGTTTAAGACTCTAGTTGAAAATAAGTTTGATAAAAAGATTAAAAAATTTCAGTCTGACTAGGGTGGTGAGTTCAGGTCTTTTCTATCCTTGGCTAAAGAATCAGGGATCCAGCTCAGGACATCCTGTCCTTACACTTCTGCTCAGAATGGTAGAGCAGAAAGGAAGCACATACATGTCACTGAGACTGGTCTGACCCTCCTAGCTCAGTCCGGTCTTCCTCACAAATCCTGGCCATAAGCTTTTCACACTGCTGTTTACTTGATTAACAGGTTACCTACACTCACTCTAAAAGATAAGTCTCCTTTTGAACAGCTTTTTGGTTCTAAACCAAATTACATGTTCCTAAAAGTCTTTGGGTGCACGTGTTTTCCGTGTCTTAGGCCCTATCAAACTAATAAGTTTCAGTTTCACTCAGTCAAGTGTGTCTTTTTAGGGTATAGTGGGGTTCACAAAGGGTACAAGTGTCTCAGTCCTAGTGGGAGAGTTTATGTGTCAAGGGATGTCATTTTTAATGAATGTGAGTTTCCATGTATGTCTGGTTTCCTAAACACTAAGTCCTCTGTATCTGTCTCTAAAGTCTCTTGGTTGCCTAAGTTTCCTAATCTATATATACCAACTGAGAGTTCTACACTACAACACATTAACAGTCACCACAACAGTTACCAACATCCAAATACTAACCAGCCCTTACTTTCAAACCAAATCGATACAACAAATTCATATATACCTTGTAATAACTCACCTGATAGCCTTGGCATCTCTCCACAAGCCCAACCTGATTCCCAAGATCTCACAGCTACTTAAAACTCCTTGCCCAGCACTTTACCTGAAATACAATCATCAAAACCTGGTGAGTTATTCATTGAACTACCTTTTGACAGAATTAATAATCAAACCACTTTTTAAACTCTATCTAACAGACACCATATGACCACTAGAGCTAAAGATGGTATTTCAAAACCTAAGCATGTTTACTCAGGAACTACTGTTACATCTACTACCACTGTTAAAGAACCTACTAAGTTTTCAGAGGCTGTTTTATGTCCTCAATGGGTTCAGGCCATGAAGTGTGAATATGATGCCTTGATAAACAATCATACTTGGTCTCTTGTTCCCCACAGTAGTAACATGAGTCTGGTGGGGTGCAGATGGGTGTATAAGGTTAAATATAACCCAGGAGGGTCTGTTTAACGCTAAAAGGCTAGACTTGTAGCTAAAGGCTTTCATCAACAGCCTGGGGTTGACTTTAATGAGACTTTCTCACCAGTGATCAAAGCCTCTACGATAAGGTTAGTGCTCACTATTGTTGTGTCTAGAGACTGGGTCATCAGGCAACTTGATATCAATAATGCCTTTTTGAATGGTCATCTCAAAGAACAGGTGTACATGGTAAAACCTCAAGGTTTTGTTGATCCTAAATACCCTAATCACATATGCAAGCTAAACAAGGTACTGTATGGATTGAAACAGGCACCTCGAGCCTGGTATTCCAAGCTCAAGGATACACTGATCTTATGGGGTTTTCAAAATTCAAGGGCTGACTACTCTATGTTCTTTTTTCGGTCTAAAGGTGTTTTTGTCATTCTACTGGTCTATGTAGATGACATTATTGTCACTGGTAATTGTCCATCTTATGTGTCCAGGTTTATTCAGAAGCTTAATTCTGAATTTGCTCTAAAAGATATGGGGTCTCTAAGGATTTTTCTGGGTATTGAGGCTAACAGAGATGAGTCTGGTCTCTTTTTGACTCAAACACAGTATATTGAAGACTTACTCGTTAAAGAAGGCTTGTCCAATGCTAACTCCTGCACGACTCCAATGAAGGTGACTCCACCTCTCTCCAAAACTGATGGTGAATTGCTCCAGAACCCTACAAGATACAGAAGCTTGTCAGGGTATTTACAGTACCTACTGCACACTCGACCTGACATTGCGTTTGCTGTTAACAAACTCATTCAATTTCAACAAAATCCTACCAAAATTCATCTACAATGTGTAAGACGGGTTCCAAGATAATTATCTGGTACTAAGACGATGGGGCTCCATATCAAACCGAGCGACTCTCATCAACTCACAGGCTATACTGATGCCGATTGGGCTGTCTCATTGGATGACCGTCGATCCGTTGGTGGATATTGCGTTTTTCTGGGTGACTCGTTGATTTCGTGGTCTTCAAAGAAACAAGGGATTGTCTCTAGATCGAGTACAGAGTCAGAATACAGATCGCTTGTAAATCTGGCCTCTGAACTCATCTGGGTACAATCTGTGCTTCATGAGATTCGTCTTGATCTTCACAAAGCTCCGGCTATCTGGTGTGATAACCTTGGAGCGAGCTCTCTTGCTTAAAATCCTGTTTTTCATGCTCGAACAAAGCATATCGAGTTAGATCTACATTTCATACGAGATATGGGTACACAAAACTTACTAGATATACGGTACGTACCTTCTCACGATCAGGTTGCAGACTTGCTCACAAAGCCTCTGTCTGAAAACCGGTTCTTGTTTCTTCGGGACAAACTGAGCCTTGGTGAACCTCCGTCTCGTTTGAGGGGGGAAGTTAGAATAGTTGAAGAAGAAGAAGTTTCAGAGAAGGAGAAGGTGGCTGATGGTTGTTGATGTGTGATCTAGGGTTTGACAGATTTGGGAAAGTTGGAGGCTGGTGTTTTCGATCTAGGGTTTGGAGAAACAGGAAGTGTGTGAAGCTGTGTCTTAAGCCTTTTATATGGTTGGGCTGTGTTCTGGACCGGGTCATGGGCTGACGACCTAACCTCTTGTATTGGACCTAAAGCTTAGCCTTGTTGGTTGTTTTGAATGGGCTGAGTTTGTTATTAAGAGTCCAATACATTAAGAAATTCTGTAACAGTTTCTAACTAATTTCTGTTACACATTGAACAGAATTTAAGTGACTATAAATACTACGTTTGTAAATACAGATGGTAGAGAAAGATTTAATAAAAATTCAGTTACATATTTTCTTCTTTCAATCTTCATCTCTCTCTATAGCTTCAACCCAAGGTCTGGATATCCCCAAAAATATTGTCCATAATCTACAAATCAAGAACCAAAAATAAAATAAAAGTTATAATACATGATCGTCTAGCCGACGTAACTCTATCTAAGAAATTGTAAAAGTATTAATCAAACATCCAGAAAAATGTACGAGGGCCTTTTGGCAGTCTATTTGTATCTCACGGTGATATGGTCGAGGCCTTCAATCATTTGGGGTCTGGCTCTAGTGGACAATATCTCTTCTTAAACTCTTTATTCCCCTTGGTTAGAGTATAGTACCTCATACCTCCAAAACAATCCTTTATTTCGCGCCTCTTTAAGCATCAATGTTACTCTCCTTATTCAAAAATGTTGACACATTAGTAGTACTGTCTTGGATAGTGGAAATATTGATTCCAACATGATCCTCATAATTCTTCTTGGTAGACTTGAATTTTTTCTCCTTTGACCCTTCTACTTTCGGATATTATAAAAGATGTGCGACCCCAATAATGTTTATACATTTTTGGTACATTGTCCTTCTAGGAAGGTACAACGTTTTTTAAGGCTTAGACATAACCAATAGAAGTTCAAATTTTATTTTCTCTTGAGTGTGTATCGTGCTCTTAGGCTTCTCCAAGTTTTCTAGTACCCTGAACTACGACCATAATAAATTTGTGGGAATGCTTCTTCCTTCAATGAATGGTTTGTGATCTGACACTTTCTTGAATATTTAAAGTTTGTGACCTCGGCTAGATTCCTGAATTCTATAGTACAAGTCAAAATAAAAAAAAATAACATAAAAACAAAATCAGAAATGTATAAGTTTTAAAGAATGTATAAATCCTAAAACTAAAGCAATTAATAGAAGTAAAGTAGAAAAATTATAATGAATGCGATCGGTGTTCCATTCCGGTAGATCAGTCATAATCCTACACTTTTTAGGAATGGTTAGATAAAATATAAAAGTTTCATAGAGAACCAGTAGGTTGAGCGATATTAATTGATCTACTTAGATATGGGTCTCAGCTAGCCCATAATAGATTATTATTTCCATCATGTTTTCCCAGCATTCAGAATGGTTTGATTATGACAAAGATCGACCAGTTCAAAAAACCTAGCCGGTTTTGGGTGTAGAGAGAGTAAAAGGTGAGAAGATCCACATATTAAGTAATGAGTATCGCCAAACTTGTGATAACCATATATTAACTAAATGAGGGATTCCATACTTAAGTAGTCAATGAAGAAATTCGAGATCATAAACATCAACATCTATCAAATTGTCTTTCGAAATCCAACAATATTCATACAATTGGTAGCAAATGTTTCAGGAAGAGCCAAACTAAATTAAGCATTTTGGATTGATTTGTCATAAAAGAATTAGATATTAGATTTCAAAGTGATTGAATCGTCTGGATGTACTTGGTTATAATGACTTTATGAGGTTTCGTAAGAAGCAAATAAATTCTCTAGAGAATTAGATCATTAGAATTCTGAGAATGAGACATATTATCTTTAGAACTATGACCTACAGAGGTAAGTCTCTTGTGTTTAATATTGATGGTAGTTGGTTCATTGGTAGATCAAACAACTTTGTTAGGTGATTAAAGACTTGAAATTCACTACCTCTCTCATTCTTCTGGGGAATTGATAATATTCAGGTTATCATCCGAAGAGTCCAAGAAGAACTCTATTTCTTTATCAACTTACTCAAAATGAACATATGTTCTAGATATGGAGTCTCTAGGGTAATATCCATTAACAATGAAACTAAATTCCATGATGTACAACTAGTACTATTCAACAAACACATGGAAGTAAACAACACTAGAAAACACCGTTTTATCCTCAAGCAATTTGGTGTAATTAGAGTAACCAACAAAACCATATTGAAAGACATACTCCGCTTCCTTGAAAGTGCAATAGTAAAATGGCCCGACATACTTCATAATTTTCTTTTGGCATACCAAACCGTTGTGCGGATTACAGCGATGGTAACATTTTTTGCATTGGTTTTTTTGGAATAAAGGGCATGGTCCCAGCGAAAACATGTATGTAAAACTCATAGTGATCCCTCATAACAATTATCATTTACTCCATTTTAGTTTAATTTTAATTTGTGACCCTCAAACTCCTCAACGAGAGTTTAATAAAATGTGAAATAGAAAGCCATTGTTAAATCTTAAAAAACAATTCTTTAGGGCGAAATCCGTACTCTAGTTAAATAAATATGTTAAACGTAAGACCAAAGTTAAATAAATATGTGAAATGAGAAATCAGGGTAAAATGAAATGTGAAATGAGAAACTCGTGTTAAATTTGAAATTTTTGTCAAAATATAAAATATGAAATTAAAGTTAAATAAAAATACAAAATGCAAAACCAGTGTAAAATGAAATGCAATATGCAAAAAAAATGTTATGTTTAATTTTTTTTCTAAGTGCGAAATTAGGGTTCAAATAAAATACAAAACTTGAAATCATGGCCAAATAAAATGTGAAATGCGAAAACAATGTTGAATTTGATTATTATTTTTGCATAAAAGCAAAATGCGAAACTAGGGTTAAATAAAAATGCAAATGCAAAATAATAATAAAATAAAATGAGAAATAAGTGTTGCATTTGATTTTTTTATTGCATAAGTATAAAATACAATACGAGGATGAAATAAAAATAATAAATACAAAACAATATAAAATGAAATGTGATACCACGATAAAATGAAATGTGAATGTGAAACAAATGTTAAATATAAAATATATTTTCTTAAGTGCGAAATGCGAAACTAGTAAAATGAAATACAAAATGTGAAATCTGTGTTAAATTTAAAAAAAAAAGTTACATAAATGTGATATGCGAAACCAGGTTTAAATGAAAATATAAAATACAAAACCACGATACAATGACATGTCAAATGCCAAACTAGTATTAAATTTGATTATTATTCTTGCTTAAATGGGAAATGTGAAACAAGATTCAAAAATGCGAAATATAAAATACGAAATGTAAAACGATGGTTAATTAAAAAAAATACACATGTTTCCCGTTTTTTGGATAGTGTCATTTGGTACCTCGAATTGAAATTTGGACAAAAATACCCCCGATCATATATACCCGCTGGTATCTTCACTAGTACTAACGTGAGAGTTGTTTGAAAAACTAACCTCAGAGTTGTTTGCAACTCTCAGGATTCCTCAACAACTCTCAGGATTTCCTTAGAGTTGTTTGCAACTCTCTCGATTTCTTCAGAGTTATTACTGGTGAAATTTTATTTTTAAAAAAAAAAAATCATCAATGGATATAGTTTTGTTCATGTTAATAAAAAAACCAAAAGGGATGGTACTTTCATTTATTTTTTTCGAGCTCCGGTTTGAAAAATATGGATCTTTTAAAAATAAAATAAAAATAAAAAGCAAGAAAGAGAAATTTTGGTTACGTGTTTGTTGATGAAGGGTGATGGTAGTTAGGGTATTAAAATAATACAAGCTATTAGGTGGTAATTAGTTAATTGAGATGTGTATTAAGAGATAATAAATCAAACCTTGGGTACTAGATGAAAATAAAATTGTTGAGTGAGTACCTTAGACGTAATTTCTCAAATGTAATTCCATTAGCTAGTCTATTTTTATTTTTATATTTTAAAATAAAATAATATATTTTAAACTACTGTACAAACGATACAATTTTTTAAAAATTAAAAAAAAAATAGGCGTGTTTGATTTTTGTCAATAAAAATATTCTAAACAAACGCTTATTTGCAGTGACAGATTAGCCAACGGCCTTCAACCCCTGCTTCAGCTTTCGTCCGGGTTCTGCCATTGTTTGCATGCCACTAAACTGTACAGTAGCGTCACATCTGTCTAAAATACAAAAAATAATACTCCCTCTGTCTCATAATATGAGACGTCTAATGTTGTTTCACCAATATTAAGGAAATTAATAATTGCTTTGAAAAAATAAACAAACATAAATTTGATTGGTGGAATGAAAAGTTTATGCAGTCAATTAAAAATCCTATAAGTCGGAAAGGTAAGAGATCTAATTAATACTACTTTTAAAAAATTGTACGACAATTATTATGAGATAAAACATCTCTCTAAAAACGTCTAACATTATGAGACGGATGGAGTAGTTTTTAGCCATCTTTCGTTAGATACAATCTTCTTGTTCTGGTTACTAATGATTGGACCAACCAATAAAATAAATATTAAACCACCACATGGTTTAAGCATTAAAAAAATACTTTATTCCTCTATTAGCGTCTAAGAAATAAAGTCATCACAGGTCAAGTGGGAACTGACGTAAATGCAAGACCGAGTAGTGGACGATAATCTAAAAGTCTGATGAAGTAAAAAGGCGGTTCTTCCTGCAGACTAACAAAGGTACAGATTTGAAATCGAATTGGGTTCTGAAGATGAATGGAACTTATTGTGAGAATTTAATCCGGTTGTTGGACTAAGAAAGAGGCCGCTGCAACACGGTATCATTAATAATGACTAACTGTATTAAATGAAAATCATGATTCTAGTTTTGGTGATCTTCGTCTTCGTCTTCGAAGTTGCTTCAATCCTCAGTCATCGTCTCCGATGGAAGGAAATGATAACTCTCATCCGTGTCAAAGATATACTGATTTTGATGTCCATTTTTCCTCCCTACATCAACAAACTTTCAACCCAAATATCAGAAACAATCCTACTTACGAAACAACAACAAGTAAAGAATCTGTGCAACCAAAAAAATCTTTCGTTGATTTGTTTTCGTCTAAATCAAAAAATATCTACCATCAGAATGTTTCCTATAGTCGTAACAATGAGTTTCCAAGTGTTAAATTTGAAGTCAGAGACAAATATATTCTAAAGGTTGTATTCAAACATATAATTGTTGGGAAATGTTCAATGGGCAAGCCTAACAATGAAGCTATCAAGAATTTCTTGGAGACTTTCAAATTCAAAGGTGATTTCAATATTACATACATGGACTTTAGACATGTATTCATCGAATTCAACCTTCTGGATGACCTAAAAGATTGTGGCGCAGAAATGTCTGGCCAATTGGTACCAAAACTATGAGACTCATCACATGGGGACCATTTTTCAATCCAAACTATGAAAACCCTATTACACATGTGTCTATATAAACCTTTATAATCTCCCGGGGTATATGTATAATGAGAATACTATTAGGAGTCTAGCTAAAGGCCTTGGGTCTCCTCTAAATGTTTGGGTTCCTCCAAAGAATCGGGCTAGATTCAACTACTGTAGAATCTAGGTGGAGATGGATGTTTCTAAACCAATGGCTAAGAAGATGTGGGTCTCATTTGGTAAACTGGATATTGGCAAGACTTAGTTTATGATAATTACCCAGAATATTGTAAACTCTGTTATAACTTGGGTCACCCTGAAAAATTTCAAGAAAGTAAAACCATATGTTCCCCCTGCATCAACTAATCCATCAAGTTCAATTATTCCTTCTTATCATCCTGTTTTATCTTCTATTCCATCTGCATCAAACCACACTAAACAACCAGTTATAAATATTTCTCCGAAAATCAAATCTACCATCATCAATAAGCCAGTAAATCCCACTAACCCTCAACCAATTTTATATGTTCACTTATTATTGGATAAGGAAACCAACTTGAACATACTTGTTGGTGTTGAAGATCATGAAGTAATTGAAGTACTTAATATGATTGATTTAGGAACCAGGAATCAAGACAACATCTCTTCTGATGTGTCTCTTCTGGATACTCCATCACCTTTAAATGCTACAACTAGGAGCTTACTCTGTTCTCCTGCACCCATGAAGAAAGTCAATCAAAAATGCTACGAAAATTAAGCTAAAGAAAAACAAAAAGCTGAAACCATTTGATAACACTATCAAGTCCTTGCCTTCCTCTAAAGAAAACAAAATCACCAATCAAACAACATTCAGACCAGTTTTACATGAAGATGAGATTATGGAAGCATTGCATTCTATAGACATAGGACTTAAGATACTTGACAACCAAGAGACCAACTCACCTAAGTCAACTCCTCCTTCACATAAATCAAATATCGGAAGTCTTCTAACATCATCTCAAGCCACCATTCAGGAAAACTCACTGTATTGTGAAGGGTATTCCATGGATATATTAAAGCTTTCATTCTAATTTGATCTTTAAAGATACTCTGCTTCATCACGCTAAATCGTGGCTCTTTTTTACAAAGGTCGATCTTGTTGAGGCAATTTGTCGAACAATTGGCATTCCTTTGGTCGTTCCTAAGATCTTAGTATTTTCTGCATAATCAAGATGGTTCTTCTTCTAAACTGATATCAAAGAGGAGGAGACTCACAAGCATTGATCCAATGGACACTGAATCGGCCAAGGTCAAACTTACTGTCGCAACAGGAAATATTGGACGAGAAATCCGTGTGTTTGAAACTTCGAGGCTTCTGCAAGGGTCAAATCACGTCTTTACTAGTGTCATAAACAACAATGATCAATGGGAGTTCATGAATGGGCGGTGTCTTTGTTTACTAAAATGTTATATGAAGATGTGAGGCCCAAAGACTTCACAATTGTCTATGTTCTTACTGTTTGTGAATAAAATGGTGCTCTTAGATTTGGATAACATATTCAACACTACGTATTGACCAATGAAATTATGTTTGGCGAAGCTAATATTCGCGACTTCACAGTTTACCACCCTCTTGTATTGATTCATAGTTCTGCCACTACTTATTTGTATGTTATATATTCTGAAAAATTGGTTTTGCAATGTAGATGGTCAACCATTTCCCCACTCATAGAATATGGAAGTTTTGAAGTTATATACCCCTTAAATAATATGTCCCTACTGAATAAAAAAATTAATTTTCTTTTCAAGTTTAGGTGCATTTTTCTATCCTCGTGGCATGAGAAGGTTTGAGGAGGTACTTGTCATTGATAAAATATCTTCGAAATTGATCATTCTACTACAACTCAACCATGGGTCAGCAAAGGCTCAAATTTACTTCAAGCTATGTGAAAACGCGTTTGAACAAATAAAACAACCCCAATAAAAAAATTATATCTTGTATGAAAAAATTTAAACAAACTGTACAAATTATGATTTTTTTCTCGAACCCACTCAAAAGTGGAGAGGATTTCTAGACCTATCATCTAGGGTTTCAGAGCTACATTGTTGGTTCAAAACCTAACAGTTGAAGTTATATAATGTTTATACATCGATCATCTATTTTTACGAAGTGCAAAAATATGTTAACAAACAAAAATATTGCATAATTTAATACTTCATCCAAGTAAAGATGTTTACATAAGAGGTTATAATTAAAAAATAATAATGACAAAATATTAATATAATCATTTATCTTTCAAGGTCACAACATCTCTTCTTGCACCTAATCAACCTCTTCTATTAGAACCTCGGTCTCGACCACTGAGGCCATCTCTAATCGTAGGTCTCCCCGGAGACCTGGTCCAGCCCTGGAGACCTCCATTTATTTACAGATCTTTCACACAGCTTCTAACCGTTGTTTTACTATTCCGGAGACTTTTAATATAAAAAATTTAATTCAAACAATTCCACTATCTTTTAACTATTCATCTCACTCTCTTTATTTCTCCCTCCATCTCACTCTCTCAATATTTACATTATCATCCTACATTTACTAATTCTATAATAAATAGTTTAACATATATTGTTAATTAGTAATTGATATTAATATTTAACAAGATTATTTATTTTAAATTTATGTTATAAATTCTCTTGTATTTTTATTTATTTCGCATGTGTGTTTTCAAGTTTCGGTTGCTATTTTTTCGAAAATTTATTTTCGAACAAATTAATACCACTACGTATTTGATTTTCGCAATTTATGAATTAAGTTTTTATTATAAATGAATTTGTAGAGACTATTTACAAATTTAAATTTAATTTCTAAATTTAAATATTTATTATAAAATTAACACTTAAGTGATATTAACTTAAGAAGATCTAATTAATAAATTTCTTAATTTCTAAATGAATTCAGTTAAGTGACATTATAAACCACTATTAAATGGTTTATAAAACATTAGTATAATATTAAGTGACAAGTAAGTAACATTAACTTAAGTTAATATAAATTTAAACATCTATATTAGCTTAAAATAAAATTATATTTTATACGTTAAGGGATATTAATTAGATTAATATAAATTAATTATATTTTATTCAATTACATTGCGAAATTACATTACGACATCGTTTGACATTATATTTTATTCCATGACATTAAGTGACATTAATTATGCATTTTTTCTTTTCTCTTTTTTTTTTTTTCTGGCTTTCTCTCTCCCTTTTCTCCTTCTTCTTCTTTTCTGGCTTTCTCTCTCTCCTCTGCGACTCGCCTTGTTTTTCTCTTTCCTCTGTCTTCACCCATTTTCTCTTTCTTTGGGTCTCGAGACCGGGCTCGCCAGAGCTGGAGATCGAGCCCGAATAGTGTTTCGGTCTCCCGTTTTGGAGACCGAACCCGACGGTTAGAAACCGTTTTCGCCCCTCGGTCTCGACCGAGACCGAGGGTTAGAGATGGCCTGACCACTCTGGTGACCGAGCCAAACCTGTTCAAGTAATTTTTTTTATAAGCCTTGAAGATTGAAGATCAAGGTTGGGAAATATATCATGCATGCTCAACACAAGATTCTCTTCCGACTATGGGCTCGTCTCATTGTTTGCTTAATATATTATTTACTATATCTCTACCACTTCCAGTTCATAGTGGTAATGCTCAACACATGATATCTTCTATTGCACTTCCAACCTGGTCAAGTAGAGGATCTTCAAACAATATTTTAAAATTATTGTTATGTTTTATTTCAATAATAAGTTGCATTGTCAATTCACATATATCTTTATTTTGAGTTTTAAACTTTTTTTTCGAATTTGAACTTTTTCTATTAAATTTAAATTGTTGACCATCCTCTAGAGGTTTGGCGACCGTATTGACTAAGGGTCTATGGTCTGACAACTGGACCCAAGTACTCACTTACTTTTTTTAACAATATAAAATGTTGAACGTTATATGCACAGATTTATTAGTGTTAATTTGGACCTATTTGTATATAATTGAATAATATAAAAGTGTACATACGTTATTGTTGAGTTTTATGTATCACAGCGCCAACTCCATTAAAGTTAAATCTCCATCCATGACTCAAGTCCGCGCTAATGCTACCATCCGAGTGATCACCTTTATTATGTAGATAAATTTTTGTGGTAGGACTTGATAAGTTTAGAAATTTTGTAGTGGAGTTTTATATCCTGACTTTCTTTCTTTGTACGAGGAGATACAATGTTAGTAAAACGAAATGATTAGTAAAAGAAAAATAATATTACATCGAATTAATTTTTTTATTAATTTTATTTAACTTATCTATTAAAATATTTTTCTTCCGTTATCGGAACTAACGTAGTAGCATGCTCGATTTGTTTCGACTGTGTGCTACATTTTTTTTAAGGTGTCAGGTTCAAGAGTTGGACCAAGAACTCCGATTTGGTGCTTCATTTTTTTTGGAATGCCATAAAGAAATCTGACTTCAATTCAGAATAGATGCAAACTTCTTCATATTGGTCTGGAATAGGTTTGAAATCATTCAAATCTATGTTTTATCCATCTCTTTGTAGCTTTTCATGGACACTTAATCTCTTTAATTATTATAGTTCTAAAGTATTTTCATCCTCTGTACAGACTTTTACCTCATTCATTGTGATATATATGCCGCATAAGTTTCTTTCTAATTCTCATCGTGTTCTCTTTGATCCTGTGTTGCACGGTTTCCATTTCGTCAATTTTCTATTTTCCTCATCCAACCACTTATGCGGGCTATATGTTTTGCATTTCGTCAAAAGCATAACTTTAACTTATGATTGAGTCTCACTTGTAGTGTGAATAACAATTACTTTGGTTTATCACTTTGAAATATCTACGGTTTCGTAAATTTGAGTTTTGGTAGTGTTTAGTGACTAATATTCTAAACATAAGAGGCTTGTTGGAGTTATCAACACTTAGTGTTCCTTCATCTAAATTTTTTATGAGAACTGCCGAAGGAAAATGAATAGCTTCTTTGTCACTTTCTATAGTTCAAGGTATTGATGTATGTATAATACGCATGTGTAATATATCCCGTTTAGCTCACAAAGACAAAAATAAGCGTAGAACCTGTGTTGTGGAAGTAAACTCTTACTTTTAAATGACTAAATTATGAAAGTTGCAGGTTGAAGTAACGACCGACCTATCTTTCACTTTTTACTAAGGTTGACAAAGGATCGCTTCCAAAACTTAATTCGAAAGATCAATTACGAATTTGTAGAACTTCGGCAATGATGAATATAAGTACGAAATCCAAATGGTCAAGTTGATACTCTAAAATGTAAAGTTCTTCTCTACATTCGGTAATGTTAACAACTATCCTGAATCTGATAACGAAAACTATGTTATGTAATCTTTGGTTATGGCTGAACTTTACTAAAAGACAAGAAAGATTATATAAAAATCAAATCTCGTGCGACAAATATTTGGTTTGATATAAAATTATTATATATAGAAAGTAAAACATTGTTTCACTGTTCTTATAAACAGTGAATTAGTGTTTTACTCTTTTCTCCTTTGCTAATTTAAATAACGTTCGAAATATATAAAATAATTTTTATTTTACTGTCGAACTTGAAGGCTTTTGTTTGAAAATAATGGTCCAAGATGAGTTTTGAAGCCCAATTAAATAATTAATCTAGCGATAAAAAGCAAAAATAGAAATGAGCAGGTGAGAGAAGTCGGGGAAGACTGCATTTTTTTTACTGTTATTTTTTTATATTTTGTATTTTTTTAATTTTTAATTTAATTTGGTTTGATTTTTTAACTTTTTTTCATATATAATATATTTTAAATTTTCTTTTATATAACACGTGGCTGATCTTATTCTCCTTATCAGGCACGTAGCTAAAATTTTAAATTATATATTATATATGTGGTTTAGTTTTTATTATTTTAATATTTTAATATAAAATTTATTATTTATTTTAGTTTTTTTTAAATGAGTGAGATATATATTTTTTTTTGTGAGTCATATAATTTAATTTGTGTGAACGTTACTTACTAAGTCTCCTAAGACCATGCGCTGCCTGCAAGATAAAGATGTAGCAGCACCGTATTTTTGAGTCCAGCTGATTCAAAAGATGTAGCATAGTGTAGTTTTGAGTTCAGCTGTATTCAAAAGATGGTTTTGGGTTCAAAAGATGTAGAAGCATGTTAAATATGTTTTTTTTCATTTTTGAAATTTTCTTTTAAGATAAATTGTTTGTAAAAAAAAAAAAATATACCATTATTTTTTTATTTTTCGATATCTATAAATAGAGACTTGGTTTAGAGACTTGGTTTGTTTCATTCCGGCATCAAAATATTTTCAGTATTTTATTTATTTATTTATTTTATATTTTTAAGATGATTTTCAGAATATTTTAGTAAGTTAAATATATATATATATATATATATATATATATATATACCATAATTTATAATTTCTTGAGATCTATAAATAGGAACTTGGTTTGTTTAATTAGGACATCGTTTTTAAAGTTTTTTTATTAAGTAATAATTTGGTAAATAAAAATTAAAACAATAAATTTAGGTTATCAATAATATATTTAATTAAATTGTAAATTATTTATTCTATTAAAAATTGAGAAAAGTACCTGAAAATACCCACTCAACTATCTTATTACCCGGCGGTACACGTTTTTAACATAGTGTTACTTAATACCCAGACTAATAAATTGGACAAAAATACCCTTCCACTATATATACCCATTTTTCAATTCCAACCCACTTTTTCGACCCTCCTATCACCCTAAACAAACACAAAATTCTAATTTTAGAAACCACCAGAAAACAAACCGTTCGACTTCGTGATACTCTCTCTCTCTCAAACCCAGAAACCCTACAGCTTCTCACCTTCGTCACTATCGCACCGGTCAGCCTCTTTAACTCAGACAGACTACACACCTTCAAATCTCATTCGACAAAGTTGTCGTGAAGTCGTCTCTGAAAGCTTCTATCTCGTTCTCCGACCGGTGAAATTTAAATGAAATTGATAATGTATATTACGATTCTATAATACAACGGTCTCTGGAGAACATGTCGGAGGATGACATTAATGATTTCTGCCGACACGATCCAGCCTCTATGCCGAACAAGTCAACGGCAGTGGTTGTCGCTGACCGTGCGGTAAGGCCTACTTACAATGATTTCGCATCATAACATGTGACTTGTGGCAAATGCTGATTGGAGTATTACAAACAAATATCAGGGTATGATGCGAACTGTTCAGTGGAACCTCGAATAGTTCGCACCCTACCCTGATATATAATAATAAATTTATTTAACTGCTACCTTACATTTCGCAGCCTAAGCTGCGAACTGTTTGGACTCGTTGCACTTATAATCACTGACGCCCTCTACTTTTGATTTTTGTTTCATACTAAGCTCGAGACAGTTAATGAGATAGAGGAGCCAACTTTTGCACTACTGACACAAACGCAGCCTCAAGTGGCAGAGGAAGAAGAGTTCGTAATAACAATGCGGGAACCGCCAGTAGTAGAATACAGCGACTGGCCAAAGAAAACCAAAGTAACTGAGCGCATCGATCTGGCACAATACCACAAAATACAGTTGGTTAAAGCCTACGAGAGCGACACCTCTGATCCAGTGGTATGACAGTTACCGGAGTCCAAGTTTACGTACGGAATCAGGGTGCAAGCGAGTGATCTCATGGCACTACCTTTAGAACTGGAGCTGGACGTAAAGGTATCCAATTGTCAACCAACTTTATTTTCAATGTTTCAAATATGTATTCTATATTTAACATAAATCTACAACTCCTTTGTTAGCTTATCGATGCTTGGATTCGAAAGATGCTTGAAGATGCAGACTACAAAGTTCCATGCACTAAAGCTAAAGGAGAGCATCACGACGCCATACTGATTTCGGGCATGACTGCAGTAAGTTTAGCTCACGTAAATAGACCAAAGTTCTCAGAAATGTTATCACTTTAATATACTCTTGCTTGGATGCAGCATCAAATGAAAGCAGGGTGGCAAGTGGAAAATCTGGTGGACATGGCTTTTAGGAAGGGGCGCAAAAATGCCAACATCATCATGGTTCCAGTGTGCACCGAGTCGAAGGACAATACAAACCACTGGACGTTGCTCGTCATCGACGTTGACGCCTGCACAATTTCAAACTACAACTCGCTTCCGCCTAAGCTTCATGCCATAGACAACACCGCAAGAACACCTGCACTACTGGTAAATATTCCAACCTATACACTTAAATCTGAACACATTTTAAGTATGCATGCTGCGAATTGAGATCTGGTATGCTGCGAATTGTGAGTAATCAAGATGTTTTTTCGCAGCCTGTCCATAACTTAATTCGCAGCCTATCTATGTTGGATACAATTCGCAGCTTGTTCATAACTCAATTCGCAGCCTATCAAGGCTGTCATACAATTCGCAACCTAAGATGCGAATTGTGTATGATTTATTGTAATACAATTCGCAGCCTGAGGATGCGAATTGTATGTCACCAACTGTTTTTGTTTTTGTGCATATTCCTAACACTAATTATTATACACAGATCAAATATTTGTTGGATATAGGATTCCTACCCAAATATAGTACAGGGTGGAAGGTGAAAGTGGAAAGAGGCTTCCCACAACAAAAAAAGGCACCGTGGACTGTGGTGTCTTCGTCTGCAAATATGCAAGGGATATTATTGAGCATGGATCAGTCCAGAAAAAATACGATCCAGATATGGTGACTGTCTTAAGAGCAGAAATGTTCTATTACTTTTTAAATGACATAGACACCGTCACATATGGCTGATTCGTGTATTGCTTCTAAATACATTAGTTGCTTGTAAATACATATGTCTGTTGTAAAAAAAATTGTTGTGCATACATAAACAAATTGTGATATATAATGAATATTCATTATCTTTTAGTTCGCATCATAACCTGATATATAATGATTGATTATTATCCTGGTATGTATGAACAGTTCGCAGCCAAACCTGTATGAATACTTCGCAGCCTAAATTATATCAAATACTTCGCAGCCTAACCTGAGAGATGGTTATCACTACACACACAATTCGCATCCTGGTATACCAGCTTATAACCTGTTCGCAGCCTGGTGCATAAATAAAATATTAAATAACATCATTCAAGAATACGAACCGGCTATGGCGTATGCCTTGGTAAACGTTTTCTGCATTGAGCACGCAAAAAACAATCTAATCATGTCCAGAACCCATTAATTGCTGATTGGACATGAAGGCTATGTAATGATCACCTCATTTCCCTATAAATAACAGTAGAAAACCAGAGGCTATTTTTAAAACAAACTCTACATTTTAAACCAGAGCTATTTTTTAACAAACTCATTTCCCTCGTCTCTTCGAATTCAAAAAGTCATGTCTTTTTCCACCACCACAACCACCACCTCATACTCAAACTCTGGTTCACTCGGTTCTCTGGGTGACTCCTGGTCATCCTTAACCGTTAACTGGAGTGATGAGTTGATCATGCCAGCAGCACCACCAAACAGCCCAGTATCTGTTTTTGGGTTAGACATATATGATGACTACTACTCAGCTGACTCTCAACCATCGGAAGTTGTTCCACAGATTGCTGCTGAACCTCAGCCAGAACAGGTTCCAATGCTTCCTGCTGCACCTCAGCCAGAGGTTCAAAACAACAAAAGGAAGAGGGAAGACGAAGCTGGTTCATCGAGGACAAAATTTTTAAGCATGATGGACGTTGATGTTGAAGCTGAGGATAAAGAGGAGAAAGAGAAAGAGAAAGTCGAAGACAAAGAGGAGAAAGACAAAGATGATCAGCACAAAAAGGAGAAAGAGAAAACAGTTGGTGATGAATCATCTACCAACTGCTAGAGTTGGTTTTTGTTTTTTGTTTTTTTGAAATGCAACTAACTAGCAACAGCAGCTTGTAGTGATATGTGTAAACAGTTGTTAGTTTCTGGATATATTTTGTAATCCTCATTTTTGAAATCCAACTTGTAATCCTCCTTTTTGTAATCCAAATATATTTTGTACATCATTCGCATGTTAACCTGCTATATTACTCATTTTCAACCTTACTGAATATCCTGGTATTTTATTAAATAACAATTCGCAGCTTATCACATGACAAATATCAGGACTCCTAACTGAACTCCATTCGCATCACAATTCTGGCCCTAATTCGCAGCCTATCATGCGAAACGTATGATATGATAAATGTTTGATATGATTTTACCAATGATTCGCATCCTGTTAAAATTTCACATAATTGTACATAATTCGCATGTAATCCTGATAGATGTTTTTAATCCGACTTGTAATCCTCCTTTTCAACCTTACTGAATATCCTGGTATTTTATTAAATGACAATTCGCAGCTTATCACATGACAAATATCAGGACTCCTAACTGAACTCCATTCGCATCACAATTCTGGCCCTAATTCGCAACCTATCATGCGAAACGTAAGATAAGACAAATGTTTGATATGATTTTACAAATGATTCGCACCCTGTTAAACTTTCACATAATTGTACATAATTCGCATGTAATCCTGATAGATGTTTGTAACAAATATGTATGCGTATTGTACATAATTCGCAGCACAGGATGCGAAATGATCACAACTCCAATAGTAGCAAATACAAAAAACACAGGAATGTACAAATGTCTAGTTTGCTGTACAGAACAATAACTATGCTAAAAAAATAAATGTCCTTAAACTGGAACATCACAAGTCCTCCGGTTATGGCCTGATTTTGAACATCGGCCACACCTTAACTTCTTGGTTGAGATTTCTCCTCTAGAAGGGATTCGCTTTTTCTTAGGCCTTCTGGAGCGTCTCTTAACGTTCGGAGGCAGAACTTCAACAAAAGAAGGATCGTTAGCGCTGGACCCTTCGCCGAAATCAGTTAGAGCTGGTATGCTGAAAGAGTAACTTTCCCTGTAATTCTTAACCGTAAAGAAGGGTTCTATTACAGTCAATGGATCTTGGTCCGTGTATTGTAATGCCGCTAGAGCATGAGCACATGGAAAATACTCTTGTTGCCATGATCCGCATGAACATTTGAAATCCAACAGATTAACAACAGCCACAGGAGTCGAAAAGACTTCGAACATGGCGGAAGAGGACTTACGTACTACCCAACTTCGGCACATGTCAACATTCTGCTTTAGCTTCTTCTCGTACTCGGGAACCAAATTAGTACTCCAGCTGAGACCTTCTTCGTATCTCCGTGAAACCTGAGTCATAAGCAAGACTCTAATCCAATCAATAAACTCAACAATTGGTAAGCCGCGATATTTTTTGATCTGATTGTTAAACGATTCAGCTGCGGTAGAAGCCATAGAGCCGTATCGCTTCCCTTTTACGTAAGCCTGGGCATACTTTTCAGGGGGTAAATTTGCAAGAAAATCACTCATTCTCTCACCACCTTCACATAAAAAACCTGTTAGTATCTCTTTAAAAAGCTCTTGACTGGGAGCATAAGCAAGACGGTGGAAGAAACTCAACATCTTTTTTTTATACTCCATGTTAGTATGTTCCAGTTTGGCTCTCAAATTCTGCATGAGATGGAAATAACAGTACGCATGATAGCAGTTTGGATACAAGACATAAACAGCATTAACAATACCAGAATGACGGTCTGAAATAAATGTGATCTGGCGATCCAGCAAATGTGGTTTCAAACACCCCAAAAACCACATCCAATTATCCCAATCTTCAATGCTAACTACAGCAACAGCAACAGGGAGTAGTCCTGGAAAAAGGCAGATCAATTAAACACTACAACAGTATGCGAACGTTTAAAAATTGTAAACAATTCGCATGATGTCCTGTACCAATTCGCAGCTTGTCATGCGAAATGTGTTTGACATTTTAATTGACCGTGCAAACAGTTCGCAACTTGTTATGTGAATTCGCAGCTTGTGGAAACTTTAAATAATACCTAACTCAAGCTGCGATGTAAGTATAGTTTATTCAGCATAATACCTAATTCGCAACCTCAACTGCGAAATGTGAGGATCACAACCCTGCTTAATTCGCATCACCTGCTGCGAATTACATCAACATTTTTACACAAAAACATCGTTCATTAACTATATAAATGTAACTAACCGTTGTTTCCGTCCTTTGCTACAGCAGTGAGCAATGTACCCTTGTACTTGCCATATAAGTGGGTTCCATCGACAAACAACATTGGACGGCATGAATGAAAACCACTAAGGGACGAACCGAATGCTACAAAACAGCGCTTGAATTGGTTTCCAGCTGACAACTCCAACTGGCAGTCTGAAGTAATATCCCGGCTCTTCAAGCGTTTGAAGTATCCAATTAGTAAACTAAAAGAACTTGAACTATCTCCAAAAACTCCCCTCCTAGCCTTCTCTAATGCATTCTATGACAAACGATAAGAGATATCAAGACCGTAATCTTGTTTGACAGTCGATTGTATGGTTTTGGCTGTCAACGAATGGCAGGTCCGGAGAGAATCCTGAATTTCCTCTGCAATCAAATCTGATGTCAAATGCCTGTGCCGCTTATGCTTATGCTTCTGGGAGAAAACAGGACTGCAAGTATGGTACGGGAAATGCTTCTTTATCGTCATAAGGCCGGTGCTTGAGTCAATAGATGCATAAACCCTCCATTTGCACCCGCTTGTGAGCTTATTTTCACAATAAGCAGTGATCTTATTTGTTGTGTTGTGCAGGTATTTGAAAGAAAAACCATGCTCTAACGCAAACTTGCACAAGGATAACCTCAGACCGGCAGCACCTTCTTCAAAAGCTTGACCCACCCCTGTAATAGCATCAGCCCAACCAGCAGTAGCAAGTTGTTTTTTCCTCTGATCAGAATTAACTAAACCGTTACTACTCTCCCCGCTAACTATTTGATCAAGAGATGGTTCTACCAAAACCAAGCTACGCTCTTTACGCTTACCACCAGAATCCTTACCACCAGAGCTCTTATCAACAGAACTTTTATTACCAGAACCCTTATCGAAGACGTGTTGTTCTATGAGAAAACTAACCCGTTTTAAACGCTCCAAATCAAGATATAACACCAACCCAACAAAATCACTCTGGTTATTAAAGAAACAATTATTGTGATCCCCGCAGGAGTAAGTAATTAGGTACTCACCTGTGGCAAGCTCCTCCCATGTGTTCTCTACATAAGCTTGGATACTTTCGAAGCTTTCAAACTCCGTGAAAGGCACAATTGCAGTTTAGTGACCATATTTAAAAATACAAACTCGTGATTTAGACATCTCTTAACCTGGACAATACAAGTTATTTGTTATTAGTCTAAAAAACTAGGTGCAAAATATTTACTACTGCATCAAACAATTCGCATCCTAAGATGCGAATTGTGTATACCTACAACTATCGATTCACATCCTGTCCTGATATTTGTAGGTAACAAAGTCCTGATATTTGTCATTAGTCACAAAACTGTGCAGATTATTTACTGCACCATCAAACAATTCGCATCATAACATGCGAAATGTGTACACACATAGACTAATTCGCAGCCTGTCCTGATATTTGTGTATATCTACATATATCTATTCGCAGCCTGTCCTGATATTTCTATGTAACACCGGTCCTGATATTTGTTTCGAAATACAATACTCTAACTGACCTAAAAACTCGTAATCTACACATTACCCACAAACTAAAGCACTACGAAATTAGAATATAACATCAGAAAACAAGGACATAACTATATAGCGAACAATATTAACTAAACAGATCACTATAACCAAAAAAAACAGAGAAAAGCTCGAAATCAGGCAATGGCATCTAAAAACAGTAGGCTAGAACCTATTCCAACAGAGAAAACGAATAAAAAACTTCGAAATCGGTAGGTAATTACCTAAAAAGCTCGCAACACGATTACTTGTAAGATATAAGATTCCAAAAAGCGACGATCAACTCCTGTACGTATAAAACAGAGGTTAGACAGGTCTAACACAACAACTTACATAAAGAAACAAACCTTTAGCAGCTTCCGATCACCGGAAAATGTGATTTCAACCCAGCTCGTGGTGGTTGGAAGGGTTAGGTGGTTAGAGCGGCTAACAAATTCAAATCTTCAAAAAGCTAGAAAAAATAGAAAGAAAACAGAAAAAGTGGTTTATATAGTGGGTTAAGGGTAGTTAGGGTATTAAAATAAAATTAAGTTGTAAGTAACAATAAGGTAGTTGAGATGGGTATTAAGTAACAATTGATCAAACCTTGGATGGTAAGTGACAATTGAATAGTTGAGTGGGTACTTTAAGTGCAATTTCCCTTAAAAATTTAAGCTTTTTCGGAAATCAAACCAATTTTATTTTAAAATTTGATATTTGAATATACTATATATTATGTATTATATTTTTAATTATTTCAATTTTATAGTTTATATTTGTAAAGAAAATATATTATGTTAATTTATGAAAATTATTTATTAAAAATATATAATTTTAATGAAAATATATATTAAATAATATGAAAGATATATACAAATAAATCATAGGATATTGTATGGTAGAATGATTTGGAAGAGAGAAAAATATAGTGGGTATGCTGAAATATCCCCACTGCAGCGTATGCTCTAACGAGCTGACTCTCTTTATTTTTTTTAAATCCAAATCCTATTATCTTCTCTCCTTTTTCATTTTTTTTTATGTTCTACGGGTTTCTTCTCTTTTCTCTCTTATTGAAATTAAAAGAAAAATTAATAACCAAATTATTATAATCATAAACTAATTTGATTTATAATTTATATTTATGTGATTGTTTGTTTATTTGAATTTTGTAATACGTATTTCTTTTTAATTCCAATATTTTCTTACTTTTTAATTTTATTTTTTTTATAAACACGAGAATTCAAAGCACTCGGATAGGGAATTTTCGTTAAGGAATTAAAAACTTTTTAATTTTTTTTATAATCAGGTACTATCTTATTTACTATCTTATTTTTGTCCTTTTAGATTTAGATTTTAATTTATGAGTTTTTATTTTCATTTCCAGTATTTAAAGATTAGAAAATTCCTTAACGAAAAGAAATCGTTTGTGCATAATTTAGATTACAAGATTTAATTAAGTTTTAAAAGAGACAAAATATTCAATATATTAGTATTGATTATAGTCTTTTTAATTTATGACTTTTTTTTTAAAGGAGGAAACCCGCAACCGCTACTCAGAGTGCGCACACGGTAAACTTTCAGTCTGACGCGATAGCCTGCAAACCAACGCCATAAGGTAAACCACACAAGGTGACAAGCTCAGCCGAGAAAGCGTATGTAGAGGGAGTCGAACTCATGACCTTTTGGTCATAAGAATGTCATACTCAACCAACTCGGCTACCCCGGGACTAATTTATGACTTATTAAGTATTAAAATAGTTGTTTCTAAATATTAAAATATTTAAAATCATAATTTCCAAAATTAAAGGAAGTAACGTTCTCATTTTAGTCTATTAGGAGATTTTAGTGAATATATAGCCCAATAAATATTATAAGATTTACTTCCAATATTAGAAGATATACGCGAAAAATAATTTTACAGTAACGTATACATTTAGGGAAATGACACACTAAGTACCTTTTAACCAAACCTATTACAACCTAGTACCCAAAAATGGGTTAATGCTCACTTAATACCCATCTCATTAAACATATCCACTTCTAATACCTTTTCTTTTTTTAATACCAAAATTACCCTCAACCTAGTATATAAGGTTGATTTGTGAAAAATTAGGGTTTTTTTGTTACAGCCCCCATTCTATTTTTGAATTTTGAAATTCAAAATAGCCTCCACTCTTACTCTTCTCTCTCTCCTCTTCTTCTCTCTTTCTCCTCTTCTTCTCTCTCTCCACCGGCGAACCATACAACCACCGTCGAACTAGTCTTAATCACCGGCGATCCATATAATCGCCTTTTCAGATTGTTCCGATCATCGGCGAGTTTCAGAATTCCGGTTTGACGTCGTCAGCTTCATCCAGAGTCTCCTAGCTCCGATTTTGCACCGTCTCAGCTGGTCGAGCTCCGATCTTGCACCGTATCTCAGCCTCCTAGACCACCGTATCTCAGCCTCATAACAACTGATTTAAGTTTCGAAATCGTAGCCAAAAACGGTACATTTTTCAGGTCAGTAACAGAGCTGAGTTTTTAGTTTCAAAATCGTTTTCCATTTTCGATCGTGAAGTATTTCCAGACAGTGAAAGCCTGAGGATTTAACTGTTCTTTACGACCTCAAAAAATATATGGATCTACAGTGAAGAAGTTTCGACCTCTACAGGTGGGGAGAAATTACGTATGTGCCGACTGGAAGCAAGAACTTATCACATTTTCCCAGTTTCTGGAAGCAAGAGCTCATCCAAACCAGCTCCGATCACATTCCGGTGAGTAATTTCATTTTTCCACCTCTGTTTTGAACCCTGATATTTATATGGATACACATTGCGATTTGTCGCCTGCAATTGTATGTTTGATGTAGCTAGATCACTGCATAGACCCTGATAGGTTTGATGTGTTTGTAGATTAAACTTGACAGCATACACCCTGATATCTTAGTTATGGCATGTTGCTATATGTGTTGATAAATAGACCATGACTCTTATAGTTTAGGTACGTGATATTGCTATATGTTTCAAACTATTTCCTCTTGCTGCATACACCCTTATATGTTAGCTATAATAGGTTGATATATGTGTTTGAAACCAGACCAATAGTCCATATACCCTGATAGTTTAGGTATGACAGTTTGCTATTTGTGTTGAAAAATATCTTGCAACTTATATAGGTAGTGTGGCTGCTTTTTGAAATAAGTTTCTATTTTCGATCTTAACAATAGATTCACTAGCGTAGCTAATGTATATTAATGGCAAGAAATCGTTTAGTTTCTGTTTCTGGTCGAATCAAAGCATCGATACCGGCTCTGATTACATTCCGGTAAGAAATTGCAGTTTTCCAGCTTTGTTTTATACATTGCGATTTTAGTGCATATCTGATTGCTAGACACTATATTATTTATCAGTTGCGATTTATGCCTTGTATACAGTGCTAGATACAGCATGAGACATTGCTAGATACAGCATGAGACATTGCTAGATACAGCATGAGCTTTCGAGGTATTTATGGGTAGTTTCTTTCGAGGGAGCTTCAAGCTGTGTTGGGTACTGCAAAATGGGAGGTGCAAAATGGAGATGGAAAAGGGAGTAACTGAAGAAGTGCCGTTTTCATTCCTTTCGTTACCATAGTTCATGTACCTTCTTTAAGTTATTGCATTGTATATATAAACTGACTCACTGTTTCAATCCAATTAAGCTGTTGTGATTCAATTCAACATTTTGATTATGTCATAGCCAGTCCCGTTGTGGTCGATGTTTCAAATCGGGGCATAATAGGAGGTCATGTGATGCTCCGTTCTAAACATTATTTACCGACTTTTTTGTAACATTTTACATTTCAAAGATAAGCACTCCTTATCTTTCGACTTATGTTTTGTACACTTTTAACATTTACATGTTCCATGTCTGTTTCTTTCTGACTATGATATCTATTCACTTATACATTGCTATCTATGCTTTTATACTCTGATAGCCACTCTATTCAACATTGATAGATTCTGGATTTTGCATCTAACAGATACATCAAAGTATGTTTACTGTTTTCGTTTACATCCATCTAATACTTTACTTACATTTGTTAAAGATGTACTTCAAATCTTTCATGCCTGATTCATCTCAAAGATAAGCACTCCTTGTATTTTGACTTACGTTTCTTACACTTTTAACATTGACACGTTTCATGTCTGTTTGTTTCAGACTCTGATATCTATTCATGTGTACATTGCTATCTAAGCTGTTACAATCTGATAGCCCCTTTATTCAATTTTGATAGATTATGTATTTTACATCTAACAGATAAATAAAAGTATGTTTTCTGTTTCGTTGTTCATCCATCTGATACTTTGCTTACATTTGTTCAAGAGGTTTATCACATCTTTCATGCCTGATTCATCTCAAAGACAAGCACTCCTTGTATTTTGACTTATGCTTCTTACACTTTTAACATTGATACGTTTCATGTCTGTTTGTTTCAGACTCTGATATATATTCATGTGTACATTGCTATCTATGCTGCTACAATCTGATAGCCACACTATACAAATTTGATAGACTATGTATTTTATATCTAACAGATAAATTAAAGTATGTTTTCTGTTTCGTTGTAGATCCATCTGATACTTTACTTACATTTGTTAAGACTCTGATATGTATTCATTTATACATTGCTATCTATGCTGTTATACTCTGATATCCACTTTATTCAACCTTGCTATCTATGCTTACATCTTATACATTAGGTCTACATACACTGTTCTTTTAAATTTACCATAACTCTGATATCTTAGTTTTCCAACATTGCTATTCTTTTAAATAACTGCAAGTAAAACTGCTTCCTTCAACTGCACAGGGTTTGTGTTTCGTTACAGTCCAAAAAAAGCATAAACAAACGTTAAACACAACAAAATATAAACCAACAGTTCCATGATACTACATCGACATGTTCAACCCTAATCAGAATCATCTCCATCAGATTCCTCCGCTTCTTCTTCCTCTTCTTCTTCTTCCTCTTCCTCCGCCTCTGCTTCCTCTTCTTCTTCTTCCTCTTCCTCCGCCTCTTCTCCACCAGGATCAAACCCATGGCGTCGGACTGTAAACTATACACAAACACTGATAGATAATGCAACCAATATTGCTAGATATGGACCAACCCTACGTAAACTCACAATGCTTACAACAGCAGCCACATACCTACTATACACGACGTTACACCATTCTAATCGACACAACACCATTCTAACCAACACAACTATAACCTAAATATGTTATGAAAACTTACCGCGTAATATACGAAGTTTAGAACTGGATGGTCCAAAACGTCGAGATCTGTTGCTTTATCAAAAGCACAACAGCACATCTAGAGCATACAAAACATTAGAAGCCACAGTTAGCAAACTGATCCACTGAGAGCACTTTCCTGCACAAACTGATCCAACTTTTGAAGGTTTTGAGCTATCTGGTTAGTTACGGCGACAAACACAGAGAGTAGGGAAGACGACGACAAAAAACGTACCTGTTCGACGGAGACGGAGGCGGACGATGGTGCTATCGATGCAGTTACGGTGGCCGGAACGTTCGGTATCGTTGACGGGTTTGAGTGACCGGAACGATTACAGAAGATGGTTCAGTCGTAGAAGACAGACAGTGTTGGAGGAATACCTGCTCGACTGTGTTCGACGGAGTAGGCGGCTCGACGGAGTAGGTGGTGAACGGTGTTCTCCGGTTCGATTGATTGATCGGAACTGCTCGCCGGTTACGGTCGCAGGTTCTGGTTTGGGTTCTGGTTTGCGATGAAAACAGTGGTTAGTTTTCGTCGTTGGTTCACCGGTGGGTTTCAGTACTGTCGGAGGAGGTTTCTTCCTGATCGCCGGTGGTTCGCCGGTGGTTGTCAGGAATATCGGAACAGAGGGGCGACTGGCTGTCGCCGGTTACGTGAGTTTCAAAAATGTCTTTTGGTTTCGCTCTCGTAAAACGTGTTTCTCTCTCCACAAATTTAGAAATGTGAAAGTGGGGGGAATTGGATCCCAAAAGTCTGATTAGAAGGTGAAAAAAAGGGGTTTCACCAAAAACAACCCCTTTTATACCCTAGAGGGTATAATTGTCCAAAATGTGGCTTTAGGTAGTTTATGAAACTAGTCCAAAAACGGGTACCATCTTGGTATTTGATACTTGAGAAGGTATTTAGGGGTACTTTTCTCATACATTTAAAGTTAATCTTTCACCCTTATTATAAATAAAACATAAATAACACCAAAGCCTTCCTCTATAAATAACTACAAGAATTAAGAAGCATAACTTATCACTTTTATATAGGATAAGTTTGAAAAATAGGGTAAGAATTTTAGTTGAATTTTATGGGCGAATAAAATATCTAATGAATCCTAATCGATATTTTAGTTGAATTTTATCAGGGAATAAAATATACAATGAATCCTAATCGATATTTTAGTTGAATTTTATCGGGGAATAAAATATACAATGAATCCTAATCTATATCTAATAAAATCATAATGGTATCTGATACTTATTTATTTATTTAGTTATTATTTAAAAAACTCATATAATTATAATTTATTATAAATCTTAATCTAAAACTTCAACACTCATAAAATTTCAAAACAACCCCTGAAGAGTTACAGTACTAAACCTCTAAAAGACCGCAGTTTTTTATCATTGGTTATGTAGTTAATTAATATTTTTAATACCTAATAAGGTTAGGTTTGTTGAGTGTTTTTGTTTCGAGTCTGTATGTAACACTGCACTGAAGTTACCTATGTCCTGGAGTTATCTTTAATGTTCCTCATTTAATATTTATCTTGTACCTTTGGTTTTAGGATTATAATATCTTTCAATATACTCCAAAGGGATAGGATGGATAACATTAATGATGGAAAAGATGTCCTATTTAATGCTGAAAGAAAAACAAGTTGAAAACTATTATTCAGCAAATATTATACAAATGATATGTTGTTACAAGCGTGAGATGGTATTGTAGATTTTAATATTTTTTAATTAATAAATTTTAAGGTGATCTTTCTGTGAAATACTTTGTTTATAAATTTTGGTACAAAAATCTTATATGATTAAATGGATCGTTTTTAATTATTTTTTTGTTCTTTTGTTCCATTTGTAAACCTGAAGATTTTATTATTTTTTGTTGTGATTTTCGCTTTTTATTATGCTTGAGAAGTTTTTTATGCACCAAACAATTTCTTATCTAAAATGAAAATGAGATTTGGGTTATCGGAAATGACTCAGCTCCGTTAAGTTTGTGAGATTTGTGGCATAACCAATACACATTAAAATTTATCAGGCCACGACAGCAAATTATATGAAGACTTATGAAACTAATCAAACAAAAGCTAATCAGAGAAAGTTCGGATGGATCTCCCGGAAAAGAAAACTATCCGATCTCCCGGAAAAGAAAACTATCTAATGTGTCACGTTGACATATGAAAAGACCGAAAAGACGATTTCTCAAGTGCAAAGACCACTACCACAAATTCAATGGTATAAGAGTTAACCATATTAACCATGAATATGATAAAACCATTACAACCCTAGATCTAAAATAGGGTTCTACATTATTATTATTAACATTATAAATAAAAAAATCAATTCCTGAAAGAAAATAATATTTTAAAATCATTAACTTTTGTAAAAAAATTAATTTTTTTTAACCTTAAATATATATTAAAGGATATTAACATAATTATTCTTTTTTTAATGTATGATATATTAAGAAGTGAACTACCCATGAATACCAAGCAATTATCTCCTTACCACCTAATACCCAAAAATGGTAACTATCAATAAATACCTTGACCATGGTGAAAATTCATAAGTAACCATTTTCTATTTATTTGAACAAATTTTTCTTTCATACCTTTGTTTTTTTATTTTAAAAAGTTTGTATCTTTTAAGCTGGAGCTCGGAAAAAAAATGAAAAATACAATCGGTTTCGTTTTTTTAAGATTTACAAAACTAGATCCATTAATGATATTTTTTCAATATATTTTTGTTTTTTTTTGTCATTAACATACGAAACTAGGCATAACCAAAAATACGAGAGCATGCATAACCAAGCATGTGAGACCATGCATAAATTTGATTACAGTTAAATTTCAATTTATGATCCTTAATTTGGACATTGATTTTTTATTTATTTATTACAGTTAAATTTGAATTTATGATCCTTAAGTTTTTAAAAATTAAAAATAAAAATGCAAAATGCAAAATGAGGTATTAAAAAATGTGTGAACGGTGAAATTATGATTAAAAACATGAAATGTAAAACTTTGGCCAAAAGGAAATGTAAAATGCAAAACTAGGTTAAAGGAAAATGCAAATTTGATTTTTTTATTTCCAAAATACGAAATGCGAACTCATGAATGAAAATGCGAAATAAAAAACCAAAATTAACTAGACCTGAAAAAAAAATCAATTTTTAATAAATATTATTCACGTATCGAGTTTTGTTCATCTTCAAAACACAAAGCCAATTGTACTTTTTGATTATTTTTTACGAGCTACTATTTAAAAAAGACAAACTCTTAAAAGTTTTTTAAAAACACGTAAATCCCTATTTTCATATAAAAAAGTATTAACTTAAACAACTATAAATTATAACTTTATTTAATCCAAATATTTTTAAATAGTTGATGATCGATCCTATTCAATTTAGGGATGGCAATTCGGGTGCTGTCCGACCCCGGCCCGATTCGGTTCGATCGGGTTTTGTCCGGTCCGAACATAGAAAGGGCAGGATTCGGATTAAGAAATTGTAATCTGCAATCGGGTCGGGCCGAATTCGGGTTTTTAGTTTGTGGTTCGGGTTCGAAAATTATAAAAATATATAAAAATTAATATTTTCTATATATAATAACAATAATATATAAAAAAAATTAAATTAAAAATTAATTAAAAATAATAAAATATATTAAAGTTAATATCCGTAGATCGGATCGGATTGAAAGACACAAACTAACGGACTCGGATTTAAAAATACCAGCCCGAAAATAGATCGGGCCGGGTTCAGACTCCAATGTCTAAAAGGAGGCTCGGAACGGTCCAAACCTGATCCATGAACCGCCAATTTTCATCCATAATTCAATTATAGTACTATAAAAACATGTAAATGAGTTAAATAAATAAAAGTTTTGGTAACAAATATTTATAGACATGGCTTAATAAATACTTTATATATTTTAGTTAGAAACCTCTCATCATCAAAGTATTTACATTAATTAAACTATTTTGGAAAAAAAAAACAAATAATTTTTTTTATGTTAAACAACACACATTATTATTTTAAACAAAAACAAATTATTATTTTTAAACATAAAAATGCCTTAATAAAATATTCCTTAACTAACATAGATACAACCCAACACGTAAAAGAAACGTTCCGAGGAACATAAGAAATTTTCCAACAAAATAAAATATTCTTTAAGCAACATCCATGACGCGCGTTATATATACAATATACAACGCAGCACGTAAACAATACAATATACCCAACAGCCGGTAAACAAAGGAAATTTCATTGATTTTTCTTTTTCTAATTATCCTAATTAGGGGTATCAAACGGTTTTGAACAGCCCCCAAGGGGTAGCCGAGTTGGTTGAGCATGACATTCTTATAACCAAAAGGTCATGAGTTCGAGTCCCTCTGCATACGCTTTCTCGGCTGAGCCTGTCACCTTGTGTGGTTTACCTTCTGACGTTGGTTTGCAGGCTATCGCGTCAGACTGAGGGTTTACCCTGTGCGCACTCATTGCACTCTGAGTAGCGGCTGCGGGTTCCCTCCGAAAAAAAAAAAAAAAAAAAAAACGGTTTTGAACCGCGAACCATCGGAACCGTTTAAATCAGAATCACGGTTTGCAGTTTTGGTGGGTTGCGAATCCTGCCGGTTTGCTTTTTATGCGGTTCTGCCGGTTTGCGGTCCTGCCGGTTTGCAGTCCTAATGGGCCAGTTTTGCAGTTAAACCGTCAGTTCAAACCACCAGACAAACCATTTAAGAACCGTTTATCAAAATATTTTATAATGTTATTTAAAATTAATTTTTAAGTGTTAATTGAATCTAATTTCAATAATCGAGATATGTACCATATACACGAGTTAATTATGCTATTTCATGTATTTTAATTTAAATATGTTATCATTTTAATCGAAATTTTATAATGAAGCAATTATATTCTAAAAAAATAATTGTAATTTGATTTTGATATGTTTGATTATATTTATGTATTTAAGATATTTTATTTAATATTAGGTAGATATTAAATAAAATATATACATCTACTTGTATTTTGATTACAACTTTCAATATTTGTAAAAATATAAAAATAAAAATTTGATTGTCTTAAACAACAATATAATTATAAAATGATTTGTATATTGTTTGAACATACTAGATATTTAAGATGTTATATTTAATATTATGTACATATTAAATAATATATACCTATTGGACATATAATTGAATTCTAATTTTTAAATTATTAGGTGATTCTTTAGATTCTTTCAAGCTTGAAGTGTTTATGGTTAGATGAATTATATAGTTTATTGTATTTTCGAACTATTCAATATTAGAAGTTTATATGCATAAACATAAATTACTTCTAAATAACAAAATAAAAATTGAAAGCGAAAGTGATTTAAATAACATTTAATAAAAAATAGAAGCAAAACAAACAATTCATTAAAAATAAAAACCAAACAAGTAACATAGTTGTTCAATCAAATAAAAAAGAAAAATATTACAACGATAATGACAATCAAATGCAAAAAACTAAGGAGCTTCATCGTTGTTGTTGTTGTTAGGTGGTGGACCTTGCCACTGCGACTATTCGGCTTGAGAGTTTGCAAATCGCTCATTCCATTGATCTTGTCCATGATGCCACTACTCGTATTGACCATGCCACTGCTGGAGGTGACCAAGTTGATCATTCACCCCTACTTGCCACTGCTGTATCTGGCTAAGCTGGTCATTTACCCCCCCCCCCCCTGCCAATTTTGAAATTCACTTTGCCATTTTGTAAAATCATCATGCCATTCCTTTTGTTGAGTATGCGCAAATTGCATATAATTCATATGTTGCTGATGCGAAAACTTAGCAAATTCGCGATCGGTTCGTCTTTCTTGTGGCGGTACTCCAGAAGAACCACCAATAGCATTTGGATCGAAAGGCGCTTGAGCCTGAACTCGATACTGAGTAGGTGGATTTGGCGGTTTTGTAAGACCGTTCGCAGTCCATATCTGATTCAACTCGGGTCTATGGTGGTTCCATGCCTCCAATTTCGACATCAACTCTCCATCCCAAGAGTATATTTCCTACAAACGAAAAGAGTTTCTACCTATAGCACTAGTCGGCCTCACCTTCATCGGAGTGTACATACTCACATCAGCTCCTTTCGAAACAAGCAAGTAACTCACTATCATCCAATAAGGTAGTTTATCCGTACCACACCTCGTAGCCATATTTCGAATCATCAAGCTAGGTAAACTAATTATTCCCTGATTTCGGACGATAAAGCAGTAACAAATGTTTGAGTATATGAAAGCTGTGAATCATTGTTACTAAGGGGAAGAAATATACTATATACCAATTTCAAAGCTAATTTCCCATTAGCATCCAAATTACCCCGCATGGCTCGAAATTTACCGCTAATTTTCGGAGCTTCCGCACGAGGACAAGTAAGAAGCTCTACTGCTTCTTCGTAAGACATAGGCCAATCAGCACCCCAGATCGAAGGGCGATAACTAATGGAAGGTAATTTATTACCGGTATATATATCATGGGTTGGAACGAAAAAAAGTTCTTCAAAATCAGTTTAAAAAAAATTATAGGGTTTACCATCAACCAAATAATTCATTCCTAAACCTCTACCATTTGGATCATTCTCAATTAATTGTGCGGTGGCATAAAACTTGCGTACTAGTTCTAGATAACAATCACATTTGAATCTAGCTAGTGTCATCTAACTTAGGCCATTAGTAGGTTCAATAAGTTTGAATTTTTTTTGCATACCCTCTACTTGGATCAGTTCATCGTAGTCCAAATACATACGCGACCAAATTTTGGTTACACCTCGTCCTCCTTCCGGATTACGGATGCGAAGGTCCCCTTCGCCGCGATGTTCGATAGTCGCGCTCTCCGTTACCTCCATCTCTTCATACAACAAATCTTTGATCTCTCTCATTCGTCTCGAGGTTGATTCAGCTCCTTCACCTTGACGGGCTTGCTTTGATCTTTTTGAAGACATTTAGCGAAACCTGAAATTTAAAATAGTGTTTGAAAATTATAAAAATAATTTAGAGAAGTGTAGTGTAGTGGAGAAGAGATAGATTTGTAGTAGAGAAGGGATAGGTTTGTAGTGGGGAAGAGATAGATTTGTAGTGGATAAGAGATGGATTTGTAGTGGAGAAGAGAAATATTTGTAGTGGAGAGGAGATAGATTCGTAGTGGAGAGAGGAGATAGATTTGAGGTTGTGTGAAAAATAGAGTAAGAAATAGGTAGTATTTATAGGAATATATATATATATATATATATATATATATATATTTCAAATTAGCCGTTAGGTGACGTGATGGATGACGTCGTCCATGGCGTCATCGTGTGGACCATCCGGCCAGGCGTGCGGATGGTTCGCACGTTTGAAATGGTAACGGCTAGTTGAAATTTAACTAGCCTTAGAGGTACGGGGCATCCGGATCGATATCCGGATGGTCCGAATTCTCTGTCCGGGCGTCCGGACATTGATCCGGATGGTCCGGAATTTTTTTTTTCGTTTTTTTTTGTCTCCCCTATAAATAGAGGAGACCCCAACTCAATACTTTACATATTCTACTTCTACTTTTGAAATTGTTTGATTTTTGTTTTTCCGCAAATTGTTTCTTAGTTGTTATTAGTCTAAATTTAGTTTTTCTATCTTGTTATTAGTCTAAATTTAGATTTTATTATTTGCAATATTAATTAGTTCTCATTAGTATTTTATTGCATATTTAAAAAATTGTTATTAATTTTAAAATGAATTCAAAACGTAGAAATACTTGGGTAAACCCACCCTCCAATGTGGATCTCAATACCATAGAGGAATTTTCTACAGACTTCCCTCACGTTGACACACTCTCCTCCCACGAAAGTGGTGGTGGAAGTACTAGTGCTGGGTCAAGATCTCGTAAGAAAACATCTTGGATTTGGAAACACTATACTCCATCAGAAGATGGTTATTCTAGTATTTGTAACGTGTGCAAAAAATGTTATCTTCACGTAAGTGGAAATAGAAATATGGGCACTAGCACTATGGTAAAACATTTATTGAAACATCAAGTATATGATCCTACAAAACCTAACCCAAATAATGTTTGCATGAACCTTCAAACAGGTCTTCCTTTTGAGTTTAACCACGATACATATAGGGAAGAAACAATGATCTATGCAGTCGGTAGTTTACAACCATTTAGTTTTGGGGATTCTTGGAGATACGAAAATTGGATGCAAACTGGGGTAAACCCACAGGCAAAACGCATTCCACGTAGCTCTTTGCGATCGCTAGCCTTTAAATATTATTTAAAAATAAAAAAGGCATTATTCAAACTATGATGATTTTGCCATGGAATGTTTCGATTACTAGTGACATGACTACTTTTACTGATTTTGATATGGTATGTGTTACCCTTCATTGGATGGATGCCGAATGGGTCCTCCAAAGGAGAATTATATGGTTTAAATCAATTGGGAAGCATAACACACAATTAATTAGGGAGAGTATGATTGAATGCATGAATGTTTATGGCATTAAAAACAAGATTATGTCTATTTCGTTGGATAATGCAGCTTCTAATATTAATGCTATAAAATTGCTTATACAAGATTGCAATCCCCCTTTTCCAAAATTGTTTCACACCAAATGTTTATGCCACGTACTTCAATTAATTGCGAAAGATGGTATACGTAAGGTTATAGGTGATTGTATTGCCCCTATAAAAAATGGGATCCTATTTTGCTCGACATCCGCTGCTAAAAAAAGAGCTTTTAAAACACTTGTTACTTCAAATGGTAAAAAATATAAGAAACTTATATTAGATGTCGAAACGAGATGGAATTCTACTTACACAATGCTTGCACGTGCGCATGTTTTTAAAGAAGAGATTATGACGCTTTATAATGCATCTTATCCTGAAACACCAATTGAGAACGAACATTGGAAATATTGTGCACACATGTTAAGATTTTTAAGACTTTTTAAAGAAAACACTCTAACCTTTTCTTCACAAAATCAACCTAATGCTCATTTGGCCCTTCTCACGATTACTAATCTTGCCATGCATATGAATGAATTTAGATCAAATTATGTATGCGTAGACATGGTGCCCGAAATGGAATATAAGTTCACAGAGTATTTTCATCCAATCCCTGATAGTTATTCATTTGCTTGCCTTTTAGATCCTTTTTCACAAAAATATAAATTTGAATGACTAGTTAAATGCTTTTATCGATTTGTACGGTTTTCTACAACTAAACCACCGAAGGAACCAATTGACCCTGAAAGGTATATTACCGGGATATATGAATGTTTGTATAATATCTATGATAAGTATGCTGCAAGATATAGATCAAATACATCTACAAATGTAAGGAGTAGTAACAATAGGGGTAGAGGGAGATGTTCTACTAACTATGTTCAAATGACAATGTTACGAATCAATGAATTTACAGAAACCCCTCAATCTGATAATGAGTTGTCGAGATATTTGAGCACTAGGTTTGATTTTACGAATTTTCCAAACAAAGGTATTGAAGATATCATAAGATGGTGGGGTACCAAAATTGAAGAGTTTCCTATTCTTTGCAGGATTGTTAAAGAGATTTATGCAATACCTATGTCTACAGTTGCAAGTAAGTGTGCTTTCAGCCAAGCGAGGTTGCAATACACGACTAAGAGAACAAGATTGACGGGCAAAACACTTGGAGTGCTTGTGGCAGTCAAGGATTGGACAACGGCGGATAAAAGGATGCAAGACAGAGAGTTTAGAGACGAAGTGAACATAGACGACATCTTCGAAGATTATCCGGATGATTACGAAGATACACACGAACAAGAAATTGCGGAAGAAAACGAAGCTGAAGGTGAATCAAGTGAGGACGAAGATTTTACTTACGAAGACGACGAAGCTGGAGATGAATGATTCTTGGAATAATTATTTACTATTTTGTATTGTAATTTGAAAACATTTGTACAACTCCTAGCCCGTAAGAGTATAAACTGTGAACGGTTAAATTATCCAAAAAAAAACTTTACCTTTTATTATAATAACAACAACTTTACCTAATCACAATAATAAAATTTAAAATGTAATATTAAAATTATAACAATATAACTTAAAAATAATAAATAACACTTGTAATATTTAAAACCTAACCACAATAATAAAATTCAAAATGTCATATTAAAATTATAACAATATAACTTGTAATATTTTTGGATGATAAAATATGATTTCGGTTTAAAAAATAATAACAAACACTTGTAATATCTAAAACCAAATCACAATAGTAATCAAAATGTAATATTAAAATTATAACCATAGAATTTGTAATATTTTAACAATATAAGATATAGTTTTGGTTTGTAATATTAAAATCAACACTACTAATATTAGATCTAAAAACATAATAATAATAATATTCAAAATGTGATAATAACGTAAGTAATATTTAAAATTTTGGACTATATAATATTTAAAACACTTAAAATATTAATAACCAAAACAAATTAATATTAACCAAAATGTAATAATAATTTTATAATAATATGCAATATCTCAATATTTTTTAAATATAACATTTTGATTATAAATAAATTAAAATATTTGTAATATTTACAAATAAACCGCAGTTTTATACAAATAAACCGTGGTTTCGCAGTCCTGCCGGTTTGCGGTTCTGCCGGTTTGCGGTCCTGCCGGTTTGCAGTCCTAATGAACCAGTTTCGCAGTTAAACCGTCAGTTTATAAACAGATTGTCAGCTTTGAACCGCGGTTTCTGAACCGTTTGCCACCCCTAATCCTAACAACATTTCTAGAGTTACCGTCGTGAGTCCGGACCTAAGATTGTTGCGTCAGACTTAGAACATAGACAACTGAGTATGAGAATCTGTTAGTACGCGGAAGGCTAACGTGTAAAACATATTATAAGATGGGTATACTAAATTCCGTCTTGTTTTTGTTAAATCTCACCGTCTCATTTAATTTATTTTGATTTTAAACTAAAAAATTTAAAATACTTTTTTAATCCCGGCTCATTTAAAATGGTGGGATTTAAAAAGAGATATAAAAATAACTGCGGCTGATAAAAAAAAGTTATGATTAAATCTGACTGTGTGATCGCTAGCACAAACGTTGCACACTAAACGAGACAAAAGAAAATTTGAGTAAAATATAAAATTGAATAAAACAACAAATTTTTTTGTTGTTTTAACATAACTAAACGAGACAAAATATGTTAAAACAACAAAAATTAGTCTCCGTCAACACTAAATTTTGATTATGCTAGAGTGAAAATACTGTATATGCTATTTTTCACTTAACTTCTTTTGTTTTGTTATTATTGGTATTGGGGACAAATTATTATGTTACACTATTTACGGACTACTACCATGAAGCAACGTACATCATATATATTGAAAATGTAAGTCATCAATTATTTATAATTATTTTTTATTATATTTTATATCGATAATAATATTATAACTTTATTTATTTTTAATTTTTACAGTCTCTATCACGTATTATTTTTTATGCCAAGTAAGAAATCTTAGACCCATGGCACTTAAGAAGTCAAAAGGTTGCGTAGAATGTCGTCCAAACCACTCAATTCTAGCCTATAACTAGCCATTTGACTAAGTTCAACTCAAACTCACAGTTGAATGAGGTTTATATCGAACGTTGGCATCAGAAAACCAACCATTTCTAGTTCTCCTTCGGCGAGATGAATATCACTGTGGATGACGTGATTATCATTACAAACCTCCCGATGGTAGGGAGGACAGTCTTATCTGAGGGAATCACTATTTACGGTGATATTTATGTCCATTAGGCTCGGTTGTTAGGGGATACGACTGATGAGATTGAAGAAGAATTGGAGAAGTATGACGGGTCGAGTTAAGTCTTAATTGGCTTAGGGACCATTTTCAAAAAGATGTGTATTTGGATTGAAATCCCAGGTGTATCAGTGATATAACGATACATGTCACATGTTCCTACATCATGTTAATATTTGGTTGCACTATTTTCACCCACACAAGCGAAAACTACCTATAAGCAGATTTTCTCACCTCTTTAGAGCACATGGATCGACTCGGTGAGATAGTGTGGGGTACTTGCGCTTGGTATGACCATATATGGGTTTGGGAGGAGTTTCTAAGTCGTCGCTCAAGAGTCTCACGGATTTCCTCGGGTTGTTAAATTGTTGGATCTACAACCATTTGCTTTGTTTTTTCCCTCAGTTTAATAGCGAGTATACCATATCAAACCCCAATATTGTTAGCTAGTTGCTAAAAATGTACGAGGACAAATGTCCAGCCAATTTTATCTAACCCAATTCGTTTATTATCTTGTTATACGTTTGTTTTCAAGGCAATATTCCAACTATATGCGAAAATATGAAAGAGATGTTTTTAAATCTTGATATTGGCTTATATGGTAATCCTATTCGGGTTTTTCGTACAACTGATGGGTATATGTCAATAGTGTAAAACTTCCGCATCACCGGTGGGTACTTAGTTATTTTTCCCTACGTACACCGACGGTGGAAGCTACTCGCACCGTCGTTGGATTATCCACGCCACAGGTGTGAGAATTCTCCATCGACAACGTAATATTTCACCAACAGTGTTAAAATTTCACAATGTCGGTGAGATGCCCAGTTATAGATACTAATAGTGTAAGTTGCGTTCTACATAACAATGGTTCTGGTAGTTAATCAAAATGTTGGTGTGAAAATTCTCCATCGGAAGCGTTATATCCCACCGACGATGTAAAATTCTGCACCACTAGTGGAGTGCCTAGTTATAAATACTACATTTTTAGTTTTTTTTATGTATACAGCGATAGTAGCTACTCCTACCGCTGGTGGATTATCCACACCCCCGATGTAAAAATTCTCAAATAACAACGTAATATCCCACCGACCATGTAAAAATTCTGCACCGCCGGTGGTCTGTTAATTCATTTTTCAAATAAACTAAATATTTTTATAAAAAAATCCCGCCAAATGATAGTGGTTCTTGTCAACATATATAGGGCTTCACGAGAATGAGAATTTCGTAGGAACTAGGGTTTCCTGCCAACTATATTATTTTTTCTCCCACCAATCATCCTCTATAAATAAAACTGGCCAATAATATGATTTATTGAGGTTTAATTGCAAACACATACCATAGTAGCCTGAGTGATATGAATTGGCTAGTTTGAAAAGATGTGCATCTGCTAAATCCGTTGATTGCATGAAACTCACCATGTTAGAAGAAACTCATGGTTTTATTGAGCATGTACTATGCATAATGTACTTTATGCACGATAGGAAAACAACATGTTATGCTTATATGACTCCCCTTGTACACGGGGATGAAAAAATCACCACCAAGTTAAATTATTTGAAAACGTTATGAGTATACTGATTGTGTCACTCTCCTATAAAATTGAATGCAAAAATTTGCGATATTTTTAGTAATAGATCTCAATGCTTTATTACGAAAGATATGTTGGATCATGTGGTGCAATAACTTAATAATAAAGCGGATGCAAAATCTAATTGTGTTGAAGCCACTAACGCACATTTTAATAGAACTAGAGAAGATGATAAACATTATTTTGAAAAAAATTGTTCGAGCATGGATGGAATTATCCGTCACCAGAAGCACGCCTTTAACGTCAACTATGCCTACAGTCTATCTATTTTGATTGCTTATGTTTGTATTTTGACTACCTATTAGGTAAAAGCTTTGTAATCTCCGTAACTATGTTTACTAATTTATGTGTAATGTTATGGTTTTAAATATATCATTATCATAGTCTTCAGAACATACAAGTTTTTTTCATAAAAAATAGAATATATTACAATGACATGTGGCTAGATAAGCTACTTTAAGACTATGACTTTTATTTTAATCGTAATTTACTCCACACTTTTAAAAACATATCGGACACATTTTTATCTTTTATGATTTTTTATCATTTTCTCTATAACGTTCACGTTAATGTGTCATCGACATAACATGTTTATTGCATTAGGGAACATTTTTTCGATCGTTTTTACCAACACTTACTTTATCTCCGTCAAAACAATGGATGGTGGTTCAAAAGAGTGAGTTACCACCAATAACTGCAAACACCATAACACCCATTTGTACCTCCCAATTTTCTCCATGAACATAAATACAAATCTGATGTAGAAAGTCTTATTGGTACGAGTGGCTCAAACAGCCTCGTACAACGACATCACATACCTTAATACCTTGTATATGTTATCCATTATTAACACATTTAGAAACTTCTATAAAAAATCCAAACTATATGGGTGTGAAAAGAAAATTTACTTATGATACTGCTTTGGTCTTCGCACAATCTATGTCATTCGTAATAATTTAACCTTTTTAGTTACCTAACAAGTACTGTAACTACGAGCTACTCAATTTCTTGATCTTCCGTTCTTTTAGTTAAGCATTGTATATAGTGCATAAGAACGACGAATTCTTAGGGTTCAATGTTTTCACTCGACAAGAATATCCTGAGGATGAGAACCCATTTTGGTAGAACTAATTATAAATTTCAGTTATTCTTTAGATAATCATCCCAAGCATGAATGATCTTCACTAAATTTTGTAGTGTCATGATTGTGAATTCCGTATATGATCTCTAAGGACCGTAAATCATCATTTACCTTATTTTCTTTATGTGTGAAAGGGCATGCACATGTATTAGTTTTGGTAGCCTTTTGTCTAAAATCCTTTGGTTTTAAAAACTTCGTGTATGTTCAGGATCTCTTGCACGTATATAAATAATAGTCTAAGATTTTTCCTGCTTTTTGCATTGTCCCAACATCTTAATACAAGTATAAACCCGTTGTATTTTGTGGTAACCTTAACCAATCAAACAATTATTTTCCCTATAATTGGCTTTCATGATAAACAAATAATTATAAGTGACAATATAGGCATCGGGTACTCTGTCGGTATTCGTAACACTAAAATCCTCTCCCATTAAACCAGAATCTTTAACCTCCTTCTATAATTTCAAACTATTAAACATGAAAACCATAAAAATAGGAAAAAGAAGTTGATTAACGCTTCAAACTGTTGGTACGAAAACGATAAACCAGTGGTGTATAATAAACACAGTCGACGTAAATAAATACATCGACGTTGTGTAAATTCTACACCAATGGTGGAGAATTCTACATATAGTAAATGAATTCTGCATTTTTGGTGTACGCATTACATCGCTAACTAGTGTTCATAATATATTTCTCACCTTTACACTGGCGGTGCTGGACCATAACAGCAGAGGTACAGTTTTGTCACATAAGTGGTGTCAACTACAATATATTGTTGGTGACTAAATTATTGAATAACATAAAGATATATTGTTGGTGACTAAATTATGGAATAGCATGAAGATATGAAACCGACAATGTTAGTTTAATGACATTGGCAGCGTGGTGTGGCTACACTGCTAGTGGCAAAACTATAGTGCAAAAAAAAATCATCATTAGGAATCTCCAATGTAAAATATAAACACTAACGACGTGGATGTGGTTACACCGCATGTATAATGTAAAAGACTAAGTCAAAATTAACCACTTTCGGCGCGAAGGGACTATATCGATGGATGGTGTCAAAGATTAGCATTGCTGGTTCTACCGGTATAAAGTTTCTGAAGCGGAATAGATCTATTTACGACTTATGATTATCTTATTTGGAGTTTCATCTTCATCAACAAGGTTCTTGCTTTTTATTTTCAATTTTTTTTGTTAGGGTATACGGTTGATGTTTTTTATAAAAATATGAAAAACATTTGTTTAACAAAACATTTAAAATTTTGTAAAAGAAAGTTGAGATTTTTATACATATACAAAGTTGTTACAAAAATTGTGTATTACTAAAACGAAATTTTTTATTTCGCTAAGTTCTTCTAACTTTGTAAAAAAAATTGAATAGAAAAAGTAAAATAATAAAACACTAAAATAATTTTTTTTGAAATCATTTATAACTTTTCAATTAATAAAATGAGAAAACTACTTGAAGATACTTTTTCAGGTATCTCTCTACGTTTTAGTACCTAAAAAAATTAAATACTACCAATTGGTACCCAAGTTAAAACCCTCAGAATATCAAAATTCAGTATAAACAAATTTTGAAACCCTTAAACCACTTCAGACTTAATTTCGTTGCTCGTACTTTGGCATGTAACAGAAGTCACCGGCGAGAAATATTCTTTATTCGTAGTCTTCATCTTCTCGTGAACGGTGAAGCCTGAACGGTGATCGGTTAACGACGAGAAACTGTTTATTGGCAGAATATCTATTAAAAGGTATGTGGAAACTACTTTTCGCTTATTCAAGTCAGTTAATTTGTGCTCTGATTTAGTCCCTCTGTGAGTAAGGTCTGTAATTTTGGTTAAAGTGAACCTTAGGTTGGCTTATTTACTGTTTGAAGCCAAATCGTCGATAATCGTTTTGTTGTTGGCTTGTTCTTGGTTAGTGTACTGCTTGAACGTTGTATCTATTTTTATTTGTTTGTGTTAGTCTTGATTATGGTTTGAACCAACTCTTTTGTGTTTCATAATTCTAGCTTTTGAGTTTAGTTTTTGTCTTGTGGATACGTGCATGTGTTTTTAAAATCTAGACCACAGTCTATACGGTGTTAGAATGTATATCGCATCTTTGTAGATATAATCATGTACTATAGTATTAATCATGTAGTGTATATATTGTTTGAATGTAACTCGTATCTTCCTATATTCAATGTTGGAAAATCGCATTATGTATGTTGTTTGGATGTATCTCGTGTTTTTATGAATGCAATGTGAACAAAATCGCGTAGTATTGTTGTTCAGTTCACGGAGAACAATTAAATGGCTAATTGGCTCTTTCTGTAAGTAATGAAATTGTAACATTGAAATTAAGCATTGACATTTGTTTATTGCAAGTTGTATTATGGCCAAAGGTTCTCTTTACAGATATGGGTTAGTTAGCATACAAAATTTGCTCGAGAAAAATAATAATTACTGAACATATTGAGGCTGTGAAGCACACGCCTTTCTATACTTTTTTGAAAGCATTGTTACAGCTATGGAAGGAAGACTTGCAGGAGAAGAAGTTTAATAAGGTGATAGAGGAGATTATGAAGAGATATTTTTTTTTAAAGGAAAAGGCATTTAGAATAGAGTCATAGAAGGTGAAACTGACAACAAAAGATGTGAAAACCATTTTTGGTCTTAAACACGGAACGTAGAAAATGCCTTTGAACAAAGCAAAAGCATTCACTAGTTGATTTTTCGATGGAGCTGAGAACTAGTCTATATCGATACAAAAATATTTTTTGAGTCCAAGGTCTAGGAAAACTAGACCAACGAACCAAAAATTTGTTTCAAATGCGATGATCAAGGTAATTAAACTCTTTGTCTGTGATGTAGTTTATGGAGATTTACACTAATTTAGCAATTTTCTATTTTATTGTAGGAAGCTATAAAGAAAACAACAAATAATGGTGGGGAGGATTCCGCAAATGACGTTGCAAAGCTGTTAATACTTTTCATTTACTCAACCCTCTTTTACTCAGTATTCGGTGATATAATGGGCTGAATATTAGTCTTATATGTAGAAGACATGCTGAAAATTAACGACTATGATTGGTCTGGTGGAATTGTTGAGAAGCTTAGTAGGTCTATGAAAAAGTGTTTGAAAAGGGGCACCCAATCGCGTCATCGGATGCGTAGCTGTTTTATTTGTGAGTATGAGCCCCTACATTAAGCACACTACTCTAGCTGTTTTAATTTGAGTGACATTGGACTGTCTAGAGAGCCATCACCTACACCGTATTACATGGGTGTTATAGATGACTATGAATTACCACTACAGACGTGGTTAGAATAGCAGAAAAGTACACCGAAAAAAGGGAAACTAATACAGAGGAGAATGTTTAGTGACGGTAGCACTACAGAATCCAGTTCCAGTATTCAGACGAAGAAGACGACAGTTTACAAGAGGCGTGCTAGTTCTTTTCTATTGCACAAAGTGGAAGATAGTGAGAAGAAAAGAAGTGGAAAGTATAGGTACTCAGTGGAAAATAAACATCTTAAGATTTCGCTAGCACGAGAGAAGAGACAAGTAAGTAATTTATAAGGTTGGTTTTTTTAAAGATCATGAATTTGAAATCATTTATAGTATTATACATGTTTCATTTTCCACAAATTTAAGAACTCTAAAGAGATCTTGCAGCTTTGACTTCTAAGCTTGAAGAATAAGTTGAAAAGGATGAAGCTGTTGAGGAAGCAATTGATAAGGCTTGTGCACTGCTTTTATGATCGGTCGAAGAAGATCCACCATAAAAAGTAGTAGAGGTACCAAAAATAGTAGATGAGGTTCCTAAAACTAGGGTATGTTTTTCAAGAAAATATGGTTTCAAAATGAAATAGATTAAACACAATAAAGATGGGACAAGAGGAAATGATGTAGAGGGTTCTACAACGAAGGAAATAAAGATGTGACAGAAGGAAATGATGGAGCTGAAGATGAAGAGAACACAGTGTTTAAGAAGAATCATGATGGAGCTGAGGAGGGACCGAACAATATTAGTGTGACACAACGTGAGAGGCAGTTAAATGATAATACATTGTATATTTTAGGTGTTGATCATTCTAGGCCTGTGCTGGCGGAAAGTAAAAGAGTTGTACCAGTTGAAACGGTGGTAGATAAAGTTGAAAAAGAGGTTGAACCAACCACACATGAGGAAGGTATCGGAAAAGTTGAGAAAATAGCTGAGGTTCAATTAGAACAATATTTTGACGGAGCAATGTTTGAGCAGCATGACCGGATAGTTGAAGAATGTGTTGCGGTGAAAAGAAATAGTACGGTAGTAGTTCTGGTTGAAAAGGATGTTGAAGCAACCGCACAAGAACCAATTTTGGTGCAGCCTCATACAACATGTGAGGTGAAAGTAATTAACCAACATGACCCGATAGTGAACCAAGAAAAAGAAGATGAGAATATATCGGTGGCTTTGGTAGTAGTTAATATATTAAAGGAAGATGTAGAGGAGATAGTATGTGCAAATAGATTCCCCCTAAAGAGGTAGAATATAACAATCGAGCATAGAGAGAGACGACATGCCAACTAAGGACGTAGGAATCCAAAATTAGACAGTTGGTTTGGCCGTTAAACCTATTAGGGAGATAATAAATGGCAAGGGTGGAGGTGCTGGATTTATGGATGTGGCGAAACTAAAGGTAGTGTGGGAAGAAGAGGGTGATATGCATAGGACAAAGAGTACCACCAACATATCCAAGCTGGTCAAGGACTGTTATGAAGATGTAATTGGATCTTTAGATCATTAAGATTCAATGTTATATAATTATTTTTTTGTTATGCTTAGTCTTTAAGATGTCATACTCTTTGAGTGTTTTTAATTTGGGGATGTTGTTTTTTGTATATTTTGGATTTTCGATGGTAATGTTTTGGGTTGGAGTTTTTATTTTTCGGATGTTGTTTTTGGTGAATTATTAGGATGTTTGTGTTTTAATTTTAATGTTGTTGTTTTCATACTTATATTGGGCTATTGAAGATGTTTATTACATTTAAATTGTGCAAGTGCATCGTAAGATAATATATTTGTTTATTCAGAAATCACAATCTATCGAGTAAACCACTGCCATGTTCTATTAGATGTAAGTGTTTTTATTTTGCTGACCAAAATCGTGCGTTTATAAGTATATACCATGTAAGTCGCGCATGTGTTAGTTTAGTTTATAATCAAAATCGTGTGACCAATATGTTACCGAAAATCGTGTGTCTGCTAGTATCTACCATGCAAATCACGTAATTGTTAGTAAATAACCTTAAAATTGCACATTAGTTATTTGTACTGACAACATCGCGTGAAACAAAATAAGCCCAAAAACGTATGATTTCAAGTGTAGCTTAGAAGACTTGTTGTTCAGAAAAAAATGACAAGGACGTAGATCTAAACCACTAAAGTTAAATGTTGAATTTGATAGGTATGCATTGGAAAACCACCACCATCAAACGAAGGACTACATCTACGTATACAAGAACATAAGAATCAAGAACCAAAGATTGAACATGTATAAAAAATCGAAGGTGCTCACAAACTCCCACAAGATGCACAACCCAAGTTGGAAGCACAACGCAAAACAAAGGTAGAATTACTAACCCATACCGGAGGAGTAGAAGAAGTACAACCAGCAACTCAAGAGAAAGCTGAATGTTTTGACCTACCAACCCTAGATGATGCTTTATACTATGTACCCAATCATTTTTTGATGAAGTTGATAAGGCTGCGGCTATTCACTTTAGTGGAGGAAAAAATGTTGGTTGTAGTGGATCCAAAAATGTTTTAGAGGAGACAACTCTAATACTAAGAGGATAATTATATTATTAAACATGTAACAAATGAATTCATTTGGTTATTATGTAACCCCATGTTCTATATGTTACAGTTAGTAGAAGACAAGTATCCAAATTGGAATTTACTTACCCAAACACAACAGGGAGAAGCTAGTTACCAAGCTTGAGGAGATGAAATAACAATAACAAAGTTAATAGCAGAGACTGAATACCACAAGGTACTTATAATACAAAAAAATCAGGAAGATCCCGAAGTATGGTATTTACCACAATCAGAGTTCTCATTCAGGCTTAGCATTAATTTTAGTGAGCTAATGGAAATACCATGGGAAGGGGAGCTAGACTTTAAGGTAAACTATACAATTTGAAATAATTGGCAATGCATTTACAGCTAGTTTTTTTAAATAAATCTTCATTATTTTTAAATCATCACCCGTTATTTTGTAGATTATTGATGTCTAGATATATAAGATACTTAAAGAATCAAATTGGCAAGTACATTTCAAAGGGTTTGATAACAAGTACAATTGTAAATACATCACTATTCAAATTTTTGGGATTGCCACGGTGAGTATAATTGGTTTAAATAGTCCAAAATACTTCAACAATAATTGATTTATTGTCCATGGGTATTATAAAATCAACTTGCATTAAAAGAAGATACGTCACACATTTTTGATAAAGTATTCAAAAAAATAAGGCCCAACACGTTTATCGCGTTCATTCCGGTATCCCAGCTAACATAGAACAGAACTCACCATTGTACGTTGTTGGTAATCAACATAGATAATGGTCTTGCTAAAACTACAACCCGTTGTTTCCTGAAAGCAAATATCACTCCAGATGCATTGGCATGTAGTATAAAACGTTTTAACATAATGTTTGTTTGTAATATGTTTAGTAATTCAAGAGAATTGCTTGTTTAACTCATGAGAATCGTGTGTTTATATTTATGCATAAATTGTTATGCGCATAAGTTGTCCTAGATTAATTATATGCATAAATCCCTTGATGTGGATTGTTAGCATTTTTTACAACTTTCCTAACAATGTTTGCCTGAAAATGTTTGTATTGAACAACTGAACTATTGTATGAAGAAAAGATACATCTCACATGAGATAAATGGATACAAAGTTAAAGATGTAAGAGATATACCACAACAAAATAAAAATTCACTTGACTGTGGAGTTTTTGTTTGCGAGTAGGTTAAAAACATTATCAACAACAGGTTTGTACCTAAGGAATATAACAAAGATATGTCGGCTAAAACACGATCATAATTGTTTTATCATTTTCTAAATAATAACAACACTAATCGTCGATGGTTGGATGGTATATTGTTTTTAGGTTGTAGAATAATATTTTTGTTATAAGAATGTATTCTTATGAAATTTATATCTATTTTAGTACTTTATGGTATTTTTTTCGCAGTGTAGAACACTTATCATACGCACTTTTTAAGCCATCATGCAAGTTTTGAATTATGTGGTGTCATTTTTTTGTGGGACTAAGTTGTAGTTGTACTTAAATCAAGTTGTTTTTTTTATAATATTGCTTGCAAATCGCGAGATGGGAAAGCTGAGGTTATCTCACATGGTTGTTGTACCTAAATTGCAATGTTACTTTAGGTGCATACAAATTGATAAACTCCCACCATTTTTTACTGAAGTAAATTATCCCGCCTAAATGGACACCACTAAAGAAAGACCCACCAAAGATTGTCACCTCCTTTATATCCCTTATAAAAACCTCCAACTTATAGCTAGAATGTTTAAGAAAACCTTATACGTTTTATAAATAGGTCAAGTATTGTGAATTGGAGCGTGGATGAAGACCAACACTTGCTTCAAGCTATGAAGTATGTGAGAAAAACATTAACCGATGAACCCCAGCTTTGCGTGTCTGACCTATCTTACGTGTTGTGCAAAGAGACAACACTACTTTGGAAGTGGGAAGTTAATGATTGGATTTCAAGAGATATGATTGTGTATTTGAAGGACAACATTGCGGAGAAAGAAGATGCGTTCGCCAATCGCTCACCGATTGAGGATAATAGTGGCGGCTAATTTTGAATAATAAGTTTACCTAAATTTAATGTTTTATTGTCAATCAAGTAATATGTATTTTTGTACTTTCTTGTTCCAGTGGAAATGGTTCAGTATTGCGAAAAAATGCGTTGTTGTTTTAAACACTTGCCACTTAATTTACGTACTTGTAAATCTTGTTTAGTAAATCGGATGAATGTTTAAACACTTGCCACTTAATTTATATCACTTAAAACTGGTAGATAATATGTAAATCGTGTTCTAAGAACTAATGAAACCTTGGATAAATGAATCGTGTGATTAATAAAGCCATGAACAAATAAATCGTCGGGTAATGAACTGTAGTACAAATCGCGTCGTGGTATATTTCATTTTAATTAAAATTGCGTGATAAGAAAATGTAAGGAAAATTTAATGTAAATCACCTCATGAAAGTTTAGGCATTTGTTACTCTAATTTGAACTTAAAACGCACTATAATTAATTGGTTAAAAAGACAACAAACAATCTTTTCACAACAGTGATGGGTTTAAGTGTTAAATGTTTATGGCTTGATGAGACATAGGTAGATATATACTCATTACATTAATATCAATTACACATTTAAGTATAGATATATTTTTGAATATAAATAATAGTAGGTTGTGAAGTGATATTCTGTTAGTAACCTAAACACATGATCTCTTCGTATTATTAAAAAAACTCATTGTAGAATATGAACGGCTCCTTTCCAGACTCTTATGGTAACCCATCCTCTGATAGTGGCTTCTTCGGCGGGAGTAAAAAATTCTCTAACTACAAGCACTCTAGTACATCGGTGTACTTATCAGATGATTCCAAATATGATTACTCTTCTCGTTTTCTATAAAAAGTGAGAAATTTTGTCATTAAAAAGGTCTACTATTGGAGCATAAGCACAACAGTTAAACAACTTCAACATCGTCTTTTTAAACTCTCGGTTAGTGTGTTCAAGAAAAGCCTTCAAATTATGAATGATATGATATATACAATACGCATGAAAGCACTTTGGATAAACAACGGAAACAACATTAATAATACCAGAGTGTCGGTCGGAAATAAATGTTATATGACGATTTAACAAATGAGATTTAAGACTTTCCATAAACCATAGCTAGCTATCAGAATCTTCACTACCAAAATATTGAAAGCAACGGGGAAAATAATTGCAATATATAAATAGTTTACTGGAGTCTAACTAACTTATAAAATAAAGAATCATACGATAGGTTGTATCATAAGTCTACATAAATCCAATCATTGACTTAATAATTAAGAACATGGCTATATTGGGTAGCTAAATCACGTGTTTGGTTAAGTTTTCAATACAAATCACATGTTTACGAAGGTTCATTAATCAACATAAAATTTCATGTTTAGAATGTTTTATTGAATAACATAAAATCACGTGATTATCATGCTTTAGTAAACACCGTAAAACAAGAAGCGCAGTAACGAGAAAAAACTTACCGTTATTGCCATCATTTGCCACTGTAGATAACAAAACACCCCCATGCTTGCCGGTTAAATAAGTATCATCCATATACAAAAATGGTTGGCATGAATGAAATCCTTGAAGGCACGATCCAAATTCTATAAAGCAGCGCTCGGAGACGTTATCTAAACCAGCCTCCAAATGGAAATTACTAGTAATATCTTGACTTTTTAATCGTTTGAAATAACCATTCAGCAAGCTAAAAGAATTATTACAATCTCCAAATACCTCGCTCTTTCCATTCTCTAAAGCATTCCACGAGAGACGGTAGGACATGTCTAAACCGTAGTCTTGTCTAATAGTTAATTGTATAGTTTATCGTTATGAAACGACATGTCCTAATTGAATCATGTATGTCATTCGCTATGAAATCAGATGTCAAATCCCTACTTTTTTGTTTGGAGAAAACAAGGCTACATATATGGCTATAGTAAAATTTATTTATCATCATTAAACTGGTGCTGGAACCAATTGATGCATAAAGACGCAATTTACAACCACCTAAATCTTTGTTGACATAATAAACAATGATCTTATTAGATGTATTATGCATGATGAGAGAATAAATGACAAGAATTAGGAATATTGGGTTTTGGACCTGATGTGACTAGAGCATAAAATGCAAAGAGAGAATCTAGAAAGAGAATATATTAAAGAATTGACCACATACCAAGAATAAAGGGGCTCCATTTATAGTGGGGAAGGTAGGACCCATTTAAGTCGTTGGTAGTCTTTTATTATTTCACAATTAGTCCTTTACAAACTACTCTATTTACACATTGTCTTCTAACATATCATAAATACGATAACGGGCATTTTCCCTTCTTATATTTACAATCGACTCCTTTTCTGTTGGAATCAACGAATTACTTCCTTATCAGTAGCCCCCGGTCTTCAAGAATATCAGGAATGAAGACTTATAAATAAATCATTTCGATACGCCTCTGACGACTGCCTTGGTAACAAGAGGCCCACACTGCCTCGGTATCAAATGACCACATTGCCTTGGTATCTGCACGACTTAAGGAAGTGTCCCATGACCATCCACTTTCTCCTGAATGATGACCGACCCCCTTTGTTTGTCATTAAAGCTTCGAGCACGGCCACAAATATTCCCCGATGAGAAAAGAACTTATTATGAGTCCATCTAAGAAGACCGAGCGCACAGAGCCCATCTAGCATGCCCAAACGGGTAGCATGGGCTTGGAAGGAAAACCGGGTCCACGGAGCCCATCTAGCATGCCTATCTAGCATGCCCATCCGAACTAATCGGTGCAGACCTACGATGCTAGCCTGACTAGCGCCTATGGCGTGCTATGTTGGGCTAACCCTACACGTGTCATCTCCTTACTCGAAGCACGCTCGTCTGTGCACATCTCTCCAAAATACTCTTCACCTTCCCGCTGCTTTTCGTCGTTTGGACTCTCCCATGTGTAAAGTAGTTAAGGCAAGCATGTACCCCTTTGGGCGTTGCCTGAAGGGATCTCGACCGTCGGAACTTGGAGATCGAGCGCGCCCGTCAATAGAGGGAGGAAGAGTCAAAGCTTGCTCGCATCGGTAGTAGTTCTAGCTTTATAGAGCCTCTTTCTCAGTCGGTCGATCCTCCAGCGGCCGACTCCCCTAAACCCGATGCTCTCCAATCAGAAGATGCGAAAGAGCCAGAAGCAGCTGTCTTAGCTGTTGGGGAAAGTGTTGCTGCTGTTGGAAACGTCATTGTTCCTCCCGAAGAACCTCTTCCAGCGGAGGTCGAAGCCGTCATAACCACTACTTATCATCGGCTGTTGCCAAGGGACAATATTATTTCCCTCTTTGAAGGAAAATATCTCTACTCCTCTGCCACGGAACAGGCAGAGCTTCTGATCCGGTGGGGGATCCCGGAGTGCATCACCGTACGATTCCCTGTTCCTGGTGAGACGCCCGTGCACGTTCAGTCACGGGAGATTGTCATTTTCACAGAGCTCTTCAACTGGGGCCTTAGGTGTCCTCTGGATCCTGAGATCGTTCTGTACTTTAAGACCCTTAGCATCTGCCCCTCACATCTAACGCCCAACGCGTGGTATACGCTGATGTCCTGCATAATGGCTTCTCGCCTATCGGGTCGGGTTATCCCGATGACTGAGTACATTGCCATGTCCGGGCTCTCGAAGTCTCCCAAATCACCCTTCTTCTATTCTTCCCTGGCCAACACTTGGAAGATTGTAAACGAATTCCTCGAAGGCGACAAGGGTTGGAAGCATCGGTTTGTCTTCCTTAGTGGCTGTTGGGAAAACGGACATGGGTTCCCGATGGTAATCATTTTACGTTTTTTTACGAAATGATCGATCCTTTGTGCAGTGTTAAAGGAGTTCATCCGGGAGCTGAAGAAGAGCCACTTTAAGGCTGGCAAAGTGACCTTTTAAATTTTAAAGGACTTTTCCAGGAAGAACTGGGGTCAGGCGTTCCACCGCGCCTTCAAGAACACAAATCTGATCATGAGCAACCTCTGGTGTTGCTCTGCTGAACCGCTCACCTTGGAGCAGCTGCGCCAACCACCCAGCTTGGTGGATTTGGTTGCAAAGACGGATGCGCCCGACACACACATGTTCTTTCCCAACTGCAATAAGGCGCCGAGCAAACACTCCAAGTCGGACGAGGATGCCGAGCAGGCGAATGCCGAGGCATCGGAGGTCGACGCGGTGGGACAAAGGGATGAAACAACTGCTGAGGATGAAGCAGCCCATCGGTCTGAGGAGCTGACCAAGAAACGGAAGGAAAAGGCTGAGGCCGATGGTGTTCAAGCCAAAAAATCAAAACGCTCCAAGGGGAGTGGTCCCGCCGATGCTCCCGCTCTCGTCGATGATGCGACCATCCCGATGCTACCCGAACAATATGAAGAGGTCAAAGGTGGGGATGTGGCCGCTCCCGCAGCGGTATCTTCTGAGAGAACGCCGATAATGGTGACCCCTGACGAAGATGAGGCTGGTTCCTCAAAGGCAACCAAAGCTGTTGGGGCGTCATCAAGTGGCATTAAGCTGCCCGTGCTGTCAGTTCCTGGGAGCCCTTATACCTTCCCTTTACGGGTAACTGATGGGCTGTCCTTGTCTTTGTACAATATGATCGTTCCTCTGGTGATGAAAGAGAGGCGTGCAGGGGAGCTAAGCCAGAAGCTGACGGATGCGGAAGGGAAGATTGACGCGCTTGAAGAGGAGGTGAAAAAGGGAGAGGCAGCAAAAGGACTCTTAGAGGAGAGACTGAAAAAGGTTGAGAAAACCTTGGAGCAGGTCAGAAAAGACCGCGATGGCCGATCCGGGCAATTGGCCGTCTCGAAAACTCAGAGTCGTTTCTTTCGTTATTCTGCGACAAATAAAATGAAAGAGATTGTCGATCTTAAAAATGTCAACACTCTATTTGCTGATAAGTATAAAAAATGGACGGACAAAGAGACTGTCGAGGCTAAAGCTGCTTATGTGCTGACTTTTCACAACCGTTTCCCCCATCTTCCCCTTGGGTCCATGTGGTTAGATGTTCCCGAGGAAGATCGCCCATCCGATGTGGTCTGCGAGGATGAAGAATCAGATGACACGGAGACTGAGCCTGAGAATGAGGACGCTTAAACCTCTTCTTTTTTATCGAAATGTTGTAACCTATGGTTCTGTAGAACCCTTTGTTTTGTAACCGACCCATGTTAAATGTTTAAGTTTTCCCATAATCTTGAATTTTTCTCCAATATGCTTTGTAATTCGATATCTGGTCGGGCATGATTGTTTTCATTGGTAAGAGATTTCCAGAGCCAAAAATAATGTGCTGTTGATCAACGGTTAATTAAAAAATTTCCATAGGGTCAGGAATAAAATGTAGATCAGTTAAACATTAAAAAAACCTATTAAGGTTCTGTGGATCAATGTTTAATTGAAAATTTTCCCGTAGGGTCGGGAATAAAATGTAGATCAGTTAATCACTGAAAAACCTATTAAGGTTCTGTTGATCAATGTTTAATATAAAATTTTCCCGTAGGGTCGGGAATAAAATGTAGATCATTTAAGCACTGAAAAACCTATTAAGGTTCCCTTGATCAATGTTTAATTGAAAATTTTCTCGTAGGGTCGGGAATAAAATGTAGATCAGTTAAACACTGAAAAACATTTTAAGGTTCGGTTGATCAATGATTAATTGAAAATTTTCCCGTAGGGTCGGGAATAAAATATAGATCAGTTAAACACTGAAAAACCGGTTAAGGTTCTGCTTGACCAATTAAGATCGCCAAGAGTAGTCTATTAACTCGTCAGCCGATTGACTCCCTTTTAATGCTACCGAATTTTTAGAGGCAAAACATTGTATTAAAAATGTCGGTTGCTATGGACGCCTCATTATAATCTTCTCGCGCCACCGAGGTAGGAAAGAGTACATCCCCGACCAAAGGTTCTTACCTAAACAATGATTACAAAGAATTTATAAAAACTACTCTAAGTATAGCTTCAAATGTTCAATGTTGCACGGGAGCCTTAATAAACGTCTGTGCTTATCCCACAATCGATACGTCCCATTTTTAATTCTTTCCACGACTTTATACGGTCCTTCCCAGTTTTGGGCGAGTTTGCCGAGACTTTTATCTTTGGTATGCAGAAAAACTCTTCTCAAAATCATATCCCCGACTTTGAACTCTCGCCAACGTACTTTTGATGCATACCGACTCCTCATTAAAGTCTGATAATACAAAGAATTCAGTTGAGCTCGGCTTCTTTTTTCTTCTATCAGGTCTAGAGCTAGTCGTCGGCCATCCTTGTTTTTATCCGCATCATAACTCCCGATCCTAAAGGATGAGAAGATTGACTCTGCTGGGGTGACAACATCCATTACATAAACCAAGGCATAAGGTGATTCTTTAGTCGTCGTTCGAGGTGTAGTTCAATAAGCCCACAATACTTCTTGCAAGTGATCCGACCATTTGCCAGCTTTTCCTTCTAGGTTCTTTTTGAGCCCGTCCAAAATGGTTCGGTTCGTGACTTCAACTTGCTCATTCTCCTGGGGATGGAACGGGGCCGAAAAACATTGCCTAATCCTATGGGCCGTACAAAAAGATTTCATCTCGCTGCTGTCAAACTGAGGTCCGTTGTCCATGGTGAGCTTCTGAGGTACCCCGAACCTACAGCAGATGTTCGACCAAATAAATTTGATGATATCCTTAGTTCTCGTTCCCGATAGTGGCTCAGCTTCTACCCATTTAAAAAAGTAGTCTACAACCACCACAATCGTCTGTCTACCACCAGAAGCCATCGGTAACGGTCCCACTAAATTGATTCCCCATCGGTCAAAAGGCAGGCCTTCAAATATCGATTCTAAAGGAGCCGCGAGCATATTGATCGCATTTGCGAACCTTTGACAGGTGTCGCACGTTTTCACTATCTGCTGAGCGTCGGCAGTTATCGTTGGCCTGTTAAAATCGGCGAGAAAAATTCTTCTTATTAGTGCTTTGTAACCGCAGTGAGCTGCGCCTTCTCCGTCGTGTAATTCAGATACAATTATATGTGATTCATTTGCCCCCAAGCATCTCAGCAAAGGCCTGCTGAAAGATTTTTTTGTATAGTATATCTCCCAGCAGAATGTAGCCTCAGGTCTTGTTTCGCATCTTCCAAGCTACGATACTGTCCTTTGGTAGTAGTTCTTCGCCCAGGAAAGCCATAATATCCCTTCTCCAGTCTGATATCGTTACCGAGGATATCTGACAAGCGATTTCTGGTCGAGTTTCCAGCTCTGCCCTCTTTATGATCGACGGGTTTTCTTGTTCGGTTACCCAGGGGGAAATGCTTGAACAGGATGCCGACGCTAGGGAGTCATCAATAACATTTTTGGTCCTGGGGATGTGCTCATAAGTTACTTTGGCAAATGATGCGGCTAACACTTGTAATGATGCTAAGCATTGAACCAGGTGCTCTTTCCTAGCTTTCGAAGCTCCCGAGGCCTGATTAATCAAAAGTTGAGAATCACTAACAAGACGTATGTGCTTAGCCCCGCACACCTACGCTAATCTCAAACCGGCCAGGGCCGCCTCATATTCAGCTTCGTTTTTAGAAGTGGTGAAACCAAATCGTATTTCCATATGCATACTTATGCCCGTAGGGGTGATTAGTTGTACGCTCGTACCGCATCCATTGATGTTCGACCCACCATCAGTTCGAATAACCCACTCAACTAGCTTGTCTTTTTCGGGCGGCTCCTCTTGGTCTGGTCGGTCAGAGTGAAATTCGACTATAAAATCAGCCAGGGCATGACCTTTGATGCATGTTCTTGGTTCAAAATTGATATCAAAATCACCTAGCTCGACCGACCATTTAGAAATTCTAGCTGACATGTCCGGTCGCTGAAGAACATACTTGAGCGGAAAAAACGTTCGAACGACAATAAGGTGGGCCTGAAAATATGGTCGAATTTTTCACGCTGCGGTCACTAAGGCCAGAGCCATTTTTTCCAGCCTCAAATACCGTGTCTCCACATCCAATAGGCTTTTGCTCACGAAGTATACCACTTCGGGCACCGTTCCCGATTTACTGATCAATGCCGCACTTACTGCAAAATCTGAAACCGTTTTGTAAAGAAAATGAGTATCCCCTGTCAAGGGATTCGTTAGTAGGTTCGGGGACGATAAATAAGTTTTGATCCCTAAAAAGGCCTTATCACAAGATGGCGTCCAAACAAAAGACTTAGCGTTTCTCAAGACATGAAAAAAGAGAGCGCACTTGTCAGATGAACGAGAAATAAATCGATTCAGAGCCGCCAAGCGCTCGCTTAATATCTGAACCTCGTTGACATTCCTGGGTGGAGTCATGTCGGTTAGAGCTTAAAATTGGATCGGGTCTGCCTTGATTCCCTTTTTGCTGCCAAAGAACCCCAGGAACTTGCCCGACCTAACCCCAAAAGAACATATCTCCGGGTTTAACTTGAGATTTATACTCCTTAGACTGTCAAAAGTCTCCCTCAAATCAGCTAGATGGTCTTCATCCGTGCCACTTTTCACAAGCATGTCATCGATGTAAACTTCCATATTTCTCCCTATCTGGCAGTCAAAAGTCTTGTTCACCAACCTTTGGTAAGTCGCCCCTGCATTTTTTAACCCAAATGGCATAACCTTATAACAATACAGGCCTCGGCCCGTGACAAATGTCGTGCTTTCCTGATCCACTGGGTGCAACTTAATTTGATTGTAGCCCACATAGGCATCCATAAAAGATAGTAGTCTGTTTCCCAACGTCGAATCCACCAGCTGGTCAATTTTCGTCATCGGGAAGGGGTCTTTTGGGCACGCTTGATTAAGGTAGGTAAAGTCTACGCACATCCTCCACTTGCCGTTTTCTTTCTAACCAGGATGGGATTGGACGTCCAAAGCGGGTAACTGGATTCCTTGATGTGACCGACGCTGAGCATTCTCTCAATCTCTCTCAGAATAATCTTTTTCTTTTCCGGTGAAAAAGCCCAACGCTTTTGTGAGACAAGTCTCACGTTCTCATTGATAGTCAGTTTGTGAATTACATGGTCTTCTGGGATTCCGGTAATGTCCTTCAAGCACCATGCAAACAAATTCAAATTTTCCTGCAGCAATAGGATCAACTGTCTCTTGAAGCCTGGTGATAAGTTAGATCCTATCTGCAAAACCCTTCCTTCGGTAACCTGGTGTTTTTCACATTCTTCATCGCTGGTAAAAAAACTGGGAGCTTCCCTGGGATCGTCGACAGGTAGCGACCCCAAATGAAGTCTCGCTAACTGCTAATCTCGTACTTGCTCAATCTCTTGGTCCCTTTTTGGCGCTAAAGCCGCCCGGTAGCATTCTTTTGCCGCTTTTTGGCTACTTCGCACCACCCCTATGTTATTCCCGAACACGTATTTCAAACATTGATGGATTGTAGAGTTACCGCGTGCATTCGTGACAGCCACGACCTGCCAAAGATCGCATTATAGGAGGTCGGTGCATCTACCACGACATATAAAACAATGACCTCTTTCTTGAAAGGCCCGCGACCCATCTGAACAATGCCTTCGAACTCGCCAATCACTTCTGCTGCCAATCCTGTGAACCCGACGATAGTTCGGTCCGAACGCGTAATCACTGGGGGTGTCCTGAACTTGGAAAATGTTGATGCAAAGATTATGTTTGTTGAGCGTCCGGTGTCTACAAGGATGCGTCAGACTTCTTCCCCCGCAATGGCCGCCCCGATGACAACGGCGTCTTTGTGAGGACCGGCTATGTCTCGCATGCCACCGTCGTCAAAATAAAAAATCGGTGACGGGATGCCTTTTGAGTCGGGATAAGACCGAGCTTCCAAATGAGTTGCTAAGTTCACAATATGTCGCTTTCGGGAAGAATGCGTGATCTCTACCATCGAATCACCCCCAAAAATAGTCAATGATTTAAAAAATTGACAGAGGTTGCTCACATTTCCTTTGATTTCCGCAACTTCTTCTTCAATGACCCCGATGAGGTTACGACTGACATCGGGATCAAGATACTCAGTGGAGACGTCAAATTGGTCGATCAATTCGGAGATTGCCATGGTTGTCTCTGGCTTCTGCACCGTCACGATTTCTTTTAAAGTTGTGCCCTGCTGCGCTTTCTTTTTCACATACTCGAGTAGGTTTCTGTGTTCTATCAGCATATGTATTTCCTTTTTGAGAGCGATACAATCCTTGGTATCATGTCCCACGTCTTCATGGTATCGGCAGTATCGGTTGTTCTTATTTTCCCGAGGTGTTGGTATGGGGAAAGGTCTCCGATACATCGCACTTTTCTTAGTCTTTTCAAAGATGGTGGACACGAATTCTGTTAGATCAACAAAGTAAGCATGTCGGATCCATTTATTGGACATTGGTCGTGAAACCACCTGGTTGGTCTGTTTTGTCTTTTGGCCCTGGGATGCCAGAGGCTTGATTGGTATGGACTGGGTCGGTGGTATTGCGTTGATTGGCTGGATTTGCGGGGCATAACTAGATTGAGTACCCTGTTTTATAACGACCGATGCTTGTGCACTATGCTGAATTTGCGCTGCCAACTCGGACGCCTCGGTTTCTTCTATCAATATTTGCTTTTCCACCTGAGCTAGAAGGGCGGAAAAGGTGAAAGCTTGTTTCTTAGTGACTGCTTGCTTCATCGGTCCTGGGAGCAGCCCTAAACGATATGCTGGCAGAGCCACGTTCTCTTCGCAGTGATCAAGGTCGGTCTTCGCATCGATAAAGCGTCTGGTGTAATCCCCGAGGCTTTCCCCCAACCTTTGTTTACAGTTAACGATCGTATCACCATTGGCCCGGAAACTTTTGCTTCCCACAAATTGCTGTTGGAACATCACCCAGAACATTCCAAAATTTTTATACAACCCTGTGGCAGCCGGTTGTACCACTTAGATGCCCGATCCTTGAAAGTCATCGAGAAAGCTCGGCATAATAACTTATCGTCATTATCGAAACTCAACATAATTTTTTTGAAAGCTTCTAAATGGTTGTCCAGATCTTTTTTACCATCGTACTTTTCCAATTTAGAAACGTAAAACCTCTTCGGGAGATGTCCCGACAATATTTCATCGGACAATGGTGAAACTCTCCAATTCATTCTGAATCCGAAAGAACCGCCACCGAGCCCCTCGGTCTGAACTCTATACAGTCCGTCGTTTCCCGGGTTGATGAACTGGCTAGTGACCCTCTACCTGTGGGTCTGGCTATTCGACGGTTGCCACTGAACCTGGGGTAGGACTATCCGCTCCTCTCTTCTGCCCGTTATCATCTCTTATTTGTCAAGTGAAACTGTCGTTCGTTTCTCGGTGCTACATTTCTTGAACTTGGGTGAGTCAGAACGTGGTGCCCTATTACATCGGGAATTTCTCTTTTGTGCGCGCTTGTTTAGTCTTTCTTGCGTCGGTATTCTCTGCCTGACGAATCGTCCGAAGTATAATAAGCAGAAATACCTCGGTCATCCTTTTGGTATCGCTTAGCTTTTCCATCCCGCTCCCTGTCTCGGTGGGGCTCTCGATAATACCGAACAGGTCGGGCATCGATATGGTTGTCTACACTTGGATAGCCTTCTCCACGGTTATCTACGATCGGCTCTTTTCCTTCGCATTCCCGAACTCTTTTGTCATCTAGAGCCTGCTCCTTTTCAGCGTTGAGTTTGGCGATGTCTTCCATTAACTGTCTCCTGGTCATGATAAGAGTTGATCGCTTATCCCGACCCTGCGCGTAATACTCCCGACCCGACCCTTCCTTGCCCTCAGATAGCGAAATGGCTCGGGCCACCTCTCTCCCGACCCTCTCCCCAGTTGCTTCGACACTCATTCTTTAAGATTAAATCGCGATTTTCAAAGAAAAAGTTTTCTTTTTGGTATCACGTGTTCCCACAGATGGCGCCAATGATGAGAGAATAAATGACAAGAATGAGGAATCTTGGGTTTTGGACCTGATGTGACTAGAGCATAAAATGTAGAGAGAGAATCTAGAAAGAGAATATATTAAATTATTGACCACCTACCAAGAATAAATGGGTTCCCTTTTATAGTGGGGAAGGTGGGACCCATTTAAGTCCTTGGTAGTCTTTAATTATTTCACAATTAGTTCTTTACAAACTACTCTATTTACACATTGTCTTCTAACAACTCATAAATACGATAACGGACATTTTTCCCTTCTCATATTTACAATCGAATCCTATTCTGTTGGAATCAGCGAATTACTTTCTTATCAATGCATATAATTGAAAGCAAAACCACACTATAATGCATATCGACATAAGGATAAACTTAGACCTGCAGCACCATCAGCAAACGTCTGGCCAACACCTGTGATAGGATCGACCTAACCAGTATTAGCAAGATGTCTTTTTTTATGTTTCAAATTTAGTAAACCATTAATATTCTCACCACTAGTTAGTTGATTATGATTGGGTTCTCCCAAACTTAAGCTAGGTTGTTTACGCTTTTCTACCGACCCTATATCAAATAGTTCTTCTTCTATAATAAAGCTAAGGCTTTTCAGACGCTTCACATCAAGATATACAACTAAACCCATAAAATGAGTCTCATTATTAAACACACAGTTGTTCTAATGACCGCATGAGTAGGTCATAGTATAGTTACACGTAATAAGATCATCCCATTTACTTTCAACGTAATATTCAATAGTATGAAAGTGATCAAACTCGGTCAAAGAAACAATTGCAGTATGGTGGCCAAATTTGAATATACACACTTTTTGTTTAAATATCTATTGCACTACAACAGTGTAAACAAATTTGATTAAAGAACAATGAGATTTATTCAACTCGTATATATGAATGTCGAGCCATGAATTATATATTAAAAATGTGCTTCCAATTTACACATGAATCACAATATGTATGTTGCAATGATAAACCTAGATAAACTATTCATACGTATGAAGTTTACATTAAAATCGCGGGGTAGGTTTACACTAAAATCGCTTAACCTGGAATATGTAAATCGTGTTAACGCATACGGCACTACAAAACCTAAAATAAGTATATATTAAAATCGTGACACCAATGTGCTCACAAAACGCATCCTCAACATCAACACACGATCCTCAACCTGAAATCTAAACCTTATAAACCAGCACCGATCGTAAAGTATGAAATCAACTATATATAAGTAAGAAATTAACTAACAAAAACCTATACACAATATCACCTATAAACTATATAATTGGAATTTGTTAGGGTGAGAGTAGTTTGGAGTCAAATAGTAAGACATAAGGAAGCTCGTTCCTTAAATTTAAATGTTTGAATTTTTTACCAAAAAATGAGTTAAAAAAATAATAAATATAGAATTAATACATTATTGAATATTGGAAAGGAATTAATTTGATGAGGAGCGTTGGCATAGAAAATAGTCCAGATTGTAAATGACAATATAGTTATTGAGTTTGTAGTCACTGTAACATTTCCTTTGAATAAATAAGAGTTTTGGTATCAAAAGGTATGGACATTGATTAATAGATACTTAATTTATTTTAGTTAGAAATCTCTCATCATAAAAATATTTACATTAACTAAACTATTTTGAAAAAACAAAATCAAATATATTATTATTTAAAACAAAATAAATTGTAATTTTTAAACATAAAAATGTCGTAATAAAATAAATAAAAGGGTCAGGCTAGAAATGTTACACATTTTGATAGATCTCTCACCCTACTCCCTTATTTTTTGAAACTGAAAGTTGAAATTCCTAAATTGCCCTTCCTCTCTCTAGATTTTGACATTTATGCCATTTTGTCTCCAAATCGGCCGAAACACTTAATCAATCCGATATTACACTAGATCTACAAGCTTTGTAGTAACATCTACTAATCTAAACCCATTAATTCGAAGAAATTAGCTTTTTTTCGACTAAACCCATAAAACCCAATTCGAAAAATCTTAAATCGGAGTATCTATGGACAACGAAGAGATGGGCATTTCTCTGGAAGACTTACTGAAGGAGGAGGAAGCTTACCGGATGGAGGTAAGGACCGAAATTAACGTTTTTTAATTTCAGGGGTGTCGCACGCTGTTCGTGCGATGAACAGCAGTGTCATCGCACGAACAGCGCGCGACCGTCGCAGGCCCAAAATGCGACGGTGCTAGCAGACCGTCTCATTTTGGGCCTGCGACGCTAGGCAAAATTTATGGCCCATTTTTTTGGCCAGAGAGCCTCTGTCGCAGGCCCAAAATGAGACGCTCTTTTGTATCCGTCTCATTTTGGGCCTGCGACGGGTATTGAAACATGTCTCATTTTGGGCCTGCTACTGCAACTTGTATATATAAACTCATACTTTTTGATTGTATATTTTGCAGGAGGAACCTGCCCAGCCTCCATTTATGGATGCCGATTACAGTAAAATATTCACCACGGATAGATTATTCACTAAGGACGAATTAGATGCTTTCGTGGAGATTGAATCAAAGAAGATCAAGTTTGTCACAATAAGAAAACTCTACGATAGTGGGAAATGGGGAAGGACTCCTAGGTTAGAGTACGTTTGCGAGCGATACGGTGTATACGTATCAAAGGCAAAGCCGGACACTTTGAAAAAAAGGAAGACATCGACGAAGAAATGTAATTGTCCGTTTGCGCTAAAAGGTCATCCGATCGACGTACTAGCCATGAAATGGCGTTTGGAGGTGATAAACGGTACTCACAATCATGAACCCTACGTTCGCCTAGACGGTCATTCCCGCGCTTGTAGGCTAAAACTTGACGAAGAGGAACTAGTTCGTAGTTTGTCTCACCTAGGTTCGCGCCCTAGGGAGATATATAGTGGTTTGAAGCACCAATATCCCGAAAACATTTCGAACATGCGTGCAATCTACAATGTCCGCCAAAAACATCGGGACGCTGAACACGGGGGACAAACCCAAATGCAATATCTATTGACGAAGTTGAAGGAGAATGGATACTCGACGTGGGAGCGTTTGAAAGATGATACAAAGGTGATCACTGACTTTTTCTTCGCACATCCTACTAGCATAGACTTATTACGTACATTCCCGAACGTGTTATTCATGGATTGTACGTACAAGACTACTAGGTATAAGATGCCGTTGTTAGAGGTTGTCGGTTTTACGTCCACTTCCATCACATTTACCGTTGCGTACGTGTTTATGAGCGGAGAGAAGATTGGAAACTACGTATGGGCTCTGGAAACTCTTCGTGGTTTGATGATGGATAGCGTGTGCGCATTTCCATCCATCATTGTTACCGATCGGGAGTTAGCTCTCATGCGTGCGGTTGATAGAATTTTTCCCGGAACACACCATTTGTTATGCACGTGGCACATTAGTAAGAACATCCTTGGGGCGGTTCGGAAGATATTGCACGATGATGTGGTAGCGAAACAATTTGTTGAATTTTACAGTTACGCTGCGGAGGCGAACACGTTTGAGAGTTACCAAAAGAACCTCGATACACTTAAGGAGATGTTCGCATCTAAACCGGAGTGCTTTGCGTACGTCATGGACTCGTGGATAACAAAATATGCTGACAAGTTCCTTGCGTACAAAACGAACACGATTAAGCATTATGGCCAAACAACTACAAACAGGTTAGTCCTTCTATCCTACTTTTCGTTGAGTTATTTTATTAAAGTTCAAGTATGTTGATAATTTATTACTTGTACTATGTAGGGCGGAGGGTGCACACTCGTCCCTAAAAAAATATCTTGGGACAAATCAATGCAACTTTGAGACTTTTTGGGAAAAAGTTCATAACTTGTTAACGAAGCAGCATGCGGGTATCGTCGAATCATTCGAGCGAAGTAAGTTTAGATCAATTCCCGGCTTCGATGGTGTTTTGACCAAAAATCTTAAAGGTCATGTGTCACATGCGGGGCTAAAGATACTGACGGTTGCTATTGTACGTGCTCGGAATATAGGAGTAGATCGGGTGGCATGTGGAGGTTGTTTCCTTAGGAAAACTCATGGTTTACCTTGTGCATGTGAAATTGCCTTTATAGCTAGAGAAGGTAGGTGCATCCCTTTAGAAGATGTGGATATTTTTTGGAAAAGATTAGATATTGTGCACAGGGATCCTACCTCTCGCGAAGAGGAATTGCAAAAAAAGATTTCCTTAATTGACAACTCCATTCGTAGTTTCCGCCCCGACCAACAAGACCACATTATCAATAAAGTAATGCAAATTTTGATGCCTGAGACAAGTCATATTCAAGATCCTAAAGAAGCAGTTAGAGCTAAGGGTAGACCAAAGGGAGGCGTTCATAAATCGACTAAACGGAACCCTAGTTCGTGGGAATATCCCATTGAACAAACCGCTAGTGCTAGTACTCCGGCTAACTCGGTAGGTAGTACACCCGTAAACACGTTAGGGAGCACGGCCGCATCCAAAGTGGCTCCCATCGTTCCACCCAAACCTCCATTAGCAAAAAAGAAGGTTGGAAGGCCTAAAAAAATTGTTAAGGATGGGAAGTTAACATTGTATCCGGATTGCATCCCGACCTTTCTACACACTTACATTTCAAAGTTAGTTGACGTTCTTCCGGACGGACAATGCGGATATCGTTCCGTAGCGCATTCAATATACAACGACGAAGATAGATGGGCTGATGTTAGACGCGAGTTGTTGAAGGAGTTGCGGGACAACCGTGCATGTTGGTTGGATGTATATGGTTCGGAGAAGGTGTTTGACGATTTGATACAAAGATTAGATTACTTCAAGCCGAATCCTAGTAGCCACTATTGGATGACATTTCCGGACATTGGACTGGTCATCGCGACAAGGTATCAATGCATGGTATACCATGTATCGCTCGCAGCCTCGTTAACGTATCTACCAATACGTGGAAAGCCACCCGTCAACAATTCGACGATCATAGAAGTTGGGATAGCTTTCGTGCATGGATGTCACTTTGTTAATGTAAGTCTATTTCGTTTCCAATCAAAATTTCTTACGCTATCACTACTAATGCATTCGTTTACGCAATTTCCTTGTAGATTACTACTCCACCCGATGGACCGTTGCCTCCATTATACCCGTGTTGGGCCGCTTACGCAACCGAAGAAGCGAATCAATGGGCGCATCCATACTACCGGCGGTTGAACAAATTTACACAGATAATGCCCGCAAGGAAAATCAACTTGAACGAAAAACCCCATGTCACAGATTTGACTAGAGACGAGGACGTTTCAAATGTTTGAAATGTTTTCGTGCAACATTTGTAGTTTTAGTTTATTAGTTTTCCTAACATCTACTGTAACATATGTAACTGTAACATATGTAATTTTGATGTACTTTTGATGTACTTTTCATGTAATTTTGAAGTACGATGATGTACTTTTGATGTAATTTTGATGTAATTTTGATATAATATAGTTCACGGTGTTTTTGGAAGTTACACAAATGAGTTTGATATAATATAGAAACACATATCATTTTTGGGCATGGTCGCAAATTGGGCCTGCGACGGTAGCCCAAAAAAATGGCCCATTATTTTGGACAGAAGGCTAGTGTCGCAGGCCCAAAATGCGACGCCTTTTGGGCCTCGTCGCAAATTGGGCCTGCGACGTGAGACCAAAAAATTGGCCCATTAACTTGGACAGAAGGCTTGTGTCGCAGGCCCAAAATGAGACGCCCTTTGGGCCTCGTCTCATTTTGGGCCTGCGACGAGAGGAAAGATTTTGGGCTCAGTTTTTGAGACAGAAAATAGGCCTGCTTTATCATTTTGGACATTTGTTTGGAATATAATACCAGTATATGGGAGACAACAACAAGTACATTTTGAAGAAGTTCAGGAAAACAACTAGTACATTATGAAGAAATAGAAGAAAACAACAAGTACACTTGAAGTGGTTGCAAGAAGAGGAAATCATTAAGTTATGACTTTTAACTTAACGAAACATACGAAAATAATTAAACACGGAAATGGCAACAACCAAATGCTCAATCATCGAAGTCGTATCCCAAGTTGTCGTCAGAATGAACCCCTTCCTCCCTTTCCGCAATCCTATCCTGAAGATACGCAACCATATCCCTACTGATGTAGTCTACCACTGTCATGTTGAAGACGGCGGCCGCTTCTTGCTTAATTTTATACGGCTGAAACAACAAACGCTGGAGCGGTTGGCAAAAAATATACCTCCGCTTGATTTGGTCACGGTTGCGCACGAGGAGCCCTTCTGTTTGTAAACGGCCATAACCGTAGTACATCTTACAAAGCACCCGATCAAAAAAAGCATCACTAGTATCTTCCCCCATCTCTCGGCGGGTAAGTCTTGCCGCCAAGAGCAAATGGTAGTCTTCATGGGGAGTAAACTCCATTTGTTGAACTTTCTAAGTTTGAGAATATGATATGAATGTAATCGGACTTGTAGTCCCTTTATATAGTGAAGACAATTTAGGTGGGACTTTATTTTAGAGAATGAGAGGGAGTTTAGAATTCCTAAAATGAGAGGGAGTTTTTGAATTTTGAAAATGAGAGGGAGTTTAGAATGTGAGCGGGATTTTTTGAATTTCCAAGAACGAGAGGGAGTTTTTGAATTTTGGAAATGAGAGGGAGTTTTGATATTTTAAAATGAGCGGGATTATTAGAATGTTCGAGAACGAGAGAGATTTTTTGAATTTTGAAAATGAGAGGGAGTTTTCGGGTCCATCTATAAATAGACGCTTCATGCACATTGAAACTTCATCATTAGTTGATAAATCTAGTTGAAAAATGGGTTCATGGACTGAGTTGGAAGATCAGTATCTGATGATGGCATCAGTTGAAGTTGGTAATATGCACATTCCAGAGGGTGGTAAAAGGTACTGCGAGGCATTAGTATGCCAGATGTACTTCCTGTGCGGAAGGGATGGTGTTCAGCCGCCTTACATTTCAAGGTGTGTTGATGAAGTGCGAGCTAGGTGGTCGGTCTTGGTCAAAACTCGTCGACATCTAGTTTCTGACCTCAACGAATTGGAACGTCGTATTGCGGGTAACCGGTTCAACTGTCAAGCGACGGATTATATAACAGAGGGCCAGCTGGATGAGGTCCGCTTTGACATTTATGACATCCAGATACAGCAAATCCGTGACTACAAAGATGCGAAAGAAGAAAGGAGGTTGATGAAATGGAACTGGCCTGATAGATAATTTTGCGTGTGTATTTCTGTTTGAGTGTGAGTTTCAATTTAAGTATGAGTTTGTATTTCTGTTTGAGTGTGAGTTTCAATTTAAGTATGAGTTTGTATTTCTGTTTGAGTGTGAGTTTCATTTTAAGTATGAGTGTGTATTTCTGTTTGAGTGTGAGTTTCATTTTAAGTATGAGTGTGTATTTCTGTTTGAGTGTGAGTTTCATTTGAAGTATGAGTGTGTATTTCTGTTTCATTATAATTTTGAGTGTGTATATCATTCAAAGTAATCAAACCGATTAAAATAAATTAAAAGCAGTCATACAATAAATTAAAATACAAAAATTAAAAGCAGTCATACAATTAACCCATTACAAAAATTAAAAGCATTCATAGAATTAACCGATTACAAAAATTAAAAGCAGCCATACAATTTACCGATTACCAAAATATAGTGTTGATGTCCAAAAAGCTAACAAAGTTTTTCTGAGAATAATAATCAATGCCGTCGGTACCTCTCGGCGATCCTACACATCATGAGGGCGGACTCTAGAAGATCAGGGTGATCCAAAGTAGGTAGCGTAGGAGCAAACGCAGCAATCTGCTCGTATCCTGAATAAACAACACCACCCTCCGGCTCCACCCGAGGACCTCTCTCCGGCGCAGGACGACTGACGATGTACCATAGCCTTTTCCTCGCCCAAATGTAGTACATCGGGTCAGCACTCGGTCCACTACCACGGTACTCTGTGCTAAAAGGAGTGAACACGTGGCTTTCCCAATTCTGCCACAAGTGATCGTCCCACTTTAAGTCTGTGACCCACTTCTTCCCTACTTTTTTCGACTTAGGAGGGCGTATATCCTTAGGAATCAGCTGTACATACCCCATCTGTCGAATGACACGGTCTGGGTAGTACGCCGCAACCACGTCGAACGAAGCAAGGTTCAACTCAACATAAGTGATCTGCTGGAACGGAAAAGGGTCCCGTAAATGTATGAACGGGAGGAACAGGACCTGTAAATAGAATAATTTAGCCCATTTATATTAGTAAAAGTACTCATAATTAAAATAATTAAATTGAAAGAAAATGACTTACATCTGCCTCGGTGCAAGTCGCCAGTACGTGTCTCATCTGCATGCGCACCTCATGGGAGACACCAATCTTCCGCGGCGCATGTCGGCACATATGGGGCATGGATACGTCGTAACCCGGAAAAAGTGGAGCTCGAAGCTGAACAAAGTGTGCAAAAATCCACGACTCGAGCAACGCTAGAAACCCGCAAATGCCTCCCGTACCATGGAGAGATCCCTGACTAAGGGCGTGGTACAGCTGCGCTAAAACCAACTGGCCCCAGTTGTACATATGCAAACTCTGGTACTGGTTCACGAACTGGAGGTAATCTAATGGAATGCTGTTCCCAGTTTTGTTCGCGCAAATAGTGGTACCTAACAAATATAGTATGTAGGCACGGGTGGCATGATCTACCTGGTCATCAGTGATCCTCCTATCACTATACTGAGAACTACTAAAAGTAGTATGCAGCCACCCTAGCTTCACACTACCAGCATTCCTAAGGTTTTTACTCAGCTCCGATTGCCGCACACCTAGCATGGCAGCATAAGTAGCAAGCCTCTCAACATCATCGTCAAAGGGTATAGCTGTGAAGGACCTACCTACAACCGGTAGTCCAGTGATGACGTGGACATCGTCCAATGTGACTGTCATCTCCCCGAACGAGAAATGGAAAGAAGAAGTCTCCTCATGCCACCGCTCTAAGAATGCCTCCACCAAATGGAGGTTCGTATGCCAGCGGGTGAGTGCATCGACGAGTGGACCGAATATAGTCTCCATCACCCTGGCCCGTACCCTGCTCTGCTTTGTAATGTCCCATCTCCGGAGACTATCATACATAGCGAAGCATCGGAGAGTGACCCTATCCTGCAATATGTATAAAATATGTAAATTCGTAAAACAATAATAATTAAAAACATGTGTACAGAACACATAAGAAAATTATAAAACAGTATAAAGGTGTAACACTTACATCCCCGTGATAGACGCTATAAGCCTCGTGCAGGGTGTAATCCGGGAAAAGTCCCGGAACATGCGACAGCACGGAATAAAAATCAACATCCTCACCCTCGGATGAGTGGAATGCTGCCTCTGGCGCGTGAGGTGCATCGTCCTCCGTATAGTCCGGTACATGAGATGCATCAGCCTCCATATACTGCGGTGCATCTACATCGTCATCGTACTCCTCGTCAGGGGGATGCGACGTAGAAGCTGCCCCTGTGGCACCATCAGCAGGAGTAGGAATATATTCGCCGCCACGACGGAGACGTCGTCTACTACGTGTACCGGGAACATGTTCCCCGCTCGGAGCAGCCTCCTCGGCCTCGGCCTGCGCTCTAGCCGCTGCTGCTGCCTCCTCGGCCTCGGCATCGGCCCTAATTTTTTTAAACGGATTTTTTGCTTTAATCTTGAATCGAGGCATCCTGTAAATACGACGCAAAAAAATATGTATTAGCATGCGAAAACCAAAATGAATATAAAAATTAAAAAAAAAAAACAATTTCGTCCTGGTCGCAGTCCCAAAATGAGACCTCATTTGGGTCTGGTCGCAGGCTCAATATGAGACCTCATTTGGGCCTGGTCGCAGGCTCAAAATGAGACCTCATTTGGGCCTGGTCGCAGGCCCAAAATGAGACTGCTGTTGGGCCTCGTCGCATGCCGTTCATGCGACGAAGACCCCTCTTCATCGCACGAACGGCATGCGACGAGGCCCAACAGCAATGTCGAAACCCTTATGGCTACAACCCCAAAACAGCCTCATTTCTAACAAAACGAAGCACCAAAACGTAGATCCTACCAGTACTAACAACAATATAACACTAATCTAACAAAACAACACCTAAAATCATACAAAAATCCAACTTTTGAAATCGAAACCACAAAAACTAAAAAACCTAGATTCGACAGTTTATACCGAATGAAATCAAAAACAAATAACACCATGATGTTCGTATCGTTTACCTTTACGTTTTCTTCGGTTTAGATTCTTCAAAAATCGAATTTCAGAAATGGGTCTTGAGAGGTTTCTAGAGAGAGAAGGAGAAAGAGAGGAAAAAAGTGGTGAGAGATCTATCAAACGCTTTTATAGCTAGGTTTTCTGAAAAGGGTAAAATGGTCAAAATTTAGGTGCGAGATCTATCAATTAGGTATAAGATCTAGCGGTTTTAAATCTATAAAAATGTGTATTATTTCTAGCCTGGCCCTAAATAAAATACTCCTTAAACAATATCGATACAACCCAACACGTAAAAGAAACGTTCCGAGGAGCGTAAGAAATTTCCAACAAAATAAAATATTATTTAAGCAACATCTATGACGCCCGTCATATATACAATAATACAACCAAACACGTAAAAAATACTACAATATACAGCCCAACAGCCGGTAAACAAAGGAAATTTCAATGATTTTTCTTTCTTTAATTATCCCAATAAATTTCTAGAGTTACCGTCGTGAGTCCTGACCTGAGATTGTTGCGTCAGACCTAGAACATAGACGACTGAGTCTGAGAATTTGTCAGAACGCGGAAGGTAACGTGTATAGCATATTATAAGATGGGCATGCTAAATTCCTGTCTTGTTTTTGTTAAATCTCACTATCTCATTTAATTTATTTTAATTTTAAATTAAAAAATTTAAAATAAATTTTCAAATTTAACTCTTTCAAAATGGTGGGATTCCACAAAAAAATGTAAAACCGCGTGTGATAAAAACAATTATGATTAAATATAATTATGTGATCGCTAGCACCAACCGTGCATACTAAACTAGACAAATATGTTAAAACAATGAGAATTAGTCTCCGTCAACGTTAAACTTTGACGTAGTGTGAAAACACTTATTTTTTCACCTACCTTCTTTTGTTTTGTTCTTGTTGTTATAGATAACAAATTACTACGTCATATTGTTTCTAGACTACCAACATAACGCGATCATATACATTGAAAATTAAGTTATCAATTATTTATAATTATCTTTTTATTATATTTTATATCGATAATAGTATTATAACTTTTATTTATCATTTTTGTAGTCTCGGTTGGGTATTATTGTCCATGCCAAGTAAGGAATCTTAGACTAATGGGACTTAAGAAGTCAAAAGGTTGTATAGTGTCGTGTCGAGCCACTCAATTCTGGCCTATAACTAGCTAGTTACCTAAGTTCAACTCAAACCCAAAGTTGAACGAAGCTTTAATCGAACGGTGGCTTCAAGATATCAATCATTTCTAGTTCTCTTTCGGCGAGATGAATATGACTTTGGACGACGTGTTTATCATCACAGGCTTTCTGGTGGTAAGGAGGATAGTGTAATCCAATGGAAACACTAGTTACGGTGATATTTATGCCCATTAGGCTCGGTTGTTGGGCGATATGCCTCATGAGATTGAAGAAGAATTGGAGAAGTATGACGAGTCCGGTTAAGTCTTAAATGGCTTAGGGACATAGTTTACAGAAGAGGCGTATACATGCCGCACGTGTCTACATCAGGTATATATTTGGTTGCACTATTTTCACCGACACGAGTCATAAATCCGGATACACATATGTTCTTTCCTCTTTGAAGCATATGAATTGGTCAGTGAGATAGTGTGGGGAAGTTGTGTATTGGCATGACTATATAGGCGTTTGGGAGGAGTTTATAAGTCGTCACTCAAAAGTCTTACCGATTTTCCGAGGTTAATAATTTGTTGGATCTACGACCATTTGCTTTGTTTTTTCCGTTAGCTTAAAAATGAGTATACCTTATAAAATCCCAATATTGTTAGTTGGTTGTCATAAAATGCACGTGGACAAATGTTCTGCAAAAAACCTACTATTGCGACATCCTTGCTGGTTTTTAAGAGAAAAAATTATCTATTGTTATATATCTACTCGTATTTTTATCTAACCAATTGTGTCTTACCTTGTTATATGTTTGTTTGCAGGTGATATTCTAGCTGTATGCGGATATAAAAGAGAAGTTTTCAGATCATGAGGTTTGATTTTATTGGAATCCTATTAGGGTTTTTAGTAGGATTGAACGGTATATGCCAACACTGTAAAAGTTATGCACCGCCGGTAGGTCCTTAATTGTTTATACTATTTTTTTTAGTTGTTTCATACTTATACCGGTGGGTGGTAGCTACCTGCACCACCGATGGATTATCCACGCCAAATGATAGTGGTTCTCGTCAACATATTTGGGTTTTCCCACTAATGAGAGTTTCCCAACAACTAAGGTTTCATGTCAACTATATTATTTCTCTCCCATCAATCATCCTCTATAAATAAATTTGGTCAATATTATAAGTCATTCATGTTTAATCTAAAAAACATCCATAACAGCATGACTAATATAAATTGGAACGTGCACAAAGATGTGCATCTGCTGCAATCCGTTGATTTTGTGAAACGCACGATTTTAGAAGAAACTCTTGGTTTTATTGACAAATTTCTATATAGAAGGTACTTCATACATGATAGGAAAACAACATGTTCCGCTTGTATGATTCCCTTCGACATGTGGGTCTGAAAAATTTACCTCTACGTTCGATTATTTTATAAAGTTTTCGATTATACCTATTGCGTCCCTCTCCTATAAAAATTGAACGTAAAAATCATGATGTTTCTAGTATGAAATTTCAATGTTTCATTACAAAAGATATGTTGGAACATGTGGTGCAAGAACTTAAAGATAAAGCGGATGCAAAATCTAATTGCGTTGAAGCCACTTACGCAAATTCCGACTGAACTAGCAAATATAACAAATATTAGTTAGAATGTTTTTGTTCAAGCGTGAATGTAATTATCTGTCACTGAAAGCGCGCCTTTAACGTCAACTATGTCAATAATCTTCTATTTTTCTTGGTTGCGAGTGTATTTTGACTACATATTAGGTACGAATTTTGTAATCTTCATAGTGACAATAATCTTCTATGATTAAATGTTTTTTTCCATATAAAATAGTAAATATATTATAACGACAAGTTTTTTTAAACAAAAGAGGCTAAACTAGGTACTTTGAGACAACAACTTTTAGTTTTTTGCATCTCTTGCAACAAGAATGAATCGGTACTGCCAAACTTTCATTATTTTCTAAGCGCAATTTTAGGCAATAAAGATGTATCTTTGCACATGGAGCGATATTCACAATGGAGAGCTACAAAATAAAACACACACAAAATAACAATATAAAAAATCGGTGGGATGTTGTAAGTATATGTAGGGAATCTATGTAGGGCTAACAATCGAATCTTTTCAAATAAGCCTTTAATTTCTCTATGTTGCAATTCAACCAAAGTATGCACCTTCAACAAAAAATACTCGAAATTACCTTTGATTTTACAAAAGAAACGATTTAGGGTGGAATAAGCATTCTCAACACGATACGAATGCAATGAATTGTTAGTTTTCCACGTGATAAACTTATCATTGTAAGGCTCTAACCAATTTTTGGTGTATTCAATTGCTTTCTATCTACGAAAATGGTAACTTTAGATACAATAGATTCAACAAATTAACTCATTCAGATTTGTAAATTCATCAACAAGGTTCTTGCCTTTTATTTTCCTTTTTTTATTAGGGTATAAGGTTGAGGTATTCATTAAAAATATGAAAAACATTTTTTCAAAAAACATTTTTTTAAATTTTGTAAATAAAAGGTGAAATTGTATATAAATACTAATTATTAGAAAAAATGTGTATTAGTGAAATTTAAAATTTTGTTTCGTTGAGTTCTCCCAAATTTTTCCAAAAACAAAAAAATTTGGTTTCTAATAAAAAAAGGTAAAAAAATAAAACACTATTTTTTTTTTCTGAAATCAATTATAAATTTTAGATTAATAAAATAGCCAAAATCATTACTATATTACCATTATATTACTATATTATCCTTATATTTAAAGTTGTTTTTTGTGTGAAAAAACATGAAATAAAATGAAATTTGTTCATACAAATACCTGGGGCATACCCCGAGGAGATACAATCGACAAATGAAGGTCAATAAACAAGGATACTAATCCAAACATGTAGGAAGTAGTAAGCAACTTAGATAAAAAGTACTAAATAAATGTGTCAAAAGGGGCATCATCGAAAATCCAATAAAATTATTGAGTTCCTCTCCTTCTAGACGTGATATATAATTGCGCCAAAGCAAGTGCACCAAATATGACGGTCTCGAGAGTGAGACCAATTTTACGCCTCACTCATCTAAGATTTCTATTAGAGGCATTAAATGGGAAACCAAGTTTAGAACTTGCATAAGTCCAAAGACTCTTTGTGAAACTACAATCATAGAGAATGTGAGGGGTAGTTTCAAAATCAGAGTTTCATTGGTACATTTAGGTGGGGTGTTGATGCCCCAGTTGAGAATCTTATATATGGTAGACGGTTTGTCAAGGATAGCGAGCCAAGAAATTAAAGAGTGACGAGGAATATTGAATTCATTCCAACCTAACCCAGCCCACCCCACGGTGGGGGCAGGCATACGAATCGCATTCTATGTATCATTGACTGAGATGTTGTTGCAGCCAACCTTCACAATCCAAAAAGAAACATCATTAAAATTGATTTTAGGAGGTAGAAGAGAGAGGATGAGGTTGTTAATATCCGGGATATTATAGTGGTTTCTAACCCTTGTCAATATGATGTTAGAAGACTAGTTCCAATAGCTATTGAGGATGATATCCACAACTTTGAGTTTTTTTTTCAGGCTGGGTATCCTTGATGATGTTAGGACTATAGTGAAAAGCAAGAGAGGTATGGAGGAGTCATGGGTCGTACAAGAAAGAATTACTAAAGCCATTGCCAATTGCCACCATGTATAGATTGCAAGCCAACGGGTGAAGACGAAGAATTTTCCTCCAAATCTAAAATGAGAACAAACCAATAGAAAGAGTCCATAAATTATTTTTGATTTTTTTCAAGTTCAATCCAATCACATCAGATTGAGGGATTGTTATTATTGATAATAGACCAAAGGTGTTTAAGGGAAATCACCTGATTTCAGATTTTAGATCTAAAATCCCAAGGCCGCCTTCATTGGGAGATGTGACATTAGTCCATGCCATTTTGGCCCATGAATTTTCCTAGCAGAACCCAACCATAGATAAAAACAAAGATATTAGGTTAGCTTTTTAATGATCCTGGAGGGTAAAATAAAGATTGAAGACCAATAAACCTGACCAACAAATAAGACAGACTTAATGAGCTGAAGTCTACATGCATAAGAGAGATGCTTAGAAGTCCAAGAATCAATTCAGGAGGTAATATTATGGAGAAGAGGATGACAGTTAGAGTGGGACACGCGACCTGAGAAGCAGAACTCTTACATATTTAACTGGGAGATAACATTACATGAAGACCATACTAGACAGACACTCAGAGCGGACGGGGTTATTGATACCCGAAAGGAAGTTTTGACTGTTAAATGGGTTAACTCTAAGGAAAAAAAAGAGTACAATTTATCAAGATCCTCTTTGATTAGAAGAAGAGACTTGACGCCACCATGACATAAAATCATAAGATCATATGCAAAGAAGAGATTAATGATTTTGAGCTTTTGACACTTCCAGTGAAATCATAAGTTATTGTCATTACTTTTCTCCTTAAGGTGCTAGAAAAGACTTGCATAACAAGGACAAAGAGAAAAAGGGAGAGGGGATATCCTTTCCTGAGACATACTCTACCTTTGAATTTTCGATGAGGGTCTCTATTGATAATGATGGAGTAAGAGGAAGAGGAAATACAATTGATGATCCAAGTAATCATCTTTTTGGGAAAATTCATCGCCACAAGGATGTCAAGAATAAGATTCCAACAGACATTATCAAATACTTTCATAAGACCGATTTTAAGGGAATGTTTTTTACCTCTACTGGTAGTATGATAACCATGCATAAGATCTTTGGAATGAAGGATAATATAAAAAATATTCCGACCTGAGATGAAAGTCGATTGAGAATTATTAATCAGGTAAGGAAAGACTCCTTAATTCTATTAGCTAAGATCTTAGAGATTATCTTCAAAAATACATTACAAAGAGCAATATGTCTAAAATCAGCAGCCATTGAAGGGAAAACCTTTTTAGTAATGGGGGCTATGGAGGTGGAATTCCAAAAAGTATCGAGGGTACCAGAGTGAAAACATTCAAGGACACTTTTAGGGATATCATGACCCACTATATTCGAAATGGACTTGAAGAAACTAGAGTTAAAACCATCAAAACCTGACGATTTATTGCTATCAATACTGAAAAACGAAGATTTGATCTCATCGCAAGTAATTTCGCGAATCATAGAGATTTTATCATCATCCTTAACTTTTGTTGAAAGAAGAGACGAGACTTTCTCTAGACCTATGTAACTAACGGGATGCCTAGTACCAAGAGAGTCCTTAATGTTTCTCACAATAATTTTAGAAATGCTAGCTGGAGTAGAAACAGTAACGGCCTGGTCATTGTCAATAGAGAGAATCTTGTTATGGAAAAGACGGGTCTTGATACTATTACGAAATAATTTGGTATTTTTTTCACCAAGCTTGATCGAGTTTTCTCTATATTTTCTCTTGAAGAATGATTATTTGGTATGACTAAGAAAGATGAAAGTCTTGGAAGCCTCGAATTATTTAGTAACAAAAAATAGGGTTGAGAGGGTCAAGAGTAAGGTTAGCTTGAGCTTGAAATATTTTTTTTTGACCAATCAACACCTTAGATCAGTATCACTAAAATCCTTACGGTTGAGACAAGCAAACTCGTGCTAAAGGTGATTAAGTTTTTCGGTGACAAGCTTCATCTGAGAGGATTGGAAGATTATAGCTTTTGGAAATAATTTTTTTAATTTGAGGATTGGTTTGGCACATATTAAAGAATTTGAATGGCTTTTTTATGTCTTTGACGAGAGAAACCAAAATTTTGCGTGACAGTGGTATCGTTTGATAAGTGTAGAAAGCCAAAGTGAGCAAAGGACATCATGAAAAGATCATCTCAGTCAGGGTTGACTATGATATGATCGATTTTGGAGAGAATATGATGAGAAGGTTCCTTATTAATTCAAGTGAAGTGGAACTTGGTTAAATGGAGGCATTGAGCTCACTAAGGTACCAATAATGATTGAAATCATCAATATCAGAAGACCAATTCTCGGAGGAGCCTAAACGTTCCTCCGGATGAGGAATGGCATTAAAATCCTCGAGTTCAACCCAGAGGATGCCCTTATCTTGGTTGGCAAAAAGATTAAACCATTCCAAAGCTGGGAACGATCCAAAGCATCATTGAAAACGTAGATGGCGGAGAATTGAAAGGTGACATTAAAGTTATGGCATTTGGCCAAACATTGAATAAACTGAATGGATTGGGAAATCCTAGAGATAATGATAACATTAAGATTCTAAACAATCCAAATACAACCTTATGTGACTACAATGAGAAACATAAATAGTAATAAGGTTCATAGAAGTTCAACATTATGTCATTTTTTAACCATACAATACAAGATATCATAAAAAATATGTGTTAGTTAGTTGGGAAAAAAAGATAAAAACCACTTGAAGGATTGAACAACTTCGTTAGGGCGGATAACTACTTGAAAGTCACTACCACCCTTATCTTTTGCAAGGAATTTATAATGTGCAGGTCATTGTCTAATTAGTACGGGGTGGACTTTCTCTCATTACAATATAGAGACTTAATTTTCATTATGTCCTTAACTAATCCCATAACCAAGAAATTAAAAATGAACTGGGCTAAATAAAAATCTAAGAAGATAACCAACAAAAGATCAGAAACGACACGGATGAATCGAATGCATACATACATTTAATGCGATACCACATAGCTCTTGGTGGGGGCAACTAAAAAATTGTTCCTCGAAAAGAAATGGTGTTGGGGATAGGGTTTTGTGAATAACAATTCTATTTTTGGAATATTAAAAATGAAAAAATAAATGTAATAAGAAGTCAATAGTATATATAAAATAAACCTCTCACTCTTCATCTTGTTTGTTTTATAACATTATAGTGTGCATGAAGCTTCAGAGTCAGCCGCTCACAATACTTAGAGGAGTTATCACAAATTCTGTCAGCAGATGGCCAGACTCAGATATGTGATAACTTTCGTTCGGGCCTCCATTCAAGAGTAGTCGATCGAATGAAACTGTTGGGATAACTCCCGGACTTGGAATTCCAGAAAATATTTAGCAACTCACAATCGTAATTATAGTACATGACCATTAGTTCAACAAACCAAAACGTATGATCGATAACCTCACCTAGCCTGATGGAAAATGTCTGAATCCCCTGGACTTGGTAGGCAGATCCTACTCTCTACTTTTAATTATCTTCTCATATATGAATACCTTACAATTCAGAAAAAGCCTTGACATATTAGAATTACAAAACAAAACCACTCCTTAATATAGTCATTGTTATGGAAGCACTGATAAAAAAATTAATAGTCGAGTTGTTATACGAGTCTGAACTTGACTTTTCACCGATATTTAGTCATAAGAAAATAGCACATATACTCAATACAATTGGATCACATGTCCCAAAAATCCACTTGTGTAGCTATAAATATATCATCATCCACATTGATGCTGGTGACTAGTTAATATTATATTTCATGAATAATAACTTTCTCTCTCTTTATTTCTTTTATAAAAATTATTCTTACTATGTGAGGTCTTACTTTTCTGAACCTTTCCAAAATTTCCTAACTATATCCATCAATGGTTATCAAATACCTCATAATATCTCATAATAATAAAATTTAATAAATAACAAATTTTTAGTTCATACTATATATAAATCGAATAAAATATTAATAAACATCTATTCAATTCTCCAAAATCCTAAAATTACTTAAACAATTATTATGGCAATCAAGTTCTGAACCACAAACCACCGGTCAGTCTTTTACTTCCATAAGCATACTTCAAGACCTACCAAATGTGTTCAGAATCCGAATATATATCTCTCATAAAGAAAATCGATCAGTTAGTAGTTAAAAAAGTCAACCTGTATTCGAGAGAAAATTTAAGAAGAAAGAGTTGACCAAGTATAGTTCTCCATCCTTAAGATCTTGTTTGGAGCATTCATCCAAAACAAATTACTGTTTCAGATGACGAAGTACTTCAAAGAATATATAATTAGAGATAACAGTTTGATGAGGAGTCCAGATGAAATATCAAAATCCCCAAGGATCTTGTGAGAAAACTCAAACATTAAAGGGTGGAAAAGGTAAAGAAAATACTGCAGAGGAAGAAGAGTTGCCTGAGTTTTTAATTGGCCGTGTAAGGCCTAATTTTAAAAAAGGTGAATATCAAGTATTTGCTTGCTCTTTCCCAAATTCAATACTCCTATTATTTAGACAACGACTTAGACATGATTAAGAGAAACAATATTATCAAAAGAAATAACTATTAGATTACCAAAGATAGAACAAACCCCAATGGATTGTGTTGAGAGAGAATTGGTCGTATATCCGGATGTACTATACTGGGGACTTAGATTTCTATTGGGTCCCGGAATCGTCAAGTATTTTGACCAATCAACTTATGTCCAAGTCATGCTAGAACGAATGCATGTTATATTTTGAATTGTTGGAATCCTAAAAATTGTAGAAGATGCAGTTCTTTTTTGTCAGTGATAGTTGGAATAATGGAAAGAAAATCTCGAGAGAGAATTCAAACCGCATTCAAAAAAATTAGAATAATACATGTAATTCCTTCATCTTAGTCAGAAAATTCTACTTATATGTTTCTACATTCATAGCTTACTTCCCATTATCATTTTTTTAAATTAGCCATACTAAAGTCTCAATAAAACAAACTGGAGGATGTTAAGGTCACGTTTAGCAAGTTACATAAGTGGATCGAGGTGAATTCTTCTCATGCCTTTCACAAATGATTTAATCTAAAAAACTTAGTTCATAATCATCTTTGGATGACTAATTCTGAACACAAATTTACATGGGAAGAGTTAACCACCCCTCATCAAGTATCATACATCCCAAAAAAAACATTTCCTTGATTGACATGAAAGGTTTTGAGCAACAATTTTCTACCAACAGTCCTATGGATGTGCCCTTCCAACTGGAACTGGAAGATACTCTAGGTTATTCTGTATTAGGATTTGTGAGGTCAATTATTAAAATGGAGAGGGAGGTTAGAGAACATAAAGAAACTATCACTCAACCATAAGAAAATATCATACATCTTGCAAATGAATGTGAAGGTCATGAAAAGGCATCCGAAGAACAAAAAAAACGGGTATATGGTTTATCAGACAAAGTTGTAGGTCCTGATAGTAAGCTTAATGAGCTAAAAGCTTCTTGTGAAGCTACAACGACTAAGATTCAATCATCCAATTTAGAGGAGATTAAAAACTACAAATACAAATTTGAAAGTGAAGGTCATTCTATAGATTATTTATGAAATGTGTAAAAATAACAAGACGCTCTTGCTAAAATGTTTGATAGGGAACTGAAGGCGCTGAAAACTCAAGCCGCCAAAGATAAAGAAGCGGTTATGGATGAATAAACTGATGACATTTTGAAGTCCTTAGACCAACGAGACGTTTCAATCAAATTTGATATGGCTCTGTTTTTTCATAAGGCCTTCCCAGATTTAAATTTGGATATCTATGGGAACTGATCCTTAAGAAATCGTGGCTTAATGATATATCTTTAGCCGCTCAACTAGGCATATATAACCGCGAAGAAAGGGTAGGTGGAGTCTCTGACTGTGGGAGTTCTGTTGAGGACGACATCGATGAAAAACGTCCGGATGAAAATGATTTTATATTTTGTTTACCATATGTTTTCCCAGTCATTGGCATAAGCAAGACATTTTATAGTACTATGTTCGGATCTTAACAAGTCATTGGCTATCGAAGACATTTTATACTGACTATTTTATCAATGAATGTCCTTTTTCGTTTCCAATTTTCTTCTTTCCAACGCAAATTAAATAATTAACCCATTCGTTTCTTTGCACCGAGATAACTCTTTTGATCCTTTCGAATCAGTATATTCAAATAATCTATTCAAAGTTTAATAAAATGTTTAATTCTACCATTATTTCAAACTCAGAAAGTACCTTTATTTGGGTTATTGTTCCGTAGAGTTTTTAATTGTGATCAACTGATGTTGGATCATTTACACGACCAACTATTGTTGGAACCTTAAAGTGTGACCAACTAATGTTGGAACCTTTACACATGACCAACTAATGTTGGAACCTTTACACATGACCAACTAATGTTGGAAGCTTTAAACCGTGACCAATTAATGTTAACCTTTACACAGGACCAACTAATAGTGTACCTTAAACTTATAACGAACTAATGTTAGAACCTTCAACCGTAATAAAAAAAATATACGAATTGCAATAATTGGAATAACAAGAGTCAAATAAGGCAAACTATAAGGAATTGCAAGTTGTATAAATACCTCATTAAATACTCCCCAAACCACCAAGGTAGGAAAGAGTATGTCCCCGAATATTCACTTATGTTAAAAAAATTACAACTATTCAAGGTAAAGTCTCAATTTTTTTTATATTTCATGGGTGTTAGAGAATGTTGCCATCTTGACCTACCAGCTGATAATTTCCAAGATTAAATCTTTCATTTACGGAATACGGACATTTCCAAGTAAATGCCAATTTTCGTAAAATTTTATGTTTGGTATATAAGTAGACGTTTTTTAGAACATTGTCTTCTACTTTGAATTCGTGAGGTTTTATAATCAACATAAATGGGCTCTAGTTTTGTTTTCCTCAAGCAAATCTAATTCAACTCTTTTAGCTATATCATTATCTTCTTCGAGGTAATTTTTGATTCGGAATAATAATACAGTAGATTCGATTGGTGTTACTGCATCCATCCCATATACTAAAGAAAAATGAGATTCCTGAGTTGCAATTCGATAAGCCTAAAATACTTCTTGCAAATAGTTTAGCCACTTTCTCGCAACCTTTTCTAAATATTTCTTTGAACTCGTCAGGATTTTTCTTCTCGCAACCTCAACTTTCCCATTAGCTTGGAGGTGGAAAGGTGAAGAAAAATAATTTCGAATCTTTTAGGAAGTAAAAAAAGCTTCAATGTCTTTATTTTCAAATTTATGGCCATTATCTATAGTAATAATTTTTAGAAGCCCAAATTTACAACATATATAAGAGAAGATAAATCTTATAACTACCTTAGGTGTAGTGACCGAAAGAGGCTCTACTCATATCCACTTAGAAAACTAATCAACCGCCACAACGATAGTTTGACAACCCCATATTCCACTGGAAGAGGTCCTATTAAGTCAAGTCTCCATCTTCCAAAAGGTACCACCTCAGATATTGATTCTCGTGGAACTTCTTGGACATTATTGTGTTCTCAAATATTTGGTAAGAATCACAATGTCGGACCAATTACATAGCATCTACCATGATAAAAGGCAAATAATTTCCTTTCAACCGAATTCTTCTAGTTAAAGTTTTATAGCCATAATAGGCAGAACCGTCTCCATCATGCAATTCAGAATTACCAGAGACTCATTGACCGCAAAGCACCGTAATAAGGGCGTACTAAGAATATTTTTTATAGAATACATCTCCCAAGATAAAAAAAACCATGTGCTTTGAACTTTCAATTTTTATCCAATGCTTTATCAATACGCAAACTCTCCTTAGTAATAAATTCTTTAATTTCATGCCTCAAATCTCTACTCATAGTAGTTGAGACTTGGAACCTTTCCTCAGTGTTTGTCTCAACTTCAAAGTTTTTTAATATCGAAGACATCATTGTATTAAAATACATGGATATGTTTTGGAGTAAGCAATAATGGCTAAGGAATCAGCCATTGAATTTTTGGCCCGAGGTACATATTCGTACTCGACATGTTTGAATAAAGTTATTTTTTCTCTCAATAACTGTAAATATTTATTAAATGATATTTTTTAGCTTCGGATTGGTCCTTGGTTTGATATATAAGTAGTTTGGAATCACTTCTTAAGCAAACTTTTTTGGCACCACAAATTTGGGCAAGTATTAGTCATACTAGTGTCGCATAATACTCTGGTTTGTTATTCAATGCCTAGAAACAAAAGTGTATCGCTTGGTACATTGAATCTCTGAATAGAGATAGTAAGTAAATCTGTGCCACATAGCCAGACATGCTTGACCTCTCTTATGTGCAAACTATCCATTTCTTTATAGGATTTCGATGGTGGATTCAATATGCGGTCGCTCCGAATGGAATTCAACCAGAAAGTCTGTTATAGTTTGTGCCTTAATCGTAGTTGAGGAGTAAAGTCGATATTATAATCTCCCAATCGAAATTATTGTCATTTAGCCCGACACATTTGGCCTTTGTATAATATTTTTAAGTAGAAAAGTGGTGCCAACAGTAATTGAATGTGCTTGAAAATAGGGTCTCATTTTCCTAGCTGCTATTACTAACGCTGAAGCCAACTTTCCAGTTTTATATATCTTTTCTTAGCATCCAACAAAAAATTTCTAATATATTAAATAAGGCAATGGTAACCATCAACATTCCAAACCAAAACCGCGCTTACTATATAAACATATACTTCTAAGTAAATGTACAACATTTCACCCATTGTTGGCTTGGTTAATTTCTCTGGTGAAGAAACCTTCTCTTGAATTTTAACAAAATCTTCAATGCAATCTAAAGAGCAATAAAAATCCTTTGCATTTCTTAGAATTTGGAAAAAGAGGGCACACTTATCCGAAGACCTCGATATTAACCTGTTCAAAGTAGCCAACCTTTCGATAAATATTTGAAATTCTTTAGTAGATGTAGGAGGGTCCATAGTAAGTAGTGCATTCTATTGTACTAGATCAGCTTGAATGCCTTTTTTTTATTAATAATATACCCGAGTCGTTTTTCGGATCGTACTCTGATTGTGCATATCTTTGATTTTAAGTTTAAATTGATAGCTTTCAGATTATAGTAAGTTTCTTTGAGATCGTATAAATAATCCACATTCCTTTCACTTTTTACTAAACATATCGTAAATGTAAACCTCAAAATTTCTTCCAATCGGACTAGTAAAAGCTTTATTTACTAGACGTTGGTAAGTGGCCCCAACATTCTTCAAACCAAACGGCATAACTTTATAGCACTTGAGCCCCTGTTGAACATAATGTAATTGTTGTCCTTCAGATCTATTTGTATCTCATTATACCAACAAATGCATCTATAAATGACAATAGCTTATTCCAGAGAATCTATTAATTGATCAATTTATCGGACATGAAATGGATCCTTCCGAGAAGCCTTGTTGAGGTCTATCTATTTTGATTTCTTACGTTTGTATTTTGACTACATATTAGATAAAAACTTTGTAATCTTCGTAACTATGTTAACTAATTTATGTGTAATGTTATCGTTTTAAATATATCATTATCATAATATTAATAACATACAAGTTTTTTGCATAGAAAATAGTATATATTAAAATGACACGTGGCTAAATAAGTTACTTCAAGACTATAACTTTTATTTTAATCATATATTTTACAATAAGAATGAAGTTTTTAGTTCTCAAACTTTGGTATTTTCTGAACTTAAGTTTAGGAGACAAAGATGTATCCTTGCACATGGGGCGTCAGTCACAATGGAAAGCTACAAAATAAAACACACACAAAATAACAATGTAAAAATCGGTGGGCTGTTATAAGTATATGTCGATAAATTTTGTAAGCCTAACAATCGACTCTTTTAGACGAGACTTAAATTTCTTCGTGTTTCAATTGGACCAAAGTATGCACCTTTAACAAAAAAGACTCAAGGTTACCTTTGATAGTACCAAATACATGCTTTATGGTGGAATAAGCATTATGCACACGGTTAGTGGTTTACTTACCGACCTGCAATGACTTGTTAGTTTTCCACGTGATAAACTTATGACCGTAAGGCTATAACCATTTTTTAGTGTATTCAATTGCAGTCATATATTGTTTGAAGTCACAGAGCATTTCCGACCAATAGTTATTGAACAAGAGTTTTGTATGCGACAACATCATTTTACTCCACACTTAAAAAATAATATCGGACACGCTTTTATCATTTATGATTTTTATCATTTTCTATAGGAGATTCATGTTAATGTGTCATCGACATAACATGTTTATTACATTAAAGAACATTTTTCGATCGCTTTTACCAACACTAACTTTTTATCCGTAAAACAAATGGACGGTTGTTCGAAATAGTGAGTTACCATCAATAACTGCAAACATTCTAACACCAATTTGTAGCTCCCAATTTTCTACATGAACATAAATGCAAATCTGATGTAGAAAGTCTTATTGGTACAAGTGGCTCAAGCAGCCTCATACAACGGCATCACCTACCTTATTACCTTGTATATGTTATCCATTATTAGCACATCTAGAAACTTCGATAACAAATCTAAACTAACCGGGTGTGAAAAGAAAAGTTCACTTATAATACTTATTCGGTCTTCGCACGATCTATATCATTCGTAATAATTTAACATTTTTAGTTTGCCTAACAAGCACTGTATTTTTTAGTTCTTAGGGTTCAGGTATTCTTTAGATAATCGTCCTAAGTATGAATGATCTTCATTGAATTTTATAGTGTCATAATTGTGAATCACGCATACAATATCTAAGGACCGTAAATCATCATTTACCTTATTTTCTTTAAGTGTGAAAGGGCATGCACATTTGTTGGTTTTGGTAGACTTTTGTCGAAAATCTTTTGGTTCTACAAACGTCGTGTATGTTCAGGATCTCTTGCATATAAGCAATAGTAGTCTAGGATTTATCCTGCTTTTTGCATTGTCCCTACGTCTTAATACAACTAGAAACCCGTTGTATTCTGCGGTAACCTTAACCAATCAAATAATTATTTTCCGTATAATTGGTTTTCATGGTGAATAAGTTATTATAATTGACAATATAGGCCTCGAGTAATCTTTTGGTATTCGTAACACTAAAATCCTCTCCCAATAAACCGCAATCTTTAACATTCTTCTACAATTGCAAACTATTAAACATCAAAACTATAAACATAAGAAAAAAAGCCGGTTAATGCTTACCGTTGGTACATAAACGATAAACCAGTAGTGTGTATAAGAAACACCACCGAATGAATAGATACAACGATAGTGTGTAAATTCTACACCGATGGTGGAGTATCCTACATGTAGTAAATAAATTCCACACCTACGGTGTACGCATCACATCACTAAGTAGTGTTCATATCATATTTTTCACCTTTACACCGGTGGTGCTGGACCATAACAGCGGAGGTGCAGTTCTGGCACATAGGTGGTGTCAACTACGATATACTGTTGGTGAAAAATTATGGCATAACATGAAGCTATGACACTGTTGGTTTAATGACACTAGCAGCTTAGGTGTGGCTAAACCGTTAGTGGAAAAACTATAGTGCAAAAAAATATGTTATTATGGGCCATCGCCAATGTAAAATATGAACACCGGCGGCGTGGACGTAGTTACACCGCTTCTGAAAAAAATATAATGTAAAAGACTAACGCAAAATTAACCACCGTCGGAGCGAAGGGACTATATTGACGGTGTCAAAGCTTGAAACTACCAGTGTTTTTCTGAAGCGGGAATAAATCTATTTACGACTTACATGATTATCTTATTTGGAGTTTCAACTTCATCAACAAGGTTCTTATTTTTTTTTTTGATTTTTTTTTGTTAGGGTATAAGGTTAGTGTTTTTTATAAAAATGTGAAAACATTTGTCCAACAAAAACTTTAAAATTTTGTAAAAGAAAGTTCAAATTTGTATACAAATACAAAGTTGTTATAAAAATTGTGTATTACTGAAAATAAATTTTTATTTTGCTACGTTCTTCCAAATTTATAAAAAAATTGAATAGAAAAATTAAAATAATAAAACACTAAAATGATTTTTTTGAAATCACTTATAAATTTCTGATTAATCGAATGAGAAAACTACCCGAAGATACTTTTTCAAGTATCTTACTATGTTATAGTACATAAATATTGGATACTATTAATTAGTACCCAAGTTAAATTTTTGAACAAAAATAACCTTGGTGGTATATAAAGGGAGAATGGAGTTGTGAGTAACTTTTTGAGACCTTTCATCCAGAATTTATCTCCCACAAAGCGCTCGGAATATCAAAAGTCAGCAAAAACAAATTTTGAAACCCTTAAACCACTCCATACCTACTTTCGTCATTCGTACTCTTTATTAGTAGTCTTCATTTTCTTGTGAACGACGAACCCTGAACGATGATCGGTTAACGACGAGAAACTGTCTAATCGGCAGGAACTCTATTAAAGGTACATGGAAATTGCTTTTCGCTTATTCAAGTCTGTTAATTTGTGCTCTGATTTAGTCCCTCTTTGAGTAAACTCTGTAATTTTGGTTAAAGTGAACCTTAGGTTGGCCTATTTACTGGTTGAAGCCAAATCATCGATAATTGTTTTGTTGTTGGTTTATTCTTGGTTAGTGTATTACTTGTACGTTGTATCTATTTTGGTTTGGTTGTGTTAGTCTTGATTATGGTTTGAACCAATTGTTTCGTGTTTCATGATTCTGGCTTTTGAGTTTAGGTTATTGGCTTGTGGATATGTGCATGTGTTTTTAAAATCTGAATCGCGCAGTGCATGTGATGTTAGAATGTATATCGCCTTTTTCGGGATATAATCCTGTACTATAGCATGAATCGCGTAGCGTATATGTTGTTTGAATGTAACTCGCATCTTGCTATATTCAATGTTAGAAAATTGCGCATTATGTATCTTTTTTGGATGTATCTCGTGTTTTTATGAATGCAATGTGAACAAAATGGCGTAGTATTGTTGTTCTGTTGATGGAGAACAATTAAATGGCTAATTGGCTCTTTCTGTAAGTAATGAGCTTATAACATTGAAAATAAGCATTCACATTTGTTTAATGCAGGTTGTATTATAGCCCAAGGTTCTTTTTCAAGATATGGTTTAGTTAGCATATTGACTTTGCACCAGAAATACATAATCACTCCTGAACATATTGAGGTTTCGAAGCACACGCCTTTTTGTACTTTTTTGAAAGCATCATTCCAGCTACGCAACGAAGACTTGCCGAATAAGAAGTTTAATAAGGTGATAGAGGAGATTGTGAAGAGATATTTTGTAAAGGAAAAGACATTTCGAATATGGTCGAAGAAGGTGAAACTGACAAAAAAAGATATAAAGTCATTTTTGGTCTTAAACACAGAACATAGAAAATGTCTTTGAACAAACCAGGAGCATTCACTGGTCAATTTTTAGATGGAGCTGAGAACCAATCTATATTTATGCAAAAATATTTTTTTAGTCCAAGGGCTAGGAAAAGTGGACCGATGAACCAAAAATCTGTTAAAATGCGATGATCAAGGTAATTGAACTCTTCGTCTATGATGTGGTTTATTGCGATTTACACTAAGCTAGCAATTGTCTGTTTTATTGTAGGAAGCTATAGAGAAAGTAGTAAATGATGGTCGGGAAGATTCCGCAAATGACGTTGCAAAGTTGTTGATACTGTTCATTTACTCAACCCTCTTCTACTCAGTATACAGTGATATAATGGGCTCGACATTGGTCTTCAACGTAGAGGACATGCTGGAAATTAACGACTATGATTGGTTTGGTGCAATTGTTGAGAAGCTTAGCAGATCGATGAAAAAGTATTTGAAGAAAGGTAATACTGACATCAGATGCGTAACTGTTTTACTTGTGAGTATGAGCCCCTACATTAAGCACACTACTCTAGCTGTTTTAGTTTCACTGACATTAGACAGTCTATCTTTTTACAGTCCTTTATAATGAAGCACACTATGTTAGGGGCTGATTTTGTAAAGCTCGTCATGATACCTAGATGCTATAAATTGTGGGGGCTGAAGTACAACCAATCAACCATGGGGATGATTAAAAGGTTGTGCACGGTGCCTAAAGATGAGGTAAAAATATGTGTTGTTAATATTTAATTATTGCATGGATGATGTTTAGATGTGAGAAATAGTTAATTTTGTTGGTAATGGCATGGCGCAATTCTTAGTATTTCGCTTAATGGAAAGACATAAAAAAACACATAATTCAGTACACATAAAAAATCTCGCGTAATGTTTTACAAAGGAATTGCGGACATGAAATGCTCATAAATCGCATCATGTATATTTATAAATAAATCACGTGATATTGTTAAATATACACATTAATCGCATGATGTAGGTTATGAGACGCGAGATAATGTTTAATGAGGATGAAAACATACCCTTCAGCTCGAGTGAAGATTGGGGAAGCTCTGAATGTTTACAAGTGAGTCATGGACGGAGGTCAAACAAACAGAAAAAATTGATTGCCCAAAGAACTAGCAAAAGACGTAAGTGTAACAAAGAACCACAATATAGAGAGCCATCACCCACATTGTATTACTGGGCGCTGCAGATGACTACAAATTAACACTACGGGGGTGGTGGGAACAGCAGAAAAGTACACCGAAAAAAGGGAAACTAAAACAGAGGAGAATGTTTACTGGGGGTAGCACTACAGAACCCAATTCCAGTATTCGGACAAAAAAAACGACATTTTACAAGAGGCGTGCTAGTTTTTTTTTATTGCAGAGAGTGAAAGATGGTAGAAAGAAAAGAATGAAATATTTTGCTGGCACGAGAGAAGAGACAAGTAAGTAATTTATAACTTTGGTTTTTAAAGATCATGAATTTGAAATAATTTATAATATTATACATGTTTCATTTTCAAAAAATTGAACTCCAAAGAGAGCTTGCAGTTTTAACTTCTAAACTTGAAGAGCAAGTTGAAAATGATGAAGCTGTTAAGAAAGCAATCGATAAGGCTTGTGTACTGCTATTCTCTTCGGTAGAAGTAGAGCCACTAAAAGAATTAGTAGAGGTACCCAAAACAGTAGATGAAGTTCCTAAAACTAGGGTATATGTTTCAAAAAAGCATGGTTTCAAAATTAAAGAAGTTGAAGACAATAAATATTAGACAGAAAGAAACGATGTAGAGGGTTCTACAACGAAGGCAATAAAGATGAGACAGAAAGGAAATGATGGAGCTGAAGATGAAGATAACACAATATTTAAGATGAATGATGATGAAGCAAAGGATGGACCGAACAATATTAGTGTGACACAACGTGAGAGGCGGCCAAATGATAATACGTTATATGTTTTAGGTGTTGATCATTCTAGGTTTGTGCTGGCATAAAGTGAAAGAGTTGTACCAGCTGAAACGGTGGTAAATAAGGTTGAAAAAGTGGTTGAAGCAACTATACATGAGACAGATATTTAGTAGGCTAAGAAAGCAACAAATGTTCAATTATAACAATCTGTTGACGGAGCAGTGGTTGAGCAACATGATTGGATAGTTAAAAAATGTGTTGCGGTGGAAAACAATAGTACATTAGTAGTTCCGATTGAAAAGGATGTAGAAGCAACCACACAAGAACCAGTTTTGGTGCAGCTTGAGACAACATGAGAGGTGCAAGTAATTAACCAGCATGACGCGATAGTGAACCAAGAAAATAAGACGGGAATACACCAATGGCTTTGGAAGTAGTTAATAAATTGAAAGAAGATCTAGAAAATATAGTATTTGCAAATAAATCTCCCCTTAGAGAGGTAGAAAATAACAATCGAGCATATGGGGGAGAGGATGTACCATATGGAGACGTATGAATCCAAAAGTTGACAGTTGGTTTTACCGTTAAACTTGTTGGAGAGATAATAAATGGCAAAGATAATAAATGGCAAGGGTGAAGATGCTGGATTATGAATGTGGCGGAACTAAAGATAGTATGGGAAGAAGAGGGTGATATGCATAAGACAGAGAGTACCACCAACGTACCCAAGCTGGTCCAGGAAGATCACGAAGATGTAATTGGATCTTAAGATCATTAAGATTCAACGTCATATAATTATTTCTTTGATATACTTTGTCTTTGAGAAGTCATATTATTTCGATGTTTTTAATTTGGGGATGTTGTTTTTGTATATTTTGGATTATCGATGATAGTCTTTTGGGTTAAAGTTTTTATTTTTTGGATGTTGTTTTTGGTGAATTATTGGGATGTTTGTATTTTGACATTTCTTGTTCTATTGGAAATGGTTTAGTATTGCAAAAAACGCATTGTTGTTTTAATTATATAAGAATTAGTGGTGATTTGCGTACTAGTAAATCTTGCTTAGTTAATCGGGTAGATGTTTAAACACTTGTCACTCAATTTATGTCATTTTACTCGTAGATAATATGTAAATTGTGTTGTAAGAACTAATAAAATCATGGATAAATGAATCGCGTGATTAATAAAGTCACGCATAGATAAATCGTCGGGAAAAGAACTGTTATACAAATCGCGTCGTTGTATTTTCCACTTTAATGAAAATTTCATGATAAGATAATGCAAGGCACATTCAATGTAAATTGCCTCATGAAATTTTAGGCATTGGTAAAACTTAAAATGCGCTATAATTAATTGGTTGAAAAAACAACTAACCATTTTTTCACGACAGTAATGGGTTTAAAGGTTAAATTTTTATTTGTTTATTTATGGCTTGATGAAACATAGGTAGATATGTACTCATTACAGTAACATCAATTACACGTTTAAGTAGAGATAGATTTTTGAATATAAATAAGAGAAAAGTACTCATAAATACCTACTCAACTTTGAAATACCAAAATAGTACCCACTTTTAGACTAGTTTCATAAAATACCTAGAACCATATTTTGGACAAAAATACCCCCTAGAGTATAAAATGGGGCAATTTGGTTGCATCCCACTTTTTTCACCTTCTAAACCTGACTTTTGGGTTCCAATTCCCCCCACTTTCACATTTCTAATTTTGAAGAGAGAGATACGCGGGACCCGATATAGAAGCAAAACCCAAAAAACGACACCACTGGGTTCGTCACTTTACCGGGAAAGAAAAACGACTTCGTCTCCAATCATCGGTGAGTGTAGGTCGACGCCGGCATCAACTACGCTGAAGCAACATACCGACATCATCGAACCTAAAACTGTAAGTAACCCACCTTCGGCAGTTGTTATTTTGGTCGGACAGAATAACCCGACGTCGATCAGCGCAACCATCTGTTGTTTTAACTTCCGAGTCCGATCAACGGTTGGAAGCAGAGGTTATCGGCGATGCGCAGTGGTTTCAATATAGTTCCCGGCGTGGTTATACTCCAAGAGGTTAGTTTCGATTTCACGGTGGTTTTTTTGTCGCCAGACTTTGCAATGTAACTTCCTAGAATAGTCTGTCGAGTCTTATTTTGGCCGGACGAGGCACTGTATCTAGCAACATGTTTCTCAGTATTGACATGGACGATACCAAGTCTTCGGCGACGTTTTTTCTTAATTTTTGTAGTTCTTGCTATTGAGATGTCGTTGTTTTATCCTGACAGTTCATGTGTTAGTTAAGAGTTGAAGAATCCTGGGTGATAGTGTAGTTGTTATGTTAGTGTCGATGTTGATATCGGAGAATGCCTATCGAGCAGGTAGTGGTTAGTTATTTTTTTTCGACAATCGCAACATCGCCGTGAATTAGTAGCCATATCTAGAAATGTATCTGTTTCAAGAAGTATTTACATCATATGCATGAAATGTTGTATATATCTAGTAAGGCATTGAACAGTAAATCATCCCTTGACTATCACGGTTGGTGGCAGATAGTCCCTTGACTTTCAAATGTCCGTTGATAGTCCCTGGACTATCGCGTTTGGATAAAGTTAGTCCACCAGATCCTCTGATCCATGAGAGGCTGCCACCTGTCACCATAGTCCCCAGATTTTTGTATCACCACTAGTCCCTTGAGTTTAGGTCAAACCCAAAATGTAGAATATTACTGAAAACTAAACTCAAGGGACTAGTGGTGATACAAAAATCTAGGGACTATGGTAACAGGTGGCATCCTCTCATGGATCAGAGGATCTAGTGGACCAACTTTATCCAAACGCGATAGTCCAGGGACTGTCAACGGACATTTGAAAGTCAATGGACTATTTTCCACCAAACGCGATAGTTGAGGGATGATGTACTGTTCAAAGCCCAACTTTAGTATTACTTATTAATTTTTATAGTATTTCTACCAATGTCATGTTTTCTAAAGTTCATAGGGAGATCCTTCCATTTTTATAGTATGAATAAATTCAACATAGCTAGCAATCCTATACTGATGTATCTAGCAATGTCTTTATATCGTATCTAGCAATGTTACACTGCTGTATCTATCAATCTCTTTATAACGTATCTAGAAATGTCTATATAACATTTCTAGCAATGTTATGCGGCTGTATCTATCAACCTCATTACAACCCATCTACCATTATTTTGATGATGAATCCATTAAACTCTTTATATTGTATCTAGCAATGTTCACATGTTGTATCTAGGAATCTCGTTACAACCCATCTAATAATCTTTTGATGATGTATTTATCAAAGTCGTTATAATATATCTAGAAATGTTCAGATGTTGTATCTAGAAATATTGTTATAAGGTATCTAGCAATGATATGCGGATGTATCTATCAACCTCGTTACAACCTATCTACCCTTTTTTATGCTGATTAGGACGTCCATATACTTCATGTTAGTGGAAAGTTCATATCTGGAAAATTTTGTATCTAGAAACTTCATATAGACGTATCTAGCAATCTCATTGTAGACTTAGAATCGCAGAGGTATTACACTGTATCTAGCAATGTAGCATCAGAAACTTAATTTCAATGCAACTACAAATGATGCTGTATCTATCAAAGTCGTTATACTGTATCTAGAAATGTTCAGATGTTGTATCTAGCAATATCATTATAAGGTATCTAGCAATGTTATGCGGCTGCATCTTCAACCTCGTTACAGCCCATCTACCATTGTTTTGATGCTGAATCTATCAAAGTCGTTATACTGTATCTAGCAATGTACACATGATGTATCTTGCAACCTCATTACAACCCATCTAGCAATCTTTTGATGTTGTATCTATCAAAGTTATTATAATGTATCTAGCAATGTTCAGATGTTGTATCTAGAAATATAGTTATAAGGTATCTAGCAATGATATACGGCTGTATCTATCAACCTCGTTACAACCCATCTACCATTTTTATGCTGATTAGGACGTCCATGTACTTCATGTTAGTGGAATGTTCATATCTGGAAAATGATGTATCTAGCAACTTCATATACACGTATCTAGCAATCTCATTGTAGACTTACAATCGTAGAGGTATTACACTGTATCTAGCAATGTGGCATCAGAAAATTAATTTCAATGAAACTACGAATGATATAACAAGTATATAGCAATATAATCATAGTCTTTTTAGCAATGTCAAACATTGGTAAAAAATAGAATTAACAATACAACCAGACGTTGTACGAAGTAATATTAACAGTTTCAAAACATACAAATCAAAAGATAAGGAGTGTTTATCCAATGGTATAAAAAAACAAAAAAAACAAACTTAAGTTTAGAACATAGCATCGCATGACACCTCTTGTTGTGTCCTGATTTGAAACAGTGACCACACCGGGACTGGCTGGTGGTTACCTCTCCTCTGGATGGAATATGTTTTTTTCTCGGCCATCCCCACATATAGAAGCTGTCAACATTCCTTCTCCAACAAATCCAGCATGTGCAGGGTCATGTCCACTTCCACCTCCTGAATCACACTCATCTTCTCCACTGTCCACATCTTCTGTTGTATCACTATGCAATACATAAACAACTCCATATTTAGTTCAATCTAGACACATGCACCACATGTACTTCAATCCGATAAACTAATATGAGCTAGATCTACTTTTCTCAAGATGATGAACAAAACTCAGCAGTTAAAGTAATTTTGAGACCAAAAGAAACATAGATCTGTAATTAAGATTTATATATATGACTCGCATTTATGTTTGACAGGCTTTAAAATGAAAGTAGATTATGTTACCAAATCGTCTTGTGTTTTCGATGGACCGGAGGACACACACCAGAAATGCTTGGTCCTGATGCTTCCATTGGTGGAGCTGGAGGACTAGAAAGCCACGACGGTGATGGAGCCGTCAATTTTTTCTTGCTAGGTATCAGAGCTGGAACCTCAGATGGAGGAGAAGCGAGTGGTGATGGTGGGGGAGTTGTTGGATGTGGAGACGCGACTGGAGGAGGAGTGGATGCTGGAGTAGGTGAGGTCGATACTGGTGGTGGAGCGGATACTAGTGGAGGAGTGTCGACGGGAGGTGGAGATGTGGTGGTTAAGGACGGTGGAGATGCGGTTGGTGCTGTCAGAGTGGGAGGAACATGAGTGACTATTGGAGCGATGGATGAAGCTTGGCCACCGACGCCGGCGACGAGAACGAGTGGAGGTTGGTTCAAAGAGAGTGGAGGTTGGTTCAAAATTCAAAATTCAAAATTGTTGATTGGGTGAAAATGCCCATTAATTCTCAAAATAAGACTTATATACTAGGTTGAAGGTAATTGTGGTATTAAAAAAAATTAGGTGTTGAAAAGGAATTAAGTGAGCATTAGCCCATTTTGGGTACTAGATACTAATATGTTTGGCCAATAGGTACCTAATATGTCATTTCTCTATAAATAATAGTAGGTTGTGAAGTGTGATTCAGTCAGTGAACCCAAACACGCAATCTCTTCATATTATAAAAAAACTCTTCTTAGAATATGGACGACTTTTCTCCGAACTTCTATGGTTACCCATCCTCTATTGGTGGCTTCTCCGACGAGAGTAAAAAAAATCTCTAACTACAAGCACTCTAGTACATCGGTGGACTCATCGGATGATTCCAAATATGACTACTCATTCTCGTTTTCTTTTGATGATGATTATGATTAAGGAGATTCTTGGTTGTTTCTTAACTACGACTCAGAAGAAGAGAATCTATTTAAATGCAAATGGAAAAAAAACCGTTGGGTAGTTGATGACGAGGAGGATGCAGACAAAGATCTGGAAACAGATGACAAAGAAGACGATGAAAAGGATAAGGATGAAGATGAGGATGACAAGGAGGATGAAGAGGAGGATGAAGATGAGGTGAACTCTTCAGATAATTAGTGAGTATGGAGTTGTGTTTGTTTTTGTTTTTGTTTTTTAGAATTAAACAAGAAAAACCCTTTAATATGTAGTTTTGTTTAGTTAAGGTTAAGTATTTGGGCAGTTGTAGGTCCATATTTCAAGATCTGTAATATTTTAAAAATATGATGTTATCCTTGTTGATCTACAAAAATGGGCGAGTATATGTGCTCAGTCTTTGGGTTTTATTAATTATTAGAAACGTGGTCGAATCTCGTCATCAGGTCTGTTGAACAACTATTTGGAGAATATGTAAAACGCAAATCTTGTGATTCAGGCAATTGTTATGGAATGACATTTTCAGGTAAATGAATCGTGTATGCAAGATACTTTAATCAATCAGCATAATACAAATCGCGTCTTTTAAAAATAAGTTAAGAATCACATGTTACACAACCACATTGATTAATAAATTGTACCTCCGGGATACGAATGAGTAAAACATAAATCTCGTAGTGAGAAAGTGAGAAAGTCTCATTAAAATGGTCTACCGTGGGAGCATAAGCACAACATTTAAACAACTTCAACATCATCTTTTTAAACTCTCGCTTAATATGTTTAAGAGCAACCTTCAAATTATTAATGATATGATATATACAATACACATGCAAGAAAATTGGATAAAAAACAGAAACAACATTAATAATACACAAGTTTCGGTCAAAACTACATGTTATATGACGGTTTAACAAATGAGATTTAAGACTTTCCATAAACCATAACTAGTTATCAGAATCTTCACTACCAAATATACCGAAAGCAACGGGGAAAATACTTAAATAGTTTAATGGAGTCTAACTAACTTGTAAAATAAAGAATCGTATGATAGGTTATATCATAAGTCTACGTAAATGCCATCATTGACTTAAGAATTAAGAACATGGTTACACTGGGAAACTAAATCACGTGTTTGGTTAAGTTTTCAATACAAATCACAAGTTTACGAAGGTTCATTAATCAACATAAAATTGCATGTTTAGAATTTTTATATTGAATAACATAAAATCGGGAGATTATCATGCTTTAGTAAACACTGTAAAGAAAGAAGCGCAATAAGGGGAAAAACTTACCGTTATTGCCATCCTTTGCCACTGCAAATATCAAAACACCCACATACTTTCCGGTTTAAGTAGATACCATCCACATCCAAAAATAGTCGGCACAAATGAAAGCCTTGAAGGCACAATCCAAATTCTATAAAGAAGCGCCTCGAGACAGTACCAAAACCAACCTCCAAATGGGAATCACTGGTAATATCTCGACTTTTTAATCGTTTGAAATAACCATTGACCAAACTAAAAGAATTATTACTATCTCCAAATACCTCCCTCTTTCCATTCTCTAAAGCATTCCACGAGAGACGGTAGGATATGTCTAAACCGTAGTCTTGTTTGATAGTTAGTTGTATAGTCTTTATCGTTATGAAATGACATGTCCTAATTGAATCATGTATGTCATTCGTTATGAAATCAGATGCCAAATGCCTACTTTTTCGTTTGGAGAAAACAAGGCTACATATATGGCTACCTTAGACCTGCAGCACCATCAGCAAACGTCTAGCCAACACCTGTGATAGCATCGGCCTAACCAGTATTAGTAAGATGTCTTTCTTTATATTCTGAATTTAGTAAACCATTACTATTCTCACCACTAGTTAGTTGATTATGACAGGGTTCTCCCAAACTTATGCTAGGCTGTTTACGCTTTTATACCGACCCTTTATCAACTGGTTCTTGTTCTATAATAAAGCTAACGCTTTTTAGACGCTCCACATCAAGATATACAACTAAACCTGAAATGAGTCTCATTATTAAAGAAACAGTTGTTCTGATCACCACATGAGTAGGTAATAGTGTAGTTACCCGTAACAAGATCATCCCATCTAATTTAAACGTAATGTTGAAGAGTATAAAAGTTTTTAAACTCGGTCAAAGAAACAATTGCAGTATGGTGGCCAAATTTGAATATACACACTTTTTGTTTAGACATTTATTGCACTACAACAGTGTAAACAAATTTGATTAAAGAACAATGAGATTTATTCAACTCGTATATATGAATGTCGAGCCATGAATTATATATTAAAAATGTGCTTCCAATTTACACATGAATCGCAATATGTATGTTGCATTGATAAACCTAGATAAACTATTCATACGTATGAAGTTTACATTAAAATCGCGGGGTAAGTTTACACTAAAATCGCTTAACATGTAACATGTAAATCGTGTTAACGCATACTGCACTACAAAACCTAGAATAAGTGTATATTAAAATCGTGACACCAATGTTCTCACAAAACGCATCCTCAACATCAACACACGATCCTCAACCTGAAATCTAAAACCTATAAACCAACACCGATCGTAAAGTATGACATCAATTATATATAAGTAAGAAATTAACTAACAAAAACCTATAAACAATATCACCTATAAACTATATAATTGGAATTTGTTAGGGTGAGAGTAGTTTGGAGTCAAATAGTAAGACATAAGGAAGCTGGTTCCTTAAATTTAAATGTTTGAAATTTTTACCACAAAAATCAGTTAAAATAATAATAATTATAGAATGAATAAATTATTGAGTATTGGAAATGAGTTAATTTGATGAGGAGCGTTGGCATAGAAAATAGTCCGGATTGTAAATGGCAATATAGTTATTGAGTTGGTAGTCGCTGGAACATTTCCTTTGAATAAATAAGAGTTTTGGTAACAAAATGTATGGACATTGATTAATAGATACTTTATTTATTTTAGTTAGAAACCTCTCATCATAAAAATATTTACATTTAACTAAACTATTTTGAAAAAACAAAAATCAAATATATTATTATTTAAAACAAAATAAATTGTAATTTTTAAACATAAAAATGTCGTAATAAAATAAATAAAATACTCCTTAAACAATATCGATACAACCCAACACGTAAAAGAAACGTTCCGAGGAGCGTAAGAAATTTCCAACAAAATAAAATATTATTTAAGCAACATCTATGACGCCCGTTATATATACAATAATACAACCAAACGCGTAAACAATACTACAATATACAGCCCAACAGCCGGTAAACAAAGGAAATTTCAATGATTTTTCTTTCTTTAATTATCCCAATAAATTTCTAGAGTTACCGTCGTGAGTCCTGACCTGAGATTGTTGCGTCAGACCTAGAACATAGACGACTGAGTCTGAGAATCTGTCAGAACGCGGATGGTAACGTGTATAGCATATTATAAGAGGGGCATGCTAAATTCCTGTCTTGTTTTTGTTAAATCTCACTATCTCATTTAATTTATTTTAATTTCGAATTAAAAAATTTAAAATACATTTTCAATTCTAACTCTTTGGGATTCAACAAAAAATATAAAACCGCGTGTGATAAAAAAGAATTATCATTAAACATAATTATGTGATCGCTAGCACCAACAGTGCATACTAAACGAAACAAATATGTTAAAACAACGAAAATATCGCTAAACTTTGACGTAGTGCGAAAACACTTATTTTTTCACCTAACTTATTTTGTTTTGTTCTTATTGTTATACATAACAAATTACTGCGTCATATTGTTTCCAGACTACCAACATGACGCGATGTATATCATATACATTGAAAATTAAGTTATCAGTTATTTATAATTATCTTTTTATTATATTTTATATCGATAATAGTATTATAACTTTTATTTATCATTTTTGCAGTCTCGGCTGGGTATTATTGTCCATGCCAAGTAAGGAATCTTAGACCATGGGACTTAAGAAGTCAAAATGCTGTATAGTGTCGAGGGCTGTATAGTGTCGAGCCACTCAATTCTAGCCTATAACTAAGTTCAACTCAAACTCAAAGCTGAACGAAGCTTTAATCGAACAGTGGCATCAAGATATCAATCATTTCTAGTTCTCTTTCAGCGAGATGAATATGACTTTGGACGACGTGTTTATCATCACAGGCTTTCCGGTGGTAAGGAGGATAGTGTAATCCAATGGAAACACTAGTTACGGTGATATTTATGACCATTAGGCTCGGTTGTTGGGCGATATGCCTGATGAGATTGAAGAAGAATTGGAGAAGTTTGACGAGTCCGGTTAAGTCTTAAATGGCTTAGGGACATAGTTTACAGAACAGGCGTATACATATCATACGTGTATACATCAGATATATATTTGGTTGCACTATTTTCACCAACACGAGTCATAAATCCGGATACACATATTTTCTTTCCTTTTTGAAGCATATGAATTGGTCAGTGAGATAGTGTGGGGAAGTTGTGTATTGGCATGACTATATAGGCGTTTGGGAGGAGTTTATAAGTCGTCACTCAAAAGTCTTACCGATGTTCTCAGGTTAATAATTTGTTGGATCTACGACCATTTGCTTTGTTTTTCCGTTAGCTTAAAAATGAGTATACCTTATAAAACCCCAATATTGTTAGTTGGTTGTCAAAAAATGCACGTAGACAAATGTTCTGCAAAAAACCTACTATTGAGACATCCTTGCTGGTTTTTAAGAGAAAAAATTATCTATTGTTATATATCTACTATTATTTTTATCTAACCAATTGTGTCTTACCTTGTTATATGTTTGTTTGCAGGTGATATTCCAGCTGTATGTGGATATAAAAGAGAGGTTTTAGATCATGAAATTTGATTTTATTAGAATCCTATTAGGGTTTTTAGTACGATTGAAGGGTATATGCCAACACTGTAAAAGTTCTGCACCACCGGTGGGTCCTTAATTGTTTATACTATTTTTTTAGTTGTTTCTTACTTGTACTGGTGGGTGGTAGCTACCTACACCACCGATGAATTATCCACGCCAAATGATAGTGGTTCTCGTCAACATATTTGGGTTTTCCCACTAATGAGAGTTTCCCAACAACTAAGGTTTCCTGCCAACTATATTATTTCCCTCCCACCAATCATCCTCTATAAATAAATTTGGTCAATATTATAAGTCATTCATGTTTAATCTAAAAAACATACCATAATAGCGTGACTAATATAAATTGGAACGTGCACAAAGATGTGCATCTGCTGCAATCCGTTGATTTTGTGAAACGCACGATGTTAGAAGAAACTCTTGGTTTTATTGACAAATTTCTATACAGAATGTACTTCATACATGATAGGAAAACAACATGTTCCGCTTGTATGATTCCCTCCGACATGTGGGTCTGAAAAATTTACCTCTACGTTCGATTATTTTATAAAGTTTTCGATTATACCTATTGCGTCCCTCTCCTATAAAAATTGAACGCAAAAATCATGATGTTTGTAGTATGAAATTTCAATTTTTCATTGCAAAAGATATGTTGGAACATGTTGTGCAAGAACTTAAAGATAAAGCGGATGCAAAATCTAATTGCGTTGAAGCCACTTACGCAAATTCCGACTGAACTAGCAAAGATAACAAATATTAGTTAGAATGTTTTTGTTCAAGTGTGAATGTAATTATTTTGCATCTCTTGCACCAAGAATTAATCGGTAGTGCTAAACTTTCATTATTTTCTAAACGCAATTTTAGGCAATAAAGATGTATCTTTGCACATGGAGCGACATTCACAATGGAGAGCTATAAAATAAAACACACACAAAATAACAATATAAAAAATCGGTGGGATGTTGTAAGTATATGTAGGGAATCTATGTAGGGAATCTATGTAGGGCTAACAATCGAATCTTTTCAAATAAGCCTTTAATTTCTCTGTGTTGTAATTCAACCAAAGTATGCACCTTCAACAAAAAAAACTCGAAATTACCTTTGATTTTACAAAAGAAACGATTTAGGGTGGAATAAGCATTCTCAACACAATACGAATGCAATGAATTGTTTGTTTTCCACGTGATAAACTTATCATTGTAAGGCTCTAACTAATTTTTGGTGTATTCAATTGCTTTCTATCTACGAAAATGGTAACTTTAGATACAATAGATTCAATTTTTGGTGTATTCAATTGCCTTTTATTTTTTTTTAAATTATGGGTATAAGGTTGAGGTATTCATTAAAAATATGAAAAACATATTTTCAATTTTTTTTTAATTTTGTAAATAAAAGGTGAAATTGTATATAAATACTAATTGTTAGAAAAAATATGTATTAGTGAAATTTAAAATTTTGTTTCGCAAAGTTCTCCCAAATTTTTCCAAAAACAAAAAATTCGTTTTCGAATAAAAAAAGGTAAAAAAATAAAAAACTATTTTTTTTTCTGAAATCAATTATAAATTTTAGATTAATAAAATAGCCATAATCATTACTATATTACCATTATATTACTATATTATCCTTATATTTAAAGTTGTTTTTTGTGTAAAAAACATGAAATAAAATGAAATTTGTTCATACAAATACCCGGGGCATACCCCGAGGAGATACAATCGACAAATGAAGGTCAATAAACAAGGCTACTAATCCAAACATGTAGGAAGTAGTAAGCAACTCAGATAAAAAGTACTAAATAAATGTGTCATAAGGGGCATCATCGAAAATCCAATAAAATTATTGAGTTCCTCTCCTTCTAGACGTGATATATAATTGCGCCAAAGCAAGTGCACCAAATATGACGGTTTCGAGAGTGAGACCAATTTTACGCCTCACTCATCTAAGATTTCTATTAAGAGGCGTTAAATGGGAAACCAAGTTTAGAACTTGCATAAGTCCAAAGACTCTTTGTGAAACTACAATCATAGAGAATGTGAGGGGTAGTTTCAAAATCAGAGTTTCATAGGCACATTTAGGTGGGGTGTTGATGCCCCAATTGAGAATCTTATATATGGTAGACGGTTTATCAAGGATAGTGAGCCAAGAAATTAAAGAGTGACGAGGAATATTGAATTTATTCCAACCTAACCCAGCCCACCCCACGGTGGGGGCAGGCATACGAATCGCATTCTATATATCATTGATTGAGAAGTTGTTGCAGCCAACCTTCACAATCCAAAAAGAAACATCATTAAAATTTATTTTAGGAGGTAGAAGAGAGAGGATGAGGTTGTTAATATCCAGGATATTAGAGTGGTTTCTAACTCTTGTCAATATGATGTTAGAAGACCAGTTCCAATAGCTATTGAGGATGATATCCGAAACTTTGAATTTTTTTCAAAGCTGGGTATCCTTGATGATGTTAGGACTATAGTGCAAAGCAAGAGAGGTATGGAGGAGTCATGGATCGTACAAGAAAGAATTACTAAAGCCATTGCCAATTGCCACCCTGTATAGATTGCAAGCCAACGAGTGAAGACGAAGAATTTTCCTCTAAATCTAAAATGAGAAGGAGCCAATAGAAAGATTCCGTAAATTATTTTTGATTTTTTCAATTTCAATCCAATCACATCAGATTGAGTGATTGTTATTATTGATAATATACCAAAGGTGTTTAAGGTCAATCGCCTGATTTCAGATTTTAGATCTAAAATCCCAAGGCCGCCTTCATTCGTGGGAGATGTGACATTAGTCCATGCCATTTTGGCCCATGAATTTTCATAGCGGAACCCAACCATAGATAAAAAAAAGATATTGGGTCAGCTTTTTAATGATCCTAGAGGGTAGAATAAAGATAAAAGTCCAAGAATCAATTCAGGAGGTAATCTTATGGAGGAGAGGATGAAAGTCAGAGTGGGATACGCGACCTGAGAAGCAGAACTCTTACATATTTAACTGGGAGATAACATTACATGAAGACCATAATAGACATGCACTCAGAGCGGAGGGGGTTATTGATACCCGAAAGGAAGTTTTGACTGTTAAATAGGTTAACTCTAAGGAAACAAAAGAGTACAATTTATCAAGATCCTCTTTGATTAGAAGAAGAGACTTGACGCCACCATGACATAAAATCATAAGATCATATGCAAAGAAGAGATTAATGATTTTGAGCTTTTGACACTTCCAGTGAAATCATAAGTTTTCCGGTGACAAGCTTCATCTGAGAGGATTGTAAGATTATAGCTTTTGGAAATAATTTTTTTTAATTTGAGGATTGGTTTGGCACATATTAAAGAATTTGAATGGATTTTTATGTCTTTGACGAGAGAAACCAAAATTTTGCGTGACAGTGGTATCGTCTGATGAGTGTAGAAAGCTAAAGTGAGCAAAGGACATCAAGAAAAGATCATCTCAGTCAGGTTTGACTAGGATATGATCGATTTTGGAGAGAATAGGATGAGAAGGTTCCTTATTAATTCAAGTGAAGTGGAACTTTGTGAAATGGAGGCCATTGAGCTCACTAAGGTACCAATAAAGATTGAAATCATCAATATTAGAAGACCAATTCTCAGAGGAGCCTAAACGTTCCTCCGGATGAGGAATGGCATTAAAATCCTTGAGTGCAACCCAGGGGATGCCCTTATCTTGGTTGGCAAAAAGATTAAACCATGACGGAGAATTGAAAGGTGACATTAAAGTTATGGCATTTGGCCAAACATTGAATAAACTGAATGGATTTGGAAATCCTAGAGATAATGATAACATTAAGATTCTAAACAATCCAAATACAACCTTATGTGACTACAATGAGAAACATAAATAGTAATAAGGTTCATAGAAGTTCAACATTATGTCATTTTTTAACCATACAATACAAGATATCATAAAAAATATGTGTTAGTTAGTTGGGAAAAAAAGATAAAAACCACTTGAAGGATTGAACAACTTTGTTAGGCCGGCTAACTACTTGAAAGTCACTACCACCCTTATCTTTTGCAAGGAATTTATAATGTGCAAGTCCTTGTCTAATTAGTACGGGGTGGACTTTCTCTCATTACAATATAGAGACTTAATTTTCATTATGTCCTTAACTAATCCCATAACCAAGAAATTAAAAATGAACTGGGGTAAATAAAAATCTAAGAAGATAACCAACAAAAGATCAGAAACGACATGGATGAATCGAATGCATACATACATTTGATGCGATACCACATAGCTCTTAGTGGGGGGCGACTAAAAAATTGTTCCTCGAAAAGAAATGGTGTTGGGGATAGGTTCTGTGAATAACAATTCTATTTTTGGAATATTAAAAGTGAAAAAATAAATGTAATAAGAAGTCAATAGTATATATAAAATAAACCTCTGACTCTTCATCTTGTTTGTTTTTTAACATTATAGTGTGCATGAAGCTTCAGAGTCAGCCGCTCACAATACTTAGAGGAGTTATCACAAATTCTGTCAGCAGATGGCCAGACTCGGATATGTGATAACTTTCGTTCGGGCCTCCATTCAAGAGTAGTCGATCGAATGAAACTGTTGGGATAACTCCCGGACTTGGAATTCCAGAAAATATTTAGCAACTCATAATCGTAATTATAGTACATGACCATTAGTTCAACAAACCAAAACGTATGATCGATAACCTCACCTAGCCTGATGGAAAATGTCTGAATCCCCTGGACTTGGTAGGCAGATCCTGCTCTCTACTTTTAATTATCTTCTCATACATGAACACCTTACAATTCAGAAAAAGCCTTGACATATTAGAATTACAAAACAAAACCACTCCTTAATATAGTCATTGCTATGGAAGCACTGATAAAAAAATTAATAGTCGAGTTGTTATACGAGTCTGAACTTGACTTTTCACCGATATTTAGTCATAAGAAAATAGCACATATACTCAGTATAATTGGATCACATGTCCCAAAAATCCACTTGTGTAGCTATAAATATATCATCATCCACATTGATACTGGTGACTAGTTAATATTATATTTCATGAATAATAACTTTCTCTCTCTTTATTTCTTTTATAAAAATTATTCTTACTATGTGAGGTCTTACTTTTCTGAACCTTTCCTAAACTTCCTAACTATATCCATCAATGGTTATCAAATACCTCATAATATCTCATAATAATAAAATCTAATAAATAACAAATTTTTAGTTCATACTATATATAAATCGAATAAAATATTAATAAGCATCTATTCAATTCTCCAAAATCCTAAAATTACTTAAAAAAATTATTATGGCAATCAAGTTCTGAACCACAAACCGCGGGTCAGTCTTTTACTTCCATAAGCATACTTCAAGACCTACCAAATGTGTTCAGAATCCGAATATATATATATATATATATATATATATATATATATATCTCATAAAGAAAATCGATCAGTAGTAGTTAAAAAGGTCAACTTGTATTCGAGAGTAAATTTAAGAAGAAAGGGTTGACCAAGTTTATTTCTCCATCCTTAAGATCTTGTTTGGAGCATTCATCTAAAGGAAATTACTATTTCAGATGACGAAGTACTTCAAAGAAAATATAATTAGAGATAACAGTTTGATGAGGTGGAAGAGGATGAGTCCAGATGAAATATCAAAATCCCCAAGGATCTTGTGAGAAAACTCAAACATTCAAGGGTGGAAAAGGTAAAGAAAATACTGCAGAGGAAGAAGAGTTGCCTGAGTATTTAATTGGCCGTGTAAGGCCTAATTTTAAAAAGGTGAATATCAAGTATTTGCTTGCTCTTTCCCAAATTCAATACTCCTATTATTTAGACAATGACTTAGACATGATTAAGAGAAAAAATATTATCAAAAGAAATAACTATTAGATTACCAAAGATAGGACAAACCCCAATGGATTGTGTTGAGAGAGAATTGGTCGTATATCCGGATGTACTATACTGGGGACTTAGATTTCTATTGGGTCCCGGAATCGTCAAGTATTTTGACCAATCAACTTATGACCAAGCCATGCTAGAACGAATGCATGTTATATTTTTAATTGTTGGAATCCTAAAAATTGTAGAAGATGCAGTTCTTTTTTGTCAGTGATAGTTAGAAGAATGGAAAGAAAATCTCGAGAGAGAATTCAAACCGCATTAAAAAAATTAGAATAATACATGTAATTCCTTCATCTTAGTCAGAAAATTCTACTTATATGTTGCTACATTCATAGCTTAATTCCCATTATCATTTTTTAAATTAGCCATACTAAAGTCTCAATTAAAAAAATTGGAGGATGTTAAGGTCACGTTTAGCAAGTTACATAAGTGGATCGAGGTGAATTATTCTCATGCCTTTCACAAATGATTTAATCTAAAAAACTTAGTTCATAATCATCTTTGGATGACTAATTCCGAACACAAAGGGTTTGGCTAAAAGAAAAAAACCAAAGTAAAATAGACACAAACCTGACTGAAAATGAATTTCATGTTTACGAAGAGACTGATGTTGAGGCAACCGAAAAGGTTGAAGATTTTTCCCATTTGGAGAGGAAGAAGAAATTTGGTGCCTAAAAACCCACATAAATGAAATATCTAGTAGCGAGAGTCGGAAGAAAAATAAAAAGATAACTCAAACCAACTATGACCTCATTCTTTTGGCCTCTAAAACGTTACTTCAGATAAGAGTTGAACCACCTTATCCCCTGTTTGGTCAACAGATGAACAAATTCTCGTCAATCTGAATCTTAGGAATAATTCAGAGAAAACAGGTATCAAAGGCTTTGATCAAAACATTTCCTTGATTGACATGAAAGGTTTTGAGCAACAATTTTCTACCAACAGTCCTATGGATGTGCCCTTCCAACTGGAACTGGAAGATACTCTAGGTTATTCTGTATTAGGCTTTGTGAGGTCAATTATTGAAATGGAGAGGGAGGTTAGAGCACATAAAGAAACTATCACTCAACCATAAGAAAATATCATACATCTTGCAAATGAATGTGAAGGGCGTGAAAAGGCATCTGAAGAACAAAAAAAACGGGTATATGGTTTATCAGACAAAGTTGTAGGTGCTGATAGTAAGCTTAATGAGCTAAAAGCAGCTTGTAAAGCTACAATGACTAAGATTCAATCATCCAATTTAGAGGAGATTAAAAACTACAAATACAAATTTGAAAGTGAAGGTTATTCTATAGATTATTTATGAAATGTGTCAAAATAACAAGACGCTCTTGCTAAAATGTTTGATGGGGAACTGAAGGCGCTGAAAACTCAAGCCGCCAAAGATAAAGAAGCGATTATAGATGAATAAACTGATGACATCTTGAAGTCCTTAGACCAACGAGACGTTTCAATCAAATTTGATATGGCTCTGTTTTTTCATAAGGCCTTCCCAAATTTAAATTTGGATCTCTATGGGAACTGATCCTTAAGAAATCGTGGCTCAATGATATATCTTTAGCCGCTCAACTAGGAATATATAACCGCGAAGAAAGGGTAGGTGGAGTCTCTGACTGTGGGAGTTCCGTTGAGGACGACATCGATGAAAAAAGTCCGGATGAAAATGACATTATATTTTGTTTACCATATGTTTTTCCCAGTCATTGGCATAAGCAAGACATTTTATAGTATTATGTTCGGATCTTAACAAGTCATTGGCTATCGAAGACATTTTATACTGGCTATTTTATCAATGAATGTCCTTTTTCGTTTTCAATTTTCTTCTTTTCAACGCAAATTAAATAATTAACCCATTCATTTCTTTGCACCGAGATAACTCTTTTGATCCTTTCGAATCAGTATATTCAGATAATCTATTAAAAGTTTAATAAAATGTTTAATTCTACCATTATTTCAAACTCAGAAAGTACCTTTATTTGGGTTATTGTTCTGTATAATTTTTAATTGTGATCAACTGATGTTGGATCATTTACACGACCAACTATTGTTGGAACCTTAAATTGTGACCAACTAATGTTGGAACCTTTACACATGACCAACTAATGTTGGAAGCTTTAAACCGTGACCAATTAATGTTAACCTTTACACATGACCAACTAATAGTGTAACCTTAAACTTATAACGAACTATTGTTAGAACCTTCAACCGTAATCACAAAAAAATATACGAATTGCAATAATGGAATAACAAGAGTCAAATAAGGCAAACTATGAGGAAATGCAAGTTGTATAAATACCTCATTAAATACTCCCCAAACCACCAAGGTAGGAAAGAGTATGTCCCCGAATATTCACTTATGTTAAAAAAAATTACAACTATTCAAGGTAAAGTCTCCATTTTTTTATATTTCATGGGTGTTAGAAAATGTTGCCTTCTTGACCTGTCAGTTGATTATTTCCAAGATTAACTCTTTCATTTACAGAATACGGCCATTTCCAAGTAAATGCCAATTTTCCTAAAATTTTATGTTTGGTATATAAGTAGACGTTTTTTAGAACATTGTCTTCTACTTTGAATTCCTGAGGTTTTATAATCAACATAAATGGGCTCTAGTTTTGTTTTCCTCAAGCAAATCTAATTCAACTCTTTTAGCTATATCATTATCTTCTTCTTAGGTAATTTTTGATTCGGAACAATAATAAAGTAGATTCGATTGGTGTTACTGCATCCATCCCATATACTAAATAAAAACGAGATTCCTGAGTTGGAGTTCGAGGGGTAGTTCGATAAGCCTAAAATACTTCTTGCAAATAGTTTAGCCACTTTCTCGCAACCTTTTCTAAATATTTCTTTGAACTCGTTAGGATTTTTATTCTCGCAACCTCAAATTTCCCATTAGCTTGGAGGTGGAAAGGTGAAGAAAAATAATTTCGAATCTTTTGGGAAGTAAAAAAAGCTTCAATGTCTTTATTTTTAAATTTATGGCCATTATCTATAGTAATAATTTTTAGAAGCCCAAATTTAAAACATATATAAGAGAAGATAAATCTTATAACTACCTTAGGTGTAGTGACCGAAAGAGGCTCTACTCATATCCATTTAGAAAACTAATCAACCGCCACAATGATAGTTTGACAACCCAAGGATCCCACTGGCAGAGGTCCTATTAAGTCAAGTCCCCATCTGCCAAAAGGTACCACCTCAGATATTGATTCTCGTGGAACTTCTTGGACATTATTGTGTTCTCAAATATTTGGTAAGGATCACAACGTCAGACCAATTACATAGCATCTACCATGATAAAAAACCAATAATTTCTTTTCAACAGAATTCTTCTAGTTAAATTTTTATAGCCACAATAGGCAGAACCGTCTCCATCATGCAATTCAGAATAACCAGAGACTCATTGACCGCAAAGCACCGTAATAAGAGCGTACTAAGAATATTTTTTTATAGAAGACATCTCCCAAGATAAAAAAAACCATGTGCTTTGAACTTTCAATTTTTATCCAATGCTTTATCAATACACAAACTCTCCTTAGTAATAAATTCTTTAATTTCATGCCTCAAATCTCTACTCATAGTAGTTGAGACTTGGAACCATTCCTCAGTGTTTGTCTCAACTTCAAACTTTTTTAATATCGAAGACATCATTGTATTAAGATACATGGATATGTTTCAGAGTAAGCAATAATGGCTAAGGAATCAGCCATTGAATTTTTGGCCCGAGGTACATATTCTTACTCGACATGTTTGAATAAAGTTATTTTTTTCTCTCAATAACTGTAAATATTTATTAAATGATATTTTTTAGCTTCGGATTGGTCCTTGGTTTGATATATAAGTAGTTTGGAATCACTTCTTAAGCAAACTTTTTTGGCACCACAAATTTAGGCAAGTATTAGTCATACTAGTGTCGCATAATACTCTGGTTTGTTATTCAATGCCCTGAAACAAAAGAGTATCGCTTGGTACATTGAATCTCTGAATAGAGATAGTAAGTAAATCTGTTCCACATAGCCAGACATGCTTGACCTCTCTTATGTGCAAACTATCCATTCCTTTATAGGATTTCGATGGTGGATTCAATATGCGGTCGCTCCGAATGGAATTCAACTAGAAAGTCTGTTATAGTTTGTGCCTTAATCGCAGTTGAGGAGTAAAGTCAACATTATAATCTCCCAATCGAAATTATTGTCATTTAGCCCGACACATTTGGCCTTTGTATAATATTTTTAAGCAGAAAAGTGGTGCCAACAGTAATCGAATGTGATTGAAAATAGGGTCTCATTTTCCTAGCTGCTATTACTAACGCTGAAGCCAACTTTCCAGTTTTAGATATATTTTCTTAGCATCCAACAAAAAAATTCTAATATATTAAATAAGGCAGTGGTAACCATCAACATTCCAAACCAAAACCGCGCTTACTATATAAACAAATACTTCTAAGTAAATGTACAACATTTCACCCATTATTGGCTTGGTTAATTTCTCTAGTGAAGAAACCTTCTCTTGAATTTTAACAAAATCTTCAATGCAATCTAAAGAGCAATAAAAATCCTTTGCATTTCTTAGAATTTGGAAAAAGAGGGCACACTTATCCGAAGACCTCGATATTAACCTGTTCAAAGTAGCCAACCTTTCGATAAATATTTGAAATTCTTTAGTAGATGTAGGAGGGTCCATAGTAAGTAGTGCATTCTATTGTACTAGATCAGCTTGAATGCCCTTTTTATTAATAATGTACCCCAGTCGTTTTTCGGATCGTACTCTGATTGTGCATATCTTTGATTTTAAGTTTAAATTGATAACTTTCAGATTATAGTAAGTTTCTTTGAGATCGTATAAATAATCCACATCCCTTTCACTTTTTACTAAACATATCGTAATTGTAAACCTCAAAATTTCTTCCAATCGGACTAGTAAAATCTTTATTTACTAGACGTTGGTAAGTGGCCCCAACATTCTTCAAACCGAACGGCATAACTTTATAGCACTTGAGCCCCTGGTGAACATAATGTAATTGTTGTCCTTCAGATCTATTTGTATCTCATTATATCCAACAAATGCATCTATAAATGACAACAACTTATTCCAAAGAATCTATTAATTGATCAATTTATCGTACATGAAATGGATCCTTCCGAGAAGCCTTGTTGAGGTCTATCTATTTTGATTTCTTACGTTTGTATTTTGACTACATATTAGATAAAAACTTTGTAATCTTCGTAACTATGTTAACTAATTTATGTGTAATGTTATCGTTTTAAATATATCATTATCATAATATTAATAACATACAAGTTTTTTGCATTGAAAATAGTATATATTACAATGACACGTGGCTAAATAAGTTACTTCAAGACTATAAATTTTATTTTAATGGTATATTTTACAACAAGAATGAATTTTTAGTTCTCAAACTTTGGTATTTTCTGAACTTAAGTTTAGGAGACAAAGATGTATCCTTGCACATGGGGCGTCAGTCACAATGGAAAGCTACAAAATAAAACACACACAAAATAACAATGTAAAAATTGGTGGGCTGTTATAAGTATATGTCAATAAATTTTGTAGGCCTAACAATCGACTCTTTTAGATGAGACTTAAATTTCTTCGTGTTGCAATTCGACCGAAGTATGCACCTTTAACAAAAAAAACTCAAAGTTACCTTTGATAGTACCAAATACATGCTTTATGGTGGAATAAGCATTATGCACACGGTTAGTGGTTTAGTTACCGACCTGCAATGACTTGTTAGTTTTCCACGTGATAAACTTATGACCGTAAGGCTCTAACCATTTTTTAGTGTATTCAATTGCAGTCATATATTGTTTGAAGTCATATATTTGTATGCGACAACATCATTTTACTCCACACTTAAAAAATAATATCGGACACGCTTTTATCATTTATGATTTTTATCATTTTCTATAGGAGACTCATGTTAATGTGTCATCGACATAACATGTTTATTACATTAAAGAACATTTTTCGATCGCTTTTACCATCAACTAACTTTTTATCCGTAAAACAAATGGACGGTTGTTCGAAATAGTGAGTTACCATCAATAACTCCAAACATTCTAACACCAATTTGTAGCTCCCAATTTTCTACATGAACATAAATGCAAATCTGATGTAGAAAGTCTTATTGGTACAAGTGGCTCAAACAGCCTCGTACAACGGCATCACCTACCTTATTACCTTATATATGTTATCCATTATTAGCACATCTAGAAACTTTGATAACAAATCTAAACTAACCGGGTGTGAAAAGAAAAGTTCACTTATAATACTGCTTCGGTCTTCGCACGATATATATAATTCGTAATAATTTAACCTTTTTAGTTTGCCTAACAAGTACTGTATTTTTTAGTTCTTAGGGTTCAGGTATTCTTTAGATAATCGTCCTAAGTATGAATGATCTTCATTGAATTTTGTAGTGTCATAATTGTGAATCACGCATACAATATCTAAGGACCGTAAATCATCATTTACCTTATTTTCTTTAAGTGCGAAAGGGCATGCACATTTGTTGGTTTTGGTAGACTTTTGTGGAAAATATTTTGGTTCTACAAATGTCGTGTATGTTCAGGATCTCTTGCATATAAGCAATAGTAGTCTAGGATTTACCCTGCTTTTTGCATTGTCCCGACGTCTTAATACAACTAGAATGTATTCTACGGTAACCTTAACCAATCAAATAATTATTTTCAATATAGTTGGTTTTCATGGTGAACAACTTATTATAATTGACAATATAGGCCTCGAGTACTCTTTCGGTATTCGTAACACTAAAATCCTCTCCCAATAAACCGCAATCTTTAACATTCTTCTACAATTGCAAACTATTAAACATCAAAACTATAAACATAAGAAAAAAAGCCGGTTAATGCTTCAAACCGTCGGTAAATAAACGATAAACCAATAGTGTGTATAAGAAACACCACCTAATGAATAGATACACCGATGGTGTGTAAATTCTATACTGATGGTGGAGTATCCTACATATAGTAAATAAATTCCACACCTACGGTGTACGCATCACATCACTAAGTAGTGTTCATATCATATTTTTCACCCTTACACCGGTGGTGCTGGACCATAACAGCGGAGGTGCAGTTCTGGCACATAGGTGGTGTCAACTACGATATATTGTCGGTGAAAAAATTATGGCATAACATGAAGCTATGACACTGTTGGTTTAATGACACTAGCAGCTTAGGTGTGGCTAAACCGGTAGTGGAAAAACTATAGTGCAAAAAAAAAATGTCATTATGGGGCATCGCCAATGTAAAATATGAACACCGACGGCGTGGACGTTGTTACACCGCTTCTGGAAAAAATATAATGTAAAAGACTAAGGCAAAACTAAGCACCGTCGGGGCGAAGGGACTATATTGACGGTGTCAAAGCGGGAATAAATATATTTACGACTTACGTGATTATTTTATTTGGAGTTTCAACTTCAACAACAAGGTTCTTATTTTTTATTTTGATTTTTTTGTTAGGGTATAAAGTTGGTGTTTTTTTATAAAAATGTGAAAAACATTTGTCCAACAAAAACTTTAAAATTTTGTAAAAAAAAGTTCAAATTTGTATACAAATACAAAGTTGTTATACAAATTGTGTATTACTGAAAATAAATTTTTTATTTTGCTACGTTCTTCCAAATTTATAAAAAAAATTGAATAGAAAAATTAAAATAATAAAACACTAAAATTATTTTTTTGAAATCACTTATAAATTTCTGATTAATCGAATGAGAAAACTACCCGAAGATACTTTTTCAAGTATCTTACTATGTTATAGTACATAAATATTGGATACTATCAATTAGTACCCAAGTTAAAATTTTGAACAAAAATAACCTTGGTGGTATATAATGGGAGAATGAAGTCGTGAGTAACTTTTTGAGACCTTTCATCCAGAATTTATCTCCCACAAAGCGCTCAGAATATCAAAAGTCAGCAAAAAAAATTTGAAACCCTTAAACCACTTCATACTTACTTTAGTCATTCGTACTCTTTATTCGTAGTCTTCGTCTTCTTGTGAACGATGAACCCTGAACGATGATCGGTTAACGACGAGAAACTGTTTAATCGGCAGGAACTCTATTAAAGGTACATGGAAATTGCTTTTCTCTTATTCAAGTGTGTTAATTTGTGCTCTGATTTAGTCCCTCTTTGAGTAAAATCTGTAATTTTGGTTAAAGTGAACCTTAGGTTGGCCTATTTACTGGTTGAAGCCAAATCATCGATAATCGTTTTATTGTTGGTTTTTTCTTGGTTAGTGAATTACTTGTACGTTGTATCTATTTTGGTTTGATTGTGTTAGTTTTGATTATGGTTTGAACCAATTCTTTCGTGTTTCATGATTCTGGCTTTTGAGTTTAGGTTATTGGCTTGTGGATATTTGCATGTGTTTTTAAAATCTGAATCGCGCAGTGCATGTGATGTTAAAATGTATATCGCCTTTTTCGGGATATAATCCTGTACTATAGCATGAATCGCGTAGTGTATATGTTGTTTGAATGTAACTCGCATCTTGCTATATTCAATGTTAGAAAACTGCGCATTATTTATGTTTTTTGGATGTATCTCGTGTTTTTATGAATGCAATGTGAACAAAATGGCGTAGCATTGTTGTTCTGTTGATGGAGAACAATTAAATGGCTAAATTGGCTCAATGAGCTTCTAACATTGAAAATAAGCATTCACATTTGTTTGTTGCAGGTTGTATTATAGCCCAAGGTTCTTTTGCGAGATATGGTTTAGTTAGCATATTGACTTTGCACCAGAAATACATAATCACTCCTGAACATATTGAGGTTTCGAAGCACACGCCTTTCTGTACTTTTTTGAAAGCATCGTTCCAGCTACGCAACGAATACTTGCCGAATAAGAAGTTTAATAAGGTGATAGAGGAGATTGTGAAGAGATATTTTGTAAAGGAAAAGACATTTCGAATATGGTCGAAGAAGGTGAAACTGACAACAAAAGATATGAAGTCATTTTTGGTCTTAAACACGGAACGTAGAAAATGTCTTTGAACAAACCAGGAGCACTGGTCAATTTATAGATGGAGCTGAGAACCAGTCTATATTGATGCAAAAATATTTTTTGAGTCCAAGGGCTAGGAAAAGTGGACCGATGAACCAAAAATCTGTTAAAATGCGATGATCAAGGTAATTGAACTCTTCGTCTGTGATGTGGTTTATTGCGATTTACACTAATCTAGCAATTGTCTGTTTTAGTGTAGGAAGCTATAGAGAAAGTAGTAAATGATGGTCGAGAAGATTCCGCAAATGACGTTGCAAAGTTGTTGATACTGTTCATTTACGCAACCCTCTTCTACTCAGTATATGGTGATATAATGGACTGGACATTGGTCTTCAACGTAGAGGACATGCTGGAAATTAACGACTATGATTGGTTTGGTGCAATTGTTGAGAAGCTTAGTAGATCGATGAAAAAGTATTTAAAGAATGGTATCACTGACATCGGATGCGTAACTGTTTTACTTGTGAGTATGAGCCCCTACATTAAGCACATTACTCTAGCTGTTTTAGTTTCACTGACATTAGACAGTCCTTTATAATGAAGCACACTATGTTAGGGGCTGATTTTGTAAAGCTCGTCATGATACCTAGGTGCTATAAATTGTGGGGGATGGAGTACAACCAATCAAACATGGGGATGATTAAAATGTTGTGCACGGTGCCTAAAGATGAGGTAAAAATATGTGTTGTTAATATTTAATTATTGCATTGATGATGTTTAGATGTGAGAAATAATTAATTTTGTTGGTAATGGCATGGCGCAATTCTTAGTATTTCGCTTAATGGAAAGACAAAAAAACACATGATTCAGTACACATAAAAAATATCGCGTAATGTTTTACAAAGGAATTGCGGAAATGAAATGCTCATAAATCGAATCATGTATATTTATAAAGAAATCGCGTGATATTATTTAATATACACATCAATCGCATGATGTAGGTTATGAGATGCGAGATAACGTTTAATGAGGATGAAAACATACCCTTCAGCTTGAGTGAAGATTGGGGAAGCTCTGAATGTTTACAAGTGAGTCATGGACGGAGGTCAAACAAACGGAAAAAAATGATTGCCCAAAGAACTATCAAAAGACGTAAGCGTAACAAAGAACCGCAATATAGAGAGCCATCACCCACATTGTATTACTAGGGCGCTGCAGATGACTACAAATTACCACTACGGGGGTAGTTGGAACAACAGAAAAGTACACCAAAAAAAGGGAAACTAAAACAGAGGAGAACTTTTACTGGGGGTAGCACTACAGAACCCAATTCCAGTATTCGGATGAAAAAAACGACATTTTACAAGAGGCGTGCTAGTTCTTTTTTATTGCACAGAGTGAAAGATAGTAGAAAGAACAGAATGAAATATTTTGTTGGTACAAGAAAAGAGACAAGTAAGTAATTTATAAGTTGGTTTTTAAAGATCATCAATTTGAAATAATTTATAATATTATACATGTTTTATTTTCAAAAAATTGAACTCCAAAGAGAGCTTGCAGTTTTAACTTCTAAACTTGAAGAGCAAGTTGAAAATGATGAAGCTGTTAAGGAAGCAATTGATAAGGCTTGTGTACTGCTATTCTCTTCGGTAGAAGAAGAGCCACTAAAAGAATTAGTAGAGGTACCCAAAACAGTAGATGAAGTTCCTAAAACTAGGGTATATGTTTCAAAAAAGCATGGTTTCAAAATTAAAGAATTTGAAGACAATAAATATTAGACAGAAAGAAATGATGTAGAGGGTTCTACAATGAAGGCAATAAAGATGAGACAAAAAGGAAATGATGGAGTTGAAGATGAAGAGAACACAATATTTAAGATGAATGAGGATGAAGCAAAGGATGTACCGAACAATATTAGTGTGACACAACGTGAGAGGCGGCCAAATGATAATACATTATATGTTTTAGGTGTTGATCATTCTAGGTTTGTTCTGGCATAAAGTAAAAGAGTTGTACCAGCTAAAACGGTGGTAAATAAAGTTGAAAAAGTGGTTGAAGCAACTATACATGAGACAGATATGGAGTAGGCTAAGAAAGCAACAAATGTTCAATTAGAACAATCTGTTGACGGAGTAGTGGTTGAGCAGCATGATTGGATAGTTAAAGAATGTATTGCGGTGGAAAACAATAGTACAGTAGTAGTTCCGATTGAAAAGGATGTAGAAGCAACCGCACAAGAACCAGTTTTGGTGCAGCTTGAGACAACATGAGAGGTGCAAGTAATTAACCAGCATGACGCGATATTGAACCAAGAAAATAAAACGGGAATACACCAGTGGCTTTGGAAGTAGTTAATAAATTGAAAGAAGATCTAGAAAATATATTATTTGCAAATAAATCTCTCCTTAGAGTGGTAGAAAATAACAATCGAGCATATGGGGGAGAGGATGTACCATATGGAGACGTAGGAATCCAAAAGTTGACAGTTGGTTTTGCCGTTAAACTTGTTGGAGAGATAATAAATGGAAAAGATAATAAATGGCAAGGGTGAAGATGCTGGATTTATGAATGTGGCGGAACTAAAGATAGTATGGGAAGAAGAGGGTGATATGCATAAGACAGAGAGTACCACCAACGTACCCAAGCTGGTCCAGGAAGATCACGAAGATGTAATTGGATCTTAAGATTCAACGTTATATAATTATTTCTTCGATATACTTTGTCTTTGAGAAGTCATATTCTTTCGATGTTGTTAATTTGGGGATGTTGTTTTTGTATATTTTGGATTGTCGATGATAGTCTTTTGGGTTGGAGTTTTTATTTTTCGGATGTTGTTTTTGGTGAATTATTGGGATGTTTGTATTTTAATTTAAATGTTGTTGTTATCATACTTATGTTGGGCTATAGAAGATGTTTATTATATTAAAGTTGTGCAAGTGCATCGTAAGATTGTATATTTGTTTATTCATAAATCATAATCTATCAAGTAAACAACTATCATGCTCAATTAGATTTAAGTGCTTTTATTTTGGTGACCAAATTCTAGCCTTTACAAGTATATACCATGTAAGTCGCACATGTGTGAGTTTAATTAGTTTAGTTTATAATCAAAATCGTGCGTATGCTAGTATTTACCATGCAAATCGCGATTTTTAGTAAATAACCTTAAAATCGCGCAATAGTTATTTGTATTCACAAAATCGCGTGATAAAAAAAATAAGTCCAAAAACACATGATTTCAAGTGTAGCTTACAAGACTTGTTGTTCACAAAAAATGGCAAGAATGTAGATTTAACCGCTAAATTTTAATGTTGAATGTGACAAGTATGTAATGGAAAACCACCAACATTATAGGAAGGACTACATCTACGTACACAACAACATAAGAATCAACAACCAAAGACTGAACAGGTATCAAAAATCAAAGATGCTCACAAACTCCCACAAGAGAAAGCTGAATATTTTGATCTACCAACCCTAGATAATGCTTTTGTACTATGTATCCAATCATTTTTTGACGAAGTTGATAAGGATGCGGCAGCTATTCAAACCAGTGCATGAAAAAATGTTGGTTTTCGTGGATCTAAAAATGCTTTAGAGGAGACAACTATAATGGTAAGAGGATGATTATATTATTAAACATGTAATAAATGAAGTCATTTGATTATTATGTAACACCATGTTCTATATGTTACAGTTAGTAGCGGACGAGTATCAAAATTGGACTTACTTACCCAAACACAACAGGGAGAAGGTAGTTACCAAGCTTGAGGAAACGAAATAGCAACAACAAAGTTAATAGCAGTGACTGAATAACACAAGGTACCTATAATACAAAAAACGACCAGGAAAATCCCGAAGTACGGTATTTACCACAATCAGAGTTCTGATTCAAGCTTAGCATTATTGTGAGTGAGCTAATGGAAATATCGTACAAAAGGGAGCTAGACTTCAAGGTAAACTATACAATTTGAAATAACTGACAATGCATTTACAGCTAGTTTTTTTTAAATAAATCGTCATCAGTTTTAAATCACCATCCGTCATTTTATAGATTGTTGATGCCTAGATATATAATCTGCGTAAAGACTCAAATTGGCAAGTACATTACAAAGGGTTTGATAACAAGTACAATTGTAAATACAACGCTATTCAAATTTCCTGGATTGCCACGATGAGTATAGTTGGTTTAAATAGTCCTTAATAGTTCAACAATGATTGATTTATCGTCCCTGGGTATTACAAAAAAACTTGCATTGAAAGAAAATATGTCACACATTGTTGAAAAAGTATTCGAAACAATGAGATCGGACACGTTTATCGCATTCGTTCATGTATGCCACATAACCGAATATTGGACTAACCACTAGACGTTATAAAAAGCTACAACCCGCTATTTCCTGAAAGCAAATCCACTCCTGATGCATGTTGGAAAATTGGAGATGCATTGGTATGTAGTATACAACGTTTTAACATGACGTTTGTTTGTAGTATGCTGATTAATTCAAGAGAATTGCTTGTTTAACTCATGAAAATCGCGTGATTAATTCATAAGAATCACGTGTTTATATTTATGCATAAATTGCTATGCGCATAAGTTGTCCAAGATTAATTATGTACATAAATCCCTTGATGTGGATTAACAAATCGCATTGTTAGCATTTCTTTTATAATTTTCCTGAAAATGTTAGCCTGCCAATATTTGTATTGAACAATTGAACTATTATATGAAGAAACAATACATCCCTCGTGTGAGGAATGGATACAAAGTTAAAGATGTAAGGAATATACTGCAACAAAACAAAAATTCACTTGACTGCGGAGTTTTCGTTTGTGAGTACATTAAAAACATTATCCACAATAGATTTGTACCCAATGAATATAGCAAAGACGTGTCGGCTCAAATACGAGCACAAATGTTTTATAATTTTCTAAATGATAATAATACTAATCGTCGGTTAGAATAATATTTTTGTTATAAGAATGTATTCTTATGTAATTCATTTCTATTTTAGTATTTTGTGGTATTTTTTTTCGTAGTGTAGAACACTTATCAAATGGAATTTATAAGCCATTACGGAAGTTTTAAATTATGTGGTGTCATTTTTGTGTGTGGTACTAAGTTGTAGTTGTACTTAAATCCCGTTCTTTTTTTTATAATTTTGCTCGTAAATCGCGAGATGGGAAAGCTGAGGTTATCTCACATGGTTGTTGTACTTAAATCCTAATGTTACTTTAGGTGCACATAAATTGATAAACTCCCACCATTTTTTACTGAAGTAATTTAGCCTGCCTAAATGTACACCACTAAAGAAAGACCTGCCAAAGATTGTCATCTGCTTTATATCCCTTATATAAACCACCAACTTCTAGTTAGAATGTGTAAGAAAACCTTATACATTTTATAATTACTCTAACTACCTTCAGTATGAATTAGAGCGTGTATGAAGACCAACACTTGCTTCAAGTTTACGTTATGACAACACTAACTGATGATACAAATTTTTCGATGAAGGTTTATGCAGGTTTTACTTTGACTATGGGAGGCTTGAATTTACGGGCCCTCATACTCGCAGTCATAAACAAGTCGCTTCTAGGTACGACGAATTAAAATCTGAACCTTGGTTTTGCGTGTCTGACCTGTCTTACATGTTGCGCAAAGAGGCAACACTACTTTGGAAGTAAGAAGTTAATGATTGGATTTCAAGAGATATGATTGTGTATTTGAAGGACAACATTGCGGAGAAAGAAGATGCGCTCGCCAATTGCTCACCGGTTGAGGATAACAGTGGCGGCTAATTTCGAATAATAAGTTTGCCTAAATTTAATGTTTTATTGTCAATAAAATAATATATATTTTGATCTTTCTTGTTCTATTGGAAATGGTTTAGTATTGCAAAAAACGCATTGTTGTTTTAATTATATAAAAATTAGTGGTGATTTACGTACTAGTAAATCTTTCTTAATTAATCGGGTAGATGTTTAAACACTTGCCACTCAATTTATGTAGATAATATGTAAATTGCGTTGTAAGAACTAATAAAATCATGGATAAATGAATCGTGTGATTAATAAAGTCACGCACAGATAAATCGTCGGGTAAAGAACTGTTATACAAATCGCGTTGTTATATTTTCCACTTTAATGAAAATTTCATGATAAGATAATGCAAGGCACATTCAATGTAAATTGCCTCATGAAATTTTAGGCATTGGTAAAACTTAAAATGCGCTATAATTAATTGGTTGAAAAAACAACTAACCATTTTTTCACGACAGTAATGGGTTTAAAGGTTAAATTTTTATTTGTTTATTTATGGCTTGATGAAACATAGGTAGATATGTACTCATTACAGTAACATCAATTACACGTTTAAGTAGAGATAGATTTTTGAATATAAATAAGAGAAAAGTACTCATAAATACCTACACAACTTTGAAATACCAAAATGGTACCCACTTTTAGACTAGTTTCATAAAATACTTAGAACCATATTTTGGACAAAAATACCCCCTAGAGTATAAAATGGGGCAATTGGTTGCATCCCACTTTTTTCACCTTCTAAACCTGACTTTTGGGTTCCAATTCCCCCACTTTCACATTTCTAATTTTGAAGAGAGAGAAACACGGGACCCGATACAGAACCAAAACCTAAAAAACGACACCACTGGATTCGTCACTTTACCGGGAAAGAAAACCGACTTCGTCTCCAATCATCGGCGAGTGTAGGTCGACGCCGGCATCAACTACGCTGAAGCAACATACCGACACCATCGAACCTAAAACTGTAAGTAACCCACCTTCGGCAGTTGTTATTTTTGTCGGACAGAATAACCCGACGTCGATCAGCGCAACCATCTATTGTTTTAATTTCCGAGTCCGATCAACGGTTAGAAGCAGAGGTTATCGGCGACGCGCAATGGTTTCGATATAGTTCCCGGCGTGGTTATACTCCAAGAGGTTAGTTTCGATTTCACGGTGGTTTTTTTGTCGCCGGACTTTGCAATGTAACTTCTTAGAATAGTCTGTCGAGTCTTATTTTGGCCTGACGAGGCACTGTATCTAGCAACATGTTTCTCAGTATTGACATGGATGGTACCAAGTCTTCGGTGACGTTTTTTCTTAATATTTGTAGTTCTTGCTATTGAGATGTCGTTGTTTTATCTTGACAGTTCATGTGTTAGTTAAGAGTTGAAGATGCCTGGGGGATAGTGTAGTTGTTATGTTAGTGTCGATGTTGATATCGGAGAATGCCTACGGAGCAGGTAGTGGTTAGTAGTTTTTTTTCTAGAATCGCAACATCGCCGTGGATTAGTAGCCATATCTAGAAATGTATCTGTTTCAGGAAGTATTTGCATCATATGCATGAAATGTTATACATATCTAGTAATGTATGTCTAGTAATGTATGCAATCTGTGTTGTCATGTCTAGCAATGTCAGTAGTGTGTTTACAGTAACATACAACACCTCTAGCAATGTAGTAGTGAATCTGGTTTATGTCTAGCAATGTGTAAGAAGTTAGTTGATGTTGTTGTTTGGTTAGTAAAACCAGTGAAGTGTTTGATTCGTATTGTCTTTCGATTGTGCATAGCTTTTTGTGTTATTGTGTGATGATTGCGATAGATGTTACTATTGCGATGTAAGGATTATGATTAAGTTGACTCGAAATTAGGATATATGCAGGGAAACATGACTAAGACGGGCGTATTCTACAGGTTAGGCTTAGTCAGTATAATCAACCTTTTAAGACGGAATATAATTACAGCAGAACACATAGAAGCTGCAAGAGACACCCCGTTCTATACGTTTCTGAAAATATCGTTCGAGGTAATGAACACATAATCAACCTTCTATAAGTTTCTGAAAACATTTTTATATTGCTAGTGTTTGTGGCCAAATTTTTTTAGTGTATCTAGCAATCTCATATCCATGTATCTAGTAATGTGATATTAGAATTACAGTCAAACAGTTATTTCACTGTATCTAGCAATGTCTCCAGCTGTATCTAGCAATGCCAGAAGTCGTATCTAGCAATGAAGTACTCTCCTAAATCACATTATAACAAGGTGTTCCTTGATTTCGCAGTTGGCCTATTGCATGAAGAAAAAATGCATACCTGCTGTGAAAGGTGGATACAAAATCAAGACAATGAGAGATATCCCACAACAGGAGAATGCAACCTTGACTTTGGGATTTTTGTTTGTAAGTACGCAAAAGACATCCTAAATAATATGGAAAGGATATGCAAGCCAAAATAAGAGCTGAAATATTTAAGCATTTCCTCAATAATTTAAACACAAACCGACGATGGTAGTGTTGGGAGAAATGTTTTTATGTAAATCATATTTTGGGACAAGGGTTGTGTGATTCATTCAAAACTGGATGCCAGTATAAGACGATTACTCGAAATTTTAGTAACAATTGCAACGTATCTTATTGTGTTAAAGATATCAAAAATGTTATGTAAATTATTTCTACCAATGTCATTTCTACCAACTTTAGTGGAATTGAATACTAAATCATCCCTCGACTATCGCGTTTGGTGGCAGATAATCCCTTGACTTTCAAATGTCTGTTGACAGTCCTTGGACTATCGCGTTTAGATAAAGTTAGTCCACTAGATCCTCTGATCCATGAGAGGTTGCCACCTGTCACCATAATCCACAGATTTTTGTATCACCAATAGTCCCTTGAGTTTAGGTCAAACCCAAAATATAGAATATTACGGGAAACTAAACTCAAGGGACTAGTGGCGATACAAAAATATAGGGACTATGGTAACAGGTGGCATCCTCTCAGGGATCAGAGGATCTGGTGGACTAACTTTATCCAAACGCGATAGTCCAAGGACTGTCAACGGACATTTGAAAGTCAATGGACTATTTGCCACCAAACGCGATATCTGAGGGATGATGTACTGTTCAAAGCCCAACTTTAGTATTACTTATCAATTTTTATAGAATTATACCAATGTCATGTTTTTCTAAAGTTCATAGGGCGATCCTGCCATTTTTATGGTATGAATAAATTCAACATAGCTAGCAATCCTATACTGATGTATCTAGCAATGTCTTTATATCGTATCTAGCAATGTTACACTGTTGTATCTATCAATCTCTTTATAACGTATCTAGCAATGCCTATATAACATTTCTAGCAATGTTATGCGGCTGTATCCATCAACCTCTTTACAACCCATCTACCATTATTTTGATGATGAATCCATTAAACTCGTTATATTGTATCTAGAAATGTTCACATGTTGTAACTAGGAATCTCGTTACAACCCATCTAACAATCTTTTGATGATGTATTTATCAAAGTTGTTATAATATATCTAGAAATGTTCAGATGTTGTATCTAGAAATATTGTTATAAGGTATCTAGCAATGATATGCGGCTGTATCTATCAACCTCGTTACAACCTATCTACCCTTTTTTATGCTGATTAGGACGTCCATGTACTTCATGTTAGTGGAATGTTCATGTCTGGAAAATTTTGTATCTAGAAACTTCATATACACGTATCTAGCAATCTCATTGTAGACTTAGAATCGCAGAGGTATTGCACTGTATCTAGCAATGTAGCATCATAAACTTAATTTCAATGCAACTACAAATGATGTTGCATCTATCAAAGTCGTTATACTGTATCTAGAAATGTTCACATGTTGTATCTAGCAATATCATTATAAGCTATCTAGCAATGTTATGCGGCTATATCTATCAACCTCGTTACAACCCATCTACCATTGTTTTGATGCTGAATCTATCAAAGTCGTTATATTGTATCTAGCAATGTACACATGATGTATCTAGTAACCTCGTTACAACCCATCTAGCAATCTTTTGATGCTGTATCTATCAAAGTCATTATAATGTATCTAGCAATGTTCAGATGTTGTATCTAGAAATATAGTTATAAGGTATCTAGCAATGATATGCGGCTGTATCTATCAACCTCGTTACAACCCATCTACCATTTTTATGCTGATTAGGACGTCCATGTACTTCATGTTAGTGGAATATTCATATCTGGAAAATGCTGTATCTAGCAACTTCATATACACGTATCTAGCAATCTCATTGTAGACTTACAATCGCAGAGGTATTACACTGTATCTAGCAATGTGGCATCAGAAAATTAATTTCAATGCAATTACGAATGATATAACAAGTATATAGCAATATAATCATAGTCTTTCTAGCAATGTCAAACATTGGTAAAAAATAGAATTAACGATACAACCAGACGTTGTACGAAGTAATATTAATAGTTTCAAAACATACAAATCGAAAGATAAGGAGTGTTTATCCAATAGTATAAAAAAGAACAAAAAAAACAAACTTAAGTTTAGAACATAGCATCGCATGACACCTCTTGTTGTGTCCTGATTTGAAACAGTGACCACACCGGGACTGGCTGGTGGTTACCTCTCCTCTGGATGGAATATTTTTTTTTCTCGGCCATCCCCACAGATAGCAGCTATCAACATTCCTTCTCCAACAAATCCAGCATGTGCAGGGTCATGTCCACTTCCACCTCCTGAATCACACTCATCTTCTCCACTGCCCACATCTTCTGCTGTATCACTATGCAATACACAAACAACTCCATATTTAGTTCAATCTAAACACATGCACTACATGTACTTCAATCCTATAAACTAATATGATCTAGATATACTTTTCTCAAGATGATGAACAAAACTCAGTAGTTAAAGTAATTTTGAGACCAAAAGAAACATAAATCTGTAATTAAGGTTTATATATCTGACTCGCATTTATGTTTGACAGGCTTTAAAATGGAAGTAGATTATATTACCAAATCGTCTTGTGTTTTTGATGGAACGAAGGACACACACCAGAAATGCTTGGTCCTGATGCTTCCATTGGTGGAGCTGGGGGACTAGAAAGCCAAGACGGTGATAGAGCCGTCAATTTTTTCTTGCTAGGTATCGGAGCTGGAACCTCAGGTGGAGAAAAGGCGAGTGGTGATGGTGGGGGAGTTGTTGGAGGTGGAGACACGACTGGAGGAGGAGTCGCTGGAGGAGGAGTGGATGCTGGAGTAGGTAAGATCGATACTGGTGGTGGAGAGGATACTAGTGGAGGAGTGTCGACGGGAGGTGGAGATGTGGTGGTTAAGGACGGTGGAGATGCGGTTGGTGCTGTCGGAGTGGGAGGAACATGAGTGACTATTGGAGCGACGAATGAAGCTTGGCCACCGACGCCAGCGACGAGAACGAGTGGAGGTTGGTTCAGAGAGAGTGGAGGTTGGTTCAAAATTCAAAATTCAAAATTGTTGATTGGGTGAAAATACTCATTAATTCTCAAAATAAGACGTATATACTAGGTTGAGGGTAGTTGTGGTATTAAAAAAATTAGGTGTTGAAAAGGAATTGTTTTATTGAAGTGGGTATTAAGTGAGCATTAGCCCATTTTGGGTACTAGATACTAATATGTTTGGCCAATAGGTACCTAGTATGTCATTTCTCTATAAATAATAGTAGGTTGTGAAGTGCGAATCAGTCAGTGAACCCAAACACGCAATCTTTTCATATTATAAAAAAAACTCTTCTTAGAATATGGACGACTTTTCTCCGAACTTCTATGGTTACCCATCCTCTATTGGTGGCTTCTCCGACGAGAGTAAAAAAAATCTCTAACTACAAGCACTCTAGTACATCGGTGGACTCATCAGATGATTCCAAATATGACTACTCATTCTCGTTTTCTTTTGATGATGATTATGATTAAGGAGATTCTTGGTTGTTTCTTAACTACGACTCAGAAGAAGAGGATCTATTTAAATGCAAATGGAAAAAAAACCGTTGGGTAGTTGATGACGAGGAGAATGCAGACAATGATCTGGAAACAGATGACAAAGAAGACGATGAAAAGGATAAGGATGAAGAGGAGGATGACAAGGAGGATGAAGAGGAGGATGAAGATGAGGTGAACTCTTCAGATAATTAGTGAGTATGGAGTTGTGTTTGTTTTTGTTTTTTAGAATTAAACAAGAAAAACCCTTTAATATGTAGTTTTTTTTAGTTAAGGTTAAGTATTTGGGCAGTTGTAGGTCCATATTTCAAGATCTGTAATATTTTAAAAAAATATGATGTTATCCTTGTTGATCTACAAAAATGGGCGAGTATATGTGCTCAGTCTTTGGGTTTTATGAATTATTAGAAACATGGTCGAATCTCGTCATCAGGTCTGTTGAACAACTATTTGGGGAATATGTAAAACGCAAATCTTGTGATTCAGGAAATTGTTATGGAATGACATTTCAGGTAAATGAATCGTGTATGCAAGATACTTTAATCAATCAGCATAATACAAATCGCGTCTTTTAAAAATAAGTTAATAATCACATGTTACACAACCATATTGATTAATAAATTGTACCTACGGGATACAAATGAGTAAAACATAAATCTCGTAGTGAGAAAGTGAGAAAGTCTCATTAAAATGGTCTACCATGGGAGCATAAGCACAACATTTAAACAACTTCAACATCGTCTTTTTAAACTCTCGCTTAGTATGTTTAAGAGCAACCTTCAAATTATTAATGATATGATATATACAATACACATGCAAGAAATTTGGGTAAAAAACAGAAAGAACATTAATAATACACAAGTTTCGGTCAAAACTACATGTTATATGACGGTTGAACAAATGAGATTTAAGACTTTCCATAAACCATAACTAGTTATCAGAATCTTCACTACCAAATATACCGAAAGCAACGGGGAAAATACTTAAATAGTTTAATGGAGTCTAACTAACTTGTAAAATAAAGAATCGTATGATAGGTTATATCATAAGTCTACGTAAATTCCATCATTGACTTAAGAATTAAGAACATGGTTACACTGGGAAACTAAATCACGTGTTTGGTTAAGTTTTCAATACAAATCACAAGTTTACGAAGGTTTATTAATCAACATAAAATTGTATGTTTAGAATGTTTTTATTGAATAACATAAAATCAGGAGATTATCATGCTTTAGTAAACACTGTAAAGAAAGAAGCGCAATAAGGGGAAAAACTTACCGTTATTGCCATCCTTTGCCACTGCAAATATCAAAACACCCACATACTTGCCGGTTAAAGTAGATACCATCCACATACAAAAATAGTCGGCACGAATAAAAGCCTGGAAGGCACAATCCAAATTCTATAAAGCAGCGCCTGGAGACGTTACCAAAACCAACCTCCAAATGGCAATCACTCGTAATATCTCGACTTTTTAATCGTTTGAAATAACCATTGACCAAGCTAAAAGAATTATTATTATCTCCAAATACCTCCCTCTTTCCATTCTCTAAAGCATTCCACGAGAGACGGTAGGATATGTCTAAACCGTAGTATTGTTTGATAGTTAATTGTATAGTCTTTATCGTTATAAAATGACATGTCCTAATTGAATCATGTATGTCATTCGCTATGAAATCAGATGCCAAATGCCTACTTTTTCGTTTGGAGAAAACAAGGCTACATATATGGCTACCTTAGACCTGCAGCACCATCAGCAAACGTCTAGTCAACACCTGTGATAGCATCGGCCTAACCAGTATTAGTAAGATGTCTTTTTTTATATTCTGAATTTAGTAAACCATTACTATTCTCACCACTAGTTAGTTGATTATGACAGGGTTCTCCCAAACTTAGGCTAGGTTGTTTACGCTTTTATACCGACCCTTTACCAACTGGTTCTTGTTCTATAATAAAGCTAACGATTTTCAGACGCTCCACATCAAGATATACAACTAAACCTAAAATGAGTCTCATTATTAAAGAAACAGTTGTTCTGATCACTGCATGAGTAGGTAATAGTGTAGTTACCCGTAACAAGATCATCCCATCTAATTTAAACGTAATGTTGAAGAGTATGAAAGTTTTCAAACTCGATCAAAGAAACAATTGCAGTATGGTGGTCAAATTTGAATATACACACTTTTTGTTTAGACATTTATTGCACTACAACAGTGTAAACAAATTTGATTAAAGAACAATGGGATTTATTCAACTCGTATATATGAATCGCAATATGTATGTTGCATTGATAAACCTAGATAAACTATTCATACGTATGAAGTTTACATTAAAATCGCAGGGTAGATTTACACTAAAATCGCTTAACCTGTAACATGTAAATCGTGTTAACGCATACTGCACTACAAAACCTAGAATAAGTGTATATTAAAATCGTGACACCAATGTGCTCACAAAACGCATCCTCAACATCAACACACGATCCTCAACCTGAAATCTAAAACCTATAAACCAACACCGATCGTAACGTATGACATCAACTATATATAAGTAAGAAATTAACTAACAAAAACCTATAAATAATATCACCTATAAACTATATAATTGGAATTTGTTAGGGTGAGAGTAGTTTGGAGTCAAATAGTAAGACATAAGGAAGCTGGTTCCTTAAATTCAAATGTTTGAATTTTTTACCACAAAAATCAGTTAAAATAATAATAATTATAAAATGAATAAATTATTGAGTATTGGAAATGAGTTAATTTAACGAGGAGCGTTGGCATAGAAAATAGTCCGGATTGTAAATGACAATATAGTTATTGAGTTGGTAGTTACTGGAACATTTCCTTTGAATAAATAAGAGTTTTGGTAACAAAATGTATGGACATTGATTAATAGATACTTTATTTATTTTAGTTAGAAACCTCTCATCATAAAAATATTTACATTTAACTAAACTATTTTGAAAAAACAAAAATCAAATATATTATTATTTAAAACAAAATAAATTGTAATTTTTAAACATAAAAATGTCGTAATAAAATAAATAAAATACTCCTTAAACAATATCGATACAACCCAACACGTAAAAGAAACGTTCCGAGGAGCGTAAGAAATTTCCAACAAAATAAAATATTATTTAAGCAACATCTATGACGCCCGTTATATATACAATAATACAACCAAACACGTAAACAATACTACAATATACAGCCCAACAGCCGGTAAACAAAGGAAATTTCAATGATTTTTCTTTCTTTAATTATCCTTAGATGTGTCAAACGGTTTGAACCGCGAACCAACGGAACCGTTTAATAGAGAATCACGGTTTGCGGTCTTGGCGGGTTGCGGTTCTGTCAGTTTACTTTTTATCCGGTCCTGTCGGTTTGCGGTTTGCAGTTCTAATGAGCCAGTTTCGCAGTTAAACCAGGAGTTCAAACTATTTAGGAACCGTTTATCAAAATATTTTATAATGTTATTTAAAATTAATTTGTAAGTGTTAATTGAATCTAATTTCAATAATTGAGATATGTACCATATAAACGAGTTAATTATGCTATTTAATGTATTTTAATTTAAATATGTTATCATTTTAATCGAAATTCTATAATCAAACAATTAAATTCTTAAAATATAATTGTAATTTGATTTTGGTACGTTTGATTATATTTATGTATTTAAGATATTTTATTTAATATTAGGTAGATATTAAACAAAATATATACATCTAATTGTATTTTGATTACAACTTTTAATATTTGTAAAAATATTTTTTCGATTATAAAAATAAAAATTTGATTGTCTTAAACAAGATATCGTAAATTATATAATCGTAAATAATTTTATAAAATTCAAATGAAATTTAAACTTTCATTAAATAACTAAAACCCAAAAATTGTGAAGAGAAAAAATTAATAAGAAAAGATAAAATGTATAATAATAAAAAGGCTAAAATCAAAGATCTATAGAAAGTTTGAATCAACTACAGTAAAGAAACTAGTTTTATATTTTATTAGTAATTAAATAAGTAATCAATGCTTTATCATAAAAGCAAAGAATATGATTCGCTTATACGACTATGAGAACGAATTATAGCATTACAATTTACAAATATATCATGAGGTTCCGGGGCATCCGGAAATTACGTCCGGATGCCCCGGACCAGACGTCCGGACCATCCGGAGATTTATTATTTTTCGTTTTTTTTTAATTTTTTTTTGGGTCTCCTCTATAAATAGAGGAGACCCCAAATCCAAACTCACAAACTCATATACTCCTCCCTATATCTCTCTAAATCTCTCTACTTGTTCTAAATATTCTAGAAAACTCATATTTCTTATTTTACATATTGTAATTCTACTTTCAGAATTGTTTGATTTTTTTTTTTCCGCAAAATTGTTTCTATTTGATAAAAACACTTAAATAACGTTGGGATAACATTATTATAGCTCAATTAAGAGTTTCATATAATTTATCAAGTTATTTACTTGTTATAGTTATTTGAATTAGTTCTTTTAATTCTAATTTTATTAGTTGTTATTAGTTGTTATTGCTTGTTATTAGTTGATATTAGTTGGTATTAGTCTAAATTTAGTTTTTATTATTTACGATATTAATTAGTTTCTATTAGTATTTTATTGCATATTTAAAAAAACGTTGTTTTAAGTTTTAAAATGCCTCTAAAACGTAGACTTACTAATGCTCACCCACCCGCTAATTTTCACTTGTTATGAATGATGTTTGTGATAACCAAAACAAATTAATACTAACCAAAATGTAATAATAGTTTTATAATCATTATTAAAATTACAATAATAAAATTCAAAATTTAATATTAAAATTATAACAATATAACTTGTAATATTTTAGCATGATAAAATATGATTTTGGTTTAAAAAATAATAAATAACACTTGTAATATTTAAAACCAAATCACAATAATAAAATTCAAAATGTAATATTAAAATTATAACAATATAACTTAAAAATAATAAATAACACTTGTTATATTTAAAACCAAATTGCAATAATAAAATTCAAAATGTAATATTAAAATTATAACAATATAACTTAAAAATAATAAATAACACTTGTAATATTTAAAACCAAATCACAATAATAAAATTCAAAATGTAATATTAAAATTATAACAATATAACTTAAAAATAATATATAACACTTGTTATATTTAAAACCAAATCGCAATAATAAAATTCAAAATGTAATATTAAAATTATAACAATATAACTTAAAAATAATAAATAACACTTGTAATATTTAAAACCAAATCACAATAATAAAATTCAAAATGTAATATTAAAATTATAACAATATAACTTAAAAATAATATATAACACTTGTAATATTAAAACCAAATCACAATAATAAAATTAAAAATGTAATATTAAAATTATAACAATATAACTTAAAAATAATACATAACACTTGTTATATTTAAAACCAAATCACAATAATAAAATTCAAAATGTAATATTAAAATTATAACCATAGAATTTGTAATATTTTAACATGATAAGATATAGTTTTGGTTTGTAACATAGTATCAACACTACTAATATTAGATCCAAAAACATAATAATAGTATTCAAAATGGGATAATAACATAAGTAATATTTAAAATTTTGGACTATATAATAATTACAACACTTAAAATATTAATAACCAAAACAAATTAATACTGACCAAAATGTAATAATAATTTTATAATCATATGGAATATCTCAATATTTTTTAAATATAACTTAACATATTGATTTTGGTTATAAAATAGTTAAAATATTTATAATATTTACAAATAAACCGCGGTTTTTTACAAATAAACCGTGGTTTTGGAGTTCTGGCGGTTTGCGGTCCTAATGGTTTGCAGTCCTAACGGTTTGCGGTCCTGTCGGTTTACTCCTTATGCGGTCCTACTGGTTTGTAGTCCTAATGGACCAATTTTGCAGTTAAACCACCGCTTCATAAACATATCTCCAGTTTTGAACCGCGGTTCCTGAACCATTTGCCACCTCTAATTATCCCAATAACATTGCTAAAGTTAGCGTCGTGAGTCCTGACCTGAGATTGTTGCGTCAGACTTAGAACATAGACGACTGAGTCTGAGAATCTGTCAGAACGCGGAAGGTAACGTGTATAGCATATTATAAGATGGGCATGCTAAATTCATGTCTTGTTTTTTTGTTAAATCTCACTATCTCATTTAATTTATTTTAATTTCAAATTAAAAATTTTAAAATACATTTTCAATTCTAACTCTTTCAAAATGGCGGGATTCAACAAAAAATGTAAAACCACGTGTGATAAAAAAAATTATGATTAAATATAATTATGTGATCGCTAGCACCAACAGTGTATACTAAACGAGACAAATATGTTAAAACAATGAAAATTAGTTTTCGTCAACGCTAAACTTTGACGTAGTGTGAAAACACTTATTTTTTCACCTAACTTCTTTTGTTTTGTTCTTGTTGTTATAGATAACAAATTACTGCGTCATATTGTTTCCAGACTACCAACATGACGCGATGTACATCATATGCATTGAAAATTAAGTTATCAATTATTTATAATTATCTTTTTATTATATTTTATATCGATAATAGTATTATAACTTTTATTTATCATTCTTGCAGTCTCGGCGGGGTATTATTGTCCATGCCAAGTAAAGAATCTTAGACCAGTGGGACTTAAGAAGTCAAAAGGCTGTATAGTGTTGAACCACTCAATTTTGGCCTATAACTAGCTAGTTAACTAAGTTCAACTCAAACCCAAAGCTGAACGAAGCTTTAATCGAACGGTGGCATCAAGATATCATTCATTTCTAGTTCTCTTTCGGCGAGATCAATATGACTTTGGACGACGTATTTATTATCACAGGCTTTTCGGTGGTAAAGAGGATAGTGTAATCCAATGGAAACACTAGTTACGGTGATATTTATGCCCATTAGGCTTGGTTGTTGGGCGATATGCCTGATGAGATTGAAGAAGAATTAGAGAAGTATGGCGAGTCCGGTTAAGTCTTAAATGGCTTAGGGACATAGTTTACAGAAGAGCCGTATACATGCCGCACGTATCTACATCAGGTATATATTTGGTTGCACTATTTTCACCAACACGAGTCATAAATCCGGATACACATATTTTCTTTCCTCTTTGAAGCATATGAATTGGTCAGTGAGATAGTGTGGGGAAGTTGTGTATTGGCATGACTATATAGGCGTTTGGGAGGAGTTTATAAGTCGTCGCTCAAAAGTCTTACCGATTTTCCCAGGTTAATAATTTGTTAGATCTACGACCATTTGCTTTGTTTTTTCCGTTAGCTTAAAAATGAGTATACCTTATAAAACGCCAATATTGTTAGTTGGTTGTCAAAAAATGCACGTGGACAAATGTTCTGCAAAAAACCTACTATTGAGACATCCTTGCTGGGTTTTAAGAGAAAAAATTATATATTGTTATATATCTACTGTTATTTTTATCTAACCAATCGTGTCTTACCTTGTTATATGTTTGTTTGCAGGTGATATTCCAGCTGTATGCGGATATAAAAGAGAGGTTTTCAGATCATGAGATTTGATTTTATTGGAATCCTATTATGGTTTTTAGTACGATTGAAGGGTATATGCCAACACTGTAAAATTTCTGCACCACCTGTGGGTCCTTAATTGTTTATACTATTTTTTTTAGTTGTTTCTTACTTATACTGGTGGGTGGTAGCTACCTGCACCACCGATGGATTATCCACGCCAAATGATAGTGGTTCTCGTCAACATATTTGGGTTTTCCCACTAATGAGAGTTTCCCAACAACTAAGGTTTCTTGCCAACTATATTATTTCCCTCCCACCAATCATCATCTATAAATAAATTTGGTCAATATTATAAGTCATTCATGTTTAATCTAAAAAACATACCATAATAGCATGACTAATATAAATTGGAACGTGCACAAAGATGTGCATCTGCTGCAATCCGTTGATTTTGTGAAACACACGATGTTAGAAGAAACTCTTGGTTTTATTGACAAATTTCTATACAGAATGTACTTCATACATGATAGGAAAACAACATGTTCCGCTTGTATGATTCCCTCCGACATGTGGGTCTGAAAAATTTACCTCTACGTTCGATTATTTTATAAAGTTTTCGATTATACCTATTGTGTCCCTCTCCTATAAAAATTGAACGCAAAAATCATGATGTTTGTAGTATGAAATTTCAATTTTTCATTGCAAAAGATATGTTGGAACATGTGGTGCAAGAACTTAAAGATAAAGCGGATGCAAAATCTAATTGCGTTGAAGCCACTTACGCAAATTCCGACTGAACTAGCAAAGATAACAAATATTAGTTAGAATGTTTTTGTTCAAGCGTGAATGTAATTATCTGTCACCGAAAGCGCGCCTTTAACGTCAACTATGTCAATAATCTTCTATTTTGCTTGGTTGCGAGTGTATTTTGACTACATATTAGGTACGAATTTTGTAATCTTCATAGTGACAATAATCTTCTATGATTAAATGTTTTTTTCCATATAAAATAGTAAATATATTATAAGGACAAGTTTTTTTAAACAAAAGAGGCTAAACTAGGTACTTCGAGATAACAACTTTTAGTTTTTTACATCTCTTGCAACAAGAATGAATCGGTAATGCTAAACTTTCATTATTTTCTAAACGCAATTTTAGGAAATAAAGATGTATCTTTGCACATGGAGCGACATTCACAATGGAGAGCTACAAAATAATACACACACAAAATAACAATATAAAAAATCGGTGGGATGTTGTAAGTATATGTAGGGAATCTATGCAGGGCTAACAATCGAATCTTTTCAAATAAGCCTTTAATTTCTCCGTGTTGCAATTCAACCAAAGTATGCACCTTCAACAAAAAAATACTCTAAATTACCTTTGATTTTACAAAAGAAACGATTTAGGGTGGAATAAGCATTCTCAACACGATACGAATGCAATGAATTGTTAGTTTTCCACGTGATAAACTTATCATTGTAAGGCTCTAACCAATTTTTGGTGTATTCAATTGCTTTCTATCTACGAAAATGGTAACTTTAGATACAATAGATTCAAAAATTAACTCATTCAGATTAGCAAATTCATCAACAAGGTTCTTGCCTTTTATTTTCCTTTTTTTATTAGGTTATAAGGTTAAGGTATTCATTAAAAATATGAAAAACATTTTTTCAATTTTTTTTTTAAATTTTGTAAATAAAAGGTGAAATTGTATATAAATACTAATTGTTAGAAAAAAAATGTGTATTAGTGAAATTTAAAATTTTGTTTCGCTGAGTTCTCCCAAATTTTTCCAAAAACAAAAAATTCGTTTTCTAATAAAAAAAGGTAAAAAAATAAAACACTAATTTTTTTTTGTGAAATCAATTATAAATTTTAGATTAATAAAATAGCCAAAATCATTACTATATTACCATTATATTACTATATTATCCTTATATTTAAAGTTGTTTTTTGTGTGAAAAAACATGAAATAAAATGAAATTTGTTCATATAAATACCTGGGGCATACCCCGAGGAGATACAATCGAAAAATGAAGGTCAATAAACAAGGCTACTAATCCAAACATGTAGGAAGTAGTAAGCAACTTAGATAAAAAGTACTAAATAAATGTGTCATAAGGGGTATCATCGAAAATCCAATAAAATTATTGAGTTCCTCTCCTTCTAGACGTAATATATAATTGCGCCAAAGCAAGTGCACCAAATATGACGGTTTCGAGAGTGAGACCAATTTTACGCCTCACTCATCTAAGATTTCTATTAAGAGGCGTTAAATGGGAAACCAAGTTTAGAACTTGCATAAGTCCAAACACTCTTTTTGTGAAACTACAATCATAGAGAATGTGAGGGTAGTTTCAAAATCAGAGTTTCATAGGCACATTTAGGTGGGGTGTTGATGCCCCAGTTGAGAATATTATATATGGTAGACGGTTTTTCAAGGATAGTGAGCCAAGAAATTAAAGAGTGACGAGGAATATTGAATTTATTCCAACCTAACCCAGCCCACCCCACGGAGGGGGCAGACATACGAATCGCATTCTATGTATCATCGATTGAGAAGTTGTTGCAGCCAACCTTCACAATCCAAAAATAAACATCATTAAAATTGATTTTAGGAGGTAGAAGAGAGAGGATGAGGTTGTTAATATCCAGGATATTAGAGTGGTTTCTAACTCTTGTCAATATGATGTTAGAAGACCAGTTCCAATAGCTATTGAGGATGATATCCGAAACTTTGAGTTTTTTTCCAAGCTGGGTATCCTTGATGATGTTAGGACTATAGTGCAAAGCAAGAGAGGTATGGAGGAATCATGGGTCGTACAAGAAAGAATTACTAAAGCCATTGCCAATTTCCACCCTGTATAGATTGCAAGCCAACGGGTGAAGACGAAATTTTTTCCTCCAAATCTAAAATGAGAAGGAACCAATAGAAAGATTCCATAAATTATTTTTGATTTTTTTTCAAGTTCAATCCAATCATATCAGATTGAGCGATTGTTATTATTGATAATAGACCAAAGGTGTTTAAGGGCAATCGCCTGATTTCAGATTTTAGATCTAAAATCCCAAGGCCGCCTTCATTCGTGGGAGATGTGACATTAGTCCATGCCATTTTGGCCCATGAATTTTCATAGCGGAACCCAACCATAGATAAACACAAAGATATTGGGTCAGCTTTTTAATGATCCTAGAGGGTAGAATAAAGATTAAAGACCAATAAACCTGACCAACAAATAAGACAGACTTAATGAGCTAAAGTCTACAAGCATAAGAGATATGCTTAGAAGTCCAAGAATCAATTCAGGAGGTAATCTTATGGAGAAGAAGATGACAGTCTGAGTGGGACACGCGACTTGAGAAGCAGAACTCTTACATATTTAACTGGGAGATAACATTACATGAAGACCATAATAGACAAACACTCAGAGCAGAGGGGGTTATTGATACCCGAAAGGAAGTTTTGACTGTTAAATGGGTTAACTCTAAGGAAACAAAACCTGACGATTTATTTCTATCAATACTGAAAAAGGAAGATTTGATCTCATCGCAAGTAATTTCGCGAATCAAAGAGATTTTATCATCATCCTTAACTTTTGTTGAAAGAAGAGACATGACTTTCTCTAGACCCATGTAACTAACGGGATGCCTAGTACCAAGAGAGTCCTTAAAGTTTCTCACAATAATTTTAGAAATGCTAGCTAGAGTAGAAACAGTAACGGCCTGGTCATTGTCAATAGAGAGAATATTGTTATGGAAAAGACGGGTCTTGATACTATTACGAAAAAATTTGGTATTTTTTTCACCAAACTTGATCCAGTTTTCTCTATATTTTCTCTTGAAGAATGATTATTTGGTATGACTAAGAAAGATGAAAGTCTTGGAAGCCTCGAATTATTTAGTAACAAAAAATAGGATTGAGAGGGTCAAGAGTAAGGTTAGATTGAGCTTGAAAGATATTTTTTTGACCAATCAACACCCTAGAACCAATATCACTAAAATCCTTACGGTTGAGACAAGCAAGCTCGTGCTGAAGGTGATTGAGTTTTTCGGTGACAAGCTTCATCTGAGAGGATTGGAAGATTATAGCTTATGGAAATAAATTTTTTAATTTGAGGATTGGTTTGGCACATATTAAAGAATTTGAATGGCTTTTTATGTCTTTGACGAGAGAAACCAAAATTTTGCGTGACAGTGTAGAAAGCCAAAGTGAGCAAAAGACATCAGGAAAAGATCATCTCAGTCAGGGTTGACTAGGATATGATCGATTTTGGAGAGAATAGGATGAGAAGGTTCCTTATTAATTCAAGTGAAGTGGAACTTGGTGAAATGGAGGCCATTGAGCCCACTAAGGTACCAATAATGATTGAAATCATCAATATCAGAAGACCAATTCTCGGAGGAGCCTAAACGTTCCTCCGGATGAGGAATGGTATTAAAATCCTTGAGTGCAACCCAGGGGATGCCCTTATCTTGGTTGGCAAAAATATTAAACCATTCCAAAGCTGGGAACGATCCAAAGCATCATTGAAAACGTAGATGACGGAGAATTGAAAGGTGACATTAAAGTTATGGCATTGGCCAAACATTGAATAAACTGAATGGATTGGGAAATCCTAGAGATAATGATAACATTAGGATTCTAAACAATCCAAATACAACCTTATGCGACTACAATGAGAAACATAAAAAGTAATAAGGTTCATAGAAGTTCAACATTATGTCATTTTTTAACCATACAATACAAGATATCATAAAAAATATGTGTTAGTTAGTTGGGAAAAAAAGATAAAAACCACTTGAAGGATTGAACAGCTTCGTTAGGGCGGCTAACTACTTGAAAGTCACTACCACCCTTATCTTTTGCAAGGAATTTATAATGTGCAAGTCCTTGTCTAATTAGTAGGTGGTGGACTTTCTCTCATCACAATATAGAGACTTAATTTTCATTATGTCCTTAACTAATCCCATAACCAAGAAATGAAAAATGAACTGGGCTAAATAAAAATCTAAGAAGATAACCAACAAAAGATCAGAAACGACACGGATGAATCGAATACATACATACATTTGATGCGATACCACATAGCTTTTGGTGGGGGGCGACTAAAAAATTGTTCCTAAAAAAGAAATGGTGTTGGGGATAGGGTTCTGTGAATAACAATTCTATTTTTGGAATATTAAAAGTGAAAAAATAAATGTAATAAGAAGTCAATAGTATATATAAAATAAACCTTTCACTCTTCATCTTGTTTGTTTTTTAACATTATAGTGTGCATGAAGCTTCAGAGTCAACCGCTCACAATACTTAGAGAAGTTATCACAAATTCTGTCAGCAGATGGCCAGACTCAGATATGCGATAACTTTCGTTCGGGCCTCCATTCAAGAGTAGTCGATCGAATGAAACTATTGGGATAACTCCCGGACTTGGAATTCCAGAAAATATTTAGCAACTCACAATCGTAATTATAGTACATGACCATTAGTTCAATAAACCAAAACGTATGATCGATAACCTCACCTAGCCTGATGGAAAATGTCCGAATCCTCTAGACTTGGTAGGCAGATCCTGCTCTCTACTTTTAATTGTCTTCTCATATATGAACACCTTACAATTCAGAAAAAGCCTTGACATATTAGAATTACAAAACAAAACCACTCCTTAATATAGTCATTGTTATGGAAGCACTGATAAAAAAATTAATAGTCGAGTTGTTATACGAGTCTGAACTTGACTTTTCACCGATATTTAGTCATAAGAAAATAGCACATACACTCAATACAATTGGATCACATGTCCCAAAAATCCACTTGTGTAGCTATAAATATATCATCATCCACATTGATACTGGTGACTAGTTAATATTATATTTCATGAATAGTAACTTTCTCTCTCTTTATTTCTTTTATAAAAATTATTCTTACTATGTAAGGTCTTACTTTTCTGAACCTTTCCTAAATTTCCTAACTATATCCATCAATGCTTATCAAATACCTCATAATATCTCATAATAATAAAATTTAATAAATAACAACATTTTAGTTCATACTATATATAAATCGAATAAAATATTAATAAACATCTATCCAATTCTCCAAAATCCTAAAATTACTTAAAAGATTATTATGGCAATCAAGTTCTGAACCACAAACCACCGGTCAGTCTTTTACTTCCATAAGCATACTTCAAGACCTACCAAATGTGTTCAGAATCCGAATATATATATATATATATATATATATATATATATATATATATATATATATATATATATATATATATATATATCTCATAAAGAAAATCGATCAGTTAGTATTTAAAAAGGTAAACCTGTATTCGAGAGAAAATTTAAGAAGAAAGAGTTGACCAAGTATATTTCTCTATCCTTAAGATCTTGTTTGGAGCATTCATCCAAAGCAAATTACTGTTTCGGATGACGAAGTACTTCAAAGAAAAGAAAATATAATTAGAGATAACAGTTTGATGAGGTGGAAGAGGATGAGTCCAAATGAAATATCAAAATCCCCAAGGATCTTGTGAGAAAACTCAAACATTCAAGGGTGGAAAAGGTAAAAACAATACTGCAGAGGAAGAAGAGTTGTTTGAGGTTTTAATTGGCCGTGTAAGGCCTAAATTTAAAAAGGTGAATATCAAGTATTTGCTTGCTCTTTCCCAAATTCAATACTCCTATTATTTAGACAATGACTTAGACATGATTAAGAGAAAAAATATTATCAAAAGAAATAACTATTAGATTACCAAAGATAGGACAAACCCCAATGGATTATGTTGAGAGAGAATTGGTCGTATATCCGGATGTACTATACTAGGGACTTAGATTTCTATTGGGTCCCGAAATCGTCAAGTATTTTGACCGAATCAACTTATGTCCAAGCCATGCTAGAACGAATGCATGTTATATTTTGAATTGTTGGAATCCTAAAAATTGTAGAAGATGCAGTTCTTTTTTGTCAGTGATAGTTGGAAGAATGGAAAGAAAATCTTGAGAGAGAATTCAAACCGCATTAAAAAAAAGAATAATACATGTAATTCCTTCATCTTAGTCAGAAAATTCTACTTATATGTTGCTACATTCATAGCTTACTTCCCATTATCATTTTTTTAAATTAGCCATACTGAAGTCTCAATAAAAAAATTGGAGGATGTTAAGGTCACGTTTAGCAATTTACATAAGTGGATCGAGGTGAATTCTTCTCATGCTTTTCACAAATGATTTAATCTAAAAAACTTAGTTCATAATTATCTTTGGATGACTAATTCCGAACACAAATTGGCATGGGAAGAGTTAACCACCCCTCATCAAGTATCATACATCCCTAAAAAAATTGAATTTACTGATGGCAAGATCTTTCTTCCAGCTAGGAGAAGGGCTCCTAGCCAGAGTGTGTATAAAGTTGATACCAAAGGGTTTGGCTAAAAGAAAAAACGCAAAGTAAAATAGACACAAACCTGATTGAAAATGAATTTCATGTTTACGAAGAGACTGATGTTGAGGCAACCGAAAAGGTTGAAGATTTTTCCCATTTGAAGAGGAAGAAGAAATTTGGTGCCTAAAAAACCCACATAAATGAAATATCTAGTAGCGGGAGTCGGAAGAAAAATAAAAAGATAACTCAAGCCAACTATGACCTCATTCTTTTGGCCTCTAAAACGTTACTTCAGATTCCTGTTTGGTCAACAGATGAACAAATTCTTGTCAATCTGAATCTTAGGAATAATTCAGAGAAAACATGTATCAAAGGCTTTGATCAAAACATTTCCTTGATTGACACGAAAGGTTTTGAGCAACAATTTTCTACCAACAGTCCTATGGATGTGCCCTTCCAACTGGAATTGGAAGATACTCTAGCTTATTCTGTATTAGGCTTTGTGAGGTCAATTATTGAAATGGAGAGGGAGGTTAGAGCACATAAAGAAACTATCACTCAACCATAAGAAAATATCATACATCTTGCAAATGAATGTGAAGGCCATGAAAAGGCCTCCGAAGAACAAAAAAAGCGGGTATATGGTTTATCAGAAAAAGTTGTAGGTGCTGATAGTAAGCTTAATGAGCTAAAAGCTGCTTGTGAAGCAACAACGACTAAGCTTCAGTCATCCAATTTAGAGGAGATTAAAAACTACAAATACAAATTTGAAAGTGAAGGTCATTCTATAGATTATTTATGAAATGTGTCAAAATAACAAGACGCTCTTGCTAAAATGTTTGATGGGGAACTGAAGGCGCTGAAAACTCAAGCCGCCAAAGATAAAGAAGCGGTTATGGATGAATAAACTGATGACATCTTGAAGTCCTTAGACCAACGAGACGTTTCGATCAAATTTGATATGACTCTGATTTTCATAAGGCCTTCCCAAATTTTAATTTGGATCTCTATGGGAACTGATCCTTAAGAAATCGTGGCTCAATGATATATCTTTAGTCGCTCAACTAGGCATATATAACCGCGAACAATACCTCATTAAATACTCCCCAAACCACCAAGGTAGGAAAGAGTATGTCCCCGAATATTCACTTATGTTAAAAAATGTTTTTACAACTATTCAAGGTAAAGTCTCAATTTTTTTATATTTCATGGGTGTTAGAAAATGTTGCCTTCTTGACCTGCCATCTGATAATTTCTAAGATTAACTCTTTCATTTACGGAATACGGCCATTTCCAAGTAAATGCCAATTTTCCTAAAATTTTATGTTTGGTATATAAGTAGACATTTTTTAGAACATTGTCTTCTACTTTGAATTCCTGAGGTTTTATAATCAACATAAATGGGCTCCAGTTTTGTTTTCCTCAAGCAAATCTAATTCAACTCTTTTAGCTATATCGTTATCTTCTTCGAGGTAATTTTTGATTCGGAACAATAATAAAGTAGATTCGATTGGTGTTACTGCATCCATCTCATATACTAAAGAAAAATGAGATTCCTGAGCTGCAGTTCGAGGGGTAGTTTGATAAGCCTAAAATACTTCTTGCAAATAGTTTAGCCACTTTCTCGCAACCTTTTCTAAATATTTCTTTGAACTCGTCAGGATTTTTCTTCTCGCAACCTCAACTTTCCCATTAGCTTGGAGGTGGAAAGGTGAAGAAAAATAATTTCGAATCTTTTGGGAAGTACAAAAAGCTTCATTGTCTTTATTTTCAAATTTATGGCCATAATCTATAATAATAATTTTTAGAAGCCCAAATTTACAACATATATAAGAGAAGATAAATCTTATAACTACCTTAGGTGTAGTGACCGAGAGAGGCTCTACTCTTATCCACTTAGAAAACTAATCAACCGCCACTGGCAGAGGTCCTATTAAGTCAAGTCTCCATCTGCCAAAAGGTACCACCTCAGATATTGATTCTCGTGGAAATTCGTGGACATTATTATGTTCTCAAATATTTGGTAAGGATCACAACGTCGGACCAATTACATAGCATCTACCATGATAAAAGGCCAATAATTTCCTTTCAACAGAATTCTTTTAGTTAAAGTTTTATAGCCACAATAGGCAGAACCGTCTCCATCATGCAATTCAGAATTACCAGAGACTCATTGACCGCAAAGCACCGTAATAAGGGTGTACTAAGAATATTTTTTATAGAATACATCTCCCAAGATAAAAAAAACCATGTGCTTTGAACTTTCAATTTTTATCCAATCCTTTATCAATACGCAAACTCTCCTTAGTAATAAATTCTTTAATTTCATGCCTCAAATCTCTACTCATAGTAGTTGAGACTTGGAACCTTTCCTCAGTGTTTGTCTCAACTTCAAATTTTTTTAATATCGAAGACATCATTGTATTAAGATACATGGATATGTTTCGGAGTAAGCAATAATGGCTAAGGAATCAACCATTGAATTTTTGGCCCGAGGTACATATTCGTACTCGACATGTTTGAATAAAGTTATTTTTTCTCTCAATAACTGTAAATATTTATTAAATGATATTTTTTTAGCTTCAGATTGGTCCTTGGTTTGATATATAAGTAGTTTGGAATCACTTCTTAAGCAAACTTTTTTGGCACCACAAATTTGGGCAAGTATTAGTCATACTAGTGTCGCATAATACTCTGGTTTGTTATTCAATGCCCTGAAACAAAAGCGTATCGCTTGGTACATTGAATCTCTGAATAGAGATAGTAAGTAAATCTGTACCACATAGCCCGACATGCTTGACCTCTCTTATGTGAAAACTATCCATTCCTTTATAGGATTTCGATGGTGGATTCAATATGCGGTCGCTCCGAATGGAATTCAACCAGAAAGTCTGTTATAGTTTGTGCCTTAATCGCAGTTCAGGAGTAAAGTCGATATCATAATCTCCCAATTGAAATTATTGTCATTTAGCCCGACACATTTGGCCTTTGTATAATATTTTTAAGTAGAAAAGTGGTGCCAACACTAATCGAATGTGCTTGAAAATAGGGTCTCATTTTCCTAGCTGATATTACTAACGCTGAAGCCAACTTTCCAGTTTTAGATATCTTTTCTTAGCATCCAACAAAAAATTTCTAATATAATAAATAAGGCAATGGTAACCATCAACATTCCAAACCAAAACCGCGCTTACTATATAAACAAATACTTCTAAGTAAATGTACAACATTTCACCCATTATTGGCTTGGTTAATTTCTCTGGTGAAGAAAACTTCTCTTGGATTTTAACAAAATCTTCAATGCAATCTAAAGAGCAATAGAAATCCTTTGCATTTCTTAGAATTCGGAAAAAAAGGGCACACTTATCCGAAGACCTCGATATTAACCTGTTCAAAGTAGCCAACCTTTCGATAAGTATTTGAAATTCTTTAGTAGACGTGGGAGGGTCCATAGTAAGTAGTGCATTCTATTGTACTAGATCAGCTTGAATGCCCTTTTTATTAATAATGTACCTAGTTGTTTTTCGGATCATACTCTGATTGTGCATATCTTTGATTTTAAGTTTAAATTGATAGCTTTCATATTATAGTAAGTTTCTTTGAGATCGTATAAATAATCCACATCCCTTTCACTTTTTACTAAACATATCGTAAATGTAAACCTCAAAATTTCTTCCAATCGGACTAGTAAAAGCTTTATTTACTAGACGTTGGTAAGTGGCCCCAACATTCTTCAAATCGAAGGCATAACTTTATAGCACTTGAGCCTCTGCTGAACATAATGTAATTGTTGTCCTTCAGATCTATTTGTATCTCATTATACCCAACAAATGCATCTATAAATGACAACAGCTTATTCCAGAGAATTTATTAATTGATCAATTTATGGGACATGAAATGGATCCTTCCGAGAAGCCTTGTTGAGGTCTATCTATTTTGATTTCTTACGTTTGTATTTTGACTACATATTAGATAAAAACTTTGTAATCTTCGTAACTATGTTAACTAATTTATGTGTAATGTTATCGTTTTAAATATATCATTATCATAATATTAATAACATACAAGTTTTTTTGCATAGAAAAAAGTATATATTATAATGACACATGGCCAAATAAGTTACTTCAAGACTATAACTTTTATTTTAATCGTATATTTTACAACAAGAATGAATTTTTAGTTCTCAAACTTTGGTATTTTCTGAACTTAAGTTTAGGAGACAAAGATGTATCCTTGCACATGGGGCGTCAGTCACAATGGAAAGCTACAAAATAAAACACACACAAAATAACAATGTAAAAATCGGTGGGCTGTTATAAGTATATGTCGATAAATTTTATAGGCCTAACAATCGACTCTTTTAGATGAGACTTAAATTTCTTCGTGTTGCAATTCGACCAAAGTATGCACCTTTAACAAAAAAGACTCAAAGTTACCTTTGATAGTACCAAATACATGCTTTATGGTAGAATAAGCATTATGCATACGGGTAGTGGTTTAGTTACCGACCTGCAATGACTTGTTAGTTTTCCACGTGATAAACTTATGACCGTAAGGCTCTAACCATTTTTTAGTTTATTCAATTGCAGTCATATATTGTTTGAAGTCACAGAGCATTTCCGACCAATAGTTATTGAACAAGAGTTTTGTATGCGACAACATCATTTTACTCCACACTTAAAAAATAATATCGGACACACTTTTATCATTTATGATTTTTATCATTTTCTCTAGGAGATTTATGTTAAAATGTCATCGACATAACATGTTTATTACATTAAAGAACATTTTTCGATCGCTTTTACCAACACTAACTTTTTATCCGTAAAAAAAATGGACGGTTGTTCGAAATAGTGAGTTACCATCAATAACTACAAACATTCTAACACCAATTTGTAGCTCCCAATTTTCTACATGAACATAAACGCAAATCTGATGTAGAAAGTCTTATTGGTATAAGTGGCTCAAACAGCCTCGTACAATGGTATCACCTACCTTATTACCTTGTATATGTTATCCATTATTAGCACATCTAGAAACTTCGATAACAAATCTAAAGTAACCGGGTGTAAAAAAAAAGTTCACTTATAATATTGCTTCGATATTCGCACGATCTATGTCATTCGTAATAATTTAACCTTTTTAGTTTGCCTAACAAGTACTGAATTTTTTAGTTCTTAGGGTTCATGTATTCTTTAGATAATCATCATAAGTATGAATGATCTTCATTGAATTTTGTAGTGTCATAATTGTGAATCACGCATACAATATCTAAGGACCGTAAATCATCATTTACCTTATTTTGTTTAAGTGTGAAAGGGCATGCACATTTGTTGGTTTTGGTAGACTTTTGTTGAAAATCTTTTGGTTCTACAAACGTCGTGTATGTTCAGGATCTCTTGCATATAAGCAATAGTAGTCTAGGATTTGTCCTGCTTTTTGCATTGTCTCGACGTCTTAATACTCTTTCGGTATTTGTAACACTAAAATCCTCTCCCAATAAACCGCAATCTTTAACATTCTTCTACAATTGCAAGCTATTAAACATCAAAACTATAAACATAAGAAAAAAAGCCGGTTAATGCTTCAAACCGTCGGTACGAAAACGATAAACCAGTAGTGTGTATAAGAAACACCACCGAATGAATAGATACACCAATGGTGTGTAAATTCTACACCGATGGTGGAGTATCCTACATATAGTAAATAAATTCCACACCTACGGTGTACGCATCACATCACTAAGTAGTGTTCATATCATATTTTTCACCCTTACACCGGTGGTGCTGGACCATAACAGCGGAGGTGCAGTTCTGGCACATAGGTGGTGTCAACTACGATATACGGTCGGTGAAAAAATTATGACATAACATGAAGCTATGACACTGTTGGTTTAATGACACTAGCAGCTTAGGTGTGGCTAAACCGGTAGTGGAAAAACTATAGTGCAAACAAATATGTCATTATTGGGCATCGCCAATGTAAAATATGAACACCGACGGCGTGGATGTAGTTACACCGCTTCTGAAAAAAATATAATGTAAAAGACTAAGGCAAAATTAACCACCGTCGGAGCGAAGGGACTATATTGACGGTGTCAAGGCTTGAAACTACCGGTGTTCTACTGGTTTAAAGTTTCTGAAGCGGGAATAAATCTATTTACGACTTACATGATTATCTTATTTGGAGTTTCAACTTCATCAACAAGGTTCTTATTTTTTATTTTGAATTTTTTTGTTAGGGTATAAGGTTGGTGTTTTTTATAAAAATGTGAAAAACATTTGTCCAACAAAAACTTTAAAATTTTGTAAAAGAAAGTTGAGATTTTTATACAAATACAAAGTTGTTATAAAAATTGTGTATTACTGAAAATAATTTTTTTTTGCTACGTTCTTCCAAATTTATAAAAAATATTGAATAGAAAAATTAAAATAATAAAACATTAACATGATTTTTTTGAAATCACTTATAAATTTCGGATTAATCGAATGAGAAAACTACCCGAATATAGTTTTTCAAGTATCTTACTATGTTATAGTACATAAATATTGGATACTATCAATTAGTACCCAAGTTAAAATTTTGAACAAAAATAACTTTGGTGGTATATAAAGGGAGAATGAAGTCGTGAGTAACTTTTTGAGACCTTTCATCCAGAATTTATCTCTCACAAAGCGCTCAGAATATCATAAGTCATCAAAAACAAATTTTGAAACCCTTAAACCACTTCATACCTACTTTCGTCATTCATACTCTTTATTCGTAGTCTTCGTCTTCTTGTGAACAATGAACCCTCAACGATGATCGGTTAACGACGAGAAACTGTTTAATCGGTAGGAACTCTATTAAAGGTACATGGAAATTGCTTTTCGCTTATTCAAGTCTGTTAATTTATGCTCTGATTTAGTCCCTCTTTGAGTAAACTCTGTAATTTTGGTTAAAGTGAACCTTAGGTTGGCCTATTTACTGGTTGAAGCCAAATCATCGATAATCGTTTTGTTGTTGGTTTGTTCGTGGTTAGTGTACTACTTGTACGTTGTATCTATTTTGGTTTGGTTGTGTTAGTATTGATTATGGTTTGAACCAATTCTTTCGTGTTTCATGATTCTGGCTTTTGAGTTTAGGTTATTGACTTGTGGATATGTGCATGTGTTTTCAAAATCTGAATCGCGCAGTGCATGCGATGTTAGAATGTATATTGCATTTTTCGGGATATAATCCTGTACTATAGCATGAATCGCGTAGTGTATATGTTGTTTGAATGTAACTCGCATCTTGCTATATTCAATGTTAGAAAATTGCGCATTATGTATGTTTTTTGGATGTATCTCGTGTTTTTATGAATGCAATATGAACAAAATGGCGTAGTATTGTTGTTCTGTTGATGTAGAACAATTAAATGGCTAATTGGCTCTTTCTGTAAGTAATGAGCTTCTAACATTGAAAATAAGCATTCACATTTGTTTGTTGCAGGTTGTATTATAGCCCAAGGTTCTTTTTCGAGATATAGTTTAGTTAGCATATTGACTTTGCACCAGAAATACATAATCACTCCTGAACATATTGAGGTTTCGAAGCACACGCCTTTCTGTACTTTTTTAAAGGATAGTTCCAGCTACGCAACGAAGACTTGCCGAATAAGAAGTTTAATAAGGTGATAGAGGAGATTGTGAAGAGATATTTTGTTAAGGAAAAGACATTTCGAATATGGTCGAAGAAGGTGAAACTGACAACAAAAGATATGAAGTCATTTTTTGACTTAAACACAGAACGTAGAAAATGTCTTTGAACAAACCAGGAGCATTCACTGGTCAATTTTTAGATGGAGCTGAGAACCAGTCTATATTGATGCAAAAATATTTTTTGAGTCCAAGGGCTAGGAAAAGTGGACCGATGAACCAAAAATCTGTTAAAATGCGATGATCAAGGTAATTGAACTCTTCGATTGTGATGTGGTTTATTGCGATTTACACTAATCTAGCAATTGTTTTTTTTATTGTAGGAAGCTATAGAGAAAGTAGTAAATGATGGTCGGGAAAATTCCGCAAATGACGTTGCAAAGTTGTTGTTACTGTTCATTTACTCAACCCTCTTCTACTCACTATACGGTGATATAATGGGCTGGACATTGGTCTTCAACGTAGAGGACATGCTGGAAATTAACGACTATGATTGGTTTGGTGCAATTGTTGAGAAGCTTAGCAGATCGATGAAAAAGTATTTGAAGAAAGGTATCACTGACATTGGATGCGTAACTGTTTTACTTGTGAGTATGAGCCCCTACATTAAGCACACTACTCTAGCTGTTTTAGTTTCACTGACATTAGACAGTCTATCTTTTTACATTCCGTTATAATGAAGCACACTATGTTAGGGGCTGATTTTGTAAAGCTCGTCATGATACCTAGGTGCTATAAATTGTGGGGGCTCGAGTACAACCAATCAACCATGGGGATGATTAAAAGGTTGTGCACGGTGCCTAAAGATGAGGTAAAAATATGTGTTGTTAATATTTAATTATTGCATGGATGATGTTTAGATGTGAGAAATAATTAATTTTGTTGGTAATGGCATGGCGCAATTCTTAGTATTTCGCTTAATGGAAAGACATAAAAAAACACATGATTCAGTACACATAAAAAATCTCGCGTAATGTTTTACAAAGAAATCGCGGACATGAAATGCTCATAAATTGCATCATGTATATTTATAAATAAATCGCGTGATATTGTTTAATATACACATCAATCGCATGATGTAGGTTATGGGATGCGAGATAACGTTTAATGAGGGTGAAAACATACCTTTCAGCTCGAGTGAAGATTGGGGAAGCTCTGAATGTTTACAAGTGAGTCGTGAAGATTGAGGAAGCTCTGAACGTTTAATGAGGATGAAAACATACCCTTCAGCTCGAGTAATTTATAAGTTGTTTTTAAATATCATGAATTTGAAATAATTTATAATATTATACATGTTTCATTTTCAAAAAATTGAACTCCAAAGAGAGCTTGCAGTTTTAACTTCTAAACTTGAATAATAAGTTGAAAATAATGAAGCTGTTAAGGAAGAAATTGATAAGGCTTGTGTACTGCTATTCTCTTCGGTAGAAGAAGAGCCACTAAAATAATTAGTAGAGATACCCAAAACAGTAGATGAAGTTCCTAAAACTAGGGTATATGTTTCAAAAAAACATGGTTTCAAAATTAAAGAAGTTGAAGACAATAAATATTAGATAGAAAGAAATGATGTAGATGGTTCTACAACGAAGGCAATAAAGATGAGACAGAAAGGAAATGATGGAGCTGAAGATGAAGAGAACACAATCTTTAAGATGAATGATGATGAAGCAAACGATGGACCGAACAATATTAGTGTGACACGACGTAAGAGGCGGCCAAATGATAATACATTATATGTTTTAGGTGTTGATCATTCTAGGTTTGTGCTGGCATAAAGTAAAAGAGTTGTACCAGCTGAAACGGTGGTAAATAAGGTTGAAAAAGTGGTTGAAGCAACTATACATGAGACAGATATGGAGTAGGCTAAGAAAGCAACAAATGTTCAATTAGAACAATCTGTTGACGGAGCAGTGGTTGAGCAGCATGATTGGATAGTTAAAGAATGTGTTGCGGTGGAAAACAATAGTACAGTAGTAATTCCGATTGAAAAGGATGTTGAAGCAACCGCACAAGAACCAGTTTTGGTGCAGCTTGAGACAGCATGAGAGGTGCAAGTAATTAACCAGCATGACGCGATAGTGAACCAAGAAAATAAGACGGGAATACACCAGTGGCTTTGGAAGTAGTTAATAAATTGAAAGAAGATCTAGAAAATATAGTATTTGCAAATAAAACTCCCCTTAGAGAGGTAGAAAATAACAATCGAGCATATGGGGGAGAGGATGTACCATATGGAGACGTAGGAATCCAAAAGTTGATAGTTGGTTTTGCCGTTAAACTTGTTGGAGAGATAATAAATGGCAGAGATAATAAATGGCAAAGATAATAAATGGCAAGGGTGAAGATGCTGGATTTATGAATGTGGCGGAACTAAAGATAGTATGGGAAGAAGAGGGTGATATGCATAAGACAGAGAGTACCACCAACGAACCCAAACTGGTCTAGGAAGTTCACGAAGATGTAATTGGATCTTAAGATCATTAAGATTCAACGTTATATAATTATTTCTTTGATATACTTTGTCTTTGAGAAGTCATATTGTTTCGATGTTTTTAATTTAGGGATGTTGTTTTTGTATATTTTGGATTGTCGATGCTAGTGTTTTGGGTTGGAGTTTTTATTTTTCGGATGTTGTTTTTGGTGAATTATTGGGATGTTTGTATTTTAATTTTAATGTTGTTGTTATCATACTTATGTTGGGCCATTGAAGATGTTTATTATATTAAAGTTGTGCAAGTGCATCGTAAGATAGTATATTTGTTTATTCATAAATCATAATCTATCAAGTAAACAACTGCCATGTTCTATTAGATTTAAGTTCTTTTATTTTGGTGACCAAATTCGAGCCTTTATAAGTATATACCATGTAAGTCGCACATGTGTGAGTTTAATTAGTTTAGTTTATAATCAAAATTGTGCGTATGCTAGTATTTACCATGCAAATCGCGATTTTTAGTAAATAATCTTAAAATCGCGCAATAGTTATTTGTATTCACAAAATCGCGTGATAAAAAAATAAGTCCAAAAACACATTATATCAAGTGTAGCTTACAAGACTTGTTGTTCACAAAAAATGGCAAGGATGTAGATTTAACCGCTAAAGTTAAATGTTGAATGTGACAAGTATGTAATGGAAAACCACCAACATTAGAGGAAGGACTACATCTACGTACACAACAACATAAGAATCAACAACCAAAGACTGAACAGGTATAAAAAATCAAAGATGCTCACAAACTCCCACAAGAGAAAGCTGAATGTTTTGATCTACCAACTCTAGATAATGCTTTTGTACTATGTACCCAATCATTTTTTGACGAAGTTGATAAGGATCCGGCACCTATTCAAACCGGTACAGGAAAAAATGTTGGTTGTCGTGGATCTAAAAGTGCTTTAGAGGAGACAACTATAATGGTAAGAGGATGATAATATTATTAAACATGCAATAAATGAATTCATTTGATTATTATGTAACCCCATGTTCTATATGTTACAGTTAGTAGCGGACGAGTATCAAAATTGGATTTACTTACCCAAACACAACAGGGAGAAGGTAGTTACCAAGCTTGAGGAAATGAAATAGCAACAACAAAGTTAATAGCAGTGACTGAATACCACAATGTACTTATAATACAAAAAACGACCAGGAAGATCCCGAAGTACGATATTTACAACAATCAGAGTTCTGATTCAAGATTAGCATTATTGTGAGTAAGCTAATGGCAATACCGTACAAAAGGGAGCTAGACTAAATTGTAAAATATACAATTTGAAATAACTAACAATGCATTTACAGCTACTTTTTTTAAATAAATCGTCATCAGTTTTAAATCACCATCCGTCATTTTATAGATTGTTGATGCCTAGATATATAAGCTGCGTAAAGACTCAAATTGGCAAGTACATTACAAAGGGTTTGATAACAAGTACAATTGTAAATACAACGCTATTCAAATTTCATGGATTGCCACGATGACTATAGTTGGTTTAAATAGTCCTTAATAGTTCAACAATGATTGATTTATCGTCCCTGGGTATTACAGAAAACTTGCATTGAAAGAAAATATGTCACACATTGTTGAAAAAGTATTCGAAACAATGAGGTCGGACACGTTTATCGCATTCGTTCATGTATGCCACATAACCGAATATTGGACTAACCACTAGACGTTATAAAAAGCTACAACCCGCTATTTCCTGAAAGCAAATCCACTCCTGATGCATGTTGGAAAATTGGAGATGCATTGGTATGTAGTATAAAACGTTTTAACATGATGTTTGTTTGTAGTATGTTGATTAATTCAAGAGAATTTCTTGTTTAACTCATAAAAATCGCGTGATTAATTCATGAGAATCACACGTTTATATTTATGCATAAATTGCTATGCGCATAAGTTGTCCAAGATTAATTATGTACATAAATCCCTTGATGTGAATTAACGAATCACATTGTTAGCATTTCTTTTACAATTTTCCTGAAAATGTTAGCCTGCCAATATTTGTATTGAACAATTGAACTATTATATGAAGAAACAATACATCCCGTGTGTGAGCAATGGATACAAAGTTAAAGATGTAAGGAATATACCGCAACAAAACAAAAATTCACTTGACTGCGGAGTTTTCGTTTGCGAGTACATTAAAAACATTATCCACAATATGTTTGTACCCAATGAATATAGCAAAGACGTGTCGGTTCAAATACGAGCACAAATGTTTTATCATTTTCTAAATGATAACAATACTAATCGTCGGTTAGAATAATATTTTTGTTATAAGAATGTATTCTTATGTAATTCATTTCTGTTTTAGTACTTTGTGGTATTTTTTCGTAGTGTAGAACACTTATCAAATGCAATTTATAAGCCATTACGGAAGTTTTAAATTATGTGGTGTCATTTTTGTGTGTGGTACTAAGTTGTAGTTGTACTTAAATCCCGTTTTTTTTTATAATTTTGCTCGTAAATCGCACGATGGGAAAGCTGAGGTTATCTCACATGGTTGTTGTACTTAAATCGTAATGTTACTTTAGGTGCACATAAATTGATAAACTCCCACCATTTTTTACTGAAGTAATTTAGCCTGCCTAAATGTACACCATTAAAGAAAGACCTGCCACAGATTTTCATTTGCTTTATATCCCTTATATAAACCACCAACTTCTAGTTAGAATGTGTAAGAAAACCTTATACATTTTATAATTACTTCAACTACCTTCAGTATGAATTAAAGCGTGTATAAATACCAACACTTGCTTCAAACTTACGTTATGACAACACTAACTAATGATACAAATTTTTCGATGAAGGTTTATGCAGGTTGTACTTTGAATATGGGAGGCTTGAATTTACGTGCCCTCATACTCGCAGTCATAAACAAGTCGCTTCTAGGTACAACGAATTAAAATCTGAACCTTGGTTTTGCGTGTCTGACCTGTCTTACATGTTGCGCAAAGAGGCAACACTACTTTGGAAGTAAGAAGTTAATGATTGGATTTCAAGAGATGTGATTGTGTATTTGAAGGACAACATTACGGAGAAAGAAGATGCGCTCGCCAATTGCTCACCAGTTGAGGATAAAAGCGGTGGCTAATTTCGAATAATAAGTTTGCCTAAATTTAATGTTTTATTGTCAATCAAGTAATATGTATTTTGACCTTTCTTGTTCTATTGGAAATGGTTTAGTATTGCAAAAAATGCATTGTTGTTTCAATTATATAAGAATTAGTGGTGATTTACGTACTAGTAAATCTTGCTTAGTTAATCGGGTGGATGTTTAAACACTTGGCACTCAATTTATGTCATTTTACTAGTAGATAATATGTAAATTACGTTGTAATAACTAATAAAATCATGGATAAATGAATCACGTGATTAATAAAATCACGCACAGATAAATCGTCGGGTAAAGAACTGTTATACAAATCGCGTCGTTGTATTTTCTACTTTAATGAAAATTTCATGATAAGATAATGCAAGGCGCATTCAATGTAAATTTCCTCATGAAATTTTAGGCATTGGTAAAACTTAAAATGCGTTATAATTAATTGGTTGAAAAAACAACTAACCATCTTTTCACGACAGTAATGGGTTTAAAGGTTAAATTTTTATTTGTTTATTTATGGCTTGATAAAACATAGGTAGATATATACTCATTACAGTAACATCAATTACACATTTAAGTAGAGATAGATTTTTAAAAATAAATAAGAGAAAAGTACTCATAAATACGAACTCAACTTTGAAATACCAAAATGGTACCCACTTTTAGACTAGTTTCATAAAATACCTAGAACCATATATTGGAAAAAAAATACCCCATAGAGTATAAAATGGGGCAATTTGGTTGCATCCCACTTTTTTCACCTTATAAACCTAACTTTTGGGTTCCAATTCCCCCTACTTTCACATTTCTAATTTTGAAGAGAGAAAAACACGGGAACCGATACAGAAGCAAAACCCAAAAAACGACACCACTGGGTTCGTCACTTTACCGGGAAAGAAAACCGACTTCGTCTCCAATCATCGGCGAGTGTAGGTCGACGCCGGCATCAACTATGCTGAAGCAACATACCGACGTCATTGAACCTAAAAATGTAAGTAACCCACCTTCGGGAGTTGTTATTTTGGTCGGACAGAATAACCCGACGTCGATCAGTGCAACCATCTGTTGTTTTAACTTCCGAGTCCGATCAATGGTTAGAAGCAGAGGTTATCAGCGACGCGCGGTGGTTTCGATATAGTTCCCGACGTGGTTATACTCCAAGAGGTTAGTTTCGATTTCACGGTGGTTTTTTTATCGTCACACTTTGTAATGTAACTTCCTAGAATAGTCTTTCGAGTCTTATTTTGGCCGGACGAGGCACTGTATCTAGTAACATGTTTCTCAGTATTGACATGGACGGTACCAAGTCTCCGACGACGTGTTTTCTTAATTTTTGTAGTTCTTGCTATTGAGATGTCGTTTTTTTTATCCTGACAGTTCATGTGTTAGTTAAGAGTTAAAGATGCCTGGGTGATAGTGTAGTTGTTATGTTAATGTCGATGTTGATATCGGAGAATGCCTGTGGAGCATGTAGTGGTTAGTAGTTTTTTTTCGAGAATCACAACATCGCCGTGAATTAGTAGCCATATCTAGAAATGTATCTGTTTCAGGAAGTATTTGCATCATATGCATGAAATGTTGTACATATCTAGTAATGTTTGTCTAGTAATGTATGCAATCTGTGTTGCCATGTCTAGCAGTGTCAATAGTATGTTTACAATAACATACAACACGTCTAGCAATGTAGTAGTGAATCTGGTTTATGTCTAGCAATGTGTAAGAAGTTAGTTGATGTTGTTGTTTGGTTAGTAAAACCAGTGAAGTGTTTGATTCGTATTGTCTTTCGATTGTGCATAGCTTTTTGTATTATTGTGTGATGATTGCGATAGATGTTACTACTGCGATGTAAGGATTATGATTAAGTTGACTCGAAATTAGGATATATGCAGGGAAACATGACTAAGACGGGCGTATTCTACAGGTTAGGCTTAGTCAGTATAATCAACCTTTTAAGACGAGATATAATTACAGCAGAAGACATAGAAGTTGCAAGAGACACCCCGTTCTATACGTTTCTGAAAATATCGTTCGAGGTAATGAACACATAATCAACCTTCTATAAGTTTCTGAAAACATTTTTATATTGCTAGTGTTTGTGGCCAAATTTTTTAGTGTATCTAGCAATCTCATATCCATGTATCTAGCAATGTGATATTAGAATTACAGTCAAACAGTTATTTCACTGTATCTAGCAATGTCTCCAGCTGTATCCAGCAATGCCAGAAGTCGTATCTAGCAATGAAGTACTCTCATAAATCACATTATAACAAGGTGTTCCTTGATTTTGTAGTTGGCCTATTGCATGAAGAAAAAATGCATACCTGCTGTGAAAGGTGGATACAAAATCAAGACAATGAGAGATATCCCACAACAGGAGAAGGACAATCTTGACTTTGGGATTTTTGTTTGTAATTACGCAAAAGACATCCTAAATAATATGGAAAGGATATGCAAGACAAAATAAGAGTTGAAATATTTAAGCATTTCCTGAATAATTTAAACACAAACCGACGATGGTAGTGTTGGGAGAAATGTTTTTATGTAAATCATATTTTGGGACAAGGGTTGTGTGATTCATTCAAAATTGGATGCCAGTATAAGACGATTACTCAAAACTTTAGTAACAATTGCAACGTATCTTATTGTGTTAAAGATATCGAAAATGTTATATAAATTATTTCTACCAATGTCATTTCTACCAACTTTAGTGGCATTGAATACTAAATCATCCCTCGACTATCGCGTTTGGTGGCAGATAGTCCATTGACTTTCAAATGTCTGTTGAGGCTTTGAACAGTAACTCGTCCCTGGACTATCACACTTGGTGACAGATAGTCCCTAGACTTTCCAAAGTCTGTTCGTAGTCCCTCGACTATCTCGTTTGGATAAAGTTAATCCCCTTGCATGTGTTGACTATCAATTTTTGTGACAAATAGTCCTTCAACTATTCATTTTCAATAAATTTAGTCCTTTGACTTTCTATTTTTGATAAAGTTAGTCCCCTTAATAAACATGCGCATGAGACTAACTTTATCCAAACTGGATAGTCCAGGGACTACCAACAGACTTTTGAAAGTCCAGGGACTATATGTCACCAAACTGGATAGTCCAGGGACTACGAACGGACTTTTGAAAGTCCAGGGACTATCTGTCACCAAAGTTGATAGTCTAGGGACGAGTTATTGTTCAAAGCCTGTCTGTTGAAAGTCCTTGGACTATTGCGTTTAGATAAAGTTAGTCCACTAGATCCTCTGATCCATGAGAGGTTGCCACATGTCACCATAGTCCACAGATTTTTGTATCACCAATAGTCCCTTGTGTTTAAGTCAAACCCAAAATGTAGAATATTACGGGAAACTAAACTCAAGGGACTAGTGGCGATACAAAAATCTAGGGACTATGGTAAGAGGTGGCATCCTCCCATGGATCAGAGGATCTGGTGGACTAACTTTATCCAAACGCGATAGTCCAGGGAGTGTCAACGGATATTTGAAACTCAATGGACTATTTGCCACCAAACGCGATAGTCGAGGGATGATGTACTGTTCAAAGCCCAACTTTAGTATTACTTATCAATTTTTATAGTATTTCTACTAATGTCATGTTTTTCTAAAGTTCATAGGGAGATCCTGCCATTTTTATGGTATGAATAAATTCAACATAGCTAGCAATCCTATACTGATGTATCTAGCAATGTCTTTATATCGTGTCTAGCAATGTTACACTGTTGTATCTATCAATCTCTTTATAACGTATCTAGCAATGTCTATATAACATGTCTAGCAATGTTATGCGGCTGTATCTATCAACCTCATTACAACCCATCTACCATTATTTTGATGATGAATCCATTAAACTCGTTATATTGTAACTAGTAATGTTCACATGTTGTATCTAGCAATCTCGTTACAACCCATCTAACAATCTTTTGATGATGTATATATCAAAGTCGTTATAATATATCTAGAAATGTTCAGATGTTGTATCTAGAAATATTGTTATAAGGTATCTAGCAATGATATGCGGTTGTATCTATCAACCTCGTTACAACCTATCTACCCTTTTTATGTTGATTATAACGTCCATGTACTTCATGTTAGTGGAATGTTCATGTCTGGAAAATTTTGTATCTAGAAACTTCATATACATGTATCTAGCAATCTCATTGTAGACTTAGAATCGCAAAGGTATTACACGGTATCTAGCAATGTAGCATCAGAAACTTAATTTCAATGCAACTACAAATGATGTTGCATCTATCAAAGTCGTTATATTGTATCTAGAAATGTTCAGATGTTGTATCTAGCAATATCATTATAAGGTATCTAGTAATGTTATCTATCAACCTCGTTACAGCCCATCTACCATTGTTTTGATGCTGAATCTATCAAAGTCGTTATACTGTATCTAGAAATGTACAAATGATGTATCTAGCAACCTCGTTACAACCCATCATCAAAGTCGTTATAATGTATCTAGCAATGTTCAGATGTTGTATCTAGAAATATAGTTATAAGGTATCTAGCAATGATATGCGGCTGTATCTATCAACCTCGTTACAACCCATCAACCATTTTTATGCTGATTAGGACGTCCATGTACTTCATGTTAGTGGAATGTTCATATCTGGAAAATGCTGTATCTAGCAACTTCATATACATGTATCTAGCAATCTCATTGTAGACTTACAATCGCAGAGGTATTACACTGAATCTAGCAACGTGGCATCAAAAAATTAATTTCAATGCAACTACGAATGATATAACAAGTATATAGCAATATAATCATAGTGTTTCTAGCAATGTCAAACATTGGTAAAAATAGAATTAACAATACAACCAGACGTTGTACGAAGTAATATTAACAGTTTCAAAACATACAAATCGAAAGATAAGGAGTGTTTATCTAATGGTATAAAAAAGAACAAAAAACAAACTTAAGTTTAGAATATAACATCGCATGACACCTCTTGTTGTGTCCTGATTTTAAACAGTGACCACACCGGGACTGGCTGGTGGTTACCTCTCCTCTGGATGGAATATGTTTTTTTTCTCGGCCATCCCCACAGATAACAGCTGTCAAAATTCCTTCTCTAACAAATCCAGCATGTGCAGGGTCATGTCCAATTCCACCTCCTGAATCACACTTATCTTCTCCACTGTCCACATCTTCTGTTGTATCACTATGCAATACACAAACAACTCCATATTTAGTTCAATCTAAACACATGCACCACATTTACTTCAATCCTATAAACTAATATGAGCTAGATCTACTTTTCTGAAGATGATGAACAAAACTCAGCAGTTAAAGTAATTTTGAGACTAAAAGAAACATAGATCTTGAATTAAGATTTATATATCTGACTCACATTTATGTTTGACATGCTTTAAAATGGAAGTAGATTATGTTACCAAATCGTCTTGTATTTTCGATGGATCGAAGGACACACACTAGAAATGCTTGGTCCCGATGCTTCCATTGGTGGAGCTGGGGGACTAGAAAGCCACGACGGTGATGGAGCCGTCAATTTTTTCTTGCTAGGTGTAGGAGCTGGAACCTCAGGTGGAGGAAAAGCGAGTGGTGATGGTGGGGGAGTTGTTGGAGGTGGAGACGCGACTGGAGGAGGATTCACCGGAGGAGGAGTGGATGTTGGAGTAGGTGAGGTCGATACTGGTGGTGGAGCGGATACTGGTGGAGGAGTGTCGACGGGAGGTGGAGATGTGGTGGTTAAGGACGGTGGAGATGCGGTTGGTGTTGTCGGAGTGGGAGGAACATGAGTGGCTATTGGAGCGACGAATGAAGCTTGACCACCGACGCCGGCGACGAGAACGAGTGGAGGTTGGTTCAGAGAGAGTGGAGGCTGGTTCAAAATTCAAAATTCAAAATTGTTGATTGGGTGAAAATACCCATTAATTCTCAAAATAAGACTTGTATACTAGGTTGAGGGTAGTTGTTGTATTAAAAAGAATTAGGTGTTGAAAAGAAATTATTTTATTGAAGTGGGTATTAAGTGAGCATTAGCCCATTTTGGGTACTAGATACTAATATGTTTGGCCAATAGGTACCTAGTATGTCATTTCTCTATAAATAATAGTAGGCTGTGAAGTGCGATTCAGTCAGTGAACCCAAACACGCAATCTCTTCATATTATAAAAAAAACTCTTCTTAGAATATTGACGACTTTTCTCCGAACTTCTATGGTTACCCATCCTCTATTGGTGGCTTCTCCGACGAGAGTAAAAAAATCTCTAACTACAAGCACTCTAGTACATCGGTGTACTCATCAGATGATTCCAAATATGACTACTCATTCTCGTTTTCTTTTGATGATGATTATGATTAAGGAGATTCTTGGTTGTTTCTTAACTACGACTTAGAAGAAGAGGATCTATTTAAACGCAAATGGAAAAAATACCGTTGGGTAGTTGATGACGAGAAGGATGCAGACAATGATCTAGAAACAGACGACAAAGAAGACGATGAAGAGGATAAGGAAGAAGAGGTGGATGAAGAAAATGATGAAGATGAGGTGAACTCTTCAGATAATTAGTGAGTATGGAGTTGTGTTTGTTTTTGTTTTTTAGAATTAAACAAGAAAAACCCTTTAATATGTAGTTTTTTTTAGTTAAGGTTAAGTATTTGGGCAGTTGTAGGTCCATATTTCAAGATCTGTAATATTTTCAAAATATGATGTTATCCTTGTTGATCTACAAAAATGGGCGAGTATATGTGCTCAGTCTTTGGGTTTTATGAATTATTAGAAACATGGTCGAATCTCGTCATCAGGTCTGTTGAACAACTATTTGGAGAATATGTAAAACGCAAATCTTGTGATTCAGGCAATTGTTATGGAATGGCATTTTCAGGTAAATGAATCATGTATGCAAGATACTTTAATCAATCAGCATAATACAAATCGCGTCTTTTAAAAATAAGTTAAGAGTCACATGTTACACAACCACATTGATTAATAAATTGTACCTCCGGGATACGAATGAGTAAAACATAAATCTCGTAGTGAGAAAGTGAGAAAGTCTCATTAAAATGGTCTACCGTGGGAGCATAAGCACAACATTTAAACAACTTCAACATCGTCTTTTTAAACTCTCGCTTAGTATGTTTAAGTGCAACCTTCAAATTATTAATGATATGATATATACAATACACATGCAAGAAATTTGGGTAAAATACAGAAACAACATTAATAATATACAAGTTTCGGTCAAAACTACATGTTATATGACGGTTTAACAAATGAGATTTAAGACTTTCCATAAACCATAACTAGTTATCAGAATCTTCACTACCAAATATACCAAAATCAACGGGGAAAATACTTAAATAGTTTAATGAAGTCTAACTAACTTGTAAAATAAAGAATCGTATGATAGGTTATATCATAAGTCTACGTAAATGCCATCATTGACTTAAGAATTAAGAACATGGTTACACTGGGAAACTAAATCACGTGTTTGGTTAAGTTTTCAATACAAATCACAAGTTTACGAAGGTTCATTAATCAACATAAAATTGCATGTTTAATATTTTTTTATTGAATAACATAAAATCGGGAGATTATCATGCTTTAGTAAACACTGTAAAGAAAGAAGCGAAATAAGGGGAAAACTTACCGTTATTGCCATCCTTTTCCACTGCAAATATGAAAACACCCACATGCTTGTCGGTTAAAGTAGATACCATCCACATACAAAAATAGTCGGAACGAATGAAAGCCTTGAAGGCACAATCCAAATTCTATAATGCAGCGCCTGGAGACGTTACTAAAACCAACCTCCAAATGGCAATCACTGGTAATATCTCGACTTTTTAATCGTTTGAAATAACCATTGAGCAAGCTAAAAGAATTATTACTATCTCCAAATACCTCCCTCTTTCCATTCTCTAAAGCATTCCACGAGAGACGGTAGGATATGTCTAAACCGTAGTCTTGTTTGATAGTTAATTGTATAGTCTTTACTGTTATGAAATGACATGTCCTAATTGAATTATGTATGTCATTCGCTATGAAATCAGATGCCAAATGCCTACTTTTTCGTTTGGAGAAAACAAGGCTACATATATGGCTACCTTAGACCTGCAGGACCATCAGCAAACGTCTAGCCAACACCTGTGATAGCATCGGCATAACTAGTATTAGCAAGATGTCTTTTTTTATATTCTGAATTTAGTAAACCATTACTATTCTCACCACTAGTTAGTTGATTATGACAGGGGTCTCCCAAACTTAGGCTAGGCTGTTTACGCTTTTATACCGACCCTTTATCAACTGGTTCTTGTTCTATAATAAAGCAAACGCTTTTCAGATGCTCCACATCAAGATATACAACTAAACCTGAAATGAGTCTCATTATTACAGAAACAGTTGTTCTGATCACCGCATGAGTAGGTAATAGTGTAGTTACCCGTAACAAGATCATCCCATCTAATTTAAACGTAATATTGAAGAGTATGAAAGTTTTCAAACTCGGTCAAAGAAACAATTGCAGTATGGTGGCCAAATTTGAATATACACACTTTTTGTTTAGACATTTATTGCACTACAACAGTGTAAACAAATTTGATTAAAGAACAATGAGATTTATTCAACTCGTATATATGAATGTCGAGCCATGAATTATATATTAAAAATACGCTTCCAAGTTACACATGAATCGCAATATGTATGTCGCATTGACAAACCTAAATAAACTATTCATACGTATGAAGTTTACATTAAAACCGCAGGGTAGATTTACACTAAAGTCGCTTAACATGTAACATGTAAATCGTGTTAACGCATACTACACTACAAAACCTAGAAAAAAGTGTATATTAAAATCGTGACACCAATATTCTCACAAACGCATCGTCAACATTAGCACACGATCCTCAACCTAGAATCTAAAACCTATAAACCAACATATGTAAGGGATGAAATCAACTATATTTAACTAAGAAATCAACTAAACAAAAACCTATAAACAATATCACCAATGTAAAACTAAGAAACAACTTACGAACATTAAACTTTGTAGCTAAGAACTTGCTTATATGAAACATCAGAGATCGTAAAGTATGAAAATACTCAGAACATCAACAAGATAAAGCACCGACGGTACTAAGAACTTCCTCGATCAAAATAACTGAAAAATAAATTCAGGGAGATAAATATAAGAACCGGAGATAAATTGTTTACATGAAGCAGTTAATACAAAGGAGAAACAATTGTTAGTCTTCAGTTGACGGTAGCCTGAAATTCGACGAGGAATTAAAGTCAGGTAGGCAGCTAAACGCACGCCAGTAACATAGCCGGAAAACCAAACTCGAAAACACATTTCTTTGAAAAATCAAGATTTGTTAGGGTCAGAGTAGTTTGGAGGCAAAAGATAGGGCATAAGGAAGTTGGGTTCTCGAATTCAAATGTTTGAAATTTTTACCACAAAAATCAATAATAAATAAGGGTAGTTATAAGATTAATAAATTATTGGATATTGGAAATGAGTTAATTCGGTGAGGACCATGTTAAGTAGGCATATAAAATATTAGGGAATGATAGTATAGTTCTTAACAAAGTACTTGGTGTGATATTTTTTTTAAATAAAGAAGAGTTTTGGTAACAAAATTTATGAACATTGGTTAATAAATACTTTATTTACTTTAGTTAAAATCCCATCCTCATCAAAATATTTACTAAGTAAACTATTTTGGAAAAAAATAAAATAAAATCTAATAAATTATAATTTAAAACAAAATAATTTATTATTTTTAAACATAAAAATACCTTAATAAAATAAATAAAATATTTCTTAACCAACATTGATACAACCCAACACGTAAAAAAAACGTTCCGAGTAACATAAGAACTTTTCCAACAAAATAAAACATTCTATAAGCAACATCTATGACGCCCGTAATATATACAATATACAACCCAACACGTAAATAATACAATATATACTCCCGCCGGTAAACAAAGGAAACTTCAATGCTTTTTCTCTTTAATATCCTGACAACATTTCTAGAGTTACCGTCGTCGTCGTCAGTCCTGACCTGAGATTGTTGCGTCGACTGAGTCTGAGAATCTGTCAGAACGCGGAAGACTAACGTGTATAGCATATTATAAGATGGGCCAGCTAAATTCCGTCTTTTTTTTTAGTTAAATCTCACTATCTCATTTAATTTATTTTAATTTTAAATTAAAGAATCTAAAATACTTTTTTAATTCCAACTCATTTAAAACAGTGGAATTTAACAAAAAAAAATTATAAAAATCTAACCGCGTGAGGTTATGAAAAGTTATGATTAAATCTACTTTTGTGATGGCTAGCACCAATAATCCATACTAAACGGGACAAATATGTTAAGACAATAAAAATTAGTCTCCATCAACACAAAACTTTGATGACGGCAGTGTGAAAACACTATTTATGCTATGTTTTTAGCTAACTTATTTTGTTTTGTTTTTGTTGCTGACAACAAATTATTACATCATTACCAACATGACGAGACGTAAATCATATACATTAAAAATGTAAGTTATCAATTATTTATAATTATTTTTTATTATAGTTTATATCGATAATAATATTATAACTTCATTTATTTTCTATTTTCGCAGTCTTGGTCGGGTATTATTGTCCATGCCAAGTAAAGAATCTTAAACCAATGATACTTGAGAAGCCAAGAGGCTGTACACAAATGTCATCCAAGCCACTCAATTTTGGCCTATAACTACCTAGTTGACTAAGCTCAACTCAAACCCACAGTTGAACGAGGTTTTTATCGAACGGTGGCATTCAGAGTCCAACCATTTCTAGTTCTCCTTTGGCGAGAGCAATATCATTTTGGACGGCGTGTTTATCGTCACAGGCCTCCCGGTGGTAAGGAGTATAGTCTATTCTAAGGAAAGCACTACTTACGGTGATATTTATGACTGTTAGGCTCGGTTGTTGGGGGATACGACTGATGAGATTGAAGAAGAATTCGAGAAGTATGACGGGTAAGCCTTAAATTGTTTAGGGACATATTTTACAGAAGAGGCGTCTACATTCCGCACGTGCCTACATCATGTATGTATTTGGTAGCACTATTTTCACCAACACGGGCCATAAATTCGTAGACGCAACTTTTCTTTCCTGTTTGAAGCACATGGATTGATCACTGAGATAGTGTGGGGAAGTTGCGTATTGACATGACTATGTAGGCGCTTGGGAGGAGTTTCTAATTCGCTCAAGAGTCTCACCGATTTCCCTAGATTGTTAATTTGTTGGATCTACGACCATTTTCTTTGTTTTTTTTCGTTAGCTTAACAATGAGCATACCATATAAAACCCCAATATTCTTAGTTGGTTGTCGAAAAATGCATGAGGACAAATGTTCTACCAAAAACCTACTATGGCGACATCTTTGCTGGTCTTTAAGAGAAAAATTTATCTATTGTTATTTAGTTATTGTAATTTTTGTCTAACCAATTTGTGTCTTACCTTGTTATATGTTTGTTTGCAGGTGATATTCCAGTTGTATGCAGATATGAAAGAGAGGTTTTCAGATCATGAGATTGGATTTTATTGGAATCCAATGGTAGGAACGTTTCGCACCATCGGTGGGTCCTTAATTGTTTATAATATTTGTTTTTAGTTATTTCCTACTTACACTAGCGGTGGTAGCTACTTGCACCACTTATGGATTATCCACACCAAATGATAATGGTTCTCGTCAACATATTTGGGTTTTCCCGCTAATGAGAGTTTCCCAACAGCCAATTGTATTATTTCCCTCCCACTAATCATCCTCTATAAATAAATTTGGTCAATATTATAAGTCATGCATGTTTAATCTAAAAAAAAAATACCATAATAGCATGACTAATACAAACTGGAACGTGCACGAAGATGTGCATCCGCTGTAATCCGTTGATTCTGTGAAACGCACGATGTCAGAAGAAACTTTTGGTTTTATTGACAAATTTCTATGCATGATGTATTTTATACATGATAGGAAAACAATATGTTCCGCTTGTATGATTCCCTCCAACACGTGGGTGTGGACAATTCATCTTTAGGTTCGATTATTTTATAAAGGTTTCGATTATACCAATTATGTCCCTCTCTTATCAAAATTGAACACAAAAATCACGATGTTTCTAGTATGAAACTTCAATGTTTCTAGTATGAAACTTCAATGTTTCATTACAAAAGATATGCTGGATCATGTGGTGCAAGAACTTAAAGATAAAGCGGATGCAAAATTTAATTGCATTGAAGCCACTTACACAAATTCCGATTGTACTAGCAAAGATAACAAATATCAGTTTGAAAAAATTTGTTGAAGCGTGAATGTAATTATTTGTCACCGGAAGCGCGCCTTTAAAGTCAACTATGCCAATAGTCTTCTATTTTGCTTGCTTGTATTTGTATTTTGACTACCTATTAGGTACAAATTTTGTATCTTCATAACTATGTCAACTAATTTATGTTTAATGTTATCGTATTAAATTTATCATTATTTTAGTCTTCATTACATATTTGTTTTGCATAGAAAATAATAATAATATTATAATAAAAAGTTTTTAAAACGAAAGAGGCTAAACCAGGTACTTTGAGACTATAAATTTTTGTTTTTTGTATCTCTTGCAACAAAAATGAATCGATAGTGACAAACTTTCATTATTTTTTTAACACACTTTTAAGCAATGAAAATGTATCCTTGCACATGAAATGACATTCATAACTGAGAGCTACAAACTAAAACACAAAAAAAATAACAATGTAAAAATCGGTGGGATGTTGTAAGTATATGGAGGGAATCTATGTAGGGCTAACAATCGGATCTGTTCAAATGAGCCTTTAATTTATCTATGTTGCAATTCGACCAAAGTATGCACCTTCAACAAAAAATACTCGAAATTACCTTTGATTGTACAAAAGAAACGCTTTATGGTGGAATAAGCGCTCTCAACACGGTAAGAATACAATGAATTGTTAGTTTTTCGCGTGATAAACTTATCACTGTTAGGCTCTAACTAATTTTTGGTGTATTCAATTTCTTTCATATATTGTTGAAGTCACAGATAATTTTCGACTGATAATTATTGAATGAGAGTTCTGTATCAGACAAGATCATTTTATTGCACACTTTCAAAAAAACATCAGATACTTTTTTTATCATTTATGATATTTTTTATTTTCTCTAGGACGTTCATGTTAATGTACCATCAACATAACATGTGGATTGTATTAGGGAACACTTCTTTGACCGTAATTACAAACAATAACTTTTTTCCCGTCAAAATAATGGACGGTGGTTCGATGAAGTGAGTTACCATAAACGACTGCAAACATTTTAGCACTCATTTGTAGTTCTCAATTTTCTCATTGAACATAAATGTAAACCCGATGTATATAGTGTTACTGGTACAAGTGGCTCTAACAACATCATACAACGACATCTCGTACCTTATTACCTTGTATATGTTATTCATTATTAACACATTTAGAAACTTTTGTAACAAATCCAAACTAACCAGGTTTGTAAAAAAAAGTTAACTTATGATACCACTTCCATCGTCCCACGATCTCTGTCATCCTTAATAAGTTAAGCTTTTTAGTTCTCATGGCAAGTATGTAACTCCGAGTTGACTCATTTCTCGATCTTCCGTTGTTTTAGTTGACCATTATATATAGTGCAAAAGTACGAAGAATTCTTAAAGTTCAATTTTTTTCACTCCACCAAGAATATTTTGAGGATAGGATCCCATATTGGTAGAGCTAATTACGAATTTCAGCTATTCTTTAGACAATCATCCCAAGTACAAATGACCTTCACTGAATTTGATAGTGTCATAATTTTGAATCCCGCATACAATCTCTAAGGACCACAAATTATAATTTATCTTATTTTATTTAAGCGTGAAAAGAAATTCACATTTCTTGGTTTTGGTAGAATTCCTCTTAAAATCATTTGGTTTCACTAACTTATGTATGTTCAGGATCTCTTGCATACAAATAATAGTCTAGGATTTGTCATGTTTTTTGAATTATACCGACGTATTAATACAGCTACGACATTTTTTCCTTTGCGGTAACCTTAACCTAATCAACCAATTTTTGTGTGTGTAGTTAGCTTTCATGGTAAACAAATCATTATAATCGAAAACATTAGCCTCTCGTACTCCGTCGGTACCCTTAACAGATAGATCCTCTCCCATTAAACCAGAATCTATAACTTCCTTCTACAATTGCAAAATATTAAACATGAAAAACATAAAAATAAAGGGGAAGTTGGTTGAAACTCCAAACCGTCGGTACGAACACGATAAACTAACGGTGTGGATAAGAAATACCGCCAATGGAATAAATACACCAGCGGTGTGTAAATTCTACACCAGTGATGGTGTATCCTACGTGTAGTAAATAAATTCTAAACCTCTGGTGTACGCATCGTATCACTAAATAATGTTCATAACATATTTATCACCCTTAGATTCACGGTGTTGGACCATAATGGTGGAGGTGCAGATCTGGTACACCGGCGACGTCAACTATGATACACTTTCGCTGACTAAATTATGGCATAAGATGAAGCTATGGCAGTGAAAGTGTCGGTTTGATGACACCGCCGACATTAGTTTGGCTACACCGATGGTGGCAAAATTGTAGTGCACAAAATAGGCCATTACTAGGAACCCCCATTGTAAAATGTGAACACCGACAATGTGAGCCTGATAACATCGACGATGTGGAATATAATGTCAAAAACTAGGCTAAAATTAACCACCATCAGCGCAAAGGGACTACATCGGCGGTGTCAAGGCTTCACCCCGCTGGTGTTCAACTGGTATAAAGTTTCTAAAGGGACTACGCAAATTGTAACTTTACATCCAATAGATTTGAAAAATTAACTCATTTAGATTTGCAAATTCATCAATAAGGTTATTTCTTTTGATTTTTAATTTTTTTTAAGGTATAAGGTTTAGGTATTCTATAAAAAGGTGAAAAAACATTTTTTTCAAAAAATATTTTTTGATTCTGTAAATAAAAGGTGAAATTTTTATATAAATATTAATTCTTACAAGAATTGTGTATTGGTGAAATTAAAATTCTAGTTTCGCTAAGTTCTCCCAAATTTTTCAAAAAACAAAAAAAATCATCTTATAATAAATAGGGTAAAACACTAACTTGTTTATCATTTCTAATAAAAAACTAATTTTTTTTCAAATAAATTATAAAATTTGGATTAATAAAATATCTAAAAGCATTACTATATTATCATTATATTTAAAGTAGTTTTTTATGTGAAAAAACATCAAATAAAATGAAATTTGTTCATACAAATACATGAGGCATACCCCGAGGAGATACAATTGATAAATGAAGGTTAATAAACAAAACTACTAATCCAAACATGTAGGAAGTAGTAAGCAACTTTAAATAAAAAGTACTAAAGATATGCCACAAATGTCATAAGGGGCATCATCGGAAATCCACAACAACTGGAGGCACCAGACTCGAACAGGGGGAACCTATACATTAGAAGATGGTAAGTAAATAATAAAAAATTACATAGACCATCTAATATTGGTGCCATGGAATCTAAACCAAACATCTGAAAAGATTTGGTAGGAAACCTGAGAGGCAATGGTCGGATGAGAACAAAAAATTCTTGAGTTCCTCTCCTTCCAGATGTGATATATAGTTGCGCCAAATCAAATGCGTCAAATATGACGATTTCGAGAGTGAGACCAATTTTACGCCTCACTCATCTAAGATTTCCAGCAAGAGGCGTTAAATGGAAAACCAAGTTTAGAACTTGCATAAGTCTAAAGACTCTTTGTGAAACTACAATCATAGAGAGTGTGAGGGATAGTTTCAAAATTAAAGTTGCATATGTCACAATTAGGTGGGTTTTTGATGCCCCAACTGCGAATTTTATATATGATATAAAGTTTCCCAAGGATAATGAGCTAAGAAATAAAATATTGACGGAGAATATTGAGTTTATTCCAACCCAACACAGCGCACCCAATGATGGGGGCAGGCATACGAATCGCATTGTACATATCCTTGATTGAGAAGTTATTGCAGCCAGCCTTCACAATCCAAAAATAAACATCATTGGAATTAATTTTAGGAGGTGGAAGAGAGATAATAAGATTTTTAATCTCCCAGATATTAGAGCGGTTTCTAGCCCTTATTAATATGATGTTAGAAAGCCAGTTCCAATGACCATTGAGGATGATATCCAAAACCTTGAGGTTTTTTCCAAGCCGAGTATCCTTGATGATGTTAAAACTATAGTATAAAGTAAGAGAGGTATGTAGGAGCCATGAGTCGTACCAAAAATAATTACTCGAGCCATTGTCAATTGTCACCCTTTACAGATTGCAAGCCAACGGGTGAAGACGAAGAATTTTCCTCCAAATCTAAAATGAGAATGAACCAATAGAAAGATTTCATAAATTATTTTTGATTTTTTCCAAGTTCCATCCAATCACATCAAATTGACTGATTATTATTATTAGTAATAGACCAAAGGTGTTTAAGGGAAAGACTTCCTTCATTTGTGGGAGATGTGACATTAGTCCATGCCATTTTGGATAATATCAAAAATATTCCGACCTGAGATGAAAGTTGATTGAGAATTATCAATCACGTAGAGGAAAGAATCCTTAATTCTATTAGCTAAGATCTTAGAGATTATCTTGTAAACTACATTACAAAGAGCAATAGGTCTAAAATCAGCAGCCACATAAGGGAAATTATTTTTAGGAATGAAAGCTATGGAGTTGGAATTCCAAGAGGTATTAACGGTACTAGAGTGAAAACATTCAATGACACCTTTACAAATATCATGACCCACTATATTCAAAATAGACTTCAAGAAACTGGAGTTAAAACCATCAGGACCTAACGATTTATTGCTATGAATACTGAAAATAGAAGATTTGATCTCATCGCCAGTGATTTCGTGAATAATAGAGATTTTATCATCATTCCTAACTTTTGTTGGAAGAAGAGATGAGACTTTCTCTAGACCCATGTAACCAACGGGATGCCTAGTACCAAGAGAGTCCTTAAAGAATCTCACAATAACTTTAGAAACTTTAGTTGGAGTAGAAACAGTAACGCCATGGTCATTGTTAATAGAGAGAATCTTGTACGAAAAAGACGAGTCTTGATACTATTATGAAACAATTTGATATTTTTTTCACCAAGCTTTATCAGTTTCCTCTATATTTTCTCTTGAATAATGATTCTTTCGTACGACTAAGAAATATGAAAGTCTTGGAAGCCTCATAGTAACAACAAATAGGGTTGAGAGGGTCAAGAGCAAGGTTACCTTGAGCTTGAAAGAGATTGTTTTGACCAATCGATACCCTAGAATCAGTGTCACTAAAATCCTTACGGTTGAGACAAGCAAGCTCATGCTGAATATGATTGAGTTATTCGGTGACAAGACTCATCCCAGAGGAAGAAATTGGAAGATTCCAGCTTTTGGAAACAGCTAGCCAGACTCAGGCATGTGATAACTTTCGTCCGAGCCTCCATTTAGAAGTAGTCGATCGAATGAAACTGTTGGGATACCTCTCGAACTTGGAATTACATAAATATTTAGCAACCCACAATCCTAATTATAGTCCATGACCATTAGTTCAACTAACCAAAACGTATGATCGATAACCTCACCTAAACTTAAGGAAAATGTCCCAATCCACTGGACTCGGTAGGCAGATCATGTTCTCTACTTTTAATTATCTTCTCATATTTTAACACCTTACAATTCATAAAAAGAGTTGACATATTAAAATTACGAAACAAAACCACTCCTTCTGAATATAGTCATTTCTCAGCCAATTCACAAAGACTATTGAAGCACTGATAAAATAATAAATATTTGAGCTGTTATACGAGTCTGAACTTGATTTTAGACCGATATTTATTCATACGAAAATAGCACGTATCCTCAATATAATTGGATCTCATATCTCAAAAATCCACTTATGTAGCTATAAATATTTCATCATCCACATTGATAGTGGTGACTAGTTAATATTATATTTCATAAAATATAAACTTTCTCTCTCTTTATTTCTCTTATAAAAATTACTCTTACTATACGAGGTCTTACTTTTCTGAACCTTTCCTAAATTTCTTAACTATGTACAAAAATGGTTATCAAATACCTCATAATATCTCATAATAATAAAATTTAATAAATAAAAAACTTTTGGTTCATACTATATATAGATCGAATAAAATATTATTAAACATCTAATATCCAAAATCCTAAAATTACTTTAGAAAATTATTATGGCAGTCGAATTTTGTACCAGAAACCACTAGTGAGTCTATTACTTCCACAAGCATACTTCAAGACCTACCAAATCTAAAAAAACTACTAGTAACAAACATAAACCAACATGTAAAGCCATGGGTTCAGATTCTTAATAAATATCTCCCATAGAGAAAGTCGATCAGCTAAAAGTTAAAAAGGTCAACCTGTATTCGGGAGTAAACTTAAAGAATAAAAAAGTCGACCAAGTATATTTCTCCATCCTTAAGTTCTTGTTTGGAGCATTCATACAAAAATAAAATACTTCAAAGAAAATCTAATGCGAGATAACTATTTGATGAGGTGGAAGAGGATCAGTCCAGATGGAATATCAGAGTCTCCAAGTATCTTATGAGAAAATGTAAACATTCAAGGGTGGAAAAGGTAAAGAAAATCTTGCAGAGGAAGAATAGTTGCATGAGTTTTTAATTGGGCGTGTAAGGCCTAACTTTAAAAAGGTGAATATCAAGTAATTACTTGCTTTCTCCCAAATTCAATGAACCTATCATTTAGAAAATAACTTAGACATGATTTAGAGAAAATAAGGATTTCCAAAATAAATAACTATTAGATTACCAAAGACGAGACAAACCCCAATAGATTGTGTTGAGAGAGAATTATTCGTATATCCAGACGTACTGAACTGGAGACTTAGTTTTCTCTTAGGTCCCACAATCGTCAAGTATTTTGACCGAATCAACTTATGTCCAGGCCGTGCTAGCACGAATGTCTGTTATACTTTGATTTCATACATTATGGAATCAAGATTGTAAAAAATAGCAATACTAATTGAGCAATTTGTTGTTATCGCTAGTCTATCCAGGAATTCCCGATTGTTTTTACTTATTTAACTTGACGAATGAATACAAGGTGGTTAATGACTTGTTGGAATCTTAAAAATTATGGAAGATGCAGTTCTTTTTTGTTAGTGATAGTTGGAAGAATGGAAAGAAAAATTCGAGAGAGAATCCGAATTGCATTCCAAAAATTTGGAAGAATACATGTAATTCCTTCATAATAGTCAGAAAATTCTACTTATATGTTGCCACATTCGTAGCTTACTTCCCATTATCCTTTTTTTAATTATAAATAGTAAAGTTTCAATAATAACATTTGGAGGATGTTAAGGTCAACTTTAGCAAGTTACATAAGTCGACCGAGGAGAATTCGTCTCATGCCTTTCACAAATGATTTAATCTGAGAAACTTAGTTCATAATCATCTTTGGCTGACTAATTTTGAACACAAATTGACATGCGGAAAGTTAACCACCCCTCATCAAGTATCATATATACCTAAAAAATTGAATTTACTGATGGCAATATCTTTCTTCCAACTAGGACATGGGGTCCTAGCCAGAGGGTCAATAAAGTGTCTACCAATGGGTTTGGCTAAAAGAAAAAACCACAAGTGCAATAGACACAAACCTGACTGAAGATCAATTTCATGTTTTTGAAGAGACTGATTTTGAGGCCACCAAAACGGTTGAGGCTAACGAAAAGGTTGAATAATTTTCCCATTTAAAGAATAAGAAGAAATTTGGTACCTAAAAACTCACAGAAATGAAATATCTGGTAACGAGAGTCTGAAGAAAAATAAAAAGAAAACTCAAACCCGCTATGACCTCATTATTTTGGCTCTAAAACGTTACTTCAGATAAGAGTTGAACCACCTTCATTCCTTGTTCGTTCAATAGATGAAAAAATTATTGTCGATCTGAATCTTAGGAACAATTTAGAGAAAACAGGTTAAAAGGCTTTGATAAAAAAATTCCTTGATCGACATGAAAGGTTTTGAGCAACAATTTACTACCAACAGTCCTATGGATATGCCTTTCCAACTGGAACTGGAAGATAATGTAGCTTATTCTGTATTAGGCTTTGTGAGGTCAATTGTTGAACTAGAGAGGGAGGTTAGAGCACAAAAAGAAACTATCACTCAACAACAAGAACCTATAATACATCTTACAAATGAATCCGAAGAGAATGCCTTCGAAGAACAAAAAGAGAGAGTAGATAATTTATCGGGAAAATTTGCAGGTGTTGATAGTAAGTTTAATGAACTAAAAGCTGCTTGTGAAGCTAAAATAACTACGCTGCATTCATCCAATTCGGAGGAAATTTAAAATAATACAAATAAAAAATTGAAAGTGATGGTCATTCTATAGATCATTTATAAAATTAGTCAAAATAACAAGACGTTCTGGCCAAAATGTTCGACGGGAAACTAAAGGCGCTGAAAACTCAAGCCGCCAAATGTAAAGAAGCGGTTATGGATGAATAAACTGATGACATCTGGAAGTCTTTAGACTAACGAGATGTTTCGATTAAATTTGATATGGCTCTAGATTTCTATAAATCCTTACGAAATTTGAATTTGGATCTCTATGGGAGTTGGTCCTTAAGAAATCGAGGCTCAATGATATGTATTTAGCCACTCGGCTAGGCATATCTGACCCCGAAGAAAGTGTAGGTGGAGACTCCGACTGTGGGAGTTCTGTAGAAGACTACATCGATGGAAAAAAGTCAGGAGGAAAATGATTTTATATTTTGTTTACCATATTTTTTTCAAGTCATTGACATAAGCAAAACATTTTATAACACTTTGTTCGGATCTTAAAAAGTCATTGCCTTAACAATTGCATTTTCTACTTACTATTTTATCAATGACTTTCCTTTTTCGTTTTCAATTTTCTTCTTTCCAACGCAATTTAAATAGTTAACCTGTCATTTGTTTGGACCAAGATAACGCCTCTAATACTTTCAAATCAGCATAATCGGATAATCTATTCGAAGTTTAATAAAATGTTTAATTCTACCATTATTTCGAACTCAGAAAGTATCTTTGTTTGGCTTATTGTTCCTTAAATTTTTTAATTGTGATCAACTGATGTTGGATCATTTACATGACCAACTATTGTTGGAACCTTTAAACTGTGACCAACTAATGTTGGAACCTTTACACATGACCAAGTAATGTTCGAAGCTTTAAATCATGACCAATTAATGTTAACCTTTACACACGACCAACTAATAATGTAACCTTTAAATTATAACCAACTAATGTTGGAACCTTCAATTGTGATCACAAAAAATATACGAATTGCAATAATGGAATAGTAAGAGTCAAATAATGCAAACTAAAATGAATTGTAAGTTATATGAATACCTCATTAAAGACTCCCCAAGCCACCAGGATATGGAAGAGTATTTCCTCGAATATTCACATATGTAAAAAAAACTTTTTACAACGATTCAAGGTAAAATATCAAATTTTATATATTTCATGGGTGTCTGAAAATATTGCCTTCTTGACCCGCCAGCCAATAAGTTCCAGGATTAACTCTTTTATCTACCGAATACGGCCCTTTCACAGTAGGTGCCAATTTTCCTAAAATTTTATGTTTGGTATATAAGAAGACGTTTTTTTTTTTAAATTTATCTCCCATTTTGAATTCCTGAAGTTTTATAATCAACATAAATGGGCTTGAGTTTTTTTCCTCGAGAAAATCTAATTCAACTCTTTTAGCTATATTGTTATATTCTTCGAGGTAACTTTTGATTCAGAACGATAATAAAGTAGATTCGATTGGTGTTACTGCATCCATCCCATAAAGAAAAATGGGATTCTTGAGTTGTAGTTCGAGGGGTAGTACGATAAGCCTAAATACTTCTTGAAAATATGAGCCTGATAACATCGACGATGTTGACATGGTTACACCGCATGTACCAAAAATATAATGTAAAAAACTAGGCTAAAATTAACCACCATCAGCGCAAAGGGACTACATCGGCGGTGTCAAGGCTTCGCAAATGGTAACTTTAAATCCAATAGATTTGAAAAATTAACTCAATTAGAATTGCAAATTCATCAATAAGGTTATTTCTTTTCATTTTTAATTTTTTTAGGGTATAAGGTTGAGGTATTCTATAAAAATGCGAAAAAATATTTTTTCAAAAAACATTTTTTGATTTTGTAAATAAAAGGTGAAATTTTTATATAAATATTAATTGTTATAAGAATTGTGTATTGGTGAAATTAAAATTCTATTTTCGCTAAGTTCTCCCAATTTTTTCAAAAAACAAAAAAATCATCTTATAATAAATAGGGTAAAACACTAATAAAACACTAATTTGTTTATCATTTATAATAAAAAACTATTTTTTTTCTCAAATAAATTATAAATTTTAGATTAATAAAATATCCAAAAGCATTACTATATTATCATTATATTTAAAGTAGTTTTTTGTGTGAAAAAACATCAAATAAAATGAAATTTGTTCATACAAATACATGAGGCATACCCCGAGGAGATACAATCTATAAATGAAGGTTAATAAACAAAACTACTAATCCAAACATGTAGAAAGTAGTAAGCAACTTTAAATAAAAAGTACTAAAGAGATGCCACAAATGTCATAAGGGGCATCATCGGAAATCCACAACAACTGGAGGTACCAGACTCGAACAAGGGGGGAACCTGTACATATAGAAGATAGTAAGTAAATAATAAGAAATTACATAGACCATCTAATATTGGTGCCATGGAATCTGAACCAAACATTTGAAAAGATTTGGTAGGAAACCTGAGAGGCAATGGTCGGATGAGAACAAAAAATTCTTGAGTTCCTCTCCTTCCAGACGTGATATATAATTGCGCCAAATCAAGTGCGTCAAATATGACGATTTCGAGAGTGAGACCAATTTTACGGCTCACTCATATAAGATTTCCAGCAAGAGGCATTAAATGGAAAACCAAGTTTAGAACTTGCATAAGTCCAAAGACTCTTTGTGAAACTACAATCATAGAGAGTGTGAGGGATACTTTCAAAATTAAAGTTGCATATGTCACAATTAGGCTGGTTTTTTATGCCCCAACTGAGAATCTTATATATGGCAGAAAGTTTGCCAAGGATAATGAGCCAAGAAATAAAATATTGACGGAGAATATTGAATTTATTCCAACCCAACACAGCCCACCCAATGATGGGGGCAGGCATACGAATCGCATTGTACATATCCTTGATTGAGAAGTTATTGCAGCCAGCCTTCACAATCCAAAAATAAACATCATTGGAATTGATTTTAGGAGGTGGAAGAGAGAGGATGAGGTTGTTAATCTCCCGGATATTAGAGTGGTTTCTAGCCCTTATCAATATGATGTTAGAAAGTCAGTTCCAATGACCATTGAGGATAATATCCAAAACCTTGAGGTTTTTTCCAAGCCGAGTATCCTTGATGATATTAGGACTATAGTATAAAGTAAGAGAGGTATGGAGGAGCCATGAGCCGTACTAAAAATAATTACTCGAGCTATTGTCAATTGTCACCCTTTACAGATTGCAAGCCAACGGGTGAAGACGAAGAATTTTCCTCCAAATCTAAAATGAGAATGAACCAATAGAAAGATTTCATAAATTAATTTTGATTTTTTCCATGCTCCATCCAATCACATCAAATTGAGTGATTATTATTATTATTATTGGTAATAGACCAAAGGTGTTTAAGGGAAAGACTTCCTTCATTCGTGGGAGATGTGACATTAGTCCATGCCATTTTGGATAACAGACAAAACCACTAATCTCTTCTTTGCATATGATCTTAGATCTAAAATCTCAAGGTTGCCTTCATTCTGGGAGATGTTACATTAGTCCATGCCATTTTGGCCCCATGGATTTTCATATCAAAACCCGACTAGAGAAAACAATAAAGATATTGGGTCAGATCTTTAATGATCCTGGAGGGGAGAATAAAGATTGAAGACCAATAAACCTGACCAACGAATAAGACAGGCTTAATGAGAAAAAGTCTGCCGACATAAGAGAGATGCTTAAAAGTTAAAAAATCAATTCAGGAGGTAATCTTATGGAGGAAAGGACAACAGTCCGAGTGGGACATGCGACCGGTGGGAAGCGGAACTCCCACATATTTAACTGAGAAATAACCATCCATGAAGCTCATAATAGACAGAAGCTCAGAGCTGAGGGGGTTATTGATACCCGAAAAGAAGATTTGGCTCTTAGAGGGGTTAAGTCTAAGGAAAAAGAGAGAGTACAATTCATCAAGAGCCTCTTTTATTAAAAGAAGATAGTTGATTTCACCATGACAGAAAATCATAAGATCATATGCAAAGAATAGATTCGTCATTTTGAGTCTTTGAAACTTCCAGTGAAATCAGAAGTTATTGTCATTAATTTTCTCCTTAAGGTGCTAGAAAATACTTGCATGAGAAGGACACAAAGAAAATGGGAGAGTGAAACACAATTGATGATCAAAGTAATTATCTTTTTTGGAAATTTCATCGCCACATGGATGCCAAGGGTCGGATGCCAACGAACATTATCAAAGGCTTTCATAAGATCGATTGTAAGGGAAATTCGGTTACCTCTATAGGTTGTGTGATAACCATGCATAAGCTCTTTGGAAAGAAGGATAATATAAAAAATACTCCGACTTGAGATAAAAGTTGATTGAGAATTATCAATCATGTAGATGAAAGAATTCTTAATTCTATTAGCTAAGATCTTAGATATGATCTTGTAAACTACATTACAAAGAGCAATAGGTCTAAAATCAGCAGCCATATAAGGGAAATTATTTTTAGGAATGAGAGCTATGGAGTTGGAATTCCAAGAGGTATTAAGGGTACTAGAGTGAAAACATTTAATGACACATTTACAAATATCATGACCCCCTATATTCAAAATGGACTTCAAGAAACTGGAGTTAAAACCATCAGGACCTGACGATTTATTGCTTTGAATACTGAAAATAGAAGATTTGATCTCATCGCAAGTGATTTCGTGAATAATAGAGATTTTATCATCATTCTTAACTTTTGTTGGAAGAAGAGATGAGACTTTCTCTAGACCCATGTAACCAACGGGATGCCTAGTACCAAGAGAGTCCTTAAAGAATCTCATAATAACTTTAGAAACTTTAGTTGGAGTAGAAACAGTAACGCCCTGGTCATTGTTAATAGAGAGAATCTTGTTACGGTAAAGACGGGTCTTGATACTATTATGAAACAATTCGGTATTTTTTCACCAAGCTTTATCCAGTTTTCTCTATATTTTAACTTGAATAATGATTCTTTCGTACGACTAAGAAATATGAAAGTCTTGGAAGCCTCATAGTAACAACAAATAGGGTTGAGAGGGTCAAGAGCAAGGTTACCTTGAGCTTGAAAGAGATTGTTTTGACCAATCGATACCCTAGAATCAGTGTCACTAAAATCCTTACGGTTGAGACAAGCAAGCTCGTGCTGAACGTGATTGAGTTTTTCGGTGACAAGACTCATCCCAGAGGAAGAAATTGGAAGATTCCAGCTTTTGGAAATAGCTAGCCAGACTCAGGCATGTGATAACTTTCGTCCGAGCCTCCATTTAGAAGTAGTCGATCGAATGAAACTGTTGGGATACCTCTCGAACTTGGAATTACATAAATATTTAGCAACCCACAATCGTAATTATAGTCCATGACCATTAGTTCAACTAACCAAAACGTATGATCGATAACCTCACCTAGACTTAAGGAAAATGTCCCAATCCACTGGACTCGGTAGGCAGATCATGTTCTCTACTTTTTGATTATCTTCTCATATTTTAACACCTTACAATTCGGAAAAAGAGTTGGCATATTAGAATTACGAAACAAAACCACTCCTTCTGAATATAGTCATTTCTCAGCCAATTCACAAAGACTATTGAAGCACTGATAAAATAATAAATATTTGAGCTGTTATACGAGTCTGAACTTGATTTTAGACCGATATTTATTCATACGAAAATAGCACGTATCCTCAATATAATTGGATCTCATATCTCAAAAATCCACTTATGTAGCTATAAATATTTCATCATCCACATTGATAGTGGTGACTAGTTAATATTATATTTCATAAAATATAAACTTTCTCTCTCTTTATTTCTTTTATAAAAATTACTCTTACTATACGAGGTCTTACTTTTCTGAACCATTCCTAAATTTCTTAACTATGTCCAAAAATGGTTATCAAATACCTCATAATATCTCATAATAATAAAATTTAATAAATAACAAACTTTTGGTTCATACTATATATAGATCGAATAAAATATTATTAAACATCTAATATCCAAAATCCTAAAATTACTTTAAAAAATTATTATGGCACTCGAATTTTGTACCAGAAACCACTAGTGAGTCTATTACTTCCACGAGCATACTTTAAGACCTACCAAATCTAAAAAAACTACTAGTAACAAACATAAACCAACATGTAAAGCCATAGGTTCAGATTCTTAATAAATATCTCCCATAGAGAAAGTCGATCAGCTAAAAGTTAAAAAGGTCAACCTGTATTCGGGAGTAAATTTAAGAATAAATAGTTGACCAAGTATATTTCTCCATCCTTAAGATCTTGTTTAGAGAATGCATATAAAAATAAAACTACTATTTCGGAGGACGAAGTACTTCAAAGAAAATCTAATGCGAGATAACTATTTGATGAGGTGGAACAGGATCAGTCCAGATGGAATATCAGAGTCCCCAAGTATCTTATGAGAAAACTTAAACATTCAAGGGTGGAAAAGGTAAAGAAAATGTTGAAGAGGAAGAATAGTTGCTTGAGTTTTTAATTGGGTGTGTAAGGCGTAACTTTAAAAAGGTGGGTATCAAGTATTTACTTGCTTTCTCCCAAATTTAATACACCTATCATTTATAAAAAAATAACTTAGACATGATTCAGAGAAAATAAGGATTTCCAAAATATATAACTATTAGATTACCAAAGACGAGACAAACCCCAATAGATTGTGTTGAGAGAGAATTCTTCGTATATCCAGACGTACTGAACTGGAGACTTAGTTTTCTCTTAGGTCCCACAATCGTCAAGTATTTTGACCGAATCAACTTATGTCCAGGCCGTGCTAGCACGAATGTATGTTATACTTTGATTTCATACATTATGGAATCAAGATTGTCAAAAATAGCAATACCAATTGAGCAGTTTGTTGTTATCGTTGGTCTATCCAGGAATTCCCGATTGTTTTTACTTATTTAACTTGACGAATGAATACAATGTGGTTAATGACTTGTTGGAATCTTAAAAATTATGGAAGATGCAGTTCTTTTTTTGTTAGTGATTGTTGGAAGAATGGAAATAAAATTTCGAGAGAGAATCCGAATTGCATTAAAAAAATTGGGAAGAATACATGTAATTCCTTCTTCATAGTCAGAAAATTCTACTTATATGTTGCCACATTTGTAGCTTACTTCCCATTATCCTTATTTAAATTATCCATACTAAAGTTTCAATAAGAACATTTGGAGGATGTTAAGGTAACTTTAGCAAGTTACATAAGTGGACCGGGGAGAATTCGTCTCATGCATTTCACAAATGATTTAATTTGAGAAACTTAGTTCATAATCATCTTTGGCTGACTAATTTTGAACACAAATTGACATGCTAAAAGTTAACCACCCCTCATCAAGTATCATATATCCCTAAAAATTTGAATTTACTGATGGCAAGATCTTTCTTCCAACTAGGACAAGGGATCATAGCCGGAGGGTCAATAAAGTGTCTACCAAAGGGTTTGGCTAAAAGAAAAAACTACAAGTGAAATAGACACATACCTGACTGAAGATCAATTTAATGTTTTTGAAGAGACTGATTTTGAGGCCACCAAAACGGTTGAGGCTAATGAAAAGGTTGAATAATTTCCCCATTTAAAGAATAAGAAGAAAGTTTTGCCTAAAAACTCACAGAAATGAAATATCTGGTAACGAGAGTCGGAAGAAAAATAAAAAGAAAGGCTTTGAACAGTACATCGTCCCTCGACTATCACGTTTGGTGGCAGATAGTCCCTTGACTTTCAAATGTCCGTTGGCAGTCCCTGGACTATCGCGTATGGATAAAGTTAGTCCACTAGATCCTTTGATTCATGAGAGGCTGCCACGTGTCACCATAGTCCCGAAATTTCTGTATCACCACTAGTCCCTTGAGTTTAGTTATCCGTAATATTCTACATTTTTTGTTTGACCTAAACTCAAAGGACTAGTGGTGATACAAAAATCTGGGGACTATGGTGACAGGTGGCAGCCTCTCATGGATAAGAGGATCTGGTGGACTAACTTTATCCAAACGCAATAGTCCAGGGACTGTCAACGGACATTTGAAAGTCAAGGGACTATCTGCCACCAAACGCGATAGTCGAGGGATGATTTACTGTTCAATGCCTAAAAAGAAAACTCAAACCCGCTATGACCTCATTCTTTTGGCTCTAAAACGTTACTTCAGATAAGAGTTGAACCACCTTCATTCCTTGTTCGTTCAATAGATGAAAAAATTATTGTCGATCCGAATCTTAGGAACAATTTAGAGAAAACAGGTTAAAAGGCTTTGATAAAAAAATTCCTTGATCTACATGGAAGGTTTTGAGCAACAATTTTCTACCAACAGTCCTATGGATATGCCTTTCCAACTGGAACTGTAAGATAATGTATCTTATTCTATATTAGGCTTTGTGAGGTCAATTGTTGAACTAGAGAGGGAGGTTAGAGCACAAAAAGAAACTATCACTCAACAACAAGAACCTATAATACATCTTACAAATGAATCCGAAGGGAATGCCTTCGAAGAACAAAAAGAGAGAGTAGATAATTTATCGGGAAAATTTGCAGGTGTTGATAGTAAGTTTAATGAACTAAAAGCTGCTTGTGAAGCTAAAATAACTACGCTGCATTCATCCAATTCGGAGGAAATTTAAAATAATACAAAGAAAAAATTGAAAGTGATGGTCATTCTATAGATCATTTATAAAATTAGTCAAAATAACAAGACGTTCTGGCAAAAATGTTCGATGGGAAACTAAAGGCGCTAAAAACTCAAGCCGCCAAATGTAAAGAAGCGGTTATGGATGAATAAACTAATGACATCTGGAAGTCCTTAGACTAACGAGATGTTACGATTAAATTTGATATGGCTCTAGATTTCTATAAATCCTTACGAAATTTGAATTTGGATCTCTATGGGAGTTGGTCCTTAAGAAATCGAGGCTCAATGATATGTACTTAGCCACTCGGCTAGGCATATCTGACCCCGAAGAAAGTGTAGGTGGAGACTCCGACTGTGGGAGTTCCGTAGAAGACGACATCGATGGAAAAAAGTCAGGAGGAAAATGATTTTATATTTTGTTTACCATATATTTTTTCAAGCCATTGGCATAAGTAAGACATTTATAACACTTTGTTAGGATCTTAATAAGTCATTGCCTTAACCAATGCATTTTCTACTTACTATTTTATCAATGACTTTCCTTTTTCCTTTTCAATTTTCTTCTTTCCAACGCAATTTAAATAGTTAACCTGTCATTTGTTTGCACCAAGATAACGCCTCTAATACTTTCAAATCAGCATAATCGGATAATCTATTCGAAGTTTAATAAAATGTTTAATTCTACCATTATTTCGAACTGAAAAAGTACCTTTGTTTGGGTTATTGTTCCTTAAATTTTTTAATTGTGATCAACTGATGTTTGATCATTTACATGACCAACTATTGTTGGAACCTTTAAATTGTGACCAACTAATGTTGGAACCTTTACACATGACCAAGTAATGTTCGAAGCTTTAAATCATGACCAATTAATGTTAACCTTTACACATGACCAACTAATAGTGTAACCTTTAAATTATAACCAACTAATTTTGGAACCTTCAATTGTGATCACAAAAAATATACGAATTGCAATAATGGAATAGTAAGAGTCAAATAATGCAAACTAAAATGAATTGCAAGTTATATGAATACCTCATTAAAGACTCTCCAAGCCACCAGGATATGGAAGAGTATTTCCCCGAATATTCACATATGTAAAAAAACTTTTTACAACGATTCAAGGTAAAATATCAAATTTTATATATTTCATGGGTGTCTGAAAATATTGCCTTCTTGACCTGCGAGCCAATAAGTTCCAGGATTAACTCTTTTATTTACCGAATACGGCCCTTTCACAATAGGTGCCAATTTTCCTAAAATTTTATGTTTGGTATATAAGAAGACGTTTTTTTAGAACTTTATCTCCTACTTTGAATTCCCAAAGTTTTATAATCAACATATATGGGCTTCAGTTTTGTTTTCCTCAAGCAAATCTAATTCAACTCTTTTAGCTATATTGTTATATTCTTCGAGGTAACTTTTGATTCAGAACGATAATAAAGTAGATTCGATTGGTGTTATTGCATCCATCCCATAAAGAAAAATGGGATTCTTGAGTTGTAGTTCGAGGGGTAGTACGATAAGCCTAAAATACTTCTTGAAAATAAATTTGGCCACTTTCCCGCAATCCTTTCTAAATGTTTCTTCGAACTCGTTAGGATTTTCCTTCTAACAACCTCAACTTTCCTATTAGCTTGGGGGTGGAAATGTGAAGAAAAACAATGTTAAATCTTTCAGGAAGTACAAAAAACTTCAATGTCTTTATTTTCAAATTTAGGGCCATTATCTATAGTAATACTTTTTAAAATCCTAAATTTACAACATATATCCGAAAAAATAAAACTTATAACTACCTTAGGTGTAGTGACCGAAAGAGGCTCTACTTCCACCCACTTAGAAAACTAATCAACCATCAAGATGATAGTTTGACAACCCCCGGATGCCGTTGGCAGAGGTCCTACTAAGTAAAATCCCCATATGCCAAAAGGTACCACCTCAAATATTGATTCTAGTGGAACTTCTTGGACATGTATTGCGTTCTCAAAAATTTGGTAAGGATCACACCGTCAGACCATTTCTTTAGCATCTGCCATGATAGAAGGCCAATAATATCCTCTCAACAGAATTCTTCTGGTTAAAGTTTTATAACCACAATAGGCAGAACCTTCTCCATCATGCAATTCAGAATTATCTGAGACTCATTGACCGCAAAGCATCGTAATAAGGGCCTACTAAGAGAATTTTTTATAGAGCACATCTCCTAAGATAAAACAAAACCATGTGCTTTGAACTTTCACTTTATAGACAATACTTTATCAATATGCAAACTCTTCTTAGTAATAAATTCTCTAATCTCGTGCCTCAAAACTCTACTCATAGTAGTTAAGACTTGGAAACTTTCCTCAGTGCTTGTCTCACCTTCAAAATTTGTTAATATCGAAGGCATTATTGTATTAAGATCCACAGATATGTTTTGGAGTAAGAAATTATGGCTAAGGAATCAACCATTAAATTTTCGGCTCGGGGTACATATTTGTACTCGACATGTTTGAAGAAAGTTGTTGTTACTCTCAATAACTTTAAATACTTTATTAAATGATACTTTTTAGCTTTGGATTGGTCCTTGGTTTGATATATAAGTAGTTGCGAATCACTTCTTAAGCAAACGTTTTTGGCACCATAAATTTGGGAAAGTATTAGTCATACTAGTGCCGCATAATACTCTAGTTTGTTATTCGATGCCTTGAAACAAAAGCGTATCGCTTGGTACACTGAATCTCTGAATAGAGATAGTAAGTAAATCCCTGCCCCATAGCCCGACATGCTAGACCTCTCTTATGTGCGAACTATCCATTCCTTTATAGGGTTTCAATGGTGAATTCAATATGCGGTCGCTCCGAATGGAATTCAACCAGAAAGTCTGTTATAGCTTGTGCCTTAATCGCAGTTGAGGAGTAAAGTTAATATTATAATCTCCCAATCCAATTGATTGTCATTTAGCCCGACACATCGCGCCTTTGTATAATATTTTTAAGTAGAAAAGTGGTGCCAACAGTAAACGAATATGTTTGAAAACGGGGTCTCATTTTCCTGGCTACTATTACCAAGACTGAAGCCAACTTTCCAGTTTTAGATATCTTTTCTGAGCATCCAACAAACTTTTGCTAATATAATAAATAAGGCGATGGAAACCATAAACTTTCCAAACCAAAACAGTGCTTACTGCATAATCAAATACTTCTAAATAAATGTACAACGTTTCACCCATTATTGGCTTGGTTAATTTCTCTAGTGAAAACAAATTCTCTTAGATTTTAACAAAATCTTCAATGCAATCTGAAGAGCAATAATAATCCTTTGCGTTTCTTAGAATCTGAAAAAAAAAAGACATCCTTACCCGAAGAGTTTAGCATATCTAAATTAAATTACTACAATCTTAAAATACACAATTTATAATATTATAAAATTATAAAAAATTTTATTGTAATTTGAACTTTAATAGCTCATATTTGCATTTGCATGGAAATATATACTATATTTATAACTACCAACTAGTAACCTTCAATAATATCTAGTCCATCAATCTTTTTTATTAAAATGAAACCTAATAAATGTTCCCTGATTAAATATCTAACTTACCGGCTATTAATATTTCAATACAATCTAATAAAGTAAAATAAGTGTTTATTAATATTAATGAATAAATCAGTTTTATTTTTAATTTTTTTTGGAGGGAATCCGCCGCCGCTACTCAAAGTGCAATGAGTACATATAGGGTAAACCCTCAGTCTGACGCGATAGCCTGCAAACCAACGCCAGAAGATAAACCGCACAAGGTGACAGACTCAGCTGAGAAAGCGTATATAGAGAGACTCGAACTCATGACTTTTGATCACAAACATACTGTACTCAACCAATTTGGCTACCCCTTAGGAGCAAATCAATTTTATTATTGTTACCTTAGGGGAAATTAACCTGTCTATGCGATAAAAGTTCATAAAATGGGTATACTAAACAAGTGATGATAAGATAAGCAGATTGTAGGAGGTAGGAGGTAGGAGGCGCTAATGATCGTGGTCTAAAAGAAAGATGACGATCGTGACAGACCAAGGAATACATGCAAGTTGGTCAAGTGGAATCAAACAGTTGCAATGCGTGAATGTGGGAATAATTTATAAAGAATTGAGATTTCTTTATTTACTAGAGTGGGAATTAGTACAATTGAGATTTATTTGCTTAATGAGTTTTTGAGTTTTGAGATTAGTGGAAGTCTTTTGCAGATTCTTATTAAATTTACGATTGCATGTGAGTATAATTTTAAAAAAAAAATCAAAATGAACCAATGAAGATGACCTATTTAAAAGTTGAGAAGAATTTGTCATAAGATTCTTCCAAGTATTTTTAATATTGTTTTACATGAAAGTGATGTTGTTTAAAGGAGTCCATGTATTCCAAGTGTCTTTTTTCTAATTGCGTGCAAGCGGTAGAATACGATGTATTTGGAGGGTGAACTCTGACATGTGTGAATAAAACGGTTAAAGATATAGGTGGTTCGTCTAATCTGGTTTATTATGTTCGTGAGACCGAAGAGCTTAAAAGTACACATCTTATCATTACAACCAATTAACGAAGAGTCTTATAACCGATTTGATAAAATATGCTAGTATTGTTAAGGCATGAATGACATAGATCGAATTTTGCAAAGTAAAAAAGATGAAGAAGGACATGTTATGTTGGAACAATGGTCTAAGATGTTAGATCTGTTAAAAGTATGAAATAGCTGCAAAATAAAATATAAAAAGTTAAATTATTGTAAAAAATATGTTAAAAATATACATATATAATGATAATGATGAACGATTTAATAATAAAGTGAATTCAAAGATAAAAAAAATTGGATGGGTGCCCCATGATTTATAGAAGACGAAAGCTAGCTTCATATGCATTAGCACAATCTCATATATCTAAGAAATTTAAAATGTGAGTTACCAAGGAACTTTGATGCTTATTTAATAGATAAGTGTGACGAGATCGAAGATCAAGAACATCATTACAAATAAATAAGATGTTTGGATTTAATCCTAATGACACTCTTCTTTCTAAAGATTTTTATATAATTTTTTTAAAAGTGAACGCACTATTTTGGTTTAATAATCTCTCTTATGAATCAATTTATAGTTTTGAATAATTATGGATTTTTTTTCATAAATCTGTTCAATAAAAATAGGGCGATAAAGAAGGATGAAAATTATATTATTTATTGTACCAAAACACATGACGAATTCTTGAGAAGTTATGTGAAACGGTTTGTTCAGGAAATGAATAGCTTAGATGAATGTATAGAAGCTGTAATGTTGGATTCTTTCGAAAAAGAACTCCGGTGGATATCAAATTTCTTGATGATTTGATTAAGTTTCTAGTGGATAATATATGATATGTTTTTGGACATCTAACATATTTATCTAGGTGGAAAAGACTATACGAGATGAAACTATTCTAGTTCAGATAGAAGGGTAAAGGCTAGGGTCGTGTGACAGAAAACATATTGATGAACAAAGGTTAGATGAGATCAAGATGCAAAATCGACCAAAGTTTTTTTATTATAACAATCCAAATAAAATATTCACTCATCTTTATAGTAGGTATTGCAACAATAAATGATATTGTTAGAATGAGGACCAAAGTCCCACATCCCACATCGGTTAAACATGTGAAGGATCAATAATATATAAGTAAGAACACATCTTAACTAAGTATGAGGCCTTTTGGAAGTGGACCAAAAGCAAAGTCGTGCATGACTTCAAGCCCAAAGTGGACAATATCATACTAATGTAGATATCGGTTGATCTTACTTATATACGATGGTGAAATTATCGGAAGTCAAACATGTTGAACAAGTGGCTATGCTTAAGGTGAGTTTCTACAGTGGTCTGATAGGAGGTGAGCATCAACATCCATATTGCCTCTATTATTTAGGTAGTCATCAGATTTGTTAGGGTGACAACCAAAGTCTCACCTTCCACATCAGTTAAGCATGGGAAGGATTAGTGGTATATAAACATATCTCAATTAGTTTGAGGCCTTTTGGAAGTGGACCAAAAAGCAAAACCATGAAGGTATTCGAACACAAAGTGGACAATATCATATTAGTGTGGAGATCAGTTGTTCTTACTTATATGCGGAGACAGAATATGCGGTACCCATATTCCCAACAGATATAATAAGAGATAAGGTCAATTATCATTATCAGGCTCTAAGAGTTATGGTTGCTCCAAACAGTAAAAGACGTAGGAGGTACCGATATGCTTATCATCGTGATCACTACATGCAACGCGGGATTGTTTTTGTTTGAAACATTAGATTCAAAGTTTAATTGATAAATGTGAATTAAGTTTTTCAAAAATATAAAAAAAGAAAAAAAACGAGGTTGATTGAAATAATAGTTCAATAAAATAGGTTACTAACAAACAAGTGAGTTGCTTCATTTTTTTAGGAGACACTTTAAAATGGACATCTCAATCACTAAAAAAAGATACATAATTGATTTACAATACATCTTATAAATAAATCATCATTTCACATAAGTAGATTTCATATTCAATCTTTGAATTTTACTTATGACGACCTACGAGGATTAATACTTCTCACGAGGATGTTTTATTAGTCAAAGTTGAACTTGTTGGAGTGACTATTAGAAGAATTGTGATTTATAAGCTCATATTGAAGTCATTACGATAGAAGGATTATAATATCTTTATAAAAAAAGAAATAAATTTGGTTAGTTTTGTTGGACGATTGATTGGTTGTGTATCTAAGGTAGAATTACCATTGTATCTGTAGGATATGGTGCAAAAATGAGAATATTTAATACTTTGTTTTAGTCGCCAATAGACCAAGCTAGTCTGATGATATTTTGGGTAATCTATGGTTGCATAAAATGGAAGTATTTTACAGGGATTCAAGTTAGGATTATTAGAAGAACTTAGAAGAGGGCAATATATTTTTATTTAGTGCATCTTTTCATGAATAACATTGTGACATAACACTTACGGAGCTCATTACAGAATAGGAAGCTACTAGAAAGTAAAATTCATTTAATCGATAGTAAAGAATAATAATCTAACGCTCATCGATAAAAAGTGAAATCAAGAATTTTTTAAATCATCAAGAAGAAGTAAAATCGAGAATCGATTTTTTGGACACAAATCAATTTCTTATTATATTTTTTACAGATTCTACTGGTTCAGATACATACTTAAATAAAACATAAACGCTTGAATAAAGAAGCTTTGATGTCTCAATTGTGACTTTTTACCTCACCAAAAACTCAATTTATTTTAATCTCATATCAGAACAAAAAAAATATCACATCAGAGACTTGATTGCAGTTTGATTTTATGTTTTGATGTAGATAATCATTTGATTATTTGATTTCCTTTATATCTTATTTGTTTAGATTTTGGTTCATTATTGTTTTGATTCACAACCTAAATTTTAAAGATAATTTGAAAGAATATAAAATTTGAATTGCAATTTCGAATCAAATACCAATCGCACCTTCGTTTTTCTCTTCTCAGTTTCGATAAATAAATATTGCTTCTTCTCCAATTTCTATGTAAAATAAAGAATCATACTGAAAACATTCATCGGGTGGGAAACAATCCAACAAAACTAAGAAAAATACAACAATGACTCTAGATTTTGGTGAAAAATATTATAATGATTGTATGCTTTTAGATTAAATCAAAGAAGAAAAAAAACAAAATATCTCATATAAAATTTGATAACTCGTGAATTGTTACAATTAACGAGGCAACAAAGTAAACATAAATTTAAAAGCTTACAAAAATGTCTTTTTATTTCTGCCGGGGTGGACATTCTCAGCCGACAAGGGAGTTTCCTACCGGGTGAATCTAAGTAGTCTAGGGGGTGAGAAGGTATCACCCGACAGGTGAGAAGGTCTCATCCGGTGGAAACCTCCCCCGCCAGGTGAGAATGTCTGCCCCGACGGTTGACCAACCAAAATTTAGGACAAAATAGTAAAAGATAAAAAATATAATACGTATTAGTCGATTTCATAAATGATTTTCAAGAAGAGCATTTCGATGATGAAAATAAAGAATTAAGTGAATTTATTTTCAATAATATATAATGGATTATGAGAAATGATGAAACTTGATGATAAAATGACAGAGGTGCTAGGATTGTACTAGTTACTCTATGTGTAAGAAAATAAGACAAGTAGTTAAGTCTTCGTTCGTTACTAACAATAATAAAGAAAAATATGAGATAAATTTAGCACTTATAAATTTAGATCATATTTATAGAGAAAATTTAATTCGTATAGTCTCATATTCTCCGCTAGTGGTGATTCAAGTCAACAGAATATACGAGGAAAACAAGATAATATGAAATAGTATTTGGTTATGAAAGTAGAATAATTTTTTTAATAATTAACATTTGAAAAAGTACATTGGTTAAGGAATGTTAATGCATATTTCTTTGTAAAATTTGGCACTCTTAAAGATGATATTATGGTTATAATTAAAAACTTTCATTAATCAAAACAAAAGTGTAGAATAAATATTGTTAGTTGATGTTATTGATAAGTGACGTAATTAATGTTTGTTGTTTCTTAAGGATCAAACGTTGGATTAAAATAAAGCTTATGCAATAGTGTTAAAAATAAGAGTGATTAAGTATGTAATACATAACACGGTACTGTATAAAAAAAAGTTTAAGGCGATCATTAGTAAACTATTTAAGTAACGATGAGGTTTCCTTTATCTTAAAATATTTACAAGAAGGTGTAGCTTCTATAAGGATTTGATTCGAGATTTTTTTTACATGATTTTATAGGCCACTATTAGTAGTTTATACCAAAGATTTAGTTAAAAGTGGTGACCTTCATTGAATATATGCTAATATGAGTCATTTACCAAATGAGAATATGGATAAATTATTTCTTTTTATCAATTCGATAGATGGGGAAAATTAGTGGAAACATTACCAATGACGAATCGAAGGACACCATGTCACATATATGTTGAATAATTTGTAAGAGAATGTTTTGAAGTATTAATAGAATGTTCTACGTCTATAATTTACCAAATTTCCTTTGTAAATAAGGACAGTGTACGCGTTTTTTCTATGGTGGTGTGATTTTGTTTAATGACACGTTTAAAAGGTTAAACAATTTTTATAAAGAAATTGTCGCCAAGTAAGACATTTGACGAAGCAAAAGATACGTACCTACAAAATATATGGTACAATATGTAAGGGTCGTTTATAAACATCTACGAAAAAATGTATTCCAACATATAACAAACCGAGATAATAAATAGATGATGTATTTTACAAACCATAAATATCATTTGAGATTTTTTTTAATATAAATAAAGACGAAAAATAATTGAAAATGTTAAAGAAAGTATGAGCGTTTGAAAATATATAGTAATCATATAAGTTAAAAGTTTGCAAAGTTATAAGATAACGTGATAATTCGAGCTATAAGCCATATAATTTTTGAAATTGAATATGACTATAAGCCAAGCCCGTGATCTATTGAGATCAATAGGTCACACAATTAAGATTGTAAAGACCAAACAATAAAAGTAATTATCAAATAGTAAAAACAAAATCCGTGGGATCAAACAATGGCTAGTTTCTAGAGCGAGAAACTCTCTCTTGAAACCTTTTCTAGATCTCCCGAATTCCAGGCATCTCAAGCTCTTATGTGGTTCTTGATTGATTGTAATCCTCCTCCCTCATCACAAGCGCTTAAGCTTGTTGATGATGAGTTCTCATCCCCTTTTATGGACTGTTCTGGAGCCTCAAATGGCATATGGAAACCCAACCAAACATCAAGTATGGAAGCATACTATTCCTGGTTCGGATTGCTCCTCATGGATGACACCTCTTCAAGCTCCAAGAAAGCTGGAGATCTTTCTTACACTCTATTGTCACTCCTCCATAACAGTCATTCTAAGTCAGTATTCTGAGGTATGATAATTCCCCATGTTTTATCGGCCAGTTTGGATGCGGGTATTTCCTGCATCTCATAGGTTCTGTCAATGGCTTCCGATAGCCTCCCTCATCCAAGAATCCAAAAAAATTCCATCGCCTCTATTCTCTCTCAACGTCAGAGCTTTTCTCTCCATTATTGACATTTTCTCCAGGATCGTTGATCTAGCCTATTCATATGCATCCTTCATGAGTTGTGGATTCTGGCTGTCAATAGTTCTTATTGGGTCATTCGAATCCACTATCATCCCCTTATTACCGTATTTATGTTCCCAATATCCGGCTTCTGGAGTCGCCTGAAAACTCGCTTGAACTCTGGGTTCGATAACTGCATGTGGAGCTGTTTATTTTCTCAACAATTATTGTCCCCCTCTTTTTATGGCGTTGATGGAAATACTGTAGAATATAGTGTTTCGTTTCCGGATAATCTCTGAAGTCTTGTAAACAATTTCTTATTGAAATATTTTTGGGGTTCTCCAAAAATTTCAATTAGATAAAATCAGAGATATAATTTTGAACAGAGAGGATGAAAATGATATGATTTCCTTTTTCAACAGAATCCATATTTATCAATTTGACCAACCAAAAAACAGTTTGGAAGTTAGGGCTATTAAGGTCTATAAACTAGTTTTGTAATAAAACGACTGAAATTTAAAATTTGAATAAAACAGTCAAATTTTCAATTTCAGCTCGACCCCAGCCAGGGGCTCCGCCCCTTCACTCCGTTAATCATGATCTAATCTAATAAGCGTGCACTCCGCACTCTACGACTTGTTTGATAATGTATCACGATTAAATTGGTCAACTAGTCGATCCAATTACACTAAAATAAATAACAATCTTCCCCCATTTTAGTGTAATTCATGATCTACTAAACACAATCATATCAAATATCAAATTTATGCATAAATGAAATATCGTAACGATTGAATTTCACATTAGTATATTGCACATTCCAAATATTCGAATATCAAGGTATCACTAAGGATTGAAGCTTTACTATTCACAATGAATACATGAAGATAGTATACACATAAATTTACATTCTCACTTGTTCTTACTTGACACTATATTTTACTAGCCTTGTGTCCTTATCCTTCTTAAGCATATCAAAGCCAAGTCCTAGCTTCTTGAAGCAGCTAAAATTCATGCTCAAATAGGTAGTTCTTTTCATCTTGCACCTGCATATGCAATTTTTCAAAAGAGCTATTAAGAAGATAATCTTCAACCTTCACAACTTGCAGGTCTGAACACATACCTCGGGATGATATACAAATGTGTTCCAATCTCTTGATGTTAAGTTTTCCATGTTGAATTCAACACCTAATGTCATATTATATGGGAATTGGGTATCTCAACATGAGATATTTCAGATGGACTTTAATCCCATCCCAATAGCCGATTTGTGCACAAGATCTCTATTTAACCCTTTGGTTAAATGATCGGCTAAGTTATATTGAGTTCTCACAAACTCTACTGAAATAACATCACGCGTGATACGCTCACGAATCATATTGTGTATAACACCTAAGTGTCTAGACCTGCCTTTGTAAACTTGTTTATAAACATTAGCCAAGGCAGTCTCACTATCACTTCTGATAGATATAGGTGATATCGGTTTGGGCCACAACGGAATTTCGTACATTAAATTTCTTAGCCACTCAGCTTCTTTACTCGCTGCTGCTAATGCCACAAACTCTGATTCCATTGTTGAATCAGTAATACAAGTTTGTTTCTTAGACGTCCAAGAGATAACACCTCCCCCAAGTAGAAATACCCATCCACTTGTGGAAGAATGATCTTCCATATTGGAAATGTAACTTGCGTCTGAATATCCTTCAAGTACAGAAGGAAATCTGGTATAAGTTAAACCATAATTCATGGTTCCTTTCAAATACTTGAATACTCGATTTAAAGCTTGCCAATGATGCGAACTAGGATTGCTAGTATATCTACTAAGTTTTGCAACAGCAAAGGCAATATCCGGCCTAGTGCTAGTCATGGTATACATAAGACACCCGATGGCTCTCGATTATTCAAGTTGAGATATAGCAATACCTTTATTAGGTAGAAGCTTAAGACTAGGATCTATAGGCGTGCTTACCGGAGAACAATCTTTAAAATTAAATTTATTTAATATATTCTCAATATAGTGAGATTGAGAAATCGATATACTATTGTTCTTTCGCTTGATTCTTATACCAAGAATCATTTAAGCTTCCCCCAAATCCTTCATCTCAAAGTTAGATGATAAAAAATTATTCGTTTCATTAACCTGATTCTGGTCAGTACCAAAAATCAACATATCATCCACATATAGACAAATCATAACTCCTTTACCCGAATTAACAAATTTTCTATATACACACTTGTCTGCTTGGTTAAGAATAAATCCATAAGACAATATCACATTATCAAATTTTTTATGCCAATCTTTTGGTGCTTGTTTCAAACCATACAAATACTTTTTCAACTTGCATACCTTGTTTTCACAACCATGCATCACAAACCCTTCCGGTTGTTTCATATAAATCTCCTCATCCAAATCACCATTCAAGAATGCAGTTTTAACATCCATTTGATGAATTACAAGATTGTATACAGATGCAAGTGCAATCAACAATCTAATAGTGGAAATCCTAGAAACCGGAGCATAAGTATCAAAGAAGTCAATTCCTTCTCTTTGTCTAAATCCCTGGATAACCAATCTAGCTTTATACCTTTCAATAGTACCATCTACTTTCATTTTTCGTTTACATATCCATCTATTTCCCAATGATTTGCACCCAGGAGGTAAATCGGCCAACTCACATGTATTATTATGCATGATAGACTCTATTTCATCCTGGATAGCTTCTTTCCAGAATGCAGCATCCCTTGATGCCATAGCATCACTAACAGTCCTTAGATCATCTTCAATAACACAACAGGTATTGATATTGATAGTCAATCTTATCTCTTGACCCTTCAACTAAATATAGTTGAAAATCAGATCTGTACGACTTAGCTTTTCTGGCTCTAGTACTTCTCCTTGGTTCAGAAGGTTCAGGTACACAATTGGTACCACTTGATATACTTTGAATTTCACTTGAGTTTCTATTCAAAGAGTTTTGAATCAAATCTCTAGGTTTAGGTATAGAAGTAAATCTCTCTTCATTAAATATTGCATCTCTTGACTCGATAACCGTGTTCACCGACACATAGTCATTGGATTCTAACACATAGAACCTATATGCAGTGGAATGCTCAGCATACCCAATGAAGATACAATCTATACCTCTTTCACCCAAATTTTTTCTTTTAGGTTCAGTGAGTCTTACAACTGCTCTGCAATCCCAAACTCTCAGATAATTCCTTTTTGGAGGCTTCTTAAACCAAATCTCATACGGGGTCATCTTATTCCTTTTAGTAGGAACAAGATTCAATAAATAACAGGCTGTTAACATAGCCTCACCCTAGAATCCTTCACTCAAACCCGAATAGGACAACATAGAATTAATCATTTCTTTCAAAGTCCTATTCTTCCTTTCAGCTATACTATTTTGTTGTGGTGTATAAGGAGTCATGGTTTGATGAATTATACCCGTAGACTGAAAATATATAGGATCATAATATTCACCTCCTCTATCCGTGCGTAGATGATTTATCAAATCATTCTTATGTAGCTCAACTTCTTCCTTATAGATTTTAAACTTATCAAGAGCTTCATTTTTAGCATGCAACAAATAAATGCAACAATATCTAGATGCATCATCAATTAAAGTAATAACATACTTTTTATTTTCTAACGAAGGTGTATCATGGAAATCACATAGATCACTATGTACTAGTTCCAATATTTTGGAAACTCGGTTAACATTATTGAAAGGTTATCTAGTTATCTTAGTTAACATACAAGTTTTACATTTTTCATTATTTGCATCAACAAGAGGAATAAGGCTCATTTTGGACATGTCTTTTATTCTTCCATAATGAACATGTCCTAATATAGCATGTCATAATTCTGTTTTATTCATATTTTTACACACACTAGTAGAAGTCATGCAAACAGAATCATTTTCGAACAAAACATTAATATTTAACATAAACATACCATTACATACATATCCGAATCCCATAAATACACCATGTTTTGACAATACATATTTGCCACTTACGTACACTTGTTTGAAACCACAATTGTTTAAAACAACACCAGAGAAAAGATTATTTCGAATCCCAGGAACATACAATACATTGTTCAATAATATGTACTTTCCAGAAGTAAATAGTAATTTAACATTTCCTAGTCCTTTAATTGGTTCGGTAGCACAATTTCCCATCTTAAGTGAAGATCCATCTTCAATCGGTTGAAAATTACTAAACCATCTGAGATCTTTACATACATGACTTGTTGCTCCCGAATCAACCCACCAAGCAACATCATCATCCTGCACATAAAATGCTTCAGATATTAGAGATATATAATTTTGACCAGAATTAGAATTCTGAAATAAAATCTTACCTTGTTGCTTTTCAAGATCCTTAGATTCACTTGAACCAACATTGTTCCCACTTGGACCAACATTATTTTTCCTTTTCCAACTCGACAATCCCTTCTAAAGTGACCAGGTTTGCCACATTTCCAGCATGCCATTTTAGGCTTTTTGCTGTTAAAATTATTGTTTTTGTTGTTTCCTTTAAACTTCCGTTTATTCCCCTTATTTGTATTTCCATTCTTAAAGAATCCGCTACTTTCAGCCATATTTACAGATGAGTTTCCCACTTGGTTTTTACCCTTGGGATTACTTATTTCATCTTGAGCCCTTAGAGACTCTTCAATCTTAAAATGACTACCAAGTTCGACTAGAGTCATTTCTTCCTTGTTGTATTTCAGTGTGTGTTTAAAATCCTTCCATGAAGGAGGAAATTTATCAATAACAGAAGAAACCGATATACATTCGTCCATTTTCATATTGTGTTGAACGAATTGACCCATAATTCTTAGTAGTTCATTATACTGTTCCACTACATGTCTAGAGTCAACCATTTTGTAATTTATGAAATTACTAACCAGGAACTTCCTACTAGAAGCATCTTCTGCCATGTATTTTGATTCTATAGAATCCAATAACTCTTTTGCAGATTCGACATTTTGGTATACATCAAACAAAGTATCAGACATACCGTTTAATATGTGGCCTCGACAAATGTAGTCATCATTCTCCCACTTGTTGCGCCTCCTTGTTTGTTCCAACGTTTCATTCTCAGTGATCTCTAGCCAGGGGGTACTCATGACATACACAACCTTGAGTGTAGTTAACTTAAAATGCATCTTTTTCTGCCATCGTCTGAAATCATGTCCTTCGAACTTGTCCAACTTAACGAATTTACTTGTCATCTCCTTCGCAGATTCTCCTCTGTTCGTCATCTCTATCTTCATCAACAAGACCAGAATATTTCAATAAAATATAGAATATAGTGTTTCGTTTCCGGATAATCTCTGAAGTCTTGTAAACAATTTCTTATTGAAATATTTTTGGGGTTTTCCAAAAATTTCAATTGGATAAAATCAGAGATATAATTTTGAACAGAGAGGATGAAAATGATATGATTTCCTTTTTCAACAGAACCCATATTTATCAATTCGACCAACCAAAAAACAGTTTGGAAGTTAGGGCTATTAAGGTCTACAAACTGGTTTTGTAATAAAACGGCTGAAATTTAAAATTTGAATAAAACAGTCAAATTTTCAATTTTCAGCTCGACCCCAGCCAGGGGCTCTGCCCCTTCACTCCGTTAATCATGATCTAATCTAACAAGCGTGCACTCCGCACTCTACGACTTGTTTGATAATATATCACGATTAAATTGGTCGACTAGTCGATCCAATTACACTAAAATAAATAACAAATACAACCACCCTTTAAAAAGGTAACCTATCATACCTCACCCCCATTGGATAAAATTTAAATTCTTTTTGCAGCCTACAATCCTTTCTCCTAATGCCCAATAGATATATCAGGCCATTAAATACACCTCTCTCATAATTTATTGCTACTAATTCCTTGCCCGACACTGGTATCTCTTCATATTCCAATAACCATATTTACCTAAACCCCTCGACCTCATCTTTTCGACTTTGACTTGCCTATTAATCCATTCATTACCTGATTTATCCTCTTCCCTCCTATTCAAAACCTGTTTCTCTTTACTCTCTCGAATACCTTATTTCCATCATGGTCGAAACTCGCACCACTTCTAAGTCTCAAAACGGATACTACTTCTCTCGATGTTCCAATCGCAAAATCACCCATAGGTTTAACGACCCCTAGCCCCGTGACTCGTCCGGGTCGGATACTAGACTTGGTAATCATAACACTATGCTATCCCTTGAAACCAAGTCCTCGTCCCCGCCTTTAAGATCCCCTTTGCATTCTTCCAGCATTCATGGGATGCCTCCTTGGTTCATTCCTCACCCTCCCACTGCCTCATTACGCCTTACTAAAGTCATACGGAAAATCTTAAAGGATATTCGCTGATGATATGGAAATGAGATTTTAGGAATTAATTTGTAATTAGTATAAATTCAAGGACTTGATTGTAATTGTAAGTTTTGTCTTGAATTAATGAATTATGTAAGTTTTAGGAAGCTATTATGACTTTACATAATTTGTAAGGACTAAATAGCAATTAACCCATTTTTGTAAGTCTTGGCTCTTCTATACAAAGGACCAGATCTAATAAAGGGGTTGAACTTTTTTCACTTGAAACTCATTTTGTACTTATGTTTTCTCTCTCTAAAACAGACCCCTGGTGAAGTTTCTTGGGGATGAACATGAGCAAACCTTTTACCATAATTTTATAGTTGGTCTTGAAGTTCTTGAACGAGTGGATCTTCATCTCTGATGAGCTCTTGAGATTGATTGAAGTTGAAGAAACTATCAGGATCATTGTCTGCAATAGTCTCTCCTTGTTGAGTGCCTCCAATTTCAATAACTGCTTCATTTTCTTTTTGTTGATCTTCCACAACAACAATTTAATCAGCATCGGAAAACACCTTTTAAACGGTTTGTACAACTTTATTTTTTTATTTCTTTTGAAGATTTGTTTGAGCTATGCTACTCTTTTTAGTTAAGGAAAATGTCTTCTTCTTTTTTAGGGAAGGCTGAACCTCTTGTCCTTCCTCGATAGTAAATAGGTGCTCTTCTGTTGTTTTTCTTTTCGAGTTTGACAGCATCAGAGCTTCTGAAGGGCTAACATCAGATGTGCTAGCGGCCATTTTATTTTTTTTACCTGCTTCTTTTGGGGAAGGTGGTTATCCGATCTATTTTGAACAAGTAGAAATACTTTGCGGTCAAGGGCCACTAGCCTTTTGAAAACATGTTGAAGATTGGATGGCTCAATTAGATTTTCAGGGAGATAAACTCACACGTTGATTCTCCACATGTGGATATTGAGAACGTTGATAGGTTGAAAGGCTGTGTGAAATACGTTGCCCTATTATTTTTCAGCCCAGGCTACAAGCTTAGTAAAAATATCTTTGGCATATTTTCGACGAAGCTTGTAATGCCTCGAAATTTCTGGATATATCACAAAACTTGATGAGAAATGAGTAGAAAGTTAATTTGCGACACAATTCAAACAATAAAATAAAAAACTTATTGTTCCTCCTCCAAACGAGGTTCAACTTCGATGGATTGGCTTCATAAATCTCTTTACTATTTTCCCAAGCTCCTAAGATGAAGACAAATTTTTGTTCCAAAATTTGCCTACGTCTAACAAATCATCGATGATCTTCAAGTAATCATCTTATATTAGATAACAAAATAGAAGTACCAGTCCCTTTGAGAATTTGGTTAGAGAGAGGAAGTCCTCGATATATAAGGGAATTTTGGCCAATCAAGAAGCCGTAATCAGAGAAAAAAAAAGTAAACCACTTGTGTTACCTGAGTTGGGCACAAATCTAGAAATCTTGAAGTATTCCACTATCATGGGGTCTAGTGGAAATCGAAGACCCCAATTGATGATCTTTGGTCAGACCACTAGTTCACCCTTTGTGTAGTCCAAATGGGTTTCTCCTTCTTTGGGTAGACGAAGTGTAATGTTGTCCTCCATTCCCCATTGTTTTTAGCTCATTTGTTTGGCTCTCTTTGTAATACGTGTAAGCAACATTTTGTTAAATCCATGATGTATTGTGCATCGAGAGGCTTTAGGTTTTCACCGACTGAGGCGGATAGCTCTTAGGAAAGTGTCACGTGCAATTTATTTTTCCTCAATATTCCTTTTATGGCTTTTGTCGTTGAAGTACCCTTACCTTTCTCAGCTTTAGTGACCTCACTTTCACTTTTAGCCTCGGCATTAGACTGAGTGGCTTCTGAGTCAGCTTCTTCATCAAAATTTTCATCTCGCAGTTGTGGGGGTGTGACGTTGAAGAGGGTTCCATTTGTGAGGAATTTGGTTGAGTCATTATAGTGATTTTGTTAGCCACTACCCTCATTGGAGGAGGAGATGGTATTATATTGGTTGAAGGATTATTGGTGGTAGTAGGTGAAGTATTTTAAGCATTGTCTCCCATTGCTAGAAAGGTTCTTTTTCTAGGAAAGCGAGTGATGAATTATACAACTGGAAGAGTCTCTTGTTGTACGTGTCGAAGAGGTTCAGAATTAGGAGTATCCTTTTCTGAGTGGTTTACTTTGCTCGAAGTTTGCGTATTGAATATGAAATTTGAGGTGACGTTGTTCGAGGTGCACTATGGTTTTTATTTGGTTCTCTGGTGGATTATGAGAAAACTGAAGAAATGAGACTAGGATCGAAATTACTATAATGATTTTTCTTAAAAAGAAAACTGACGAGTATTGTTTATTTGACCAACAACTTTGTACTCCTCGACCCTTTCACTGATGCAGAAATAATTGTAGGCACCAAAGACCTTATTGTGTGATTTTAGAGAGCTAGGATTTCTAAGAATTTTGACTTTGGATCTTCTAGTTTTTGGATGCTTTCTCATAAACCAGTTGAAGATTGAACAAAAAAATTTAGTTTTCCGGTGAGAATAGCTAATAGATTGAAGAATCAGATGAAGGTAGCCAAAGTATTCTTGTGATTTGCAGTTTCTCTATCAAGAAATTATTTCGTAAATCAAACAATTGTTAATATAAGTATTTATAGGATGAGAAAAGAAGTGTTGAGAAGTGGAAGAGGTAGAGAAGGCAATTGGACAGAATTTGAAACGGTTGTATAAGGAAGAATTTGAGACATGTTATACGATAGGTCGAGTGGCAGCCATAGTGCTTAGGGCATCATCACCTATTCGATATTTTCTTCGAACAATTATGATCGTTGGAAAGAAATGAATCCTTATGAGAAAACATCTGAGGCATTGAGTCAGAAATATGGGAACAATAAGATCAAAGCAGCTCGATTCATTAGTTCTCATTCATTATCTTTCATAAGAACCAAGGGGACTATTGATAAGGAACTAGATTTTTGGGGATCAAAATCTATATAAATAAAACCTTGTATGATAAATTGTATAGTAATATGAGAGATTAGGAGCTTTATGAGTAGGTGAGAGGATTGATGGACATAATAACTTGTCCTGAATGTTAAGTATATTGGTGGAAAGTAAAACATATGTAATCATTGCTACATTGGGAAATGAGAATGATACTCCATATATTACGAAACAAAAAACTTCTTCTAGAAAGACTTATATTATGAAAAAATGGAGTATTTTTTATGACATGCAGTGTAACACTCCTATTTTTCACGTTTGACAGTATTATACCAACCGTAACGTTATATTATGTCATACCAAACATATTGTCGGACATAAAAACTTTTCATGTAACATAAAAAATATTGTCTGACATGAAGATTTGTCATGTCACGATTATGAGACGTGGATGTGATTGACCGATAACATTTGTCATATTTAGCTATGACTAGTGGTGGTAAAAGTGTCAACCCATGACACTCATTAAAGAGTATTTAGTGTGGCGTTGACAGTATTTTGCTGCCATATGTGTATGCATAACATTGTTATGTATGCTAACATGATAACATGTCACTGTATAACATGACAGATGCGTAATAATCGTGTTATTCCATGTGTGATAAGCATCATTATTATATTTAAGTCACTATTTATCAAAAAAATTATACTACAATTTAAAATTAACTTGTATGCGATAATTCATTTGAATTTCAATAATTAGGATATATATATATAGTGTAAATGAAAAACTAATGATATTTACTTGATATTTTTTAATTATATTTAATATTAAAAAATATATTTATAATATCTAACTTAAGGATGACAATGGACTGTTCGCGGATCGGGTTCTGGTCGGCCCGTCTGAGTCCGTTTTTTGGACATTTGAGTCTGAACTCGGCCAGACACGCTCCCGAATTTATATTTTCAAACCCGAGTTTGTTCGTTCATGTTCGTTCATGTCCATGCTAACAAAAATATTTTGTATGCATTAATTAATTTGAATTTCAATAATTAAGATATGTAATATCCTAAACCAAATACATATGATATATATTTGATATTTTTTTTTTAACTCTTAGATATGTAAATTTATTTAGATATTTAAACACTATATTTTTGTTAAGTTGTTGGAATTTTTAGATCTTTCAACTATTATATACTTCTAGTTTAGTTCTTTCCTTCTTTCGATATTTCAGATGTGAAGTGTATTTTTGTAGATGTTTTAAATAGTTTATTGGATATTCGAACTATTACTTGTACAATTGTAAATAACAATATAAAAATTGAAAGATATTTAATTAATAATTAATAAAAAAATAAGCAAAACAAAACAATGCATTAATTAAACCAACTAACAACATCGTTTATTAAAATAAACAAGAAAAACATTACAAGTAAAATGCTTAATACAATCAAATGTATAAAAACTAAAGAGCTTCATCTCGATTGTTGAAATGCGCTAGTGTAGCGTGTGGACCAGTATGATGCTCGACTTGCAATTTTTTATTAATCAAATCCAAATGAATATTCTCCATCATTCATCGTATGTATTATTTTTGTTCACATGGGAGGTTGCAAATTCATTATCCCATAGCTCTTGTTAATCATGTCAATGCTCTTGTTGACTATGCCACTACTTTTGTTGACTATGTTATTGCTCATGTTTGCTATGCCACTTTTCTTCTTGATAATGTCATTGATCGTGAAGACAATATCACTCTGCATATTGCGTATGTTGATTATGCCCAATCAACATATTGACGATCACAAAGATGTTTCGCATTGGTAGCAGTCGGTTGCTGCAGCTAGAGGTGGCAAACGTGACGGTCCAACCCAACCCACGACCCATTTACAACTTCTGGTATGACATGACATAAACATGACAGTTTATCGCACATGCCAGAGTTTCGCATAACGTGGCGTGACATGACAAATTATCACACATGACAGAAACCCACTTAAGAGACTCACATGTTATGACAGATTAAACGTGCTAAGAAGATAGTTGTACACTGCATGACATGAAAGATGCATGATAGTTGTGATATCCCAAGCATGATACATGAGATCTGTCATACATTTAACTTATTATTTATCCATTTATTTTTGTACGCGTTAATTCATTCCAATTTCAATAATTTAAATTTGTTATCTCGAATATTTCAAAAACGTATTTATAATATCTAACTACTAACTATTAGAAGTTTGAACTTTATTATTATTATATGTTTTATATGTTTATTGGAAATTAAATTGCATGTCCTTATTATAATTGAATTTCAATAATTATGATTTTGTTTATCCAAACAAAATATTTCTATATTTTTTAAATTATATTTTGATATAATATATATAGTTTATTTTATATATTCCAAAAAAATATTTATAATATCTAACTATTAGATATTAGATATTTTTGTATTTATATTTACATGCATTTTACATGTTTCTTAAAAATAATAATTTGTATATCCTTTTATAATCGAATGTCAATAATTACAATAAGTATACCATAATTGTAATACTTGTATATTTTTTTTAATTATATTAAGATATTATAAATAGTTTATTTCAAATATTTCAAAAACGTATTTAGAATATCAAATCATTAAATAATTTATATTTTTTTATTTATATTTAAATATTTTATATGTTTATTAAAAAATTAATTGCATCTATTAATTTATTTAAATTTCAGCAATTACAATAAAATGGACGTAAACGTTAATTTATTTTAATTTCAATAATTAAAATACATATCATAAAAAAATATTTGTAATATTTATTTGATATATTTTGTAATTATATTTAGATATTATAAATATTTTATTTAAAATATTTCAAAAAAACTAAAGAAATCAATTCAAGAAAATAAATTCAAACAAATAAATTAAGCAAATTTGAAAAAAAAAATAAAAAAATTCAAACCAGATAGACATTTTTCATAAAAATCAATTAAACAAAAACAAACAAATTAATAAAAAAAATTGAATCAATTTATACAAATTATAAAATTAAACAAATAAGCCAAACAAATTCAAGTCCATTCAAACAAAGAAAATAAATTAATTTAACAAATTCAAACGGGTAAACTATAAACATTTTCAAACAAATTAGTTAAACAAAATCAAACAAATTAATCAATCAAAGTGAATCAATTTATACAAATTATACAATAAAACACATAAGTAAAACAAATTCAAGATCATTGAAACAAACAAAACAAATCAACTAACAAATTAAAATGCGTAAATTAAAAATAATTAAACAAATCAACTAAAAACAATTAAATAAATTCAAACAAAATAAATTAATTAGTAATTGTAGAATTATCTAAGTTTGAAGAAGAAGACTATTCTAGAATGACTTGAGATGTTGTAGTAGTAATTGTGGAATTAGTTTTTTGAAAGATTTTGTAAGAAGATTATTGTTTGAAACATGATTTTGGAGATGAATGAGTTTGTGCCATAGTAATATGAAAAAAATCTCGCAAAAAGTAAAAAAAATGGATTTTTTTAAATGGTTTTTTTTTTAAAACAATGTATTTATATGATTTGTTTTTATTTTAGTGCAATGAGTGCGCACAGGGTAAACCCTCAGTCTGAGGCGATAGCCTGCAAACCAATGGCATAAGGTAAACTCAGCCGAGAAAGCGTATGTAGCGGGACTCGAACTCATGACCTTTGGAGACAAGCATGCCATACTCAACCAACTCGGCTACCCCCTTGGGGGCTCAAATTAGTCGCTGTGCACGTTAGCAATTTGGAAATCTGAATTTGTACGATTTTTATATATGTTTTGTGTTTTTCCTCTATAAATAAAGAAGAAACACAATTCACAATTCATTCACTTCTCAATATTACTCTCAACATCTCTACGTCTCCTATAAATTTTATAAAAGCAAGTTCTTGATTCTAGTTTTCTATATACAACATTTCTTATAGTTACTCTCTTTTTTACAACACAAATTTGTATTCGATATAATCATTCAAATTTGATCGTGGTAATATTATACTTACTAAATTTAAAAGGTTCGTAATATTTTTCTATTTATTTGGTTGTTATATTAGTTTCAATATTAGTTTAATAGAGTGAACAACTAAAGATAAAATATCGAGGTCAAACCGAGGGGCCTCGACTACGCGATGAGGCAAGGTGCAAGGAACTCAATAAAAATATTGTTGACAATCAAGTTGAGGCCCTTACAACAACATTCACGATCATTTTATGAAAAATAACCGAGCATGACCTGAACAAAACAACCAAAAGAGCGTGATCAAGGCTCGTTCCACCAATAAATAAATGGAGCACATGACATCGCTTGGCTCGAGCTCGATAAATATATTTCCGAACATATGTAAAAAATAAATATGGCAAAATCCATCATCAAATATGAATAAAACTATAATGTGACCGAACTTAAACACTACCGAACAGAGGTCAATACCAAGCAGAGGTCGCCTAAGGCAGATACAAAATAATGAAATCGGTCGAGCTCGATTTTTATGGTAAATGCCTAAGGGAAGAGTTACAATGGAGTCAAAGCTCATTGACTGGACAACCCACGTAAGACACTAAAACTAGAGTAATGGCCGTGATTTTAGGGCCATTATTATTCAATAACAGTCAGCTTGTGAGAACAACGAAATGACGTAATAAATGAATGATTGTAACCGCTATGTAATAATATAAATAGGATAAAACATCATGTACAAATAGATTATCTTCTCGAATCAATAAAACTCATTATCTTGGCAATTATTTGTAAGAATTCCTATTAATAAATTTGGTGTCGTCTTTGGACCTCTTTAAAGAACACACATCCCGATTAAACACCAATGGTAGTGATGAGATCCATGATTGAAAGAGAACCTTCCAAAAGGAATATTGTAATGACGAACCAGACTCCAGTGATAGAACAAGTTATCGGACCAAGCAATGTCCCACACAAACTGTGACTCTCTAAAGGGATCACACTATGGAAACAGTAGAAGCTCCAGTGGGCACCCATCCCACACTACTTGATCCCAAAGTTGCCCCACTCGTGGCAGAAATTATTGCAAATCTAGTTGATCCACCTGCTGGAGCCAATAACCCCGTTGAAGCCACATGAATTCAACGATTAGAACAAGAAATCCAGTTTATGTAGTAGGCTCAACAAAATGCTTCTCACAATCAGGAGTTCAAAGATCATGCCATCAAATCAGTCTGGGCGGAAATGAAGGATGTTATTCATGCATTAATGACTAAACTCTTGATGGAGGCCAGATTCGACCAAGGTCCAGGGTCTAGTCCAGTCGGGCACCTAGAAGAGAAGGATCTTCTAAGTGCAACAAATACAATGAGGGGACTGGCGAAAGCAGCGATTGAAAACTTCTCAAATGGAAATGGAACCATCAGAAGAACATGCAAACATCTCCCAAAAGGACCGAGGAGGACGAGGCCCGTTAATATAATCTGATACGTCCGAACAATAGCAGCATACGTGCTCAAGTAATCTCCGTTTTTAGAAAAAATTCCTCGCAACAAAGCTCTCGTGAAAAATTGATCCTTTTTGCATGGAGGCTTACGACGGTAAAATCGACTCATAGAGGCACTTGGAGCAGTTTAGAAACATGATTGTGGTGTTCAATCCAGATGATACCATGCTTTTCCGGGCTGTATCGATGACACTAAAAGGTAATGCCATGGATTGGTTTAGTAGCTTACCTAAAGGCTCAATCCACGATTTTGCAGGACGATGAAGTGCGTTTAAAAACAGAGTTGTGAGCAACAAGGAACTAATGCAAGAAAATGACTCATCCACACCATGAATATCCTCCCTGATTTGGTAGAAAACGTGGTTGTTTCTTCGTTAAAGATGGGGCTCGACATGCAAGGTAAGTTGTACGTTGATCTGGTAAGATTTCCCGTTGAAAAGATATGGGACATCCTTGCTCGAGCTGACCAGTTTATCAAGGTGGACAACGGAAGAAAAGAAGCTCGCCCAAAAGAGCTATACCAGAATCCAAAAGAGAAATATTCGACAAAATAAATCTAGACGATGGTCCCCGCAGAGAAGTACAAAGGGCCATCAATAACCATCGGCCCGCGACCTACGAAAACTCAGCCTGACCATTTACTCCGCTAATGGATATCATATCTACCATCTACTACCTGACTAAGGATCGTATGTGATATCAATCTCCCCATATCATGACCGCCCCCAACTACGAACAATCGACCAATAATTTTTGCTCCTACTATAACGACCACTGTCATGCAACAAATGATTGCTGCCAGTTGAAAGAAGAAATCTAGAGGCTAGTAGACAACAATGAACTCGTCCAATTCGTTAAGCAACATGAGCAACATTGCCAAAGCGACTAAAAGAAAGAGTCGTTCCAAAATAATGAAGAACCTTATTGGGAGGACAAAAGGGTCGATACGAGAAAATAATAACTTTTTTTTACAATTTTCGGAGGAGGAACCCTGATAGGGGCACATCAACAATCCAGAAAATAGTTAAAAGCTGACCGTGAGATATATTCACTCGAGTGCTTCTCCTATGATACCTACAGAGGGATCACCACTCCTTATGAGGACGAGTTAACAATTAACCTGGACATATATGACATTATGGTGACAAGGGTCTTAGTCGACAGGGGAAGCTCAACTAATATTATTTTTGAAAGCAAGCTATAATCAAATGTTGCAAGTACAATCCTACAAATCCACACAGCGCACCTTGATGAGGTATGAAGGAAAAACCTCATAATATGTTAGAGAAGTTGAGCGTACGGTGAAAGTGGGGCATGGTATTACAAAAAGGGAGATCAATCCACTCTTCATGATTTCTGAACTCCGAGCTCTTATCATGCTAGTATTGGACAATTGTGTCTGCATCAGATAGAGGTTACTCTTTGCACCTTTCATCGGTGTGTCAAATACCCGGTGGGTAATAGTCGTGATTTTAGGTCCATTATCATTAATAATAGTCTACGTGCGAGAATAACAACATCACGTAATAAATGACTTATTGTAACCGATATGTAACAGTACAAATAGGATAAAACATCATGTACAAAATGAATTATCTTCTTGAATCAATAAAAGTCACTATCTTGGCAATTATTTGTTAGAACTCCCTTTAACAATTTCTATTTATTGTTATTTGTTAATTTAAAAATAGAATAAATAAAATAATTTCTTTTTAGTAATGATATTCAATTTATGGTTTATTAATTTGTGATAGTGTTTGGTACTAGTTTTTAGTGATATTAGTCTCAGTTAGTTTTGTTTTGCATATTTAAAAAAAAATATAAAAACAATTAATTAATTTATTTTCTCAAACATTTTTTAAGTTTTTAATTTACTCCAAAACATAGAAAATGGGGACATAATGTTCATGAACCCACTATAGTCGATCTCAATCCGATGGATGGTATTCCCGAAAAATCCCCTCACTTTGAAACACTCTCCTCTCACAAAAATGGTGGCATTACTAGTGGTGGGTCAAAGTTGATGTGTCAAAAAAAATTAGAGTAAGATCATACATGATGGCTAAATAATTCGAGGGGTAATTTTGGAACTTTTATGAGTGTCAATATTTACTATATCTGAATCATGATTCAAATATAATTTATGACCTCATCAAACAGACAACTCACCTGTAATGACTAAGCAAGTAGCTAGTTAACGGGCCTTAATCACTCGTTAAGTAATTGGACCTGACCCATAACCCGATTCGTCAATTGAAGTGTTAGGATCCTTAAACTCGATCCATGACCCTAATCTAATACTATAAATACTCTAAAAGCAGCTTTAAGAGAATAAAAAATACCTAAAAGATAATATGTCGACTATTTAACTCACGTTAAAAGACTTTTTATGATCTTCCAAAATTAATCCAAATAACCAAACCAACTTATTACTAAAACTACCCTCAGTATATATTTTAACCTTATCAGTTTGGCGACCACAGTAGGAGCTGTGACCATCGGATTACGACAATCCAAAGTTTCCAAAGATTTATGACAAGAATTAAAGAATGACTGAAGAAATACATGTTGATCAACACCCATTAAATGAAGAGGATCCGGTTGGGGAAGCTCAGATAAACGCTTCGTCCAAAAACGACAAAAAAGAAGAAAGAACCAAACTAAGAAATGAGCTTGCCGAATTATGCAAAGAAATAAATACATTGGAAATACATCGGCAAGCTGAAAAAGACCTGGTGGAGCTAGGAGATAATTCGTCCGGATATCCAAAGCAAGTATTGACAAAACATTCCCCTAAAAACCCTCAACTAGAGATTCATGATGAGAAAGATTATATTTTTTCGGATACCGGCAAGAGTTTGTCTTCATCAACTGATTTTTTTTGTTCCTCCACTAGCAGTGATTTTTATCAACAAAATAAAAAATATAAGCACTAAGATAAACCTCTGGGAAAATAAATTTCTAGTAGAGATAAAAAAAATTGAGAGATCCAGAAATGTCGGGGAAAAAGCCTACGAAAGGGAAAAAGTTCAATTATAAGAGGAAAACTAAGGGTTCGACCGATCATAGTATAGATCAGATGTTGAATGATCTATTCGTTGTTCGATCTGAATCAGGTTTATTCCCTGACTCTAGTGAAATAAATCAGTTTAGCTAGGGACGTAACTAGATGCAATCACCACTTTCGGCGAAGATTCTATCCGGATACCTCCCACGACGTCTAGATGTGTCCAAAACAGAAAAATATGATGAGAGTAAAGATCCAGATAATCATCTGGATCAATTTAAAAACTTTATGATGAGCTTTGATGACGATGACAAAGTTTTTTGCGGGACTTTTCTCAAAAGTTTAAAGATAGTGCTTTGAAGTGGTACAACATACTTCAGAGGTCGATTAATTTTTTTGATATGTTCCAGATGGCCTTTAGACGATAGTTTGTAAGAAATAATGAGTTTAGAGGAAATGGTGATAACATAATCGATTGTCACTAGATGGATTCGTAAACCTTGAAACAATATGTTAGTTGGTTTGTATATACTAAGAATGGTCTAGCTGATTGCTATGAGCAGGTAGCCATAGCGTCCCTCAGACAAGGATTATTGGCAGGAGAGTTGCCTGACACGGTCAAGTAAAAAGAGGTAGAAATGTGGGGTGGCCTTTTGAATCAAGTTGGAAAAGAGATCAGTATAGAAGAAACCAAACTATTCAGGCAACATCGGGAGAATAAGCCTCATGTAGGTACTTCACATCAGCAAGCTACTAGTCAGTCGTATGTTTCTTCTAATTCTCGACCCCGCAAATTAGGTCAAGGATCTGGACGGTCTAGATCGAACGAAACTTAACAGTCCACGCCAAGAGGGAACCACTAGGTTCATCCTAGCTACTTTTTCAGAATTAATTGAAAATATGGCTAGAATATATGATAAAAACCAAAGAACACATACAGTTCCGAAAACCTTTACCTATCCAAACTACAAGGGAAAACCTGTATACCTGTTTTTGTAAGTATAATGAAGACACGGGTCATGACACAAAATATTATATAACTCTAAAGCAAAAGACTCAGTTGTTGATCGAAAATGAGAAACTAACAACCTTTGTAAAAAAATCATGTCTCGAACAAAAATCAGGTTTCAAATAAACCTGGCTCAAGCATTAAACAAAAAACAAGCTAGTACACCTAATGTGTGAAGACTCGCTTCAGATATCTCCAAAGGAGAACAAACCATGGGGATTACAAATAAGTCTCAAGATCCATTTGATTTGGATTCGAAGTGTTTAGATCCGGATCCTGATTGAAACCTCTTTAACATGGTGATACAACAACGGCACCTTCGAATTGCTCAAGGAAAAGGCATGTCAACACTTTGGATGTGCAGTCGAAAGGGAAGATGTCAACTCAGTTATATCAAGGGCCTTTACCAGTCATGGTCTTTGATGAGGATGATCTGAAAGATGTCGTTAGACCACATGAAGATGATGTTGTTATTGGGGCTTATATAGATGGTATAGAGATTCAAAGAATTCTTATCGATGTCGGTAGTTTGGCCAATGTGTTATTCCTTTCGGCTTACAAACAAATTAAAAATCCCATGGTGATCCAACCTTCGAACCGAACCATCATAGGATTTACGGGTAGTTCAGCTGATGTCATGGGAGAGTTTGATGGAGAAACAACTCTTGGCAGGGGGCTTTCAAGAAAATGGTCCAAGTATTGTTTGTAGTGGTAAATTGCTTTACTTGCTATAATACAATTTTTGGCAGGTCTCGGATCTCAATGATGTATAGCGTTTCATCTAATGTTCATAAATGTCTAAAATACGTTGTAGAAAATCAGGTGGTAGTGGCATGGATCAGTAAAAAAAACAACTAGAGCATTGGCTCCAAAAACTCCTAATTTACCAACTGTTATACCAGAAAAGCAATCAAAGGAGTCCTCTTCGGATTTCAATCATATAGATGATCCAAGGAAGACTCCAGTGTGATTATTCCGATTGAAGAAATATAAGTTCATTGTTTGGGAAAAGAAAGAAATGTTTGAATTGGTTCGAAGTTATCAAAAAATCTGAAAAATGAGTTGCTAAAATTCGTAACCGAATATGAGCATGTGTTCGCTTGGCATAATGAAGACGTAACATGTATACTGCATGATGTCATTTTCTATAAGTTGTCACTAAAATCAGATGTAGATCCTGTGATCCAGAAAAGAAGGGTTTTTTCTAGGACAAAATCAGAAGCGGTATGTGAAGAAGTAGACCAATTAACCAAGATAGGTCACATAAAGGAGTCACAATAACCTTTTTGGACAGCCAATCCGTTATCGGTAAAAAAGAAAAATGGGTAATGGCGCACATGTATCGATTATAGTGATCTTTATAAATCCTGTCCCAAGGACATTTTCCCAATTCCTCGAATAGATCAACTCGTGGATTCCAGTTCTGGAAACAAATTGATGTCTTTTATGGACACTTTTGCTGGATATAATCAAATTCTAATGGATCCGAATGATCAAGATCATACCATATTTATCACTGACCGGGGGTTACATTGTTATAAAGCAATTCCCTTCGGCTTGAAGAATGTTGGTGCTACTTATCAACGTTTTGTTAACAAACGTTCGTCAGTCAAATCGGTAGAAATGTAAAGGTATACATAGATGATATGATGGTGAAAAGTTTCAAAGAGGATATCATTTATATGGGTAAAAAACACCAGTTGTCCTTCACGTTTGCCACTTGTACCAAGTTAATCCCTTTCATTTGAGGCTATAATAAAACGTTCCCTCATGTTTTAGAAACCAAAATAAAACCATCCTTTTTTACTCCAGCCCAACTTTTGTTTCCTTAATATCCTTTGACCAGCCACATCAGCGATCCACGTAGGACGCTGATGTGGCAACAGTAAAAAAAGTAAAAAAAAGTTTTACTTTTACCCTATTTACAAACCTTAAAGCCGACCTATTTAGAATTAGAACCCGGTTAGCCCTATATCCATCTCTTATCCAGCCCAGCTTCTAACCCTAGATCCAACCCTGACCCAATAACCCAACCCAACCCTAACTTCTAACCCGAAATCTAATCAAAACCCCATTTCACTCCAGAATCCCTAATCCTTTCACTCTTTTCCCAATTCTCCTAACCAAACCCGAATTTCTTCCCCAATTCTCTTACCTCAACCTTCTTCAGTCAATCAAAATCCTTAGTTCAATCAAAACATAAGTTGTTGCTGATTTAATCTCACCTGTTTAACACCCAAATCGATAAACCATAAATAAAACACCGAAGTAACGGCAGCCTTTGAACAGCCAAGGAGAAGCTCTAACTCATTGTTTCCTACATCTTTATCAATCTTCCGATTTATATATTTTTATCTTTGAATTTTCTTCAAACAAAAATAATAGGAATGATAATATAAGAAGTGCGTTCTTCTAAATGCAAGGAAGATGGAACGGACTTGGAGTGACAGTGCCTGAATTCAAAATAGAAACATTCTTACCTGCAACTTGCTATATTTCCTCCTACTACTTACTCGCACTAGTTTGGACGTAGGTTGGAATCTGATTGTGGAATGCGTACTAACTAATCGAATATGGTTACTTATTTATTATATTAACACATAAAATAATATTTTACTATCATTATTAGAAAGGAAAAATACCACTACATTTGATAATTTTACTTTTAATACGTTTCATAATCACTCCCGTTAGATTATTAGATTAAGTATAAGCTTAATTTTATTCTAAAAAATAACTTAATGCTGGGGATTTCCAAAATTTCAATCAGTTAAAACTCAAAAACATCACCTATGCTCAGTCTGTTTCTATAATAATTACTATAGTGGAGGCCAAAACACTTTCCTGTGACTCCATCTTTACCAAAGCTAATATGTGAAATAAACTTGTTGTCGTCAAAATAGATTGTTGATTTAGAAGATCATTAACACTCAACCATAGTTTCACCGATACACATAAATGCTCAAGAAAAATTCTTTTAAATGCGCTCTCAAGAATTGATCATCACTTAAAGTCTCAACTTTTTTTCTTCCTCTCTTTATATATCATTCTGACGCTTGGGACTTTGTTTTTTCAGTGTGAAATCTGTGATTGAGCGTTACAACAAAGCTAACGAATTGTTCGAAGATGTAGGAAACAATGAGTTTGAGCTTCTCCTTGGCTGTTCGAAGACTTCCGTTACTTGGATGTTTGATTTCTGGGTTATCAATTTGGGTGTTAAACAGGTGAGATTAAATCAGCAACAACTTATGTTTTGATTGAACTAAGGTTTTTGATTGACTGAAGAAGGTTGAGGTAAGAGAATTGGGGAAGAAATTAGGGTTTGGTTAGGAGAATTGGGGAAGAAATTAGGGTTGGATCTAGGGTTAGAAGCTTGGCTAGATAAGAGATGGGTTTAGGGCTAACCGAGTTATAATACTTAATGGGTCGGGTTTAAGGTTTGGAAATATGGTAAAAGTAATAGGTAAAAGTAAAACTTGTTTTTACTTTTTTTTACTGTAGCCACATCAGCGTCCTACGTGGATCGTTGGTGTGGCTGGTCAAAGGGTATTAATGGAAAAAAAGTTGGGCTGGGCTAAAAAGGATGGTTTTATTCTGGTTCCTAAAACATGAGGGACCCATTTATTATAGCCTCAAAGGAAATGGACCAACTTGTTACAAGTGGCAAACGTGAAGGATGACATGTGTTTTTTACCCAATTTATCTGATCTCAGAGAATTTTTTTCTAAACTTGAAGCCATTAATTTGAAGCTAAATCTAGAATAATATACTTTCAACGTTCAGTCTATAATGTTTTTGGGTTATATAATCTGTGAGAAAGGAATTCAAGCTGATCCAACACAGTTGAATGCTCTGTTAGCTATGGATCCACCCCGATTGATAAGAGAAGTACAAATACTCACGGGAAGGTTAGCAACATTGAATAGATATGTGTCAGGATATTCAGATAAATGCTCATAATTCTTTTAAGTATTGAGAAACGCAAAGGAGTTTAACTGGTCTCTAAATTGCGATAAATATTTCATCAAAATAAAGAGACATTTGTTTAAACCGAAAACTTTGTTCAAGCCAACAGAAGGGGAAAATCTCTACATATATTTGGCAGTTACAGATTATGTTGTAAGCGCATTGTTAGTTAGGGAAGTAGAAAGTTACCCCCCCCCCCCCCCCCCCCCGCCGTTATACTACATCAGCAAAGCTTTACTTGAGGCCGAAAAGAAATATTTAAAGCTAGTAAAGCTGGCTTTGGATTTAGTCATTGCAGCCAAGAAAATGCGGCCGTACTTCCAGGGACATTCAATCACAGTTCAAACTTCTTTTCCTCTTAAATCCATGTTACGGAATTCAGATGTTTCAAGTCGAAAGACCAAGAGGTCCATTCAATTAGGAGATTTCGACATTGATTTTTCTTCTCAAACATCTATGAAAGGTCAGGCTGCGGTATATTTCTTGGTAGAATTTCATTCTGATCGAAAGACTTCAGATGAATCTACGGATTCACTAGAAAAACAAATGCGTGGTTCGATTTGATGGAGGATCTAGTACTATGGGATGCGGAGCCAGAATATGTTTAACTTCTCCATTTGGGGTATCTATGTACCAAGTTATTCGGTTCGGTTTCCAAGCATCAAATAATGAATCCGAATATGAAGCAGCTATTACTGGTCTAAGCTCGTCCAAATTTGTGGAGCCACAACAGTTTGGTTAATGACCGATTCGCAACTATTAGTTCACTAAGTTCAAGACTTATGTGAAACAAAGAAAGAGTAAATGGTGGAGTACCTTCCGATATTAAAAGCAGTATCAACATATTTTGAAAATGTGAGGTACAAATATATACCCCGGACTGAAAAATTGATGGTCGATTCTTTGGCTACTATTACCTATACTATAGAGTTTCACTGGATTTAGTACAAGTATGTCCTTCGATCACACCAAGTTTTTCAAAAGAAGATCTTAATATTGGGGAAAATTGTCAAATATCAGTCATATCCAATTTGGATTGGAGATATGAAATTCAACTATTTGTAACCAATGGAGTCCTTCCAGAAAATAAAAATCTGGCTAAAAAATTAGAATTTAAGGCACGTAGATTTGTAGTTTTGGGAGAAGTATTATATAAAAAGTCTTTCAGTAAATCATTGCTCCAATGTCTTGGATCAGATGAATCTCAAATTATCTTATCTGAACTCCATGATGGTTAATAATCAACTCACTGCGGTTACAAAGCTCTCACTAGACGGGTTTTTCTTGCAGGATACTATTGGCCTACCAACATGGCAGATACTAAGGAATTAGTGAGAAAATGTGATCCCTGTCAAAGGTTTGGAAATGTGATTCATGTCCCAGCTGGTCCAATGCAAAATATATCTGAAGCAGTTCTTTTTAATAGGTGGGGACTTGATCTTGTAGGGCCTTTACCCATAGCGTGTGGAGGGAGACGAACCATCATGGTCGCAATAGATTACTTTACTAAATGGGTAGAAGCTGCACTAATCTCCGGGACTACCTCTAAGGAAATTTTATAGTTAATCTTAGCTTATATATGTTTCTGATTCAGAATACACCAATGCATTACAACCAATAATGGTCCTCAATTTGATAACCAAGAAATAAAAGACTTTTGTGCTTCAAGAGGGATTCGACATTGTTTTTCTTCTCCTTTTCATCCTCAAGCCAATCGTCAGGTAGGAGTGGTTAATCGGACCATACTGACAATTCTAAAAAATAATTATTTTGGGGGGGGAGAGGGGCTGCAAGTAAGTGGCCGAACTACTTACAAGAGGTGTTATGGGCCTATAGGACTACTCCACGCTGAGCAACTCAATAGACACATTTTTCTTTGATATACGGGATGGATGTTATTTTCCCATTTGAATCCACTTTTCCTTCTTTTATAATTCAAAAATATTCCAAACAAGATAACAAAACGGCTATACGAATTCGACTTGATCTCATTAAAGAAAAAATATGCCACGCTCATCTCGGAATGGTTTCTTATCAGGGGTTAATTAGACACATTTATGCTTCCAAGATTCGGAGAAGAGAATTTATCGTTGGGGACCGAGTTTTAAGAAAAGTATTTCTGCATACCAAGGATAAGAGGCTAGCAAAATTGGTCATGAATTGGGAAGGTCCGTATACAGTTGTTGAAAGGGTTAATCCAGAGACTTAACGATTGGTTCATTAAGAGGGAATTCTTTTAAGGCACCCGTGGAATGTAAAACACCTAAGGATGTACTTAGAGTAAATTTGTAATTAGTTTATTTACTTTTGTTTTGTGTAAATATTTAAAATGGGTACATACTCTTTCCTACCCTGGTGGCTCGGGAGGTTTTAATGAGGTGCCTGACTTATCAATCAACTTCTTTTTTGCCTTTGAAATCATTTGTCTCTCTAAAATTTATTTTTGCTTTCGAATAGATTACCTTCGAATAACCTAAGTATAATTTCATTTTGTCTTCAAATGGATTACCTTCGAATGGATCAAGCATAAGTTAATGTTGCCTTCAAATGAATTACTTTCGAATGGCCTAAAAGTAAGTATATTCTTTCCTTCGATTAGACTACCTTCGAATGGCCAAAATATAAGTTCATGCTGCCTTCGAATGGATCACCTTTGAATGGCCTAGAAGTAAATTCGTTTTTAGCTTCAAAATGGATTAAGTATAGGTTCATATCGCTTTCGATAGGTTTACTAACGAACGTCCTTATTATAAGTTTATATGCCTTTGAGATTTGAATTTTTAGAAAAGATTAAGTTAAACCAAAGTTGAAGTGTAAATAAGAATTATCAACACTAAATGCCTTGGTTGTCCAAGGGCTGTATCCAAAAATACATTACAAAATTTATTAGGTATACAAAGACTTTGTTCAAAAGTACATTACAAAATACCTTGACCATCCAAGGACTTTCAGACAATATATAAAATAAAAATTCCTTACATCCACCAAGGAATTGAAAAAAGATTGGGAACTAGGAGTTGTTACTCTTTAGCTTCTTCTTCTTTAGATCTCTCCCCTTTCCCGTCAGAACTCTCTTCTTTGATCCTACTTCATCTTCTCCACCAGAACTACCCTCTGACGCTTCTTCAGAAGCAGCCATCTCATATTCCACAAAAACTCTCGGAGGTATGAACTTCTCTATAACCAAACCCCACAACGATCCCAACCTTAGATTTGGAAATTTCTTATGAAATAACAGTACCATATCTGATTTAATAGAGTCATCCCTAGCATTAAGTTTGTCCATAGTAGCATCTCCATATGCTTACATCGCATCGTCAGCTTCTTGGGTCGATTTGGCTTCTAGATCTTTAATTTTTTTCTTCCAACTCTTTTTTGTTTTTCTCCAAATATTTTTTCTACTACATAGCATGATCCAAGGATTCTTGACCGACTTTCAATTGATCTTGTACTTCATTTAACGTTTTAGATCTAGATTTTCCAATTCTTTGAGTTCGTTTTGAATTTTGGTTACCTCCTCTTTATCATTTTCCATTTCTGATTTAAGGGTGTTAGCTTCCTTGATTGCGACATCAAATCTAGTTTTTTTTGCATCAAAGGCATCTTAAGGTCTCTTTTTATCTTCTTCAAAATTTTGAGTAGTTCCTCTCCAATTTCTGACTTCTCTTTCCAGTTTGAATACAGGCCGAACACAACCTATGATTGAATATCCTACAACATCTTTTTCCTTTAAAATTTCAAAGGTAGTACCATCATATATCATGTTAGGACCAGATATTGGAGAGGCTATATTAAAAGCATCATAGTCGAAACCAGTTAATTCATTCAAGAGATTGTTCGTCCCGGAAGTACCTTCACCTTCAAAATTTGGAAAAAATGAGGATCTGGTGTAGGAATAACTGGTACCTGAACGTTCGGATGCAATGTTAAACCCAAATTAATTGTGACTTTGTTATTCTTCTTTTTCTTTTCTACACTATATTCTGCATGTCGCTTTTGAGTTTTCTTTCTGGGGTCGGTTACATTGATGGGCACAACATCTTCCTCCACCCTAGCTGCCACAGGATCCAACAATGATGCGTCAATCCTTAGTGACTATCATTTAGTATTTGTTTCATCGATACTTTGCGAATCACTCTTTTTCTTCAGCTTATCCATATAATTAAGGGCTTTTCTCCTTGTTGGAAGATGAACCTTCCCATCAGCCTTCTCAATCCTACGTAAAATAATAGTATGCATATAAGGTGTGAGGAATTATTTCCATGACAGTTCTCTCTTTGAGTTGGTTCTCTAAAGGTGATTTTGGATTAAGTTCCCTACATTGAATCAGTCATGGAAACAATTGTTCTATTTCATCTCAGCTCATATGTGCAACTTCCTGAAGGTACTTTGAGCTGCTTTCAAGTGATAGGTGAAACGATTTGAGAGACCTCCAAATAGAATTAATCAGGTCGGAGTCTGAAGTAAAATTAGACAAATTAAAATGTCAAGTAGAATAGTTGGATAAAATATCTGGACATTTCCAAAATCTGCTGAGTTTATTTGGGTTTCCCTGAGACAAATATATATTTTCGGTCATTTTCCCATTGTCCACTAATAAATAAAAATTATGTCTTCCATATCCTATCCGACTCCAACGAATCATTCACAACTTTGAACTCATTTCCCATATTGGAATGGTAAAAAAGGATTTTAGAGTTACGACATAATTCGGCAATAGTTGTCATTTGCTCCATTGACATAGGTGTTCGAGATAATCTTGATGCTATAATACAAGCTAGTAGAGTATAACACACATTTGGACTAAGTTGAGTTTGACATAACCTGACCAATTTAAAATACCTAACAATTTCGGAATCTAAGGGAAACCTCAGACCCCAGTTCAACAATTTAGTAAAATAACAAACCCGTTCGAACCGTAATTCGTCGGATTTTCTCCAGCCTCGGGTAACCTAAACCTAATCGTAGCACGAAATGCCTATTTGGTATGAATTTCCTCTAGTTCTTTCTCATGAAAATAAATATATGATATCTTATTTAATCCTAAATGATATTTTACGGTTACCTTTTTTAAATTAGGCCCGACTCGACCGGCCAGAGAAATTACCAAGTCTTTTGATTCTTCCTCAACTATATTATCTTTGTTTCGAACTCTTATCCTTATTAAAATCCGGTCAAAGAAAGGTCTAGGTTTCCCCTGTCTGGACGGACGTTTCCAGCAAGGGATCCACACTTGAATCCTCAATTAGTCCCTCAATGACCTTAAGATCTAATTTTAATAGACCAGTAGGTCGGCTACCAGCATCATCATCTAAGGCAGATGACTTATTGGTTCGACAATCGACTGATCTCTTGCTGCCGATGATCTAGTTATCCGAGTTGTAGATAACCTCCTCTGAATCAGATCCCATTGTTTTAAACGTTGACGGAATTGGGCGACTTGAAGCTTTATGATAGGGAAGTGTTTTCGGTGAGTGATGGGGAAAAGTTGATGAGTGGGAAGTTGTGGATTTTTCGGGGAGAATTTTTTTGGTACCAGGAATTATTGTAGATAATTCTGGTAGAAGACTTCCAATACCAGTGTGAGACCCTTCGTACCTATTACTCGAGTAGTGACTATTGGAGGAGAAGAAACGACAAGATCGACAACAATTCCGGATTTTCTCTTATCTTCTTCAAATTCAGAGATTTAACCAACTACTTTTCATTAGAGTTGTTCTAACGGCAAACATGCAATTACCGGTGATTTTATTTTCTTTGAGAAAATAATTTAATCCTTTTAAAAACGTATAAGAATGACCAAACGAGAACTGGTTTATATAGAGAAGTAATGGAGTAATTAAAAATTGCAAAACCTTATTAGAGAAATGCTTAAGTACCCTAGTTACCTAGATAAAGGTAAGTCTAATGATTATACTTCCTAGGTAAATTCAAATGCCACACGTTAATTACTCTACTTTACCTAATGCAGAGTAAATGCAAAACTCAATGAGCAGTTGACACGTGTAAAAGAAAGGCGGCGGAAATAAACGGTAATATCACAGAAGATGTAACGTTCTGCGACGTTAGTAACTTCGACGGAAATCAGAATTCTTATATTAAAAAAAAAAGTTTTTAAACACTAGTTGGGGGCTATATGGTGGGTCCGAAATTTTTTAGAGTAAGATCATGCCTAATGGCTAAATAATTCAATGGGTAATTCTATAATTTTTCGAAGGGCATTATTGATTATATCCAAACCATGATTCGAACAAAATTTATAATATCATCAAATAGACACCTCATATGTAATGACTAAGCAAGTATCTACTTAGCACGCCTTAATAACTCGTTAATTGATTGGGCATAACCTATGACTCGATTCATCAATTTAAGTGTTGGGATCCTTAGACCCGGCCCATGATCCTAATCTAATACTATAAATACTCTAAAAGCATCATTAAGAGAAGAAAAATGACCTAGAAGATAATTTATGGACTCATTAACTTTTGTTAATTTTTTTTTTATTATCTTCCAAAATTAACCCAAATAACCAAACCAACTTATTACCAAAACTACACTCAATATATATTTCAAATTCTTCAGAAGTCTCGTAAGAAAACATCTTGGACGTGGGATCACTTTATCGCGAATTCTGATAATAAATCCGTTAAGTGTAATCATTTCTCAAAATGTTATGTTTATACGCAAATAGAAATTATGGCATCGGTGGTATGTTGAGACATTTAAAATCTCATAATATTACCGAACCTTTAAAAATCAACGAACAAGGGAATACATCTATAGACCCTCAAATCGGTCTCTATTACTAGTGATATAGCTACTCTACCAATTTTGATATTATATGTGTTATCCTTCATTGGATGGATCCCTAATGGATACTCCAAAGGAGAATTATGTGGGTTGCATCTATTGGCAGACATAGTGCACAAGTAATTAAAGAGTGTATAGTGGAGTGCATGAATCATTTTGAAATTAAAAAATAATTATATTTTTTTTGTTCGACAATGCATCTGTGAACTTATCAACTGAATATTTTCTTAAAATGATTACAATCCTATGTTTCCTAAATTGTTTCACACTAACTTTTTATGCCATGTACTTCAATTAGTTGCGAAAGATGGGATACGTACGATTTCAGAAGATTATATTAGACCTATTAAAAGGGGGGTCCTATTTTGCATGACCTCGAACGTTAAAAAAAAGAGTTTACAGAACTTGTTATTAGTAATGGGAAAAAATATTTAAAAAACTTATTTTAGTTGTCGAAACTAGATTATTACGCTTTATAATAGATCTTATCCGAATAGAAGTCTTGAAAATCATTATTGGATTTATTGTGCTAGCATGTTAAGGTTTTTAATGCTTTTTAAATATGCAACTAAAACCTTTTATACGCAATATACTCCTAAGATTATCTTGGCCATTTTTTCACGATTACTAATCTTGCCATGCATATGAATTAATTTAGAGATTATAATGTGTGTGTAGACATAGTTTCCGACATTTAACTAGAGTTTGCAAAATATTTTCATCCAATCTCGATAGCTTATTCTGTTGGGTGCATTTTGGATCCTTTTTCACAAAGAAGATGTTAAACCTTTTTTTATTTTACTAGACGTGAAACCTTTTTTGTTTTGCTGGATGTGAAACCTGTTTAAATTTTGTACTGCTATATGAGAATTCAAACCACTATGATAGATGCTAGATGCGAAACCAACCCACTATGATAGAGGTGAAACCATATAGTGAGAAAAATGTGTAAAATATTTTTATTTTTAAAAACAATTCAAAATATATCATGAATGGTACTACTTTTGTTTGTCTTCAAAAAACAATATCAATGGTATTTTTGGATATTTTTCGAGTTATGGTTTAAAAGATATAGACCTTTAATTTTTTTTATAAAATAGATCAATTGTTTTCTGAATTTTATATCGAATGGTATTTTAGATATAAAATCTTTTAAATTTTTTGTGTATTTATTCGTATTAGATTTATTGGATAAGTCTTAAATGGAAAGCCTCCCTAATATTTATAACCAAATCATAATCATCAAAATATAATAATAAAATTATAATCATATTACTTATAATATTTTAAATTATAATATATAAATTATCAAATAATTAATTTATAAAATAATATTTTACTATTAAATATAATTCAAAACTGATTTGCGTGTTTAGTGTGCTTTTATTGTTAACCGTGTTTTGCATGTATTGTTAACCGGTGACATGTGCTTATCATTAAAGCATGTTTGGCGTATGTGTTCCTGGAGGTGGAAAATGGATATGCACACGCCATAAATAAATGAAGACACGTCGGATCTTAAACGGGTCTACGCACAAATAACATGTTTAATCTGCAACACTTCAAACACGTAACACGTGAACATGATAATAATTAGGGGTGGCAAATGGTTCAGGAACATCGGTTCAAAGCTGGCAATCTGTTTATGAACTGACGGTTTAACTGCGAAACTGATTTATTAGGACCGAACACAGGCAGGACCGCAAACCGACAGGACCGCAAACCATTATGACCGCCACCGGCAAGACCGCAAACCGACAGGACCGCAAACCATTAAGATGTAAACCGCCAAGACTGCGAAACTACGGTTTATTTGTAAATATTATAAATGTTTTATTTATTTTATAACCAAAATGTTATATTTAAAAAATATTAAAATGTTGCATATTATTATAAAATTATTATTACATTTTGGTTAGTATTAATTTGTTTTGGTTATTAATATTTTAAGTGTTTTAATTATTATCTAGTCCATAATTTTAAATATTACTTATATGTGATTATCACATTTTGAATATTATTATTATGTTTTTAGATCTAATATTAGTAGTGTTGATTTTAATATTACAAACCAAAACTATATCTTATCATGTTAAAATATTACAAATTCTATGGTTATAATTTTAATATTACATTTTGATTACTATTGTGATTTGGTTTTAAATATTATAAGTGTTTGTTATTATTTTTTAAACCAAAATCATATTTTATCATGCAAAAATATTACAAGATATATTGTTATAATTTTAATATGACATTTTGAATTTTATTATTGTGAATAGGTTTTACATATTACAAGTGTTATTTATTATTTTTAAGTTATATTGTTATAATTTTAATATTAGATTTTGAATTTTATTATTGTGATTTGGTTTTAAATATAACAAGTGTTATTTATTATTTTTAAGTTATATTGTTATAATTTTAATATTAGATTTTGAATTTTATTATTGTGATTTGGTTTTAAATATAACAAGTGTTATTTATTAAATGGTTGTAAACTACCGACTGCATAAATCATTGTTTTTTCCCTATACGTATCGTGGTTAAACTCAAAAGGAAGACCTGTTTGAGGGTTCATGCAAACATTATTTGGGTTAGGTTTTGTAGGATCATATACTTGATGTTCCAATAAATGTTTTACCATAGTGCTAGTGCCCATATTTCTATTCCACTTACGTGAAGATAACATTTTTTGCACACGTTACAAATACTAGAATAACCATCTTCTGATGGAGTATAGTGTTTCCAAATCCAAGATGTTTTCTTACGAGATCTCGACCCACCACTAGTACTTCCACCACCACTTTCGTGGGAGGAGAGTGTGTCAACGTGAGAGAAGTCTGTAGAAAATTCATCTATGGTATTGAGATCCACGTTAGAGGGTGGGTTTACCCCAGTATTTCTACGTTTTAAATTCATTTTAAAACTAATAACAATTTTTTTTTTAAATATGCAATAAAATACTAATGGGAACTAATTAATATTGCAAATAATAAAATCTAAATTTAGACTAATAACAAGATAGAACAACTAAATTTAGACTAATAACAACTAAGAAACAATTTGCGGAAAAACAAAAATCAAACAATTTCGAAAGTAGAAGTAGAATATGTAAAATAAGTAATTATAGTTTTCTAGAATTTTTTGAACAAGTAGATAGATTTAGAGAGAAGTAGATAGTTATTTGAGAGGTGTGAGTATTGAGTTGGGGTCTCCTCTATTTATAGGGGAGACCCCAAAAAAAAAAAAAAAAAAAATTCCGGACCATCCGGACGAAATGTCCGGACGCCCGGACAGAGAATTCGGACCATCCGGACAAAAGTCTGGATGCCCCGGACCTCTACGGCTAGTTGAATTCAACTAGCCGTTACCATTTCGAATGTGCGGACCATCCGCACGCCTGGCCGGATGGTCCGCACGATGACGTCATCCATGACGTCATCTAACGGCTATTTGGAAAAAAAATTAATTTTTTATAAGTTTATGAACTTTAAACTATTAAAAAAAACAAAACTCTATATATAAGATTTCACACTAATATTTAAAAAAATAAAAAAAATTATATAAATAGAAAATTCGAATTATTATTTTCAAAAAAAATTATAACTCTATAAATAGATTTTTCGAACTATTAGTTTTTTAATAATTTTAGTACTTTTATGAAAAAGAAAATATTAAATTCTCTAGATTATTGAAAGAAATTTTATATTATTAACTCTTCCTTTTTTCTAGTTTACTGAAAGAAATTTTATATTATTAACAAGTTAATTTGGACATTTGTCCGGATGCCACTAGCTAGTTTTATTTAACTAGCCGTGAAGTGTCCGGATGCCTCGGAACCTCATGATATATTTGTAAACGAATTAATGCTATAATTTGTTCTCACTCACAGTTCGTATAAGCGAATCATATTTCTTGCTTTTATGATAAAGCATTGATTACTTATTTAATTACTAATAAAATATAAAACTAGTTTCTTTACACTAAACTAAACATTTGATAAAGCAAATCATATTTCTTGCTTTAATTACTTATTTGATTACTTACAAGCGAATCATATTTCTTGTTTTTTATTTAATTACTTATGATAAAGTGAATCATCTTTTCTTATTATTTTTTTCTTTTTTATTATTAAAATCACAATTTTTTGGGTTTTAGTTATATTAATGAAATTTTAAATTTTATTTGAATTTTATACAATTATTTACGATTATATAATTTATGATATCTTGTTTAAGACAATCAAATTTTTATTTTTATAATAAAAATATATTTTTACAAATATTGAAAGTTGTAATCAAAATACAATTAGATGTATATATTTTATTTAATATTTATCTAATATTAAATAAAATATCTTAAATACATAAATATAATCAAACATATCAAAATCAAATTACAATTATTTTTTTAGAATGTAATTGATTGATTATAAAATTTCGATTAAAATGATAACATATTTAAATTAAAATACATGAAATAGCATATAAAACTCGTTTATATGCTACATATCTCAATTATTGAAATTAGATTTTAACACTTACAAATTAATTTTAAATAACATTATAAAATATTTTGATAAACGGTTCCTAAATGGTTTGTCTGGTGGTTTGAACTAGCGGTTTAACTGCGAAACTGGCCCATTAAGACTGCAAACCGGCAGGACAGCCAACCGACAGGACCGCATAAGGAGCAAACCTGCAAGACTGCAAACCGGCAGGACCGCAACCCGCCAGGACTGCAAACCGGCAGGACCACAACCCGCTAGGACCGCAAACCGTGGTTCTGATTTAAACGGTTTCGATGGTTCGCGGTTCAAACCGTTTGACACCCCTAATAATAATAATATGCCAAACACATACACACTAAGCAAACACACACAAACACACAATTATATAAAATACGAAAAAAATTTATTTATAAACTTATTGTAAGAAGTATTATTATGATTTTATTATTACATTTTAAATATTATTATTATTATTATTTACTTATAAACACTATTATTATTATTATTGTTACTATTATATTAATTATAATCATATTTTATAATTACAAGTTAACTATTATAATTTTATTATTACGTCTTATTTTTTGTTATTATTATATAGTTATAAATATTTTAGGGGTTGTAATTATGTTATAAACCAAAATCATATTATATTTCAAAAATATTATTATAATGTATATGATTATAATTTTATTATTACAATTTTGTTAGTATTATTATGATTTGGTTAATAATATTTTAAGTGTTGTAATTATTTTATAAACTGAAATTTTAAATATTACAATAGGGTTGTAACGTACATTTTGAATATTATCATTATGATTTGGTTATAAATATTACAAGTGTTGATAGTATGTTATAAACCAAAATCATATCTTATTATGTTAAAATATTACAAGTTTATGGTTATAACTTTATTATAAAATTTGAATATTATTATTATTATTATGACTTGATTATAAATATTAATAGTATTGTTATTATTTTATAAACAAAAATCATATTTTGTCATGGTAAAATTTTACAAGTTATATGGTTATAATTTTTTTTATTACGTTTTGATTATTATTATTATTTGGTTATGAATATTAGAAGTGTTGTTATTATTTTATAAACCAAAATCATATCTTATAAAATATCACAAGTTATATGGTTATAATTTTATTATTACATTTTGATTATTATTATGGTTTGATTTTAAATATTATGAGTGTTGTTATTATTTTATAAACAAAAATCATATCTTGTAATTTTAAACTATTATAAGTTATATGATTATAATTTTATTATTACATTTTGATATTTATTATTATGATTTGGTTATAAATATTACAAGTGTTTTTATTATTTAATAAACAAAAGTCATATCTTATAATTATTTGATAGTATAATTGTTGTTATTATAATGAAAGGTAAATAGTTTTTTTTTTGGTCTTTTAGCCGTTTACAATTTACACTCTTATGGGATAGGAGTTGTACAAATGTTTACAAATTAAAATACAAAATCTAAAAATTTATTACAAACATCATCCATCTTCTTCAAGTTCTTCTTTGTAATCATAATCTTCAGACTCACTTGATTTACCTTCAGCTTCATTTTCTTCCATAATTTCTTGTTCAAGTGTATCTTCATAATCATCCGGATAATCTTCGAATATGTCGTCTACATTCACTTCGTCTCTAAACTCTTTGTCTTGCATATTTTTATCTGTTGTGGTCCAATCCTTGACTGCCACAAGCACTCCAAGTGATTTCCCGTTAATCTTGTTCTCTTAATCGTGTATTGCAACCTCTCTTAGCTAAAAGCACACTCACTTGCAACTGTAAACATAGGTATTGCATAAATCTCTTTAACAAACCTGCAAAGAATATGATAATCATCAGTTTTGGTACTCCACCATTTTAAGATATCTTCAATACCTTTGTCGGTATAATTTGTTAAATCAAACCTAATGCTCAAATATCTAGACAATTCATTATCAGATTGAGGGGTTTATCTAAATTAGTTGCTTTGTAACATTTTCATTTGAACATAGTTAGTAGAAGATCTCTCTCTACCCCTATTGTCATTACCCAATGCATTTGAAGTTGTATTTGGTCTATATCTTTCAACATACTTATTATACTTATTAAACATACAATCATATACTTCGGCAATATACCTTTCAGGGTCAACTGGGTCAGTCGGTGGACTATCTTCAGAAAATTTTAAGGTTTTATAAAAATATTTAACTAGTAATTCAAATTAATATTTTTGTGAAAAAAGATCCAAATGCACGCAATAGAATAAGTCATCGAGATTGGATAAAATACTTTGAAAACTTTAATTCCATTTCGGGCACCATGTCTACACTTACAACATGAGATCTATATGAATCCATATGCATGACAAGATTAGTAATCGTGAAAATGACCAAGTGAACATTAGGGTTATTTTGCGTAGAAAAAGTTTTAGTTTCATCTTCAAAAGTTTTAAATTTTTAACATAGAAGCACAATAAATCTAATGTTGCTTTTCAAGACTTGTTGGAGGATAAGATGCATTATAAGTTTCTTAATCTCTTATTTAAATACATGAGCACGTGCAAGCCACATATAAGTAGAATTCTATCTAGTTTCGAAATCTAATATAAGTTTCTTATATGTTTTCCCATTTTCAATAAGAAGTGTTTTAAAAGATCTTTTTTAGCAGCGAAGGTCGTGCAAAATAAGACTCCCTTTTTAATATGAGCAATATAATCTTCCAAAATCATACTTATTCCATCTTTCGTAACTAATTGAAGTACATGAAATAAACATTTGGCGTGAGACAATTTAGGAAAAACGGGAGTGCAATCATCTCTAAGCAATTTTATAGCACTGTAATTCGCAAATGCATTATCGAACGAAATAAACATAATCTTATTTTTCATTCTATAATTATTCATGTATTCAACTATACTCTCTCTAATTACGTGTGCGCTATGATGGCCAATAGATTCAAACCACACAATTCTCCTTTGGAGTACCCATTCGGGATCCATCCAATGTATGGTAATACATATCATACCAAAATCAGTAAAAGTAGCTATGTAACTAGTAATAGAAACATGAGAGTGCAATCGTCTCTAAACTCTTTGTCTTGATTGTATTAAGCATTTTTATTGTAATGTTTTTCTTTTTTATTTGATTGAACAACTATGTCATTTGTTTGATTTTTATTATTAAGAAATTGTTTGTTTTGCTTATATATTTTATTAAATGTTTATTAAATCTCACTAAATTTTTATTTTATTGTTTACAAAGTAATATATGTTTATGCATATACTTATACAATTCAAAAAACTTTAAATTTATACTTCAAATATTCAATAGTTCGAAAATATAAAATAATATTCAATATCTACTCAATATTAAATAAACTATCTATAATATCTAAATATAATCGAACAATATAAAATATCTATTTAATATCTAAATAATATTAAATAAACATATCAAAATAATATTACAAGTTTCTTGTTATGCTTTGCTCTTGGGTGTACTCCCAAAAGGCCTCATACTAGTTGAGACGTTTCATTCAATTATATATTGTATATTATTTTCAGTATAAGCGATGTGGGACGGGTGATCAAGTGAGGGATCGAGTTTATGCTCTAATAGAACTCGATATCTTGCTTTGAACTTTCCAAGCAAACCAATAGAAAAAGTAAAGTCTGGAGTATCCACTGGATAAATATCTTTCATGAGATTTTTCGCCTTCTCGATGATTAGTTCACCTGTCATATTCACATGTTCTTGATATTGAAGAATCCATTCATAGAGATATTTTTCTAGGTTAGGAAATTTTGTCGGTTTGTGTCGCTTAACATCGCCTCTTTCGGGAGCAAGTGAGAGCTGCTCTAAAGACCACTTAACTGTATTCGATATTGTCGCTTGACTCACCTGCAAACCATAGTTACTATGAACCCATTCTTGCAATTGCTTTTGAGTGAGACTTGGATTATCCTTGTTGTGCTTGCATAATGCTCTTCGAATCTCGTCTGTCATTGTTGTTTTTTCACACCTTTAAGATGGGAAGCCATGTTGTGTGTTAACCTATTTTGATCTTGTATTTATATAGAAAATATTTTTAATGTCCATAAAGTGATACATTGAACACAAGAAGCACATTAAAGGTTTCTTTCAAATTGGACCCTTCATTTGATATACATGTATTGTATAATCTACAATAATTAAGTAGAAGCTTGAAAAGTGTTTGTAAACTAAGTATTTTACTATAAATTAATAAAATATTAATTAATATATAAATTAATAATTATTAATTTATCGATTAATTAATAACTCTTTTAATTAATAAATTTTGGTGGTCCCGTGTATTATATTATAAACTTTATACTGTATTTTAATTATACAATTTTGATATATTTCGTTTTTTAATAAGGGTACGGCTATATATACCCAAATGTGATTTAAGTATACCCAAAAAACGCAGTTGACTTTTATTTGACTTTTTTAGGACGAAAAAACCCTTGAAATTTCATTTAATATCCGAATTGCCACTAAGTAAAAAAAACACTAAGTATATCCTATATACACCCAATTCACAAAACAATCTATTTGGTTATGTATACCCAAAAAAACACAACTCCCTACTAGATCAAACCCCATATTACTACAATTTTGTGAAATTTTTCAAATTGTTCTTTAACATTCAAAGTTGCCTCAAGAACATTCAAACTTTTTTTAATTTTTTTAAACTTCTTCTAATAAAAACACAAAATCAAAACTTGTTTTTTGAAGTTTTTTTTATAAAAAAAAATTAAAAATTTAATTACTAAAAAATTCATAATTTTCGGGTGTTTGGAAGCCATTTTCTGGCCGAAATTCGGCAGGAAAATGACCATTTGCGATGGCTGAGGGTACCATAGGTACAGAGGGGGTGAACCGACCGGTACACCCCCTCTGTACCTATGGTACACTCTGTACCGACCGGTACAGAGGGGGTGTACCGGTCGGTACAGGGGGGGCGTACCGGTCGGTACACCCCCCTGTACCGACCGGTACGCTCAGCCTTCGCAAATGGCCATTTTCCGGTCGAATTTCGGCCGGAAAATGGCCTCCAAACACCCTAAAATTCTGATTTTTTTTACCTAATTCAACCATAACCCTAAATTTTGATACTAAGACTAAGTTTTTATATTTTAGTTCGCCGGATTTTAGTGCGCCGGATTTTAGTTCGCCGGATAATTAGAGAGAACTTGAAGATTTTAGAGAGAAGTTAGAGAGTGTAATTGAAAAATGAGGTGGATAAGATTAGTATAAAAAAAAACCTTATATACCTAGAAAAGGGTATTTTTGTCAAAATTTGGGTATACTTAGATCATCTTTGGGTATACTCAAAATTGGGTATACTTAAACCTGAGTTGGGTATATATAGCTTGACCCTTTTAATAATCATATAAATATTTTAAAAATATAATATTTAAAATTTAAAATACAATAAATAGCATAATTATTTTGTTTATATTATAAATATCATACAAATTAGTTTTAGATAATATTATAAAATACTTATAAATATTAACTTGTTGTCTGATCTGCATGAATTTACACGCAAATACAGAACCACCCAACACTCCGGACGTTTTCACTAGTTTACCTATATAAACAATAAACAGTTACATGCATAAGACGTGATACATCAGAGATTAAATGAATAGCACGCGCACACAAAAACGCGTACACTTAAAACGCTCCCGGATATCGTGGTTACTGGTTAGACACATTTACCGCCGCTACATATACATATCGTTTGGATATTTTACCGTGTCGTTTATTGGAATTATATTGGGCCAAAGCTATTTCCTCCATGGAAATTTTTATTTCCTCCATCTTTTGAAAAATCCCCCATGTTGTTATTTCCTCCATAAAGGAAAATACATATTTGCCCTTCTACCTATTTATTTTACCTTCACCTATTATTCTACTTACTTTCCCCCATTATCCCTATTCATTCACCAATTAAAAGAAAAAAAACCCTAACTAAACTATTCTACCAATTCTACAGCAACTTACATTCATTTTCCAGCAACTTATCCCTTCTTTCTACCCATTTTTTTCAGCACCTACTTACAAAGCAACATCCAAGAGAGAGAAGCCTTTGGAGAAGGTAAACTTTCTCTAGTTTATTCTTTTTCTTCATTTTTTGGTAAGATTTCTTTGTTAGAATCGATTATGGTTTCGTTTTTTGTTAGATTTCTATGTTAGATTCGGTTAGGGTTTGGGTTGTTGTTAGATTTCTATGTTTGATTCGATTAGGGTTTCCATTGGGGTTTAATTTGTTTGTTAGAATCGCTTAGGGTTTCTACTTGGGATATGTAACTGTGCTGGAATTTTTTTTTTTCAGCCCCGAGCAGCTGATTCCGAGAGGGCCACTCGGAATCAGCTGCTGCTCGGATTAAAAAAACAGCAGCTGATTCCGAGTGGCCAACTCGGAATTAGCTGCTGTTTTTCAGCCCCGAGCAGCAGCTGTTTCTGAGTGGCCCTCTCGGAATCAGCTGCTCCGGGCTGAAAAAAACAGCAGCTGATTCCGAGTTGCCAACTCGGAATCAGCTGCTGTTTTTTTAAACCGAACAGCTGATTCCGAGTGGCCCTCTCGGAATCAGCTGCTCCGGGCAGAAATTTTTTTCTTGTGATGTGATTTTTCTTGTTTGAAATGTTTTACATTGCAGATATTGTTTTACGTGATGTGATATTGTTTTATGTTTGTAGTATAGACCAAGTAACAGCCGCATGTGATGTGATGTTTTATGTGATATTGGTTTGATATGTTTTACATTGTAGATACTGGAGAGCATGATATAGGTTTGTCTTCTAACACTATAGCGGTATGATACTTCAGCTCCGGAGACGAATTGTGTAGCTCATGCCCCAATGGAGAATGAGAACTGGCACAAACAGTTCCTTCTGGGATTTCAACTTTATCTACAACATCTTCTGTACGAGAACCGCTAAAATCTTCAGGATATACCAGTCCGGGATTATGTTCAGTATCTATCGAATTCAAAAGTATAAGTTACCGCTTAGCAGGAACTATGTAAGAAAGACTAAATTACATAGCAAGAAATCATCACAACTAGAAATAATCACAATAAACAGACCACTAAGTGGTATATATTCATTGCTGAAATGACAACATCACTGGACAGATAACAAAAAGATGTACAAAAGTAAGACAAACAATTCCACTGTGTTTGTGGAAAGCATACAAGGAATCCACTAACAAATCAACCAATGGGTATTTGCACAACAAGGAATGATGTATACAGAAGTGAACTTCAAAAGTTCAAACCCCATAATTCCATCACCCCTCTCCAGAATAGAAGTGTAGAAGCCACTATAGTTCATGCGGTTGAAATTTGACCTATAAATAGAAAAAAAAAATCATCCATCATAGAATAGACAACAAAAAAAGAACTTATGAAAACGCAACTGATTTCGAGAGGACCACTCGGAATCAGTTGCACAATTCACTTTGAAAAAATACAACTGATTCCGAGAGGGCCACTCGGAATCAGTTGCATTTTTTTAAAGTGAATTGTGCAACTGATTCCGAGTGGCCCTCTCGGAATCAGTTGCGTTTTCATAAAACAACTGATTCCGAGATACTGACTCGGAATCAGTTGCAAAATGCCCAGATATGATTAAACCGGGAATACAGAAATCGGGAAATGTTGAAATGACTATTCTAAAACGTAAAAAACGATATTAAAATACCTTATCTGGTTCTTTACTACTGTTCTCCTGCATGGAATGAGATTTTTGATTTTCCATCGTCGAACGACGTTCAATCTTCAATAAAATTGATATTATTTGGTTTTAGGGTTCAATCTTGCATATGTAGGATTAAAAATAGTTTAATCTTATGTTTTTACAGAGTATGGTATTCTATTTCATTAATGGCACTAACATTAAATTTGAATACAAAACAAGGGTAAAATGGTAAAATCATGTTTCACTAGTTTTAGAGATTTCAAAAGATGGAGGAAATAAAAATTTCCATTATATTGTGATCCTATTTTGGCGGGTCAAGGACCATTTGCCAACCTAGCTATAATATATTGAAAATATCTTTTATTTTAAATGTAGTAGCATAAATTGTATGCAGAGTGAATTGACCGACCCTATGGCCATTTTTCTAAATAGTATTTTCTGTTTAAAAAAATATGTTTTATAATAATTGTTGTTTGTGAATTCTAATATATATTAATTGTAATTATTTTATTTTTGAATATTGAATAATTAAACAATTATTTACTTTATTATTTGTTGACCAATTAAATTAATTTTGTTTTATTTTTTTATAAATAAAAACAACCATCATTAGTTTTTTTAATATTGAAAATATATTTTATTTTAAACGCGGTAGTATAGATCGTAGTATTATTTATAATGAATCGTTTTTTAACTCGAACTTGTTTTATTAATAATCTGGTAAACGATAACGTTTTAAGAAACATTACATTTATTATTATCAAAACCTAGCCTTCACTGTTGTTTTTAACGACACCCAAAACTCTCTTCATCTTCACCTCTCGATTCTTCTTCCAACAACTAAAACGAAACCTGAACCCAGATCAAACAGCTTCCAAACTTCATCAAAGCCTCAAACAATTGAGAATCACACGGAACCCTGATTAGCCTCAGAACCCACAACCCTTTGACTCAAACAGAACCACACGAAATCCTAATTATAGAAATCCAGTAGCTCAAGGAGAAAATACGATCAAATTGGGATTTCAGTAAGCAACTGAAAGTGACTTCCTTTAATTTTGTACTCAATTTTAGTCAATTAAGTGGTTGGTGTCAACCCTAAGATATCCAACCTCAATTTCTTCAAGAAAAACAATGGCTTTCAGCTTTGTTGTGGTTTGAACTTGATTAAAATCCATTTCTTTTTCGTATCTTAAAGTAGTTTAAGCAACCCAGTTATCTGCTTCATTCTGCTCTCTAAAGACATGTTTCAAATTCATGTCTAAAGAGAGCAGCTTCCGATAGTAGTTAACAATACCCTCAAGAAACCATGGAGACTTCCCTCTCATAAAAAAAGTATGTAATGACGAGCGAGTTTGTTTCCATATATAATTTAGTAATGCCCTTTTTGAAACAAATATCGAGACCATCCAGAATAGCTATAATCTCAGCTACAATAGGAAGCCCTTTTCCATATAGTCGGCCATACCTAAAAATAACCTTACCATTACCTTCTCTTAGAATTCGACCTCCGCTTGATTCTCCTGAGGTGTTACAAGCACCCATCAACATTTAGTTTAAACCTTCCAGTTTTAGGATTTTTCCAACTGAGAGCCATATGGACTAGAGGCTTCTTGAAGTGATTCAAACAACCAATTTGGGGACCAATAACAACATTATTTCCCCAGAATTTCCTTTTGAACATACTAGCTCTATCCATGTCAGTCAGAATATGAATAACCTTATTAATTTAGTCCATCGAACTGTACTCCTTGCTCTCATGCTTTCTCATATTTCTACTAAACCAGATTACCCACATTATAATAGAAGGTAGAATAGACCTGATATGCACATCTTTCTGGGAAGACCAGTACCATGACTTGATTAAATAAGCATGGGCCATGGTTTTAAAAATTTGAATCCTGAAAATGGCAGAAAAATATCTTCATATGTCCTAAGCTTTTTGGCAACTGACAAAAACGTGCTTAATATCTTTATAGTTATCATAGTGTTGACAACGAGATACTAACGAGATTTTCTTTCTTTGCATTAAATAATCCACATGAATTAGCTTCAAGAGAACCCTCCATAGAAGGAAAGAAAATTTACGTGGAATAGTGTTGTTCCAGGTTTTCTTATACAGGTCAGACTTATTCCTTTTAATGCGGATAATGTTCCACGTGACTTTAGAGTCAAATTTCCCATCAGAACTTAGAAGCCAATGAACATAGTCATCAACTTAACTGTTAAGAGAGATTTTGAGAATATTTTGAGTATTTGATGTACTCACAATATTCTCATTTCTAGTTAAGTCCCAACCACCATTAACCCACAACTCATTAACCTTGAGTCTAGCAATAGTTAATTTGTTATCCATTGTAGCAATATTGACAAATTTTTCAAAAGAGCACCATTTATCAATGAAAAATCCATATTACCTACATTTGTTTGCCATATAATGTACCTTTCAGCTTTGTCTTCGATTCCCTAAAGCCTAAGCCAAGTTTTAGAGAAATTTACAAGCTTATCAGCACCTAAAGGTGGGAGTTTAAGCAATATATATTCACCATAAGCTTTACCTAGAGAGAATCTTGTTTCTTGAATGAATACCACAACTTGTAACTGAACAAATCCTCTCAATCTTTAATCCTTCTAACTCCCAAACCACCTTCATCAAAGCCTTTACACAATTTGGTCCACTAAGACCAGTTGATGGAAGCTTTGTCTTCCTTATTGCTCCATAAGAACTTATTATAGATTGTTTCAATTCTTTTAGCAACCGTTTAAGGGATGATAGTATGCGGAATAATATAGATAGGATGAGCTGAGAGAATAGATTGGACTAGGATAAGTCTTCCCCCATAAGAAATGATTGTGCGATCCCATTCAGAAACTTTATTCCTTATTTTAATAATCAAATATTCATAGTTGATAACTCTGTTTTTGTTGTCAAGGATGGATCCCATGTACTTAACAGGCAGAGAAGTGATTTTAAACCCCAGAATAAGCTCCAACTGGTTGACCCTCTGAGGTAAAATTTTAATAAGAGTAATAATTTTGGATTTACTCTTATTCACTATATGACCAGACTATTCTTCATAGTGTTGTAAGATCTTAAGGATTTTGGAGACAGAAGCACAAGACCCATTGCAGAAAATAAGAAGATCATCTGCAAAACCCACTAAAGGTATGTTCATAAAACCTCTATTTTTGAATCTTTTGGTAGGATGCTCAGTAGATAATTACTTTAACCATCTTAGCAAATATTCTTCAGCCAAAATAAAAAGGCTGGATGACAGTGGGTCACCCTGCCTTAATCCTTTATTGGATTGAAAAAACCCCTTGCCTCACCATTTATAAGAACTGAGAAGTAACAATTATCAATGTACTTCTCAATAATCTTGAGGAAGACCTTACTAAAACCAAACCCTGCCATAACATTGAGAAGAAAGGTATGGTCAAGCCTGTCAAAAGCCTTGTCCATATCAACTTTAAGAACAATATTACCTCCTTTAGAATTGTTTTTGATATAAAAAATGAGCTCTTGAGCAACCATAATATTGTCATGAATAGACCTTCCATAAACAACGGCTCCATGCTCTTCAGAAATTAGAGTAGGTAGAATTCTTTGATAGCCTCTTATTAATTATTTTAGCAATGATTCTGTTAAGAAGAGTAGTGAGGCTTATATGCCTAAATATTTTCCATGTTTTTGGGGAAGAATCTTTAGGAATAAGACAAATCAAAGTGGAAAATAACCCTTTAGGTAGAGTACTATCTTTGAAGACCTCAAAAAGTGATTCACGAAGATCATTTTTAATTATAGGCCAGCATTCCTTATAGAAATTTACCATTGTAACCATCAGGGCCCGACGCAGCATTATGATTCAGCTCTTTAATAGTTTCGTAGACTGCATTCTCATTATAAATAGAAATTAACATAGCGTTGTCTTCCTCGGTAAACAAATTATGAATGAGATCATCCAGGGTATTAGAATTCCAAGGGTTAGGTTGATCATAGAGAAGATCCTTAAAATGATCCACAACAGACTTCCCAATTTCCTCAGGATTCTCCAACTAGTTAGAACCATCCTTTATCCTGACAATCCTGTTCTTTTTGAACCTTTTATTCACCTAGTTATGAAAGAAACCAGTGTTTCTTTACCCATTTTGACCCATTGAGAGTGAGTTTTTTTAGCCTAAAATTCATATTCTCTGTCCAGCAAGCATATGTGAGTTTATTTGGCTTCCTCAAGAAGATTTTTATCATCTATAGACTTTGAATTTTGGTAGTTAGTCTTCTTGCAATTGATTTCCTCCTCTATTTGTTTAACAGAGTCAAAAATATTTCCAAACACATTCCTATTCCAACCCTTTAATTCAGCTTTTAGTCTTTTCAGTTTTAAACAAAACCTCTAAATGGGACAACCCTGACAGTCAGCAGCCCAATTAGCTTCAACAACCTTATAGAATCCCCTGTGTAGAACACACATATTTAGAAATTTGAATGAGGATTTAAATTTCATAGAATTTGTATTGATTGAAACCACCATAGGAGAATGGTCAGAGCATGTCTAGGTTAGATAAGTCATATTAGTAGCTTTAAAGTAATTCATCCAATTGACATTGTATGGAACCATATCCAAACGCCTCCAGTTCCTCCCATTAGTCTAGGTATATTTATTAACTGAAAAACCTGCATCCTTCAAGCCACAACAAAAAATAAAATTATTGAATTCATCCACACTAGAGACACAGTTTGTTGAGCATTGCAATTGCTCATCAGGAGTGGCTATGGTGCTGAAGTCCCCTAATACTATCCATTCCACTGAACCGTCATCCAAATCCCTAAGATTGTCCTATATGAGCCTTCTCAGAACCTTAGTACATTTAGAATATGCCACTGTAACTCTGAAGTCCTTTTTCAAGTCTTTATAGTTGGAATTTAAATAAATAAACTCATCATCCTCAGCAATGATTTCCACTCTGAAAGTATATTTCCACAGAACCCAAGCTTTGTTGCTTGTGTTGTGACAATAACCTTGAAAGCCCAGTCTCTTAGAAATAGTCTCCAACTTTGAATTATTGATCATGGGCTCCTGAAGTGTTAAAAAATCAGGTTTCACCGATCTCCTTAAGGATTTGAGCCTTCTAAGAGTCTCTTTATTCCCAAAACCTCGAACATTCCAATTGATAATTGAAATGGTTATTTAGAAGGTTTAACATATTTAGCAACAATTTTGTGTTGTATTTGTTTCAAGTTAATCAAACTTTTTGAGTTTGATCAATTTTAGTTTCTTCATATTTCTTTGCTCTTTTTTCTTAATCTCTTTAGTGCTTTTTGCAGGTGAAGTTGGCAAGCTTTATGTGGTCTCTAAAGTTGTTGAAACTTCTTCATTGTTGGTGTCCAGAGAAGCTTCATTGGTATGGCTTGAAGTACCCATATCAATCAAATGTAGAGCCTCTATGATTTCATTCTTATCAATCCCCAAAGGTATCTGATTTGCAACCATTGATGTGTTCTGAATGTTAATATCCTTATGAGCTTCACTTCTTCAATATTTCCAATTTCAAGATCCATTGCACTTAACAGATCTTTATTAGCAGACATAACAACAGAATTTAATCTTTGACCAGAGTTACTCAAGGGCTCAATCTCTTTTTCTGTTGTAGTTGTTTCATTATTCAGAGACAGATCATGTAACTTTAGCTCTTTTTCAGTACTGTGTTTCTTTACTTTCTTGCAACCATCTTCAGAGTGGCCAAAATGATAACATTGATTATAGTAATTAGGGTAGTTGCTATACACAAGTTTTTGCCAAAATCCATCCTGACCAAAAGCAATCTAAATTTTCTTTAGCATAGGTTTTGACACATCAACCTCAGCCCAAATCCTGCAAAAATGATATCTAGCACGGTTTTTAGGTGAAACCCAGATATTTAAAGGTGTCACGAGACTTGTAGCTATTTGTTTTATAGTTTTTGCCTGGTACATAAACTCTGGAAGGTTAGGGAGATTGATGTACACAGGAGTTAATGGGTTTTCATAGTTGGGGTTAAAATAAGGACCCTATCTCAATAACCTCATTGTTTTGTTCCATATGACCCAAACATTCCTTCTTCAAAGCTTTTTTAAGTCTTCAACCAAAGAGAATTCAATAAATAAATGCCTGTAGTCAAAACTAGTAATACTGAATTCTCCATTGAATCTGAATCCATCAAAGAAGGATTTAAGCGTACTATAGTTAGGTTTGCTTGTAGCAAACTTGCACACCAACGTTTGTTTTGATACGAAATTTAGTTTTTCTTTGTCCCTTGCTTGAAAGAAAATCTCAGGAAATTTTTTATTGCTGCTTCGTTTTACCTCTTTATGATTTATCTTGGCTTGATTGTGTCTAAATAGATCTCCATAAGACTTATTTGTTGAATCAACGATTCTACTAGCCACAGGTTCAAAAGCAGGGTTATTCCTGATCTTGTGATGATCAGGTCGAGGTTTTTGCAAAGCTGGAAAGTTGAAATTTAGATCAGTTGATCTACAAACAGGAGAAAACCATTCTCCTTCATCCATCATCAAACAAAGCCATCAAGTAAAGCCAGATGTAAAAGAAGAAGGAAAATGAAGAATAGATTTCTTGAATTGTAACTCCCTTTCTTGGAAAAAAACATAACTAACTCCATTTCTCCACTATTTATAATGAAACCGACTGACTGTAGACATTTCCCTAAGTATATTGGAAATGTAATTTACTTAGTTATCATATTTAGTTTCAATTCGTCAGTATTTTTGAAAAAGTTATCTTTTGACTAGTATTATAATTTGACCACCCATTTGGAATTAAGGCTCGTGTACTCCAGCGATTCTTCTTCCTCTTCATTTTTGTGGAAATATTTCCAAGCTTAAGGCGGGAATGAATCAATTGCGCGGCCTAATTTAGAGTGTTTGAATTGTATCGATCTAATAGCTCGACATATAAAGCCCAATCTTTTAAGCCTTACTGTATTATCTGTTTCTTCAATATAAGATTTTTTTAGCTTAAAAGAAACGATTGGTCTTTCACGCAAACCAAAATAATAAAAGTGATTAAAATTTTGAAGATATATAGTATGATTTAAAATTATCAATAACAAAGTCAAACTGAACAGTAAATATAAATAATTATTTCTATTGATTATTTTGTCAACGCAATTTACGTCTGAATAGAACCCGCCCGTTAATTTCACCTAACTAATTTAATGTAAACATCAATCGTCAATGTCATCAAATGGCAGACAAAAAATATCACGTTGGTGCTAGATTTATTACAACTTGACATCGTTGACAAATTGATGTTCAACTCATAAGTTAAGACTTTAAATACACAACAAGCAGGTCATCTTCCACAAAGAAAATAAGACCTCTATAATCTATAAGCATGACTTTCAATATAGTTCTGCATGTTCTTGCTTGTTCCATAACGACCTTCCGAAACACAGCTTCATTCTTTGGCGTGTTTCCCTGGATCTTAAAGCGAATCTTTGATCCATGGGATGCACAAGGAAGGGATGTTCACCACAAGCCATTTCTACTTGCAGAGAAAATCGAGCTAGTCGAATTTAGGACAGGTAGAATTACCAATCCTCCTAAAAGGAAACTGATCCCCTACCCTGTTGCACATTGGACAAGCCTAATCGGAAGAGAAGATGAAATTCACCGTCTGACAAAAAAAATTTCTAAGACGAAGGAAGAATCGAGTCTGCCTGTGTTTGCATTGGTAGGAGCCGCAGGAATCGGGAAAACTGCTGTTGCTGATCAGGTTTACAAGCGTTTGAAGAAACACTTCGACTGTTATACGTGGGTTGTAGCTACTCAAAATTCTAACTTGGGAATCCTTCAAGATATTGTTAAGGGTTTTTTTAAAGGCTTGCGTTTCAATGTACCAAAAGATTTTGAAAAAATGGATGAGTTCCAACTAAAAAGTCTTATAAAAAGTTGTTTGCAAGGTAAGAAATATTTTTTGGTTATCGACGACATATGCGATCGTTGGGATGATATAAAAGACGCTTTTTCTTCCAACAGCCAAGGAAGAGTACTGGTGACATCCAGGTCTTCATCTGAATCCTTCAATTCTGAATTGGATGTTGTGACAATTGAAAGGCTGCCAGATGATGCAGCCAAGGAACTACTACGTCAACAACTACTACATGAACTTCCTTCTCGTCTTTTGGCTGATATAGAAAGTGTTGTTTCCAAGGAATGCGACGGTAATCCACTCAAGATAGCAACTATTGGCGGAATGCTCTCAATGACCGACAAAGGGGGCTCCGAATGGAATTCAATACGCACACAATTAGGAAACGTTGATTGCATGGAATTATGCTATGAATCTCTCTCTCTCTCTCTCAAAAAATGCTTTCTTCACGTGACCTCGTTCTCTCCTTACCATAAAATACCATGTAAGAAATTGCAGCGATTGTGGGTAGCTGAAGGTTTTGCAGAACCAGGTGATGAATTAATCAGTGTCGAAGAAGTTGCTAGGCTCCAGATGGAAGAGCTAATCAACCGGAACATGCTTCATGTCTTAAGATTTGGAAAAGATGGGAAGCCAAAATACTGCCAGCTCCTCCGACCATTGTGGGATCTTGCTATGGAAAAGTCTCCAACATTTGAAGTTTCCTCTTCTGAAAATGGTATTGTTTGAATACATTATATGTTACTGAAGGATAATAAACAGGGTTATTGGGTGTCATGAAAAAAATAAAATAAATAGTTTTACTCGTCTTTAAAAACAAAGCTTTACTCATCTTTTAAAACAATGAACTTGTTTCGCGGGTTTATTATATTTAGTGTCGCACTGCACGTTTTTTTGTATCTGACCTCGGATATTTATTTTTGATTCGTCTCGTGTCTTTTTCATGTTTAGTTATTACTCTCTCATAGGTTACCAGCAATTTTTTCTAAATTAAAAAAATATGATCTAATTTTGTTTTTTAAAAATAAAGTAAATAATAATTTTAGATTTTTTTTTTTTAAAAAATAATTTTTTTTAGTTCAAGAACTAGAATTGACTAGCATCGTCCAAAAAATAGTCGAGCTGGTTGAGTAAAACATGCTCGTAACTAAAAGTCATGAATTCGAGTCTCTCTACATACGCTTTCTTGGCTGTGTCTGTCACGTTGGTTTACCTTCTGACGTTAGTTTACCTACAACCCAACGCCAGTTATTGTATTAGACTGACAGTTCACCTTATTGTACTCTAAATAGCATCAATAAATTAAATACCAAATTACATTATAGTTTGGGTTTGTATAATAACATTTTTTTAGTTTAAATTATTATTCAAAATTTATATTATATTTTGATATTTTGAAAAAAATATTTAAAATTTCTTGGGTCTAAAATAGTAACCATTTTTATTCCAAACTCATAAAAGTTAACAAAACCGAGAAACGAAAATTATTAGTCTATAAAAAATAATCAACTTTTAGAGTTCCAAGTCGTTTCTTAATCTTATTTTCTAGATTAAAACTTTTATGTTTTATTACACTAGGGTTTTTTGGTAGGCTGGCCTCAATCTCAAAATAAATAATAATAATGATCGGAATACAAAAGTGGTATATATAAATTGTAATAATTTTACAAAATAATATTTTTAAAAATGATTAATTAGTCATTGAAAGATTATTTTTAGCCTTGAATTACTAGTAGTTTGTAATTTTTCAAATAATCGCATTGATTTTGATTTGGTTTTTATTGTTTGTGTTTATCTGCTTTCGCTGATGAAGAAAAGAACAAATTCATAATATATAAATTTTATTTGAGTATTATAATTTGCAAAAAAATTGTAAATGGATATTTTGGTTTTTGTTGATAGTATTAGGGTTATCAAGTCTATTAAAAATATCGGGTCTATTATATTATATTATTATTCATTTATAAATAGCGATTTGAATTTGATCTAATTTGATTTTTTTAAATTATAATAAAAACATCGACCACATTTTTTAATTTGTGTAGAGAAGAAAAGAGATAGTAAGAGAAAGACATCTATTACTCGCCCTCCCCTAATTTCTCTGGAGAATGAACGCCTAATTTCTCTGGAGAATGAAAGAAATATGAAGAGAAATGGGATGGATCTTTCTCCCACTCCCAATGTTAAAGCGTATATAAGAAAAACGAAGAAAAATATGATAGATCCCTCTCCCTCTCCCTCTCCCTCTCCCTCTCCCTCTCGCCCTACTCAAGACACGAAACGTTTTGTTTACCGGGTGGCTCGTTTACTTGTGTTCGACCAAACCATAGAGAAAAGTCTCTCCAACAAGTCAAACTCGGAATTGATGTACAAAAAGCTAGTAGTGTTAGATCTTCAAGATGTTCCTATTACTACATTGGACGGTTCGATAGGAAACTTCGTGTGTTTACAATACTTGGGATTAAGGGGAACAAAGCTTAAAGAGATACCGTCATCCATTAAGGAACTGCCGAAGCTACAAACTTTGGACATCCGTTACACTCCGATAACAAGTTACATTTGCAGATTAAAGGAGCTAGACAACTTAAGACATCTTCTCTTTGCGAATTCATTCAGCGAAAAGACGGTGAGCCTTGTCACATCTAGTAAAAACTTCAAAAACCTTCGGACACTATCTGGTGTGCTATTCACTTATCAACTAGGAATGGGACTAAGAACTTCAAATCAACTCGAAAAGCTATCAGTAGGTAAGGTAAAAAGCGAGAATTCTAACCTACTATCAGAATCAATTCAACAGATGAAATCTCTTCGATCTTTAACCATTAAGTGTGCACTTGGAGAGAAAATTCAGCTCAAACTATCTGACGAAAGTCCCAAAACCCTTCAAAAGCTAAAAATCGGCGGCCATGTAGAAAATTTAATTGATATTGTGCGTAAGTTAACATCACTCAGGGTATTCTATGTGTGGGATTGTTCCTTGAGCCATGACACGTTTAAGGAGCTCCAGCATCTGCCTAACCTTGCTCTTCTCTCGATTTGCAATGCTTCGATCGGCGAAAAGATTAACATTGGAGAAGAGGGTTTTCCAGAACTTAAATCGCTATCAATCATCCATTGTGCAGAAATTCGTGAATGGCTAGAAATAAAGAAGAAAGCAATGCCTAAACTTGAGAAGCTAACTATTGCTTGCTGTCCAGATCTAAGAAACCTACCAAACTATCTTCTGGATCTTGAGCACTTAAGGAAACTGAAGATCGCTGGCATGCCTAAAACGTTTGTCAAACAAGCTCAAGAATGTCGAAGTGATTTCTCGGTCATGATCAAATCCTAGTTTTAGTGAAAGAAAGACAAGAAACTTTTATGGGATCGTCGCTTCATAAATCAACCAAAGGCTTTATAATTTGTAAATAAATTTCATTTTTTTTCATAAAAAGTAGTGTATTAAAACTATCTTTACGTATAGAGTTGATGTAAATAGATTTAGATTATAATAAATAAATTAAAAAGAAAAGTACCATTAAATACCCGCTCAATAATTATATAGTAGTAGCTAAATTTTGGATAATGTTATTTAGTACTTCCATTTAAAATTTGGATAAAATTACTCCGACTATATATACAAATTTTTCACTTCAAACACATTTTTTCCCTTCTTATCACCCTAAACCAACCCAAACACGTCTAATTTTTCAGAAACCACCTGGAAAAGAAACTGTCCGACTTCCAAACTCTCTCTCCAACCCGAAACCCTTCGAGCCTGTCTCTCCAAATCAGTCGTTCGTCGAACCCTCACCGGAATTGTACCGGTCACCTTATTGTACTCTGTTAAGCGATTAACCACCTTTTGTTGGAGAAGTTGCTGTCAATTGCTCGTCGGCCGGTGAAACTACGGTGTTTTGCAGTAACCAGGTAAGCATTCTCGTATATATTTTTTTGTGTGTTTTTTATGACTTCGAACCACTTGTTTCTGTTATTTCATGATCGACGTTCTTTTTTTACCGGAATCAAGTCTTTAGTGATGACAGTTGGTCAGTTAGTTTCTGGGTTTATCGTCGTACCCACGGTAGAAGTTATGTTGCATGTAATATTAATACTTTCCTGAGAATTGTGATGTATGTTAGATGTGCATTAGGTAGTTGATTGTTGATTTTGGTATTGTTTCGATATTTCCCAGATCCTTGCAATGTGCATGTAAAAAATAGAACAGTTCGCAGCCTGTACGTGTGCGTTGTAGTACAGTTCGCATCTTCATCACGTAGGATGCAAACAATTCGCAGCTTCATCTCTGTTTATAGTTCATAGCAATTCACAGTTTGATTGAATGTGTATATCATACAGTTCGCAGCTTGTCATGCGAGTTGTGTGACACTCCAACTGATAAATAGACATTTCGCAGCTTGTCATGCGAGGTGTGTGACAGTCCAATTGATTTGTATTTGTGCAAGAAGTATGACAACAAAACCAAACTATTACAGGTCAGGATTGGTGAGCCTTCCCAAACTGTTGAAAGAGAACCGTATTACCCGTCCCCATATCGAAGCTGCAAGAAACACACTCTTCTACACACTTTTGAAAACAGCTTTCGACATCCGTAATGTGGCAGAGTTGCCGAAGAAGAAATTCTATTCGATCATTCACTATGTTGTCGACATGTTCTCCGTCGATGAAGACACCTTCCTTATTGGCTCAAATTTTGTGAAGCTAACAGGAGACGATGTGAAGGTCATATTCGGGATGAAGCATGACACAGACGAAATACCGTTAACAAAATCCGGAGCATTTCTCAACAAATACGTAAACGGCGAGGAGGACGAATCGAGGATGATGAAGAAATACTCCATGGGTAAAACGTCCAGGAAGATAGGACCGACAAATACTAAAACAATAACGAACGTCTTTTTAAGGGTACATGTAAAATAGACTTCATCTTATAAAGCAAGATGATGTACTTTACTAACATAGCATGTTGTCGTGGGTTTTACAGACAGGTATAGAAAGATCCATAAGCGAAGGGGGGGGGGGGGGGGGGGAGCATGAGTTGGAAGATGTTGCACGGCTGTTGATACTGTTTTTCTACGCAACCCTATTCTACTCCGTATCTGGAGATATCCTGGGTTGGAGTATGCTTTATTTTGTTGAAGACCTCGGCAAAATAAACAATTACGACTGGTCTGGATCAATAGTGTTCAAGCTTCTCCAGTCTATAAGGAGTTGCTTAGCTATCGAAAAACCCGATAGAGTCGCCGGCTGCGTCACCCTTCTAATTATGATGTAGCCCAGAAAGTCCAAACAAAAGCCTTTTTAATTTTATTTTATTTTATGAAAATATCTTATGTATTTAAATCAAATCTAATTATATTAAGATTTTATTTTATTTTATTTTATTTTCTTTCCTTGTATTATAATGTTGGGTTTTGAGAAGCCCTTATATAAAGCCTCATATGCTTTAAGTTATTTCAAGTTTTGGAAATAATATATTTTTTTATCTCTGAAAATATTCGTCTTTGTTGTAGCCCAAGAAGTCCAAACACAAACTTGTTTGATTTTCTTTTATTTTATTCAAATATCTTATATTGTTTAAATCAAATCTAATTATATTAATATTTTATTTTATTTTATTTTATTTTAATACATTTATATTATTTGCGTGTATTCTATTTAGGGTTTTGAGAAGCTATTATATAAAGCCTCACATGCCTTAAGTTATTTTAAGTTTTTGGAATAATACATTTTTATCTCTGAAAATTTCAATCTTTGTTACCCTTAGATTAGGGTTTCATCATGTTACTCATGAATTAGAGTTTCATCTATCGTTGCTTCTTCTTCTAAGTTCGTCGCGTCATTAGTTTGATATCAGAGCCTCAGTTTCTGCTATGGGGAAGCATGTTTCTAAAGCCTGACTATTCTGATTCAAGGTTTAAAGAAGAGAACAACACACATGGTCATGAATATCGGGAAGATTGTTTGAGTATGAAGGGGCATACCAACCGTTTTAATGACAATCGTATTGACCGGTTACCGAAGAGGTTACAAATCGTCGAATCAAGGTAAACAATTCTTATCGAGATGTTGTCTCATGCTATGAAAAAAAATTCAAAACCGTCTTTTTTCATCAACTGGACATGGGGATGTTGTCTTCAGGCTATGAAAAGGTTTTCGAAATTATTTTTTTCATCAACCGGATGGCTTCAATGTGACTTCGAATAAGGAACACTCGAGAAGAATTTATCTTATTCCAATAAGGTCAACAATTATAATTCTCAATGTAACGATTGAATAAAATAAAATAAAATAAATAATTTGGGTTCTTGATGGTGATGGTGCTGTGAAATCGAGAACGAATTCTTGTCAACCAGAAGATGGTAATGTAGCTCAGAAATTTTTAACAAAAGCCTTTTTAATTTGATTTTATTTTATTCAAGTATCTTATATATTTAAATCAAATCTAATTATATTAAGATTTTTTTTTTTTAAATATTTATTTTATTTCCTTGTATTATAATTTAGGATTTTGAGAAGTTCTTATATAAAGCCTCATATGCCTTCAGTTATTTTAAGTTTTTGGAATAATATATTTTTTATCTCTGAAAATTTCAGTCTTTGTTACCCTTAGATTAGTGTTTCATCATGTTACCCTTGATTTAGGGTTTCATCTATCGTTGCTTATTCTTCTATATCCGCCGCGCCATCAAATTCTAAGATTGATTTATTCAGTATAAATATTAGTTATGTACAGAGCATATTGATTATAATATTTTCCCCGATGCAGCACTTTATCATGGAGCACTCAACAATCGGGCTAGAGCTAGCAAAGCCGACCTTGATCCCAAGGTTTTTCAAATGGTTGGGATTAGAGTGCCAAACATCTACTGTGTTGCTGCTTGTTAGAATACCTAATCTGGAAGATGATCAGGTATGATCTATATAGGTATTGAATTGGGGTTACAAACAATTCGCAGCCCATCATGAGTTTTGTTTATTATTCTATTAAACTAAGGTATCAAAAAATTCGTAGCTTATAATTTGCAACAATGTCCAGGGAAACCTGAGAGATGTAAGAAACCTAATAGATGATAGAGTTGTAAAAAATTTGCATGGTATCATGCGAGTTGTTTGCAAATTCAAGCTGATAGAATTACAAACAACTATCAGGATATCATGCGAACTGTTTGCAAAAAACAGCCTCTCTGTCTATATCTTGATATTTCCCAAACAAACCGCGTGCATATATTTACTTTCATGTTCCTCTGTTGATAGGTTTTGGAAGGTTCACTATGTCTTACTCATGCTGAAAACGAAGCTTTCGGAGGAGCAGTAGATAGTAGAGATGCAGATGCTGAATCTCTTTCACCAGAAGAAAGACCAAAGAAAAGGAAGAAAAGCACATCCCCAAAACCAAGGAAATGAGCATCACAGAAACAGAAAGAATCGAATTAGGTGATATCACTCAGACCCTAACCACAAAGACTCCCCCAGCCAATGATTCCACCAAAGCCGATCGGCACATCCCGGCAGGAGCCCGAGGACGAGGGCACCACTAGTATGAGTGACATAATCGGTAATTTTATCCTCAAACGCAGAGCGGCTACTCCAAAGAAGTCTGCAACTGTAGGGGAATCAAAGCATTTGAAGACATACATCGATAAAAACAAGTACGAGAGGAAGATAGAAAAATAGGAAAAAGAAGTAAGTATGAAATTGAGCCTTACATAATCGCTTTAATCAGCACGTAATATGTTATAAAACGTCTGCTATTAATTTTTCAGCTGAAAGAATTAAAATTGAAGATAGCGGAGCTTGAAGCACAACAACTCCACAATGCTCTCTCACAACCAATTTTCCAGATTGGAAGCCTTACAATTGAGAAGGTACCTGGACTACCAGCATTTCCATCTGAAGCGGTGTCTACTGAATTTCAGACATCCATGCAAGCTTAAATTCAGGATAAGGACCCGAATCAGGACGGGAAAATGCAGGATGTTGAAAAGCATGATGGAGTACTGCCGGAAGAGAGGGATGATGATGGGAACCATTCACCCGTACCGGTACCATCTGGTAAGATACAGGAAGATTTGTTGGTATCCACAGAGACGGACACCACGGAGAGACAGACAGAAAAGTCTCCTCCTACACAGGAGGCAGCCACAGTTCTGAGTCATTCAACAGAGAAAGAAAGACACGAGTCTCTTCCGAATGACCAACAACTCGTACTTCACATAGCAGAGGAGGTAGGCTGCGAACAAAATAGAGCTAAGGAGGTAGGAGCTCGTAAGAAAGAAGTGGCAGCATAAAAATCTGGACGTACAGACCCAAATAGCAGTGAGGATGTAAGTGGATCAAAGTGCATTAAGATTCAAATATCTTATTTATTGTTGTGATGAAATTGTTTCTATAATAATGTTTATTGTTGTATATATATTCAAACAACATCAGTGTATTTATTTAAAACAGTCAGGGGGGTTTTATCGTTGTATACATATTCAAACAATTCGCATCATAGGATAACTTTCAAACAAATCTCAGGACTATTGTGTAGTCCTGCCCAAATAATTCTCAAGATATCCTGAGACTTGTTCTATATTCTATTGATTTGGTTATTTCACAGATCGCAGCTTACCATGCGATTTGTTTGATATTATGATCCCAAACAAATCTCAGGTTAGCATGCGATTTGTTTGCAACTCAGACAGTATGCTTTACCCCTGCACTTTTTTATTTTGAAATTTGTATGAAACATCATGGCGACAGACAACAACAGCAGCAACAAGAACAAAAACAACAGAAACAAGAACAACAACAACAACAACACCCACAAGAACAACAACAACAACACATAGCCTTGGCAAAAAGAGAAATCCTAACACAAAACATAGCTCAAGAAGAGTCAAAATGTGTCAATCCCTGTGAGAAGCTAGAACTACTTAGCCAGGGAGGAGCATCGTTAGAAGACCGAAACCGAGACAAAGATGTACCTCAAAGACCAACAGTGGCCTACGCAAAGTCAGAATTGCTAAGTTAAGGTGAAATTTTAGTACCAGTACCGAATCAATCGCAAGCTTCAGAGTCGAACGATAACACAGTAGGTAGGTTTACCTGATGCCTCTATTGATGGTATTTACACTCAAGTTTAATAGACATTTTTAAATGAAATTGATAATGTATATTACGATGGCGTAATACAACGGTCTTTGGAGAATATGTCGGAGGATGACATTAATGATTTTTTCCTATCTGATCCACACATTATGTCGAACCAGTCAACGGCAGTGGTTATCTCTGACCGTGTGTTAAGGGCTATTTTAAATGATATTGCAGCATATCATGAGACTTGTGTGGATGTATTTTACAATTTACAAAAGAATATCTAGATAGCCTGCGAATTGTTCAACATTCCATTTTAGTGGAAACTCGAACAATTCCTATGATATCCTCATAGTTATTCTATATTATATTCAACTAGAACCCAAAAAATTCGCATGTTATCATGCAACTTGCTTGGGGAAGTTAATATTATAATGCCTGACGCACTCTTTTAATTTTTGTTATTTTATAAGCTCAAGTCAATTAAAGAGATAGAGAAGCCTACTTTTAATCTACTGACACCAACACAACATCCAGCGGCAGAGGCAGAGGAAGAGGAACATATAATTATAACAGAAGGTCAACCGTCAAAAGTAAAATTCACCTAGTGGCCAAAGAAAACATAGACAACTGACCGTATCGATGTCGCATAATACACAAAATACATATAATTAAAGCCTATGAGTGTGACACCATTGATCCAATAGTAGGGAATTTACCATCGTCCAAATTTGCCTACAAAATTATTGTGCAAACGAGTGATGTGTTGGCGCTACCTTTAGAACTGGAGCTGGATGTAAAGGTATCGAATTGTGAACCAACTCTCTTTTTAATGTTTCAAACATGTCTCGTATATTTAACGTAAATAAACAACTCGTTTCATAGGTTGTGGACGCTTGGATTTGAAAGATTCTCGTAGAAGTAAATTGTAGAGTTCCATGCAAAGGTGTTCCAGGAGTGTATTATAACTGCGTAATGATTTTGGGCATGACTACGGTAAGTTTAGCTACGGTAAATTTCAAAGTTTCTCGCATGTTCTCGTTATAATGTACTCTTGCTTGAATGCAACATAATATGGAATTAGGGTGGGAAGTAAAAAATTTAGTCGACACAGTTTTTAGCAACGCGCCTAAAAACCCCAACATCATCATTATTCCAATATGCACCGAGATGAAGGACGAGATAAACCATTGGACGTTTCTCGTCATTGATATAGACGGTAGGTCAGCAAAAAACTACAACCCACTGTGGCCTAAACTCAAAGAAACGGACCACACAATAAACACACCTAACCAGCTGGTAAAATTCCTAATTGCTACAATTACTTTTAAACACATTTTAAAAACAATGATCAGGATATCATACGAACTGTGACCAAGTCAGTTGTATTTAAATGAAAATAATTCCCATGTTGTCCTGAGAATTGTTGGCAACTATAAGTCCATATATTTGTTTGAAAATGTAATGCGTTTGAGTTTCAGTCAATTTGCAGCATATCCTGATAGAATTCGCAATATAGGCTACGAATTGTTAGACATCTACAGGTTGGACTAGTTTGCCAAACAATTCGCAATATACGCTGCGAATTGTTTGACATCTACAGTATAAGTATTTGTGCTGATTTCTGACACGAATTATTATAACCAGATTAAGTATTTACTGGATATAAGATACCTACCTACTATAAGGACAGGGTGGAAGGTGAGAAATTACAGAAAAATTCCACAACAAAAACCTGGCACCCTTGATTATGGTATTTTCGTCTGTAAATACGTTAGAGATATTATCCAACATGGATGTGTGCAGGACACTTACGATGAAGATATGGTTCCTGACTTCAGAGCAAAAAATGTTTTATTATTTCCAAAATGATGATGACACCAACTCGTACTTGAAGTAATATACTTTTTCTGTATAACATTATGATTTTTTTGTGTACATATATTCCTTGTAATTTTTGGTGTATATAGAGTTTTTTTTGTTTCAGAAATGTGCAATTCCCTGGTATATATAGAAAGATATGATTCTTATCAAACAATTAGCATGCTAACCTGATATATAAAGATTAGTTGGTATTCAAACAATTCCTATCATTCCCTGATATATATAATAAGACATTATTATCATTAAAAAATTCGCATACTAACGTGATATATGCTTAAAAAACGACCACATCAACAACTACATGCTCCGAAATTACCACTAAAAAGTTTGCATCTTATCTTGACATAAAATAAACAATTCAAAATCTATCGTTGAAGAATACAAACAGGCTATGATGTCTGTCTTGGTAAACGTTAAATGCATTGAGCACGCAAAAAGAAATCTAATCACCATAGCCCATTAATTGTTGATGGGAATGGAGGTTATGTAATGATTAATATAGCCACACCACCTCATAAGCTCAGACTCCCTCTATACCTATAAATAACACTAGTTCCATGACAAACTCTATATTTTTTAAAAACACACCTCTAGTTCTCTTCAAATTCCAAACATCATGTCATTTTCCACCACCACCTCTGGTTCACTAGGTTCTCTAAGTGACTCCTGGTCATCCATAACCACCAACTAGAGCTCAGACTTAATAACTCCTGCAGCACCACCTAACAGCCCAGTCTTTGTCATGGATTTTGACATTGAGGACTACTTTTTTGCTGACTTTGAACTAGTGGAAGTGGTTCCACTGGTTGCTGCTGAACCTCAGCCAGTAGAGGTTCCACCTCAGACCGTAGAGGTTCCAAACAAGAAACAGAAGAGGGAGGACGGTGATGGTTCATCAAGGACAAAAGTTTTAAGCATAATGGACGTAGATAACGAGGAGGAAGAGGTAAATGGAAAGGCTGATGATCAGCATGAAGAGGAGAAAGATGGAGAAGAATCATCTAGTGATGACCGATAGAGTCTGTTTTTTTTTGTTTTTTGGAATGCAACTAACAAACACTAAAAGGTTGTAGTGATTGTTTGAAACTTTGTTAGTGCATGAAGCCTGTAATCCTTTTTTTGGAATCCATTTTTGTATAAACTTTTAATCATATGTGAATATGTTATACTATGTGTGAACGTGAAAGAATGCCCACAATTCGCACCCTATTACTACTTGCAAACAACTCTAATTTTAACCTAAGATGTTGTTTATCAATACTACTACTATACAAACAATTCGCATGTGGACCTGAGCATTGTAATACTTTGTAGTTCCATTCAATTCGCAACGTATCATGATATTTGTAAGCAACTAAAAGTCATGTTATTTGTATGAAAATACAATTCGCAGCATATCATGCGATTTTTAAGCAACCAAAAGTCCTGATATTTGTTTGAGAAACACTTCGCAACATATTATAAGATTCGTAAACAACTAAAAAGTCCTGATATTTGTTTGAAAAAACAATTCGCAACATATCATGTGATTCATAATACTTTGTTTGAAAATGCAATACTTTGGAGTTGAACATAATTCGCATCATAACTGTGATTCGTAAGTAGCTAAAATTCCTGATATTTGTTTCGAATTGCATTACGTTGGAGTTCCATACAATTTGCACCATATATACTGATAGTTGCTTGAAACACTTTTGGATTTGTTTGCCAAACAATTCTCAGTAGGCTGAGATGCAAACAATCCGCATTCTGGTGGAATTTCACACAACTCGCATGAAAACCTGAGAGATGTTTGAAATATGATATCAAGATATTGCACACAATTCGCAATAGTGAATGCGAATTACATGCAACTCAAACAGTTAGCATTTCTTTACTGTAATAAAAACAAATGTGTAAATGAAAAAACAACTATAAAAATGTTTAGTTTGTTGTCCACAACAATAACAGTATTACAAATCAATGTGGCCAACGAGAATTGTCCACAACACAAATTATGTTTAAACTGGAACATCACAAGTCCTCTGGTTATGACCTGATTTCGAACAACGATCACACCTCAACTGCTTGGTTGAGGTTCCTCCTCTAGATGGGATTCGTTTTTTCTTAGGCCTTCTGGAGCGTCTTTTAACGTTCGGAGGCAGAATTTCAACAAAAGAAGGATCGTTAGCGCTGGACCCTTCCCCGAAATCCGTTATAGCTGGTATGTTGAAAGAGTAACTTTCCCTGTAATTCTTAACCGTAAAGAAGGACTCTATTACAGTATAGGGATCTTGGTCGGTATATTGTATTGCCGCTAAAGCGTGAGGACATTGAAAACATTATTGTTTCCATGATCAGCAACAACATTTAAAATCCAACAAATTAACAAGATCCACAGGATTTGAAAAGATTTCGAACATGGCGGCAGACGACTTACGTACTACCCAAGTTCGGCACATGTCAACATTCTGCTTTAGCTTCTTCTTATACTCAGGGACCAAATTAGTACTCCCGCTTAATCCCTATTCGTATCTTCATGAAACTTGAGTCATAAGAAAGACTCTAATCCAGTCAATAAACTCAGCAATTGGTAGACCGCAATATTTTTTTGATCTGATTATTAAAAGATTCTGCCGCAGTAGAAGTCATAGAGCCGTATCGTTTCCCTTTAACGTAAGTGTGCGCATACTTTTCAGGGGGTAAATTAGCAAGAAAATCGCTCATTCTGTCACCACCTTGACATAGAAAATCTATTAGTATATCTTTAAAAATCTCTCGACTGGGAGCATAAGCAAGACGATAGAAGAAATTCAACACCCTTTTTTTATAGTCTCTGTTAGTATATTCCAATTTTGCTTTCAAATTCTGCATGAGATGGAAATGACAGTTTGCATGATAATAGTTTGGATACAAGACAAAAACAGCATTAACGATGCCAGAATGACGGTCTGAAATAAATTTGATTTGGCGCTCCAACAAATGTGGATTCAAACACCCAAAAAACCACATCCAATTTTCACAATATTCAATGCTAACTATACCACGAGCAACAGGGAATAGTCCTGGAAAAAAGGCACCTCAAATGAAAAATACAATAACACTCAAACATGTAATAAATGTAAACAATTCGCATACTTTCTAGAGAGTTGTTCTCAAATATAGTCTGCGAATTGAGTACAACCATAGGTTGCGAATTGTTCACAGTTTTATGGCTACACTCGTCAATTCGCATCCTCCCTTGCGAATTGTCTGCAAATCAAGTTACTGCTCAATTCGCATCCTCGCATGTGATTTGTTCTCAAATATCAAGATTTCATGAGAGTTGCGTGCTACTATAGGATGTGAATTGTTGACAAAATTTCAAACAAAACATCATAATCATTCAGATTAAATAATTAAATTAAACTAACTGTTGTTGTCGTCCTTTGCTATGGCAGTAAGCAAGGTACCCTTATACTTGTCATATAAGTGGGTTCTATCGACAAACAACATTGAACAACATGAATACAAATCCTGAAGGGACGAACCAAATGCTACAAAACAACGTTTGAAGCGGTTTCCAGCTAAGAACTCAAACTGGCAGTCTGAAGTAATATCGCAGCTCTTCAATTGCTTGAAGTACCCGCTTAGTAAACTAAAAGAACCTGAACTATCTTTGAAAACTCCCCTCATTGCCTTCTTTAAAGCATTCCATGACAAACAGTAAGAGATGTCATGGCCGTAATTTTGTTTGAAAGTTGATTGTATGGTTTTGGTTGTCAACGAATGGCAGGTCCGGAGAGAATCCTGAATTTTCTCCGCAATCAAATCTGATGTCAAATTCCTATGTCGCTTATGCTTATAGGAGAAAACAGGACTACAAGTATGGTGCGGAACATACTTCTTGATCCCAATCAATCTGGTGCTGGAATCAATAGATGCATAAAGCCTCCATTTGCATCCGCTTGTGAACTTATTTTCATAATAAGCAGTGATCTTCGTTGTTGTGTTGTGCAGGTATTTGAAAGCAAAACCATGCTCTAAAGCAAACTTGCACAAAGATAACTTGAGACCTGCACCTTCTTCAAAAGCTTGACTCACTCTTGTAATAGCATCAGTCCAACCAGCAGTAGCAAGTTATTTTTTTCTCTGATCAGAATTAACTAAACCGTTACTACTATCCCCGCTAACTAGTTGATTAAGAGATGGTTGTCCCAAACTTATGCTACAATCTTTAAGCTTTACACCACAATCCTTACCACCAAAGATCTTATCACCATAACTTTTTTCACCAGAACAGTTATCACCAGAACCCTTACCACCAGAACACTTATCACCAGAATCTTTACCGAAGACGTGTTGTTCTATAAGAAAACTAACCCGTTTAAACGCTCCAAATCAAGATATAACACTAACCCAAGAAAATCCTTCTGGTTATTAAAGAAACAATTATTGTGATCCCTGCAGAAGTAGGTAATTAGGTAGTCACCTATGACAAGCTCCTCCCATGTGTTCTCCACATAGTCTTGGATACTTTAAAATCTTTCAAACTCTGTGAAAGGCATAATTGCAATTTGGTGACCATGTTTAAAAATACAAACTCGTGATTTAGACATACCTTATCATGCACCGAACAAGCTATTAGTTATTAATCCCAAAAAACAGTGCAAGTTATTAATTACTGCATTGAGAAACTCACATCTTATCATGCGATTTGTGTATAACTATAAGCTGCAAACTGTGTATAATTTTAGTCTACTGACCAATTTGCATCCTCTCCTCGGAGTTGTTTGCAAATCAAATAATACACTCACACTAACCAAAAATGTAAAACAATTCGCAATTGTACCTAAGATTTGTTCTCAACTATTTAATTTCATGAGATTTGTCTGAAAGATGATAAGGTATGATATATATATAACAATTTGCAGTATATCCTAAGAGTTGTTTGCAAATCAAGTAGACACTCACACTAACAAAAAATGTAAAACAATTCGCAATTGTACTTGAGATTTGTTCTCAACTATTTAATTTCCTGAGATTTGTCTGAAAGATTATCAGGTATGATATATATATATATATATATATATATATATATATATATATAATCGCAGCATATGATGTGATTCGTAAAGCAATTAAAAGTCATGATATTTGTTTGAAAATGCAATACTTTGGAGTTCCACATAATTCACAGCATATCATGTGATTCGTAAGCAACTTCAAATCCTTATATTTGTTCGAAAATGCAATAATTTGAAGTTCCACACAATTTGCAACACATCATGTGATTCATAAGAAACTAAAAGTCATGGTATTTGTTTGAAAATGCATTACGTTGGAGTTCCATACAATTCGCAGCACATACTGATAGTTGTTTGAAACACTTTTGGATTTGTTTCATGCAATTCGCATGAAACCATGCGAATTGGTAACACAATTAGCATCTTCCTCATTGGATATATCACACAATTCGCATCTTCTACATTAGAAAATCATAAAACAATTCACATCTTATGTCGGGAATGCCTGAAAAACTAAAACTCATAGTCTACACATGTTTCACGTTCGAAATCAAAATCTAATACACAAAAATTGAGTATATAACTTCATAAACAAGGATTAAGGACAAATATTAACAAAATAAGCACAGATCACTGGAACAAAAATAAAAAAACTGGGAAAAGCTCGAAATCAGACTATGGCGTCTAAAACAGTAGAATAACACCTATTCTAACTCAGAAATCCAACAAATAACTTCGAAATCGGTAGTTAATTACGATTACCTGAAAGCAACACAATTACTCAAAAACAACAGATTCCAACAATGACGATCAGTTCCTGTACATAAAAAACAGTGGTTAGATAGGTTCTACACCACAACTTACAGAAATAAACAGACCTTTGAACGCTCCGATCACCGGAATTGTGCTTTCAGTCATGCTTCATGGTGGTTCGTAGGGTTAGGTGGTTAGAGCGGCTAACAAATTCAAATCTTTAAAAGTTAGAAAAGTAGAAAGAAAACAGAAAATATTGCTTATATAATGGGTTAAGTTAGGATATTAAAATAACGTTAGATATTAAAGTGACAATTGAATAGTTGAGTTAGGTAATAAATGATAATTGATCAAATCTTGGATAGTAGACGACAATTGAATAGTTGAGTGGCTATTATAAGTGCAATTTTTCTAAATTAAATCTAATTAGTATGTTAATGTAGTTTGGATCGATTCATAATTTAAAATACTTGCGAAAACTTATGAATGATGCCAAGACTACTTGGCCTAAAAATATTATTTATGATTTTTTTTAGTTTAATATATTAGTTATCTGATACTAAAAGGGTTAGGATGTCCGTTGGATACAGAAACAGTATATGGATCATGCCTATCGGCATCTATTTTCCCTCCATCGAATAAAACTTCCATCCAAATCTATATTTATTAAATATTAAGTTTTCAGGAATGCTAGAAGTTTATTGTTGTAATTATTTCACATAAAAGTCTAAAAACCCATTTGTTTATGTTTTAATTTTTTTTTGTAAAACTCTTAAAAAATTATTAATTTTTGTAGATGATATTTTTGTAATCATTTATAATTAACTGTTATTTAGATTATTGGATTTTTAAGTTGTATGCACAAAATTATTGTACGTATATTAACCTTGAGTTTCTTGAAAGTCCTATTTGAGACATTTATGTTGCAAGATATTCTACGGAAGCAAATCTATGTGAGATATTTGGATCTTATGGAGTAGGAATTCAGATTTGGCAAGATTGTTTTTAATACAGATTGAGTTAATTGTAAAAGACATATGTTAAGAGCAAGTTGAACCATAATAGTGTGGAAAACAATAAGTATAGAGATTTCTTCGAAGCCAAATGAAAGGACATTTAACCTTGATTTTGACATATTTTGTACGCTAATTTATTATCTATTTACGCTCATTTAATTTTAAATTTAATATATTCAGTCAATTATAAATTTTGAACAAATATGAGCTAAAACTAAGTATAAACTAAATCCGACGATTAGAAAACAAAATGGAGGATTAAGTTATTTCTTTTAGTAACTCTGCATAGCTTGTTTGTGACTCTATATAACTTCACATGTGATTTTTAGTGAGTTGTATATATGTTTATGATTCTGTTTCAGAACTAGGTCATATTTTTTATTTGGATCTTAAGATTTTGGTATTCAAATCGAAGATTTAGACAAGCTCAACAAGTGTCAAAAGCGTAACACAGTCATGAAGTTCGGATCCTAAATTTGATTATTTAGAAGCTTAGTTTTTTTTTGTTTTTATATTTTATTATTATTTTAAATATTTTAAAATATTTATGTAATTTCTATATTTTGGGATTAAGGTTTGGATATCTTCTATTTAAAGCATCCTATACCCTAAGTTTTGGATTAGTTTTTGTGTAATTGAGATATTTTTTTTCTTCTGAACTTGCAAGTTTTGTCTACCATAGGGTCAGGATTCTATTTGTTTTGTTTTCAATTGATATTATTGCCTATATCATCTTGATATCTGAACATCAAATTCCTGCCACGTGGTAATCATGTCGTCACGAAGAAACTGATGGAAGAATACCGCGTCAATCATTGAGATTTACAATCGAGAACATCTGGATCGTGTAGGCTCGATGGGGCATGCCAACACTAGACAATTCGAAACGATTGGAGAGTAGCTGAGTAAGTTGGGAGATCAGTTAAAACAAATTGAAGAAGTGATACAGAGGATGAGCACCGGATTCTTTGCTTCATGGTCTAACAACCTATCATCGAGTTCTGAAAGAGACTATGATGTAAGCCAGACTCCTTTTCATCTGAGGAGAGAGGAGGGCAGAGACCGTGTTCCTCCACAAAATCACCGCGTACATGCCTTCAAATAATTTCTAGATCGTGATTTTTATCAGAACACAAGCAACTAGTCGAAATCGGGGTTCAAACTTAAGATTCCAGAATTCAATGGGGATCTTCAACGAGAAGAGTTTCTATATTTGATCGCGTCGTTGGAAGAAGTTCGAATTCAACGACATTTTGGATGACAAGAGAGTCAAGTTAGTCACAAGCAAGTTTCACGGTCGGGCTGCATTATGGTGGCAGCAGATGCAACATACTCGTTTGAGACAAGGTAAATAAAATATACCAACTTGGGTTAAGTTTGTGAAATATCTTAGGGTTGCATTTTAACCCTTTAATTTCAAGGCGAAAATCCCTCTCCGTAAATCCGAACTTAGCCCTAATTATAAATGGGTGAACCCGATGAAGAATGATATATTTGACAAACAATGGTATGATGATGATTATTAACGGTCAAGATCGGTGTACTAGAAGAAAGAACAACATAGAAGAATTTTTCCTTATTCCGATAAGGTAGATAATAATAATTCCTTTGTTCCAGTTTCTAATGTAAAAAAAAGGTAAATGTTACGTTGCTGATTTTTATAAATCTGGTTCTAAGAAGAAAACTTTAGGGTTCAAAATTGAAGTGAATCATTTGATTACGAATAAAGATGTGTTGTTTGGTAAGATAAAGGGAAAAAGTTGTGTTTTAAGAATAAAAAAGTGATTTTCAATAAGAAACCTGGAGGAGTTTTAGATAATGTCGAACTTATTGGTGCAATGGATATCGAAAAGCTTAGTATGGAAATTCATGATAAAGAAAATGTTGTTGCAGAGACTTTGATGAATAAAAATTGAGACTATTGTCTTTGAGTCTCTTTTACGCTCTAACCTAGGATTAGGGTTTATATCTGCTGTTTTTCGTTTTTTTTTCTTGATTTTTTGCAGTTGTCGATTGTATTTCGACCATCCCCTCTATCATATTGGTATCAGAGCTGAAATAATCTTTGATTGTTTAAAGATTTTAGTGTTTTCTAACGAAAACGAGAAAGAGAAAGTGGAAGATAAAAATGGAAAAGTTAGAAAAAAAACTACTGATTGTGGATCTTGCAATATGAAAAAGAATGTGAAAGGTTTGTAAACTATTTGAGTCAAAATTTGTTTGAGAGTTGATGAAGAAGTTTCACGTTTGGCAGGTTATTGTGGGATTACAAAACATGAAGTAGTTCATAATTCACATAGACACACCAAATATTAGAGCAATTGACAAATCAGAAAGTGTTATTTCAACTTCTCACTATGATGAAAATGTTTTACTTGTTCTTGATGGTGCGACTCAACATAATTAACCAGGTTTTTTTTGTGGGAATAGTTTATATTACGATTTTATTTACAAAGTGTTGATCTTGCTAATGATGAGAATTCGAGAGCGAATTCTTCTCATGTCGAGGAGAATGATGTCATTCTAGAAACATGTCTTGTTTTTCACTCGGATATCAGAACTTTACGATATTGGTAATCAAATCGAAGGTCTCGACAAGCCCTACAAATGTAAAAAAAAACATGATATAATCACAAAGTTCATACTCTAAATTTGATTATTTAGAAGCCCAAAATCCAGTTTTCATATATTTTATTATTATTTTTATTATTTTTAGAAATTTATGTCATTTCTATATTTTGGGAGTAGAGTTTTAGATATTTGCTATTTAAAGCATTCTATACACTTAATTTTGGACCAATTTTTGTTCAAGTGAGATATTTTTGTGTGAACTTGTGAATTATGTCCACCCTAAAGTTAAGTTTCCATCAGCTTTGTTTTCAATTAATATTCTGCCTATACCATTTTACTTTTTATATGTTACTATTCTTCTTTATATGATTCTATGTTGCATAGATTAGATAGAGATAGAGAGATAATATACTCGTCTAGATTATGACTATAACAATATTATAGATTAACTGAAACTTAAATATACATGATCTGACCGAAAATGTACTAATTAAAGTTGTGAAATTTTAAAACATTCCACCATATAAAAAATACAGTTCATTGATGTTCGAAAACAAGTAATAATAAATCTAAAATAATAGAATTTTTAAAAACTTTTAAAAATAATTAGACTAAATTTAAAGCTATAAAAAATATATAACCATGATACAAACATGAAATACAGAATAATATAATAACAATAACTCATATATTTTAAGATTATTTATTCTAATAGAAAATAATAATTTGCACCTTAAATTTTATATAGATTACCTGATTCCGATGTAGACGCTCGACAAACAAAAATATGTTCGACTAACAGATATAAGTTTCAATAATACGAAGAAACAATTTTTAATATTTTACAAATTAAAATTAATCTCTACGATAGCGTTTAAAATATTTATCATTATTTGATGGTATTTATGCACTTACCAATCATCTCATTTAACTTATATTGTTGTTTTATTTTGGTTAATATCATTACTATTTTGTTGGACGACTAATGTAATCATTTATAAATCTTTTCTTATGTTTTGCGTTGAATGCTTTAATTATTTCAAAAGTTCAATGAACAAACGAAACTCTAACCGACCTCTATTTCCGACGTGTGAACATCGAAAGAATATTTCGAAGTGAGCGAAAAGAAAAACCACTCTAATGACATGAAATTGACTTTATAAACAGCCAATAATAAGATTCGCTGTAAGATAATGTTCAAATACAAGTCATTTTCAATCAGTGATTTTGTAAATTTCTTGTCATGATCAAATCGTAGTTTTAGTGAGCAAAATACAGAAATCGTTGCTTCATTATTAAACCATGGGTTTTTATGATTTGTAAATAAATTTCATTTTTAAATAAAAAATCTGCGTATTAAAACTACATTTATATAAAATTGTTTGTCAAACAAGCTCAGGAACGTGGAAGTAATTTTTTGGTCCGGATCAAATCCTAGTTATTTTGGTGTAAAATTTTTAAAATTAAATAAAATTGTTCATACAAATTATTTAGGACATATCCCGAGGAGATACATACGATTGGAAAAGTCGAAAAATCTACTAAAATGCAAACATGAAAGTCGTAATAAGGGCTAAAGAGCAAATAGACATAGTACAAGATACTAAAATGTCATCGAGAGGGGCTAGACAATAATCTGACTCGAGATTCCATGACAACACGGTAGGGAAATCCACGCTCCTAACCATCAAAATCTGAACCTGCAAAAAAAAATAAGATAGATTAAGAGAATTTATTTAAACTATTGCGTAGGTCAGCAGATATTGGTGCCATGGAATTTATACCGAAGATCCGATACAATTCTCTGAGACACCATGGAGGCATTGGCCGGAGCAGAACCAAAAATTCTTGAATTCTCTCCTTCCAGACGTGATAAATTACCGCGCCACAGTAGGTTCGCCAAATATGGTGATCTTGAGAGTTAGACCAATTTGCTGATTCAAATATCGAAGATTGCCAGCACGAGGCATTAAAATAAAATTTTTGTTTAACACTAACATGGGTCCAAATACTTTCAGTGAAGCTATAATCATAGAGAATATGAGAGATAGATTCAGAGTCAGAGTTACATAAGGCGCAATCAGGTGGGGTGTTGAGACCTTAGGTGAGAAGCTTAACTCTGGTAGCTAGCTTGTCGAGGATAGCGAGCCATAATATAAAGGAGTGTCTGGGAATACCGAATTTATTCCATACTAACCCGGCCTACCCCACATCAGGAGCAGGCGTACGAATGCCGTTATACGTGTTTTTAATAGTGAATGTGGTGCATCTAGCTTTCGCTTTCCAGAAAAGAACATCATTTGAGGAGATATTGGGCGAAGGAAGCGTGAGGATAAGGTTTTGGATCCCCGTGAGATTAGGTCGACTTCGAGCTCTCGCTAATCTGATGTTAACAGGCCAATTCCATTCACCGTCGAGGATGATATCCGAAACCTTGAGTTTTTGTCCAATACGGGAATCAATGATGGTATGTGAGCCGTAATACATTGCAAGAGAAGTAGAAAGGAGCCAATGGTCATACCAAAAAGAAGTAATCTGACCATTTCCAATTGCCACCCTGTACAAATTACAAGCCAAAGGGCGAAGACGAAGAATTTTCCTCCAAATCCAAGAGGGAGATGAGCCAATAAAGATGGCTCAAAAATTGTTATTTTTAATTTTTTCAGATTTAATCCAATCACACTAGTTGGAAAGGTTTTTATTACTGACAATTGACCAAAGATGTTTGAGGACAGCCTCCTCATTCTAGATTTTTAAGTCTAGAATCTCAAGGCCGCCCTCATTCAAGGGAGCAGTAACATTGGACCAGGCCACTTTAGCCCCATGAATTTTCATAGCAGGGCTAGACCAAAGGAAATGACAAAGAAGTTGGGACAATTCTTTGAGGATTCAAGAAGGGAGGATAAAAATGGAAGACCAGTAACTTGACCGGCAAAAAGAACAGATTTAATGAGCTGGAATCTACCAGCATATGAAAGATGCTTGAAAGTCCAAGAATCAATTCTAGTGGTAATTTTGTGAAGAAGGGGTCGGCAGTCAGAGTGAGAAAGACGACCAGTAAGAAGGGGGACTCCCAAGTATTTAAGTGGGAGAGAGCCTTCAATCAAGACCAAAATGGAAAGAAGCTCAATGCGAAGAGAAGGGTTGATTCTAGATAGAAAAATAATGTTTTTAGAGGGGCTGACTTTAAGACCCGAAAGGGAGAAGAACTCTTCAAGACCATACGTAATGAGAAGAAGAGATCTGACGTGACCGTGGCAAAAAAATCATAAGATCGTCTACGAAACATAGATTCGTGATTTTAAGCTTGTGACATTTCCAGTGAAACTGGAAATTCTTGTCAGAACTTTTCTCTTTCAGAATGCTGGAAAGAACTTGCATAACAAGGACAAAGAGGGAAGGGGATAGCGGGTCTCCTTGGCGGACGCTTTTCCTACCAAAAACGTTACCATGGGGGTCGACATTGATGATAACATAGTAAGAAGTTGAAGAGATGCAGTTAATGATCCAGGTAATCATCTTCTCAGGAAAATTCATAGCAACAAGGATATCAAGGATGAGGTGCCAACAGACATTATCGAAGGCTTTCATCAGATCGATTTTAAGAGCAACCCTTTTACCGTTGTTATTAGAATGATAGCCCCTCAGGAGCTCTTGAGATATGAGAATATTATCAGAAATATTTCTGCCCGCAACAAAAGCCGATTGAGAGTTATCAATCGGGTAAGGGAAATAATCTTTGATTCGGTTGGCTAAGATTTTAGAGATGATCTTATAGACAATATTGCATAGAGCAATATGACGAAAATCAGCAGCCACCGAAGCACAATCATTTTTAAGGATGAGGGCGATGGAAGTGTCTTTCCAAGAGGAATCCAGAGAACCCGAATGAAAGAAATCCAGGACCCCATTGCAAATATCATTACCCACAATATTCCAAGACGTCTTGAAAAAACTGGAATCAAATTTATCGGGACCCGAAGCTTTATTGCTATCAATGTTAAAGAAGGTAGACTTGATCTCATGGCGAGTGACCTCGCGAATCAAAGAAATCTTATCAGACTATGTAGCATTCGTTGTAAGCAAAGATGAGACTTTCTTAAGACACGGGTAACCAGGAGGGTGTCTACTGCTAAGTAATTCCTTTAAATAATTAACAAAGACCGAAAAGACACTAGCCGAATTGGAGACAGGGACACCATGGTCATTCTTGATAGACATAATTTTATTGCGGAAAAGACAGGTTTTAATACTATTGTGAAAGAATTTGGAATTCTGGTCACCAAGCTTAATCCAGTTTTCTCTAGATTTTTTCTTGAGGAAGGATTTTCAGCACGACTGAGAAAAATGATGGAGAAGGAAGCCTCGATCTTGTTAGCAACACAATCAGGATTTAGGGGGTCTTGGGCTAGGCGATATTGGGCAAGAAAAATGTTATTCTGAGCTATAGACACTCTGGAACTAATATCACTATACTCCTTACGATTCAGACAAACAAGCTCATGTTGGAGACATATGAGTTTTTGGGAAACAAGGTTCATCCCAGAAGCATTAGTGGGGAGATTCTAGTTGTTGGCGATAATGTTTTTACAAAGAGGGTGAGATTGCCACATGTTAAAATATTTGAAGGGCTTTTTACGCTTTTGAATGAGGTTTCCAAGGTTAAGAGTGACCGTGGTATGGTGAGAAGTACGAAGAAACCCAAAATGGGCAAAAGACATAGGGAAGAGATCATCTCAATTGGGGTTAACAAGGACACGATCAATTTTGGATAGGACGAGATGAGAAGGCTACTTTTTAATCCAGTTAAACGGGAAGCCATTGGAGCGAAGGTTACTAAGCTCACAATAATAACATCCGTCATTGAAGCCATCAATAGTAGATGACCAATTATCAGAAGAACGCAAACGTTCTTCAGGATTACGGATAGCGTTAAAACCCCCGAGAGAGACCTGTAAGATATCTGTATCAAAGGAAGAAATGGTTTTAAGGTCGTTCCAAAGAGGAACACGATCAAAGGCATCATTAAAAGCATAGATGGCAGTGAAGCGAAAAGTAAAGGGGAGATTATGACATTTGGTCATACAATGAATAAAGTGTGAGGATTGAGATAACATAGAGACAGTGATAACACTAGGGTTCCAAATAATCCAAATTCTACCAAGGAGATGAGACAAATGATTAGTTAGAACATACCAAAAGGGGGACATGGTTCTAAGAATATAGTCCACATTAACATGTTGAACTTTAGTCTCAACTAAGATAAGTAAGAAAATGCTATTACTAATTATGAAGTCAGTAACATCTTTTTGTCTAATATGGTCTTAGACCTCTAACATTCCAAGAAGCAATTTTCATGAGGAAAACTTACAGTGAGTCAGAAGATGGTCCTGTCGGAGGACAAATCCTTAATACCTGAGTTATTATCTCCAACTGAACGATGCCTCTTAAGAGTCGAGTCTACTTCCTCACCAATCTCAGTCTTTTTCACCTTTGCAATTGAAGTCGCGAGGTGTCTAGAAATCGAGAACAGATCCATCTCAAAAATATCGGACTCCTCCAAAATCATAAGCAGTATACTCGAGGCGGGAAACCAAATAAAATACTAATTAAATTAAACTCAATTAAAATCCTAAATATATTAAAATCATTAAAAAAATACTTAATAAATTAAGTTATTTTAAATTAATAAAATAAATTAAAGTTATTTAAAATTCTAAAAGAATTTAACCTACTTATTAGTAGGCCCACGTACTTAAGTACGTTTAAAAGAAGAGAATGAAGGATAGGTCCAAAGAAATTAGGGTTAAGACCACCCACTCCTTCAACGGACAGTCACGCCGCCTTTACATAAACGGCCTTCTCTTTTGCCGTCAAAACACCAAGCTCTTCTAGTCCGATGATGAACGTTTCGCGGTCAAAACCTCGAATTCTTCCTAGCTGATAACGTTTTTCGAGAAGTCCGTACTTCCCAAGGACAACAGAATAGGATGGAAACCACCGGAACCCAAGTTATCCATAGGCGAGTTGATGTAGCGAAGACTGCAGACAGACTGGTTTCTCGCTCGGGTATTCAAACTAGGCGAAATTGGTATTCAAATCGAACGTCTCGACGAGCCCAACAACTGTCAAAAGCGTGACTTTGTCACGAAATTCGGACTTCAAATTCTACTGTTTAGGGTCCGAAAATCATATTTTACTATTTCTGATATTTTATTTTATTTTATTTTAAAATTAATATTTTAATTAGTGAATCAAATCTGATTGCATTCAGATTATATTTGATTTTTATTTTTAATATCTTTATTGTATTTTTAGAATATATTATTAGGGTTTTGGATGTCTCATATATAAAGCATCTTATACCCTATTTTACCGTGAGACTTTGATTAATTGAATTTTGATAATTATTATTCTGAGTCTCCTTATTCCTCTAACCTAGGGTTAGGATTTTATCGTTGTTTGTTTCTTCTATTTCCGCTTCGCTACCATATTGGTATCAGAGCCCAACAATTCCTGCTACGCAGATACAGGAATCATGTTCCGGGTACCTCTTGATTTTAATGCTAGAATAGAGAACGACATCTTCCAGTCTACCTGCACAATTGGAGGAAGAATTTACAAATTTGTAATTGATTCAGATATCTATGGGAATCTGATTTCAGAGGAGGCTGTTCAGAAACTAGCGTTGAAGACTGAAGCTCTTCCATACCCGTACATACTGTCAGGACTGATAGAGTACACCGAGGTAACAGTTTCTAAACGGTGTCAAATTGCATTTTCTGTTGGTAATTACAAAGATACAGCATGGTGTGACGTAGTTCATATGGACGTGTGCCATCTAGTTTTAGGACGTCCATGGCAATTTAAGAGAAATTCTACTTATGATAGTAGAACAAATCGATACAGTTTTGTGAAAGATGGTATTAAGTTTATATTAGTGCCATCTAGAGTAATGTCTCCAAAACCACCACCAGTTAAGGAGTTTCATGCTCAAATTGCACCAGCTGCCGATCTTAGTTGTGATGCTAAAACTGTGTCTGACTCCGTGTTTGACAAGCCAGTCTATGATACACATATTTTTGAAGATGTATCTGGGTCGGTATTTGACAAAACAGTCTACGATGAGTATGATGATGATTGCGATGATGAAGATCTAATTGATATTAAGGAGAAACTTGTAGATCGTGATATTGTCTCAGGCTTCAATACACCAGACTACATCGCTTCAGACCTTCTATTGAAGAAGCACTGCACACCAGACTACATCGCTTCAGACCTTCTATTGAAGAAGCACTGCAAACTAGCAGATTTTATTGTGGAGATGAATCTTCCAGGTATTTTATGTTATCCTAAAATCAAACCTTTGATTCGGTTTTCAGTGGATACATGTTGTCGTATTGGAAAAATGGATGATGATATTTTTGTGTTTGAGATTATGAGTAAATTGATAAAAGAAAAGATCAATAGTGTTTTAATGGATAAAAGATTAGGTTTTGTAATAGAACCTGGAGGAGTTTTGTGTGATTGTTCGAAAAATAAAAGAAATAGTAACAAGTTAAAACTAGAAGATTGCAGTGTTTTGAATCTGCTGGCAGAAATATACTCTGAAGAACTTGAGAAGTCATCTAATATTCAACAAAGAGGAATTGTTAATTTCTGCAAGGGTCTTGGTGTGATACAACAAGTACAGTCTGGAACTGGAAAAATTACAACTTTTTACAAGCGCAAGGGTGTTGTGCTTAGTAAATGGGTTTATAAAACAGACATAGAACAAGTGGGTGAAGTATATCTTGTTACTGCTGATCACAGTAATGTCGAGGACATGGTAAAGATGGACAAAGCTGAGAAACCACTTCTTGAAAAGAGTTGCAGCATTCTGATTCTCACCTATCACACCCTTATGCTGGTATCAATTGAAATTGGCGGTGAATGCGCTAATATTTTTTCAGTTCTTTCAATGTTACGTTTCGAATTCGAGGTCGAATTCTTCCCAACCGGGGAAGGATGATGTAGCGAAGACTGCAGACAGACTGGTTTCTCGCTCGGGTATTCAAACTAGGCGAAATTGGTACTCAAATCGAACGTCTCGACGAGCCCAACAACTGTCAAAAGCGTGACTTTGTCACGAAATTCGAACTTCAAATTCTACTGTTTAGGGTCCGAAAATCATATTTTACTATTTCTGATATTTTATTTTATTTTATTTTAAAATTAATATTTTAATTAGTGAATCAAATGCATTCAGATTATATTTGATTTTTATTTTTAATATCTTTATTGTATTTTTAGAATATATTATTAGGGTTTTGGATGTCTCATATATAAAGCATCTTATACCCTATTTTACCGTGAGACTTTGATTAATTGAATTTTGATAATTATTATTCTGAGTCTCCTTATTCCTCTAACCTAGGGTTAGGATTTTATCGTTGTTTGTTTCTTCTATTTCCGCTTCGCTACCATATTGGTATCAGAGCCCAACAATTCCTGCTACGCAGATACATGAATCATGTTCCGGGTACCTCTTGATTTTAATGCTAGAATAGAGAACGACATCTTCCAGTCTACCTGCACAATTGGAGGAAGAATTTGCAAATTTGTAATTGATTCAGATATCTATGGGAATCTGATTTCAGAGGAGGCTGTTCAGAAACTGGCGTTGAAGACTGAAGCTCTTCCATACCCGTACGTACTGTCAGGACTGATAGAGTACACCGAGGTAACAGTTTCTAAACGGTGTCAAATTGCATTTTCTGTTGGTAATTACAAAGATACAGCATGGTGTGACGTAGTTCCTATGGACGTGTGCCATCTAGTTTTACGACGTCCATGGCAATTTAAGAGAAATTCTACTTATGATAGTAGAACAAATCGATACAGTTTTGTGAAAGATGGTATTAAGTTTATATTAGTGCCATCTAGAGTAATGTCTCCAAAACCACCACCAGTTAAGGAGTTTCATGCTCAAATTGCACCAGCTGCCGATCTTAGTTGTGATGCTAAAACTGTGTCTGACTCCGTGTTTGACAAGCCAGTCTATGATACACATATTTTTGAAGATGTATCTGGGTCGGTATTTGACAAAACAGTCTACGATGAGTATGATGATGATTGCGATGATGAAGATCTAATTGATATTAAGGAGAAACTTGTAGATCGTGATATTGTCTCAGGCTTCAATACACCAGACTACATCGCTTCAGACCTTCTATTGAAGAAGCACTGCACACCAGACTACATCGCTTCAGACCTTCTATTGAAGAAGCACTGCAAACTAGCAGATTTTATTGTGGAGATGAATCTTCCAGGTATTTTATGTTATCCTAAAATCAAACCTTTGATTCGGTTTTCAGTGGATACATGTTGTCGTATTGGAAAAATGGATGATGATATTTTTGTGTTTGAGATTATGAGTAAATTGATAAAAGAAAAGATCAATAGTGTTTTAATGGATAAAAGATTAGGTTTTGTAATAGAACCTGGAGGAGTTTTGTGTGATTGTTCGAAAAATAAAAGAAATAGTAACAAGTTAAAACTAGAAGATTGCAGTGTTTTGAATCTGCTGGCAGAAATATACTCTGAAGAACTTGAGAAGTCATCTAATATTCAACAAAGAGGAATTGTTAATTTCTGCAAGGGTCTTGGTGTGATACAACAAGTACAGTCTGGAACTGGAAAAATTACAACTTTTTACAAGCGCAAGGGTGTTGTGCTTAGTAAATGGGTTTATAAAACAGACATAGAACAAGTGGGTGAAGTATATCTTGTTACTGCTGATCACAGTAATGTCGAGGACATGGTAAAGATGGACAAAGCTGAGAAACCACTTCTTGAAAAGAGTTGCAGCATTCTGATTCTCACCTATCACACCCTTATGCTGGTATCAATTGAAATTGGCGGTGAATGCGCTAATATTTTTTCAGTTCTTTCAATGTTACGTTTCGAATTCGAGGTCGAATTCTTCCCAACCGGGGAAGGATGATGTAGCGAAGACTGCAGACAGACTGGTTTCTCGCTCGGGTATTCAAACTAGGCGAAATTGGTACTCAAATCGAACGTCTCGACGAGCCCAACAACTGTCAAAAGCGTGACTTTGTCACGAAATTCGAACTTCAAATTCTACTGTTTAGGGTCCGAAAATCATATTTTACTATTTCTGATATTTTATTTTATTTTATTTTAAAATTAATATTTTAATTAGTGAATCAAATGCATTCAGATTATATTTGATTTTTATTTTTAATATCTTTATTGTATTTTTAGAATATATTATTAGGGTTTTGGATGTCTCATATATAAAGCATCTTATACCCTATTTTACCGTGAGACTTTGATTAATTGAATTTTGATAATTATTATTCTGAGTCTCCTTATTCCTCTAACCTAGGGTTAGGATTTTATCGTTGTTTGTTTCTTCTATTTCCGCTTCGCTACCATATTGGTATCAGAGCCCAACAATTCCTGCTACGCAGATACATGAATCATGTTCCGGGTACCTCTTGATTTTAATGCTAGAATAGAGAACGACATCTTCCAGTCTACCTGCACAATTGGAGGAAGAATTTGCAAATTTGTAATTGATTCAGATATCTATGGGAATCTGATTTCAGAGGAGGCTGTTCAGAAACTGCCGTTGAAGACTGAAGCTCTTCCATACCCGTACGTACTGTCAGGACTGATAGAGTACACCGAGGTAACAGTTTCTAAACGGTGTCAAATTGCATTTTCTGTTGGTAATTACAAAGATACAGCATGGTGTGACGTAGTTCCTATGGACGTGTGCCATCTAGTTTTACGACGTCCATGGCAATTTAAGAGAAATTCTACTTATGATAGTAGAACAAATCGATACAGTTTTGTGAAAGATGGTATTAAGTTTATATTAGTGCCATCTAGAGTAATGTCTCCAAAACCACCACCAGTTAAGGAGTTTCATGCTCAAATTGCACCAGCTGCCGATCTTAGTTGTGATGCTAAAACTGTGTCTGACTCCGTGTTTGACAAGCCAGTCTATGATACACATATTTTTGAAGATGTATCTGGGTCGGTATTTGACAAAACAGTCTACGATGAGTATGATGATGATTGCGATGATGAAGATCTAATTGATATTAAGGAGAAATTTGTAGATCGTGATATTGTCTCAGGCTTCAATACACCAGACTACATCGCTTCAGACCTTCTATTGAAGAAGCACTGCACACCAGACTACATCGCTTCAGACCTTCTATTGAAGAAGCACTGCAAACTAGCAGATTTTATTGTGGAGATGAACCTTCCAGGTATTTTATGTTATCCTAAAATCAAACCTTTGATTCGGTTTTCAGTGGATACATGTTGTCGTATTGGAAAAATGGATGATGATATTTTTGTGTTTGAGATTATGAGTAAATTGATAAAAGAAAATATCAATAGTGTTTTAATGGATAAAAGATTAGGTTTTGTAATAGAACCTGGAGGAGTTTTGTGTGATTGTTCGAAAAATAAAAGAAATAGTAACAAGTTAAAACTAGAATATTGCAGTGTTTTGAATCTGCTGGCAGAAATATACTCTGAAGAACTTGAGAAGTCATCTAATATTCAACAAAGAGGAATTGTTAATTTCTGCAAGGGTCTTGGTGTGATACAACAAGTACAGTCTGGAACTGGAAAAATTACAACTTTTTACACGCGCAAGGGTGTTGTGCTTAGTAAATGGGTTTATAAAACAGACATAGAACAAGTGGGTGAAGTATATCTTGTTACTGCTGATCACAGTAATGTCGAGGACATGGTAAAGATAGACAAAGCTGAGAAACCACTTCTTGAAAAGAGTTGCAGCATTCTGATTCTCACCTATCACACCCTTATGCTGGTATCAATTGAAATTGGCGGTGAATGCGCTAATATTTTTTCAGTTCTTTCAATGTTACGTTTCGAATTCGAGGTCGAATTCTTCCCAACCGGGGAAGGATGATGTGCTTAGTAAATGGGTTTATAAAACAGACATAGAACAAGTGGGTGAAGTATATCTTGTTACTGCTGATCACAGTAATGTCGAGGACATGGTAAAGATAGACAAAGCTGAGAAACCACTTCTTGAAAAGAGTTGCAGCATTCTGATTCTCACCTATCACACCCTTATGCTGGTATCAATTGAAATTGGCGGTGAATGCGCTAATATTTTTTCAGTTCTTTCAATGTTACGTTTCGAATTCGAGGTCGAATTCTTCCCAACCGGGGAAGGATGATGTAGCGAAGACTGCAGACAGACTGGTTTCTCGCTCGGGTATTCAAACTAGGCGAAATTGGTACTCAAATCGAACGTCTCGACGAGCCCAACAACTGTCAAAAGCGTGACTTTGTCACGAAATTCGGACTTCAAATTCTACTGTTTAGGGTCCGAAAATCATATTTTACTATTTCTGATATTTTATTTTATTTTATTTTAAAATTAATATTTTAATTAGTGAATCAAATCTGATTGCATTCAGATTATATTTGATTTTTATTTTTAATATCTTTATTATATTTTTAGAATATATTATTAGGGTTTTAGATGTCTCATATATAAAGCATCTTATACCCTATTTTACCGTGAGACTTTGATTAATTGAATTTTGATAATTATTATTCTGAGTCTCCTTATTCCTCTAACCTAGGGTTACGATTTTATCGTTGTTTGTTTCTTCTATTTCTGCTTCGCTACCACGAGTGATCTTTTTTCGTCTCGGTACCCTGCTCTTCCAAGGAAGCAGACCCCTCCTACTGCATTTAGATTCCGATTTACCAGAACACGTCACGAGGTAGAGTTCACATCCAAAACCATATTGCACTGTACTGCTCAACCAGACCTTAAGGATGATACGATCTATGGGTGCACTGTGCACATACGTCCTCCGAGAAGGATGCCATAACTAAACCGAAAAATCCGAATGGGAAAGAACAAACAAGCCTGTGATGATCCACCGATGCGGAAATCTAGCCGGTAATGGAGTGTCGAACAAGACCGAGCTGCTGAAAACCGTCGAAGAGTAACCAAAGCGGCATACATCCGTCGAGAAAAACAGGGTTGAAAAGGAATTCGACTGAGTTCGTTCCCTGGTGAGGGATAAAAAGACGAGAGATAGACATATCCATAGTACTTTCGGCGAGAAAAGTAAGACGAACAAAAAGACAAAGAAAACTAAACGGGCAAGCCAAACTGCGTTGCCGGAAACACCAAACTTAAGGGAACAAGCTTAGACTTACTAGGCTTGAGGAAAGAAAGAGAAAGGAGACCTGGTTTTCGGACCAAGTGACATGAAAACCCATCGACAAACTATCAAATCCTAATTGTGGTGAGCGAAAGACAAAAAAAACTTCTTATGGAATCGTCGCTTCATAAATCAACCACCGATTTTTATGATGTGTAAATAAATTTCATTTTGTTAATCAGAAATCGTGTATTGAAACTATCTTTTTTTTTTTTTTTCGGAGGGAACCCGCAGCCGCTACTCAGAGTGCAATGAGTGCGCACAGGGTAAACCCTCAGTCTGACGCGATAGCCTGCAAACCAACGCCAGAAGGTAAACCACACAAGGTGACAGGCTCAGCCGAGAAAGCGTATGTAGAGGGACTCGAACTCGTGACCTTTTGGTCATAAGAATGCCATACTCAACCAACTCGGCTACCCCCTTGGGGGCTGTATTGAAACTATCTTTACACATAAAGAATTGATGTAAATATATTATAATTGAAATATTTCAATCCATTCTCGTTACATAATATTATAATATTATAACTTTTGTAGTTATGGATCCAATATATTAAATCTAATTATTATGCTAATTTAGTTTGGATCAATGTATAATTTAAGATACTGGGAAAGACATACTAATGATGTAGTATTACTTGGCGTAAAAGTATTATTTATGAAATTTTTTAATCTTAACATATTAGTTATTTGATTTTGAAAAGGGTTAGGGTCTCTGTAGGATACGGAAATATTATGTTTAATTATGATAGAGTATATGGTTCATGCTTATGGACATTCTATTTTCCTCTATCAAATAAAACTTCCATCGAGACCTATATATCTACATTTATTAGATATTAACATAATTATTAGATTACTTTTTTCCAACTAGTTCGAATAAAAGTCTAAAAGGGACATTTGCAATGTTTCTTTAAAACTTTTAAAAAACTATTAGTTTTCGTAACTCGTATTTTTTAATCGACTTATAATCAACTGTTACCTACATAACTGGGTTTTAAATTATATGTACAAAATTATTATCTAAAAATATTTACGTAACTTTGAGTTTCGTGAAAGATTTATCTAAAATATTTATACGTTTTTATAGAAACAACTGGACGTGAGATGTTTCGATAAGAAATCTTATGGAATAAGAATTCAAATTTGGCAAGATTGCTCTTAATATATATTGAGTTAATTGTAAAATACCTATATTAAGAGTAAGTTTCCATGTAATAGTATGGAAACAGTAAGTATAGAGATTTTTTTAAAACAAAATGATAATGTTCTCTATTAGTTAATATTTCAAGATGGATTTAAATTTTTGGAAAGTGTAGAAAGTTTGGTATATTTTCAACATTACCACGTAGATGTATGCTTATATATATTCTTTTCAAAATATGGTATACCATTCATACAAAGAATCGTAAATAAATACTTAAGTAATTTCGATAAGAACCAATGTATAGCGCGATGGGTATTCCGGATTTTAGACAAAGTAAAGGATTGTATTTTGACATCAAAAATAAATATATAATTCCTAATATCATCAATATGTTAGAGATATAAGGTCCAATCCCATTAGCTCTTTATTTTATCTATAAATATGAGCATATGCTTTATGTAATTTTTAAACTTTTGAAATAATAAAACCTTAGTCACTTTTCTATTTCTTCTTTGTCTACTACTTTTGTTAACATGGTATCAAAGCTTGTTCAATCCCTAGAGTAATCTGATCGGGGAAGCGTATAGATCCCCCGTGTTTCGTGGATCGATTTTTTTTCTTCGCCATGTAATATGTTTCAATTTGTTGTTTGTAAATTTTGGACAATGTTTTGTTAATTTGGATTGCATATTTGTATTGGATTGAGTATTGGTATTGAAACTATCTAGATATTTTGAATCTGCTTTTGTTAATTTGTATTGTGTTTTGGTATGGGATTTGTTTGGAAATTTTAGGATCAACTATTGTTAATTGGATTGAGTATTAGTATTGCATATGTTTGGAAAATTTGGATTTGTTTGGAAAATTTGGATTTGTTTGGAAATTTGGATTGTGGATTGGAATTGGACTGCGTATTGAGATTTGATATGTGTGGAAGTTTTGGATCTACTTTTGTTTGACTTCAAATCTGTTACTTTTTTCCGATTGGGATTCTGTTTTTTGGAGAGAATGACAGAGAAGAACGACTTTATTCAGTCGATTGGTACTTAACTCAATAAGAAAAACTACTCTTACTTGAGCTATGTCATAAAAAATTATCTTTGTGACAAAGACATGTGAAGATATGTTTCAGGTATAAAGATTCTACCATCTAATACACCTAGTAGTGAAAACTATGCTACATTTCGTGACACATGGGAGACTGATAATACGAAGATCATCACTGGATCAATAATTATGCAACTCAGTCAATTGGTACTCATTTTTGCCAAATATGACATTACCAAAAGGGTTTGGGGTCATTTATAAACATTATATACACAGTTTAATTTCACTAGGCAGTACCAATTAGAATTTGACATCTGCTCTTTACATGAAAATGACTTGCTATTTAGGATTTTTATTTTGCTATGTCCGATCTATGAGATCAATTGGCTCTTACAAGTTCTGCAGAACTAAAAGCCTTCTATTTTTCAAAGAGAAGAGCATAGATTGGTATAGTTTTTTATGGCCCGATGCTCTGATGTTGAAAGATTATGAGGAACTATTCTTCACTGATCCCTTCCTCCCACAGTAGATTCAGTCGTTCAGGGACTCATTGCTGAAGAAACATAACTAAAAAATCATACTGAAAAGGGTCAAAAACCAATGTTCGTAATGGGTTTGTTGTTCCAAACCAACGATCTTCTGCTTCAAACCAGTCTAGATTAACACCTAGTGGAGCAAAGGTTGCATTTGATGAGTGTACATTTAGTAAAATTAAAAATCATTGGAAATCACAATGCCCACTACTGAGAGGAAATCAATAGCCATCCCGATTAGCAGCAACCATCTCAGCATCGACCCTCTTAGCAACGTTCTTTTCAGCAACACACACGTCCTATTCAGCAATTTTGTCCTCAATTTCTTCCTGCACAGTTTATTATTGGTGCTACATCATTAATAGATATTGATATCACCACACCAGCCTATGCAATGGACCCCCAGATCCGGAATATTTTAAATAGATTCTTCTTTCTACTCCTGATGTCATATCTATGTCAATGTCTCACACAGATTTCTCTTCGTCTTCTACTTTAGATATTCCTTCTTCTTTGTGGATTTTAGATTTGGCGTGTCTCGACATATGCCCCGACATGTCATATTTTTATTTTTATTTGTCTCTTGTTTCACCAATATCAGTCTTGTCTGTTAGTGATACATCAATATCAGTAAAGGGTATTAGGTCTACTTATACTCATCATATATCATTTTCTGATGTTTATTATGTTCCAAAACTTGTCTTGAATCTGATTTCAGTTAGTCAGTTATGTAAATATGGTAATTAGGTCTTCTTTTCTGATTTCTTCTGTGTTATCTAAGATCAACGTACTCAGAAAGTGATTGGGATATTGATGCATCCTAGAAGCCCAAACAAAAACCTTTTAAATTTTATTTAATTTTATTTAAATATCTTATATTATTCAAATCAATCTAATTGTATTAAGATTTTATTTTATTTTAAAAAAAAAATTTTATTTTTGTTTATTCTAATTTAAGGTTTTAAGTAGCTCTTATATAAAGTCTCATATTCCTTAAGTTTTAAATATGTTTTTAGAATAATATATTTTTTATCTCATAAAGTTTGAGTCTTTGTTACCCTTGGATTAGTTATCACGTTACCCTTGAATTATGATTTCTTCTATCTTTGTTTCTTTTCAAATTTCCGCTGCAATAATTGGTATCAGAGCCTCAACTCTTGCTATAGGGAAATCGTGTTTCTGAATCTTGATTTCATCTGATTCAGGGTCTAAAGAAGAGAATAACATTTATAGTCATGAAGATCTCAAAGTTCATTTGGTACGCGGGGACACCAGAGGTTTCGATGATGATCGTATTGACCGATTACTGGAGTAGTTTAAATTGGCTATCAATCGTTGGATCAAGGTAAAACTTGTTTATCGAGATGCTATCGTAGATGAAGTTAAATTCGTTAATGTTGTAGTTTTTAGTGTCGATTTGTCTTTTTTTCGTTTGAGTATTTCTTCATCCGATTTTTATCTCTGGCATTCCTGTTTGGGACATGAATCTGCGTCGCGTCTATATTTTTTAACATCCACGTGTGTTTTAAGTCAATTAAAAACTCGTAATATTTCTGATTGTAGTGGTTGTAAACTACCAAAAAATTTGACTTTACCATTTAATCAAAATGTCGCTTCTTCTATTGCTCATTTTGATATTATTACTCTGATGTCTGGGCTTCATCTCATGTCTTGAAAAAGGATGGCTTCTCCTATTATGTATCTTTTATTGATGATTATATTTGATACACTTGGGTTTATCTTATGAAACAAAGGTCAGATTTTCTTGGAATTTATAGAGAATTTCGGGCACGTGTTAAGACTCAACATTCTGTTGTAATAAAATGCTCCAAGTGTGACTTGGGGGGTGAATATACATCAAATTATTTTATTCAATACTCGCATCTGATGGTACCGTGCATCAGTATTCTTGTACAGACACCTCTCAACATAATGGTGTTGCAAAAAGAAAAAACGGCACCTTGTTGGGACTGCTCGTTCTTTGCTTTTATCTACTGAAGTTCCTACTATTTTTTAGGGAGAAGCAATTTTTACTACTATATATGTGATAATCGAATTCCCACTCCATATAATTCATGAGTGTCTCTCTTAAAATTGTTTTTATGGAAAACCCCCTAGATTATTCATCCTTACGAGTTTTTGGATGTAGATATTTTATCCTCCGTCGTCATGTAGAACGCAATAAATTGGGTCTTAAAACCGTAATATTTGTTTTCTTGGGATATGATATTAGATAAAAAGGTTATCGTTGTTTTGATCCCACTAGTCATAAACGTTATGTCTCTTGACATGTTACATTTCTTGAGTGTATCCCATTTTATTCGATTCTGGTGAATCACATGATATAACAAATACCAAACTCCAGACTATTGATCCTTTTGAAAATAATAGTGACATACCTATTGACATTGATGTGCCAGCTCATGATACATTGATGTGCCAACTCTTTATTTTGGTATACCAACAGCTCCACCTCTCAGAATATAGCTTATGTTGTTCATGTGGTTAGTCAATTTGTTACTGCTTCTACATCCGTCCATTGAGGAGCTGTTATTCGAGTATTGAGATATCTTTGTGGCACTCAATTCCAGAACATTTTGTTTCCTTCGACCGCTTCACCTGAACTGCGTGTCTATAGCGATGCTGATTAGGATAGTGATCCTCATGACTGAAAATCTAATACTGGTTTCTGTATTTTCCTTGGAGATTCATTAATCTCATTGAAAAACAAGAAACAAGATGTTATCTCTAGATCGTCTACTGAAGCTGAGTACCATGCTATGGTCGTGACCACATGTGAGATTTATTGGTTATGACGGCTTCTTGCAGATATGGGGGTTAACGTTACTAAACCCACTTATTTACATTTTTTATAATAAAAACGCCATACATATAACAAACAATTTTGTTTTTCACGAGGGAACGAAATACATTGAAATAAATTGTCACTTCACTCGACATCATCTTCAAATCAACATTATCTCGCTTTCATATGTTCCATCAGCTTTGAAGGTTGCTGATATGTTCACGAAGGCTCAGTGAATAACACGATTTCATTTTATTTGTGGCAAAATCTCAATGTTTATTACTGTTGCATTGTGAATTTGAGAGAGGGTGTTAGAGATATAAATCCCAAGTCCATTAGCTCTTTATTTTATCTATAAATATGAATATATGGTCTATGTAATCTTTAAACTTTCTAAGTAATAAAACTCTAAATACTTTTATATTTTCTCTTTGTTTGTTCTTTTAGTTAAAAGAATACCCCACCATTTTGTGGGTTTAATAGATTTATGATTAAGGACCTTTAACCTTAAATTTAATATATATATATATATATATATATATATATTACACTAAATTATTATCTATTTCCGCTAATAAATTAATAATATCTCATCTTTGTTTTTAATTTGAATCTAATATATCAAGAGTCAATCACAAATTTAGAGCAAAGATAAGCTAAAACTCAGTATAAATTAATACCGACGATTAAAAAGCAAGATCGAGGATTAACTTTTTTTCTTTTAACATGGATATGTATTATGATTAGCATGAGATAATTTAATTATTTGAATTATTAAACTTGTTCCTAACTTTTTTTTCCTTCAGAGAAACCTGTAGCCTATTCAAAATGTAATGAGTGCGCACAGGGTAAACTCTTCGTCTGACGCAATAGCCTGCAAACCAACGCTAGAAGGTAAACCGCACAATGTGACAGGTACAGCCGAAAAAGCATATATAAAAAAGCTCGAACTCATAGTTTTTGGTCACAACCATACCTTACTCAACCACCCTTTAAAACACAATTCTTCCCGACTCTATATAACTTCACACGTGGTTTTTAGTTGGTTGAATTTATGCTTTACTTATATGTTACTATTGTTTCTTGTATTATTATAAATACTTTAACAATAATTGTATGTTCCTAATTTAGATAGAGTTGAAGAGATAATATCTAGTATAAATTATTACTATAATAATATTATAGATTAACTGAAAAGTAAATATACATGGAATGACCGACAAAGTCTTATATTAAAATTTTAAAATATATTTTTGTACTATGGACTAAAAATAGACCCCACCTATAAAAATAAGGTTTATTAATGTAGGAGAAATAAAAATAATAAATTCAAAAGAATCGAGTTTTTAAAACTTATAAATTAACTAGATTAAAATTATAAATGAATATATAACCATGATACAAAACATGTAATGTAGTATAACACAAACTAATAATAATAATAATAATAATATTTTTCATAATTTATTTCGTAATTTTTTTGCATTTCCTTTAACATTATTTATTTTAATAAAAATAATAATTTATAGATTAAACAATAGTTTATCATTAGGATTCAATATTAGCGTCTAAAATATGGAATCCTAAACAATAATTTATATAAATTTAAGAAATAATTTTTAATATCTGACAAAATAATATTAATCTCTAGGATTTGATATCGGCACCTAAAATATTTATCATTATTTAACCATAGGTTTATTTTTTTCAATATCAATTCTATTTTGTTCGTCTACTAATTTAATCATTTATATATATATATATATATATATATATATATATATATATGTTGTATTAAATGTTTTAATTATTTTAAAAGTTTTGATAATTAAACAAAACTCTAACAAGCTTCACCCCTAATTTATATGGAAATAGAAAAAATATTTCGAAGTCTAATTGAGATGGAAATGAGAAACAAATTTAATGGTATATGATCAATTTTATGCACACCAAATAATAAGTGAGTACACAATTCCTTCCCTCGTAAGGTTTACATCTAGTATTATACGATCAAACGTAGTTGCGAATAATGTTAAAATAGAAGTCATCTTTAATATGTGTGATATAATACAATATTTAGTTTGAAGAAGATTAAAAAAAACTATGAACTTAAATTTGGAAAGCTTCTATAGATATGTGATATATGCAAATGCAATCGTGTTTAAATGAGATTTTTCTCTCATTGAATTGATCTTAGAACGTTACCCATAAACCTTCAAAAATTATTGATTGAGCCCAAAATAAATTTGTTGAACATCATTAGGGCACTACGACGGAAGGTCTTTGTTTAATTTTAGCAAAATAACATGTCATCGATGTTAAACCCCAACATCCGTTTTAGAAATGTTGGTTGTGATGCGCATGATCATTTACATCGTCATATTTTTTTTATTTTGTATTAGATAGCTTACCAATATTCCAGGTTCCTAGTTGGGATTTGGAGATACTATAAGAGGATTTGTTGTTGATTTTTACCACACCATTGCATGATGAAATGTGTTCTAAAGTGGAATGAAGGGGAGGGAGACACTTTTGAATAGTATCATTGGACTTTCGCGCTTCCATTATTAGGCTTGGCTTGCGTAAAAATATCACATTAGCTCTATGAGCGAGCATGGTAGTGCTTGTAATGACATTTGTTTCCCAATCGATTTATGTTTGGATCAGCCCCAAGAGTATCTGTGTTATAGAACTTCTTTTTTTGGGTGGTGTTCTCTATATTTTCTCGTGGGGAATCATCGAATACGAGATTATAGTGTCAAATTAAGACACTGGCACTACCTTCACCTTTGTTAGAATTATCATGACGATCATGTGACATATTACTCATCACAGTCATTTTCGTTTTACATCTCCAACAACAGATCTATCTAGTCCATGATATTTCAAGGAAGTCACTATTTGTTTGATAGCCAAGAGTTCACATGCATAGGTTTCCTGCAAGTTATCAATTTGAAATCCGATTGCATCGACTAGATCTATCTTCACAGTGGCATCAATATTACGAGGCTCATAAATCAAATGGTTCGATATGGTAGAACATTGTGGTTTAATTTTTAATTATGGCTATAAATATCATTTTATTTATATTCCAAGATAACCTTCTGGATATCATCTAGTTCTCACAATATATATCCAACTAAATAGGTTAAACTTATTGAGCCAAGCTTATCAGATGAAAAATATATTACTTTTTTAACTTAAAGTTTATGTGAAAATAAAAAAGATACTATTAGAAAATAAAGTTACAATCTTATAATAAAAAAAATCTCAAAATATTTTGTCTAAATTTTATGATAATAGATTATATAGTAGAAAATATAGTAAGTACACAATAAATATAAATTAAATATCAATTTGGTCGGAAATATTGATACTAATAAACTATAGTTGTGATTCATCCAAATTGTAACTTTTAACCCTTATCATTTGGTATATAGGTTGTTCAATTTTGAAATTGATCAATTTCTCTCCTAAATCGATAAAACAGCTCTAATTTTAACTAAGAATTCATATTTTTTAATTAAAAGGAAAAATTAAAATTTTATTATTTGTGTGGTAAATTTAGTCCATACGAGATCCGGAGGCTAAAAAATGTGAAAGGTTGAAAATAATAGAAAGATAAGGTAAATTATGAAAATAATAGATTTGTATACAATAAATAATTAATAGATGGTAGAGATTTTTATTTATAGGATACATATTAAGTTATAGAAAGCAAAGATATAACAAAGTATATGGTGTGTTTTTCATTAATTCCAACTATCATAAAAGATTTTAAGTCACATACAATTGGTTTTTATTTCTTAGCAAGCCAAATAATCTAATGAGATAAAACCTTTTTAAAATGGGCCAAGATATTTAAAAAAAAAATGAAAGAAAAACTAATAAAAATATCGATTTTGTGATAAATAAGGTATATATAGCTATACATTAATATATGTATATATATAATATAGCTATTTTAACTCCTAATACAAAGTAAATGCCTTTATACATTAATTATATAAATGCTTATATATTCTTACCCATGTCCAACTATTCATTTCCTCGTCACGACTCCTCATAGTCCTTGACTTGGAATGACAAAAGAAACATAAAGACTATAACTCTTTATGTATAGTCGAATAATGTAGTCTTCAAGTCATTTCTTCTTCATGGTCCATATCAATTTATATTATCGTTGTCTTTAGTCCAATTATTCTTCATGCCATGTTTTATGTATACAAGATTATACAAAATCTTAATCCAACAAATGATAAATACTTTGATTTTATTTTAACCACTTGGCTCAGAACTCATGGAAATGTTGACTTGGCTCAGAACTAATGGAAATGTTGATTTAATTTGGCATCTTATATATTTTGATGTCGCTTGACAACCATCATCTGAAGAGCATATGGATAACTGTCGCTTAACATATTTTGACGCCGCTTTACAACCGTCGTCTGGAGCACATACTTATTCGTCGCTTTACAATTATCTTTTAAAGAACATATAAAGAACATATCTAGTCATTTCTTTACAAATATCTTCCACGAAACATAAAAATCATATATCGTATAAAATAACTTTTTAGCTGGGCTTATCTTATAGCCATATTCATGTTGATTGGATGCATTATTAGATAGGTTTGGCTTAAAACTAGGATCGTAATTAAGAGCTTTACATCATTCTTAGCACGATCTCTTACACTTTTTACCTGGGTCTGGCTTATGGTCATATTTGCGTTGATTGGATGCGTAGGCTCTTACACTTTTTAGATGTCTTAAAGTCATATTGACTTTTAAAATAATATATTTTCTTTATAATTTTCTAACTCATGTAGATTCCTCTATTTTTTTTATCATTTAGACGTTGTTATGGAGAAACATTATGAGCTTCACTAACTTGGAAAAATATTATCATCATTTTTTTGGAGAATCATAAAAATATTATGAGTCATAAAGATTCATAAGGATATATTTATCACAAATAAACATTAGTAATATGGAGAATCATAAAGATATATTCATCAAAGAAAAATATTGGTAACATGAAGAATCATTAGGAAATATCTGTCACGTGGAAACATTAATAATATGGAGAAGTGTAAAAAATATCCTTCATAGAGAACCATAAGAAACTATTCATCATGGAGAAACATTAGTAACATATAGAATCATGAATAAATATCTATCATTTTTAACCATCGGCCAATCGTCACTATCTGTCATTCCTAATCGTTTTCTAACTAACACTTTTGTTTTATTTCTAACCGTCATTGAATCAAATTCAACGTATTAGTTCAAAGACTAATAAATGATGCCAATGAAACAAAATTAACATGTATGATCTATTTTCTATATCATTTTACGATGGAGAACTTACTGGACCAAGTGTCGTCATTAATGTATCCAACAAACATAATTTTTCGATTTTAACGTTGACAAATCTTTATTATTATTATCAATGTTGAACTCGAATTTAATTATTATCATTACGTGTTTACAATGTACTTTTTTATCAATATTTTTTACTAATATTTTTTAGTTTTAGTTCATGAACTTTAAAATATCCAAGTTTTGATTTCGTCTTCAATTTATTTATTACTAATTGTCAATCTTGAAAAGTTCAAAATGCTAGTCTTCGTTTCATATCCCGTAGGAAAAAGACTTGATGGATATTATGTTGTCCCAACCCTAGTAGATATTATGAATATACCACTACCTTCTTTTTTAGCTTCATGTGGTGATTTAACGATATTACGAAAGACCGCGAGTTATATAGTTCAAACAACTCCACTTAAGAGAAACAACATATAGTATAACATATACCAAAAATACTATTCCAACTTTCAAATGACACAACAGAGCTCCACTTATGTTTTAATTTTCAAGTCTTAACAGTGAGATCTTAATGTATCAAATTCAATAGGATTCTTTATACCATGAAATTAGAAATTAAATAAAATCGAGATTTTAAACTGCAAGTTTTAATAACATATGAGTATAGTGTTTCCAGGAGTTAAAAGTACTAAGCCCAACCCGATCCAAACCAAAATTTAAAAAGCAAGAAAATTTAACTCTGATTCAAGTCTCATTAGCACAAGACATACCATTAACTTGAGAACTACGAAACCATATAATCTAAACAAATCAGTCTGTTATACATCAAGAACTAGTTGCCAACGACTAGTATTCGAGTCTAGTAACATTCTCTAAAATAAATTTTAGATTTTATCTTATAGACAAAACATATTCTGGTGTGGAAAATCAAAAGATAACAAGACAGAAAGAGAAAGAGTGCATAATATTGGTTTCTGTCTAGAATCAACAAGTATCTATTAAGCTATCAAGACAAGTCTCTATTTAAGCATCTTTTCTTCATTTTAGGGAAACCAAAACATGCTATGTGCACATGAGTATGTATATCATTGAGGAAACATCATTTTTTTAAAAGTTAATAAACAAATAAAGCGAAACCTTTCACATTTACATGTATTCAACAAAATGAACCAGACCATGCTCTGAGGTAATAGACCCATTCTGGATCCTCTCAATCATTCACAAAATTTCAAACTATTCACAATCCATTAAATAGCACTCAAACATATATATATATATATATATATATCAACAAAATTTGTATGATCCCGTGTTAGTACCATGCATTATAACGGTAAACACAGATATTAAGAAAATATATGCTCACACGTAACAAATTCATTAAGTCACATATATAAGACACAAGCCTGCAATATTTAATATTCAACAATTTTAATTGTTAATATTTTTTTTAAGACAAAAGATAATATAAACAAGGTATAGAATACACACCTATACACAAAATAATTGATAAATAATTGATACACAAAAACAATTACAGGTATAGTTATTCATTCTTCTTAAAAAATAATATCAATCTAAAAGTATATAGAATTATGAAAATCCATCATGTGCCTTTAATATTTGCAGTTATACCCACTATCTTAGAGCAACTTTCACACCAATATTTAAACATCCATAAATGTATCAATATTTTTAAGAGTTAAATTCAGTTATTCTACTCACAACTACAAAAATAAAAGGTACAAAGAATATAAGTCTACTAATTAGCTATTCAGTCAATTTTATCTTCTCTTCAAACTCATCAAATGATGAATGTTTTTAATTAAGAAACACACAATATTATCTAATCATCGGCAACGTAAAAAAAATAGGTCTAACGCGTCTATTGATGCAACTGAAATATAAGCACATGTAGGTAATAATCAAAAGCTTAAGCGGTTACTAGAAAAGTGGTGATATTAATTCATGAAGAGAGATGTAAATACAAGAGTATGACAAGTGTAAAATGATAAGGGCAAGTTAGTAATGTGTGTAAAATAAAGTAAACCATTGTTGAATCTGCGTGAATGAATATATTGTGAAAGTGAATAGTAGTACGTGTAACATAACACAACCATTGTGTCTAGTAACCAATAATATAAGAGAGTGTTGTAAGACTCCCTTAGAAAGAACAAAGAAAATAATAATAGAATTTGAAAAACATATACGTATATGTATGGGTGGCAATTCGGGTGGTGTTCGGTCCGATTCGGTCCGGTCCGATCCGGTCCGATCCAGCCCGGCCGGGTTTTGTCCGGTCCGAATTTAGAACGGGTCGGGTTCGGGTTTAGAAAATATAACCCGTAATCGGGCCGGGCCGGGTTCGGGTTTCAAATTTGTCCAGTCCGTTCCGGCCCAAAAATAATAAAATATATATATATATATATATATATATATATATATATATAATATTTCTATATATAATATAAATAATATTTTTAAAAAATAAATTAATATATTTAAAATAAATTAAAAAATATTAAAATTAATATCCGCGAGTCGGACGGGTTGACCGGCGGACATTAGCGGGCGGGTTCGGGTTTGGAAATATGAGCACGATAGCGGGTGGATCCGAATTTGAGCTCAAATACAAAAAAACGGACTCAAGCGGGCCGGACCGGCCGCAAACGGCCCATTGCCATCCCTACGTACATGACATGTGAAAAGAGAAAACTCAATAAGTATTAAAACTGCTCACATAATTACAACATAAACTTTAGATGCTTTTATTTTTCTGATATCAATTAAACTTCTCGTGATGGCTAAATGTTCTTTGACAATTTTATAAAGATTCACATGATGATAATACAAATAATTACAATATACTTGATCAATAATTACAAGATTAAATAAAGCTTAAATCTTCAAACAACTCTAACTGGTAAAAAACAAGTTCTCATTTCGGATTAAAAAACATGATAATTCAATAAAAACATAAATTCATCATATGAGATTAACTACAAATATAAAATAAAATACTCATATATAAATTGAATTAATTACACAAATAATAGAGTATAGAGTATAGATTATCCATCATCATCATTCAGTCAAGATCCACTAACTACACAACAATGATGAGCCTACACATGCAATAAATAGTTAATAATCCTATAAATTATGCCGTCTTTAATAATAATAATAATAAACATATCAATTTATGAAATTCTTAAAAAAATTACTTCTATTTAAGAATATACAACATCAGAACATAATGGAATCCACCTCAAATTAACATATCATTGAGTTCAAAAATATAAAATTCAATAGAATCCACCTAAATAAACCTTTTAAAAGTTTAATTTATGATTTTAAAATAAACCTTTCAAGCTAAGCATACTTAAACAATTAAATAATGCAAGAAATTGATTATAGTACATATGTATATAAACTAAAATCAAATATCATTACCTTTGATACTAATACAATTCATTTATGCACTGAAAATTTCAATCAACAATATCTAGATTTGAAAGAGGACTATTACGATTTAAAATCAGGTACTCAATAACATCAAATGTAAATGGAAGAAAAAAAATTGACGAACCTTCAATCGAGACTTAAAGAATGACAAATAGAAACGAAGACCATATTTTTTATGAAATTATGACAAATATGAATCGTGACTTGTTCTTGATTTAACATTCGTTAACCAACTGAATCACTTCTGAATAATGACTCGAACAACATAAAAGACTCGAACCGTGAATTAATTTATATAAAAGACTCAAATTGAGAATTAATCTGTAAACCTTGAAAATTGTTTCCCTAAATCGAACTCACCGACCAACCTTCAGCTTTCAATAGGTTTCCATATCTTGCTGGCATTAAGTTTTTATTCGTGATTTTCTTTTTTGTTCACAACTTGGAATTCTATGTATCATCTTCTTAATTGTTCACCTGATCTCTAAGAATAGAATAAATTTGAAATCAGAAAGAAAAAAAAAATTAAATAGACGAAGATCGTTTACTTGACTGTTGAATCAAAATCAGTTAGGACAGACGATAGTACAAAACAATTAAAAAAAACCACAATTAATATCTAGCTTTAGATTTCTTCAACATTAAAGACAACAATAAATCCAGTCACAATCGTCAAAAACTAAAGCAAAAAATTACGACCGGAAAAGCAAAGACAAGGGGAAACACGAACACTTTCGATAAAATTGTTTTTACCTCACGATAAAGAATGAAAACAATTGTTTTCGTTTGCAAACGACGTCAAAATGATTGACAAATGTATGTTATGGTTTTTGTTTAGGAATTTCATAATTTAATTTCAGTTTCATAAAATGATTTCTTTCAAAGATGTTTTTTTTCAAAAATAAAACAATTTTTGTTAGAAGAATGGAAAATAAAAATGTTACGATTAATGAGGTAAAACCTTTTTAAAATGTGACAAATAATTTTCTAGGAGAGAAAAGAGTTTTGAATATAAAGAAAGTAATAAAGAAACTAATTTTGTGATAAATGATATGGGATAGTTATCATGTAAATATATGGGTTTAAATCAGAATATAGTCCTTCGACTATCACGTTTTCTAGTCCTTCGACTAAAAAATCACCGGTGAGGGTCCTTCGACTATCCTATTTTCTTTCATTTAGTCCTTCGACTTTAAAATCACCGGTGAGGGTCCCTGGACTTTGCAAAAATCTATAAATTTAGTCCCTGATTTGGGGTTTTTTTAGATCCAGGGACTAAATTTATAAATTTTTCAAAGTCCAGGGACCCTCACCGGTGATTTTAAAGTCGAAGGACTAAATGAAAGAAAATGAGATAGTCGAGGGACCATCACGAGTGATTTTTTAGTCGATGGACTAAATGACAAAAAACGTGATAATCGAGGGACTATACAACGATTTAAACCTATATATGTATCAAATATCAAGTGTCCAAGTATAAAACATCAATATACTCCCATTTATAGGTATATTGACCCAAAATATAAATTAAATGCATTTATACATTAATTACATATATTCCTTTATATTTCTAACACTAACCGACTATTATATCCTTATCAAATTCCACAAGACGAATTTCACCCTTATTAATATCCCATATAATCATTGGTAGAACGTCGAGGAATGACTAGAATTTATATAATATATGTAGCTCTTTCTATCTTTACTTTTCCAAGACTGTCGACTCTTAATCACGCACTTGTTATATGAAGCCGAATATCATTGGTTCTTGATTGGATGTTGAACAGTACCATAACCTATTTTTGGTTGGACTCCTATAAGTGTTGAGATACGTTGGTGTGACCGTTTTATCGGGTAAACGTATTCGAACCGAACATAAATCAGAAGCATCTCCGGGATGATTCGTGTTGTCCATGTTTATGCCTCGGTAGAAACTATTTGTCGACCAAAACGTCTCTTGAGGAAAAATGTTCTATATATTAAAATTAAAAAAATACAACTAACAAGTAGCATGTTGCAATGTTCATTGAAATATATGGCTGAATAAAAAATACCTCAAATTACTTTCAGACTACTTCAGATTGCTTCTAGATATAGAAGTTTATCCCCTAGTCCTTTTGAATACTAAAGAATTGATTAAAAATAAGCCTGTTGAGATTGGTGAGAAATTGATAGAATGAAGGCTTAGTTGGTTCATGTGTTGCATCCTGCAAAGTTAGCAGAGTCAAAGGTATCCTCAAGATTTTGGTTGCTTGGCCAGACAAAGGAACCTACATATATAAAAGATAGTCGAGTCTATTTGTTTGTGAAATTTTACCATGCTAAAACTTAATAGTTTTCTCTAATAAAATTGTGTAATGCAATTAAAGGAAATTATTGTTGGCGAAGTAGCCGATATTGTGGCACATTATAAAAACGTAGCTAGTTGGTTGAACTCCAAGTGTACGGGGTGTTTGCCTTTTTTTTTATTTTGAGCCATTCATGTGCTAGATTTCATACCCTCATTATGCGAGTATAAAGGGTATGATTCAAGCACCTGAAAGAATAAATAATTTTATTATTTATTAGTTTCTATTTTTACACATTTCATCATTATTACAGATCAAAGCTTCATAGTTTGTTGACAATCTTAACGGTTGGGTTCAGTTGATTTTTGGTGTTAAAAATAGCATAAATATAAGCCCGAAAATAAAAATTCTCAATGACTATGATGATTCGGATAATCATAATCCAAGTAAAAGAGTGTCAAACACCTGGAGGAAGTGTTTTCCCAAAAGAATAAGTTTGAAAATACCTTTTTGGGTTAATGCATTGAGTGTGCTCCATTGATAGATAGCTTTGAAGAAGAAATATTTGAAGCAACCAAGTTTGTTTTGCATAAAGCTAAGAAAATACTTGTGTTGATTTTCCATACAAAGTATACATAGATCAATCTAGACTCATTATGAATTTATGTTCAAAATGAAGAGAGGTTTGAGACTTGCGAGTCGTCCACTTTCTCCGAGCATAAGCCTTTTATAACCGCGAGAAGAGTAGGTTATAAGGTTATTAAGTAGATCATGGAAGCTGAAACACAAGAATTCTCTTGATTGACTACAGATTAAGATGTCCAATGTGGTATTGTTGCCTGATTAGTTGTACATTGTGGCCAAGTAATTTTGTTATCATCCTAAAATAGAGGAGGAAATATGGTTGGTGGAAATGAAGTGATTGCAATATCACCCAAAGGTGGAGGTTCGACCGTACATGGTGGATTCGATTCCTAATACGTCATTTTATAACTTGGTTTATGATATTGCATTGGTGTGGCCCTTGAGGAGCTTTTGTGACTAATGTCCCCATTATTATGGAAACTTTTGTGAATAAAGTTCCCTTGGTTGCAGAAGTTGAATGTTTAGTACTACTGTAATATATTATTTATAAAACGTGTGTCATTTTCTTTATCTTAGATTTTTATTTTTCCTTGTTCTTTTACCATAAAAAGAATTGTATTATTCGTTCCACTATTTTTCTAACTTGGATTAGTAGTGCCAAAAGGTTTAGACCTCAATAAAGACCACGTGGTATCGTTTTTAAGATTATGTCTAGAAATAATCAAATCTCATTTTCTTTTTCATTTTGTGAAGGGTATCTGACTTTTTTTGGAACTACACTCAATAATAATTTTATTACTCTTTGTTTAATTTAGGGGTAAATTGACTACCTAAAGTACTTATATTTTGTTCATTTTTTTATTATTAATTTTTTTTCTTTTTGGATGATGGTCAAAGCTTCCCAATAGGCTGGAGATTATATTAAGAGGTATCCCTTATTATTTCCAATGAAGGTCAAAGTACTTCAGGGGGTTAAAAACAAAGTTCAAACTTATCCCTTATTGTTTTGTAGATGTTGGACTAAAATTAAAGCTCTCCAAGGGCTAAATATTATGTTAAAACGTATCATTTTCCTTTTTAAAGGTAAGCCAAAGCTCTCTCATGTCTTGAAAACTATCCATAATCATCTCATACTTATTCTGTGAATGTTGGTTGTGGCTTGTGTCCTTGTAAAATATATAAAAGTAATAATAGATCGAGACTCGTGTAATAATGGGAAAAATATTCATTTATTAAATATTAGATCCTACTTAGAACCTTTCTGCACCACCGGTGTTGGAAGGAGTACACCCTATATATATATATATATATATATATATATATATATATATATATATATATATATATATATATATATATATATTGACTCGATGAGAGATAAACATAGACATGTTGCACAAATATTCTCTTCATAGATCTCTATCATTTATTACAATTTTGTTATAGAATGTTAGGGTTTAATCCTGATGGCACTCTTCTTTGTCGAGCTTTCTATGATGTTCAGAGTTGAAGTTTTATCATGATTGAACAATCTACCTCATGGATCAATTTCTAAGTTTAATGAGCTTTGGAGTGAATTTAGAACTCATTTTATTATAAACAACGCTATTAAAAATTATGGGGATTATATCATGACTTTTTTTACAAAAAGACTTCGATTTTAAATAATTTTGTTCAAAATTTTGTTCAAGAAATGAATAGTTTGAAGGATGTCAAGAAAGGGTGTCGTTGGCTACTTTTAGGAGAGGTCTTCCTTTGGATAGTTAATTTTTAAGGACTTGATTAATTTTTCAGTGAATATTATAGAGGATATATTAAGGAGGTCATAAATTTTAACTAAAATAAAAGAGGCAAGACGAAGTGGTATTATGTCTGGAAAAGTTCAACAGCAGAGAATAAGGATATTTGATAGAAGAAGAGGTGATGGTTTGAGAAATGATGAGGCTGTGAAAATATAACCTAACTGGACTAGATTTTATATCATGAGAATACAAATGTGAGGTTTACATCGGTTATAGTGAAATTTACAATAATTTATTATAAGATAAGATAAATTTAGTTATAACCCTCCTAGGAAGATGTTCGCTTGACATAATGAAAGCTTAAAAATATTTGTATTCTTATCAGAATAATCGTGGTCATACAACAAGAGATTATTTTTCAGGTAAGTGATGAAATTGAGAGGTTAATTGACAATGGAGAGTTGATTGAGTTCTTGAAAAATATATTTTTTGAGAAAATAAAAGAAATAGACAAATAAAATGATCTAGAGAAGAATCGGTAAACTTTGTATTATATCTCGAGGGTATACTTTGGCTTAAACTTCTCATAAATCTACAAAGTGTTACGGATAATATTTGGAAGTACATCTTGTTAATCAATGGTCATTATAGGTAAGTAGGTTTCCAACACCGTTATTTACTTTTAATAATGATTATTTAATATGATTAGTTACTCTTTCTAAAGACCTTATGTTAGTTACTCTGGAGATTTTCATGATAATAACTAGAAGAGTTATGATATATATAGAAAGTTTGGCCAATTTTTTTATATCAAAGTAGTGTGAGTAAATGATTTGGATAATCCTGTTTGAAAAAACCAAAAGACATTTGGTGAGGTTTGTAGTAAGGTCAACTATGTGTATAGATGAAGTGGAATTACATGTGACAGTTGGTTATACTCATAAAGTATAAAAAGTAATTTTTTTTATAGTAGTGTATACACCATGCTTGTACAAAGAGCTTTATGACGTCCATGGCTACATAAAATGGAAGAAATGTCTTCATCTTATCACCAATATGTTACATATTTTGTAACAAACCATGTAGTAGTTTTTAGAGAAATTTAGAGGTGTTTACGAATTAGAATTTAATGTCTCTTTGTTTGTATAATATTATCTCATAACAATTACAAAGTACATTAAATGATCGACATTCAATAGAAAAAGATTAATTTTTTTAGAAATTCAAGAAGAAGAGATTGGCGACCCACGTGGTGCTTTAAAATTAACAGAATCATTAGAAGATATAGTTGATATAGAAATTTGGAAAGGAAATTAAAAAAAATATTGGAAGTCGTTTGAGCTTGGAATTTAACGATAAACTTGTTAGTTTTTTTAAATTAAATTAGAAAATTCTTCTTATTGAAGATGTGAACGAAAAAAGTAAATCGGTGATTTGACATGAATTAGATGTAGATAAGAGATTAAGGCCAATTCGTCAAAAAAGAATAATATTTTCTCTAAAGAATTCTAGAGGTATATTAAAGAAAGTTGAGAGGCTACTTAAGACATGCCATATAAGCGAATCTAAGTATCTAACGTCGTCAGAAATTAAGTTTGATAAAAAAAAATCATCAATGGAGGATATGTGTAGATTTCACAAATCTTAAAAGAGATTGTCCAGAACATCATTTCTTTTTATCTTGTATTGATCAACTAGTAGATGCTACATATGGTCATGATTTTTTTATCGTTTATATAGGCATACTTATTGTATAATCAAATAAAGATAAGAGTCATACAATTTTTAAAATTTTGAAGGGGGTAAAATAGTTTAAATTTAATGATGAATATGTTAAATCTTTCATAATTAAAAGAAATAGTTGACTGCTAAAGAAATTTTGTTTACGACACTACAAGGAGAACCTTATATATTTACTTATTGTTTCAAAATTTATTGTAAGTATTGTTTTGATGTATAAAAATAATTGAATTAAGAAACCAATTCGATATGTAGTAAAAGATTTATAGATATATAAATAAGACATCTAAATCTACGTGTTGGCTTTATGATTGGTTGTAGAGACAAGAAAAATACATCAATTTTTTTAAAAGTCATGTTATTATACTTCTTACAATATTTCCTCTCAATATGTTTTACAAAATCCAGATTTATTAAGTAATTTTACTTGTTGTTCTATAGAGCTTGGAGAGTATGAAATTAAACTTTAGCCTCATACATCAACTAAACCACAATTGGTAGCATATTTTATTATTTAATTCCAATAAGAAAGTGTAAGTAATGAAAATAAAAAAAATTGAAAAAAGGTTGTACATAAAGTCTTGAATGGATTGTACGAGTATATGGTTCTTCATGAGCAAAAGGGGGGACGTGATGGAATGTTCTTGCAAACTCCACGTAGAGATTAATTTAATTAGGTTATTAATTTTTATTTTGAGGTAACAAATAATGGAGCATAAACCAACACAATTTGGTATGAATGATATTAGCTCATATTTGTGGAGCAACAAACCGATATATATTTTATGATTTATAACTTGTCATTAGGCATGCTACTTGGGTATTCATAGAAAAGCATAAGAATATGAAGGTTTATTTTGAGTTATTGATGAAATTGGAAGAACTATTTTACAGTCTATTATATAAGCGTGTACGCCATGAGATGAATATGAATGTAGATATTTTGGCTAAATTTGGCTGTCTAGAAGAGAATCATTTGATAATAATATACGACCATCCATCTTATTAAATAAGAATTGAAGATTTTTAAATTTTATGGATAAATGAAGATAATGATTGATGTCAAGAATATTTATCATTTTCTAATTAATAAAAGGTATTAGAAGATAAATTTCAAGCTAGATCCTTAAGAATAGGAGCAACACAATATTTAGTTCTTGGTAATGTTTTTTATTAAAAAAGTAAAACAAGACCATTATTAAGATGTTTATGCAAATGTGAGTCATTATTTATCTTAAGGGAATTGTGTGAAGAAATGGTTGGATATCATTATGAACAAAATGGATTAATTAGATGATTTCTTATGGCATGGTATTATTGGCCTCGTCTAGCCGTTTTCGCCAAGTCTTTAGTGCAATGTTGTGATCTTTGTCAAATATTTTTCAAATACAAGTTATCTACCGAGTGAAATTATAGCATTTGTTCCTTCTCTATGCTTGTTTAATATATGCAGAGTTGCTTTAGTATCACTTTTTCCTATGGTATGAATATGAATGTGGATATTTTGGTTAATTTTGGTTTTTTAAAAAGAGTTTTTATAGTGATAATACAAGACCATCCATCATATCAAATAAGAGTTTAAGATTTATAAATTTTATCGATATATGAAGATAATAATTGGCGTCAAGAATACTTGACATTTTATAAAGAGTAAAAGGTACTATAATATAAATTTCAAGCCATAGAATAGGAGCAACAAAATATTTGGTTCTTGATGATATTTAAAAAAATATTTTAAAAAAATACCTTTGTTATGATGTTAATGCAAACATGAGGCACTATTTATCTTAAGAGAATTTTATGTAGAAATTACTAATCTCATTATGTATATAAGGGATCAATAAGATGATTTTTCTTATGACAATGTAGTATTGGCATCATCTAGCGGTTGTCGCCAAGTTCATGCTGCAAAGTTGTGATAGTTGCCAAATATTTTTTAAATAATATTCATTTACCAAGTGAAATTATGGCATTGGTTCCTTCTCCATGCCTCTTAAATATATGAATGGTTGATTTAGTAGAACATTTACTAAATTGATGGAAGCCAACTATTTATCAAGAGGTTTTTCAGTTTTTGCAAAATAATTATCTTAATAGGTATGAGATACTTAGAATAATAATGACTGGTAATGGTTCATAGTTTAAGAATGATATGGTCACAATTTATTTGAAGAAATCATGGAATAGAGCAACATTTTTTTGTCCTAAATTATCCTCAAAGTACGAGACAAATGTAAGTTACTAATAGAATTCAGTGGTGCTAAGAATAAGCTTGTATTAGCTAAGGGTCAACGACATAATTGTTTGCAAGAGGTTTTATCGAATTATATGACAAATCTAAAATCAACTACAAATAAAACTTGATTCTCTTGGTTTCTGGTATAAAAGCAATGGTACTAGCATAAATTTTATGATTTCTAGAGTTCAATTTTATGCTTAATAGTCATATGTGATGAAATATAGGCTTAAATCAGGAAATAGTCCATCGACTATCACGTTTTTTTTTCATTTAGTCCCTCGACTAAAAAATCACCGGTGAGGGTTCCTCGACTATCCCATTTTCTTTCATTTAGTCCTTTGACTTTAAAATCACCGGTGAGGGTCCCTGGACTTTGCAAAAATCTATAAATTTAGTCTCTGATTTTGGGGATTTTTTCTTAGATTCAGGGACTAAATTTATAGATTTTTCAAAGTTCAGGGACCCTCACCAGTGATTTTAAAGTCGAAGGACTAAATGAAAGAAAATGGGATAGTCGAGCGACCCTCACGAATGATTTTTTAATCGAGGGAATAAATGACAGAAAAAGTGATAGTCGAGGGACTAGACAGCGATTTAAGCCTGAAATATAATGTGTTGTTGATTTAATAGAAGAACAAAGAAATTAAGTACAAGTACGAGCTTAACATTACATGGGATTAATAAACAGTAGATTTTTATTTCGAGCTAAATTTAAGAAGTTTGAAGGAGGGAGTTTAGAATTAAGAAAAAAATATTATGAACAAAAGAAAAGATGCTAAAAAATTGACACTTAATTGGGATGGACTATCTAATGTTGTTTCAAAAGGACACCACGAGACATCATATGTAATCAAACGTAATAAATATGACTGTTTTTCCCAACCATGTCGTGGGGGCGGGGGAGATTTAATAAGACATCATATGTATTTTACTGTTTTGTATATAAGTGAACTATAAGAACATCCTTAAGAAGTTAAAACAAATTATAAGAATAACATGAAAGGAGAATGAGTAAGATAAGTTACATAAAAATACATTGTTAGTTAGATAAAGATGTATAACCTGAAGAGTTGTAAGATAATATAAATTACTAAGTAACGAGAGGTTAAAAATTGTAATGACAAGTAAAATAAAGCATAATGTAAAAAATATATAGTATAATAAAATAATAGAGGAATGGATAAATGAAAAACAAAAGTAATGTTAGTGAATATGAATAAGATATAATGTGGTTAATAAAAAGCAAGTTCGCTGATGAAAAGAATAATAAAGTTGGTAAATATTGAGAGAATTTGACTTTTAGTCAAGCGTGTCATTGATAAGAATGATGAGATTATATAAGAGGTCGTAAACGCTCGAACTATATGTCAACTAGTGAATATTGATATTAGTCAAATTCATTATATTGAAATATAATGTGGTCAAATTCGTAGATGTAAATGCATGAACTATATGTTAATTATAAAGTATGAATGAAATCAAAGAGGTTTAGAGACTGTAGAGGTTGTAAAAGAATATATAAAATGTCGACATGAAGAAATTATTAGAAAACTATACGGTTGTAATATAATAATGAGAGGATGAGTTGATCAAACAAATATATGAAAATAACGAGCTAAAATGTGTTATAGTAAAACAAAAGTAAAATTAAATGGGGGAGTGAATTAAAATCAGACAAATTATGATAAATGTTAAGCAAACACTATATGATAAAAGCCACGATATGCAAAAAATTACAGTCATCCCATAAAACCAGTACGAGTTCATTCAAGAGTTTGAAAAAAATATGGACAAATTAAACTTATTTGTACGAGGGAATAATCTTATTTAGATTGATGATCTTATAAAAAATAGTAACTTTAGAAGAAGAGTTGTTTGATGAGTCTAAGTTCGATTCACGGTAATATCTTACAGAGTTATTATATAAAAAGAAATTTACTAGAGAGAACATTAAATGCAAGAATGTAATAATGTGAATTCTTATGCGGGCCAGGTTCGAAATAAGACACATTTTAATAGATCTCTCACTCTACTTTTTTTTAAATTCAAAGTTGAAATTCCTAAATTATCATTTCTCCCTCTAGATTACTACATTTATGCCATTTACTCTCAAAATCAACCCAAACTCTAAAATCTATCCGTTGTTACCCTAAATCCACAAGCTTTCCACCAATTTTTATCAATATTGACTACACTAAACCCATTAAACCCAAAAAGTTAGCTTTTTTTACCCAAACCCATAAAATCCATCACAAACAACCTAAAATTGGAGTATCAATGGACAATCATGAAATGGGCGTCTCTTTGGAAGACTTAATAGACGAGGAGGAAGCTTACCGCATGGAGGTAGGAAGTTAAAACCTGTTTTTTGATTTTATTCTTGTCGCATGAACATCATGCGACGAACAACTTCGTTGTCACACGAACGTTCGACAACATTGCCTTACTGGTCGCATGCGACCATATAGCCTTACCCGTCGCATGCGACGACTATGGATACATGTCTCGTGCGACAACACTGAAGACATGTCTCGTGCGACTGAACTGTTAGACAAACTTATAGTTTCCTATTATATATTTTGTAGGAGGAACCTGTCCAGCCTCCATTTATAGATGCGGACTAAAGTAGAATATTCAAAGCTGATAGGTTATTTTCTAAAGATGAATTGGATACTTTTGTGGACATTGAATCAAAGAAGATCAAGTTTGTCACAATTACAAAGCTCTATGATAGCAGGAAATAGGGAAGGACTCCTAGGTTAGAGTAAGTTTGCGAGCAGTACGGTGTATTCGTATCAAAAGAGAAGCCGGAAACTTATAAGAATGCGGAAGACATCGACGAGGAAATATAATTGTCCGTTTGCGCTAAAAGGTCATCTGATCGACGTACTAGCCATGAAATAGCGTTTGGAGGTGATAAACGGTACGCATAATCATGAACCCTATTTTCGGCAAGACGGTCATTCCCGCGCTTGTAGGCTAAAACGGGATGAAGAGGAACTAGTTTGTAGTTTTTATCACCTCGGTTCGCGTCCTAGGGAGATATATAGTGGTTTGAAGTACCAATATCCCGAGAACATTTTGAATATACGTACAATCTACAATTACCGCCAAAAACATCGGGATGTTGAGCACGGGGGACAAACACAAATGCAATATTTGATGACGAAGTTGAAGGAGAATGGATACTCAACATGGGAACGTTTGAAAGACGATTCAAAGGTGATCACTGAATTTCTTTTTCACACATCCTACTAGGATAGACTTATTACGTACATTACTCAATGTGTTATTCATAGATTGTACGTACAAGACTACTAGGTATAAGACGCCTTTATTCGAGATTGTCGATTTAATGTCGAATTCCATTACATTTACCGTTGCGTACATATTTTTGAGTGGAGAGAAGATTGGAAACTATGTATGGGCTTTGGAAACTCTTCGTGGTTTGATGATGGATAGCGTGTGTGCATTTTCGAGTGTTATTGTCACCGATCGAGAGTTAGCTTTCATGCGAGCAATCGAAGATATTTTTTCGGGCACACACCACTTGTTATGTACGTGGAACATTAGTAAGAACATTCTTGGGACGGTACGAAAGATATTGCACGATGATGCTGTAGCGAAACAATTTATTGAGTTTTACGGCTACGTTGCGGGGGCAAACACGGTTGAGGGTTACCAAAAAAATCTAGATACATTTGAAGGAGATGTTCGCCTCTCAACCGAAGTGTTTTGCGTACGTTATGGACGCATGGATAACGAAATATGGTGACAAATTTCTTGCGTACCGAACGAACAAGATTAAGAATTATAGCCAAACAACTACAAATAGGTTTGTCCTTTTATCCAATTTTTTGTTTAGCTATTATATCTCTTTTCAAATAAGTTCATAATTTTGTACTTGTACTATGTATGGCGAAGGGTGCTCACTCGTCCCTAAAAAAATACATTGGGACGAACCAATGCAACTTTGAGCTATTTTGGGAAAAAGTTCACAAATTATTAATAAAGCAGCATGTGGGGATCGTTGAATCATTCGAGCGAAGTAAGTTTAGAACAATTCTCGGTTTTGATGGTGTTTTGACTCAGAATCTTAAAGGTTATGTGTCACATGCGGGTCTAAAGATATTGATGCTTGCTATTGTTCCTGCTAGAAATATATGAGTAGATCGGGTAGCATGTTGAGGATGTTTCCTTAATAAAACGCATGGGTTACCTTGTGCATGTGAAATTGCATTTATAGCTAGAAATGGTAGGTGCATCCCTTTAGAAGATGTGGACGTGTTTTGGAAATGATTGGATATTTTTCATAGAGATCCTAGTTCTCATGAGGAAGAATGGCAGAAAAAACTTTCCATAATTGACAACTCCATTCGTAGTTTCTGCCCCGACCAAAAAAAACCACATTATCAATAGGGTAATGTAAATTTTGAGGCCCGAGACAAGTCATGTTGAAGATCCTAAAGAAGCGGTTAGAGCTAAGGGTAGGCCAAAGGGAGGCGTTGATAAATCGACTAAATCGGAACCCTAGTTCGTGGGAATATCCCATTGAACAAACCGCTAGTGCTAGTACTCTGGCTAACTTGATAGGTAGTACACCCGTTAACACGTTAGGGAGCACGTCCGCATCCAACGTGGTTCTCGTTGTACCACCCAAACCTCGATTAGCAAAAAAGAAAGTTGGAATGCCTAAGAAAATTGTTAAGGATGGAAAGTTAACATTATATCCGGATTTCATCCCGACATTTCTACACACTTACATTTTAAAGTTAGTTAACGTTCTTCCGGACGGACAATGCGGATATCATTCCATAGCGCATTTAATATACAACAACGAAGATAGATGGGAGGATGTTAGACGCAAGTTTTTGAAGGAGTTACGGGACAACCGTGCATCTTGGTTAGATGTATATGGTTCGCCGAAGGTGTTTGACGATTTGGTACATATGCTAGATTACTTCAAGCCTAATCCAAGTAGCCACTATTGGATGACATTTCCGGACATCGGACTAGTAATTGCGAAAAGGTATCAATGTATGGTATACCATGTATTGCAAGCAGCATCGTTAACGTATCTACCAATCAGTGGAAGGCCACCCGTCAACAATTGAACGATCATAGAAGTTGGGATTGCTTTCGTACATGGATGTCATTTTGTTAATGTAAGTATATGTCGTTTTTAGTCAATTTCTTACGCTACCATTGCAAGATTTGTTCATTTCTTCTTTTTTCTTGCAGATCACTAATCCACCCAATGGACCATTGCCTCCATTATACCCTTGCTGGGGTGCTTACACAACCGAAGAAGCGAATCAATTGGGGCATCCGTACTACCGTCTGTTCAACAAATTTCCACAAATAATGCCAGCTAGGAATATCAACTTGAACGAAAAACCACATGTAACAGATTTGACAAGAGATGACATTTGAGTTGATGTAATTTTGCAATATTTGATGTAGTTTTGAAACATTTGATGTAACTTTGTAATATAGTTGATGTAATTTTGGAACATTTGATGTAGTTTTGTAATATGGTTGATGTAATTTTGTAAAATTTGATGTAGTTTTGTAATATAGTTAATGAAATTTGTATATTTTTTGTTTTTTGTTCAATTATTAGCCTTTGCGAGCAATTATTTTTTATTTGAAACCGTGGTCACGGTAAAATATTACACACGTCGCACGCGATGCCCTATGCCAACGGTAGCATGCGACTGAAGGCCAATTATTTGGCACTATTTTTTAACCAGAGGGCTTGCGTCGCACGGCCAAAATGCGACGTCTTTTGTCGATGGTCGCATGCGATGCAAGGAAACATATTTGGCCCTGGTTTTCAACCAGAGGGCTTGCGTCGAACGGCCAAAATGCGACACCTTTTGTCGATGGTCGCATGCAACGCAAGGCAAAATATTTGGCCCTGGTTTTCAACCAGAGGGCTTGCGTCGCACAGACAAAATGCGATGCCTTTTGTTGATGGTCGCATGCTACGCAAGGTAAAATATTTAGCCCTGGTTTTCAACCAGCAGGCTTGCGTCGCACGGCCATAATGCGATGCCCTATTTCAATGGTCGCATGTGATGTTTGCCTGAACTGTTAGAGCAATTTGAGGTCATTAAAAAGGGGAAATTTTAATTTTAGAGTTCAATTTCAATAGTACACCAAATAAGACACTTGAGAAATACATGAAGATGAAAACACCAAGTTAAGACCTTAACTTAAACAAACATAAGAAAATGCTCAATCGTCGAAGTCGTATCCCAAGTTTTCGTCGGAATCAATCCTCTCCTCCCTTTCTGTAATTCTATCTTGAAGATACGCTACCATATCCCTAGTGATATAGTCTACCACCGTCATGTTTCAGATGGAGGCCGCTTCTTGCTTAATTTTATATGGCAAAAACAATAAACGATCCATCGGTTTGTAAAAAATGTACCTCTGCTTCATTTGTTCACGGTTGCGCACGGTGAGAGATTTATAGTTGTTTTCAGTCCCGTTTTATAGGGGTCTTTCAAGCGGTATTTTTTAATAAAGTGGGGTCACGTTTGGAGGGAGTTAAGGGCGGGAGTTTTAACTTTAGGAATTGGCTGGAGTTTTAAATTTGGCGGGAGTTTTTTTGTTAGTGAGAATAAGTGGGAGTTTTAAATTTCGCGGGAGTTTTTTTGTTAATTAGAATTGGCGGGAGTTTTTAATAATTGTAAGACCCTATCAATCTACTTCGTCCTATTCACTTTACATGTGTCACGTTTTCATTCGTCTAAGTGGATTAAGTTATCTGAAAACGAAATTATCTATAAATAGATGTTGTATCCACATAAAAGGGTAAATTAGTTGTAAAATTAAGCAAACAATGTTCATGGACTGAGTTGGAAGATCAGTATCTGATGAAAGCATCAATTGAAGTTGGTAACACGAACATGCTAGAGGGGCTTAAAACGTACTGGGAGGCATTGCTATGGCAGATGTACTTCTTATACAGAAGGGATGGTGTCCAGCCGCCAAGAATTTCAAGGCGTGTTGATGAGGTGAGAGCTAGGTGGTTAGTCCTAGTCACGTTTCGTCTACATCCAGTTTATGGCCTCACCGAATTGGAACGTTGTATTGCGTGTAACCGATTCAACTGCCAGGTCACGGATTCTATAACAGAGGAGCAGTTGGATCAGGTCCGTTCTGACATTATTGACATCCGGCTAGAGGAAATGCGTGACCACCATGATGCGAAAGAAGAAATGAAGTTGATGAAATGGAACTGGCCTGATAGATAAACTATGATTTGAGTATGTGTTTGAGTGTGAGTTTTGGTTGATGTTTGAGTGTGAGTTTCAATTTATGTTTGAGTGTGAGTTTTAGTTTGTTATTGAGTGCGTGTTTCAGTTTTAGTTTGAGTGTGTGTTTGAATTTGTGTTTGAGTGTGTGTTCTAGTTTATGTATGAGATTGTGTTTCAATTTATGTTGACGTTTGTCTTTCATTTAACACCTTATATTTCGAACAATTTTATACTATGACATACTTTTACTATCTAGCTTGTTCAAATAGAATTGGGAATGAGGTGTAAAAACAAAAAAAACAATACAATAAGTAAAAACAGTCATACTATTTTCCGGTTAAAAAATATAATGTTAACGTCGAAAAGTCTTACATATGAAACAACGATCTAATAAACAAAAGTCTGCTGCGAGTAATAATCAATGACGTCTGTACCTCTTGGCGACCCTGCTCATGTGAAGGGTGGTTTGTACCAGATCATCGTACTCCAGTGTCAGTATGGATAGAGCATACCGAGAAATCTGTTTGTATCCTGCGTAGTCAGCAGCACCATGTGGCTCCAACCGAGGACCTCCAGCTCGACCAGAGATACTACCAATGTACCATAGCTTCTTCTTCACCCAAATGTAGTACATTGTATCGGCACTCTCTCCACTACCACGGTACGAAGGTCCATTAGGAGTGTAACGATGGTACTCCCAATCTCTCCATAGGTGAGCGTCCCAAATGTATCTGCAAGTCGTCTTATTCCTTGCTTTTTTCGATGCAGGATGGCGTATATCTTTAGGAATCAGCTGCATTAAGCCCATCTGTCGAGTGACACGATCGGGGTACTATGGCACAATCACGTCGAACGCCTTAAGCGTCAACTCAACCCAAGTAATGCTCTGGAACAGATGATGGTCCCGTAAGTAAGTGAATGGAAGGTACATGACCTGTAAATAAACAAATGAACAAGTTAGCCATTTATATTAGTAAAAATAATTAACATTAAAATGAACAAATATGACTTACATCTGACTCCGTGCACGTCGAAAGTGCATGTCTGAACTGCCTTCGCACATCGTGCGAAACGCTGATCTTTTGCGGCGTATGTCGGCACATATGGGGCATAAATAGCTCATAATCGCAAAACAGTGGAGCCCGGAGCTGAACGAAATGGGAAAATATCCATGACTCGAGCATTCCTATGAACCTGCAAATGCTTCCCATACCATGCAGAGATTCATGACTAAGGGAGTGGTACAACTGTGCTAAGACCAACTGACCCCATTTGAACCTATGCATACCCTGGTATTGGTTCACGAACTAGAGGTAATCTAAATAAATGTTGTTGTCGGTTTCGTTGGCACAGATGGTGGTACCTAACAAGAACAGTATATAGGCACGGGTGGCATGATCTACCCTCTCATCTGTGATCCTACTATCACTATACCTATCACCCGTAAAGGTAGTGCGCAGCCACCCAAGATTCCCCCTACTAGAAATCCGTTTTTATTCAAATCTGTTGGTCGTACACCTAGCATTCCAGCATAAGTCCTAATCCGCTCAACCTCGGCGTCAAATGATAATACATCAAAAGACCTACCTTCGACCGGTAATCCAGTGATGACAAAGACATCGCCCAAAGTCACTGTCATCTCCCCGAACGAGAAATGAAATGAAGAAGTCTCCTCATGTCATCACTCGAGGAATGCCTCGACCAAATGGAGGTTGGTATGCCAGCGGGAGAGTTCCTCGACGAGAGAGCCAAAAATAGTATCCAGCACCCTTGCCCGTATCCTGCTCTGCTTTTTGAAGTCCCATCTGTGGAGACTATTGTACATAGCAAAACATCACAGGGAGACCCTATCTGGCAATATATATCAAACACGTAAGAAATTTATAAAACAATCAATATAAACATATATTATAGTTAGATAATTAATACTTACATCTCCGTGATAGACACTGAACGCCTCGTGTTGGGTGTAATCGGGATAGAGAGCCGGTACGTGCGACATCACCAATAAGAACTCATGATCCTCAACCTCGGGTGCGTGTGGTGCAGCCTCGGGTGCGTGGGGTGGTGCTTCAGGTGCGTGGGGTGCATCGTCCTCATACCGTGCATACGATCCCTCAGGTGCCTCCCGTCACTCCGGCCCCTCTATATCCTCCGGTAACTCTGGTGCATCTGCATCGTCATCAAGGTTAGATAGTTCAGGTGTATGTGAAGACAAACCTGCCCCTCTGCTACCGGTAGCTATAGGAATGTTATCTACACTTGGATGACGACGGAGACGTCGTTTCGTCCGCGTCCCCGGAGTTTGTCCCTCAGGGGACCTGCCTCTACATGCTCGGGGGAAACTCTGGCTTATGCTGGCTCACGCGCCAAACGCACGTCGCGTGCCCTCTGTTGTCCCTTCTTACACAGATTTTTAACTGTGCTATTGGTCCGCCCCATCCTGTAAAAACAGCTTAAAGTAATATGTATTAGTAAAACAAGACAAAAAAGTAGTTTGTAAGTGTAAGTGGTCGCATGAGATAGCTTAAGCTGTCTGTCGCATGAGACAGCTTAAGATGTATGTCGCATGCGACGAACGGTCATCTTCATCGCACGATCGTGCAACCAGATGAAATCTGATAGCATAATTGTGCGACCAACAACAACGAAACCCAAATTGTGAAACCCATCAAAGCATCCTCATTTCACCCAAAATCAAACACATAAACATAGATCCTAGCAAAACTAACAAGAATACAACACTAATCTAACAAACAACACCTAAAATCATGCAAAAATCCCTGAACTTTTAAAATTGAAACCTAAAAATCTAATTTTCAACAATTTATACCCAACAAAATCTAAAAACAATTATAGCAGAATGTTTGTATTACTTACCTTTATGGTTTGCTCAGTTTGGATTCTTGAAAAAATCGAGTTTGAGTTTCGGTCGATTCTTGAGTGATTGAGAGGTTTCTAGAGAGAGAGAAAATAATAGAAGAAAAAATGGTGAGAGATTTATCAAACCATTTTATACCTAGGTTTTCTGAAAAGGGCAAATTTGTCCAAACGGTTTAAGATCCAGCGGTTTAAGATCTATCAAAATATGACTAATTTCTTGCCCTTCTTACGCTTGTAGTTAATAAACAATTAATTTGACTAAAATATGTTCTTAATAATAGATAATACCCTTATCATTGTTGATAATGGTTTTTCTTTGGTCATCATCCACTTCTTCTATATGAATTTGATCTTTTTTTATTTACACGGGAGGTATCGTTGTCATTTTCAAATTCTTATTCTGAAGAATACTTCTTCTATAAGAATAATTTTCAATGAGGTCCTAAATTTAACCCAAAATTTGCTTTCTAAATGCCAAGAATAATTTTCCTTTTTGACATGTTAAAAACCCTTTCAGCGGTCTTAAATAATCTCTTTAATTATTTTGGTAGCCTTGCCAACGTTTTCCTTTTTCTTTGTGAAGATATTGTCAATATTCTTTTGAAAACTTTTAAAGTTACACAAGGTAGTCGTGTATTTAGACTTATCCTTCTTCAAATTTGTGTTATCTTTCTTTTACATATTCATATTTCCTCTTTGCTTCTTTAAGCTCACATTTAAGGAATTTAAATCCTTCATCGAGTGATAGTGAGAGCTCTAGGTTGAGAAAAACGATTTTCGATATCAAAATTATACATATTAAACTAGGAAAAAAAATACAAAGTTATAATACTTTTGAAAATAAAAATATTTTAGGTGAATGAATTTAATATATAAAATAGTAGTACAAAATGGAAAGTTATCTTAAAAGTTATCTAAGTTTTATATTTTAAAATTTCAGCAATTATTTCAAAAGAGGTATAAAAATTATTTGGACATGAAGAATTACTTGATGGTATATCCTGAATTAATACTAAGAGATTATCATATGCACAACCAAAATTTAAAAATACATATGCAAATGAATTTTTCAATTATGATACTTTTTCACATGAGACTTTTTCGAAATATTTTTCTATTTTCTTTACAACATTCAAATATATTCTTATATATATATATATATATATATATATATATATATATATATATATATATTCCAAATGTTCCTAGATAATTTCCAATTACCTATTGAAAAGCCAACAGTAACCGAATAACTGTTGCTCCACTTATATGAGCCAATCTTATCCAATTAATACTACTTCATATTTAGTTTAATTATTGGTAGTGAAAAGCTTAGAACTTAAATAATGTTTTAATATCATATCCTCCTAGAACAATCAAGATGTTGCCAACACCACTACTATTTAACCTTGAGGCATCATCGTCTTGAACTAACTATTCTTGATCTTTTGATTCAATTTATCTCGGCTAATCTTCTTGTATATCAATTATTTCCCCTTGAATTTCATTATTAAAGTTGACTAAACTTTAGCCTTCATCACCGGATGTGGATCAAATTCTATCTTGTATTCACCTAACTCAATCGACCATCTTGTTGATCGTCCAATATACAACCGATTTATAGAGAATATTATGCAAAGGAAAAGATGTTCACACAAGTATTACATGAGCCTCAAAATTCCATCATAATTTCCTCGCGGCTACAACCAAACCAAGAGTCCATTTATCCGAATTCAAGTATCTAGTTTGGGCGTGAGCCAATGTTTTTCTCATATATAAAATCGATCATTGAGTTCAATTGTCTTCCCTTATAAGAATATCACTAACGTAAAAAGGTTAAAACCACTCGATACAAATATAAAAACTCTTTCTTTGAGTGTTAATAAAAATTATGGTAAAGTTAGATACTTATTTAATTCATTAAAACTCGTTGAAAATTGATCATTTAAAACTTCTTTGCTCTCTTTATTATATAAAAAATAATAATTTTTATTTGATGTTTTTGAATAAACCTTGATAGTGCCGCCAACTGATCCGTTAAATTTTAAACTCTTAGTAGATTTTGATGGAGAAATTTCTAACAATATTTCAACTAAAAAAGATCGGCTTCAACTCTATGACCTAAACCCAAATGAACTATCCAACAGAGTCAGTTTCAAATTATACCTACAAACATTGTCAAATGTTTCGAATAATGTTGAGACATGATCACTTGCTTCAGTATTTTTAGTTATCATATCATCTATGTAAGCCTCCATATTTTTGTCCCAACTGTTTGGTTAAAATATGATTCATAAGTGTTTGATATGTGGATCTAGCATTCTTCAAACCAAATGACATCATTTTATAACAAAAAAATCATTTTCGGCCGTGCAATTACTTTCTTCATCACCTTGATGGATATTAATATGTATATACCTTGAATACGTATCCATGAATGATAAAAACCTATGTTCAACTGTTACATCCAGAAATTGATCCATTCGAGGCAAAGAGGTAAAGTTGAAACACATTCTCCTCTGTTTATTATTTTTATTAACCAACATTAGATTTACCAACCATGTAAGATAGTTTGATTCTTGCATATGTTCCACTTTCACTAACATATCCATCTCTTTCATTATATCTTTTGATTTTTTATTTGAAAAAAATATCTTTTTATTTTAGACTAACCTCAACCTCATATCATCGACTAATTCATGACATATGATTGACATACTTATCCTAATAACATTTGATATATTTCAAGAAAAACATGCATATTCATATTCAAACATATTATAAACTCTATTTTATAATCTTTATCTAAACGACCACCAATATTTACCATTTTTAATCATTTGAAAACCAAGTCTTCAATTTATTATGTTGCCGATGTTAAATTTAACTCTTATCTAGGATCATTCACTTCCCTTTCTTTAGATTCTATCAAGGTTTCAACATTTTCTATCATTTTTGTGTCCCTTAATGTATTCTATTATTCTTATGGGATAATGTTCTCATGTCCTAAGAACATCGAACAATACCTACCCGTCATTTGACTTTCTCTTATGACCCCAATCTATCATCGTATAAATGCATCGATGATATGATGACACTATAATCTTCAATCCTATGCAACTAACGTCGTACTAAAAGCGTAGTATAATAACTTGGACCAACAATGATCATAAAAAATAGTCATCATCTCTTATGATAATCCAAATAAAAGGTTTACTATATTGAATGTATTGATCACTCGATTTTATGATAGGACAAAATATAAGGTAAATTGCTTTACACTTAGAGATATTTTTGCGCATGTTAACAAAAGAACCACGAGACACTATTGTACTTATCATAATTACCATAAATGTTCAATGAGATATTATTTTTGGTTGAAGGATGAGATTCGAAGGTTGATTATTAATGGAGAATTGGTTGAGTTTGTAAAGGGTAAAAAGGGTTAAATAAGAGAAGGAAATGTTAAAGAAAATAATACAAGATCGAAATTGGTGATAAACATGAACTTTGCACGATTTTTGGGGAGATACGCTATATGGTATGTCGCATTCTTTGAGGAAAATATATAAGAGCGATTTGTAAGTTCATCTTAATGATGAGTCATTTATGCATTTGTATATAAATCCATATTTGACGCTACCATTCACTGGCGATGGTTTGAGAGGGTTGGAAACACCACATGAAGATGCTTTACTAGTACCTTTGGAGATGGTTGTAGTAATTATGAGAGAGTAAATGATAGATACCAGAAGATCAACTAATATTTTCTACAATAATTTATATGATCTCAGGATTGATATAACACCGTGCAAAAATACTAATAGAAAATTAGTGAGTTTACATGGACGATCAACCAATTAGTGATCTATGAATTGGATATTTGATAACATGTTAAAATTATCAGGCTTGATTTCCTACATTTTAAGCTTCACAACTCCTCCTCATTTTTTTCATATGCTTCAATAAATTTTATATATGTATCAAATTATTTCCCATTAAATCAGCATAAATTTTATCAAATATTTTCAAAAATTGTTTTCCACTTGTAGTCCTTATTTAAAAGTTTCAGAATCTAAGACTTCTTTTAAACCTTCTATAATATTCGTCCCTTAAACAACACGTTGAACATAATACATGAGTGATTCACGAGGTTTTGTGAAATAAATTCATAATTTGATATCACATGTTTGATTGACTTATTACCAAGGAACCAGGAAAAAAATTATTGAACCAAGCTAAACTCTGAAATTCATAGAGAAATATCTATATAATATAATGTCATCTAAACTGAACCTTAACATCTTATTACAAAACATTTCTAGATAATGCTCAAAATCTCGTGTTACATCGTACTTTGTCATTTTATATGAATCAAACTTCCTTGAAAACTCTTATTCCATAATTTTCTGAGTTAGTTGAGATTGTGCGAAAGTATAATGTGTTATTTTGGGCATTTGCATCATTTTGCGTCATTCGTCTAACACCTTATTTTTTTCATTTATCAATCTTTAATTAAAATATGCTTCATTATATGACCGTTCAACTTTACTACGTTTCCTTTGTTACTTTAAAACATCCATCTTATCATGAACTAAATCATATTTACTAACATTTTCTTGATTCATATTGTCTTTTGAATATATTTTTCAGCTATCAATCGTAAAGTTTTACTCATCATTCCAAAAAAATTACATCTTTCCCCATCATATTAATTTTTCAACATGTTAGACTTATACAATTATTGTTATAACTCACTCATCTCCATCTATAAATAATTAAATAAATAAATTAAATATTATATTCGTTTATCGTTAGTAATCGCGGAAATAATAACATATCTACTATTTTTTTAACAAGTAACGATATTGTTAAGTGTAAGAGATTTTCGTATATGAAGATTGAATTGAGTTCATCCTTTTGGAGAGAGAATGAAAATGTTTACGTGAGAGAAGTAAAAAGGTAAGAGTTCAATCAAAAAACTAAAAGTCGGGTCCTTTATTCATAGTCTCCAGCCCTATTTATAAGAACAGTAAGAGTCTTAATTGAAACAAATATATTAACGGACATATTAGATTATGATCTCTTACATTTGTTAATAATATCAATATCCTCTAATAACTTCATAGCAGTACTTATTACTATTTCTCTCTAATTATTTCAAGTCCCTCATAATTTATATCTCCATCAGATATTAACAATGAATTGAAAGCTACATTCACGAGTCCACATTGTGCAATTTTTTTCTTGAATTGGATATATTATGTTGGAGTTTAATGGTATTGTTGCTGAAGTTTCATGCACATTATCTTTCCCACAAGTTACTAAAGTGGCGTTCACATTCCTTAAAATCACTGCTAAAGATTCGTTGATAGGTTGTCTTAGTGAAGGCACAAAAAATGATAAAGGAAAATCTCCGTCAATGAGCATATTAAATTGTATATTGACGAACAATCTCTTCAAATATTTCATAAATATGGCACAAAAATTGAAAATCTCCGTCAAGTCACTGCCAATGAATTTCAAGCTAAACAAACTCAAGAATTAAAAATGAAGTTGTATTTAGTATCTTTTAGTCAATTAGTTATGCAATGCTTCAATGTAATGATTACAAGACTATTTATAGTAATTATAAATTCGAAATAATTGGGATGATTAATATGTGTATTTTATGACATGTGGAAATCATTCATTACATATTTACAATCAACTCTCTAAGTATCATGAGAAAATTAGTAACATAAACTATTTATCTTTAAACGTCTACATATTTCTTATCCATGTGCCAAGTCACTCATAAATCCGCTTTAACAAATCCTATATAAGGCTTTATTGTCATTTAATTATTTTTAAAATTCTCTTCACTTTATTCGTGCCATCTTTATTTGATAGTTTCCTCTTGTGCATGCATCGTCCAAAACCACATGCCACTATTAGTCTCATGCAACACTTAAATTTTGTTATATCATCCAAGATTATCTAAGCTATTTTTAATATATTATTTTTCCTTAAACCAACATTAGACGACGGTTTTAACTTTAACATATGTCAAAAATATTAGATACCATTTTTTATAATATTGAAGCTAAAACCTTGGCTTGCAAAAATTTCTTTAGAATACGATTTTCTTATACTTTTACCAATGATGATCTCACACTTTTTTCCAATAAGGATAATGATGTTATATATATATATATATATATATATATATATATATATATATATATACTTTTATAAAAAATATTCATTTAAATGTGATTGTTTATAAATAATAAAAGTGACTAATTATTTTTCTATATTTTTTAAGTAATGCGCTACTGAAAAAACACTTTTTACAATCTAATATTTAATCCGTTATTAATCGTAACAATGAGTTTTTAATGAATTTGAGACATAACAATCAAATAACAATCAAATCAATTGTACATTGGTTATTACAATGCATTTGTAACCGACCAACTGTTTCGTTGCAACAAATAAATGTTTCTCTCTTCTTTAGTTAACCATTTATTATTTATTCTCTTATTTTAATTACCACTAGTAAATTTAGTTTCTCTCATGCTATTTCATATATTTGTTCCTTATTTTATCTCTCTTTTTTTACATATTTTATCTTTTTTTACATGGCTAAAAACTATTCATATTCCCTTTCATTTATTTTGAACTAATTTTTTATTTTAGATTAATTTTCAACTTTTATATATAAAGGTTCCAAAATTTTCAAGTCTGATATTTATGTTAGTCCTGGGATGAGAATTACAAAGACCAAAACTGTTTTCAATTTGGCCTGAGTTTTAGGTTTAGGTTTTGTTCCGTGTGCATTTTAATATTTTAAATTTAAGTTTCTTTCATAATTTGAAGTAGTATTGTCATTGTTATTATGTACGAGGACATTCCAAAACAATCGTGTATGGATGTGACACTACCGACACATACGGTACTATATCTCTTAATGTTTTTTTATATTGTTGTTCATCTCCAAATTAACCTTTCTCTCATAGTCATGTATTTTTATCTCTTTCGGTTTTATATTTTTGGATCATTCGTCTTTCGTTTATGTACTCGTTAATCTACATTTTATTTTTATTCAAGGCAAGGCAAGGTTGATGTTGATTTTGATTTCAATTTCAACCCTAAGATTAGATAAATAAATGCATCACTAATTTGTATAATTGAATAATATATTAAGGGTAGTCGAGTTATGACAGTAGCGCCAAAATAACCGTGAGGAGATAAATGATTAGCATAACCAATCCAGGCGTTTCTCGAATAAGCTACCTCATGCAGAAACGCCATAAACCCTTCCTCAAATTGGGAGTTAAGGCATACAGCTGCAACAAGTATTATTATTACCATGAAAACTTTAAAACGAATGACTCAGACTCTTGTCTCTTGAGAAAATGAAGTTTTGACGAGCTAGTGAAGGAAAACACATGAAAATCATGATTTAACTAAAAGCTATGATACTGTAACTAAAATCAAGATAAATTTTAGAAATGAAAAACTTATGTCTTCTATGTTCGTTCTATTTTCATATGAATATGTCTTGTTTGGGTAAATGTTTTTATACAGTCAAACTGAAGGCCACATAAAATCATTTTCATATTACACAAACTGTATTTTGTAAATATAACTTGTCTTATATACTTTGGCAGAACTTGGAGGACCATGGTGGGCTCCGATCACCGCCAACTACACCGTAGTACTAGAATTTCTATGTAAAAAACTAATTTTTAATATATGACCAGTCGCTCTAACATATTTTTCTGGTCTTCCAAATATTATAAAATTTTATTTAGAAGTAAAATTGGTTATGTTGTATTAGGATTTATGAAAAATAAAAATTATATAATTAAATCTTGTAATATTACTCACATATATAAATTAACACTTGCTTTCCATTCCCAAAACTCTCAATTACATAGATACTTATTTATGATCTCTAACTCTCTTTTTTCTTCCATTATTACTAGAAGCATGAATAACAGTAAGATGAAACAAAGTACTTCAATTTTTAAACCCCAAAAGGAGCAAAATGCATATGAAGATGATAGAAAATCATAAGCTACAAAATAAATTGAAGTCAATGAAGATGGACCTGTTATTTAAGAAGAAAGCAATACTGAGCAAGAATAACCTCTTCAAAACTCTAAGACCACTAATGAAAGTATTGTTTATAAAATTATTGGCAAATGTATTGATTTTAATTTTTTGATACGATATCATCGTTTGCATAGATAGATTTAGTGTTATGATTCAAATATAAGAATTTATTTAGTAGGTCATATATTGATCTTGCTCTGTATAAACCAATACAAGTTTATCAATACTCATACCCTGAACAACATCCTCATCGATTTCAAAAAAAATTTGAGTATTCCCTTCTAAAGATACAACCTACCCTTTTTATTGTTTCTGTTTTTTGCAAAAAAAAAACTTTTAGAAAGGTACAGTTCAGATTACATTAATTATTAATGGTTTCAACAATTAGAGGAAAATAAATAATGGAAAATATTATTTTTTTATGTCATGTTGGGAAATGAAACACATTTTTCCATTAATTATCAAGTTCATATTTTTGGATTTTTTGTGAGGTGTCTTTGCGGCCACTTTTTTATATAATCTAAAACATCAACCATGTCACCTAGAAAAGAGAAGTTGAGAAGAAAAATGAAGAAGAATTTAAACTAAATGGGTCACATTTTAAAATATTAATAAATACAATAAAATGGGGAATATTCCAAGCTTGTGCTTTTAGTGGAAATGATGAAAGTTGTAGCTCAAAGAACCAGATGAATATTTTGGAGATGTTACATGTTTTTTGAGATAAAGCTTCAAAAAATATCAAATACACCTCACCCAAAAATCCAAAAAGAACTTCTACATAATTTGCAATAAAGGTGCAAAGTATAATTTGTGATGGAACTCCTAATGAAAAATATTTTTTAATTGTAGATAAATCTAGATACATTTCAAAGAAGGAACAAATGACAACTATAGTTAGATTTATTGATAGAAAAGGTTTCGTGAAAGAATGGCTCTTAGATTTAGTCTATGTTTAATATACAATTTCTTTAACTTTAATACATGAAATTTGTGTTATTTTGTCTTATTATAATCTTAGTGTTCAAAACGACAGAGGTCAAATGTACGAAATTACGAGTAATAATGGAATGGCTACATTAATATTATAGTTATGCTTATCACATTCACTGTTTGAAACATCAATTACAGTTGGCATTTGTTGCTCTTTCAACATTTGGTTTTTATTATCAATGTTGTGACATAAAATTTCTGAAATTTAACATTTAAAATATATTTAGGAGATTTAAACAGGTAAAAGTCTAAATGAAACTGGAACACTACAACATCCAGAAGATACTAGATGAAGATCGTATTTCACAGCAATGTGTAGTTTGATAAGAGTATATGGTGTTGCTCATTATATTTTAACTGAAATGGTTGCTCGATGGATAACTTTTTCTCAATGTGGTGATACTTTGAAAGCCATAATTTTTTTTATATCGTATGAATTTGTGTTTATTTTACATATGGTATAGTAGTTTATGGTTATTACACGTGGCATATGAGCTTATACCTAACATTTATCAACAATTGGATGGGTTATATAATATGTTTAATGAACATAAAACAGAGCTTCTCATTTTGAATACATCATTGAATCATGGAGATTGTTACAGATCATTCAGTATAGAGAATATAGTATATTTACTGAAAAATTTGTTCCTGATGATTCTTTGGAAGAAATAAAAATTTGTCTGAAGTGTGAATTACAGTATTATGAGCTGGATATTCCTATTCATCTATATATTTTAAGAATATTTCTACTTTTGGTGATTTATGTCAATGCATAGTGAGAACATGGAAAGCCAAAGTGTATTCATTGAATAGATGCACTTTTACATATTGTCTTAATACTTTTTGCATCAACTACAACATTCGAGATAACTTTTTCGGCTATAAAATAGTAAAAAACATTCTTCATAGTCAAATGGAAGATGAATTTTTAAAAGATTACTTGTTAGTGTATATATAAAAAGAGATTACAGAGTTAGTAAGCTTCGATAAGATTATTTAAACATTTTATATAATCAAACAAAGACGAGCACATCTCCAATAAATTGGTATATTATTTGAATTTTATTATTATTAGTTCTACTTTTTTATGTCATCAATTGTTCGCATGTACGTATAGTAGTTTGTCATTTGTACTTATATCTTTACTTTTAAGTTGAAAATTTGAGTTATTGATATAACTTTTTTGTTTAAAAATATGATTGGTCCTCTCTATACCATAATCATAGCTTTGTTCATGCATGTAGGTTAAAGATAACTCATCAATAAATTAAACTCTCTTTTTTTATTTTGGTTATATAAAAACCTATAAAGAGTCGCTTGTTTGTTGTATTCTGTTGTGAGATAGGTTATATACGGTCACTAAATTTTGTGTTAGTTATATCCTTAAACTAAGGGCTTTATAAAAAATATATATTAAATATAATTTGTGATTAATTATAAACTTCCATCTTTAACCCGCCTGTTAAAGTCCTTGTCTGTATCTTTTTTTACTATTGTTTCCTTTTTGTTGAGGCATATAAATATAATTTGTGATTGGTTTTATTTTATGTTATACACATCGTACAACTTCCAATTTCAGTAAGATCACGTTATTCATTTATTGAAGTGACTTGAATTTTTCTACTTGATATGCAACTCCTTAATTTAATAACTAGATATTTCAAAAATTTAAGATGATGAGGTTGGTGACGGGACATCATTTGTTGTTGTTTTGGCAAATGAGCTTCTTAGGGAAGTTGAGAAATCGGTAATGGAAAACATCCGTCGAATGACAACAATAACATGTTTTTCCACTCTTCTCTAATAACATTTTATATTCTTACAAGCTTGTTTTACTTACATGCTTGTGATGTATTTATATATTTGAATGATTAAAAGTATAAAATATGTATTTGTGTGATTGTGTAGGTTACCGAGTGACTGCAAAATGTGCTCGTAATATTCTCCTAACAAGAGTCCTTGATACGAGGTCGAGGCATGTATCCAATTTAATTAATGTGCTTGGTTGTCTTTCTTATAATACAATTATTTTATTTCTCCTTGTATTTTTTTTAATTCATGGTTTTACTTAATGTAAAGAAATTTAATTTAGAACTAATGAGGATTAATATGACCACCTTCAGTTCCAACATTATGTCACAAAATATGAATTTAATTCATATTTAATGAGGAATACTATGATCATATTGAGTTCCAAAATTCTTTCACAAAACAAGGATCAATTTGCGCATTGGTTGTTGATGTTATCTTGAGGCTTATGGTCTAACTATAACTGTGTCTATAGTTGTATATTATCCATTGACTTCATATTGCATCTTGGAATTAAATGTTCCTAAAAATAAATAAATTTATTGTCTTGGAACTTTTGGATCAACATATAAGGAAACTATTTAATCGATAAAACTAATATTTTGTTGAAAGTAAGGCATTGAACAGTATATCGTCCCTCGACTATCGTATTTGGTGGCAGATAGTCTTTTGACTTTCAAATGTCCGTTGACAGTCCCTGGACTATCGCGTTTGGATAAAGTTAGTCCACCAGATCCTTTGAGCCATGAGAGACTGCCACCTGTCACCATAGTCCCCAGATTTTTGTATCACCAGTAGTCCCTTGAGTTTAGGTCAAACCCAAAATGTAGAATATTACAGATAACTAAACTCAAGGGACTAGTGATAATACAAAAATCTGGGGACTATGGTGACATGTGGCAGCCTCTCATGGATCAGAGGATCTGGTGGACTAACTTTATCCAAAGACGATAGTCTCGGGACTGCCAACGGACATTTGAAAGTCAAGGGACTATCTGCCACCAAACGCGATAGTCGAGGGACGATGTACTGTTCAAAGCCTTGAAAGTAATTATTGTTTGTTTTTATCATGGTGGATATTTTAATTTTATCCCTCATTTTATGCTCTAGTCATTATAATTTTGATAGTTATCCATATGAGTGTTATCCATAGTCAAAGATATTAAATTGTGATTGTCACCAATCAAATTGTATATGGTTTTAACCTTTCTTGATTAGTCCTTTATAATTTAGAACAAATATCCAACATATCAACTTGATTAGACTTGCCCACAAGTTTGTGTTGATTTAGATTTACTAATTTTCATTTTATGTTGTTGAGGAATCTAATTTGAAAATTACTTATGTTCTTATATTATTTTTCTCTCACTAAAATTAGTAGATAAGATTTAACTCGATAACTCGTTTAACATATACATATTTCTTTTTGAAAATTGTAATACATTAAATTCTTAGTCCCAAATTAGTCAATGAGCATATTGAAGTGCACATGAGCTTGGTATATACATAAAAAAATAAATTTTTATTATAAAAGTTTAAAATATGGATATGAATTTGACAGTGTTTGTACTTTTAACTTTTAGAATGTGCATTGCTGTCACAGATTGGTATATGTTTTATAATGATTGTTTATAATGTGTTTTAGTGGCCTACTTCCTTAGATATTGATTTGGAATGTTGCAGTTTTTTTGTGTTATCATCGTTATATTGCAAGAACAAGTTATCCATTAGAGAAAAATATGTAGAGTTTACTTGTGAAAAAAGACTGTCAATATTATGAAAGATGAAGTTGTCAAAAAGGATGAGAAGAGAAAGTTTTTAGTAGGGACTAGGATGACCAATGAAAGCTTATTGCTAAGCATGTTGTTTATGCATCTGCTGATGAGTTTTGAATAGATTTGTAGCTTTTTTTTGTTATATGTTGTATTTCGGAATTATAAAATAAGGCTGAAATATTATTCAATTATTTTTTACATTTTTATTAAATTTAGAAAAAACTTGCAATGATATTAACCAAGTTTGCAATGATATTCAAGTCACATGAGCTAAATATTGGTTTGAACTTGTGCAATGAATTTACAATGAGATTTACAACAACATGAACCGTCGATCAAATTAGCAACTGATTCACATTGCAATTGTTATTTGGGTGCAAATATTTTTTGTTAACGACTGAGATAGATGAAACGCATGGTTCTTGTTGCATATCTGTTGTAAAAGGCACACAGCAAGGAATTAGTAATAAATTTTAGATTTTTACGTCGTTATAAAATGTGATTTATCTAGTATTAATTTAGACCTTATAATCATTAAAAGAGAAAGTGGTTTGTTTATTGTTGAGCGTGGGATGGTTATGTAAGACCATAAGAATTCTTGTAAAAAGGATTGGCCAATTGTTTATGGCTCCTTCCAACATTTTTTTATACCATTAGATACGGCTTGATTGGTCACCTAAGCTTGTACAATTACTTGAAGATGTAAAGAAGAAGACAAACTTGATTATTATTTTTTCTATTGTAGAACCATGTGAGTGGTTCATTCTAGCATAGATTCTTACTGTTTATTATGACAACTCGTGGTATGATGTATCTGCTATACATGTTGGATCTAAATAATTTAGTAACTTTATTATCCATTATATTCACCAATAATTTCCCTTTTAACCATTTATATAATACGTAATTACGACAAATGATAATTTATCGGCTCTTAGAGCCTTTGGAAGAGGTTTTATGATGTTCAAACCTTAAATATATGGCTTAGATTATTGTTTTAAGTAGCATGTTTAAACCTGTATTGATTTACATAATCATTTATATGTATCACAATGCTTGAATTTTCTCTTCGTATGATCCATCGTAGTAGGCCAATACTACCTTGGAGCAATATTATTTTTTCTAGTGAATAGTATCCATAATGGGCAATGGTTTGGTAAGGCCTTCCCTGTAGAGTGTTTCTGAAACTTACATAAATCTAAGAGAATTCATTTTAAGTTTTTGAGCTTCCCCCTTTCTTTGATGAAGTAGCATCTCGATGAGGTATTTGATTATATGTATATGCCAACACTCTTCTTCTATTGATTCCTTCGCAGGTTACCAATATTTCTAAAGTTAAGACTTTTCAATAAAATAAATTAGGGAGGATGATGGAAGGTTTATGTTGGAAGACGTCTCCTGATACTAATCTCATCCATGTTGAGGAAACCAAAGCCTCATCGATTGTATTCTTTGCTCTTCAAATTTGTTCAAAAGTAACTTCATCGAATAGGAGTGTCTAGTGTCATAGCTTTTCAAGTAATAGAATGATAGAGGTTTTTTTAGATTTTTCCCAACCAAGTGTTTGATGAACCACCACCTGTGAGTATCTAAGTAACATGTTCCTCTTTGGTTGACATATATTGGTCATTCGAAGGCTTGTAAGAGAGGCTTTATATTGTTTCTTGTTATTAGAATATTGAAAACCAAGTTCGATACATAATGTTAAGATATATCATATGAGGGATGTTAGTTGGATTATTTACCTTGATCATTGGTTACTTTTTCCACCAAGGATCGTAGTTGGTTCAAACTTTTCGTTAGTAGGTATTAGTTTTTCAGACTGAAGCTTGGTTAAGAAGTCCACCAAGGCTTGATCTTTAAATTTTATTCATTTTTTAAATTGAATGTCATAGTCACCAATATATATGGACTAATTTGTTAGTCTTCCATAAAAATCCCGTTTGTGAAACATATTAGATTACCTTAAAATTATTTCCTTCTTCTTAGATTAGCACATCGCTGATAGTGTAGTCCGAGATCGGAAACTAGAGAAACAAATACTTGTATGACTTATGGCTCTTTGATACTTATGGTGAATCTAGAACCTTGTTGACATTTTGAAATTATTCTTCACAAGTCAGAGTCAAGTTGAATTTCTCTCTCTTCTCAAAACTTGAAAGAAAGTTTGGTATTTATCCAAAGATTTTAAAATAAATCTATTTAATGAATTTAATCTCCCCGCCCATATGTGTACTTCTTTTGCATTGCATGGAGGATCCATTACGTCTAAATTTAAGACTTAACTAAGATAAACTTGAACACTTTTCTCATAGACAATTAACCCAAGAAACCTGCCCGACTGGATGCCAAAAGTACATTAATTTGGTTTGAATTGGAGACTAACTCGCCTTAGGTTACCGAATGTTTCGAATAACTCAGTTAAATGACCCTCTTAATGAACGATTCTAACCAACATGTTACCAATATAGACTTGTAGGTTTTGGAAAAACCTACAAGCCTAAAAACATTATTAATAAGACACTGATACGTAACCCCAATGTACTTCAACCCAAAGGTTATTACTCTGAAGCAATCTATTCCACTTTTTGTGATAAAAGTTGTATGCTCTTAATCGTGTTTATGAAACTATATATGATTATAACCAGGATAAGACATCATAAATGATAGTATTTTATTTTATTATTTGGCTTCAACTAGCATATAGATTTGTAGAATAAGGAAATAGTCAGTGGGATAAGCGATGTTAAGTTTCGTGAAGTCTACACATATAAATCATTTGTTATTCTTTTTTTTACCAGTACTTAGATGGTTGTCCAAACTCGATAATAGGTCCCCAAATATGGCATATAGAAGTAAATTTTTCTACCTTTTTAATAATGGTCTCCATCTTATGTTGAGAGTAGTAAGAACTGTTTTTAAATTGGCTAGAAATTGTTGTTGATTGGGACACCACTTCCTAGAAATTCCATGCAAACATATCTATGTTGCGCTGTAAAAGTTCAAGTAACTTGTACCATAGTTACGACCACCTATAATCTATTATTCCTTCCATGTCGATACATTCGAATTCGGCCATTAGTTTGCTAAGCTAGGGGGCATATTGTGGATCATCTATATAATTATGGACGACCAAGTACCCCACTAGTCCTATAATTTTTCATGATCATTCCAACCTTGTCCTTGATTCTATACTAAAAGAACTGATGTATTTTAGATATTAAAATATGCATTAAATCGTGCTATGATCTTTCTAATATTATATTGTAAGAGGAGAAAGCTTCGAGTATCATGGGAAATAAGTAGTAATTTTTTTAGGAACTCTTTTCTATCAAGCATGACATCTAACATGAGTTATACCAACACATTAGAATCCGCACTTATAAGTTCAGCCAAGATCCCTTGAGAAAAATTCAAGATTAGTATTCGTCAACTTATCAAATGATCTTTTTATAGAATTTTGGTGGAGCTTCTACTGTCTAGCATAACTCGTTTAACAACTACTCTTTCCAATTCCACTTTGATTGGTATAGTGCATTTATAGGCATCCATCACTCCTCGTAGATCATCATCTATGAACTCCAACATTGATTATGCATTTCCAAAAATGTGTTGTGAAGTGTTTGGCGTGGGACTTGTAGATTGTCCACATGTCGCTTCCTTGATTTTTTTTTGAATTCTGGAGAATGGATCATCTCCAATAATTACCAAATGGTTTTTTTGTTATGATATATATATATATATATATACACGAATATAACTCCTATTCTAGCTTAATTATGGCAGGGTTATCCAAATCTCTTGGCTCATCAGTGTCTGCTAGAGGTTGTCTCTCATGCCTTTGCGGAGGGTTTCGATCAATCCATACGTGTCTAGATTTCTTTATATTTTTCTTTGTAACAAACTTCGAGATTTTTCCTTCATTAGTCATATTCTAGAGATGATCAAGTAAATCCCAACAATCCCTAGTATAATGTCTGATATCATTCTGGAATTTACAAAAATTGTTTGTCTTTGTGTTCCTTGGGGATTTATAACTTTTTGGTCTTTGGTACGTGATTATATATTTGGTACGTTCGTAGATAACATATAAATTCTTGATCAACTCAGTGAATAGTCATCTAGCCTGACATTTTTTATTTTCGTCATTATTGTTATTGTTATAGTTATTCTTAGACTTCCCTCCGTCGTTTTGATTACAATACTTCGGTTTTTTATTGAACACTCATTATTATTTCTAGAGGCCTCATATTTTGGTTTGGATTTCATATGAGCCACCATCAATAATTCATTACTCTCTTTTTTAGTGGATGGTACGAGGGGTACTCTCTTTTTCATTATTATTTCATATAAATCTCTATGGTTTCAAAATAACGTGACATCTGATTCAGCAAGTATCTGAATTTGAGTGTCTTCTTCTTCATTATGGTATCTCAAATAGGTCTTAATATATTTCATTGCATGTATTCTACAACTGCCAACAAGTCATGACAGTCATGTAGTTCCATTTTCGTGTCTACTCACCTCTTAGTGGATTTGAGTAACATTTCCTTCAATTGATACTTGTAGTGGATGATATAGTCTTCATCTCCCTTTATCACCTTAGAACAAATTAAATTGTTTCTAAAGGTCATTCGAAACATCTTGAAACCTTTTATACAACATGAGGGAAGCTTGTTAAACTACGTCAAAGCGCTTCCTCGTTAAGGTGTTTAAAAAGTCATGCACTTCATCTTGCCACCTGCCTCATACTGCATCATCTCTATTTTAAATTGCACTTCATCTTGTAATCTGCCTCATACTGCATCATTTCTCTTAGGATCCACCTTGTCATTGTATTTATCCATTTTGTGTCTAACAACATTCAGTTCCAAATATGTATACATGATTTCAAGAGCTATGAGTGATTCTTCTTCCAGCAAGTCATGATCATCATCCAACTGAGTGTTTGTCCAATTATTGTCTGTTTTCCGGAGAAATGGGTAAGCATGATGGTGTCATTGTTATTTACATTTTGGAGTCGAATGTGTTGCATTGTTCATATTTGGAAATTTATGATGGTACCTCTAGAGGTATGAGCATAGTAAGGGTTCAGTAAAGTTGGGTTGTTTATCTCTAGAGGCGCTTGAACTCGTAGGACTATACTGGTTGGCTTTGTTGGCTTTCCTTCAATATGACCAAGTCATATCTGTATATTTGGATATTGAGACGTGTTGGTGTATAGTTGTGTTAAGGTTGATGTAGGACATGGAAATGCGTGATAAATATTCAGTTAGGTTGATTAATGTGTTGCCATAGCATGCTATTATTCATAAATTTAATTATATTTTGGCTGGAACACTATGGAAGCTTATTGGGGTTCGACAACAACTCAAATTTAATTGATTGATTTGTAATGAGCCTTGTTGGTGACTTTACTAAAACGTTTGAGAAGTTATTTTGGAAAGTTGGATGGAACGTCAAAGGACTTATTAGAAATTCGCCTCGAATTCCTCAAAAGTGTATTAAATTTTTTATTAGAACGTTCGAAGAACTTGTTTAGAATTCAGCTGGAACTTTGAAAAAACTTGTTGATTGTTACGAGTGTAGGCATAACAAATTTTTATCATTCAGTTTGCTACTAATAGCATGTAGAAATTCATATTTTCATGTCGTATTAGTAATCAAAATCCACAACCTTTAATCGAACAAAACCAAACAATAAAGATATATCAAATCCAAATTAAATGCCAAAATCAAATGAAAAACTCAATCCAATTTCAAATTGAAAAACCAAAATCCAATTAAAATCACAATCAAAATCAAAATCGAAATTGGAAATCAAAATCAAGTCAAAGTAAAAAATTGAATCCAAATTAAATCAAAATCAAAATCAAAATCAAATCCAAACTCCAATTGAAATCAAGTAAAAAATAAATCAAAATCTTAATCAAATTCAAAACCCAAAAATTAGAATTAAACCAATTCCAAATTCAAAATCTCAGTCAAAATACGAGTAAAAACAAAAACTAAATTAAAATCTCAATCATATCCAAATCAAAACAATAATCAAATCAAACAGAAGTCCCAATTAAAATCCAAATTCAAACTCATATCAAAATCAAATCTAATAACACTAATCAAAATCACATATAATATTTTTTTTTTAAACTTAATCAAACACTAATCAAACCACATAAAATCTATATTTTGAACTTAATATACATGAAATAAATAGTTAAACCAGAAATTGATATTAAAAACGATTAAACTAGTAACTCGATAGGAAGGAACTCGATTAAACGATTAACAAGTTTTTTTATCTGCATATAGAGTTCCTATAACTCATTATGCAAAAAAAATCATATATTTAAAAAGAGATTTTATTCGATATGTTAACCCATATGTTTAAGATAAAAATAAGATTAACGATAGATTTTTATCTTTGGAACTCCAGAACCTGATTCAAAATTGTTTTGTGGTTAGGGTTTTTTACTGTTAGAAGAGAAGAGGAGAAGGTGGATAGTTACTAGAGAAATTTGGGTTTTTGGTGTAAAATTAAAACAAGGATAAATTAGGATTTTCCTTTATGGAGGAAATAACAAGATGGGGTTTTTTTTATGAATAATGGAGGAAATAATAAATTTTATGGGAGAAATAGCTTCACCCTAATTGGTTTAACCAATAGTTTGTTTGATTTGTATAAAATGTTTGAATTTGTTTAATTGATTTGTTTGGTTTTGTTTACTTGATATGTCTGAAATGTTTAATTCAATTATTTGATTTGTTTGAATTTGTTTGATTGATTTTATTTGTTTGATGGATTTGTCTGAATTAGTTTAGTTTCTGTTTAATTTTCTCATTTGACTTTTTAAAAAGAATTTATTTCAATTGTGAATTTATTTAGTCGAATCGTTTGATTTAGTTTTATTTATTTATTTCAATTGATCTTTAATTTATTTGTTTGAATGGTTTAAATGGTTTATTGATTTGTTTAAGTTTATTTAATTTATTTGTTTGATGTTTAATTATTTTGTTTGTACTTGTTCATTGATTGTTTTGAAGGTGTATAGTTGATTTGTTTAAAGTTATTTGCTTTATTTGTTTTATTCCGTTGGTTTGTTGGAATTGTTTAATTTATTTGTTTGGTTTGTTGGAATTGTTTAATCTTTTTGTTTTAAAATATTTCAATTTAATATGTTATTACGATAATTATAAAAAAAAGATATATTTAATATTATTTTAATTAATATAATATTAATATATAATATATTATATAAACTAATTTAGTATATTTAGCTATTAAATTTGTATATAATTACTATAAATTGGTTTTGTGAAATTATTTTAATATCTTTTGATATAATAGAATTAAAAAAACTAAACGATTTTTCATGAATTTTAAATAAAAGAGTTATTCACAAGTTCATCTTATATTACAATTATTATTTTTCAGTGGTATTCATTATACGTGTATAAAATAAAATAAACACGGTGACCGGAGAGAGAAAGGAGGATGCAAATGGAATTTGAAATCTGGCCGGTAAGGAAGGAGTGGTATTCTCTGTCAATAATGTAAACCGAATATGATGGGGTAGATATAGACTCGATGATCCATCATATCATTTTGGTGAGGAAATTTATGGTGTAAACACCATCTAAGAGGAGATGTCATCGAACATTATCGAAGACTTTTATGAGGTCGATCTTAATAGTCACCTTAGGGCCTAGTCTATTGGTATTATACTTGTGAATAATCTCATGCATAATGAGGATATTGTTTAATATGCTACCACCATGAATGAAGAAAGATTTTCAGATGTAAACTAAGGAGGAGATAAAGTCTTTTATTATTTTTGTCACGATCTTGGATATGATCTTGTAGATAACATTGCAATAATAAATGGGTATAAAATCAGAAGGAACCGAATATTTTTCGATTTTAGGAATTATAACGGTTAGATTTTATTCGAGGTAATGTCTATTTGGCTATGATGGAATAAATGATAGACGAATTTATGTATGTCATTACATGTATTAAAACACAGTAATTTAAAGAAGCTATATCTAAAGTAGTATGGACAAAGGGCTTTGTTAATATCAATGTCAAACGTGTGGTGGCATAAAATTTGTGTACTAATTCGATATACCATTAACAATTGAATCTAGCGATTGTCATCCAACCTAGGCCATTATTAGGTTCAAGAAGTCTGAATTTTTTTGCATACCTTCAATTTGGATCAGTTCTACGTAAACTAAATACATACCCGCCCAAAATTTGGTTACACCTTGTGGTGCTAGTGAATTATGGACGCGAACCTCCCTTTCGCCGTGATGTTCGTAAGTCGCGCTATCCGATTCCTCCACCTCTTCAAACCCCGAATCTCTTTCGACATTCGTTCTTCGTCTCGAGGATGATGAATGATCAACTTCACTCTTCCGGGCTTGCTTCGATTTTCTCGAAAACATACTCCGAAACATGTAGAATAAATTTGTGTTAGAAAATTATAAAGAAAATTTAGAGAGAGAGAAGTTTATGTAACTAGAGAGAGATTGATGGTGGTGTGAATAATTGTAGGATGTATGTGATGTATTTATAGCCTTTTTTTTAAATAACTGTTGGATGACGTCATCCATGCGGGCCATCCGGACAATAGTTCGGATGGTCCGCATGGACCTAATACATAACGGCTAGTTTGTTAAACTAGCCGCTGATTTGTCCGGGGCATCCGGAGAATTCTCCGTATGGCCCGAATTTTCACTCCGGGCGCCCGGAAAATTCATTCGGATGTCCCAGACAATTTTTTTTGAATTTTGTTTTAAAAAATTAATGGGTCTCCTATATAAATAGAGGAGACCCCAACTCAAAACTCACAAACTCCACTCTACATCTCTCTAAATCTCTCTACTTGTTCTAGATATTCTATAAAACTCGAATTTCTTATTTTACATATTGCAGTTCTACTTTCGGATAAAAACACTTAAATAACGTTGGGATAAGATTATAATAGCTCAATTAAGAGCTTCGTATAATTTATCAAGTTATTTACTTGTTGTAGTTATTTAAATTAGTTCTTTTAATTCTAATTTTATTAGTTGTTATTAGTTGTTATTAGTTGTTATTAGTTGATATTAGTCTAAATTTAGTTTTTATTATTTACGATATTAATTAGTTTCGATTAGTATTTTATTGCATATTTAAAAAAAACATTGTTTTAAGTTTTAAAATGTCTTTAAAACGTAGAAATACTAATGCTCACCCACCCGCTAATGTGGATCTCAATACCAATGATGGTTTTCCTAGAGACTCCCCTCACGTTGACGCATTCTCCTCCCACGAAAGTGGTGGTGGAAGTACTAGTGGTGGATCGAGATCTCGTAAGAAAACATCTTGGATTTGGAAACACTATATTGTATCAGAGGATGGTTTATCTAGTAATTGTAAAGAGTGCAATAAAAGTTATCTTCACGTAAGTAGAAATAGAAATATGTGCACTACCACTATGGTAAAACATTTAAAAAACATGAAATATATGATCTTACAAAACCTAACCCAAATAATGTTTGCATAAACCCTAAAACAGGTCTTCCTTTTGAGTTTAACCATGATACGTATAGGTAAGAAACAATGATTTATGCAATTGGTAGTTTACAACCATTCGGTTATACGAATACTTGGAGTTACGAAAATTGGATGCAAGTTGGGGTAAACCCACAAGAAAAACGCATTCCACGTAGCTCTTTGTGATCGCTAGCTTTTAAATATTTTTTTAAAAGAAAAAAAAACATTATTCAAACTATGCTAAGTTTGACATGGAATGTTTCGATTACTAGTGACATAACTACTTTTACTGATTTTGATATGTTATGTGTTACCATTCATTAGATATATCCCGAATGGGTACTCCAAAGGATAATTATATGGTTTTAATCTATTGGTCACCATAACGCACAATTAATTAGGGAGAGTATGATTGAATGCATGAATACTTATGGCATTAAAAATAAGATTACGTTTATTTTGTTCGATAATGGATCTGCTAATTTGAATGCTATAAAATTGCTTAGAAAAGATTGCACTCCCATTTTTCCTAAATTGTTTCACACCAGATGTTTATGCCACGTACTTCAATTAGTTGCGAAAGATGGAATACGGAGGGTTTTGGAAGATTATATTGCTCCTATTAAAAATGGGATCCTATTTTGCACGACCTCCATTGCTAAAAAAAGAGCTTTTAAAACACTTGTTATTGAAAATAGGAAACAATATAAGAAACTTATATCAGATGTCGAAACTAGATGGAATTCTACTTATGCAATGCTTGCACGTGCTCATGTTTTAAAGAAGAGATTATGACGCTTTATAATGCATCTTATCCTCATATAGTTATTGAAAAACAACATTGGACATATTGTGCACGCATGTTAAGATTTTTAAAACTTTGTAAAGAAAACACTCTAACAGTTTCTTCACAAAATCAACCTAATGCTCATTTGACCATTTTCACGATTACTAATCGTGCCATGCATACAGATGACTTTAGATCAATTTTTGTATGCGTAGACATGGTGCCCCATATGGAATTAAGTTCACAAAGTATTTTCATCAAATCCCTATGACTTATTCAATTGCTTACATTTTGGATCCTTTTTCACGAAAAGATCAATTTGAATGGCTAGTTAGATGCTTTTAGCGATCCGTACCGTTTTCTGAAAGTAGTCCACCAGAAGATCCAGTTGACCCTGAAGGGTATATTGTCAGCGTATATGAATGTGTGCATAATATGTATGATAAGTATACTGAAAGATATAGATTAAATACAACTACAAATGTAAGGAGTAGTAACAATCGGGGTAGAGGAATATTTTCTACTAATTAAGTTCAAATGAAAATGTTACGAAGCAATGAATTTACAGAAACCCCTCAATCTGATAATGATCTCTCTAGATATTTGAGCACTAGGTTTGATTTTACAAATTTTTCCGACCGTGGTATTGAAGATATCATAAGATGGCGGGGTATAAAAACTAAAGAGTATCATATTCTTTGCAAGTTTGTTAAAGAGATTTATGCAATACCTCTGTCTACAGTTGCAAGTGAGTGTGCTTTCAACCAAACAAGGTTGCAATACACGACTAAGAGAACAAGATTGACGGGCAAAGCACTTGGAGTGCTTGTGACAGTCAAAGATTGGACAACGGCAGATAAAAGGATGCAAGACAGAGAGTTTAGAGACGAAGTGAATGTAGATGACATCTTTGAAGATTATCCGGATGATTATGAAGATACTCTTGAACAAGAAATTATGGAAGAAAACGAAGCTGAAGGTGAATCAAGTGAGGACGAAGACGGAGATTTTACTTACGAAGAAGACGGAGCTGAAGATGAATGATGTTTGTAATAGTTTTTTACTATTTTGTATTTTAATTTGAAAACATTTGTACAACTCCTGGCCCGCAAGAGTATAAACTGTGAACGGCTAAATAAATCATAAAAAAAGTATTTATATTTTTATTATAATAACAACAATTGTATTATGAAATACTTTATCTGATTTTAGTTTAAAAAATAATAACAAACATTTGTAATATTTATAACCAAATCACAATAGTAATCAAAATGTAATATTAAAATTATAACCATAAAATTTGTAATATTTTAACATAATAAGATATAGTTTTGGTTTATAACATAATATCAACATCACTAATATTTAAATCAAAACATAATAATAATATTCAAAATGTAATAATAACATAAGTAATATTTAAAATTATGGTTTATATAATAATTACAACACTTAAAATGTTAATAACCAAAACAAATTAATACTAACCAAAATGTAGTAATAATTTTATAATCATATACATTATCTCAATATGTTTTAAATATAACTTAAGATATGATTTTGGTTATAAAATAATTAAATCACTTATAATATTTAAACAGGTCTGGCGGTTTGCAGGTCTCGCGGTTTGTAGTTCTGTCAGATTATTGCTTATGCAGGTCTAACGGTTAAACAGGTCTACCGGTTTGCAGTTCTCGCGGGTTTCAGTTCTAAAGGACGAGGTTTGCAGTTTACCAGCCGGGTTACTAACAGTTCTCCAGTTTTTACCTGCGGTTCCAGAACCGTTTCACACCTCTACCCTCAAGTACCATTAATACCATCTCTCTTTCATTTAATGCTCTTCGATTACTTACACGACAACCACTACTCTCCCTACACTAATGCTTTTAATAAGACCATGCACTATTATAATATGGCACATCAACTTCTTAACTCCAGCACTTATCATCCACCCTCTTCGTATTCCCTTCTCATTCTACCATTTTCTCTCTCCTTGCCACCATGGTTAAAACCAGAACCTCTAAATCTTAAAAAAGGAACTCATCTTCTTGCCCTGGTAATTGGAAAATAACCCCAAAATTTAATAAAAAAAACCTATGTCGTCTCGTCGACCTATGAGATAAGACCTCGTAACCCGAACAACACCCTTTCAATGGAGACTAAATCTTCATTTCCGCTATCCACCTCATGTCCCCGCACTTTATGCATGCTAGGTCTACCCCTTTCAGTGCACACAGCTCCTCTGTCGGTCACACATCTCGTCCACCTTGAAGACACTAGCAAACGCATCAGGGATGAGATTCGAAGGGAGATGGATATTTCTCCCTTATCCTTATCTCTTTCGTCATCCATGTGGGACATGCAGGTCTCCTCTGATGAAGAGGATCCCTCATAACGTTTTTTCTCTCTATCAAACCAGGTAAAATTTCAAGCTATCTTAGATCTGAATGAGAACATGATCTATGCCTTATCTTCCATAGATGATCATGCCACCTCTCCCAATGTCTCACCAGGTTCCTTCGAAACAAGCCATGCAGCACAGCAGCAACTCGTCTACGATTTTAGGGTTGGGTCACAATACCTCTCGCATGGATTCCCGACAGCCTCAAGGTGCTTATGAACCCCTCAAACTCTTCCCTACTAATTATAATCCTCAGCCTTTGTCCTCCACCCCTTTGTTTACATGCAACATTCATGTACCAGTGTTGTCCATGAAAAATCCTAACCTTCTATCTGTCGATGCCTATCAAAACCCTTCACCCATGCAAGTTGAAACCTATAGCAACATCATTACCTTACCCTTTGTTGACCAAACCACCCTCCCTTCCATGTAATCTGAAATCCTAGCTACCAACTGCCTAAATAAACTGCCCCCCATAACTTCCCTCTCCAGCAAATATACTTTCAACCCTGTCCTACATGTCCACTCTTCTCACCCGTCAATCTCAAGAACTTTACCTCCCTCTAACATCATCACCACTAGCATTTGAACCCTTCAAAACTACTCTTCCCACTTTGTCGTGCAATTACAACAAAGTTTCTCAAAAGTCATCCACAGCTCTGGCCACACCACTACCAATACTCAAAGGCTTAACCTGATCCCTGTCCCCAAAAATTTCCCTAAATCTTACCCTAGTAGAAACAACAAGGGCCACGCCATATCTCGTGCCTCTAACAGAATCCCCTCCCTTGGAATTCGTTCATGTGCTTCCTTCCAAAACCCTCCTGCTTCTCGATACAACCACACTACTCGTCACCCGCGCAATAGAACAATAACTATACCGACCCAACTCCTAAAGGAATCAACACATTTTCCTAACGATCCTCAACATCCTAGCTCATGGGCCATCATTCTTTACAGAATATAAATAATAAATATACAATAATAAAGCCTAATTAAATTACAAATAAATTGTATTTTTATTCGGATATTCTATACAGAATATTGGCTCATCAACCCCGGATGGTTCTTTGAGCTCCAACCCTCGGGTTATCTCGAAAACCTTCCTATTCTACTTGCGTAACCTCCTTGGTTACCCAATCCCTGTGAACTACCCTGGACTCGATAGAATCAAATCTCTGATTAAATTCTCGATCTCCCCCGCCGACAAAATCAATATGATTAAGCCCATCCTTAATGTTGAAATAAAAGCCGTCTTATTCGATATTGACAATGACAAAGCCCGTGGACCTGACGGTTCTAGTGGTAGTTTCTCTAAAATTTGTTGGCCTATTGTAGAGCCAGATATTTTTGTTGGGGTTAAGTATATTTTGCATCACGGAAATATGAGCCCTGTCTGGAATAAAGCCCTCATTGCTCTACACCCTAAATTGGATTCCCCATCCTCTCCTTCAGACTTTAGACCCATATTCTGCTGCAATGTAATCTACAAGATTATCTCAAGAATCCTAGCCAACAGAATTAAACCTACCCTTCTCTACCTAATTGAGCCCTCTCAATATGCTTTTGTCCCAGGCACTCTATTGCTGATAACATCCTTCTCACCCAAGACCTTATGTACGGCTACCAGACCAACCGCAAGGGCCCAAGATTTGCTCTTAAAATTGATCTGATGAAATCGTTTGACAACATCCGATGGGAGATTATCCTTGATATTATCTTCTGCATGGACTTTCTAATAGAAATGATAAATTGGATCATATATTGCGTTACCACTCCCTTCTTCATAGTCTGCATTAATGGCTCCCCCACAAGCTACTTCCATGGGGAAATAGATCTCCAACAAGGGGACCCCTTTTCATCTTGCATTTTTTTCATTTTAATGCAGGAGCTCTCTAGCATCCTCCAAGAGAAGAGCTAGAATTCCTCATTTGGGTTTAACTGGAAGTGCTACTCCCTCAAGATCATCAACCTTTTCTTCGCGGACGACCTCATTATCTTCAACAGAGCCAATACCCAATCCATTAACCTCATCTATTGAGGTTTAATGGAGTTTGCTACTTTATCGGGTCTTCAGCTCAATCCGAACAAAAGTGAGATCTACTTCTCTAGAACTATCTCTGACACAAAGAATGCTATTACGAATCTATTAGGCTTCAGCGAGGGTACCCTTCCTGTCAGATACTTAGTGTCCCTCTAATCACCTCAAGGTTAACCTACAACAACTATAGACCTCTTTTTTCAAAAAATCTCAAATCGCATAAAATCCTTGGCTACAGAGCATCTTTCGTACGATGGAAGACTCCAACTTATCAAGTTCGCCCTCTTCGCTAGCCAAGTCTATTGGTCCTCCATCTCCATGTCAGAGTTTTAAATGATCTTTCACAACTTCTCATAAGATTCCTCTAGTCGAGATCAGAAATGAAGATCTCGAGGGGGGGCTAAGGTTTCTTGAGACAAACTTACCTTGTCCACGGATGAGGGCGGCTTTCGGATCCCAAAGCTTAGAACTTGGAATCATGCGGCTGCCCTCAAGCTTATATAGTCCATATTAAATTAAAATAAAAGTTCTACATGGACCCAATGGACTTTTATTGAAAAAGTCAGAAACAAAAGCTTTTGGAGTCTCTACCCTCCCAACAACTCCAGTTAGGGGTTGGCGTAAAATCTTAAAGCTTCGAAGCCAAGCCGCGGGCTTATTTAAGGTTATTCTTGGAAAAGAAAACAACACCTCTATTGGCTACGATCCATGGCTATTTTGATCCTCCATCATTAACCGTGTTTGCCCCACACAAAGTTGGCCCGCCTGCTTAATATCTCTTGCGTCTCGGATCTCATTTGTAATGGAAATTGGACTTGACCCTCCAATGCTAGGGACCCAAATAGACACATGGGCACTCATCTTACTCAAATTCAAAATGATTTTAATACCCTGCCTCCCGCCACCGATACTAAAGACATCTTTCTTTTGATACATAACCACTCAAATGCGCACTTCACCATCAGTAGCACTTACTCCATTCTTCGCCCACCGAGAGAAAAACTTGTTTGAGCGTCTCTAGTGTGGAAAAAATAATTTATCCCCAAGTACTTTTTTATCTTATGAATGGTCATCTTTAACAAACTCACCATGCGAGACAAGCTCATTAGTTGGGGCCTTGACTTGCCCCTCCTGACTATGTCCTCTGCTCTAACAACCCAGAGACAGTGGAACACCTTATTATTCTCTGCCCATATTCATCATTCATATGGGATAACATCTCACGTAAACTCCTAATGCCTTCGCGGGCCTCTTTGTCAGGCCGCTTGGATTGAGGCCGTTTGCAGTTTGCCTCATTTCACCAATAATTCTACCTTCCTCTAGCGGACTATTTTTTGCTCGATTATATACCACATCTGAAGAGAAAGAAACGCTGGTATCTTCAGCAACAAGCATGTTTTATATTCCAACATTGCTCACCATGTATTCTCTGATCTTCGTTTTCGTTTCCACTAAACAAATATCACTTTTCCCTTATAATAGGTTTCGTTTATTTATACCGCCGCTTTTCTTAACTTACATTTATAGGTTTACTCTAAATGTAATGGGCCAAAAACCACCCGAACCTCGTGTAGCCATCTTTTATATATAAATTTACAGTTATTTATATCCAAAAAATGACAAGCAAATATCACACAGCGTCTATGTTATTGTCCAAAACTTTTTGGTGATTATTTGCCGCCTTGCTACTTGTACAAATACAGATTCAAGTGGGTTGTTGTGTGGTTTAGGGAATCAATATGTTTTATGTATATAATATATTTAATATTAAAAAATAATAAATAAATTTTAATCTAATATAAATAATTAAAACTGATCATATATATATATATATATATATACTATGTTTAAGAATATATATATATACTATGTTTAAGAAGATTGCACCACTGATAAGAAAATCATAAAACAAAAAATAAATTTGATTGATTGAATTTTATAAGTCAGTAAATAGTAACTAAAATAGTTATTATTATTAATTTTTTATATTTTTATCGTAAAATTTCAATTTTTCATCCTGAATAATTATTTCGGATTGAGAATAATTTTAAATTTAATAACAAGGAAGTTTAATGGGAACAAATCTAATAAAATAATATGTAATTATTATTATATAAAGAGAGAAAATAATATATTAGAAGACGAAATATATTGCATATTAATTATTGTAAGAAACTGAAATTATTAAAAGATCATATTTAATTATTACCAGATACTAAAACTTTTATATTAATAACTTTGCCAATTCAATTTTTTATGTATCATGTTGCATGTACCATTATCAACCCACAAATATCAAATATCATGCCACCGTATCTCCTAAATAGTTTAATAGCCATTAAACTGGTGTCTGCGTGTAGGACACCATAGTTGTTTGTTCATTGCTAGTACATCTAGGACACCATAGTCTTCTGTTCATTGCTACGTCATTGTTTGCGCTACTACGCAGATGCATATTTAAATGGACCGTATAGAGCCAAACGGAAGAGAAGAACTCTCCTCCAGTGCCTAATACCTCGGCGTGGTATTTCCCCTTGCTGTGAATTGCTGCATAGGATAGAATTTCAACCCACAGCTTAAACAATGACGGCTCCCATAATAATAAATTCCTACTCAAAAGATTATTAGCTATTTCAACTGCATTCCGCACCGCAGATAGCATATTGGCATCCTCTTCTCCATTCCAATCTCTGGGTCTGTCGGGATTTTTAGTGTAGTAGAAGAGTGCTGTGTCGCGTGCTTGTTTATAGCTGGTGAGCTCCATCGTTACCACCGAAGACAACATGGAAGGATGTTCTAATAGCAAATATAGCATATACTTGGACACAATAAACGAATGATAAATCGCACCCCTGTTTTCGTAGTTGCTTCTATTGTAGCAAAAATCAGTAACTATATGCCAAGTAACAATGCACTTTTCGAAGGAATCCTGGTGAATGTTCATTTGAGAAAAATATTCGTTGCTCAGCATTTTTAATGTGGTACGTTGGAACGGGAGAAGATAATTATTAGCCTCGGTTGATAGGTTTTTAATTATATCCAAAATTTGAATCTTGAGTTCATCATTAAAGCAAACATATTGGATGTACCAATAGCTGTCCCAAAACTCCTTAAGCTCAAGAAATTGAAGTATGTTTTTGACCCAGGAACGCGATTTGCTATCGTAGAAACAAAATGTGAACAGGCTATACTGACCAATTCGAGAGCGCGTCCACCAGGAAGAAATCGTGAGACCGATTTGAAAAGAGTTCCACCATACAGAAAGTTTGTCTTTTAGTTTACGAAGCATCAGGATTGTAGCTAACAGCTTTTTCCGACTGGTCTTGGGTTTTAGGTGCACCACAATCTTGTTTGATAGAAGACATTCAAGGATACTGAATACCTTGACAATAAGTGCTAACATTATTAAGGAGTATGTTATCTGCACATCTGTCTCTGGATGTCCCCTTTTGTCAGCTATGATAAACAAAATAGCTGCAACGATGAGAAGACCCAAGTTTACAACTTTAAGAATCAAACCAAAAGTTGTCTCAGACACACTGCTCTTGCTGTAAAAAAAATCATAAGCAAAATTTAGCTCTATATCCATAAATTCTATGCATTCTATAGCAGTCTTGCTTCCGAAATCAAACGGATCTTCCAGTGTACAAATATTGTCAACGTAAAGACCTTTGTATTTCTCAAAAGACTCATGTGCCTTCCCCAGGAGCCCTAAGCTGTCGTCGTTTTGCTGAGCCTCCAGATCTATTACAATTTGTGGATCTGTTTTTGGAAGATTACCCTGCCTCATTGTTTCAGTATCCGTTTCCCCATTGCCTATAGAATCAAGGTCCGATTTCTTGAGAACAGAATTTCTAAGGCCGTTCCTGCTCCCTTCTTTAAGTGCCCGAACTCGTTCAAAAAATCTTAAACTCCCCGTAGAGAAAGAAACAATGAGAATGGCTAGATTTTTCTTCTCGTAAACTTTGATCAAAACTACTATAGCCAGTAATTCATAAAACAGAAAACGAATCATGTGCCTTGACCAAATCTCATTGTCCTCAAGAGTGAACGCTGATAACTTACTATATCCTCCCATATGTAGAAGCAAGAAATGTGCCCAAACCCCTAGCAAGTATTGGTTATCCGGGCCTTTAACCAGGTCCACGCCTTTTAGGAATATAGTTCCAAGAGAACGAGCCGCTACATACTCTGCTGCAAGATAGCAAGCTAGCCAGAAAATTCTTCCCAAAGGCCACGACGAGCTACGCTTCCTCAGATATGTCCAGAAAATGAGAGAAACTTGAGATATCATGCCCAATATCATTAGGGTGTGAAGTTGCCAAGTAGTAAACATATTTGTTTTCGTCTGGACCTGCAAATGTATTATGAGAGTAGTTGGGATTTCATGGCATAAACCTTATCTATGCTGAGAACAAACCTACTCTTTTGAGGGTTTGCATCTTATTTACCATTTAATTAACTAATGGTCAATCATATTCATCCCAAAAATCTGTTTCCAAAACCAATATACTCCTAAAAAATAGTACGTATAAGGGAAACGAGAACTTACACAGAATACCAAACAGAATTTTTACCCCCCCCGAAAGTTATCTCAAAAGTAGCCTGAAAATGGATGAAATTCGAGACAGGTGATTTAGGAAAATTATATTTTGTGTGTGCTCCGTCTCTTAGCCCAGCCGAATAACCTATTTATAATAATCAATAAAATATAGTCTTATAAAAAAACACATGTACCTCGTTTTTGCTTAACAAACATGATTAGTTCCGACAAGTTAATAAAAAGTGCTCGGCTTTGAACATTAGTCCATTGATAGTCATTTTCGTGATATATAATTCAAAGACTACAAATTTTGGTGATTTATACTTTTCCGACTAAAAAAAATTATTCTTTTATTATTTATCCAATAAACATGAATTTTTAAAAGATTAAATATATTAAAATTAAAATTAATCGACTAATTTCATCGAAAATAATAGTTGATAGATTATTTCTCAAAAAATAGAATAAACAGGGAAGCAAAAGAAAAAGACTAATTTTATCCAAAAATAGATATAAAATTGATTTAATTCGTTTTCAAAACCAAAATATCCCGCAACCGTGTTTTGTTTGGCCACCGCGGCAACTATATGGAATTTCCAAATAGTTTTATATACGAGAATTGCGAAAAAGATAGGCGGAAATTACTCCACTCGCCTGTTTTAGTTTTTTTGGTTTTTTTTTTAATTTCAATTAAAAAATAAAAACAGACGACTTCGTGGAGTAATTTCGGCTTTATTTTTAGCAAATCCCTTTATATATTCATTCGCTTCAACACAATATTCAGATTATGAGCAGCTGCGGCGAGCCCTATTCCGCCGCGGTCCACTCCAGGTTCTTTTTATAATCATCGGACCTCATCTCCCGATTGGTTTCATTCATTTCGTTTAATAGAATTTTCCAGTCTATACTTTTTATCTTTTTTCCAAATTGTACTGGTCCCCACAAATTTGGATACCATTTCGGGTGGAATAACATTACCCAAGAACCATTCATACTTGCTTCAACTAGAAGTTGACAGTAGCATACTTGAATTCAATTTAAAGTCAAGCATGCACGCATTAAAACTGTTTTTTCTTTCCGTGGAACGATTCAAAACTATTTCAGTGTTTTAATATGTTTAGTTTTACGTATACAAGCGCTTTTGAAACATTTTCCCCTTCATGTATAGGAAATTTAAGTTCAAATTCAAAAGATTTACAACAACTACTACTAAATCAATGAATCCAAAACATGATAAAAACTGGATTTATAATGTATATCGTTAGTTGAGACCATATCCATTGGAGTTGAGCATTTTTTTTTCCAGTTTCAATCTATTCTTTCTAATTTGAATCTGAACAGAATAGGGAAAAGATCAGACCTTGATGAATTCACAAGCTGTGTGTTAGTCTGATCGTTGGCTGCTTCAATCAGTGCAACTCACTTGGCCGCTTTTCTCTTCTTTAAACTGAGCGTATTGCGGTTCTTCTGATCAAGGGAAATTTATTTGTAAGTGAAACATCTAGCACAGAAGACAATAAAAAGCATAAGAGAAATAAACATTATTAATATCAAATGATGTAAGAAGGGTTCAACTTCGACTATTTATGAACATTACATTGCTCGGAAGATGATTTTGATTGGTATATAATTAAAAGAAGACATTAAAGAGAGTCCAGATAAAAGTTTAAATTATTACACTTGTTAATATTTTTGTTTTCTTAAATTAATTTTATCTAAAATAATAATTATATTCAATAAATATTATATTCCCTTACAAATTTTATATAACTAAACCTACCTTTGAGTCTTTGACACAACACTAGTCTAAAAACAATTATATGTGGTTATAATTTTGAAGAATTACATTTTTAACAAGTATATAGATTACACTTATTATACTAATTTTTTTAAATTCAATTAATTTATTAATTTAGGGTTATGTTGGGATTATTATGAAGGGAAATGAAATTTCAAGTACCAACTCACAAAATATGTTGTCATTTGGTAGCAAAGTTTTATCATAATATTGCTAGCAACCATTGCTCATATCTAGCAGTCATTGTCATATCTAGCAATGTTATGCAACAATTACATTCATGGTCACATCTAGCAATCATGGTAATATCTAGCAAACTAGCAATGATCGTCATGCCATATAACTATTCCTATTGACAACCACAAAGCACCAATGTGTTACATAGAATATATCATTATCATTAACACACCTAATCTAACAATGTGTTACATGGTCATATCTAGCAAAGTTATGCAACAGTTACAATTATGGTCATAACTAACAATCATGGTCATATGTAGCAATCATGGTCGAATCTAACAATGTTATGCAACAGTTATAATTATGGTCATAGCTAGCAACTGCGGTCATATCTAGCAATCATGTTTTAAAGTGTAGTGTAAGCATGGTCATATGTAGTAATCATAGTCATATATAGCAATCATGGTTATATTTAGCATTGTTATGCAACGGTTACAATTATGGTCATATCTAGGAATCATGGTCATATCTAAGAATCATGGTTATATCTAGCAATGTTATGCAATAGTTAGAATCGTGGTCATATCTAGCAATCATGGTCATATCTAGCAATAATGTTTTAAGGTGTAGTGTAATCATGGTCATATCTACCGATCATAGTCATATCTAGCAATAATGTTTTAAGGTGTAGTGTAATCATGGTCATATCTAGCAATAATGTTTTAAGGTGTAGTGTAATCATGGTCATATCTACCGATCATGGTCATATCTAGCAATAATGTTTTAAGGTGTAGTGTAATCATGGTCATATCTAGCAATGTTATGCAACAATTACAATTATGGTCATATATAGCAATCATGGTCATACAGTTAACATATAAATGACAATGTCATACAGTTAACACATAAATCGTAATGTCGTGAACCTATTCCTAAATCTCTCCTCTCTAGCTACAATTGCTTCTTGTTCCTGCAACTCTAAAAACTAAAATCAGGCTACTCGAGAGCCAACCAAAACAGGAAAATACATAAAAAAAATCAAGCATATACATGTTTAAACCTATTTTTAACTTAGAAATCAACAGAAATACATGAAATCGTGCTATTACGAATTCACTTCAGGAGAAAAAAAACCACGAATACTTGGCATACATAAGCACTCAAACATATACATATCGGACTTCAAGCTGCTAAGCGCTTTCTATCAACTGCTACCAAATTTGGTTCTAGCGACTCATTAGTAGGCAATTTATTTGATTCCTTCATTCGTTTAATTTCTTGAGAGAATTGATTAGTTTAACTGCGCATTGAAATACTGGAAGTGTGAGATTTTAAAATGGTAGGTCCAAAATGAACCGAGTTTCCGGTGGTGAACTCGACGAGTTTCGAAGAGAGGGATTTGGGGATTGGTTAGGCGAAAATGAAAAGGAAACGAGTGTAGAGAAGACATGTTTTTTTGTTCTTAGGGTTTGAGGAGGGGAAGGCGGATGCATACAAATACAATCCCTTAAAATATCTGATTGGATTAAAAAAATCAACAATTCCCAAAAGAAAGTCTTATATAGTTGGTAGAGGGTAGTTAGGGTATTAAAAGAACTTGGGAATTGAACGTAAATTATTTTAATGAGATGAATCTTTAGTAAGCATAAATCCATTTTTTGATACCAAATGACAACATATTTTGTGAGTAGGTACTTAAAGTTTCATTTCCCTTTATAATAATTACAGCATAACCATAAAGTTTTATCATAATATTTCTATCAACCAATAATTCTATCACAATGATAACATATTTTGTGAGTAAATATTCATGGAATTTGTAGATATATAGTCTCTCGTCTAACATTCGTATGGTGTGTTTATTTAAGAGATTAATTTTATTGAAAATTGATAATGAGAAGACAAACTTAATCAAAATTACATAGTTAATGGATTAATTTTATCGAAAATGAATAGTCAATTGGCTCTGTTTAAACATTTGTTAATCGAAAAACTATATGTCTAGAAAGTTGATAGTCAAAAAAAATTATTACCGTCTAAAACCCAATATATCATTTCATTCATTCTTTTGTACTTATCATTTAAAAATTAATAACAATAATTTAGAAGCATTACATCTAATGTAAGATTCAATTAATAATACTACATTATTATTATTTTAATTAAACCAAAAAACTTACATTATAAAAATTAGTAAAAAAATGGAATGGAAAGATAATTATTATAAGCTAATAACTTATATTTTATTGATATATGAAAATGATATTTATTGTGTGTTGGGGACTAAACCAATACACCGATCTATTGTACCCAGAAGCGATATACGATTTAAACGAAACTATAGAATAACGATCTAATTATAGTTAACAAGACGAGAAACAAATAAAAAAATCGTAATAAAATAAAGTACACAAGACGATATTTAACTTGGTTTGGATTGTGAAGAAATCCTACATCCACAGACAACAAACACTCTTTTATACGTATATAGGTTACACAAAGACTCTCAAAATACGAAAAACTCTATCACTCTTTGTAACAAAAGATATGTGATTCACTAATACTCTCTTTAATGTTTATCTACCACCTCAATTAGCTCTCAAAATACTTGGAGATATTTCACTCTCTCATGAAATATCTTCTCACATAATTGTTTCTCTACAATTACAGGTGTATTACTTCATAATCACGATGTATCGCACATAACAATATCTTCTTCTATTTATAGGTTTAAAGAAACCCTAATTCTTCATCAAATGCTCAGATTAAAGCTCATTAATAAATGGTTGAAAGAAA